>OY998121.1:5356005-6694381 GCA_963921985.1 Agrilus biguttatus | reverse complement strand
AACTTCTCCTACTATTATCCAACGAATCATTAGACAATCTACGAGAACTTCTTCGAGGCACAAGAAGACTGTTGTTGTAGACGCCGTCTTTTCTTAAGGTGGTCATTGATCCTCCAAAGGAGTCCCTGCGATAATTTCCGTTTTTTCGGGACAGAGATCCGGTAGAAGTAGTAGTCGAATCTTTTCTTAAGGTGGAAGGAAAATTGCTAGGGTGTTCTAACTCTTTAACAGGACGGTTGTGGGGAAAGCTTAACGAATCTCGACGTCTATAATAAGGGTTGCATGTTTTAAAAAGCGATTCACAGAGGAATTGTTTGATCCTGCTGCGTTCTTTTGCTTTTGTAGTAAATAAAGGCTGATGATATAAAGGACCTTTCGAATATATATGTATCAGGTACTCGATAAATCTCAAGTGAACTTAAGGGTGCAGTGGTAGTACATGAAACGTCCTGACAAACTTAATTAAAAGGTTGCAGGTATTAAATTTTTGATTAATATATAAATGATTTGATTGCAACGTCTATTAACACTATTTACAAAATGTACATTTGGTATTAATCAGGTGCGTGAAGAAGTTGAAAGAATAGCGAGATAATTCACAATCGGTGCGGTGTTACAATGTATGATTGTGAGGGTGCGCGAACATGTTGTTTATTTGGCGACGATTTACTTAACACTTAAGGGAGAAAAGAGGCGGAAGAAATAGAAAACGAAAGACGCAGTAATAAGAGATAGAGATAGCTGTGGCGATGATGAAGATACAGGGTTGTAGGCAGCTCTAGGTCATAAATTACAGGGGGTGAATATAAGGTACAAAAACAGATAATTGTGGAGAAGAGTATTACAGAATAACAAAGAAAAGATGTAACAGAAAATTATACAATATTTTACAATATATATATATATATATAATGTAAATGAAAGTAAATAGGAAAAGAATGTGCTTTAGATTAGTTTCTTTCATTCAAAACCAATTTGGACAGATCTACACGAACTGTAATAACATTTTCTATTGCAAGTACATAACTACATCCAGTTACCCAACTGTAGAAAGTAATTAAAAAGTCAATTGTTTTGGTTGTATGTTACATATGGATCAGTTGGTCAGTACATAATAAGACATGACATTTGACGTTTTTTTGTTAATTATGGTATTGCAAATAACAATGTTATTACAGGACCATGCGCAAATCAAACGTTCAAATTTTTTTTTAAAATCGTATCAAGATATGACGTTTAATTAGTGTCATTTCTATTTCGTCAGTGAATAAACAGCTAACATATATATTAGTAATTTTATTTTATTGCATAAAGTGCGATACTCGAATGAATGGCCAATACTAACAAGACTCTAATAAAATCGAAAGTAACGGTTATTTATTCGATTGATTGAAGTACAGTATCTATACTACTTAATCGATGATGATAATCAGTAATTAAAAATTTAGCGCAAAGGATAAAAAAAAAACAGAAATGATGGATATTGTTTTGAGTTTTTGAAATCTGAATTAAATAGTGAAAGTTCATTGGAATTGACTCGTTAGAGAGTCAGTTATTCATTGAGGAGAAAATTAGACCGTTATGATATCAAGTGAAACTTTAGAAGGTCAGAAAAATAATTCAAAGAAGGGATGGCGACAATATCTTTATTTAGCCCCAACATGTTATATTTAAAAAAACTATTTTCCTCAGCAAATGTTTGGTACTGCAGTGATTCGTTTTTGCTACTCTTTTACAATTAAAATTAAATTTAAATATGGAATCAACAAAAGAAGTACTTCGAGGGCTAATACCCCTACCGGTATTGAATTACACTGTTGATTCCGAACGATTATTAGACACAAACTGGTTCAAGATTTCGCGGCCAACAAGAATGTCATGGTTGGTTTTCGGGCTATCTGGCCATCGTTGGTTGAGACTTGTAGTTCAAGAACCAGATAGCCTGAAAACCAACCACGATTATTAGACAATCCAAAAAAGAAGGTATTAAAATCTTTGATTGCCAAAAAATTAAGGATCGAAGATCCCACATATGAAACGCGTTCCACCAAGCAGGCACTACGAACGGGAAGTCAAATCCCACAACCGGTTTTGACTTTTGGGTCTTATCAGGCGAGACTCAACAGTGTAATTCAATTCCGATAGGGGTGGGTATTAGCCCTCGGAGTAGTTGATTCTGTTGATTTCCATATTTACATTTATCATATAGCCTGAGACCCAATAAGTCGAAACCGCTTGTGGGATTTGGCTTTCGGTTCGTTGTGCCTACTGTGTAGGACGCGTTCCAAATATGGGATCTGTGATCCTTAAAATATAGACGAAAAAGGATTTTAATACCTTCTTTTTGTGATATAAAATTAAATTCTGCGAGTATGTAAAGAAGAAATTTGATTATTTCTAATATTTAAAATACTCAACAATATTGATTTTGACTAAAATTTAAACTATCGAGGGTGCACTGTTTGTGAAACATCGTAATAATAAAAGAGAATATTTATCGGAGACTGTGGTAAATTACAAAAAACAATAATTAAAGAGACTCGCCCCTTTTACCACAAAAAACTAACTATTGTTAGTTGTGAGTCTCTTTAATTATCATTTCTTATCGTAATAATAAAATTAAAAAGAAGAATGAAATAATTTCAGGAAAGTATTTAATTGTACTCGACAATTGTTTCGATCTATGCGATCATTTTCAAGAGTAAATGTTTACTTTAAACATAATTAAACCCTTTGGTGAAACTATTCCAGTGTTTTATATTCTTTTTAATTTAAATATTGATTTTAACTAATCCATCATTTATAAAAAATCATGTACTGTGATAGCTCTCAGACACTTGACTTACTGCAACAGTTCTTTTTTCATGATTTACGCACGATTATGATAAAAAAGAAGAATAAATTAAAATGCCTTAACATTAACGATTTTCTTCGGGGACCCTTCATCCGAAACTAATGGTGAATCATCGCGTTATATAAATCAAAATTGCATAGATAGATAGATATATATTAAAACTGCGATCAGATAAAGTTCAGCGCCTTTCAGTTTATTAGCAGGCGTACGAAGTCTTGAGTGGATTTAAAAGCCGCGTCAATGAGATAAGATCGAAACGTTCTATGAATGAACAAGATTGGAAAACGACTGGAATAATTAATAGCAAAGCGAAAGAATACAAACACAACACTGTTGTTATTATGATTGCTCCAGAGTCTTAGTGCCGTTTAACGGACGTAAGTATTTGAAAAAATGTAACAACTGGCGCCTATGTGTGTACTTGTAGGAAATTTTGAGAGATGTCATCGGGAATCTAAAGTCTCATACTTTAAAAAGATATATAAATTAAATTGAGAGTATTTGCCGTTATCATTTGGTGAAATATAGCTACGTATTTCGTTTTCAAGGGTATCTTCAGGAGTTTACTACAAATTAAAAGTAACAGAGTATTACTTCTATAATATAAATTACCTACTTCCTTTAGGGGAAGGGCTTAAACTAAGTATGGACTTAATAACGGATTATTTCCAAAATCTATTTGGTCATCTTAAAAGCTGGCTTAGTTTTAGGCACGTATGGAGTAGTATAAATTAGAAATGCAGTATAACACAAATTTAGCAAATGACCAAATAGATTTTGGAAATAATCCTTTGTTAAGTCCAAATTTATGTTAAACGTCCTCGCTTAAAGGAAGTAGATAACATAAATAGATTTGGATAGATGTAGCGGTTGGTATATTATGAAACATTTCCAAAATATAGCATATTTAACATTATATATATTAGTACTAGTAATGAAATACTCTTGATAAAGACTTAATCAGTCGAAACTGCTGTAGATTGCTATAACAAAGCATTTTTTGAAATATCTAAAATCAATTTATTTATTTCATAATTATTAATATAAAAAGAACTAATACTGTGATACTTTTCAGTTTATATTAAGTTCCTGAAGATGCCCTAAAAAGGCGAAACGCGTATTGAGTATATATTTAAATAAAAAATGAAATAGTCTAATGTTTTTCGTTTCAAATATTAAAAATATGAAACGAAACAAACAATCTTTTTAATGAGTTAAAAAATCTGAATTTAAAAAATTTGACGTTTTTTAATATTGAAGAAAGCAATACACTACTAATACTATACTACAACAAAATTCTTGATTGGCGCCTCCCACAGAATTCTTCTAAAAAAATTAAATTTGGCAATAAATTATTTAAATTATTGTTTACATTTCGATCACATACGTACAATATACCGACGCTGCTAATTTCTGTTGGGTTGGGTGACAAGATGTTTTCTAATTAACGTTAAATCTAAAAATTTAAGTTTCATGTTGTTTTCCATTTCTAGTGTAAATTTTATTCTACCATGTAATTTGTTTATATACTCTATAAAATTATTAAGTTTTTCTAAGTCACCTTCCCAAATTACAAAAATGTCGTCAGCATAGCGTTTATAAAATTTTAAATTATTTTTGTATTTACTATTGTGAAGTTGTGTTTCTAGATTGTACATAAAGATAGCAGCTGATAACGGTGATAATGCTATTCCCATGGGGAGTCCCTCATTTTGTATATACAACTTATTATTAAATTGGAAATAGTTTTGGCTAAACATACCTGTAAACAGTCTGAAGTTGTTAAGTTTTTAAATAAATCAGTGGAAAATTGAACCTCGAATATTATTTTATTTTGTTTGAATCATGATTTTCCATAATGTAATAGCTATATCAATTAATCTTTTAAAAATTTGAAATCACAACTAAAATGATTAATGAGTTTAATGTTTCCAAAAATAGATTTTTGTTGACAAAGGGAACCGTTATAATAGAGTAATTCTGTGATTTGTTATTTAACATTTTATGAATGGTGATTGTGAGTGATTACTAAATTGTGTGAAATTTTCCTTGTTTTCCTTTTTACTAAACGCTTGAAATCATATTCATTTATTTTTTTTTTTAGTTTCAGTGATCTTTACATCTTTAAATATATAAACATTGGAAAGGCATGCATTCTATAGACCCGAAGATAGTAATTTAATAAATTCACGACACATGCACTGATGGAAGGTATTGCAAATAATTGCTTTTTGAAAGATTTGAAAGTATCTAAGATGAAAATTACTAAAATTAGGTCGTTACGCTATCACGTCTCTACAATTTTTTTTATATTGTAATATATAATTCTATTTTGCACCCAGCTGTGTGACGAAAAATCCAATTTATCGCGCTTGGCTTGGAGCAACACATTCAGAGGGTCTGCGTATTTAGAAGTTCATAAGTTTTGCGCAATTTACTTCAGTAATTTGCTTCCGGATTGTAAACACTGTTTATGTAGCATAAACTAATAAATCTTAGTAATGATGACCGCAATGGATGGTGCAAATGCATACATTTTTTTTAATTTGTTGATATAAACTTAATCGTGTCTTCAAATTTACGCAATTAATTGTCAGGATTATCAAATAATTATGGCATATAGATGACTAGGTTTCAAAAGCGAAAGTACCTTAGATGGAAAAGAGATATTGGATGGTACTTACGGGACATGTTAGAAGCAGAAACAAGAGTAAAAAGAGGCAAAGGAAGACCTAGATTAAATTACTGTTCGAAAATAGATAAGGATATGAAATGTTACGAGGCATGTTTTTTAAGTAAGTACCGTTTTGAAATGAATAAAAAAACGTGCAAAGATATCTTAATAATTTAATTTTTATATGAAAGCCTGTTCCTTAATCTACTTTTCTACATAATTTTCTTCAATATTGAGGCACTTGTCATAACGTTTGAGCAATTTTTGAATATCCTTCTCATAACTTCGTCATCGTCTTGAAGACACTGACCACCCAGACGTTTCTTCAAGTGCAGAAACAAATGGTAGTCACTGGGCGCCAGATCAGAGCTGTACGGAGGATGATCTACCGTTTCCCATTAGTTTCTTCATTAACGACCGAAGGACGCCCACTTCATTGTTCATCATGCACACTTGTGCGGCCATCATTAAATGCTCTCACCCACTTCTTTACGATTCCATCACTAATAATAATTTGTCCGTAAACCGCACAGATCTCACGATGAATATCAATCGGTTTTAGTCCTTTAGCACTAAGGAATCGGATAACAGTCGGCGGGACGATTATCGTAAGCATCTTACACATTCAGTAAACAACGTAAACAAGGGCGAATCAGATTGTAATGGCGTCAGTGAGTAGGTGAGAGATGTAGGTACTCAGTGCGCATGCGCGGAACGCTGTCCGCAGCGTTTTACGGTACTTATTTAAAAAAACATGTCTCGTATATTACAGAAAAGAGTGAACTACCTTGCAATGATGATAAATTTCTCTTCACGGAATAACGAAACGTCAGATACCCTGATGTCAAATACTGAACGTTAGACAGTCGCTTTTATAATCTGCCTAGGCAGAATTGAAAGGAACGAATCATTCGTAATGGCTGCGACATATTTACATTCATATTCAGCCTTTATTTACCACTTAAAAAAGACGCTTTTAGGACACAAAAAGTCCCCCTGACCTGTAGTTTATGTTGCTGTAGTTTAGTGCTGGCATTGATTCCCTTCGAGGACCAACCCCTGTGCTGAATGAAACGTGAAGATTTTTGTGATCTGTAGAGGCCCTCCTTTTGCCTGTGGTATTCAAACCGCTGGCCATGGACCCTTTGTACGGTGTTTTCTTATGTATATTACAATTTAAATTATGAGAGGCTTCCACCATTATTTGTGGAGGAGACTTTGGGTCCAACTTGACGTCATCGAAGAGGGCCTCTAACCGTCTCATGGCCGCTATATGGTCCACAACTGTTCCCATTGTTATTATTTACAGCAAAATTTGTACAAGAAAGATCAGATTATGCTCGTAATCTATAAAATAAAATTTCCTAAAGTAGTACAAGAACCCATACCATGTACTTATGTGACATATCCGTGGTTTAGATACGTATATAAAAATAATTAAGGTGTATTTATGGCATGTAAAGGCTTAGAGATATACTTTTTATTTTATGTTTTTTTTTGTAATTTCAGAACCTTATTAATTAATTTAATATAACTATTATCATATATATATGGCAATTTTAACAAATAAATAACGTAATTTAAATTTGTTTTTACCAAGAATGTAGAAAGTAAAATAATTAAATTATATAATGAAAAAATGAAACAGAAGTTCAACTTTCAAAGCTATTAAAATAAATATATGTACGTGTTACAACAATAATTTACACATTATTTATTATTTATTTCCTGTTACATAAAGGACTATGTACGTGTAGGAAAAATTTATCAGAATTACAAAAGGCATAACGACGATGCCAATCTCATCAATTAATGCTCACGTGTGGAATGCACATGAACTATTTCTTAATTAGATAGGCAAATAACGTAAAAGACACTAAAAATAATGTTAGCAGGTTCAACGAAATGAACGACAAATTTTATGACTAATCAAAGCAATTATTTGTGTTTTGTACATTAGTTATGATCAAATAGAAACTATTTGAAAAGGAGATTTGTACACAAGTTGGTAATACAGTTTAAAAATTTCATTTTTAGAGTCGAAATAGTGGCATTTATTAAAAAAAAAACTTTTTGATAGGATATTCATATAAATGTTGCTAATAAATTAATTATTTATTTGTATAAACGTCTTTGTTTTGTCTGTGAAAATAATTGTTGAATTTTCCTACCAAAAATATTTCTTTAAAAGCTCTTTGTGAAATAAAATAATGTTATGAATATAATAATTAATTTGTTCACTTTTACGAGGTAATATCAAAATCCAGGCATAAAGATTTGGTCTGACAGCCAGTCTACTTGTAACTACTTCGGTTAAAATAAAAGTGGATGACATTTATTTAATGGCTTGAAGGATAATTGCATAATATTTATATACCTACCTAAATAAACATCAATGTTAAAGGTCACTTTATATAAGCACTTATTGGTAAAATTTACATCCATACAAATTCACTCTTGATAGTTTAGTTACACTGTTTATTTGGTCCTTAAAGTCATTTACCTTTGAACTGCAATGTCATATTCGTTATAGACAGCTGATACATACAGATATGTATGCAGAAGGATAACCACTGGTAAAATCAACATACAAACATTGTAAATGCGGGTGATAATCTTTTGTATGTGTGTGTGTGTGTGCGTGTGTATGTATGTACCTGTCCACAACTCATTTCCTTCATATTGAAATGTGTTTGTTGTGTGACAAAGCCAACGGTCTTTAGTAATACTGACTCTAATTAAATCTGTATGCAGAAATTCTTACAGAAGGTCAATCTACAATTGTCACTAGTTTTTATTTAAATGAATTTCAGTTTCTCTTCCTGATTTTATAACAATATATGTACGTAGACACCACATAAAAGTACATTTTGTATTAGAAATGCCATTTTTTACGAAATTTAATATTTAACAGTTATATTTTGTTGACTTATTCATACCTATACATATTTATGACTAAACTGTTCAAAAATATAAACAATTACATTTTTTGCAGTATACTTTAATAAAAACAAAATAGCAATGTTTTAAATTAAACAGTGGCATTTTTCTGCTTGAACAACTAAGTTAAAGTTTTTTTTTTTTTTAATTTGGTAATTGAAATAATAATTGCTTTGAACAATCCGTCATATCAACAAAACTGAATACTGCAAAAAATACTAATATTTTTTAAAATGCTATTGCAAAATTGCAACAATTGCTTTATGCTTTTAGAACACCTTTTATAATGCACCTTCTTATCAGCTGTTTGTTATGTTGTTTCATTTAGAAACAGCTATAAAAATCAAACCTTATCAACATTGTTTAATTTTATTTCATATACGTATAGTACAAAAATTGAAAAATTGACTTTAAACAGAAATTAAAAAAAAATAGTACAAGATTTCAAGGAAATCAATAAATGGCATGGCATCATCAATTTTCCATTTTTCCATAAATATTTTGTAGGAATTTAAATTACATTCCTAGTAGGGGAGAAGTTCATCATAAACCAAAAACTACCCTTATTGCAATGATTTATTCAAAATCAATTAAAGATTACCTTACAATACTTATTTAGGTCATGAGAATACCGCTTATTATGCTTATATGCAAAATAAAATCGTGAATAAACTACAAAAAAACAAACCTTGACAGATTGTTACTTTCTATACATATACTTTTATGGTAACACATTCTGGTTGACGTATCGTTATTTAAGGTATCTTTATTATCATAAAATTATATTCATAGATATATTACTTAATCATCCATACAGTAAGATTGTCCAAATAGCAGTACAGAATTAAAGAAAACTAAATAGATTTGGTAAAACGTTTCTCTGAATGACAATTCTATATTAATTGATTGTAGGTACGTAATAAAAATTTGTTTTTATTATCCTAAGCTGTCATTGTATTATTGGATGATCTCAAATTAACATCCTACTGAATCAATTCGATCTTCCTAAATTGGTCATTTCTAATTTATTATTAAAAAAAGTGTATTATATCACCGCTAAGTTTAGGTAGACTTTCGATTAGACAATATTTTCTTGTGTAATATTATGTTAGCTATTGGTTAATTATTTTTTGTTGGATATGAATCACTTTGCAAACAATATTATGTACTTTTTTCGGAATTCAAATGCATACAGGTCAGACAGTTATGTCAGAACACATAATGTCATTTTGCTAATCACTGAACGTTAAAAAAAACCTAGTTGATATATATACCTAAGTAGGTAAATAAAAACACATCTAAGGGAACGTATGATAGATAGTATATATAGATTCTGTACCTAAGAAATATTTACCTTTACCATAAATACACCTTTAGTTATTATTCTTTTTAGATATGTATTAATTTTTCATATTTTACGTAACCTATGTTTAAATTGTTCAGGTTGTACCTATTGTAGTTGCCAGATAACCTTTAAAAATGGTATATCAGTTTGAATGTTAATTAGTTCTACAAGTACAATTACTAAGAAGAAATTCTTGAAAGAAATTGAATTTAATTTAGTTTGATAACTTGAAAACAGTTTCATTTTACTTCTTACCTTTGAAATTTTACTCGTAATATATTTTGAAATTCGTCTTTTATCACAATCACGATAACAAACAAGAAGAACCGAAAATCTGTCAGTGCGGTACACAATATAAACAAGTAACAACTAATAGAACACAAAACGCGTACGTTTCTTCAGAACACCGATCGCTGATTCATTCTGAGAACACGCGGCTTATAGCAAACAACAGATCGTGCAATGATAATTACGATACAAAAACACAGTTCTCGCGCACACAAATCGAACTACGTATATATATATAATAAGCAGTTGCTATATGACGACGACACACATTTTCTCTCTGCCTGTTGCACAGCGAGTATGTAGAGAGTAATTTTTCGATCATCTGCGGTAAATGAAATGCGTTTCTCGGCATGGTAACGTGTCACCAGAAGGTCCTCGCGAAAATGCCCGAACACATGGGTGATGATCTCATATGTTTGCACGAAAATAATCGACAAAAATGGCTGACATATGGGCGCCTGACGTAAAAGTGTCCCTTTGACGAATCAATGATATAAGATATTGATCAAAGAAGATTTTAACGTGAATTTACCATTAAATTAGAAGAATGATCAAATATTCATGTTTTAAAAATTTAATGAATAAAAATCGATGCTTTTTCGAAATTGGATACCTAAAAGATTATGTTTTTCTTTGCATGAAACTATTAAAAATCTACTATTTATTAACATCTGAGTTGAATTTCTGAGGAGAAAATAACTGAAAGCGATATACAACCATTTTTTAATTATTCGCCCCCCAAAAACATAATGTTTTTGCATTAAATAATTGTTTATTGATAGTATAATCAAAGTCAACATGAATTTTGTTCGAGAAAGTTACCAAAAGGGGTGAAAGTGAATTCATATGATATGTTGCGTAAGGTTAGATTATGGTTGGGGTAGGTTCCTTATTCCTATTGTGAAAAGTCCCATGCACCAAGGGCTAAGGTTAGGTTAGGGTATGAATATCGTTAATACCATAATTAAATTTATTTATTTTTCACTTTTTGGAAACTTTCTCGATCAAAATTCATTTTGAATATTATTATACTATAAATAAACAATAATTTTTTGCAAGAAAACTTTTTTATCGGGGTGGAATTTCGTATTTAAGTACCGATAAGGGTAGATTAGGTCACATTCTCCATTGATTTTGTTTTAACGCAGGCCCAACTCGGTGAAATTCACTGGACTCAGCTGGAACACCCTCCATATAGCCCAGACTTATCCCCATGTGATTTCCACATGTTTTGGCCCCTCGAAGAATCAAGAATCACTAGGAGGCGAGCGATTTCAGACCGATGAACAGGTGGAGACGTTTGTGCGAAACTGGATAGACACCCCCCCTGCTTCTACAAACAAGGGGGGTATGTCGAAAAATAGGGAAATTTGTGTTTTTGTGAATTTTTTCAAAATAAATGTTTTATGAACAAAGGCTCGTTTATATTTTATCCATCCTCGAAGTTACATCCACATGACTTGTTTATAAAAATAATTCTTGGGTGATTAGGCATATATACAAGTGAGACCTGATACAGTAGTTGAGGACCGACTGTTTAGTCTCCAAATTATCGCTTAAGTAAACTATAAATTTGTCACCGTTCATGTTAGTTGTCATGCGAATTCTAATGCTGTCGAGATGGTCTGTTTTATGTCTTCAGGAGATAAGCGCGTGAAAACGGTAAGGGCTCTTGAGGACATAGAAACGAACGTTGAAAAATACAGATAAAATAGAACCACCGAACGAACCACTCGATAGCAAAACATAATCGTAGATTTCATTTAGTTAAGTTTTATACTTAAATATAAGTTTTGCTTTTGTATAATAATTAGTGATAGTTAAAGTGAAGATTTTTTAATTAATGCAAATAAATATAGTTAAACAAACACAATATCGTTTTCCTCAATATCTGAGGTGGTCCTTCGAAGCAAGATTTAATACGAACACGCTTTCACGCTTCCTCACCGACTGTTAACTCAAGTTTCAGAGCTGATCGTCGACTACTGTTTTTTTGTTTTTTGTTTATATCCATCAAAGCTTCAAACAATGAGATAATAATTAATATCACATTGAATTCGACTAATCCTAACGATAAGTTAAAGCATAACTTTCTGAACAAGAGAATGAACTACCTAATCAAGGAACAAATGATATGATTTGATGGTAAATATCAAAAAGGATAATTGAACATATTATTAATGTAAAGCATTCCCTGCATTTCCTTTTATTATTTTCGCTTTCTAGGCGCCAGAAACTGAAACGAAATAATATTTTAACACATTCATTTAGATCTAGATAATATGATGCGTGGATGACGAACAACATCATGTCATTATCAACGATGGTATACATACTTATATGTATGAACCACATTCACCAATTATTTTAATAGCTTCTAGTGACCACATTTACGTGTCGTTGTTATTAAAGTGAAACGAAGCAGATAAATTTACCTCCGTCATTACAACGCGGCTCCATGATTACTCAAAGGGAAATGATAACGATATCATATACAGACAGGTATCTTTTAATAAGCGTATTAGATATAGATACATAAATATCTCATAAACCGATCGCAAAATTGGTGCAATTTTGACCGATCATTAATAAGTTGCGAAATTACTTCTGACTCAATTCCCACTTTTTCTTTGCTTTTATATTTTGTTAATTGTATAATTACAAATGTACATGGTCTTCATTATAATATATGTACATGATATAGATAGACAAGTGGAGTTTTTCATCTATGGTTGTTAAAAACAGCGTAACAAATATCGAATTCAATAAAAAAAAGAAAGAATTAAAGCATTAAAATCCTTTATCGTCTAAATTTTAAGGATCACATATTCCACATTTCGAACGCGTCCTACATAGTAGGCACAGCGTACCGAAAGCTATATAACCACGACCGGTTTCGACCTATCGGGTCTCATCAGGTGGGCGCTGGCAGAAAGGCTTTTACAGGCTATATGGTAAACACAAATATAAATATGGAATCAACAGATGTATATGTTGATCAATTCAATGCCGGTAGGGGTTTTAGCCCTTGGAGTAGTTGTTTCTATTGATCCCATATTTATATTTATAAATATCTAATTCTTTGGTCGAAGCTGCTCATCTTTTAGATTTTTCTTATTTGACTTCATCACCAATATTCAAACACAATGCAAATGACGCTATTGTCCGGTCGAAAGTCTGATGAGATCATCACTATTTAGGCATTACAGTACACTTTTTGTTGACGTTTTAAATACATACTTGACGTTAAAAATTAGTCATATGTTTTGCGGTTTCTCCAAGAAATGTTAACAAACCTTTTCGAAGTAAAATTCAACACAAAAACAAAATCGGTAAATTTTGTCCCTTTCAGATTTATAAAAAATAAATACATAATGTGAATACTTTTAATTATTAGAACGTTCATATATCCCAAATTTTCTTATAAAATTTAAGTAACAAAGCTCAAAATTATAAACAATTATTTTGGTAAACAATATTCGTAATAATTTAGAGATGTATATGTATGACATTCCAGTAACAACTTTATCACTTATAACTAGTTGTTTTTCTACCTGAAACACCCACATGGTAAAAAATTTACTTTACGACCGTTTCGTTACTAACCTCCTTGGATTAAAAATCGCCCACTTAAAGGCATAAATTTAATTGTTATTAGTTATT
Organism: Agrilus biguttatus; assembly: GCA_963921985.1. Taxonomy (NCBI): domain Eukaryota; kingdom Metazoa; phylum Arthropoda; class Insecta; order Coleoptera; family Buprestidae; genus Agrilus; species Agrilus biguttatus. Next base: position 6,680,617 of record OY998121.1, on the reverse strand, counting down.
ATTTTCTCACTCATTTGGATGAGTCAAATTTAATTATCAAGTTCAATATTATGTAACATAATAATAACAACAACGGTAGCTAATCGTCGATTTGTTAAATGTGGATAAACAACAACTTTTGACCTAGTCCTAACAGATTTACGAAAGAAGTTAGCCATTAAATGAAATATTTCAGAAAACAATGAAATGCAGGTATTTACACCATTTATATTATAGGGGACGCAATCATAAATGGCTCTGGCATTTAAAGTTGGTCATAAAACATACAAAGGCTATGATACAGTATTCAATTCATGGCCAAGTACTTAGTGAGATATACCACAGAAATGTTACTCCATTAATTGAATAAGAAAATATTTGTACTACATATGGTTCTCATAGCCGACTGATAATAGTGTAACGAATTTTCTAGATCAACTTATTTATTTAAACAATTATTTATTTTACACTTACACACTACTTAAAACACTTAAACACTAATGCAACAACTTATTTATATGACAAGGTAGATGTGTTATTTATATCACTCAGTATATCGTATTTATATTACCACTTATTTATATCACTCGGTATATAGTATTTATATTACCATTCTACTATCAATTGTAAACTATAAACCGTGACGGTGTACTAAACTAAACTAAAACTGTTCTTGACCGTCGACAACATAGTATTTATAGAGGTATCGAAGGTTCTGGAGTAATCAGGAACGATCTTCTAGTATTTTCTCGAACTCCTATTATGTTGTTGTTTACTTATTTCTATCAAAGCGCCGACCGACGGCCGTATTCGAGGAACCCGTCTTATCTGTTTCCAGAACTCGCCGCCGCTCTTGTACACACACATACAGGCTCGTTACAATAGTAATAATCATTAAACATTATACAGGTAATATAATTATTCAGAACTGTAGATTTAAAACTAATTAAAATTGCGTTTTCATTTAATTTTAATATGCTTAAAGAACTCCCGTTATATTTAATATTTTATTTTAATTTGTTATGTATGCGTAGGATTAGCAGCTCATTACTAGATATTACAGGTAATAATCAAATAACCTGATGCTAGCTGATAATTATTCGGTAAATTAAAGAAGAACAAATAACGAACTGTATACGTAATAAACATAAAACCTAACAAATTATGGAACATTATTATAGGATTCTCATAACGCCAGTTAATTGCGTTATTTTAGCGAAAAACTTGCACGTATTGTATTAAAATAACTATGAGCAATTATAAATGCAAATATTAGTTTCCATATAGATCGCACAATGTAGATATTTAAAACTGAAGGCACAATTTCTACGCGCCAATAAAATACACATAAAGCTAATATTTACTTTTCAAATAATAATCAAATAAAGCGTTTGATATAAACATTACTGCTGTAATTACATACTCTTAAGAAAGTCGATGAATTTTTAAAGCCATAAAATGATAGGAGTAATAAAAGATAACTGAGTGTTTATTTTTGATACCAGTCATGAAAGGTAAAGGCAGACCTGTACATAGTTAAGGAAGGGGTTAAATTGCTTTGCACATCCCCTCCCTCCATAAATAATTGACATACCTGAAATTGCATGACACTAGGGCATATAATAAAGATAAATTGTACTTTGTTAATTACTATATAATCCAGGAGGTGACAAACTGTTATCAAAAATTGAATCACCTAGACCTATATATATGTAGAAATTTTTCGATTAAAATTGTTCTACTGTTTCTAATATAAAAAGAAAAAAACTAAAAGAAAAAGCTAATAAACTTTGTAATACGAAGCCCTAAATGTGTAGGCCTTAACTCCCCCTTGTTATTATTAAAATATATGACTCACCGATCCAGTTCTCGGGAAGAAAAATTTTGGGTGATGATGAGAATGAGATTGGGATGAAATTCGGGACGTCATCTCGAACGTTTGCTTTCAAAACAATTAGATAATCAATCACTAGTTCGCGAAAATAAAATTAAGTCTTTTCTGGCGAATAAAACAAAAAACAAAAACCGAATCAACTTAACGATTTGCTGGAGTGAAATGTGAAAATTTCACGATATGACAGATTGATTTTTCCGGTCTCACTCACTACAGACTGTGCGCACTTTGGTAATATTGTGGCTAAACAGAATGTAGCCACCTAGGAATTTACTATAAGATCATCGTCAACAAGCTACGCATTTGCATAGTGCTAAAAACTTGTTCAGCAACTATTTGTTTAAAACGTAATAGTATACATATTCGATGTACAGTCCGTTTTAGGATGTATTAATATATGTATATTTAAGAAAACAGAGACAAAAAAAAATCAAAACAGAGATGTAAAGACCTATATGGCGTTTGTCAATATTTTCATGACATTTTTTTGTAAAGGGTTAAAAATAAATACCCAGAACAAACATGGCAATAGTGTGGGACGTGATCGGAATAATATTGATATTAAATACATATTTATTATACTATATTAGTAACGATTACGATTTATGAGTTATGACCGACAGATCTTCGATGAATATTAATTAATTATAAATTGAAAATAAATTTACGGTAACAGGTGTAAGTAATAAATCAGCACAATAAAAATAAAACTGGAGAAGGGGAGCTTGACTTTTAATAAGTTCACCATTTTCAAAGGTGAATAAGACGAAGAGAAATGATAATAAATACACGAGTAGAAATGAAATAGGGAATGTCTCAATACGGTATTTATAGGTAAATGGTCCAATCGTGACTTGACTGCCGTATATTAATCCAATAAGGAACCCCTGATGTATCCCAATCCGACTCTGATTTGATTATCCTATCATATAGGGAACCCCTCATCTATACCAGTCCGGCCTTGATATTATTTTTTCTTTAATCCATTCATGGAATATCTAATATTTTCTAAGCTGACCCTGACATTGTTTTTTAAATACTTTCAGGTAACCTCTTACTTGTTCTTATGCGATATTAGATGCTGATACTTGTCTTTTCTAAGTCCCTATTTAAAGAGTTGAAACAAACAGTTTGTACGAATATACAGGGTCATTCAAACTGAGTGGTATATTAGACGTTTTAGAGAAACTAAACATGTTACAAATTTGAAAATTTGGGAGTAGGGATTATCAAGGACGATCTATTTAACTAAAATAATTTCAACTGACGGGAACTTCCGGTTATACCGGAAGTTGATGTTAACTTTCTTATTTTAAATGGAATGGTATAATTTTTACGATGAATTCGTATGAAACATAAAATTTTAAGGTGACTTTGATAACCAACTTGTATGCCCATTATGCGATGAATAATTTCTGAGATAATTTAATTTATTGGAAAAAAAATTTCACCGCAATCAAAACTATAAAAAATCATAACTTCCATAAAAAATGACTTAGAATGTTGAAATTAGTTATTTACTAGTTATAGCCAAGTCATAAAGTTAACATTAACTTCGGGTATAATTCCCTACTCACAAATTTTCAAATCTGTAACATGCTTAGTTACCCTAAAACGTCTAATGTGCCACTCAGTTTTATTGGAAGACAAACAAGAAATCTGAAGTTACAATTAAATTGAATTATATATCTATTTAATATATATTCCGTTGGTTCTTTTAATTCTCCCGTGGCGCGAAAACGTCACAGATGGTTCCCTTCTACACATGAAGATAGGCTAACCTGTTCAGGTCCACAAAGGTACCTTGGTGAGGTGGCCGAATCCAAACAGCATGATTTTAGACGGCGTTTGTAAATTCGGCCTATTTAATGGGTTTTTGTTAATAATAGTGGTAAATTCGGCCCGAAGAATTTTATCGGGCCCAAAAATAAAATGTAAATTCGGCCCGTTACTGCTGATGTAATTTTGGTAATTATTGTAGGTAATGAAGTAGGAAGATGGCTAGGATATTGTTTTGGACTTTTATTTGTGGACCCCGAAGACGTTGAAGAAGTTTTTGCCTTCAATTTATCTGGAATGAAACCGAACAATGAGAAACTCGAAATTTCTGTTTTCGATAAAGTATTGTTTTATTTTGTTCTAATATAACTATTACTTTTATAACCAATGTATGTATAGTATAAGGACAAATAATTGAACTGATGGGAAGAACCATAAATAAAAATCCTACCAAACACATTAAAAACTCATTATTATTGTTTCGGTAATAAATATTTCTACTGGGCCCAATTTACATGTATATTAGTTCGATTTGTTCATGCGGGCCGAATTTACATTTTGACTTAATTACTTTTTCTACCTGTCTTAATGACCGGGCCGAATATGTTTATCCCCATTTTAGACGTCATATATTATAATTTCGTTGTTGGTTTGTTTTTCCATATTGTGAATTGTGTTGATGTTGTCAGCGACGATCGTTTCGCCTCTCGGCATTATCAAGCTGTGTGATTTGTGGTTGTTTGTTGTGGCGTATTTATACTGTTTCGTGTGGTGAGTTTGAGGGGGTGAAAATTGTATCTTATGTATTATTATTAATTTGTATGTTGATAATATTGTTGTTTATTTTTTGTGTTTGAAAATTTCCATGTTTTCTAGGATGTTGAGTGTTTTGCTTTTTTAATATTTGTAGTGTTTCGGCTGACAACATCAACAAAATTCACAAAAAGGAAAAACAAACCAACAACGAAATAACCCAAGTGAATTTGGAAAAAACAAACATCCAAATATTTATATAGTATACCTGAGCCGGCCGTGTTTTCAAGCTTTAATAGGGTAGCTGGGATACCGGATCTGGTCCGGTCGGTCCGTTCTACTTGGGTGTTTGCAAGAAAACAGCGTGACAATGAATTTGAAAATGATGTTACTGAAGACTACGAAAGTGGTGGAGAAAAATAAATAATAACGATTAAAAATGTACTCTAATTAACAGTATCCAATCCAATCAGTATAATTTTAGTAAAAGTGAAAATTAGTTTCCATTTCCTTCGACATTGGCATACAAAGCTAGTAAATAAATCTTCGACTGTCTACCGGGGCTATGGCCTTGTCGACCGCAACGACAACGCGAGAAATCAGACTAATTGACACTTGACGCTGTTTATTTTGTATTGTCATTACGTTATAAGCATCAGTAGTAGCACATTGTTAAGAAAATTGTGCACGTAGCTACTTTCAGTTTTCCTTTTTTCTGTCTCACTCACCTGTTTTCTCTCGACTTTGTTATTGTACGTTGCGCTTACTTTGTCATTGTACTTATATTGCACTTACTTACTTACTTTCGAACGCCACCGGGAACTTTGAAACAAGTGCGCTAATTATTTTATAAGTAGGTAGTAGATGGAAAACGTGATGAAAAACAATCCGCCGATTGAACAAAGACGTCATGAAGATTAAAAGAAGCACGAACTTTGCCACAACCCTTGTAATACGGTTAGGTTAGAATAAATTATAAAATAAGATGAGTAGAAGAAAAACACCGACAAATTTGTTTCCACATTTTCAGGTCATTCTCAAGAGAGAAATTCTACTACTTTTTAATAAATATTTAGTGCAACTCATCTTATTTTATGATTTATAAAATGTTGCACAACGAATGCGGTACACATTCAATCAATTTTAGGTTAGAATAATGTTAAATTAAATTGCTATTGTATTTAATTTAAGGTACCTAAACCTTAAAGTCAGAAAAATAGACGGAGATTCAGAAATACCACGTGAAAAGTTATGGGTGAGTATACAGAAACGAAGGGAGGCCAACAGTGAATTATTTCTGCACATTTCAATGACGTAACTTTTCTTATAATTTGATTTTAAAGTATATGTGAACGACTTCGAAATTATTTTGTCAAAGAAATCAAATACACAAAGTTTTTAAGTGTAAACTACAGACAATGACCCAGATGTAAGTTTATTCGACATCAAAGAATGTTTAGGGTGTTTTGTGAAAAAAAATCCATAAGAATGTATTGTAAATGTCACAAATGTTCGGAGTTACTACAGTACTAAGACGCTCTAGGTACTGCCAAGATAGCCGCTGTGGTCTTCTACTTATATAGTACTACTAGTAGTAGATTGCAGAATAATAAATAAATTCAATAATAATATAGAAATTTAATAAAAACAAAATTCAATAAATGACCATTTCAGATCAAAGTACTGTTTTAAAAAATTATATGTTCAATAGCGTGGTTTTTGCTATTTTGTTCAAGTTATGACATTGAACTTCTGCCCTAACTATTTATAGTTTTTCAACGACCATTTTGACTAAAAATACTTCATTATAACAATCAATTAATTCAATTTTAATCTGTAATAATAGTAAAAGCTTGGCCTTGTACGCTTATCCGTTGCAAAATTGCGTACCATATTACACTTGAAACAAAAAATTTTTAAATACAGTTATATATACATACGTCATCTCAATTGAATCAGACAATTCAAACTGATTGAAATCGCTTAGAGGACGCTTATACTAATTAATAATACACAGTACAAATTGTTGCTTTATATCAAAACCTCTCAGATGGAATGACAGTGACGGTTTCAAGAAACAAAATCGTTCAGACAGGCGCCAAATTAGCGTTACATTAACCAAATTTAATTATGAAAAAATAATTTAAAAAACACTCACCTTTACGGTGTCATAAACCACTTCTTTATGAATTGATGTAACTTCAACAGGTCTGTTAATTGTTCTGAAACAAACACAAATTACATTTAGAAAAATAATTGTTTACATAATTGGATAGGCGAGAAACTTTAAGACATTCATAATGGAGAGTGATCAATGAAAACTTACTAGTTTTTTAAATTTAAATAACATCAATAGTTTAAAGGATTAAGGGAAAATGATCAAAACTGGGATATTGATTAGTCGATTCGGCAAATTGTGTGAAAGCAAAGGTTGTATTAATACTACTTAAAATATTATGAGAATATAACACATGGGCAGAAAAGTCCCGGACCTAACAAAGAAAGCACTTTTTTTGTTCAAAATTGACTTTATTCATCAACGTAATCTCCATCAATTTATCTTTTGCCTCAAAATAGATGTCAGCTTCAGCGATAACCTCTTCATTCGAGCGAAGTCACTTGCCGGCGAGCAGTTTTTCGAGGTCTGCGAACAACCAGTAATCGCTGGGAGCCAAATCTGGAGAATACGGTGGATGTGGAAGCAATTCTAAGTTCAATTCATGTAGTTTTGCCATTGTTTTGATGACAAATGACTTGTGACACGGTGCGTTGTCTTGATCAAACAATTTTTTTTTCTTTGGCACATGCGGTCGTTTCTTTGCAATTTTAATTTTGCGACATTCAAACGCTCCAATAACGCTAATAACGCTATATAATATTCACTGTTGATGGTATTTCCCTTCACAAGATAGTCGATGAATATTACACCACGCACATCCCAAAATACCGCGGCTATAACCTTTCCGGACGATTATTGTGCTTTTGACGAGCTTTTGTGCTTTGGACAAGGTTCACCAGTTGCTGTCCATGACGATTGTCGATTGTTTTGATTCCAGAGTGAAATGATGTTTTATCCATTCTCATATATCGACGCAAAAATTCACGTTTGTTTGTTTGTTTGTTACGTTTAAACATGGCCAAACACCGAACACTGCTCAGAATCATCAACACGTTCTTGTTTTTGGTCAACAGCGGCACCCATTTTAACAGAGCTTTAGCTTTCTCATAGTCAAATGCTGATGCAATATAACATAAAGCCAACACGTTCTTTTGATATGATATCTTTACGATGTCAGCTAACTCACGCAATTTCACTTTTCGATCATTCAAAATTCATCATCATGGTGGATTTTTTTGATGTTTTCTGGTGTTACCGCCTCATTTGGACGTCCACTGCGTTCTGCATCATCATTATCTACAACCACGTTTGAATTGAGCAAATCAACGTTTTATTTTGTTTCGATTGTTTCCGATGGAGCGAAGTCTCCATAACACTTTCAATCCATTACCATTGCTTTCCGTCAAGAAGCAGTGTAAAATTAAAACACCACATTGTTTTTGGTCCATTGTTTTGAAAATAACAAAAGTAGCGTCATTCTTGCCACAATAACTCACAAATTAATGAATAGAATTCATGAAATTTTAACAGCAGCCTGTTGAAAATTACTACTAACTGAAAAAGAGGTAAATGCAATAAAAACTAGCGCCATCTATGTGTTAAGCTCGGGACTTTTCAACCAACGCATGTGTTAGTTACGAGAAAAAAAGATACAAAAAAATCCTTACCTATAGTGGTCTACATTTCCATTCATGTTAGGTGGTTTTGGAGTATTAATCACAATTTTTGATGCGGGCAACGATAAATTTGACCCGTTAACGACAGTCTTATTTGAGTATTGCCTGTAAAAAAAGAACACACAATGTAACAAACCAAAATAAGCAGAAACTGTAACAATTGGCTATTTTTTCACAGGTAATAACTAAAAATAACTTAAAGAACAATATCACATAAACATTTTAATTCGTCCCGTTTTTAGTAAAAAAGTAATTAACAAATGTTTTGAACGAATAACGTAAACGTACCATCTGGTCGAAATTTGCGTCAGCCTTTTTCTGTTTTCCGTAAAGTTTATATTGTAAACAAAACTAAAAACACAAAAAGCACGATTTTTTGGCTATCCAACTATTTCATCACCATTGTCCTACTATTCTACTTTATATTTTTAACAAAAGATCTGGTAAAGGTAAGAAACAGCTTCAAGATGCATTATAAAATGTGCTCAGTATACATAAACTGACCGATTTAAATGAAATTTAGAACTTCAGATACTTTGGATAACTAGGGTGAAAATGTCAACAAATAGATAAATAAATTATTTCATTCAATAACTATTCATAGTAACATTAACAATCAAATGAAAAAATAGAACATTCTCAATAATGTATGTACATTTATTTCTACCTGTACATGTAATTATATGTTATCAATATATCGCAAAGAAACACCTTTCATACTGTTCTTCATATTTGAATGACAGGGTGGCTTTGTAAAAGCTAGTGTTGGGGTAATTTTCTGGTACCTACAATTGTTTATATTTTGAGGTTACATGATGCTATACCAAGCAGTATTTTCGACGTTTGTGTTTTTTTTAATTACATTTAAGAAATGATAAAGTCGTTAACTCTTGGTAAAACATGGTGATCCAAATTAATTTTAATAAAATTAAGTTTTCGTCCTTGTTATGTATTTTATCATGTGTTGCGATATTTATTATTATTATTATTATTTACGTCCATAAAAAGTGCATTTGTATTTATTTAATAATTTTAGTGGATCCACTGTTATTTTACACTTTTCTAACTTCTCCAATAAAGTGTGGCAACTTCACTTGCCACAATCTTTTTTTTTAATTTTTTTATTGTAGTTTTTTGTGTTTGTCTTTTCAAATATATTTTTTTAATTACTTTGTACAAACAAAATAGATCGTCTATGTCGATAACGAGATACTTGACTTAGTTTTTTATCGTTATTCATTTTTTAGAGGATCGGAAAAATATACATAAAATCTAAACAGTCTCAAATACAATTTTGCTGTTTGGAGTGAGTCTTCTCCAGATATCAATCTAAAACTCCTAAAAAGTGCAATGTTAAACATTGGCCAGTTCTTAAAATACGACATTCAGAAAATAAGCAGAAAACTTAGCCAGGAAAAAATTATCATTTATCATTTCGTTTGACAGCTATAGGGATAGCGTTCCTAGTCAATTATCAATAAAAATTCGGGACAGAAATGTAAGAAGGATGGTCAATCATAAGTATCTAGGTGTAAAATTCGACGTCAATATGAAATGGGATGCGCACATCTACAATATTATAAACAAAACAAAGTACTTGGTCTATGTTTTCTATAAACTTGCCAAATATATGAATACGGATACGTTTATCAAAATGTATTATGCAATGTTTCACAATATAATCTCTTATGGAATAATTGCATGGGGGGTGCATATAACAAAATACTAAGGCTATTACAGAATCAACAGAATAAAATTTTGAAAATTATAGACAAAAATGGGTATTCTAGACGGGGTGTATTGGAGGTGCATCAATTGTTCGCCCTGGAATCTCTGTGTTATTATTATAAAACATTAAGACTTAGTTACAGTATGTCGGAAAGTATCATCAGAAACAAAAGTATAATAGTGCCAAAGCATGTAAAAACTGTATATAAAAAAGTAGTTTTTTAGTAGCTGTCTCCAACTACAATAAACTTCCAATAGAGCTAAAAGTCTTAAATTGTAGCAACAGTGTGATTAAAAGCAAGTTAAATAAATGGATTAGTGAAAATTAATATACACTATCCCGGAAATATCTTTAAGATATAGAACAATTTATCAATCTATTAATTTATTATTACTGAATACTATTGAATTAATTTAATTTTCTAATTTTCTATTTGGGTTTTTCGTTTTTCATTTGGATTTTATTTTGTATGTTTTGCATTTGAAGTCTTAGTATTAGTTAGGTTTAGTTTAGTTTTAGTTTCTTATGCTGGATGCTGCGAACAGGTATTTCTCACCTCTGCAGAGGGACATCATATTACATTTATATATGTATATATAGGTATTCTATTTCTAGCAATAAATTTCTGACTAGTTCTCTCAGTATTCATCCACGTTACATGCCTCAAAACAAATAGTTCTTTAGGAAACATTATAAAAAATAATAAACAAACAAATAAAGCTGAAAAATCAGGAATTTATTTACTAAAGTGTGAAAGGTGCAATAAATCGTATATAGGACAAACTGGGAGGCGATTTAAAGAGAGAATTAATGAACATTTAAGCAGTTTTAACAAACAAAATACTAAATCTATCTATGCTGAACATCTGCAAGAACAAAAACATGCTTTTGACGAAAATTTAAAAATCCAAAGGAATGAAACTTAATCTGTTGGAAAGATTAGAAATAAATAAACTCTATAACAAAGGTTTGGCTCTAAACGACTAATTAGAAGTTAAAATATTAAATATTTAATAAATTTTAATTATCTTCCCAACAAGTACTCCTACCCTTAGATGAGTAAGTTAGTATATAAGGACTTGCATTGTAAAAATGTATAAGTAAATCTTCTACCTGAAGAAGGCACTGTGTGCCGAAATGATCATAGTAGTGAAAATCAAAATATTTTGCAACCAAAACGAGTTTGCTTTAATAGTAACCAAAAAATTATAAACGACGATGATTGTTGCTGATGATATTGGTCTCTTACCTACTAGCTCCATGGATCTGACACTCAGATTTATCCATATACCTAAACACTTTTGTAAGTCCTTGTCTATTAATCCTATTGGTAACCGGTGGATGTAAATAATTATTATAATACATTTCACAACAATTTCAGTCCAACAACTGTCACTTTGTTACTTTTTTACTGCAAAGTCACTTAAAGGGAAAAACTGACTAGAGCACAATGCGGTTCGCAATGAACTCCACTTTCGCACATCTGCGGAGCTTCTCGCACTGAAAAAAAAAAAAAAAACGGAAAAACCCGATCGATAGTTAAGACTCGCATTGTAAGCGGGTTGTTATCACGAACGATCATTAATTCTAATTACCGGCATCTTCAAATTTAGATCACGATCTACCGCATTATTATTTTCATCATTTAATGTGATATGCTTTATGGTACGAAATGCCTACATACAAATGTGTAGTCGCGTGCAAGATAGATCTCATACACTATATAAAACGGAATGTTCGGGAGGTGTTGTTACAATTGCGTGTGTGTTTGTGTTGTTATTCTTTTTGTCTTTACTGTTACACACGGCAAACGAACAAGAAAACTTTGACGAAAACCAGGTGAAAAAAAGAACCGTCTGCCGTAATTAATTTCAAGGATGGCGACGCAAATATAATTGCTATTCTGTATGTTATCTACCGTGCAAGGTTGGTATCGCGCCCACGGTTCTTTGCACATTTAATAATAAATAATAAATAAAATATATGTATATTATGCGCTTCCGACTCGAATAATAAAGACCTTCTTCCGAGAGGCATTGAAAAGAGAAGAAAACCGGATAATCAACCGAAAACCTCCAACACTACCAAATAAAGTTGCAGTTAATCGGCCCACGTCATGTTTTTATGGGTATTTTTATAAAATTTTAGAGGACACATGAGATTTACAGAATAAAGTCACTTTTGAAAGGGTCCCAATGCTATTATTAAACAACGTCCATTAAATCTAAATAACAGATATTTCACTTCATGCAATTGAATGTAGTATAGCGACCGACACCAATAAAATAAAAACACCCTGTATTTAACTTCTTTATGTAAATATGTATAAAATGTCTTTTATTCTTACTTAAAGATCTGCAGCTATTCATCTCTTTACAACTAACAATATTACTTCGGCATCTATTCTTCTCCTTACAAATTACTTTATTACCTCTGTACTTTCCTATAATTCCTTGCAATATTTCTATTCTATTTATTAACTGCAACACGCCTGTGATTCTATACCTGTCCTAATTTTTAATAGTGTATTTCTTCGGTGCTTTGGGTTCAACTTCTTCAAGCTAGAAATTCTATCTCTCTCTTCAAAGTATGCTTTCTTACCAATAGTCCCCTACTTTTGTTTAACAACCCTTAGCTCCGCCTTCATAAATTTCCTAAATTATTTTATATATTATAACTCAAAATACTAACTGTTCTGATTGAACTTTCATTTCATCAACTTATTTCTTCTTTACGGTCCAGTGTTAAATAAATGTTTGTTTTATAAAATCTAATTATTGCTAATATTGAACACGCATACACCAAAGTAGTATGACCTAATTTATTGAATTTTTGAGCTGAACATTCTATTTCCAGCCGCCATTTTTTAAAACAGTATTGGAATCCAAAAATATTACTTTTTTTAAACAAAAATTACGAAACATTTTTCAATACCTACTGTTCGAAAGTACGTAATATAAAAATACTGGTCCATGAAACTCACTGTTATAGGGACCATTTTTGCACCCTTTTCGCCCCTAGATTTTTCATTTTACTTTATTTATCCCGTAAACAAATTAAAAAAAAATAAATAAAATAATGAATTTACGATAAACAATCATTTTCGTGTAAAATTAAAACAACAGTGACAACAGTGACATACCTGCTTGCTACAATATTCACGAAACAAGTGTCTGAAAGCACCCATGAACGAAACTGGGAAGCTTAAGAAAACCGATAAATTTTGTAAACTTCTGTCGCGTTTGAAATAAAGTTCAGTTCAATAACTCACTTTTCCCAAACAACATTTACGACAAAAACATCACGAAACTAAAACTTTTCGTCTCGAATTGAATGAATGTACTGTTGACTTTTAAATCAATAATTGCCGAAAAGCGACTTATGTACAACAAACTATGCACAGAGTTAACAAATAATATAATCAACTGAAAACTTACTAGTAAACTTGACTGAAATTTTCATTGTAATCATGAAAATAAATTTTCATCAGTATAAATCACATATCTACTTAAACTAAAGAAGGTCAAAAACGTTTAGACCTCGGTAAAAATTTTACTACATATTGAAAATAACTTCAGACAATAAAAAAGAAGTTAAAACAATTTACAATATTTTTCACGTTTTATTGATTTTAAATAAAATCATTTTGAACCAAATTACCATTAAAAAAGGATTAAGACTTATTTGGCATTCGATTAAAATATTTTTTAAAACAAATATATCAAAAATATAAACGTAGTTACGATTAAAATTTAAGTTTAACTGACGAATAATTTATTAAGAAATATTATTGATCTTTAGTATGGATTTTTTTTGTGCCAACATAAACTGAAGAAGTCAAGCACAAGGTTGATAAAACATCCACACAACTAAAATCCGAAACGATCAATTAACTTCTGATTGTCGTAAAGTCTTAAATGAGTAATTAAAAAACTTTAATATCCTTCGCTTTCAAAAACTTATTTACGATTTTTGTTCACCCTGCCTGAAATCCTTTGGTATCAAAATCTTTTCTGTCCTCAATATCTGTACTATTCACCAACCTATAAATTTTCTTAAATATTCGAAATATTTGCAGGTCCTTGATAAGACAGAAGAATATTATATTCCAAGTATCACGCACAACCGCTGGTTTGTTTTACTAATAGAAACTAATATTGTATTTTTTTTTGATTCTATATAGGTATACAGATATTACAAATGTCGTATTTAACACAAAACATTCAGAATCTTGTCGAACCCGTCGGCAATATCACGGTTTTGTGTCTCGTTTAATACTAAACTTGTAAACGACATCCTGCTAGACTATTTACATATGGGAATTAACGTAATTGTGCTCGCTATAATACATAAACCATCAGTATTAAATACACATGTGTTATCTCTCTCTCTCTTCCTAGAGTTAGACAATGGAGCCCGATGGAATTAATAGTCGTAGATCAAAGAGCGCAATACGTGTCACACGTTAACTTACACAGGACACAAATATTATGCATATCCATTAACTAATGCACTTTGTTTAAAAAACAATTAAAGACACTAACGAAAAGATGATTCATTTCCTTTTGCAGTAAATTTATAATAGCATCTGCATATACCATACACATATCTGTTGTATAAACAGCACTCAAACGTCTATAAATACTGTAATACGCATGTATCTCAGTCATTAATTAGATAAGAAAATAAAAGTGAAATGTGCAAAAAAATATTGTTGCACCGTGCAGTTTAATTCTGTGTTAACTCAACTCTCACGTTGGGTGTATTAGGTGTTTATTGTAACTCAGCAATATACATCGGACAAACTGGTCGATTTTCAAAAGTTATAATTAAAGAACTTGATTACAGAAGGTATTCTGGTATCGGGAAACATGTACATAGGGTTTTTTAGTATGTAGACTCGTTATTTTAGTATATAAGCTTTTATGTTTTTCGTGCTTTCTTGAGATATATAAAAATAATAATAAGCATTTAGATAAAACTATTTCTCTACCATTCTATGATTTGTAATTGATTTTTGCACAGGGTTAAAAAGACTATCCTTACATTAGTAGAATTAAGATTCTGGCTAAAGAGCTGTAGATCAGTAGCTGCCCAAATGTTGAGGAATCGTATAACCTTCGCCCACGTTGTCAACGCATTACCGCTGATGATGTCAGCCGCTGCTGACGACGAAACGTCTGACCGTTTAGCCCGAATATTAGTTCTACTATGGGTTACGGCCGTGAAAGCCTATGTTCTTATATTGTTATCCTTAGTGCTTTGTACTCTTTGGAAAAGGCAAACTAATATATTTATATATTTCGAGCAGAATAATGGAGAAATTGGAATGAGGGACAAAAATTTATTATCAAAGAATGGAATTTTACGAAAACACTGCTTGAAAAACATATTTACACATCATCTACCAACATCGTTCGGATTATTTGAGAAAAAGATATATAAATATAGTTTGGCCTTAACGTCTAAAGAAAATATACATCGTCCAATTTCATTAAATACATATTTAACGTTTTGGAATAAACTAGTTATATGCAAATTACAACAATTCTTACAAATATTTTGTTGTAATTTTAATGTAATGAAATATGTTCCCTGTTTTGTTAATAAAATTGTAACTGGGCCATGAAAAACCAGTAAATAGATAGCAAACAACAGACAAAGGTGAAGGTTATCTAATTATTTGTTTGAGGCATATTGCAATTTATTAAATACAGAAAAACTAGCATTCCGGTGAACTTATTAACAGCTTAAACACCTGCTCGGTTTTGCGATATTATAAAATGATATTTAATGATCTCCCAACATGTTATGTATATTATATAATCCTATTTGTGTACAAAAGGATAACAGTGGGCGTGTGTTTAGGAAAACTTGTGGAAATTCTAATGTCGTCGATTGTCATTGAAAAATAACGCGCATTCTCACCTTGAAAATAAAAATTATGAATGTAGTAGGAAAAGCATATTTAAATTGACTTACTTTATATTCCTTTACGCATTTGCTTTTCTTTGATGATTTTAAATTATAAGTTTCGACACAATTATTATTAAAATTAACATGTACACCCATTATAATTGTATATGACAAGATACGAGGGCGGATCAAATATAAACGAACCTTTTTAAATTGCGCACCGGATAGTTGTTCAAGGCACATCCAGGCGTTAGGAACTTAAAGTGGGAGTTTTAGGTAGCACGGAAGCGACGCGTCGTATTGCTGCGTTCGCTTGGTTAATAGCTATCACAATAAGTGATAAAGAGGTGCATAGCAGCGTTGTACAACAAATTATTATTAAGTTTCTTACACTTGAAAACGTGAGACCAGCTGAAATTTTGCGCAGATTGCAAGCACAATTCGGAAATGAAACGTTTTCGTGGCCACGTGTAAAAGTTTGGTGCAAAGAATTTAACGATGGGTGTAATCCTGTTGAAAATGTAAATTACCCTCGTCGTCTGCGCACCAGAATTTCGCCGGTTAACATTGCACGCGTTAGAAACTTTATTGAACGGGACCGCCACGCCATGCCACGCCACTGTGTTTCAGATATCTGGTGAACTCGGCATCAGCTATGGGAGTGCCCACACAATCATAATGAAAAACTTGGGATTCCGAAAAATTTCAGCTAGTTGGGTTCCAAAGTTGCTGAGTGAAGATCAAAAAACTGCTCGAGTTCGCATCTCTCAGGCGGTTCTCACTCGATTTAAAGCGAAAGGTGAAATTTTTTTGCACAAAATTGTAACCTGCGATGAGACGTGGGTACACCATTACACTCCAACATCAAAATGAGCAACCATGGAGTGGTGGCGCAAAGATGAATCAAACCCAGTGAAGCCGAAAACACGTCTATCTACAGGCAAAGTTTTAGCCACGGTTTTTTGGGACTGGATAGGAGTGCTGTTGGTCCATTGTTTGCACGAGCAAAGAACCATTAATGCAGCCTATTACTGTAACCTTCTCAGTCAGGTAAGACTTTATCGCCGAAAATGGAGGACACACCCTATTCGTGACGTGTTACTCTTCCACGATAACTCTAGGCCTCATACCGCAGCATTAACGCTGGCCAAAATCGGTGAAATGCACTGGACTCAGCTGGGGCACCCTCCATATAGTCCAGACCTATCCCCTTGTGATTTTCACATGTTTGGGCCCCTCAAAGAATCAAAAATCACTAGGAGGCGCGCGATTTCAGACCGATGAATAGGTGGAGGCGTTTATGCGCAACTGGACAAACACCCGCCCTGCTTCTTTTTATGAAAACGGGGGGGATATGTCGAAAAATAGAGAAATTTGTGTTTTTGTAAAACATTTCCAAATAAATGTTTTATGAACAAAGGTTCGTTTATATTTGATACATCCTCGTATTAGAATTTTATAAAATTTACTTACATGTAGTTTTGAATAGAAAACTCCTTTATTGTGAACAAAAAACATCAGAACATTTGATAGTAAATTATCTACGATAAAAAAGAAGAGAGTGGTAGAAATATGAAATGACCCAAAAATTACTAAACTTTTTTAATGTAAAATTAGTAATTTTATTCAGTTTGTTTTCTTCGAGATGTGAACACCTTCAAAAATAGTTATGAAGAAACTCTCGACAGGACAGCGAGTAAAAATAACGGAATTTTATTTATTTATCAATTGTGATAATCCAATGAGGTTATATTCGCAATTTTGGAGCAGGTACAGACTTTAAATTAAAATAAAACTCGTACCCTTTCATGAATGAAACAAATTAATAATATTGTTATATAGAACGCACCTACGAAGAAACGGATATTAACTTTCACTGTAAAATGTCATTTTGTTTAACAAAAAAACAGGAAATTAAAATGGGTGGTAATACATTTACAATTACTATTTCCTTTTGAAAAATTTATAAAGCAAAAAAGCAAACTCGTGGAAACCGTGGGTGTACCTATAGCAGCGATTATTTAATATTCGGACAAAAAAAATTTGGAATAATAAATAATTTAACCACCCACTTGTTTTTATAATCAAAGTATAAAAGATCGCGTTTATTGTGAATATTAATTTGAGACATTAAACTCATAAGTATGTTTGTCCTTCTCTCATAAATTTAATTAATTAATGGGCTTATTAATTTTTGACAACTGATCATTATTATTATTAACAACTACTTACTAATAAAAAAATTTATCTCCATATTTGATTTTTTTCAAAACTCTGTACTGTACATATAGGTACCTACCTGAATAATTCTTAATTGTGTTGAAAGATACTGCGCTAAGTAATATTAAAAATTTTATTCTGTATCATCAAAGTTAAAAATAGAGCTGCGATAATATTTAATATCTTTTAAATTGTATCGCCCCTCCTCAAATAAATTTGCTGACCTTCACAAAAGCAATCTCATTTCGAACAGCAACATATGAAGAATTGAATCGAATGTCTGCAACAACCTAGATAAAATTGAATTGCAGTGTTCACTGTTAGGCAGAAGCAGGCAGCTGAGCAGCCTTGGTTGCCTATGCTCCCTTAAAAATCGATAGAATTAATATAGAAATATAGATCGTGATTTTTAATTTAATTCGAAAACGTTAACACAATAATTGCTTTTCCGTGCAAAATTGTTTTATTTCAGTACAAAATAGTTGTTCAATTTAGAATACTTAAAAATATTTACTATTTGAAATGTATTTTATGAAATGATTGTAAAAGTTTGTCTAATTCACTTATGAACAATGTATTTTTAAGAGAAAGAGAAAAAGAAAAAACATTTAAAGACAAAGTCGTAGATGCATACAATATTAATTCGATGTAGAATTCACGCTTAGATCGTCTCTTGAATTATGCATAAAACATAACAGTTCTGCAGGAGATAAAAGTTTATTTCGATCCATTCAGTGTACAGATGCATGACTAACGAATTTTATTCGCGTATTTAAAAAAATGCGTGCTTGACCTTAACTCATGATCATCAATTAACGTCCATTAAAAATGTACTTTAATCATGAGCATGTACCTAAATCAAATTAAATTCAAAAACAGACATTAAGGGTACAGTGGCTATTTTTACTTGAAACTTTTTTCTCATCGTAATGAAAATAAAATATTACGAAATATTAAACATATTGTAAAAACTTACGTAGAGTCTGTTGTATGTTCTTCATTGTTTTCAGTCAACACAAAAAATTTCATTTTCCTTCTACTACTCGTGTCATTTTTTCCAGATCTATGATTTAACCTTTAATCAATACCATCGAACATGCAAAACATTAAGCAATTCTTACCTTTCGTCCTTGGTGCTTTTGACTCCGGTTGAATGCAATTGCTTCATTAGTTCTTCCCTTTCTTTCTCCCTTATCGCTAACGTTTCTTGTAACTTCTGTTTTTGTTTCTGGAATTCTTTCAGCAAGTCTCCTTGGAAACTCTGCTCCAGTAAAGGTTCAGCACATGGCGCAGTGGAGGCGTTTTGGGTATTTACAGGTGGACTTGTTGAATTATTCATCGGTTTTTCGTTCAACGAATCCCGACGGGAGGATCTGGCGGTTCCGAGGGATGCAGGTGAATCCCGACCTTTGTGTTCAGGAGTGGAAGCTGCCGATAGCTTCCTCTCAGGACTTTTGCAATTTTGATTTTGGACTGTGTCATTAGAACTCGAGTTGAGTTTTGGTGTACTTGTTTGTTCCTGGATCGCAGGGAGCAATTGAAAATCGGCATAACTATTACTCAAAAAAACATCCCCGTCATTCTCAAAAAGCCTGTCAACTGACGAATTCATCTGTTTGGTATTTTTCATCCCGGTCAAATGGAAACTGGCAAAACTGGACCGGGACATGGGACTGTTACTATTTACGTCGCCCATACTATGAGCCATGTTCCTTTGGTTGCCCACGGGACCAGTGTTTCCACCAGGATTGGTCCCGTAACTGTCCAGGGCTGGCATTAAAGAACGCGTCATAATATCAGCAGCCGATCTGGGCCTGGTAAAGGGCATAGCCGAATGGGGAAATGTCTTTGGTTTGATCGGCGTTATCAGCATGTGTTCTGTCCACGAGGTTTCTAGAGATGGTCTATCTAAACGCTCCACATCAACATTAAGTGTCCGTTGTTCGAAAGGAACCGAAAACGTTTCCGATGATATACTTTGGAGCCACGAGAGAAGACTTAGATCGGAATCGCTGAATCCAACCGTACCGTCGAGTAGTTTTGCAAAACTCATTTCCTGCGTTTGGGATTCCTTCGACCCTGTCGCTTTCGCTTGGCAATAGTTCACGCACGATTCGTACAAAACGCCTTTGATTATGAGCTGGATGAGTCTGTCGTTTTTCGCGCACGCTAGACCGTTCGAATGTTTTTTGTCGCCCGGCAAAAATTCGGCCACTAGAGGGTTCACTTCGCGAAAACACTGTACACGCGCGTTTGAAGGATTCCAGTCCTTGTATTGTAAATGGTCGGTGAGTCGCGGGAGTGTCAGGAGCAAACACAAACTGGAATACTCGTCTTTTGTAGGCGCGAACTTTTCCAGTTCGTTCAGCACTTTGACGACTTCTTCGACCGCATTATCGACACTGCTCCCTTGTACATTCGCTTCCGATTTAATACACAGCAACTCGATGTACTTGTGCCTGAGAATTGTGTACGTGAACTTTCGCATATTAAAAGTGGGAAGAGCCTCTAAGGGTTGAATGAACTCGAGGACGTCGTCCCATTGTCCGTCCAGGATGAGTTGTCGTAAAAAGAGAAGATCGTCTGAGTAGCAGCCGTTGATAACCCCAGTTTCACGTTCGAGGCTGAGCTGAGAGATGTGAAGTTCCCGATTGTGGAGGAACTCGAGGGTAAGCCTTACGACGTCCTCCTCGCGGAGGGTGAGTCGGGCCGAGGGCATCACGTACCGTATCTGCAATCTAAAAAGAAACAGGAATGTAGAGGAAAAGAATCATGACTTCGTCACGGTCTGCGAGACTAATGAGAAATGAATGTTCGTGATGCGAGGCACTTGCACCAGTCTGGTGCATGGTATCAACACAAAAACTGATTATGATCTCGTGAAAGCGCTTGTTTGATGGATGACGTACAAACAACGGTAGCTAATTAATTAGGAAGGTCGGATTAATGAAATCAATGAAAATCAACTGACATTTTCACCTTCTATTATTTTTCATTAAGTAACAATTAAAATTTTGAATAATTTTTTAGTAGAGGTTAATTTCAATACATTAATGTGAATTAGTTTTTGAGTTAATTTCTAATCGAACCCGTGACCTTGGCTTTACGCACCAATGCTCTGACCACCAAGCTGCTGAAAGAAACTTTTCCTCATTATTTGAGGTAAGCTGTAGTGGGTAAAAATTAATTCAAAAATTAATTCGCATTAATGTATTCTGGTATTATTGATGTGTAACTCTAATTAAAATAATGATAATAGGAAAAACAAGACTACTTAAACGATTAATTATCTTTACAAATGGTTTTAACCTCCCTATGCTACAGTAGACAGATGAAATTTGTTTCCTTGTAAACAATTTGTTATCAAATATTTCCAACTGAAACACGTAAAAGATTCTATTTCGAGATATTGCTCGTGTAAATATTGACTTTTGGGCACTGGAACATCAAAATTGCCTAGTCTCTTTTGATTTATAAACCAGCTCCAAATGCGTTTACCATTGAGACAGTTAGGCGTGAGTATGAATATTCATTAGCGATTCAGTTTAACGAGAATGATTATTACAATCAAACAAAGGGACAATTCGATATTTAAATTAGATTTTATGAAAATACTCTCGTAATTTGTTAAAACCCCATACCGTCGAAAGTTTTATTATTCTTACTGGAATCGTTAAGATAGTACGGGACTTTTAAAACGTGCTATTTTTAAATTTTGTTTATAACCTATTCAGTTTAAAATTAAATTAAGTGTTCAGAAATTTAAGTAAAACAACCTTTCACATCTGCTTGTATACCAATTCAACACTTAATGCGTAACGGCCATTAGCCTATTGTTAGCCAAGTTTATCGACCTGTACGAGTTTACCTTGCTACTGGCCCAAGCAAAAAAAGCACTTTTTTCGCTTTGAATTAAAATATTTCCGCAATATGACGCGGAACTCGGTCTCTGATACGAAAATGTCCGCGTAAAACTGGAACCACGCCAACATAAACTACTTCCTTATCCTCAGGCGTCGTGATGACTTCCTTGTCAACATTTTTTCTTTCGTTATCTTTACAAAATGTAAACATAAAGACTATACAGACACACAAAAGAAACTAATTTCACTTCTTATTCTTTACGAGTATGCCTGATAAAGACGAAGAAGCCTGAAAACATGTTAATGTCAACATCATATAAATTTACATTTTTATCATCGTAAGGTCGTCAGTCCAGTTGAAAACGCACTACTCTTTCCTATCCTGAAACATCCCTAACTATTTGCGAACAGTGATTTAATATAACATAGGTCTTCCTGGTCCTTTTTTACTCCTATTTCTCGACAATTGTTTCGGCTAACCAGCCATTATCAAGAGTACAATTATACTAACTTCAAATATGTAGATTTTAATTTATATTTCCGTAAAACGACAAAAACACAAAATTGGTATATTTCAACACATTAAAATTGTTTCGTCTAACATAGACTTCTTCAGAAGTAATGATAATGCAATAAACTTATCTAAACATATGTCTTATATATAGTAGAGTGAGTAAAAAGATTCAGTAGTGGTGCGTTGTTGAAGTCAATTTGATCATTTAAAAAATTTCTAATGTTTCTAGTAATGATAATCTAAGGCTTTTATTTACAATTTGAAGTATTTCAAAATTATCATTAAAGGTATGGTTTTCTTTGATTAAATGTTTAGTATAGTTTGAATTCAGTTTATTATTTTCATACGATTTTTTGTGTTCTCCTAATCGTTCTTTAAAAGTACGTCCAGTCTGACCAATATAAATGCAGTTGCAAGAATAACAATTTAGTTTAGACACATGTTTCCCTTAGTGATTTTATCATTATTATTTTTAATATACAGTATTTAGTGTTTTATATGCAACTTTGATATTATTTTACGTTAAGAATTTCTCTAATGTCTGAAGAATTGTTTAGGTGATAATTTTAGTTTATATTGTGAATTTAAACATTTTAAATACATTAAATAAAAATATTACGTATAAAATGGACATAGAATCGGATAAACAACTAAATCTCCTTGATCTAAAAATCTCTTGTAAAAATAACAATCATAGCTATAAAATATTTAGAAAACTCAGCGTAACTTGTATAGTAATACCTGCAAATTCCTGTCAATCTTTTAACATAAAAATTTTCACACGTCCCTCTTGAAAAACAGGAGTTCCTTTCAAAATTAAATATTATAAAACATATAGCAAAAAGCAATGGTTATTGTTTGAATATAATTGACAGATTATTATTTCAAAAAACACTCAAAAAACAAACAAAACACGCTTTTTAACAATATAACCAATTCCGATAGAATTTTCTGTTATACATTAAAAACTCGAGTTACAAAATCAAAAGCAATTTAAGTAAATTTAACATAATTACTACAGAAATCAATAAAATTAATATAGGCATCACGGTAATTAACAACAAGAGTAAAAAATCGGATTTCAAACATAAAGTGGTGTCTATCAACTGAACCGCCAGGATTGCTATGCAATCTATATAGGACAAACCGGTTGTTTTTTAGAAAATTGGTTGGACTAAGACACCTAGTCAATATAAAAAGCAAAAAAGGTGCTAGAGGTATAATAGAACACTGCTTACAAAAAAACTTAAGAAAGAGGCTGAAGAGGGCCTTACGCCCTACCCTCCGGCTTTGCATTACAGTGTAGGTCGGAGGGACTGCCCGCCCACCAGCACGAGTTGCTGGTGGGAATGAAACACAAAAAAGTTTTTTTTTTACCTCTAGCCAGTCTGCGCTGAATCACAATTCAGTACAGATCTCCTGAAGATGCCAACCACTCGTGTTAGTGAAACGTCGAGAATAAAAACCTCGAGACTACGGCCAATAAGCCCGAAAGTCAACGTTATAATTTTACAAAGGTTCAAGAGGTCAAAACAGAATCTTGTTAATAAATCGATACATATATAGATATCTCAAACGTTTCTATCTTTTCTTTTCCACAGATGTCCTCCAAGCATACACATTTAATAATCTTTTTCGAATTTCTAAATTAGCCTATCGCAAGCACAGAGGCGATTTCTTTTTGTGAACCTGCGCTATATTTCATTTTATGTCTCTATCGCTCTTACATTCTGACTTATCTGACTTGAATAAGACGTAAATAGCTGCGCTGATTTTCATCAAATTTATCTTCAATCATTCGCCAAAGTATAAGCTTTCAAACTAAATAAATTGCATCAAAGTCAGTTAGTTGATCCATTAGTTACGAAGTTACAAACAGACATACACACACAGAAATAGGCGTTACGCGAATATTGTAACATCGCTCTTTTTGGCGACCGTTAAAAACAATCCAATTAATAAATAAAATACACCAATTCTGAAAAACAAAAATGTATTTAATCTTATGAGTACAAAGATAATCTCCGGTTCCCTATTTGTCCATTTTAAACCCTGGTTAAAGAATCGTTAAAGAAAGCAATAAAATTTTGATGTGGTAGATTAACTAAGAAAAACGGTTCTGTTTCTTCTAATTAGTGACCAGAAGGTAATCGGTCTAGTCGATTATTTGTTTGACGAAGCCATAATCGTACCCGGTCATTCGCTCTATTCACTTCGTTTACTTCTAGTTCTTCGACGAAAAACGCTAAATGTGGCAACTGTTACTAACCATTTAAATACTTAAAAGGAGAACTTGACGTGCATATTTTTACTTATTGCCTAGTGCTATTTAACAAATAGGGAAAAATGTTGGCACCCGTGGAACATCTACCATAAAACTGAATAAATACCTATATCAGTTTATCTTTATGTTACGCTAACAGTTTTCAGTTGTAAATATAAGAATATAAATATAAATATGGATTCAACAAAAACAACTACTCCGAGGGCTAATACCCCTACCGGCATTGAATTACAATGTTGATTCCGATGTATTATTAGACGAAGATATAACATATCCAAAAAAGAAGGAATTAAAATCCTTATTCGTCTAAATTTTAAGATCAATAATCTCCAATTCTGAACGCGTCCTACCAAGTAGGAACAACGAACCGAAGCCCTCGGAGTAGTTGTTTTTGTTGAATCCATATTTATATTTACATTCTTATATTTATAATATAGCCTGTAAAGGCATTTCTGCCAGCGCCCACCTGATGAGACCCGATAGGTCAAAACCGGTCGTGGGATATGGCTTCAGTTCGTTGTGCCTACTTGGTAGGACGCGTTCCAAATGTGAGATTATTGATCTTAAAATTTAGACGAATAAGGATTTTAATTCTTTCTTTTTTGGATATGTTTTCAGTTGTATTGTTAAATGAAAATTATCGTCATATGCTGTCTCTTGCCGAAGTTTCGCACTCAATTAAACGGGACATCATCAGGGCTCTTATGATGTTGATAGATAGGTAATCTGAAATAAAATGTCCCTTGAAAACGTCCAATTTAAAAACGAGTACGAAATGTCGGCAGTATGTTTATTTTACTGACACAGATGTAACAAATGCCCAGATAATTATTTTGGTCATTAGCAAGGTAATCACAGCTTTTAACACAACCGATTACGTACGTTTTCATTGATCGTAAAAGAAATTTACGATGGCTTTTCTATGATGGCTTTGTGATTCTCGCTAAGAATTATTTTATAAAAGGAAATCGTAACTAATGTTTTACTACTACTTGCTTTCTATAAATGGCCTCAAAAATTAAAACACTCTCCTTAAAAATACATAAGTAAAGAACAACTACTTAAAAAAGTTACTATGTATAATATGACCAACGTTAAGTATATAACAATTCAGATATTAACTGTTTCTAATTTCATAACGTTATCGCTAATTTTTCACTTTTGCAAGCATAAAATTCTAGTTGTATCTATTATTTTAAATTTCCGGACAATTTAAGGTGAATGTTGCAGTCGTGTAACTACCTACATAACATATATGTAGTTAGAAATGGAATTATAAACATTTTCTTAAATAACTAAAAGTATATTGCATGTAGAGGTTGACTGAAGAGGCTGAGGGATGCTACACGTAGAGGGATTTTTCTACAAAGGTACATACCTGAATCCCTTAAAAAATAACCAATAACTTAGGCAAAATATTATTGGTAGTAGTATTAGCGTATGAAAATATTTTTTTTGTTGTCTATTTTCAACAAAATATGAAACTAGAAACAACTCCAGTACGTTGACAAACATCTGCGACTCGTCGATTTGTTTTTACGAGGGTAAATCAAATATAAACGGTAATTTTGTAAAATAAATTTATTCATTAATGGTACACACAAACTAAAAACTTAATTCAATGTAGTCACCTCCATGCTCTACACACTTTTGCCACCGATTTGGAAGCTTGAATATTCCTTCTTCCTTCTTCATAAAAAGTTTGAGGGCGACTTGTCAGCTAATTGCGCACATACTCCTCTACTTCTTCATTGCTTTCTTTCGCCTTTCTTTTGCCTCCATGTGATTCTTTCAAGGGCGCAAACAAAAAATAATCACAGGGTGACAAGTCAGGGCTATAAGGAGCATTATGGAGACTCGAGGGTTTCCCAGCCCATTTCTTGCAATTTATTCCTTGTCAAAACTGCGGTGTGCGGCCTGGCGTCTGGCGTCGTCATGAAGGAGGATAACATCTCGACGTCTCGAATGGGTATGAGCGAGCCCCGTCACCTGCTTCGATACGCGATTTTTGTCGACAACAACAGTGTAACAACTCAGAATAGTAAGCCGCATTCACTGTTCATTGATCGTGAGTAAAACTCCCCTTGAGTCAAAGAAAACAGTCACAAGCACTTTTCCGGCTAAGAGACAGGTTTTGATTTTGGCTTTGACAAGGCATCCTTCATCCATTCTTTGTCACTCCTTACTTACCATTTTTGATTCGGGAGTGTAGTGGTGGACCCACGTCTCATCACAAGTAACGATACGCCTCAAAAAAACTCCCCTTCTTGTTGAAATCGATTCAGAAGCCTTTGAATGATCTCCGACCTGACCTGTTTTTGATTTTCGATCAACAACCTTGGAACCTAATTTAGTGTCTAAAGCATTAATTTTTCTAAACCCAAGTGTGATAATGGATTGAACACTCCCACAGCTGATACCCATTTCTGATGAGATTTTTTCAAAAGTCAACCGGCGATCACTTTCACTAAGCACTCGAACAGTACGGATGTTGTCATTTGTGAGACTTGTTCTTAGGCGATCATGGCTGTACTGAGGACAGAACCGAGCGCAGCTGCTACCTAAGCCGGTTTTCCCTTCGTCATAAACCAAACAACATTCGAGCATCGAATCCACTAGACCGGAATTACGTGCCAAGCTAAATAGTAAAATAACCGTTTATATTTGATTTACCCTGGTAGATATACCTACCTAATGATAAATAAAAAGAATTTAGATAGAAACCACCTTTCCTTCAAACAATATGGCAATAATATCAGTATATTTAATAAGTAACGTTTTTAAACGGTCTAAATCCTTCGCGTAATACAGATATCTAAACAAATCTACCAATAGGATAAATCCTATTTTCAAAAAGCTTGCAATAAATGCTTGTAAATATTTAGTAAATATTATCATACATAAGATTCGTTTTAGTACCAAAAATAAAAAGGTGCGTTAAATAAATGTTAAATTACAACCACAACAACAAATGAATAACCGCGACTATTGTGATGCCAGCTGTTACTGGCATATCCTAGAATAATTTTATTCTAATGAAAAAATGTTTACTTACGGCAAACGTAGAATATTTTACGAAGGTTCAAGAGGTCAAGACAAATCCTTAATATAAAATTGATACATTTACACATATCCTATTATTAACATTGTCTGCACATATACTATTTATTACTTAAACTGATTATATTCCTTTGTACGGGTTTCATATTGCATAAAACAGATGCCAAATGCATGGGAAATATGCCACAAAATTTTATACCCATTTTGTACCTTCATAGTTCATAAATACCTACAAAGACACATACATACTTTATGTACCATGTACCATCTGCTGGGATTATACGCTTCTACAATTAATAGCGTTTTCTAATTTCAGATATTTGAAGTCTGCAGAAAAGTAACAAATTACAACTTTAAGGACACACATTTATTATGAAAGAGGATAATGTGTTGTGCAGAAATAACTGAAACATACCAGATAAGTACTACTTTACTCAATGGGACAAAAAGTTTACAATGTACAGCTACAGTAACTGGTGTCATTCGTATGAGAATAAGAAGTACTTTATTTTCAAATTATTTCAACTAATCTGTTATCAATTCAACTGTGTTAATTGTTAAAAAGAATGCTTTATGTATGATACCTATTTCCACTGACTGCAAAATTAAAAATTTCTTGGTAATATATAAGGTAACTATGAAACCCATTCTACCAATTACACATTTCTTTATGATTGAATAAAACCTCTATAAATCATGTTCCTTTCATAACTTTAGCTAGGTGTAATTTTAGAAATAAATATTTTGGGATTATTTCCGATGTTAACACTCGAGGTATCACGAAAAAATAAACTATAATAATAATAAACATGTATGTTCATTTAAGAGTATTTACATTTTGCCCCCAATTTACATTTATTGCACTTATCTTAATTTCTAATATATTCTATATTAACAATAACCTTCATTCTCTCTAATTTTTGTCTCAGTTACTCTTATACCTCTCCTTTTGTCTGTACAATCAACACATCCATGTCATTCACCAGCCTGTCATCCTTCGATTCCATCTCAAATTGCCTTACTTTATTTGCCTGGCTTTGTATGGCTATTCTACAATAGAACAGGTGAGCTAATGTTTCCTCAATCCCTCCACATAGTCTACATTTCCAATCTCTAAATCCTTTCTATACCCTCTCCCAATATTACCACATTCTGTTCTTTATTCTCTTTCTCATTACATCTTTACCTGGGATAATTTCCTTGTATATTCTATTGTAAGAAGAATCTAATATTGTCATCCATTCTGTCTCTAGTTTTTTACTTCACCACACATTCAAGCACTCCTTACATCTATTGTACACTCCCTCTCCGCTCCTTCTCTCCCATATCATTCCACACACATCCGTTATTTTCATTTCACCAAACATTTCCCACGCAGCTTTTCCCCATTTTTAAGGGTTTTTATTTAGTATACCCCTCATTTCCTCTAGTAACAAATCTTGGGCCATCTCTCGTCGCTCATCTCTATTACTGCTTTGATATACCTACAAGCGCGTTCTCTAATTGTATATTCTATATCTTCTACCCCTAATTCGTTCCTCCATATGTATTTTAGAGTATTTATGGACACTCCCAAAGCCATCTTAAAGCTTAGCTTACCCCATCCCCAAATTTCTACTCCATATAATACCATAGATCTTACTGTGAGTTCATTAAATAAACCCGATCATCTCGCGAATCCCTACCTGCCCTTTTAATAACCCCCCACCCATGTAGCATTTGCTGGCTTTTGCGCCTTTCCTACCAGTCTTCTGACATGACCATCTGTACTATTACGAAAAAATAAACTAACTTTTTGTTAAATAAGAACAGTAGAAATGTTCATGGTCGGTAATTTATCGAAACTACTAAACATGAATCTCAATTTCGATCTTAATAGATTTATCTCAGCAGCACGCCATAGGCAATCTCGATAATTTGCAGACCAAATCGAAAAAGCTCCTTAAAAGCAAGTTAATATAATATCTAGTTATGGCAGTATGTCGCCATCTACTGATATCTGCTGCTAACTAAAGTATTTCGTATAGTAGACAAGGACATTACTAAGGTATCTACTTCTCCAATTGAATCGACGACACACAGCTTATATATACGATAAGCAAGTAAATTAAATTAATAAAAATATTATACGTTCTTGGCCAATAATTTATCTACTTAAATACAGATAATTGTGGACCTAAATATAAAGTAAATAATGTTTTATGTCGGTATCAAAAAAAGCAGTAACGAAGTCCGATAGTGCACTATGCACCCGGATAAATTTTTTACATACATTTTCTTCGTTGAATGGCTGCACTTACAGATGATTATAAAACAAATATAAAAACTACTGGATATATAAAAGTAACGGATAATTCAATTGCAGTATCTATTAAATCGTTCTTTGTGGCTTGGTGATAATATAAGTTTACAACGGAGACATCGTCTGCAAAGCGGCTACATTCATTTACTCTTCAAATTCTAGCGGATGGGCAATGTATGGCAAGAAAAGCTTACGTTAGTTATTTATGCGCATTTTCAATACCTACCATCCATTACTGCCTCGAAGCAACAGAAATAACGTTATAAAATTACAGAAAAACCACTATCGGGAAAGCTATACCTCGCCAGTAACCATTAAAGGATCTTCCTTGCCACGGCGCTTAGGATGCACATCAATTGGATCCAACCTGTCACCAGTAGCATGAAGTGCACCTTTCTTTAATGAAAATCCGTATTAAATACGAATAAGTAAACATATAAAGATTTTCACAACTTTTTTATTTGTAACATATGTTTCGGCGCAACATTGGCTTCTTCAGACAGATTGAGTACTTATTTAGTACTTAGTACTATTAGTAGTAAGTACTCAATCTGTCTGAAGAAGCCAATGTTGTGCCGAAACATACGTTACAAATAAAAAAGTTGTGATAATCTTTATATGTTTACTTATTATATTATTTAAAGTACATATTTGGTAATCTTACACTTATACACGTATGGTAACAAAAAATATTATATTTAAATATTTTAAACGATTTAATAAAAAATGCAAATACTTTGGCGGAGTTGTAGGATAAACCGGATAGCTCAAACCCCAACGCCAAAACACGACACAAAATGTTCGAAGCACTTTTCGGTAACAAAGTTACCTTCTTCAGGGACTAAATATAAGTAAGATAAGATAACTAATATGATATTTATCACAAAATACTCTGTACTATTATTAAAAATATTGCTAAAGACAATGGTTATAACCGTAACATTATTGATAAATTAGTTAATAAGATTTAAGAACCTAATGTCTAGATCCTCAACTTTTCTAAAAGACCTTACCAAACCAAGTTTATTACTATACCATAAGAGCCAAGATTTACTCATGGACTCGGAGGTATTTTTCATACACTTGATTATCAAATAGCATACAGTTCTAATTCTAATATTCTTCAAGCTCTTATTGGTAACCTTAAGGACAAAAATCCTTTCCTAGAAAAGTCGGGAGTATATGAAATTGAATGTAAAGATTGCAATAAGAAATATGTTGGTCAGACTAGATGCTCTCTTCTGGTCAGGTTTAAAGAGCATTTAGCTCACGCTAAATTTGGTACATCTGAAAAATCTAGTGTTGCTCAACATATTCTTAATGAAAATCGTGGGATCAATATTGACAACCTTAAATTAGTTAAGGAAATTAAACATAATTACTTACTAAATAGTTTTGAAAGCATGTTTATTTATAAAAATAGATTAAGTTCTTTTAATAGTGACAAGGGTCCTATTCCTGGCTCTCCGCTTTTTAGTTTAATTTAATTCTTTTGTTATTATTTTTGTAAGGTCCACTGAATATTACGGCGGTTGACCGAATCTTGTTCACTGGACCATATAATTAGCTAGTATATATAATATTTATATTGCCCTTAGTTTTTAGTTCTCTTCAGTCCCTGAAGAAGATAACTTTGTTACCGAAAAGTGTTTTAGCGTTGGGTTTTGAGCTATCCAGTTTGTTTTTAAACGATTTGCAATTATATTTACTAGTTAAACCCGTTTAAGTTAGAAAAATGTCATCGATTAAGCCAAAATAATTTACATTGTCAAAGATTACGAGACATGAACGGGAAATTTTTAGCCTACATACATATGACTATGAATAACTGAGCGACATTTCATCTTTTATTAATACTTACTCAAGCTCCAATATTACTACTACATTGAAAAAGGTTATTTTAGTTTACTTTTAATATTGGAATGTGATTGTAACTTCAATAGTTCTATTACCTTGCATAGTTTATGGAGGTTAGTCATTTTGATTGCAGGGTCCAGTTGATATGTAGTCGCGGATAAAAAAAAGAAAGAAGAAATGCGAAAGCACCAACAACTTGGACGTTTTGCTGTGGCGAATTGGCTATTGATCATAGTCATAACTTTGCAGTTTGTATAAAAAGAAGAAGAGAACCAGGTCGAAAATGCATGGAAAAATATGTTGATTCTTCTTCTATTCCTTCCTGGTTGATCTCGCAGGTAAATGGAATGTTCATATATATATGTGCAAGTGCATACGTAAACACATGTGTGTATTTTAGCTAGGTTTGGTTAAAACATGGCATCTGCAAAGTGCCGTTTTCAGAAAACAAGAAGCTGCTGGCTGCAAAATAACATTTTTCAACGCATTCGCATAAATACTTTTTTGCAGGAATAAACAACTTCTTAGGCACTTTATGTGCAGATCCTAGTGTATGTTCACTTCATGTGTATATATGTGTCGTACAATTAAGACTTTCATTAATATATTTAATAAGTAAATAAACCCAATTTCTTACTTATTACATACTTATTAGTAAAATTGTGATAGATTTTTAATTAGATTTTTGTTCTGTTATTTCTGGCCAAAAAATAATCGTGACAATCTAGTCTGATTGCGAAATGAAGTTTTTTGACCTCTGCAATAGAGTGACCGTAAGAGTTATGAATACAATCGTGCACTGATCTCGAAATAGCTAACTTGTACGTGATCTATAAAGTAATACATGCTGATTCGTATTCGGTATAGTTATTGAAATACTTAACTAATAAGGTAACGACCTAATTAATGTAAAGAAAAAGTGATTCCAATTTAGCACGTCTTCCGTGCCTTATTTTAAACCTTAATCATAGAAATTGCAGTAATTGTAAAGTTATTTTTAAAACTCTGCTCATCCTGTGTCTCCTACCTATTCCTAATAATTTTGGTAGATACATACATTTTCTGTGATCATTAATGGATTTTAATCGTGGAAGTAAATTCAATAAAACCTACTTCTTCAAATTCATATCCCTATGGACGAAGAAAATTTCAAAAAAGACAAAAACTATATTTACAATGCTGCACTTCAACATAACTTTAAAATAAATGAAATTAATAAAATCTTTTCAAAACAATAAAAACAAAAATTTTTGAAAGACAATAGATACAACTTTAGATAAAACAAAAGGGAATAAAATAAGACATAAATTCAATTACCATATTGAGTTTAATAGACACATAAAAAGACTGAAAAAAAAAATAGAACTAGAACCAGTTTTTAGTAATCAAAAATTAAAATTAGGTAGTGTCCTTGGAAATCCAAAAGACAAAGATAACAAAACTTTAATGTCAGGAATTTATTAAATTAATTGTTTAGAGTGTGATAAAGATTACATACGCTTAACTAAGAGAGATCTAGCCATACGTTTAAAAGAACATCTGTACCACATAAAAAAGAACAATGCCGAAAAATCAGCAGTTGCATACCATGCCTTAAACACGGGACATAGACTATAATATTGAACTATTAAAATCTTGTCACAATTACATAGACCTAAAAGTTTACGAGTGTATTTACATTCATAAATTTAGGGATTCTTTGATGAATTTTGACCTGCCGTTCACCAACAACCCCCTGTTCAATAGTCTTCAATAAGTTACAGGTAGTTTTTAGAATATATTTAAGTATAATCTTTTCTTAATCTTAGTTTACCATTACCATTGAAAATGACTACTTCGTAGTCGATATGTATTCGTTTGGTTTTACAAATAAACATTGTTTGTAGTGTTATAAGGCGTTTGAATCTATTTTTTTTACATTATTAATATTTTATGAACAAACTCCTGTCTGTTATCCTAGTACTAGTTATGGTTGAAATAAAAATAAACTTAATAGTAAGTGTTGTATCAAGTGTTAAAAGTATGTATTATGAGAAGTAAAATTTATTTATTTCACTATATAGAAAACTGTAATAAATGGGCTTTTAAAGATGAAATATTATATTGAAAATTTATCTTCCGATTGGATAATAAAAGTTTGGAACTCATACCAGCAATTACATCATGTGAAAGATGCATGCAGATGTTGTGTAGTTTACGTTTTCAAAATTATTAGATTCGTGTCGGCATCGACCATATGGGTAGATGTTATAGGTGTTCAATATCTGCTCCGTCATACTTAAATGAGTATATACATAAGTATGTAAATTTTAGAAGTCTGTGATTTCCGTTAGATAAGAGTCGTCTTAATAATCGTAATCAATATCAAGTGCTACTAATAGTTGCAGTAATAATGAAATATTTGCAGCAATAAGAGGTTAATTTAAATACAATAAATATAAATATGGAATCAACATAAACAACTAGGAGTCCATCGGAATCAACAGTGTAATTCAATGCCGATAGGGGTATTAGCCCTCGGAGTAGTTGTTTCTGTTGATTCCATGTTTATATTTATATTTATATTTATAATATAGCCTGTAAAGGTCTTTCTGCCAACGCCCACCTGATGAGACCGGATAATTCGAAACCGGTCGTGGGTGTGGCTTTCGGTTCGTTGTGCCTACTTGGTAGGACGCGTTCAAAATGTGAGATCTTTGATCTTAAAATTTGGACGAATAAGGATTTTAATTCCTTCTTTTTTGAATATGTTAAATACATTAATTCCCGGCGAGGATGTGACAGCAGTAATAATTTTTCCTCATTAATTTGAGGTAATCAGTAGTGGGTAAAAAAATAATTCACATTAATGTATAATTACAGTAATGAATGGAAATAACTTCTATACTGATTTATTTGTTATAGTTTCATTTCAATGTAGAATATAATGCAAAATATTCACGTTTTCGTAACCTCTATAAAAGTGATCAAACACTAAAAGAATGCAGCTTTAGAAACTATATACAAAATTAACAGAAAAGGAATATCTTAATTAGCTCAATTTCCGATTAAATTAAGAAGGATAGTTATAACAAGTATCTTAAAAGATTATTACTTAAAAACCGAAGACGATTTTAATTTACTAAGCAGAGCAACGTATGTAGAACGGTATCTCCATTGAGATTTGTCGTTCATACTAATACTTAGTTTATAAGATATGTGACTGATTTTTTCAAAATGAATAAAACCTTGAAAGAGTACGACGCGAGCATCGACGATCGGTCGCAATTGAAAAAGTTGCTCTATAAAAATTTTCAAATTGGTCATCTTATTTGTGGGCGAAACTGGTAACAGTAACAAAGGAGGTAGTAAGTAGTTCTGTTTTTGCAAAATAAAACCGGTTTTCTCATAAGCACTGGCAACTGTTTCAAATTTAAAGCTTCCTATTTGTCTGGAATACTTTTTATAAAGCTTCACTTCATTCCGTTTCTAAACGAGAATAATACCATGATCGTCTGATATTGTTGTTAAACTAAACTATTTAAAGTTGTTTTAAGTTTTATTTAGCGAAAAATAGTCCAAAATTTACATTAAAATTTAAATAACAAAAATATTTAATTACTTATCAGTTCAGTACCACAATCGTTAATTATTGTGGTTCGATGCGGAAATATTTGGTCGGTTATAGTATCGATTATCGCCGAAATACTAATTATAAATAGTTAAATTTACACTTACACACACTGAGACCAAAAATGTTAATTTAACCAAAAATAAGTTAATTCAACGTTTTTTTTTCTGTTAAACGCAAAACGCCTCAAAAACCATTACTCATTTTGTGAATGCTGAATTTCAAGATCTGGTATAGCATTCTCATTTCGAATCCTATGAGTTATGGAATAATATATTATGAAAGCTCTCTCTAAACCGCAATGGTTTATTTTAAACGGTTTAGATTTTATGAATTATTCATAAACTCGAACCTCTACAAAATTGATAAGGATAAAAAACTTAAAAATCAAAAATTTCACTTCCAACATAAATGACCCATATGCTCTTTTGTCAATTTTGGTTTCCACGACTCCAAATTAGTCATGGAGGAAAAATTATTTTGTAAAATTTTAAAACGTCACCGAAAAGTATTGATAATCGTACATGTGGTTAATGATGAACATTTAATATAAAATACTTAAAACTATTAAATAAAAACATTTGCTTATATTTCACAAATTTATTATTTAAAACGATTCGGCTGTTGTGCCATTATATTATCAAACATAAGGAAGTCTTTTATCCAGTATTATTATTATTCAGTATTTTTCAAAAGTAGGTCCTTCCGAAATAAATTGCCTTTCATAAATGGAATTTTTGTTTTACTTGTTTTGTAAAGCTTTCAACTGACTCTAAAAGTAAATAACTTTACTTGTGATACGGTATTAGCTAACATAAGTTGCAAAAATACTGATTGCTTTTTATATTAACAAGTAATAGCGTTAATTAGAAATAAAAAGATATTATTATTGAATCGAACTACAAAGATTCAAAAACTATAAACTTTAAATATTATTCCACCCTACCAAATATTTATAACTGATACATACTGTAGATACTCCTTTTAGGAGATTGACATCGAATTCCTCACTCTCAAAATAAGAGAAGTTTCAAGAGAATTCTTGATTTGCATATTTACAATTTTAACTTTAAGATCCAAAACTTACTATAATTCTAAATTCCCATCAGTGGAAGCAACATCCAACAGTTACTGCACGTAGGTGGTTTGCACAAGTTATTATTATTTATTACATTAATTATGTACTTGATTGTTCGTTTATTTAACGGAACTAAATTACCAACTACTACTGTCCATTAAGAAACTAACTCACGCGTTCCTGACACAAAATATGGAGCACATAGCGTTCAAAAGGTATATTTAGTACAATACATTGTTGTAAAATCTTCCCTTTATTACCACAGTAGTCAATTACTACATTTCAAAACACTGCTCGTATCATATGTGAGTTAACACGCCGCTGTCTTCATAATAATCACGAGGACCGAAGCGTAATAAAACCCATGTTCTAACGAAAGAAACGGTTTAAAGATCGAAGACCGATTGTTGCGATGGACCAGACCATCAGCGACAGATGGGCAGCAAGCACTAAACACAGATTAAATGATGTTGTAAATCAAAAACTTTTTCAATTTACCGTAAGAAATATCTTATTAAGTACAAATGGTTATAATATACACACGTGGTACCAGTTGGATCGTCTTCGTTCTACACAAGAATTTATGTAAGTATGTAGTGATCTACTGTGAATTCAAATTTTGTAGCCGAAAATTATAAAAACGTCAGACAAATGTTCCAATTAAAAATATCGGTCGGTCATTGTTATTAAATTTTATGAATGTCATTAATTTACTAACCATACTAAACAATTCACATAATGAAGATTCCATATAGGTTAACTTTTGTCTATTGACCACACACTGGAAGAATTTTTATACCCTAAATTACTATTATAAATTAATGTGGTAGTGGGAGAGGGCTAGAAGATTGAGCATTAAATTTAAATAACAGTGGAGAAATTGTAATTTCCAGTTGGTTGTTTAAAATAATATTTTGTTTAAGTAGCGACTAATGTACATTTTGACACACAGGGGCTTCGCTTCTTCAGGTGGAAGAAGATAATACCCTTATTATATTACAATTCAATTAAATACTAAATTACAAGAGAGGGCTGAGAAATACTACACAATCTACTAAATGTTTAACAGAGGAGAATTGTTTATGTCCAGTTGATCGTTAATAACTACACCTGTCCTAATCCTTTATTTTCTGTATGTAGAATTTTGTAATTATTATCAAAAATATGATCGTGTTTAATTAAATGTGAGGCATATGTAGAATTTGGGTTTTTACTTTCGAAATTTCTTTTCTGACCTTTGATGCGATCATTAATGCATCTCCTTGTTTGGCCTATATATGATACTCCTATACTATAACTACGTATCTTTTTTATTGTTTTTGATGTATCTTCCAAGATTGTTATTTCTTTTAAAAGAAATCGTTGAATTTTTATAATTTGATATAATTTGCCTACTTTGATCGAAAAATTACCCATGTAAGTAAGTAAATTAAACTTGGAACGTTTGTTAGCTGTATGGGTAAACTAAATTTAAAGTTTTTTCGCTTTGCTTTTTATTAAGTAACTTAGTTACGAAAGAAGAATTACAGCCATTATTGCTGGCGATCGCATATATTTTGTTTAATTTTGCATTGTAATCTTCTGCAGACATTGGTAGAGTTATAAGTCTATGAAGGGATGAGTGAA
The DNA here is from genome assembly GCA_963921985.1 of Agrilus biguttatus. Taxonomy (NCBI): domain Eukaryota; kingdom Metazoa; phylum Arthropoda; class Insecta; order Coleoptera; family Buprestidae; genus Agrilus; species Agrilus biguttatus. Next base: position 6,642,358 of record OY998121.1, on the reverse strand, counting down.
AAAAAGGCTAGTTTGTGAGATATTGGGTGAAAAGATTACGAATGTATTATAGTGCTCGTATGTGATGTAGAAAAAGAGTACAAATTTTCCACTTCGAAATGTAAATTTCAATCTTCTACCCTACACAACCACCTACATTATGTAATAGTAATTTAAAGTACAAATACTCGTGCAACAGATTGATTAATGTTGTATTATCTTCACTTGAAGAAGCTACACTCGAGCGAAACAATATTGTGGTGATACAAACAAATTTTCATTAAACTTTCACCATTTATAGAATTTGTTATTGAATTATTAACTACCGGTATTAGAGTATGTGTGGGGTTCATAAGTTCATTTACTAAACTGCAAATCAAAAATAAACTGGATAGATAACTTACATGCTAACCAGTTGGGAGATACGGACGAAAACAAACAACTAATGATTTAATAATCAATCTAATGTTCTTATCTTAAATATATTTGACATGAGACGCCGTGAATACTTAAATAATGTAAATTTATTTCAATGTAAATTTAATTCTGAAAATGTTGTAGTTACCTCCACCTAAGAAAACGCAAATAAGCAAATGTATTAAACACGTCATGAACTTGCTTACTAATAATGATAAGTGAGTACGAATGATGCATGAAATTTATTAGAACCGTACAAATTGTGAAAGCCTTTATTTCTAGTAACCATTCGTAGGTAATACAACTTTAACTTATTGAGTATCAGTCAAACATGAAATTTTAATGGTTAAATAAAAACTATGAAAATTTACATAATAAATCAACTTGACCACGAGAATATACCACAATTAATAATAGTAGACATAGGCAATTAACATATTTAATCGTTGTATAAATAAAATTAAAATTTAGCTTTTATTATAGATAAAGACAACTTGCCTAATTTCCTGACTGACAGTCTTGCGTTTAAAATGCCCACATTGTAAGTGGGCGAAACACTTACCGCATTAGTGATTGTTTGTGGTATATAGGGGTAAGTCTCTCTTTTTGTAATTTACCTTTATAAAGCCCACGGAACCTTAAGATATCGGCAGAACCGAAGTTGCCACTAAAAATAAAGATCTACCTGCTACAAAATTGGGGTTTTAAAAGTAAACAACCAATCTTGCCACCAGAGAAAAGGGTGCTCACCTACTTGATAAGGTAGTGGTAAGGAGTGTGGTCCTTGTGTTACGAAAACGACAAACGCGTGTGAATAATTTCACTCAAAATTTAACGAATCTTTTTACACAGCTCATCCATCAATATATATATACATTTGTCGAGAAGTTAAAAGAATTTCAAATTGACACTTATGTCAAGATTCAAAGTTTAAAAACACCTTTCAATGTTAAGGATGCCTCCGTAAGAAGTAAAGTGAAAACTATCATGGAATTGTGTGAAAAATATAAAAACAAAACAATATCGAACATCGACTATATAAAATGTGTATCATATTTACGTTGCAAAAAATTACTGACTGATATATGTGTAGGTATGTATTTGTAATGCCTTATTAATTACTGTTAAATAAATGCCATTAAATATCAATAAAGTATTTTCCTTTCTCATTAGAATAATTTCTACCAATTAGGTATTAGTGGCACAATCGGTTGTACCTTTTCAATGACCCTTTTTGGTCAGTGGCAAGACCGGCTATACCTTTTTTTGTCAGGTATAATTTGGTGGCACCTTCGGCTACTACCTAAGATACGATTACACAATAAAAACGATAATAACAGAAATTATGTGTCTGTTTATCTTGAGTTTATTTAGCGTGAAATTGTCGCCCACTAACGTCCCGATGATTATATCATTCATTCTAAATTAGTTGTTTCTCAAATGAGCCATGTACATTATCTTATATCGTAGACCTGCCCAGTTTTATTCATCGAACCATACAAGGAGGTGCAGTGGCATATTTTTAATATTGCAAAATTTTATTACACCAGTGCACAAACATAAACTCCGTTTGTAAACCACAATTGCGATAACTTCTTACCATACTTATTTATTTTAACAACAGGAAGTACCAAATACGTTCAACGTTGTCAATAAACCGCAAAAACACCTTTCGCTTTCTTCTATAATATCAAAATTATTAAGAGTAACTTATATAATTAAACAGATGTAATTTCTAAGTGAGCACTTATATAAATTACAAAATTTCCTAATATTTAACCAATGTAGGTATATTTGTTATCTGTCAATAATGCTTTCATTTTAGACAGTTTATCAAACTCAAAATTTAAACATGTACGCGATATAAATCAGAAAGATACACGCTTTCTAATAGTAAACGTTATGTTATAATTACATTTATTTACAGTAATTTATTTCTGTAAAAAGTTCCACAAAATTTCGTATAATTTCTTCATCACATTTCTTAAAAGTTAGTACCTAAGTTAATATTAAAAAGTCTCTTCATAAATTAACTCATTTACTTCTTACATAATGCTCTACGATTTTTACGAGTTGTTCTAAAAATATATGTTTGTTCGTCTTTCTTAAAATAAAATAATTTTATCTATTGATAAAAACTATCAAATTATTTTACATTCCAAGGTAGGTATATTTTGTAAAATCGTATAAATATCTAGGTATTTAGAATTACATAAAACAGAGACGCCATAAAGAAAGAGTGGATCAATAGCTATTAAGAATATTCTTTATAAGGTACAAAATCCTTTTGAAAATATTGCAACAAGCACCTAGTAAGGCGACAATAAAAGTAATAGATGATGCAGTAGGATGATTGTGAAAAAACGTTATAAAGTCACAATGTTTTTATTAGAAGACTCTAAGTAATAGAGAATTATTAGTTCAAGAACTAAATTAATTTTAAAAATTGGATTGAATCAGCCGTTACTTTGTGATAATTCATCTTAACAATAAATGAATAAACAAAGTAAATTAATTTTAATTCGATTACGTAATTTCGAGGCACGTGTTCAAAAATTATAATTAAATATGTTAATACTACCGTTCATTAATTGTTATAATTATGTTTTACGAACCTTCCCCTAAGACTCCTCCTGCTAAAGGTCACAGGTATGCATAAATCGGTGCCGGTCACTACCACCATGCTTCGATACCATTGCCTTGGTAAACACTACATTATTTACTACCTCACCCACAATAAACAATAGCTACGTATACAATAGTCGGCACTTTACAAAACGCGAATTACAATGCGATATAATTATCAAAAATCAAAGACGTTCTTTTAAAGAAAACTCGCGATGATTCGCAAACCACCGAACTGGGACCAATTCGATTATTCACATGCGAGTGTCAATAATTGGTATAGAAAGCCGTTGGTACCAACCTGTCTGTCACACATGTGATTCTACGAATTACTTTCAACTATTGAAGCGACGTGCAGTAAGTAAAGTTTGAGGCAACAACAAATAAATTTAATGAAATGAGAAATCGTGGTATAGGTCTCTGACACACGCTACGATAATACTCGAAATGTCATCTGCGATAAATACAGAATGGCAAGGAAGATTAGACTTACTTGAGTGAATGAGTGATACAATTACTTCATCGGCAAAGCAACAACGATAATAATATAACAAGACCGCTCACGGACAGGCAGAAGATCGAGAGACCGGCTGATTCGACCACAACGAAACTGTAAAATCTTGAGCGTGCGCCAGCAAAACTAAGCAACAACTTTACACGAAGGAAGAGAGATTGTGAAAGCATGTTACTCGCAGGATGCACCTTGTGATGAGGATGATAAGCCTCGGCGATTCGTGTTTATTTTAAATACTACTCACCATCTAACGCAAATATAAGTATTCACTGCGTTTAAAATAACGGACGTGGCCAATAGACGTTGCGAACGCAGTGATTATAAAACACTTCATAATTGTTATTGAATGTAAAATCTTATATGTCAAACTGCGTCAACTCACTTAAGAGTGCGGACATGCCTCTCCTTAAAGTTGAAAAGTAAAGTAAATTGTAATAAACGTAACAATAATTTTACTAAACGGTCAAACATTAACACCTTTACTTTCTTTTACTTCGAAACTAATACTGTCGATTAATCAAATAATTTATTTACCTGATATTATTTGTTTTATCGTTTTCTCCTATATATAGACAAAATACGTATATATTGTCTGTAATTATAAAATCATCACACAAAAAGATTCTTTTTTTTAATTAAAAAAACATTAGTTTATGTTATAAAATATTGATGAACAAAATACGTTATTATTATACTAATTCACGGCTTTTCCCGTAACTTCTTATTCATTTTACTGAAAACTGCATCAAAATCGATGAATAACTGCCTGAGTTATAATTCTTTTAAATTTTGTATACCAAAATTCAAATTAATCAATTACTAAAAGGTGAATGACCTATGTCTTACAACCACATTCTTCACATTCCACACTAGGCGCCAGGTGTACTTGACCTAATTTCCTATTGGTTGATAAATTGGCGCAGCATGCAACATCCAATCAAATGCATTGTTGAGATTTATAACAATGGTATTATGCACTCCGAAGTTAGTAACCCGCGGAGCCTTGGAAGGTGTACACTGTTCCGTATTATATTCCCACAAATTACGTAAATTGTACCAAATATTAAAACACAACTGCTAATTACCTTTCTTATTTTTAAAAATAAAGAAACTAATTTTTTCGATTTCTAAGAAACTGCTTCAGTTTAGTGTTTATCAACAACTTCGTCAAATGTTATGTCGCCTAGTCTGCCTACAAAATTAGCTAAACTAAAAATAACATTTGCTTTTACTTGCATATCCAACGTAAAAATAACGAGTAAGTTTGTTTAGTGCCAATTTACATTTACACAATCGCATTAACTAGAAGGTTGGTAATTTATTCCATGATCGAGGGCATTTCTTTTTCCTTCAGAAACATATAAATAATTTATGGTAGAATTCTTAAAACGAAGGGAAATGGTCTTTATTTGATTGTAAATCCCTATATATATATATATATATATATATATATATATATATATATATATATATATATATATATATATATATATGTTGTTATGACGATAGATAGACAATTCCAATTGCACAATATCAAAAATATAGAGCACTGGAAACAGCAAAAATGTAGTGTTTTATACAATAACTGCATCTACAAGTAATGGTTTTGATAAATCTTGGAAAAATGTTATCTCCATTGAAGTGAAAGATATTTTTAAATGACGACCTAGCAACGAAACTAATCATTTATAAACAAATGAATCATCAACAGTTAATGTTAAAAACAGCTCTGAACGCAGGGGTAGATCTAGCATTATTAAAACAGTATATAAAAAATAGTAAGTAATAAATCAATAACACAAATTAATTTCTATTAGCACAAGGACTTTTGTTGCAATGCAATAATTTTGTGTCTCTTGTCCTGAAATGAGTTTTAAATACCGGCTATTTTAATTAATACATTATAACTGTAACTATTCATGGGGAACAATTTCAAAGTCTCCACTCTCCACTGTAACAGCTTCTTTCATAAAGTGGATTAATCGTATGGTTCAGATGACAAATTATAGCCTCGAATAACACAGGAAGGATATTTTAAGTACTTAGTTCATTATTTTTAAATATAGCTGACAACTGTCACAATTCATCCATAAATAGCCTTATTGGATTTCCTCTTACAAGCTATCTACCTCAGGCAAGCAAATTGGGGGTAACAAATGTGCTAGCAATACTTATCATATAAAAATTGAGATATGAAATGAAACTTAGCTCACCTTCTACATGAAATTGTAATTCTGACTTATGCTATTAAAAGCATAAGCAATTTATTGGGACTTGACACACTAGAGTACATGAATAACATTTTGCGTAGGTTATCACATAAAAGAACTATCATCCGACCAACAAAAGCAAATTACAAACACTAACACTGGCTCGATTACTAATACTTGCACAATTTACAATTTTGCAATGAGAATTATGTATCGTTGAAATAAAATCACGTTGTAATTTTGAAACACTTCTTACTCATTTTACGTAAATTTGACAATTTTCAAGGAGGTTATGTTCAGCTGCTTGACACTAATTGAAATGAAGCTAGGCATTATTGAAATTCAACTAGATATAAAATCAATAGAATGCTCCCGCTCAGTTCAAATTAATTTCCTTTGTAGTAAAAACTCCTAGCAGTTAAAATGATTCAATTAGGTTAAAATCATTTTTATTTATAACGTTTCTGCAATTCTAACTAAAAACTTCATTAATATTAAGAAACAAATTAAACACAAATATCGTAATTGTACCGCTTGAGGATCAGCATATGCTACGTGACTGCAGCGACGTACGGCGGGTTGTCTAAGACACATTTTGATGTACAGAGCGTTTGAAATATTACCGTCTGAATTAAACGTTCTGTTTTCAGTTTCCTTTACTTTAATGAATTGCACTTCACTGTTAGGATAAAATTAAAACGTTATTAATAAAAATTTATTTATACTGATATGTCACTGTGACAGTTATTTGCAAAAGTATTATTATATAATATATATAACAAATAAATCACAAATTATTATTGCAATTAATAATAATAATAAATTTACTAACATATAGGTTTAGGTGCCACGTGCAGTACATACCACTTAGAATGATGGAATGTCTTTAATAAAAAAAACAAAAAAAAATGATAAAATTACGCACGATTAATATTAAATAGTAAGAACAACTGCTTAGAGCGTTCTGCAACTAAATGCTTATTTTTGTCTGCCCTCTAACTACTTTCTTTATTAAGCTTTAAACAGTCTAAGTAGCTGTAAAGTATTGTACGTTAATTATTATTACACCTTCTTCTTTTTTATGCAAACAACTAAATATTTGTACAGGGAGAAATGCAAGATGATTTAGTTCTGGTAAATAATTCGTTGTACTTTTGGTATTTTCATTACTATCATAATTACCTAAAAGAGACTAAATTTTCATCAAAGTTCCGTAATTTGCTTTATTAATTTTTAGTAATTATAATTTGAATTCCTTTCAAATTTAACTACTTGAATGGGGTTTCTAATAGACAAAATAATTTGCATATCTCCCTATAAACTTATACAGTTTAGAACATTACAAAAGTTAAAGTTTATAACATTTCTTATAGTTAATTAAATGCATTATTATCAACAGTAACCAGAATTTTATTTTAATGACCTAGTTCATTGTTGAAATGGTAACATAGTAAAAATAGAGTAATGTAGAGAATCTGCTTAACTTGAGAAATTTTTTCGTTCTTTATATTTTAATTTTTTAGAGAAAATCTGTTTTTATAATAATAAATAAGTTAGGTACGAAGCTTATTGTTGAAGTTCTTAAATTACCCTGTTATGTAAAATTGCAGAGAAGATAAACTACTGTACTAACTGATTTTTAATATAAAATATTTTATTTATTGATTGTTTCATGAAAATTATACCTGTTGCCTATTTTATTGCCTTTTTTATTATTTCCTTTGATTTAAATAAAAAGCCCAATAACTCTTTGAAAACAATACTAATATAACAGTTTTATTTACTTCATGTCCTGGTATATTATGAAAAGAAGGTTTGCTTTTATCTTTTTGTAAAATACGATATATGTCTTCAAAATATTTTCAATTAAGTTCCAATTGACTAGTAATAATATTATTAATTCCATGCTATAATAAATACTTAATAAGATTGGTACCTACACATTGTCTTGCCTTATTGTGCTCTGTGTTAGAAAAAATTAATTTCAAGTGAAATTTTAGGCCCCATTATGTACTTACTTCATCATCATTATCTCAACTTAAAACAAAGAAATAGTGCTGACGGTGCCAAGCATTCGGCACCATTTCTATAACTTTATTTTGGTAACCTTTGGAGAAGTGTGTTTTCTAATTTTAACAAGTCTCAAAGCTAATCATAAGAACACAAAAAAATTTAAGCGTATTTTCATGAAGATCCATATGCAGTAATCGTTCATCATAAGCTTCAGAGTGGCACATAAAAAGTAAAATGTTGTAGCAATGTTATATTCACTAATTTTTTATTTATTTAACCTCTACTATAAGTATATATTTTTGAATTTTATTTTATATATATATTTGAAAATACCGTAATTAAAGTTGTTATTTAAATAATTAGGTTCGTTGACTATATCGATGCTGATTTCCAAAATTTTAAAAAACCAATTCAATTAATAAGACTTATTTTGATTACTACTGCTTAACAAAGGATAAAGTTGAATTTAGTTTAAGAAACTTTATTCTGACGTTCATTTTTAATCATTACAGTGAATAAAATTAAAGATATTAGATCGTTATCAATTAAATTTGAACTATTCAGTTATAAATTATTTTAATTTCATTCCTGGTAAAGAGAAACAAAATTGTTAATACCACTAGCCTCGCAAACTTACTTTTAGAAATTGGCGTTATATTTCAAATAAAAAAAGAATTGGTTTGACTACTATATGACTTATTTTCGTACCTATTAAAGAAAATGATAAAAAATGGGAAAATAGAAATATATTTTATCATAACACAGCACCACTCTGATTCCTAAAAATATTATTATTATTATTATATCCGTCTTTATCGCAGCTTCTAATAAATGTACATTTTGCAAGTGTGAAGGCTGAGACAGAGAAGAGAGAGAGATAAAAATAATAAATATGCACCTTCCTATCTATTAATACGTACAAAATACAACGTAACATTTAAGCTTCTTTTTTTATCACCCTGTGTTCTATATACATACATAACTGCTATGTACTTGATCCCTCTATGATCTAGAAACCTTTTGTTTTCGCTAAAGCTACGTTGGGGCATATCCGAGATTTTTTCTTTGCAAGAATAAATGAATTTCTCTAAATGTTGGTCTCGATACGTCCCTGTTCTTCCAACATTCGACCATCAAATCGTAGATGTCCTTGCTGGCAACGGCGGGACGGGGAAGGAGCAAATGTTGCCCATTGTCCCTTTGCATATGAGCAAGATTCTCCATCACCTGGGGATCGCTCATATTATCGTAAGGGTGTCTTCTGCAGAGCGTTAGAATTTCCCATAGGGTGACCGCAAAGGCCCACACGTCACTTTTGGTGGTGTATTTGGCTTGAAACACTGACTCATGAGCCATCCATCGTATGGGTAATGGGGTGTTACCATCAACCTTGTAATAATCGTTCACATACAGTTCGTTATATGTTCCGAAATCACAAATTTTTATTTGATATGCTTTTCCTATGAGGCAATTTCTCGTTGCTAAATCACGATGTACGAAGTTTAGAGTCTCCAGGTATCTCATCCCGGAAGCTATTTGGGTGCCCATGTACAGGAGGCAGTTGAAACTGAGAGTTTTCACCCCGTAAGGGGCCGTGGTAGTGTTTTCGGCTGCTACGTGTGATTTCAAAAACTGACAGAGATCTCCGTGTTCCAGATATTCCATGATTACGCAAAGGGGATCTTCCTGGCTGCAAATACCAAGGACCCGGGCCAAATTTGGGTCGTCTAAGGCAGCTAAAATTCTTACGTCTCTACAGAAATCTTTCCTAAAATAAATAAGAAGATTTAGTTCCATTTTGAGGACGTTTAATGTGAGTTACTTACTTTTCTTTTTCAGATGCATTTTCTCCTAAGAATTTTATTGCCACTAATCTTTTGCCCAAAGATACAACAGATGAGTATTCCGATATATTTTCTGCTTCTGCAATATATACCTGAAAAGAATAAATATTGATTATTAAATTTAAAGAAATGTCCTATTTGAAACTTACGGTTCCAAAAGCACCTTCCGAAAGTTTTGATAACATTCTCAGCCGATGTCTTGGAAATTCAGCGATCGTTGTTTCTTCTAAACGTTTTCTTAAAGCTAGGAGGGGCTCATGTTGCGAAGACAACTAAAAAACAACAAATATTTAGACGTGTTGTGACCCTAATGAGAAGTTGCATAGTATATTACTTTTCTACTGTTTGATTCCCCGTAGCTGCTATTTCTCGAATTTTTAGAACCGTTCGATGCTGTACTATTGATTCTTACTCTAGACACTAACGAGTTCTTATCTGAATTCAACAAAGGTAATGTTCCAGTCTCAGGCACTGCATAATCGTATGTATCTAAATAATTACTAACCATTAGCGTGCATAAATAATCATATCACAAAGTTTTTCAAATGTGATTTACGTATCAAGGAATTGGAAGCAGGTCTAATTAATATGGAACAATATTGACCGACCAGGAACAATTTAAGTGGGTTGGAAAGGATTCTGGTTGATTATAAACAATTCTGGTCCATTGGGAACGATTTAGGGTAGTTGAAAAACAACTGTCATTGTTCAGGAACAATTCTTATGGGGTAGGAAAACATTCTGATAACTGGGAAGACTTTGGATGTATCAGAGTGAAGTCAGTTTGTTTGGGAATAATTTTAGTAGACTTGGAAGAACTTTGATTGAATGAAAATAATTTCGATTAGTGATTTACCTGAATGGGACTGGTTGAATTTCTTATCGGATATCACATCTTGCATTTCCATCACTACAGAACTGTAGCTATAGTACGGAGCGTATTTGAGGGCCTGATATGGCTCCTGATAGTCGTTGCTCTCCGCATAATTTTCCAAAACGGGATGCGATAAAGGCAACGTGGACCTTAAACTAGATTTCATGGTTTCGTGACTTCTTCTACAATCGTCTATTTCTGTAACACCATAAGCTTCGATGGTGTTTCCTTTCTCGTGAATGCCGAACTCGGGTTGAAGATGGGGTAAGGTATTGGAAGGGAATCCAACGTTTGAAGAATTAGGACTACGAAACAATTTTCTATTTCGATAACGATTAATTACAAAGAACACTAATAGTCCCAGGATTAAAATAATGAAGGCAAGGGCTACTAAGATGATTGTCAAGTATGTGGGATCGTTCATGTTGTTTGACGGTAACGGTATTTCAATTTTGTCGTTGGGATACCTTTCAGATCGTGCGTTTTTTTGAGGAGATATTGTGGTATTCGGATCGGATTCGGTGGAGAAATTTCCATGAGCAATGACCGAATCAAACGAAATTTCACTTATCAAAATCCATCTGGCGCCGAAGAAGAGTTGTATTTTGACGAAACGCCCGACGCGATGGTGAAGCTTGATGGTAACGTTTCTTGCATCCTCAAAGATCTTGTCTTCTATATAGTCGAACGTAATGGGCTCACCTTTGTACCTCTTACCCCCTATACTGAAGAAAACTTTGGCCTGAGAAAATATCTGCACATCTTTGTTGAATTGATTGTTACAATATATATGAACCGCGGAAAATTCTCGTACTTTCTCAAATTCGAACTTTATTTCGATGGGTTTCGTTAAATGGGTGTCATTCTTCCATCCCACCCATAATTGACTGTTATCGTTGAATGATTCTTTGAAATCACTTCGCCCAAATTTTCCGTCTGTGAGAAGACCCATACCATGTTTGAGTTCATCGCCGTCCCAGTGACCATCGTACGTGGCATCGTAGAATTCCCAATTTAATCCCCTCTTATCCCCTTGTGGCATGGAATAACTGATTATACCATCGGTCCAACGACAACCATACAATTCCACCCGCATACAGACGGTTCTTTGATGGTAGCTGTATGGATAGAAGCGGATTTTGCTAGCCCATATTGGAGGATCAAGATCGGTTTTTGATTCCAGATAGGTGTTGATATTTCCAGTAATTACCTTTAATTTATAAAAATAGTTGCTAAAGGAAATTGAAATTGGAAATAATATATTGTAAAAGACATGAAACAATTTAAATTTTATAGAATGGATTCCATTGAAGAAACTAAAATAGAAGTAGGTAAATATTAGCTGAAAGTTTTTATGGTAGTAGCTAGTACTTGATGAAACTTATCCATACTTTTATGAAAATAAAACAACAAAAAAGTTTTACGAAAATTGTATTGATTCATTACAATATTGAAGTAGAAATTTGTATCATCCAAAACTACCTACAATTTGATAATAATTTTTACTTCCAAGAAGAAGGCCTAGCGATGGGTAATCCTCTAAGCCCTTATTCAAAAACTGCATACATTATTTCAGATATGTCGATAACATATTAGTCTGTTTCAACGGTACTAATAGACAGTTATCAACTTTTCATAATTATTTAAACAGTTTGCATAAAAACATTAAATTTACAATAGAATTAGACATAAACAATTCCCTAAACATTCTAGATCTAACTATCACTCGTGTTAACTCTCAACATAAATTTAACATGTTTCACAAACCTACCCATACAGACACCATCATACATGCACATTCCTTTCATCCTATATCCCATAAGCTGGCTGCCTTTAACTCTTTTTTACATCGTTTAGTAAAAGTACCAATGTTTAATGATGATTTCCAAACCGAATTAAACAGAATTTATAAAATTGTAGTTAACAACGGATACAGAATTTCACTAGTAAACCAAATATTAAACAAGAAAGTTAAACGAAAAACTACAAAAAGAATCTACCCCATAATAAAAACTAAACCGAATACTTTCGATTGTTTTCTTATTTTGGTTATATTTCACTAAAAGTGAGTAACAATAGTTTTATTAGCTTCAGAACTAATAACATTTTAGGAAAATATATAATAAATAATAAATGTAAAACTCCTAAACATTTATGTTCAGGAGTCTATTTATTGACTTGTAAAGATTGTCCTAAAGTGTACGTCCGTCAGACTGGTAGAAAATTTGAGACCCGCATAAATGGACATTTTAGTAGCTTCAATAATAGAAAAGTAGATTCTACCTATGCACAACATCTTATAGAAAATAACTACAACTTTAATTTAGATTATAAAATTTTACATAGGCAAAACAAATCTTTCAAATTAAATTTACTAGAACAATTGGAAATAAATAGATTTCAGAAAAAAGGAATAATTTTAAATGATCAATTAGAAGGCAATAGTTCCCCTTTACTTAATTTAAATTGTAATAAATTGTAAAAATTAACCCCCACCCCCATACTGTATATAAATAGGATAAATTAATTGTCATATTCATGACCTGATGATGCCACTGTGTGGTGAAACAATATTGTAGTGAATCAATACAATTTTCGTGAAACTTTTTTGTTGTTTTATTTTCGTAAAAATTAGCCGAAAGCTTTTTTTGAATTTGTATTTGTATAGTCGAATAGAAAGTCCTGAACGCAAATTGAAAAGGATTCTCACAAAAAAATCATTGTTCTTGGAAAATTTGGTCGACATTTTATGAAAAAACAACGGCCTCTCTAACCAGGTAGCTACGCTTTTAAATTTACGAGTTTTTAGAGTCATTTCTTTATCTATCTAAATATGAACATTAGACGAACGTTTATAGTTTGTTTGGCAGAGCAGTGCCAACATTGCGATGGCATTTTCATTCGACAACGGGGCATTAGGCAGGTTCGAGCACGAAACATTAAAATGCAATCAGCATAAAAATTCACTACATCCAGACCCTCATTAAGGTATTTTTCATATTTAATGTTGTGTGAGAATGGGGTTGGAATGTAATTTCATGTGCAATCACTTTTACCGATAACAGGCAGGCAGCCAGAGTGGCGCTGTGTGCAATTCGACTGTAGATATAATGCGTGATTGTGTTTATTGTTCGACGAATTAACATTCAGGGCTGCTGTAAATTAAATGACCTAAATAGGCTTTTGTAGTAGGAAAAATGTAGTGAAATAAACTGATTTTAGCTGCGGTACAGACTCATGACGAATTTCACGGTAGTTTTCATCTACATATATGCGTTCAAAAAGTCATCAAAATTAAAAAAATTAAATGCAAATAAATCCTTTAAAGCACTTCCAATTTCAAATTTTATATCCTAAAAGAAATCAATAGTTAAGTTGGGTGGAGTTTCAAAAGTGATTGCTTGTAGCAATAAAAATCAAGCAAAAATTCCCAAAGAAAGTTTCTCAGAAAGCCCTTGGCCCTCCTAAGCAGGGGATTTATTTAAAGACGATTATAAGGATGCTTAATTTTTCCCCACTAGTTTTTCTTTTTGATTCTGTATAAGAAACTGCTTGTTTTGATATGTACTGAACCGCCCCCCCCTCTTTAATAAAATTATCAGCTTGATTTTTAAAAAGCTGTTCAAAATATTTAAAAATTGTACAGTTGTTTTCTTTAATTTTCTCTCCAGTTTGCAGCTCAAAATATTCAATCTTACAACTCCGTCAAGAGGAATAAGGATTCTAATTAGTAAATTTTAATTAATTAAATAAAATACAATTTCAAATTGGTAAAATTTCCACAGTTTTATTTTTAATTATCTTTACAATTGTTACACCCTACAAGGGCATCTTCAGAAGATAATGTAAACATTATATCAAAATAATCTCACTGTTTTGTTTATTGTATTTTTAATTTCGTAGGATTTGAATGAAATATTTATTATTATTTTAAATAAATTGGTAAAATCACCCCTACACATCACTTTCAGACTAAGTTAGCTACTCCACCTATATATATATATATATATAAGAATAATGTAAACATTATCGCTTATAAGTCTTCTAAAGATGCCCTTGTAGGGTGAAACAATTGTAAAAACAATTAAAAACAAAACAGTGGAAATTTTACCAATTTGAAACTGTATTTTACTTAATTAATTAAATAATATGATTTTCCATGAAGTAATGGCAGATACAATCAATTATAGTAAAATTTAATTTTATATTTATTGATCGACATTTACGCACTGTGCAAACCAAAATAATAAAAACAAAAAGTAGGATTTATAAACTATTGTGTAAAAATTGTAATGCCTGCCACATATATTGGTCAGTCCGGGAGAGCCATAAAAAACCGCGTTCGGGAGCATGAACATTCCATAAAAAAACAAAATTAGCAATACCGGTTTCTTAGAACATTGCATTTCTCATAGTCATGTATTAGATGAAGACAACACCAAAGTACTACATTTTCAAAACAAAGGCAGATTGCTTACCCTTTTATAAAATTTAGAAATACAAAAAGCCTTGAAGAATAAGAAAGATAATCAAACCGAAATATTTTCGCACAATACACCCTTGTTGTTGTCGTCATTATATATTATATATTATATATATATATATTAATATTTAAGTAAAGGTTTTTCCATATCAGGTAGTCGTAAGGTAGATTAGGTATAATTACTCGTGTAATAACTTCTAATCTTAGCATTTCTACTTAAAACTGTCTCTCTGATAATGATCTGTTGATCGAAACAATTGTAAGAGTTTCTTATAATAAACAGTTGAAACAAAACGAATTTTTCGTTGTTATTTTATTTATTTTATGAAAACTTCTCTGAATTACGTAAAGAATTGAAGCGACTTACAAGCGACATATTATATTTATTATTTGTGACATAATCGGAATGATAATTTTCTTTGCTGGTTTCCAAGCTCATTCATTCAAATTTTATTGATGGATTCTATTTACATATATACACAGCTAGATATACTTCGTTTGTGTAGGTACGTATTCATGATAAATCCTACATCGGCATAGGTGTTTTTCTACGATATGATACCGGTAATCGACATGTATTCGACATCATAAATAATTCATAATGCAAACATTATGCCTGCGAGCACGCCATCCCTCCCGAAGGAATTCTGGGACTAGAAAATGGAAATTTACGTGAGTAATTTCTGTCGCCCCGTAGTCCGACGAGGTGGCTGTGGTTCTACACCACATTTACCATACCAATTCCATCGAGGTTCCAGGTTTGTTTGTCACCCATTTTTTGGGCCGTTAAAAAGTTTTCTTCCCATACATAATGCACACATTCGTACGTTTATAAAAAGATGAAAGTTTTGTTTAGAAACACGCTTAACTCCAATTTTTATGTCGGAAAAGATTTATGTGGCCATTAAAGTTTTCTTTTCAGGCAGATTATGTTACTTTTATTGTTTACGGTTGCCGCTTTCGTCATTAATTAATAACTAAACACTAATAAAAAAGTTTTGTTGGATACATAAAACAAAGAAATATTCCCTGAATAATTATTTACATTTATGTCGACTAAAAAGCACCACCTTATCTAGTAATATAGGATATGGAAAAAGTTGCTTAATCTGCTTCTGGTTAGGGTACATAAAGTTAAACTGGTTACCGTAAGAAATCCTGAATTATGATTGACAAACCTGTTGAAAAATGCAATAATACGAGGATGGTTTGATAAGTTCGTGACTTTTAAAGGAAAATATCAGTTTTTCGTCAAAAAATCATTTTATTATTCATGCTATTAAGCCTTTCATTTGTGCAATGATTGTGAAACATGATGTAAATTCACTTAGAAGAAAACACAAATTGGACAGTTTCACTAATTTATTGGCTAACTCAACAATATTGCGTCGGTTCACAGGGACCATTATCAAGAGTATATTGTGTACTAAAGTTATGAACTTACAACAGAATATTTATACCTACAGCCTACATAGAAGTGGGGTTAAGTCGTTGTACATTTCAATCTGGTTATTGACTAGGGTCTGTCTTTGAATAAAGATTTTTTAATTTCTAAATTCTCCAATAACAATAATTCTCTTGTATTAAAAACACTAAAACAGATACTTTTTTAAAACGCGGAATCTACCAAATTTTTTGTGATCAATGTGATACAACCTACATAGGAAAAAGTGGGCGAGCATTAAACACTAGAATTAATGAGCATATTTATTCCATTAATAAAAAACATTAAAAAACCGGCTTCTCTGAGCATAGCATTGACAATGATCACAATCTTGATACAACAAAAACCAAAATTTTACAGAAAAATATTAAAACAAGAAAGACGCTTTCATTATTTGAGAATTTAGAAATTAAAAAATCTTTATTCAAAAACAGACCCTAGTCAATAACCAGATTGGAATGTACAACGACTCAACCCCACTTCTCCTATGTAGGCTCTATGTATAAATATTCTGTTATAAGTTTATAACTTCAGTACACAATATACTCTTAATAATGGTCCCTGTGGACCGAAACAAAATTGTCGAGTTAGCCAATAAATTAGTGAAACTATCCAATTTGTGTTTTCTTCTAAGTGAATTTTATTTTTCTACATAATCTCCTTTTAGATCGATACATTCAGTCCATCGTGTTTCTAATTTATTTATTCCTTGTATGTGGATTAAAGCGATACGCAGTTAAAATGGGGTTAATAAAGATTATTGATACAGGGTAAAAGTAAAGGAGCAATATATTCAACCTTTTTTGGAGAATTTCATCTTCAATATCAATCTTACACTCCAGTGTCGCAGTTCGTGAGGCAATTAGTGACAAAAGGTTTAATTTTCAATTAAAATTAATTCCTGGAGTTTTTATTTTGTTCTAAAATTATTCTGTTGGAAATTTTAATCGTAAAGAGAAGCCAAATGAAAGTGTTAAAATTTAAAGCTGAAATAACAGGGTCGACTCTGGTGTCAAATTAAAACCCTTTACCTACGCATTTATAAATTGAAACGAAAGACTAGAAGTCGCAGATTTTCAATTTCTAAGAAGTCAGATAACTCAGGATTAAAAAAGAGGTAAATTAAAAAAAAAAAGTACCGCAGGGTCAAGTTGCTTTTAATAAAAAGAAATTACTTATTTGCTTGCAAACAGTTAATATGAAAATTCGAAAAAGGTTATGTTCGAAAAGACAAGGTTAGTTGTGTTTCAGATGTCGTGTTATTGGAGGATGGTGAATATATCCTTGATAGATAAAGATAGGATTTTCTGTTGATTTCATATTTATATTGATTATATAGCTTGTAAAAGATTCTTTGCCAGCGCCCACCTGATGAGACCCGATAGGCCGAAATCGGTCGTGGGATATGGCTTTCGGTGCGCTGTGCCTACTGTGTAGAACGCTTTCGAAATGTGGGATCTGTGATCCTTTATAATTAGACGAAAAAGGATTTTATTAACTTCTTTTTTTGGATTGTTATCTTCGTCTAATAATCGTTCGGAATCAACAGTGTAATTCAATGCCGGTAGGGGTATTAACCCTCCGAGTAGTTGTTTCTGTTGATTCTATATTTACACGTATTAAACAGTTATAAATGTGAATGTTCTATTATTCAGGAAATGTAAGGTTGTCGTGGTTGGTTTTCGGGCTATCTGGCCGTCGTTGGAAATATGATATCTGCATCGACTGTCTAGCGAAGAAGATCTCCTTAAGATGTTACCCACGCGAGGTAACGAAACGTCGAGAACTAAAAGTCTCAACCAACGACGGCCAGATAGCCCGAAAACCAACCACGACATCCTTGTTGGCCGCGAAAGCTTGAACCAGTTAATGTAAGATTGGTTCAAGACAGGAAGGAGTACAGGTGCCCACAAGTCTTCAGATTAACCGACGACCTTGTGATAATAGCGTATTTCTATAGATTTATCTTTTGGAATTGTAAACTGCACCCGTACTTTTTGATTATTTAATCAAAATTGTGTAAAATAACACGTGTTTCCCAATTTATCTTCAAAATTTGGAAATCGAATTCGTTAAAATAATTCCTGCAGATGAATAATACTCTTATTATTGTAGGAATAACAAAATAATTTTATAAGTAGTTCCAAAGATGATAATATAATAACTTTTAAATTTTGCTCCCAGTTATTGTGGGTAAAAAAAAGAATTGTGCTATTCATTTTTATACAATGGTGGATTAGATGAGTTATAAGCTTTCGAAGTATATATTAATAAATTTTTTCATTAGACACGCGACTCAAATTCACATTTCTCAGGTTTCCATTTATTTCGTTTTTCCACATTTATTAACCCTAGTAAAATGTTTTATTTTTTTATCAAACCATCTTCTCAGATATGTCAAATTTACGTTTACAAAGGCACGCACATCTTGTATTGTTATGTGACTAAATTGCGTGCAATCTTTGTTGTTATGCCACGAACGTTGTTCTTTTTGTTCTTTCAAATCAACATAATTGAACAAACAAAAGAATGTGTATTCGTCCGAAATGTACAACGCCAAGAGCAGTATTTGAATTAGGGTACCTATCTAACCATAGTCCTTTGGTCCAACTTTTAAGAATTCCGTCCATTTTCGCTCCCAAGCTTTTCCATTTTTCTCCGACGCTTTCATCATTTCTTTTGAAACTGAGTCACGCAACTTGGCCGCAAAAAGAATACAGACTTTCGAGAAGCTTTCACATTATTTACGAGTGCGTCTTTGTCTAATTCTCCTACGTATTCTGTTGTATCTCAAAATTTTCGACCTTTTTTCGACAAAAAGTTCCCTTTACAAATTGGAACACATTAGCGACAAACACTATGGCATCTTTTTGTTTTTTATAGATTTTCTGTAATACGCAGTGTGTTTAATTATTAGTATCTCATTTGAACTTCATAATTTCCAATTTTTGAGGGTGTTGTTACATTTTAAATAACTTTAGAAGCGACAGAGGAGTGGAGGAAGAAACAAAAGTGCCTAACTAACTGTGACTGGAACGGACAAAATAAAATGTAAATTTAGAGACAAATGTTCTAAATTGTTTGTGAAAGTTCGTTTTAGTTGTGGAGCCAGCCAGCCAGTTAGCACACAGGTTCATTTCAACTTGCTTTCCGTTGAACAAAGCGAGTTACATGTAAATTGGTTTACTAGAAACTTTCGACACTATCCCTAAACTCAATTTTCGTTAAGCGAATTTAAGTGTTCTCAAAAAAACAAAACAAAAAATAACGTAAAGTGAATCAGTCACCACTCATATAATTTGTTAGCTTGAGAGTCATCTAAACAGCGGCATTGGAATAAAAACATTGATTTTATGTATGCATAAAGGTCCTCCGTATTTGATCATAAGAGATATTTATATTTAAGATCTATACCATACGACAGTGATTCTCAACCTTTTTTTTGTTGCGGCACATATTTAACGATTTCAAAATTTGGCGGCACACAAAGAAAAAGATAAAAATTATTTACTTACTACAACGCACTGCATAAATAGTTTATGACAAAAATTTTAAATATACGAAATAAACTAATATATACTACAATAATAACTAAACGTTTATTAAGGGATTAATTACAAGCTAATAATAAAAATATTTTTAATGCGAAATTTGAGCTTGATGTTTTTTTTGATAATTTCATTTATATTTGGTCGTAAAAATGACAATGCTACTCTCATATCGTCTTCTACATTTAACAATCTTGATCTTTTTTTAATTTTAATGTTGGCTAATGCTGAAAATCCGAATTCACACAAATACTATGTGGAAAATTGTAATAATATGTTTAAAGCTTTTTTGGCTATCATTGGATAATCGCATCTGATGTTAATCCAAAATGAATTAATTGATTCTTCTGAATGTTTTAAAATTAAATCTCGATTATTGGAAAGCAAAATGAGTTCTTCCTCTTCATTCAAAGTTAAGCCAAATACAGAAGTATCCGTTATGAGAAATGGATTACGAACCCAATCAAATTTCTTAATATCTAATTTTGGGAAATAATGAATAATTCTCTCCTCTAATGTTGTCAAATGATCAACAACAATTAATTTAATAGTTTTATAACTGTGTTTAGGGACTGACTCAAACTTTTCTAAAATATTTTTCTTTTTAAATGATTGTGAGAAAAACTAATTTGTAGGCACAATAAAACTCATAATTTCAAAGTAACTTTTCTTTACTGACTGACCATAGTTAAAAACTCTACTATTCTCTATTACTTCTAGTCTTTCACATCCACAGAGTAGCAACGTCACTCCAATGTCGCCGACACTTAAGATTGCTCTTCGTAATCTCGATCTGTATAAAATGTTGCCAACATGATATAATTTAATAATATTAACATTATTATATATTTGCAAAATTTGGCGGCACACTTTTGAAATTTGGCGGAACACAAAAGTGCCGCGGCACAGTGGTTGAGAATCACTGCCATACGAGATTCATGTTTATATCATTGAGATTACATAATCACATTTGTGCAATTTGCTTAACCTAACCTAGCCACAAATAATTACAGTGCAAAATTAAACATTTCTAAACTCCAAGTATAAATAGAATAAATAAAACAAGAATTAATATTCACCAATTTATTGTCACTCGACATATGATTCGGGCATAGCCCATTATCAAGAGTAATAACAGTACTAAATAATGTGTAATAAAAGGACCTATATATATTTATCTTAGTGTACTAAGCAATACTGGGATGCTAAATTTCCTAGTTCTAGTTGGTTGTTAACAACATTTAGTTTTTTGGACAAGGCTCTCTTAATTTCTAACTTTTCTAAAAGAGTTAATTTTTTACTTTTTACAATATTACTATGAAGGATTTTTACATTATCGGAATCGATATTATGTTTATATAGAGTGCAATGTTCTGAAATTCCAGTTTCTATGCATTTTTTCTTTACGTTAAGTATGTGTTCTTTTAAACGGGTTGTACTTATACTGATTCAATAATTACTGTAAATTCCAATCATCCTTAGCAAACGAAATTACCTGTTTTCCATTCTTTAGTTAATCGACTAATGTGTTTACCTTTGTCAGACACTAGTTACCACAAAGAATTAAATATTACAAAATTAATTGCTAAGAATAATGGTTACTGTACTTCACTAGTCGATAAATGAATTTTCAATAATAAACAAAACATTATCAAAAAACTCTTACATAATTACGAATTTAGTATTAAATCTACTTGTAATAAACAGTTTATATCACTCTACTACATAAATACTGTTAGCCATAAATATAAAAACAAATTAATGAAATTATGTTTAACAGCTATATAAAACAACACACTTAGTGTAAAACATTTGTTAGTTAATAATAAAAATAAAATCAAACCAATAGAAAAAAGTGGTATTTACCAGTTGTCATGTAATAAATGTAACGCCATTTATTTTGGACAATCTGGTAGATCTATATTAATCCGTTTAAAAGAACACATACATAACGTAAAGAAAAAATCCATAAAAACTGGAATTTCAGAACATTACACTTTATATAAACATAATATCGATTCCGATAATGTAAAAATCCTTCATATTATACATAATATTGTAAAAAGTAAAAAATTAACTCTTTGAGAAAGCCTTGTCCAAAATAACTAAATGTTGTTAACAACCAACTAGAACTAGGAAATTTAGCATCCCCAATATTTATTAGTACACTAAAATAAGTATATATAGGTCCTTTTATTACACATTATTTAGTACTCTTATTACTCTTGATAAAAGGCTATGCCCGAAACATATGTCGAGTGACAATAAATTGGTGAACACTAATTGTTGTTTTATTTATTCTACTTATTAAATAATGTTATTCATTTATTTATTTATTTATTTATTACATAATGTTTCACAGTAAATGCACCGTGGATAGTTTATATTTAACTCCAGGTATGTTTTTTATTTAATTTAATTTATTATACTTAGTAAGTCATTGCCTTGTGGTATTTTTTACAAATTTTCGCGTTTGAACTAATTATTTTAAAAAATAGTAACGATATGGATATTAAATCCAATTAATCTTTTAAGCTAATGAACTGTTACCCAGTATATCTGAAATATGCACGGCATTTGTCACATAATTTATAAAGTTATCGCAATACACCTACAATAAAATTCAATTTAAAATTAAAATGAGAACTGTGCGAAGTGAAATTACAAGTATGTCGAGACTTAAACTCCCCGAAGGTTTTTAAATACGGGTAAATTCTACCCAGTAGTTGAGTTTCATTCGTTATCAAAGTAGCAAGTTACACATACATGTATACACTCGTACATATACGATCATACACATTTATACAGGTACCTCTACCTATACGCCGCCGTAAGTAATATAACTCATGCGAAAGTCCTAATTTTCTAAAGTCACGCGACGTCTGTGCCAGCAGTCTATTAGGCGCCCTTTTGTTAGTTACGCTCTCTATCTCACTTTATTATTTAGTTTTTACTTCACTTCGGCCATTTATCCTTTCACGCGTCACCTGTTCACCCTTGAGGCGTCGAGACGTTTTCCTTTACATAACAGGCGGGCTGAAAAGTTCGTAGGGTAGCATAGAAAATATATATTTTTTTGATAGAATTTGATTTTATTATTCAATATGATTCCCTTCGAGGGCGATACAACCATTAACGATTATAGCGTCATTCAATTTTTCTATACCATTTTTATAATACGATTTGATCTGTCTTTAGCCACAAAGTAGGCTTCAGTTTCGGCGATTGAAGTCTGAAAACAGAAAAAAAATGCAAAGTCGCTAGGGACCAAATCTGGAGAGCACGGTGGATACGGAAGCAATTTAAAGCCCAATTCATGGAATTTTGCCATCGATTTCATTGATTTGTGACACGGTGCATTGTTCTGATGAAACAGCACTTTCTTTTTCTTCAAATGTGGCCGCTATTCCGCGATTTCGTCTTTTAAGCGCTCTAATAACGCTACGTAATAGTCGCTGTTTATGTTTTTCCCCTTTTTAAGATAGTCAATGAATATTATACCATGAGCATCCCAGAATACAGAATATTGATACCATAACCTTGCCAGTCGACTTTTGCGTCTTTCCACGCTTTGGAGTCGGTTCATCACGTGCAGTCCACTCGGCTGACTGTCGATTGGACTCCCGTGTGAAATGATGGAGCCATGTTTCATCCATCGTCGACGCAAAAATTCGGATTTATTACGATTGAACAGCTTAGAATCATCGATCCCTTGTTGTTTTTGGTCGATTGTGAGCTCGCGGCTAGGGCGGCACCCACTTTGTACAGAGCTTTCGCATATCCAAATATTCATTCAGGATATGACCATGACCAACACGTTCCTTTGATATCTTTAGGGTCGGGTCTCAGCTATCTCAATCAACTTCACTTTACGGTTATCAAAAATTATTTTGTGTACTTTTTTTATGTTTTCGTCGGTAACAGCCTCTTTGGGGCGTCCACTGCGTGCATCGTCTTCGGTGCTCATTTCGCCTCGTTTAAATTTAGCAAACCACTTTTCAATGGTTGGTTTTCTTGGTGCAAAGTCCGAATAAGGCAAGCCTTGATTTCAACAATATTTTTTCTCGCCAAAAAGCAATGCTTTAACACACGAAATTCCTATTTATCCATTTTTTAAAGTAATAAAAGTTCTTTCACTAAAAATGCTATAACTCAGATACTAATAGTGCTACAGCTGTCAAATTTATACACGCGTCTTTTGAAAGTTAGGGCTAACTAAAAATTTGATATTAGCAGCGCCATCTATGGGTCAGCCTACGAACTTTTCAGCCCGCCTGTTACAATGACGCAAAAATTCGCGCTATGGACTTATATTAAAGAGTTTTTTTTTTAACACGATAATACTTACTGCTAGTTAATTAGTTAACTTAAAGGTTCAGTCAGCTATTTACAATGTATACATCCTCAGAATTATTGTCGCAGTGGTCTTTACTCAAAAGGCACATTGGCATTGCTAGAAAACATAAATGCATGTTTTTTATTTACAAAAGTATCTATTCCAATGTTCTAGTTTAGTTAATTGTAAGTTCATTTCGTAAAATAGTATTTGTATGTATTTTTACTTTATTCATCGACCGAAGGCTAGGAAAGAACTTTTACCTTTTGGTGCAATAAAAAAGAGAAATCGTGTAGCACAACTACCCTTGTAGATTTGTGACGTAGTTTTAAGCGTCCCTATATAAGCCAAAGTAGCGCGTTTTTTGAGGAGAACGGTAAAGAATCTTAGCCAAGTCGTTTCGATTTCCGATTCATTATATAAATTATCCTATTCATTGATTCATTCTTTTAATATAGTATTTAATTTAAGTAGTTGATAGATAATTGATTAGTGTAAAATTTGATGAAAATAAATATATTCGGAAATTCGGTTGTTTTAAATAAGTGGCATGTAGATAAGCCGAGATCCCTAAGCATCGCTTACTGGGATACAACAAATGTCTGACTATAAATCTGCATGTTCCCTGGCTATTTTGAATGAAAAACGATACTTCGTTAACGTTTTTAAGAGTCCAAATCAAAGTCTAAAACTCGCTATTATTGTTATTTTACTAACAGTCTAAAATTTTAGTCGACATTAGACTTTTATTGACAAAACGATTAAGGAAGCAGTTTCCATAATCATTAATCTTCGCCCACTTAATTCATTAATCACTAAGGAAAAGATATTAAGTTGCACGGTTTTCCAAGTTAATTTGGGTTAGTCGTAGCCTAGCAGTTTGGCGTTTTGAGTCACCACTCTGGTTAGTAGACAGTCTAGGTCAACTGGATAACAGCTTCGATCTGGGCAGAGAGCCACCGAAAATCAGACGAATGTATGAGAGAATCAGTATCAGGAAGTCGAAGAAGATTTATCACAACAAAAACAAAAAAAAAACATCCTTTATGAATTACAGCACAGCGTCGAAAGAACGGACGTAAAGCTATTTCTTAAACTGTCGAAGAAAAGCAATACAACAAATATCGGAACTTGTCTTCTCTGATACATTTTATTAAGAAAATGTTTTCTGACATAAAGTAAAATCAATAAATAATGTTTCACATCGAATACATTGAACGTAGAAAATAAATAAATAAATAAAATAGCTTTTACTATGTTTCCAAAAGAATTTATTAAACACTCTACAGCTGCTTCGGCAAGTAATGCCTTTATCAAGCGTAAAACTTACATACTAAAGTTTAAAATGTGCGTACTAGTCTTAAATATACAGAGAACACGAAAACAAAAAATACACACACACACAATATATAATACTTATAAGCGCTAATGATGTTGACTAATAATAGAAAAACTCAAATAAGTTGTTCTTAAAAACAGTTTGCAAATTAGTTATGTTTTGTTTAATTTTAAAGGCTTCTTTGACCTCTAATTCTTCCAGAAGGGTAGGCCTTTTTCCTTTCTTTTCTTCATGTATTAATTTTACATTTCCTAAATCTATATTATGTTTGTTTTCGATGCAGTGTGCGCTGAAGCCTGTCGTTTTTTTTACAATCTTGTATGTCTTTATATCTTTTAATCTTACAGCTAATTTTCTACCAGTTTGTCCTAGATAAAAAGCACTATAATCTAAGCAATTGATTCAATAAACACCACTCTTGTTCAACAAAGGGTTGTGTTTGTTTATTGTTAATTAATAACCTACCTAAATTACATTTATTAACCGATACAGTTTTAAGTTCTAATTGATTCAATTTATTACAAATTTTAGTACTAAAATTAGGTACATAATTAATAAAATTGAATTTATGGGGATCTTTATCTTAATCGGCCGAATACAATTTCTTATTAATTAGTTTCTTTTTCATTCTATTAATAATTCCATCTACTAAGTTCGGATTACAACCATTGTTCGAGCTATTTTATTTATTTATTTTCTACGTTTAAAATTATGTTTCATAATTATCCCACCGCAGAATCTATACATTTTATTCGAATACATTGTTTATGTTCTATGGGATTAGGCTTATCATATAATAAAAGAGCCGTAGCCTTCAAATTAAGTTCGTTACTCATAAATATATTGTTTTGAAATTCCATTATGTTTATGCAAATTTTCTATCACTATTTTCTCCTTATGAACTGAACCTTTACTGAAGTAAAAACATTCAAATAAAATAAAAAGAAAAATTCCCTTGTAGTTTCGAAAATTGTCTGGAACAACCAATCAAACAAATTTAACCTTTTCGTAATGGTATAATAGATTTAACTTAAAACTTAATGGAGCATATATTTGGTTTTTAATTTTAAAAATTAAAAAACACAAAACGTTTCAAGAGATATATTTAATACACGACAATTGTTTCACTTCAGGTGAAGATATAACAAAATTTGTGATTACATACTACATATATATACCTAAATATTATTATAGTGGGGGAATTAGACACTAACATTTAATAAAGGAGATCTTCTTACATCTAATTGGTCGTTTAGAATTTTGTTATCTTTATTGTATCGATTAATTTCTAATGCTTCAAGTAAATCTAATTTTTTACCTTTATTAAGAATATGTACTATTTTGAAATCTTGATTGAAATTGTGAATATGAGTTACTAAATGTTCTGCGTAAGCCGAGTCGGTTTTTTTATTTAAAAAACTACTATAATGTTCCCGAATACGAATGTCAAAAGCACGACCAGTTTGCCCTATATAAACTTTCTAGAAACTTTTTTCTTGAAACGTTTTGTATTTTTTCATTTTTAAAATTATGAACCAGTTTCAACAAGTCCAGGCTTCTACAATCAACAATTTGGTTTTTCTTTCCTACAAAAACAAACAAAAAAAATAGTAATATTCGTTCATTCATTTATAATTTTCTTTATTGGGCTTGCAGGTAAGTCATTTGAATAATCCGCTCCTTCGGTAAACAACGAAACGAGAAAACCGTGACAAAAAAAATTGATTTTACGTAAAAATGCTAAAAAACAGAGGAAAGTTGCGTGTTTAGAAAGAGGGAAAATAAGTAGGCGGGATAGGTAGGTAGACCGTATAAAGATTAGTTTCTGTCGAGGATCTGAATACATAATAAAACACGAAATTCTGTTATGGCGGAGTGAAATTCCATGAATAAATTCAGTTGGACTCTCACGAAAGAAAAAGAAAAACTGACAGCGAAATCTGATAAAATTGCAGAGTCGTTTTTGTTTCACGTTGCAACAAGTAAATAAATACTTAGGGAAATGAAGAAACATGACTAGCAAATTAACGAATAAATACACTCAATCAAGTTTAATTATACCACGACAATGAAAAAAACTTGCCCCGAAAACACAAATATAACACCAGAGGCACGCGGATTCCTATGTAACACGAATGGGGACCGGTGACAAAAAATACTAATTGTGCCATTACCCAGCAATTTTTAAATTTTTGATTGTAATATTACAACAGAGAAAGTGGTCTCCAGAAGGTGCACGAATAACAATAATATTACGTTATAAATAAAACAAAGTTATTGATTTTCGCAATTTTATTCACACACGTGACGATCGTTTCGCTAATAATATTAGCTTCTTCAGACAGGGAGTATTTACTACTAAGGATATATATACTAATATGGTCATTATAATAAATTTAAGAGGGGGGAATTACTGCATTCTGTTTGGTCGTTCATTAAAATTTTTTTGTAATTATTAATTTCCAAAGCTTCTAATATAATTTATAATAATTCCCTTACTTTCTATATGTAAAATGTCCAATTTATCATTAAATCGATGTTCCTCTATAGTCACAAGGTTGACATAAGTAGAATCTGTGTTATTTTTTGTATAACTATTTTTATGTTCAGACAAACGTTTTTTGAAGCTTCTCCCTGTTTGTCCTATGTATTTTTTTTGGCAAGACTGAATATTTCATTTAAAGCGAATTCCTCATTATGCAGTATTATAAAAAATAACAAAGATAAAGTTATAAAAGAAAACTAATCAGGAGTTTCTAAGTTAACATGTGGGTCTTAAAGATAAGAATAAAAGATAAAAGAATGTTTCAACGAATTTATTTCGAAAACCTCGACATATGTTTCGACCGGGCGGTCTTTATAAGTATTAATTTACTCTTGATAATTATTTAATTATGTTTCATCAACAGTGCACCGAAAAAAAGTTTATTTGGTATTAAAAACGCATGTGGGTCTTGTCAAAAAAATTACATAGGATAAACAGGGAGAAGCTTCAAAAAACGTTTGTCTGAACATAAAAATAGTTATACAAAAAATAACACATATTCTACTTATGCCAACCTTGTGACTGTAGAGGAACATCGATTTAATGATAAATTGGACATTTTACATATATAAAGTAAGGGAATTAAATTAACACTATTAGAAGCTTTGGAAATTAATAATTATAAAAAACTTGATTTTTTTTTAATGAACGACCAAACAGAATGCAGTAATTCCCCCCTCTTAAATTTATTATAAAGACTATATTAGTATATTTATCCTTAGTAGTAAATACTCCCTGTCTGAAGAAGATAATATTATTAGCGAAACGATCGTCACGTGTGTGAATAAAATTGTGAAAATCAATAACTTTGTTTTATTTATGATGTTGGATTTTCATCAAATAAATCTAAAATCTATTCAATATTACGTTATATGTGATTTCAAACAGGTTAGTGTCCAGTATCAGTGTATTCATTACAGTGAGTCTATATTCTCATGTCTCCTCAGTGATATTGTACCTTCGATACTTCAAAATTTCAGGCGAGCTAGTGATAAGAAAATAGAAATGAGGTGTAACTTATACATAATCAATATCAGGTTGGAAAGGAAATTTTAGAACGTACTTTTATACTTTTAATTATCATAAAACAAATAAGTACTGAACTTTAGATAGATAGTCTTTTTATATTAGACTTTAAACGAATTAGCCCAGTCGTGCGAATATTTGAAACGTTACTGGTAACTAGATACAGAAGCCCTAGATAAGAGTTGCGTCGTGTTTTACATAGAAATAGTTGGAGTATTCCTTTATTTTTGCACCAATAACAGACTGAGTTTCAAGCCTTACATGTTCTCGAAATAATTACTAACTTACTTTGTCTAAAAACAGAAAATATTCATGCTACAGAACATTATTATTATTTTATTAACAAGGCCACTTTAATGTTCTGTTATGCATCATACAGTGAACTGTACTTTCTATTATAATAATTATTTGACCATGTATTACAACCAATACAATCTTGAGCCCTTAAATTATTTGCAAATAATTTTGTTTGTTCTTTTATTTGTATTGGAATTTATTTTTAACGAGACCCATTAAAAAATAAACCCTATTACACATATTTTTAGAGCTCAATTTTTTATTATTTAACATGTAATGATTATAAATTTTATTGCAAATACATCAAAAATGCTTATTATTTTTTTAATTAAGGACATTAAGTTGTTGGTCAGTAATTCTTCGAAACTGTCAGATGTGGATCGCAGCTTCGATCTTATTAGTTCTTATTACTAAGTCCAAAAAAATATATAAATATGGAATCAACAGAAACAACTACTCCAAGGGCATTGAATTATACTGTTGATTCCGAAAGATTATTAAACGAAGATAACATATTCAAACAAGAAGGCATTAAAATCCTTGTTCATCTAAATATTAAAGATCAAAAATCCCACATTTGGAACGTGTCCCACCAAGCAGGCACTACAAATCGAAAGCCAAATCCCACAACCGGTTTCGACCTATCAAGTCTCATCAGGTGGGCGTTGGCAGAAATGCCTTTATAGGCTATATAATAAATATAAACATGGAAATTATTAAGTTCGAAATAGCAATTCACAGCTGGTAGTTGCGATAAATTACATCGTCCTTGTAGATTTAGTCTAACAAATAGATACCTTCGTGTGGTCCTTGTAAAACAAACGAAACGCTACAATTAACAATAAATCAATATCAAAGGATCTCGATGTACTGCCATAATGTTATCTCATGGAGAAGGTTATTGCAGTCCGACTTTGATTTTATTAAAATTGAATATGGGTATTTTGAGTAATAAACACTGAGTTACGTTTTTTTTATCCTTCTCTACAATGTTGTTTCAACCCTTGCGGGTCATTCTCAAGAGCTATGTATATATTACTAAAGATGTAAATAATGTAACAGACTTATATAAACGGATGACAATAAGCAATGATGATAAATTAACTGCAGGTAGTGGTTATTTATTTGGAAGGTCCAATAACAGAGCAGAATCAAAAGAGAGCATTTCAATTTGATTATATACAATATTTTGCTTATTATTAATGGCTTTCTTAATTTCCAAAGATTCGAGCAAACTCAATTTAGGACCTTTTTGTGCAGAATGTAAAAGTTCAATCGAATTAGTGTCTAAATTATGTTTGAAATATAAGCAATGTTAAGCTATTCCTGTATTATTCTTTTAATTCCGTATGGAAAGCACATGTTCTTTAAGCCGAGTTTTTATGGCTATACCTGTCTGTCCTACATAAAAAGCTGTGCAATCTTTACAGTACAATTTGCAAAAGCAGCTTTTCTCTATTGAATTTGCTTTATTTTTGTTGTTAACTGATAGAATTTTTAAATTAACTAAAATTGGTGTAATATGCAACTTGATTAGAAGGTGTTTAATTTTGTATCCAACTTCTTTTACATTGTTAATAAAGGCATATTTCTTATTATCAGTAATTAAATCAGGAAGGAGACTGTTGTACAGTTTAATTTCAATGAGTTTACGTTGTTTATTTTTTAACATTTTGTCAATTAGGTTGGGACTATATCTGTTATTGATGGAAATCCGTTTTATAATTTTCAATTCTTTTTCAAAGTTGGTTTTAGAAAAGGGTAACATTATTAACCTGTGTAAAGAACTATTAAAAGGTGCCATTCTTATGTTAAAAGTATGGTTGGTTCACAAAGAATGCGATACGCAATCTATCAACTTTATTTGATTTTATTTGTTTAGGTTGCTAAAGGAAGATCCCAATATGTACATTCTTACTTTACAATGCGTCTGTTGTTAAAGTACAAATTGTTTGTATATAAATACAATTTTTTCTTAGTCAGTTGAAGATTAGTACATGCATCGTTATCATCCTAACCGTTTCTCGATTAGATTTGCCGGTTAAAATTTTGTTTCTCATCTCATAAATTTCGTCCAGCCAGTTTGTATTTGTTTATCCAGCGACCGCATCATAAGTTATTTTCACCTGGGGCACAAGAAGCGAAGTAGAGCTTATTCGAAAAGCGTCGTCGACTCCTGGAATATTTGTTCTCAAGCTTAAAAGGCAATTTTCTCACAACTTTGGTCATTATCTTGTTGACTGTGCTTACAGTTTCGCCAGTTTTAAGACGGTGCTTCTTAAGCAAACGTTTCATGTTGATTAATAATAAAAGAGCGGCCTATGATGATGCCTGGTAGCGATAATCTCCCCAATGAAAGCTTCCTCTGTGTTGCATGTGAATGTTGCTTACTTGGCTCAGACACTAAAGACAAAACGACCGTCGAGAGTCCGTCGTCTGTTTTCCTACTGTAAACAAACATCAACAGCCTTCCTTTCGTCTGCAGGAATTTCTTCAATTTCTAATTCAATTCTCGGAGATGGACTAATTAAAACCGAAATAAGAGATGCTCGGGAAACTAAATTAAGTTAATTCATTAACAACATACCTACTTTAAGTATCCTATACAGTTACGAATTATTTTAAAGTAGGTAGAACTAAATATACTGAAATACGCCAAAAAAATTGATTTTTAATTCGTTTGTTAACTTCAATTTAAATTATCTAAAAAATTGAATCAATATTTCTTCTTCATTACAATTGGTCAATTAATTACCTTACTGTAGGCATATATTGCACCCCAAAATATTTCCTAACAAATGGTCTAATAATCCCAGCAACTGTATCAAAATCAGATTGACAAAAATAATTTTATAAAAGAACAGACAAAAACACCGTAGTGTTTTTAGGTCTGTCTTCATTATTCCTTAAAAAGCGTACTTTCAAAGGTTAAAGCGACCGATTCATCGTGTCCACGAGCAGGTGTATGTACTAAGACTACAATAGATTATATTTTCGATGTTATTGTGATTATAGTTATGGAATAGAAAGAGACACATTTGAGTTGTGTTGTCGAATGTCTAATATGTACACATATTATGTTTCATTCCCAACTTGTTTTTCATTGATAACAAAGAATGCATCTAATCTGAATAGCCATATACGTTTGTATGTACCTTTATAAATACGAAACGACGTTGTTCGAAGAAGACATAAATGGCCGGAATAAATACTAATTAGAACCTATTGTAAGTAAGCCATTGTTCGTGTAAAAAAATGCTAAAAGGTCTATGCAGTATTCCTATAAAACGTACAACGATTTTAAATACAATAATGGTACCTACAAGAAAATCAAATGGAGAAGTGGCGGCTATTCAAGTAACAAAATAAATATAATTCGTGTTATAATTATTTTTGCATTTACAATAAATGAAGAAATTTTGTATAAAAAAGTACAAGAAATAATTGTTTCTGCTTAGAGCGGTTTTTAATGTTTTATATACTCCTTGTAATGGCCTCAATTAACATAATAAATGCTCAAGTGAAGAGCTAGGCGAGTGGCCGCTGTATCTCTGCGAGCGCGAGAGGTTTGCAGGTCTAGCGCTCTCCATTCGTCCCCGAATAAGGAAGATATTGCGGCGAGTTGACTAGTCTACTGCAGTTACATGCTCTTTGTGTGTGTACGTTAATTGTTATGCGTATATAAGTGTATCATACGTATATTTTATCGCTCGGGAGCTTCGGGAGTACTTACTAGTACACCTATGCTTAACTCGTAATATTCGACGGGATGCTGTACCTAATTCTAATTTCAGTCGTAATCGTTTTTACATCTTTTTATTTTTTATTGGAAGCACTGAAATGGAATTCTGCAAAACTCAGTTAAATAAAGTAATTGTATAGGTAAATAATTACAACACTAGGTTTACCTGTTTCACATATATATTAAAAAATACTTTTTTTTATATAGCGACTGTATTAAAGTGACTTAAATTTCTTACCACAGGTACTTGCTTCAAATACGTCGTTATCCTTTGCAGTAGTAATTTCCTTTGTCTTTTCTCCGGGAATAATAATAAAGACCATTCGTACAAATGTATTTCTTGCGCGGTAATTACTTTAGATTTCCAACAATTGACTTTCTAATCTGTCTGTAAAAAGTTCTTTAATCTTGCAGCGATCTGCGAACGTCTGAGTGCAATTAAAGGCTTCGCAGCATCGCAGTCGGTACTAGCGGGCGCTAATTTGTTGACAATGTTAATACAAAGACTGGAACCTTTGTCGAATCGACGCTACTAAATGTTGACTCAGACTACAATATTAGCACCGAATTTATGGTGCGTGCAAATCGACAGTTTGTTCGGAGAAATCATTTCACGGAAAAGTCAAGTCGATGGAAATGAAAGTCTCGAAGATTAACTTCGCGAATCCTTTACTAGACAAGAATCGTCCTTTTCTTATTCTTTACTCATTACTGATAATAACGTTTTTGAATGTGAAACCCTTAAGGTATTTTAAGACCAGAAAAGAGAATTTATATTATCATGAATCCTGGAGAGATTGCAGCCATTTTTATCCTTAGAACATTGCCTACCATAAATGGAAACAACAGCGCCTCAAATATATCCGTCATCCAGCCCACTTATCGATGTACAAAATTTAATAAAACATGAACAAACTGCTGTCACAAGGGTCTTTGATTACCTAATTCAATATTGTTGATATTGAAAATTCGGGTTGAATTACACTATAAATGAAGTTGCTAAATGACCGGAGATGTTCCCAAGTTGTTATACGAGGGTGGTTTGATAAGTCCGTGACATTTTGAATTT
Organism: Agrilus biguttatus; assembly: GCA_963921985.1. Taxonomy (NCBI): domain Eukaryota; kingdom Metazoa; phylum Arthropoda; class Insecta; order Coleoptera; family Buprestidae; genus Agrilus; species Agrilus biguttatus. The sequence goes on along the minus strand of OY998121.1, from coordinate 6,608,053 downwards.
CCCACACGGTAACAGTAATGACAATGCCATCTATCGGTAGATTTTGAGCAAAATTTAGTTTATATTTGACAGCCATTGAAAGCATACAATCTCGTTAATTTTCACAATAATGGAAGAAAGTGAATTTCGTGTGACGATTAAGAATTATTTTTTGCGCAAAAAAGAAATCAAGCAGAGGCTTGATAAATACTATGGGGACTCTACACCGCTGCACCGTCGATTTTAATGGTCAAAAAGTGGTTTACTGAGTTTGGTTGTGACCGTCGAACGTTCAAGTCGCCCAAAAGAAGTCGTTACGCCAGAAATTGTTAACAAAATCTATGGAATGATATTAGATGACCAAATTTTGAGAGTGCGTGAGTTGGCTGGTGCTCTAGGCATCTTAACTGCATTTGGTCATGGGAAAAGTATTGTTCCGACAGGACAATACAGGGGTGCATACCCGTACGTGTGTAGTCATCAATTAAGCCATCCACCTTATTGTCCGGATTTAGCCCACTCCGACTATTTACTGTTTATAAACTTAAAGAAATGGCTGGGCGGTAAAAGATTTGGGTCAAATGAATAGGTCATCGTGGAAACAAATGCTTGTTTTGAAGGGTTTGAAAAATATTATTACTTAGAAAAATTAGAAACACGATGGACTAAATGTACCAAACTTAAATAAAATGATCTTTTCCGAAAAACTGATGTTTTCCTTTAAAAGTCACTAACTTATCAAACCACCCTCGTATTTCATTTGAGGAAAGCTTATTTTTATTTAAATTCAAACAGAAAACATTAATAATGAAGACTATCTCCTCCAAATTTAAAATATTTGGGACCATTAGTTTAGGCTATGCCCTGTCTATCTGACAGTCAGTCAATGGTACTTTATTATAGGTAGGGTACCCATATATATTTGATAATGGTTTTTACTGATTATGTGTGAATCAAATGACTCATCTTATTACACAGGCAGTCGCAGCGCTTTGGCGAAGAGGGTCATAAAATTGTAGTCGAAAATAAGAAAATGTTTTCTTTTGGGGCCCCCCGTTGTTTATATGCCGTAACTATTCGAGTGCTTCATTATTTTTTATGTGCAATTTAGCGGGACCCACATGTTGCAGTCACGTATAGAAGTTTCGAGAGCACCGGGCACGTCGAAGCAATCCAATTAGCTCTTGGAGCAAGTGAGGATGGTAATAGCGGATAGCGTGGGTCGTAACGTATAGACACACACACACAGGACAATCTGTGACCAAACACGTACTAATGTCACAATTGTAAATAGAATACGGTCCTGTGGCATCCTCGTTACGAATCAACTGCTGCATCCGTGAAAACAGAGAATCTGTTAGATACTTATAGCGTCTCCACTTTATTACTGTGAGAACTTAAAAAGTTTCGTCATGACCGATTAACTTCTAGTGTTTTGCAAAAACCTATTAAATTAATTAGACCAAAGCAGAGAAATATTGTGAGCAAAATAAGGTAGGTACATATGTAAGAAACGATATTATATAGGTACAATATAAATATGAAATCAACAAAAACAACTACTCCCAGGGCTAATACCTCTACCGGCATTGAATTATACTGTTGATTCCGAAAGATTCTTAGACGAAGATAACACTTCCAAAAAAGAAGGCATTAAAATTCTTGTTCGTCTAAATATCAAGGATCAAAGATCCCACATACGGAATGTGTCCCACCAAGCAGGCAGTACGAACTGAAAGCCAAATCCCACAACCCTTTTCGAACTATTAGATTTCATCAGATGGTCGCTGGCTTATACCTTTTGCCTTTATGATAAATATAAATATGGAATCAACAGAAACAACTACTCCGTGGACTAAATGTGGGATCTATGGGAATGTGGGATCTTTGATCAAGAATTTTAATGCCTTCTTTTTTGGATAACATATACAATGTTCAAACTAAATAATTTTCACATACATTGCGTCGGGGTTTACCGCGACCAACAGGTAAAAACAAAAGGCGTTGATGTGTAGTGAATTTATAGACCTGAGTTAGATAAAAAACGTCTTGTCCTCCGAGGGACCACCATCATTACATTAAATTAATCAGTATTTCAATCAAGTCTGATCTTCGAATATAACAACAACTAAATGTGGCCTCAAGACGACTGTCCTATATTTTTACATACAGGTAGCAATAATTAAGCTACAAAATACCATGCGTCACCCGAAGCCACAAGTTGGAGTTTGCTCACTTGGACTGTCCCAGGGGGCAACAACCTTGTTGATCTTAGTCCCCGAACTCTCCCAGGGGTCAATACGCACGTTTACCCTAGCCCGCCAAACCAAGTAGCCACTACCCCTAATCACATAGTCAGCCGAATCAGAAACTACATCCAAACAAATGTCAATCAATATAATTTGTCCAAAACTAATACTGTCTTTTACTTCAATGCATGCTGGAAACCAATAAAGAATTCTAACATAAACAACATCAACAACAAAACAAATTGTCCACCTCTTTACTAGTACACGTGAAACGACCCATTACATGCGACGCTAGATTAACAAGATGAGCTCTCCCAGGCAATCGCAACTGGGGAAGCAAACTAGGATTCTCTCAGGGGCCAACACGTATGTTGACCCTAGTCCCCTGTCAGGGTCCACACTGACCTCCAAGCGAAACAACTTTCAACACTATTTAACATATGAGACCGGAAATTTAACAACCATTCTATTACTAACACACGTGGCTCTAAAAACTTAAGCATTTTCCCTCAAACATCTGACACCGTATCAATTTTGAACTAATTCAATTTAAAATAATTTATAATAACTTAAGGGGTTAGGCTACTGTAGAGGCCTGAAAATAGACTACTCCATTGGTATTTATTTTGGATGAGAAGATTTTTTTTATCAATTAAGTCAATAAAAAAAATATTTTTTTAAAAAATTACAGTGGCCTAACCCTTTAATCAAGCCTATCCTAATAAAGAACCAAGACAGTTAGTGAGTAGGGTCTCATCTGTATAAAACAGTAAAAGTAATCCAAAAACGTATATAACAAAACAACAATTCACATACACATATGATATACCAAAAAACCACGCGACCAGAGATCGAACAAACAGCAACTAGTTCGAATAGTTCTCATGTGTTTTTGGGTTCCCATGGTCCGTTCGTATACATCTGTTTAACTTCATTTCAGCACCCTTAAATAAATGGGTCTATTCGGCAATATACGTTCTTACAGAACTCAAATAAATCTGATAAATCTTGCATATTATCAATAATTTTACTTGTTTAACGAAAATTATATTTTCAAAATAAACTTACTCTTACACATATTGACTTAAATAAATGGTTAAAAACAAACACTTGGTTATTTTTCACAAAATTTATTATCAACTCGACAATGTTGTTTCGATGAAATTTCGTCATTCTCAAGAGTACAACAAAAATATACTAAAGTTATAATGGGTTCTATTCTAATTTATACCTGGTTTTGGTTTTTTTTTATTTGGTGTGGAACAGAAAGACTTTTAGACAAATTCCTTAAATTTCTAAATAACATTGACCAAAAAATACAGTTTACTATAAAAAAATAAATTAACCAATCAATTAACTTTCTTGATTTAACAGTAACTCAAAATAATAATAAACTTTGTTTTAAAATATATCGGAAACCTACAATTACCGACACTATCATTCCTTTTAATTCGAATCAGTCTAACAATATTAAAAAAACCTTTTTCCACAGTGCTATACATAGGTTAATCAATACCCCCCTCAGTCATAACGATTTCATTTTAGAAGTTAATACTATTAAACAGATAGCACAAAACAATGGACACCACACTAAAATAGTAGATCACATGATCAAACTTAAATTAAAACAAAAAACCCGACAAACTTTATACAATGTAAAAAACGAAGAACCTGAACACATTTTTCATTCATTACAATATGTACCCTTAACAAGTCAAAAAATTAAATCAAAATTGAAAAAACGTGGTATTCAAACAGTTATTTCGAACAAAAAATCTCTAGGTAAGCAGATATCCTTGATAACAGCGGCATATATATAAACATTTGTAAACAGTGTGATGCTTTTTATATTGGACAATGTGGTGGAGCTATTAAAACACGTTTAAATGAGCACTTATATAGTATTGTGTCTAAGAAGAATTGTACAGGAATGTCAGAGCATACTTTAAATTATAATCATAATATAGATATAGATAATACATCCATGTTACATATCCAACATAAAAGTAAAAAATAAAGCCTTCCAGAAAACAATACACCCCTCCTGTTGAGTAATTTGGGTAAAACCCCAAAACCAGGTATAAATTAGAATAGAACCCATTATCACTTTAGTACATTTTTGTTGTACTCTTGAGAATGACGAAATTTCATCAAAACAATATTGTCGAGTTGATAATAAATTTTGTGAAAAATAACCAAATGTTTGTTTCTAACCATTTATTTAATATGCTTTTTCACAATACAACACTTAAATTGTACATATTGACTTATTATTTTGTGACAGTGTTTCTAAAAGTTTTAGGAGCCATAAATGATTTTACGTACTCTACCGTATGTTTGTGCTTTATTTAACGAAATTTTGTATTACATACGGCGACAACATTACTGCATGGGCGGTGGTTTTTCCGGAAAAACGGTGGAAAAGAGAATACACCCTCTATTGCCGGTGGCAAATTTAAACTGGGTGGTAACTCCTTCTTGCATTTTCCTGTCTGGTGTAACCAGGTCCAAATTTTAATTATTACAGAGAATGCAGAATGTAAACACAGGTCGAGACCGTTTGTGGAAATTAATTTAAACGGGTCTTTCACTTTTAATTTATTCCCGTAGACTGAAACACATTCATGCATATATGTGTTGGTATGCTATTTTTATTTGTATTTTTTAGCGGGGGTGGATTTGGCTCTTTTGTAAAAAGGTTTGGTATCAGAGTTTACCGTAAACATTTGGTTTTTTAATTAAACAAAAAAAAATGATTTTGTTCTCTTTGATAGAAAAAATATCATTGAAGTTTTGGTCATAAAACAGTTGGATCATTCTATTTTAAAAAATAAAAATAAATATGGCGACAAATAAAGTCTTCTAAGAAGATACTTTTTCAAACGGTTTGAAAAACTTTTTAAAATATAATTTTAAACCAATACCGAAATAAAAAATTATTTGAAATATTTTTAGTTTCGTTTTAATAACACAGGTGAATCAGAAACCTAAGATCAGAGATGTCATTTCTGAGGCAGTATTACAGTTCGGATCTGTTTTCAGAATGGCCCGAGCATGTTAGGATTTTCAGATATCCTTAACTCAAAACTCAAAAACTGCAATTTTTTGGCATGATTAGTTTTAAGATTAAGATATCTTGAAAAATTAATTTGCTATTGCCTTTCTGGAGCACAGATTCATCGAAAAATATAACTTTTTTTCAACTTCCTATAATGGTGTTCTAAAAAAGGGCACTCAAAAATTAGAGCTTTGCTGTAGATCATTGAAAAGAAGCAATACGAATTGAGGAATTATCTTCGTTGTGTTTTCCGGAGATCTTGAATCTAGTTACCGAATTACTCTAGCACATTGAAAATTCGATGTATTCTAATCTAAAACACAAACACAAAACTAGTTAAATTTTCATTATTTGGATTTTGAGATTAATATACATATTTCAAAATCTTGATGGACGTGCTTCAGCGAGATTCGGGCTCAACGTCACATGTTACGTCAGAAATGATTACTTTTTTTTTACCATTAGACTTGTTTTTATTGACCTGTATAATTTGCAGAACCAGTGTGCAATACTGCAGTAAGAACTGAGTTATATATTTGCTTGTTTCTGTCTCTACTTTATGGAACAAACAACAAAACTGATTTATCAATTTTTAGAAGACTGTCGTGGACAGATGCAATAATACACAAAGACTCATGTCACCCTATACAACATAAGCTTGCAGCATTTCAGAGTATATTTAACCGTCTGCTAAATTTACCACTTTCAGACATAAATTACGGAATAGAATTAAAAATTATAAAGTAAATAGCAATTAATAATAGATACACATCAAAACTAATAGATGACTTAATTAACAACAAAGGGAAATTAGTGTGTTATAAATCAGTTTATACCAATAAATCTAAATATTTAAAAAGTAATTACAAGTTCATCTTATATTTAGGTAATGTCATGAATTAAAATTGCCCATAAACTAAAAAACAATAATTTTGAAATAGTATTTAAAACACATAATAATTTATCAAAATATTTAATCAATAGCAAGGACAAATCCGAAGAAATGAACAAATTGAGATGCAATACAAGCAACGCCAAATATATAGGACAAACAGGGAGGACATTCCAAGAAAGATTAAATGAACATATAAAAAACTACACAGATAAATTAACTTTTATGAACCATATAAATAATAAACAACACGAATTCACGGGTTTTTAAGAGTTACACTGTTTAGATAAGGGGCAAAAAATTATTAAAATCCTTTGATATAAAAAAGCAGATCAAACAAAATAAAGAAATAACATTAAATGAAATAGAAATCGTTTACAAATCCACAATATTAAATAAAGTAGTAGAATGTACCCCTTCCAATTAGCCCTAATGACTTATATATTCAGAATAGTTACTTATTGTAATCAGTTGTCTTCTGAAGATGTCCTTGTAGGACGAAACAATATATATATATATATATATATATATATGTCGTTTTAAAGTTAGCAAATATGTCGCATTTACTTTTGCTTAAAGAATTTAACAATAATTGAATTCCTATAACGGCCTAAGGTAGAGGGGTTAGTTGATAGTCCTCGATTAGAGGGAATCCAACACTATCCAGTCGTACGGACGGCTGGATGTCTTTCAATGATTTTTCCTCTACCCCGAAAACAAAAAAACAGCAAACAAATTAAATCTATTTACTGACACGCTGTACATCATAATAAAAAAAATTGGATTAAGCTTTATGAAGACTCTTAAGCCTAATTACTACACATATACATATTGTTAGGATGCACCCATACACATTTAAATATGTTACATTTGTATGCGGTATCTTTTTATGTGAGTCACGCTTGGTTGGCGCAGTTTTTAATCAAGCAGGCGCCATACCGGAAGAAATCAATTGAATAAAATCGTTGTAATAAGATTGTCCTTTCACCTTGGAGGTCATACGTATAGGACGATTTAAGGAGTAACTAGCTGGGCTATTTAACTATTTATTCCCAAGTACATGTAACCTAATCAAAATTATCCAAAAACAAGTGATAAACAACAACGTTATTGATAGCTGTCTCTATACAGAAACCTAAATATAATTTTCTAAATAACAGTTTTTTTAACATTGGAAAAGACTAAGAAAATCACTTTCGAAAATAGATAATAAATGAACACTATTACGTGAAATTTCACTTCGAGTATTTCAAATTTATGAGCCCTTAGTAAAAGAGTATTTTATCGTGAAGTTCGAGGGGTCGTACCTTTTCTATTCAATGTTCATAGCTTTATCATTACGTCCTCGCATCGTAATAATGATGATGCAATTTTTAGAGCACCCCATTCACATTTCTTATCGCAAATGTACATAGATACTTTATTATTTGTCGAAATATTGTCCTGGTTTGCACACGCGAATGCATTTACAAGATGTTTATGATAATGTAGAGGAAGCTGGGAGATAAACGGTGACGTAGATAAAAACTTCTTTTCATTTAGGTACCTAACACCATTTTAGAAGAGAAAATAAATTCGCATACATAATAATGAACAGGTGCTTACATCAACAGTAATGATATAATAAAAAATTTATCATCACATTTACTAACATGGTGATTTTGATAACAAAAATTTAAAGCTTGAGCGTCGATTTTGACATAACTTACGAACTTTCTGTGAGAAGTGCGCTACGATTGTGCTGATACATGAAACCTTCAGGCAATGGCACAATCTTTGCGAACTACGCTGTGACGGTAAACATTGCAAACCCTTAAGCGATTTTGCAGTCAGCGTTGACTGTGGCTACATTGTAGACTCTAAAGGCGACCTACGCTGTGATTGTGCTTTCACTGTAATCCCTGAGGCGACTGCTTATACTGTGCACAATGAGACTGTGCTTTGAACATGTTAATACTAATAGTACCATTTCGAGAAATTTCACCATAATTTATTAAATTGTACTCTATGTACATTTCGCCTCATTAGGGAGTCATCAAGGGTATACATGTACTAAAGCTTAAGTCAAAATTATTTCTCGTTCAATCAAAAATTCGTCCTAAACAAAAAAACAGTTTACCGTTGGGTTCTTCTTTTTACGCGGATTACTTTATGGGTAATTTTGAAAAAAATGTTTCAGAAAGCAGTACCGAACTTAGTAAATATATACACTTATTCTGGCTACGATATGGTACGGTGATGATATATTGTGCATTTGGATAGGAACAGAACGTCAACTTAAAAAAAAAAATTATCTGATTGGTATAAATAAACATATACAATTTAACATAGAAATAATATATTTCGATGTATATAGTAAAGATAGTTTCACCAACAACGTCACCCCGGCTTGCTCTAATCATTCGATTAACATAAAATTAGCTAGCTTTCATGTTATGTTAAACAGACTATATAGTTAACGTTGCCTTAAGCGTTGATAATTATAATAAAAAGTTAAACATCATAAAAAACATAGCCAATAACCCTAAGATGATAGCTAAGATGCTTTCAAAAAAATTGAAAACAATTTTTATCAAACTATCATAAAAAACGTTTTATGGTAACACTAGTAGAAGCATAGGTCGCTAAGATAATTTAATATTAAACCAGCGTTTTTCAATAACTTTACTTTGAGAAAATTTGTAGAAAACAATAAATTAAACAAAAGCTCAAATATTTCGACTAAAAATGGTGTTTATCAAATCACCTGCTTGAACTGCACCACAATTTATATCGGAAAATTCAAAAGAACCCGTTTCGAAGGACGTATCCATAATTCAAAATACAATAAACATGCCCCTGACTTTTCTTCACATTTAATAAATAAAAAATAATCATGTAGTAAAGACAATATTAAGTTATTACACCATCTACTTGGAGATGAAACACTTTAGCGCTATGAAACCCTTGAAATCAAAAAAGCGGTACTTTCAAAAAAATATCAAGCGAATTACCAATTACAATTTTGCCCCAACCCCCTCCTAGATCCTAAGATATTAATTAAGTTACTACTATTTAGTAACTTTAGTATATGTATATTCCTGATACCTAAATTTAAAAAAAAGAAGGCATTAAAATCCTTTTTCGTCTAAATTTTAAGGATCACAGATCCCATATTTCGAACGCGTCCTACACAATTGTTTCTGTTGATTCCCTATTTATATTTATACTCCTGATGATTCCCTAACAAAGCGAAATGTACATAGAGTTAAATTTAATAACTTATAGTGTTTTGTTTGTTTGTTTCTTGGATACGTTTCACCAAGTTCCAACGGATAATAGTTATTATTTTAAAGTATAATTTTTTTTTTATAGAAGATAAGGTGATCGTCTTAAAGGAGAAAAATTCGACTATTGTCGAGTCATTGGACAAAGACATACTTTTTGATTTTAAAAGCTGCCACCTTTAATGCAGTGTTTCACTGCCGGTCGTTCGATGAAATTTAACTTCATCAACCGTACAATCTTTTATGATTAACAAAAGCATGGAAGCCTCGACATTCGCCGTATATTTTTAGCTATGTCACGCAATCGTAAAGTCAGAATATTGATTTTACAGAACAGCGTAACTTAGTTACTACCACCACACCTTATTATACATTGCTATCATTGGCTTTATGGGTTTCCTAAGAATCATTTCTAAGGAAGCCTGGCTCAAACAGAAAAGTTAGGAATGAATAAATAAACTCCAAACTCTTTTGCCTGTTCAAAAAAATCAATTTCTTAGGAAAACACTTAGAAATTATAAAATTTAATGATTTAGTAGGTACTAATACATTTGATAGGCATAATAAATTATTCATATTGGTTATAATATGGATATAATATTTATGTATTTATGTGAGCTGCTATTTATAATATTTTGGTATTCAATATTTGCGCGAATAATTTGAGGGCTAATGAAAATTGACATGGTGGCATTCTGTGAATTATTTAATCGTGCACGGTTGGTAAAAGTTATCTAGGCGTATTAAAATGAATGACGGGTTAGCGTCAGCTGCAGTAAAAACGTTTTCAGTTGGTTAAATGGCGCAATTAATTGAAAACGTCAATTTTCAGTTATTTCCCTGAGTGACGAATTATTTGAAACCAAAAGCCAAAGCAAGTATTCAGCAGAACTTATCTTTAAATGTTTACAATATTTCAAATTGTGTTAGAGAAGACTGTCTGTTTGTGACATTTTTATCAATACCTTACTGATATGAGAAATTTATTTTGGGATAGCTGAATTACCAACAACATCCAGGCACTTGGCCAGCACTGAAATTGGTAGAAAATAGTACGAGGTGAACGAATCTGTAGTCACGAGGATTTCCTTACGTCTTCGGGAAACCCAAAATAAAGATATCAAGACAAAAAATATTCTTTTCACTTTTCAATTTCATATATTATTATTCAATAGCCTATAATTATGGCTAATGTTTGATGGACAGATGTCACCTCCAAATATTAATGCTACCATCCAAAAGAACAAGTTAAACTTAAGTACCATCAATTCCCAAATCAAAACCAATTTATAAATTAAATAAGTTTACATTTTTTTACCGACTGACGTAAAGATGGTGATTTGTAGTTTATTTTTGTTATTTTGACCTTTAAATATCCTAAATTTATTAGAAAAGATGATGATCCAAAAGGGGGGGGAAGTTTGGAATAATAATTCAAAAAGGTTGAGCTCAATAAAAAAACAACTTGTGATTTTTATTATAATAGGCTGCCACTGAATCCACTATTTTAAGATAGTGCAAAAAGTGTTTTGAACAGTGGCGCACGCACAGGAGAATCTACAGGGTGTAAGTTATGAAATATTTAATAAAATATGGTTTTCAAAAACAATCATTTCGTAACATTGCAATAAATTCCAGTCTTTAATTATATTTAATGTACCTAAATAGCTAGTTCTTTAATAACTCTATTTTTTACCTCTTACACGAATGTTTATATAAAAAGAACGCCCACAGTTATCGCCCATTGAGCCAGAAAAGTATTCGAGGAAAAGAGGTTTGTTATACCTAAATGGTAACATTTTAAATGTATTTTTGTTGTCCTTTTTGAATCATAATTTTCTTTGGAAAAATAGTACGACAATATTGTTTTTGTTTTTGAAATATATCCCCCTGCAAAACCTGTTGAGCGTTCATTAATTGCGCAGCTTACAAGTACATAAGCCGGTTTTTTTGAGTCATTATGGTAATGAGTCTGTAAGCTTTAATTAAGTCATTTAGCCGGAGCTAAAACGATTATTCAATTAACGTAAAAAATTCGTTACCGCGCTGTTTTAACCAGATTATTCCGTAAAACATGACCGTAATAGATTATACTCGTCATTGTTATGAGGAAGATGCATGGCAGTATGTAAATGGCGTCTTCATTGCTCGTCGTTGCCACTGATTAAAACAAATTACAAATTTATTCAGTCCTGTTTTGCTACCAAATGATCCTGTGCTTTGGAAAAAGAGCATTTACAAGAAAATGTCTTCATTAATGTCACCAGATTATTATACGTTTCATAAAGGATAATTCATTAATAAAATATATTCTAAAAACATTAAAAAAGTCGAATCAAGAAAACAATAATTATTATAAGAAAATTTACCTCTTCGCCCTTAACAGTCCTATAGCGTATCCACTTCGATAGTTTAGGCCTCCAGTATTCTATTAAGTAGGCCTCTGCAAATTCCACCCCCTGACCATTACCAAACCTCCCTTGGGTCCCAGTGGCAACTATCATATGAACGCTTTTTAGGTCTATCTGTAGCCATTCTTCCGGTTCGGTTGTGGCCTGCTTCAACGGACACCATGCTCCACCGTGTCTCTCTGTACGAACTCTGTAACAAAAAAAAACATTACAATCCATATTTATCATTGTATACGAGATAAGATGGTTGTTCAGGCAATGTGATAAATAAATGATTAGAAACAGTGTACTCTGGTCAATAATTGTGAATTCTTTAATATTTGCAAGGTCCCATCTGATTTAAGGAGATCGACTTGTCAAACTAAACCCATGGTGTTGTCTATGTAAACAAAATTATCTGATGCTGATAACTAATAAGTTCGAAACTGTGATCTACATCTAGTAGTTTCGATAAATTACTGATTAAGAACTTAATGTGCTTTATTAATTTTGTTTACACCTCCATGAAGTATATAAGCTACCTTGTGGATTCAGATTCAGAGACGTGCCTAGATATTTTTGTAAGGCTTTTGTCAATCATTTGACATACCCACTACAGTAAATGGCGATATAATGTCCATACGTCGCTATAAACTTGCTTTTACAAAGCAATTTGATTAAAACGCCTATTGAATTAATATTAATAATTACATGAATGATATTCACGACTTCGCTGATATAAGCAAATAAATGAGCCTTTGTTCATAAAACATTTATTTTGAAAAGTTTCACAAAAACACTAATTTCTTTATTTTTCGACATATCCCCCTTGTTTGTCTATACTTTTTTCCCAACGCATTGGTAGTTTTTTCATCCTGTTTTCAGAAAAAGAAGAAGTGCGGGTGCCTAACCAGTTGTGCACAAACGCCTACACCTGTTAATCGGTCTGAAATCGCTCACCTCCTAGTGATTTTTGATTCTTTAAGGGGCTCAAACAAGTGGAAATAACAAGGAGATAGGTCTGGGCTATATGGAGGGTGTTCCAGATGAGTCCAGTGCATTTCACCGATTTAGGTCTGCATTAACGCTGCGGTATGAGACCTAGCGTTATCATGCAAGAGTAACATGTCACCCCATTCGTGACTCGCCCTCCTTTTTCGGCGATAAGCAAGTTTTACCTGACTGAGAATACAGCAGTACAGACAGTAGTAGGCTGCATTAATAGTTCTTCGCTCGTGCAAAAAAACGACCAACAGCACCCCTCTCCAGTCCCAAAAAACCATGTCTAAAACTTTGCCTGCAGACAGACGTGTTTTCGGTTTCACTGGGTTTGATTCATCTTTGCGCCGCCACTCCATGCTTGCTCATTTTGATGTTGGAGTGTAATGGTGTAATCACGTCTCATGGCAGGTTATAATTTTCTGCAAAACATTTTCACCTTCCTCTCTAAATCGAGTGAGAAGCGCCTGATAGATGCGAACTAGAGCAGCTTTTTGATCTTAACTCAGCAACTTTGGAACCCAACGACCTGAAATTTTTCGGAATCCCAAGTTTTTCGTTATGATTGTGTGGACACTCCTATAGCTAATGGCGAGTTCACCAGATATCTGAAGTACAGTGGCGTGGCGGTCCCCTTCAATAAGGTTTCCAACGCGTGCAATATTAACCCGCGAAATGCTGGTGAGCGGACGACGAGGATGACTTACCTTTTCGAAACGACTACACCCATCGTTAAATTTTTTGCACCAAACTTTTACACGTGGCCACGAAAGTGTTTCATTTCCAAATTGTGCTTGCAATCTGCACAAAATTTCAGCTGGTTTCACGTTTTCACGTGTAAGAAACTTAATATTAATTTTCTCACTCATTTTGATAGCTATTAACCAAGCGAACGTAGCAATAAGACGCGTCGTTTCCGTGCCACCTAATATCCCCACTTCAAGTTCCTAACACCCGGATGCGTCTTGAACAACTATCCGGCGCGCAATTTAAAAAGGCTCGTTTATATTTGATCCACCCTCGTAGTATTAGATGTATTTTGTTATCCATTTTTATGATTACCCCTATATTCACTTATTCTGTTAAGTAGTTTTTCGTTCTTACATTTCAAAAATAAACATGGTGTTAGGGACGAGGGCGAAAAGGATATAATTGGAGGAGGATGTGGGTCGTGTTGTAGATAAATTGGCTTTTACGCTTTCTGGTTAGGCTTATAACTTAATGTTACAGAAGAAAAAGTAAATATTTTTTCTAAGGGTGCGGAGACAGTCAAGTCGTGCAGCTGGTGAAATGTGTTGTGATATTGTTTTGTTTCAAGTGTTTGGAGAATTAAGTAGACGGTAAACATACTTTATTCACTTTTAGTCGAGAGCTATGTATAATAAACTGCTTGTTTCACTTACAAAAGGGCAATAATTAGTTTACGTACAATTTTTCAATGAAATGGAATAGAATTTAATAATTTTCAATACGATTAGGTATAATTATTTATTGAACAATTAATGGTCGAGTAATATTTTTAATCAACACTGGCAAAATTTTGCCTATTTGTATTTTAATTACCTTATTCGATAGTTAAATAATGATGTGCCCTATTTTGTTTTCTATTCATCCCAACATATTATGTTTGTATATAAACAGATGTACTAGGGGAAAATAATTTGTTTGAATACAATTCGCTATCGTACAATTTATTGTAAACATTAGGTGGTGCTCGCTTTGTTCAGGCATTCGCTGATCAGTTGGGAATTAACTGGAAAAAACAAATACCGCCATAAAATGGTAATGAGTATCAATAAAATATTCATGATGACAGCATATAGCAATAATTTTATAATTGGTGATAAACTAGAAGTCGCAAATTTTTGATTTCTAGATATGTAATTATATAATTAATTGATAGAGCTATTTTTGCAACTTTTGTGAAACATCATTAGTAAATTTTAATAAACGTTTTAGTAACAAAAACTTCAACAAATTTAGTGAAACAGTCCCATTGTTTTTGTTACTCAAACCCTTTAATAAAATCAGATAATTGAAGATCGAAAAAATGGTACACACATAAAACTTTTGCGTTATCAAATTTTTAAATGCTGTTCTTTGTATTAATAACATTTTTGATAGTTTTAAAAATATTGTGCCCACTGTTAAAGATGTAACAAAGACAATCTCCATTTTACAATTCTGAAAGGAACTTTTATTTCCAACAGTTATTTGGTTCGAATCGAAACTCTCACGTAGATGAAGGTGCGTATTTTATTCAAAATGTAAAACGAAGAAGCTCCAAAGCGATCGAGGAGTTGAAAGGATGCTGGGGGATCCCTGCCGTATCGACGATGTATTGGAGAAAAGTTTTCTCGTTAAGCAACACCGAATATGAAAAGGAATTACTTTGGACCCTTTCTACGTTAGCAAGCGGGTAAGTAGTAATTACAGGAGAGTAATGGAAAACACTTCGAAATTTGTTTATTACTAGGTACACTTCAATAACTACTCCGTACCCTGCCTGTCCCTAATACAAATCGGTAGGACGACACAAGATAAGATTTTAACTTTAAAAGACTCGATATCATTTTTGTCATTACATTAACACGTTTATATTTAAAAATCTGTGTACAAACTAGTTTAATCGTACAGGATGCTAATGATTGGGAACCTAATTTTTTTTAATTAAAATTTTGTCGCGTATTTGCAAACAAACTGTCACCACACTATCTCGTAATTAATACAAGCTGTCACTATCAAACTATTTACGTTAACACCACAATTAACAATTTATAATTCTCTTGTCTACTAACACATAGGCTGAAAAGTCCCAGGCCTAACAAAGAAAACACGTTTTTTTTGTTCAAAATTGGCTTTATTCATCAATGTAATCTCCATCAAGAGCAACACAATCATTCCAGCGCCGCTCTAACATTTAAATACCACTTCTGTAGAACAATTTATCTTTTGCCTCAAAATAAGACCTACACTGTAGTGCAAAGCCGGAAGCCGTAAGGAATTGCGGGAATGAGTGGATGGTGTGGTTAAGGAGAGAAAGATGAGACGGACGAAATGAAGACAGAAGAGAAGTGAAAGATTATCTGTGGAATAACTACTGCCCCTGAATTTGCGTAAGTGGTCCAAGGAAACTACAGAAACCTTGGACTAGAGCAGCCGAACCCTGATATGAACAGGTGATCTCCCAAATGCTAAGCAACGACTTCGCTGTAGCTTATTTATGATAACTACATTTGTTCTAAAAGATTCTAGAATGACCTTCGCAAAGTTTCTAATCTTTTCATTGGTATTTCTACAGGTTTTGATGTTTTTCGTAGATTGCCTACACGTAACACTATGTTAACTAAAAGTTTTCTATTATTATTAACGTTTGTCGAAACAATTGTTTTGATATTTCTTTTGTAGCAAAATAAATAGAAAGTGTTAGTAATAATCATTCAGTTGTTTTCCTATTGATTTATTATGGCTTTACAATTCTATTTAATACTGCAGGATCATACAACAAAGATCGTAGGATCGTTTAATGTATAATAACTTTAATAAGATAAATTTCCTGAACACAAACAAGAAGATTCAGAATTTTAAAGCGAATAAACTTTTCGTTCTTTTTTACTAACTTTTTGTTTCTAGGGAACTAAACCCCAGTCTACCTGATACTGATATTATACAATATTATGAGAATTTATTTTATTGTACTTATTCTATCTAGTCTCGTAACTATACAACTATTATAATATAATTATAAATGTTACTGTGATGATTTACGTACTAATCAACCAAATTTTAAAATTTTTTGCACTCAAATGAAGACCATGTCCCATTCAGCTATTCAATTATCAAAATAATCGACCAGAGTGACTAAAAACGTCACAGTAATACACTTTAAAATCGAATAGCGATTTTTATGCTCTTTTAGATAAAATGGCAAAACAGGCTCAAAGACAACAAAATGTGGATGTCATTCGTATTTAAAAATGAAGTTCAAAATGAAACATGCCATTATATATTGCACAAAGGAAAAATGCGAAATTAATAAACATCAAAGGGAGTGGATGGAACACGTGGAATTCATACACAAAAAAATTCCTACCGAAACGGGCATTCCAACAAAAGAAAAATGCCACGTGGCAGACATTACAAAGAGACATGCTAAAAATAGGAGGCGTTGAAAAAGAAATGTATAGATCAGAATGTACCTACTCATGTAGCTTCAGATTGAGAGGATACTTTAAGGATAATTTGTATTTCTTTCTAAAGATAACAAGAAACTAAAGTGCAAACATAATTTTAACTATAGCAGAATTTGTTTTATTAGATTAATTTTTAGGAGTAAGATGGGACAGCTATGGGGCCTTCGCAAGGCCCCCAGCACATATTTAGTTTTTGAAGAGAGAAACAGACTTTAGAGTGACATAACTCTTAAAGTTTCCTTTCCCCAAAATCAGCAAAAATTCTTTTTTATTTTGGAATACTTTTTGTAATTCAAAATACCATTAGGAAATAATTAATTAAATTGCTAGATGGGGTAAAATAAGGATACCTGCTTATTATTCATTTCTTTTTTTTTTGTTGTCAATACTTTTGGAAAGTCACTAAATAAACAATTGTATAAGAAAGACAACTCAACTGAATAAAATTTGAAGTTGATAGAAACTGAAGCAAGTTCTCATTAGTTAGACGGTCGTTTTAGTTCTGGCTCTGACCGGGGTCTGAGTTGGCGTTGGCGTTCTGTGGCAGTTTGAAACAATTTGGTCCAAATGAGGAGCTATAAATTTGCCGAATTGGTCGACCGACAAGCGCAAGAAGAACGACTTATGTTACGTTTATATGAAAAGAACTCGGCCTGAACGAATAAACATTTTAATATCTTCGAAGCCCACTGGATACCTACATAAATAATAACAAATAAGAAGCTATGTTTAGACTATTTAGTTCGTGGTCCCTTAAACCAAAGACACATTAGATATCGCACCTTTCATTACAGAAAAGAATTTAATACCTAATAACTTTTTATTAATTTTGAATGTTAACCGAAATTTGTGACACTAAATTAAAGAGTGTTGTGTATGTTTGAAAATGTTGGTCCACTCCTGTGGACTGTTTTAGCTCATTGCCGACGTGGATAGGGTGGCGTGACTGTGATAGATGAGAGCGAGTAAGGGCGCTAGACGCAAACAGACGGAATATGAAAATTTGAAGGCACCCTCCAGGTTTGCGAAGCCATTCAATCTTCTACGTTGCGGTTTCTGTCAGGTTTATGAGAATTTAAAACCCTTCCCTCGAGTCGGGGGTTGCAACACGTAGAAACTGACTTATATACTATACAACCACCAAAATATAGACGTTGTTAAGTAGAAACGCCGTTTTGAGTGGTTACTCATAGGCATTTCCTTTTAAAATATGTACAAGATGATTATTATTTCAAAAACGGCTTACCTTTAAGAACACTT
This sequence comes from Agrilus biguttatus, assembly GCA_963921985.1. Taxonomy (NCBI): domain Eukaryota; kingdom Metazoa; phylum Arthropoda; class Insecta; order Coleoptera; family Buprestidae; genus Agrilus; species Agrilus biguttatus. The sequence goes on along the minus strand of OY998121.1, from coordinate 6,589,767 downwards.
TTTAATGACCACAAAAATGTATCGAAATCTATTCGGCAAAAATCCCCAAAGAAAGAAATTATTCATTAATATTGTTCATGTGATAATACTGCAAACCCCATATGTGTTTACAAACCCCGTCAATAAATTAACTTATGTGTGTACTTGTTTTATTGGCACCTTTTTAACCCCTTAGCACAATAACCTTTCGATTTTTGATACGTAAATTCCAAATTCTTTCGCTAAATTTTTTTGGTTCTTTTTTGCGGTTCACCTTTTTCCGATCAATATTATGGGACCCGTTGACCTGGCCTGTTGTTAGCGTATGCATAACATACCACGTGTATGTATACCTATATATGTATCTGGTACATGTATGTGTGTGATATACCGCGGGTCTATGTATATTTTATTACAATATCTGCCACCCCAATGTCTATCACCTTGCTCACGAACGCTGCATCGCATTTTGTGTTCTACGAGGGAGCAGGTAAAAGGACTCAGGTAATTCAGGCTTTTGGGGTCGAGGTCGGAGGGGATGAAAACGATCGATGAAATTTACACAACGACCAATTGCTGACACCGAAAAAACGACGAAATATATATTTCCAATTGTCTTCTATTTAAAAGGAAATTCAATTGTTGCAGTTTCATGTGCTATTTTTAAACAATAAGAAAATATGTACCTGAATTTGCACAAAATAATGCTAGCAAATAAACCTTTACTCGATATATAAACAATTTATTAACATACCAAGCTTTACCAATCAATTACCAAAATACTTAAAAAGGGTATAATTTGGTCCTTCGAGCCGGATGGTAAAATTTACAGTTACTATGACACTGCATTTTGATTTGTTCAACCCTCGAGATATATATAAATTACACAAGTGCCTACATAAAACACAAACTCAAAAAAGACAAAATGATTTCCTTGCGTTTACAAAAAAGAAACCTTTTTATAATAGAGTAATTAATCTCTCCCATATTTTTTTTTTTTGATATAATTAATATTTTGATAAATTTACCCGAAGATGTCAGTTTAACTTTCGTTAAACTGTTGCAATCGATATGAAACTTCAGATTTACTGCATTGTAATGAGAGACGCTGGAATAGCTTGGAAAGACACTCCTACAGATGCAGCTCGTTTAAGAAAACACATAAATTACAACGGAAATGCTAGCTGTCTAATGCATTGATAAAACCTACCAGTCTCAGATTCCACTTTACGGTTTCTACAGTTTCATCGGAAAGATTTCTGCAGCAGAAAATTGAAATACAGAAACAGACGCGGTCCTATAACAAACGAGGATCGTAATAATAACAGTGGATTTAAAAGTTAATTTGAAATGAAAGAATGAGTAATTGTTTTTATAATTACAACATAGAGGCAATTGCTGCCATCTAGTGGATTTCAGCCGCTACAGAAGATATCAAACAAGACAAGGCCTCACTGAGGTATTTAAACTTGTCCAGCTAAATCAACAACGCAGCCTATATACGTGAATGTACGTAAAGCTTAACAATAACAATTATTATGCTTTTGGTCTGAAATTTATTGAACTTGGTCCTTCGAGCCGGATGGTAAAATTTACAGTTACCAAGACACTGCATTTTGATTTGTTGGATGGCAGCAATTGTTTCTATGTTGTTATTATATTAACTGTTCTTTACAGAACATTTCGGCTTGGCAAGTAATTTATCGAGACTGCCTATGGCACGCTGATGAGTTCCTAACAGGAGCGAAATCGCGATCCGTGTCTGGTGGTTTCGATAAATTTCCAACCAAAAGCATAATAATTGTAATTGTTTCTAATTCAGATTGTTTTCAGTTCTCAACTACAAAAATTGCAAAGTTCTATACTATCACAAGGAGTACATTTTGTCTATGTTGCAAAAGATTTAGTATTAAAAGAATTTTTGAGTCTGATCCCTTTCTTCAACCTATATTCTGAATCATTCATATTTTTGATGTGCCCCTTTAAATTTTTTTGCACCAAGACGAGTTAGAGCGAAAACAGAGGAAAAAGGGAAGAAACTACATGTTTTGTACTATATCCAAAACATGAAAAAAATATTTTTAATAATTAAAAAAAAAAAAACTGAGAAGAGTAAAAATGTTCACCCTGACCAATTTTCAAATTTTATTTGTACCTAATAGAAGCCATCAAAACTATACGCCCCGATGAAGTAAGCAATTTCCTTAAATCTGGATGGCAATATTCGTGCCAGGTGGTCGTCGTAGCAAACATTGAGACCACAAAACCATTCTTTCTTCTGTTTTATATGCCTATTTTACGACCAGATTCAGACGTTATGCTTTTATAAAATTTACCTCTGATGAAGCTCAGGACGAAAGCTCGCTATATATCTCTATAAAGTTGAGGCTCCCTTGGGATCCCTTACCTTACCTTGCACGAAAAAGTCTTGGTAGCGTGCACAACCTGGATCTTTTCGTTTCTTTTATAGCTGTTGCAAGCACGGGCGGTATCCCAAGTGTACCTGAATTAGTTAAGACTCAGGTGTACCAGACAAATTATGTTTTATAATAAATGACATTTGTGGATAATCGACATATACGTAAAATTTTATTTCAGAAATGGAGAAATTAAAGAAAATAAGCCGGTTTTTATGTTGTACAACATAAATAATATAATTGTATCCAAAAAGAACTTTGTACAATTATAAATATTGCCAAAAACAATGGTTTAAATGTAATATTGTTGATAAAATAGTCATACAAGTTAGTGATCAAAGTCACCTTAAAATTTTATGTTTCATACGAATTCGTCGTTAAAAATATACTATTCCATTTAAAATAAGAATGTTGACATCAAATACCGGTATAACTGGAAGTGCCCGACAGTTGTAATTATTTTAGTTAAATAGATAATTCTTGATAACCCCTACTCCCAACTCCCAAATATTCAAATCTGTAATATGCTTAGTTTCCCTAAAACGTCTAATGTACCACTCAGTTTGAATGACCCTGTATGAAATTGGTTCTAAAAATTGTAATAACAAATATGTTGGACAAACTAGACGCTCTATTCAAGTTAGGTTCCAGAAACATGTGGCTTATTTTAGATTGGGTAGAACAGAAAAATCAAGTGTTGCTTGACACATTCTTGTTAAAGGTCATAGGATCAACATTGTTGACCCTAAATTAGTTAAGAAAATCAGAAATAATTAACTATTTGATAGAATTGAAAGTATGTTAAATTATAAAAAAAACAGTTTTCAAATATCTTCAGTCCCTAAGGAACGAACATACTTCAGACGTTCAATATAGTGTTTTGGGGTTGGGGTTTAAGGTAGTTACTGTCTTCTGGATTCAATATTTTTTTGTCTAATTGCATTGGTTTTTAAAAATGTATGGCTACGTGAAACTGTAATTATTATAAGTATAAATATTAATAGATTTTCAAAAGTAATCGTTTAAACATTTTCAGTAGTTACATCGTTAGGCATTGAATTACACTGTTGATTCCGAAAGATTCATAGACGAAGATAACAAATCTAAAAAAAAGTAGGCATTAAAATTCTAATTTTAAGGATCACAAATTTAGACGAAAAAGGATTTTAATGCCTTCATTTTTTTTACATTTCTGACCAACCTTGTACAATAATTCAGTTTAAAATGATCTTATACAAGTTTTAATTCTGACATGTGTCGTAAATGACACCCTTTTTCTTTTACTTTTTCAATCCCCGTGTTTGTTGACCTGTGTAATCATTAACAATACATAACATTTCGGTTGTTTGAGACCCTCCACTTCTACAGTTATTATTTTTTGGTTATGATTATTGTCTTTGAAAATGAAGACGAACGAAATACATCGTAAAATTGGAAATTGTTTTCATTTGAAACATCTAGAAATGTTTGGCGTGGTCCCTTCCCATTACAAATCTTTTTCAATTATGAAAAGAATGCGTCATGTGCAAGTTCCACACGTAGGATACAGCTTCGAGTTTTCAATTTTTAAAGCGATTTTAATTCATCTCGGAGCTATTTACAGAACGGATGGGAACCTCGAACGAAACGTAAGCTCGAGATGAATCCGCATGAAAAATTAATCGGTAATGTTCGCGTCAGATTTGAAGCTAGACTTCAAAATTGCTTCTTTACAACAACGTTCAAACGCTAAATATTTATTTCGCATATGTGAGCCACGAAGGCATTCAGGCCCGGCTGAAAAGGATCAATGAATAATGGATACACCCTCGAGGGACCACTCTTAAAGCACTTCTCGTACAATGCCCCAAGACTACTGCACTTCCTCGCTCACTAACACTTTTATCCGTCCTTTTCCGTCTTCTTTTCTTCAGCTAAAAAAAACCCAATTGTTCGATAGAAGATAAACTACTACGGATATTGGAAATACTGGACGATGGTCCGACGAATCAAGCGGACCGACGGACGTAGACGTTCAAACACAACGCACCCTACACATGAAAAGTCGATCTCCATATGTAGACCCTGTACACTTTACAAAATTCCTTACTACACTTAAAACGTCTTTCTGTAAAAACCAATTCGATTTAAAACTTATTCTACAGTTTCAATAGGAATTTTACTTTTTATCTTTGAATTTGCGGAGGACTCAATAACGACAAAATAAAACTAGATAACGAAGAAATAACAACATTTATTAAGAAAAATAACAAAGACACACGTAGGTAGAATTAGACTTGACTGTAGAAAGATTCAAGAGGAATTGAAGAGTTTAGAAAAATTGAAGTATTTTGAAAACTGTAAAAGAGAAGAAAGGGTAGCAGATAGAAGTGGGGTATCAATAGAGCGGAATTTGAATAATTAGAAAGTAATAGAGATAAGAAGTAGATCAGAGTACCAACCACCGAAGAAACGTAGAAATAAAAGTAGCCAAAGTCACTCCTTATTACATTAGCTAGTAATAAGGAGTAACTTAGGCTACTTTTATTTTAGAAATTAATAACTATTTATTAATAATAATAATTAATTTCTAAAATAAAAGTAGTCTAAGTTACTCCCTATTACATTAGCTATCTGCCAGTGAAAGTCCCGTCAAAATAGATCTAGCCGTTTCAGAGATTACCGGAACAAACAAACAGACAGACAAAATTTAAAAAAATGTTATTTTGGTATATATACCTGTATACATCCATATGCATTTAGTAAAAAGTGATTATTTTAATATTACAAACAGACACTGCACTTTTATTTATATGTATGTATATAGATGTATAGGTAAAACCAATTAACATACTATTTTTTAGATATACCTGATTCTTAAATGAACGTTTTGTTATTATATTTTATAAAATTGAATGAATTCATATGGCACTCTTTGTGAAATTGTGAAAGATTCTGAAATATTTAAACAACGGTGAGAACACAAATACTAGGTTTGTTTCATTAAAAAGGTTTTAATTTGCCTCCTCTAGAATATTGTTAAGAGGGTCGAAACATGTTCATTCATTCTAGTATACATAGACTAATATCTTTACCTTTAATAAAGATAGATTTTCAAATAGAATTAAACCAAATATATCAAATAGCAGCCAATAATGGCTATAACCCGATAATAATTAAAAATTTGTTAAACAAAAAAGTAAATAAACAAACATTAAGTTTAGTATATCCACAAATTAAACCTATTTCAAAATTTAACTCCTTAACTTATTTAGGCAATTTTTCTAGCAAAATAGGCCATTATATTTCTAAATTCACTAATACCAAAATTTCATATAAAACCAATACGTCATTAGGAATTATTTAAAAAAACAATAAAGATAAAACTAAAAAAGAAGAAAAATCAGGAGTGCATCTACTTAACTGTGAAGATTGTGAGAAAGCATATTTGGGACAAACTGGGAGATATTTTAAAGAAATAATAAAAGAACATTTAGATAGATACATTTACTTGATGAAAAACATCAATTCAATGAAAATTTCAAAGTGCTACATTTTGCAAATAAAAGAATAAAACTTAATTTTTTAGAAAAATTAGAAATAAATGAATTGTGTAAAAACGGAAATATCTTGAACGACCAGCTGGAATTTTATAATTCACCTTTAGTAAATATTTAAAAAAATTACCCCTACCCTTCAGATTGTAAATTGGTATATATAAGAGTTCTGATTGTAATTTAGTTTGTAAAATTCTTCCACCTGAAGAAGGCACTGTGTGCTGAAATAATTATTGTGGAGACAATTAAAATTTTTTGCAACCAAAAAACGTTTGCATTTGTTGATAATCCCTAGCTTGCTATTATTGCCTTTTTATTTTAATTACATTTTCTTCGTAATAATCTCATAAAAGATATTAGGTACTTAAGTAATATTAAATATTATAAGAGAACTATCTATCTACTCATCCGTTAGCGTATGTATGTTACATATGTTTTCCATCAAACAAATATTCATCGCAGAAATACGTAAATATGAGAGGAGACAGTTCTATGTCCATCCATTTGGAACTAAGACGATATTCTATTGATTGGGAATGACTGGGACAAGCCATAAATGTACATGCATTCGAGAAGACTGTAAAAAGTTTTATAGGTTTTCGTTTCAATTCGGAAATAAGAAATTGAAAGATACGACAAGGTATATGGTACCAGAAGCAACGATATATTACCGTTCCGTTCAATTTTTCGCAGCAGATGTCCAATAAATTCAAGTTTCCTGAAACGTATGCTTCTTTTACTTAGTTGAAGAACTTGTAGACGGTTTATATAACCGACGAAAAACAATAAAATATTCAATAGTTTAAAATTAAATATCAACTGACTTATCAGAGTACATAAAATGACAAATTGATTATCTACCAAAGAAACGGCATTTGATCAATATCTTCAAAATTGAAAATTCTACTTTCCAAGGATCTAAGGAAGACAACAAATTGTTTTACTTAAAATATTTGATAAAGTCAACTCAATTCACTCTCTCCTAAAAAATGCTTTAATACAATAACGAAATATCCACTTTCGGCAAAAAAAAATCTTAACACTTTGCAACTGTTGTGAAACATACTTAATATATAATTTAATAATAATAATTTATATAACCCTCGTACTGATATACCTTCAACAAAAAACAAAATTTACTCGTCTGTGAAATTTATCAACAATGTTAGTTACAAATTCAAACGTAGGTTAAATAAATTGAATGTAATTCTGATTGAAAACAATCAGTGCAATTTGAAATTCTTACTACCTTAATTTAATCCTGTAGTTGATAAATTAGAAAAAACTGGAATTTATAGAATTAAGTGTAGTAATTGTGATGCCCTATACATTGGGCAGAGCTGGAGAGCTATAAACATAGGAATAAAAGAACATATTTACAGTATTATTAAAAAAGACAATAAAACCGGCTTCTCAGAGCATTGCACCTACTCTAACCACACTTTAGACGAAGAAAATGTAGTAGTTTTACATAGTAATATTAACAAAAGTAGAAAGCTATCTCTTCTAGAAAGCTTGGAAATCAAAAAAGCTCTCTCGCACAACCAAAATATTGTAAATAATCAATTAGAGTTAAGTTACATTGACTCCCCACTTATTTTGGCTAATCTCTAGTTATATACAGAGCTATTTTAGTTTTAAGACTTTAGTATTTGTTGTACTATACTCCTTTGAAAATGCTCGCGTTGACTCCTAACATTGTTAGTATTAAAAAAAAAATCTGTTGAAACCTAAATGTTTACCAAACAGTTCCGGAACGGGATTTATGTGTGAACAGTGTTAATTTTCATTCCAATTCAGGATGCAGCAAGAGTTCGTAAAGCGTCATGATTCGGCCCGCTTTATTCGAAACTAAATTGAAAAAACATTTCCACGAGATTGCATGAACGTTGACCTTTTAAGAGCGCTAGTATCAAGTGTTCAATCTGTTTTCTTTCTCATCATTCGTATCACCCTCATCGTTCCACAACTACAACTACTACTACTATCTACCGAGTGGGCTAGCAGCAAGCAAGCAAGCAACCAACCAAGCAAACTTTTACTATCCCATCCCATCGTATCGACGAGTGAAAAGCTGAAAGTAATGAAGATAACGGAACGCTTCAGCCGCTCCACTTTCAATTGTCGTGCTCGAACAGTTCATTGGTGCACTTGAACGATTTATCTTTCTTTAAAAGTTGAATCGAGATGGGAATTTCTTTTTGATCGAGAACGAAAAAGGATTGCGCACCTTTCTATTCGAAAAAACTACTCGGTCAGATGAACTGTATGTTACTAATATTCTTCAAGAAGCGAGATCACGAAGGTCAACTGACAAAAATGGATATTCCGGATATTTTCTGCAGACTTTTTAATGCCTCACAATAGGGATAGAAACAACGAGTAAAAAAGAAATGGCAAAAAGAAACAATTAAAACAGCTAATAAAAGAGATTGATTCTTTGTGAAACATTTTTGAAATACTAAAAAATACAAAAGAACTGCTTTTAAATGTTTCAATAAAACTATGAAACATTTAAAAGCAGTTCTTTTGTATTTTTCATTAATTAAAACAGCGCCTATCATATATACGATTTAAAGACAATTTGTTATCTTCTCGGAAAATAAATAAATTACATGAATTGTATTGAATTAGCGGATACTTGATGGAAGTCTAACATATTGAAATAATCACACAGTTGATAACTTCCACAATTTATTAAATAAACTTAACAACTGGTTCACTAACACTGTGGCTTCTTCAGAAGTACAAAATCTACTTAAAACTACCTAAGAGTAGATGTCTATAAATAGGGTGGTGCATCTTCATTAGAGTGAGGGAAAATATTTAATAGTGGTGAGAGGTTTATATGTTATCTACTTGGTCATTAAGTAATATGTCTGTATTTTTATATTTGTTAATTTCTTTAGATTGTAATAGTGTAAGTTTTAAACTTTTATTTTCAATGTGTAAAATTTTTAGATCTAAAATGTTCGTTCAAACGAATTCTAAAATTTCTTCCCGTCTGACCTATGTAAATTTTTAAACAAGAACCGCAATTGAGTTGATAAGTATATGCCTGGTTTTGATAATTTCTCTACTTTGTCTTTATTATTCCTTATATGTATGCTAAGGTTATTATTCGTTTTGTATGATACATTTATATCTACAACCAACAGCGAAAATGGATAGACCTCTGAAGAAGCTCGCCACTTGTGCTAGCGAAACGTTAGGAAGCAATTCCAACCGACGACGGCCTGTACACCCGAAGAAGGACAACATCAGTACATTTATATTGTTGTCTCTGAGAAATTTATTAATTGTTACTGATGGTTTCCCTATATATGTTAAAAGTTTGAATTTTTTATTTCTGTTATCTTTTGTGAGTGGGAAGATGTTTGAAATATTTTGAGTGTATGAAATTTTTTGTAAGAGTGGCAATTATGAGCGGGTTGTAATTATTGTTTATGACAATTTCTTCAATTAGATTCATTTCTTTATTATAGTCTGTTTCTGACAAAGGAACTTTGATGTCTGTGTAACATGCTATAAAATGCTGAGTATTTGTGTTGGTAAGGGTGACAAGATGAGTTGTGTATAATAATATCTGTGAATGAAAGTTAATGGAAGATGGAAAAATTATGTTTAGTATATTGTTTGGAAATAGTTAAGTCTAGAGGGTTTATTTTATTGTTATTTTTAATTTCCATTGTGAAAATTATATTTTTATGAATATTATTAATTTAGTTAAAAAACATTAATAATTGTCTATCTGAACCGGTGAAACAGACTATAATATCATCAACGTACCTGAAGTAATAAAGACGACATTTAAATAGAGGTAATTTTTAAATAGCAGATTCAACAATGTAGACATCTACTCTTAGGAAGTTTTAAGTAAATTTTGTAGTCCTCAAGAAGCCACAGTGTTGGCGAAACACGTGTTAAGTTTATTTAATAAATTGTGGATGTTATCAAATAGGTATGTATTTATTTCAAATTACATGAACATTGATAATATTTACTTTTCTGAATTGTGTTGATTTATATTCATCAAAATCTCAGATTATTTATGACAATTTGTTTGTTAAATTGGTTAAGACTTTCGTGGGCACTTGGTGAACTAGTGTAGTCCTTATTCCGATCTAAAGGCCGTCGTTGATTGGAATTGCTTACTAAAGTTTCACTAGCATGACTGGCGAGCTTTTTCAGAGGTCCTTCCATCTTCGATGCTAGACTCAGTCTACATCCAGCATCGGAGATGGAAGGACCTCTGAAGAAGCTCACGACTAGTGCTAGCGAAATGTTAGAAAGCAATTCCAAACAACAACAGCCTTTAGACCCGAATAAGGACTACAATAATTTGTTTGTTTTAGTCGTATTTATGAAGGAGCCTTCCCGTTATTAACTCTAAAAACAAAAATATTACAAATAAAAAATTGGATTGATTCAGCCGTTAATAATTAATGGTATTTCTAAAAAATTTATATCAACACTATTGTACATCTGTTTACATACATTCAATTTGTAATCATTTTTTTGACAAATCTATTTATATTCATTCAATTTGAATTATTCGTTTGACAATGACAAGCTTTTTTGTCGAAACTATAGTCAAAAGGATTTGTAAATAAAAAGATGGTAATAAACAAAGTAGTGCTTATTCATTTATAGTAAAAATATTACAGATCGTCCATGATTAGTAAAAAAGAAATAATAAAATATTGTAAGCTTCAAATCCCTAATGTAGATAAAAATTATGTGCTCACTAATCAAAAGTTAAATAAAACAAAACGTTATTTTCAATTCCTTTATGCATCTTAATCAAGATAATCATTCATATCACTACAAATATGAATGAATTTTCCTATAGAATTGAAAAAAAAGAAATAGTCAAGAAAAATGGAGTACCCTACTTGAAATATAGTAGTAACAAATGGACAGATGGAAAGAAATTTTGCACATTAATATACATCTAACCTTTGCAATTTAGAATCAAATTAAACCCTAAATTATAACCAAGCAAAATGGGAAGAAATTTCCGTTTCCAGCAAAATTTTCATTATTATTTTGGTTATAAATCATGTACAATTCGCGGATTATTATTGGGAATATAAATCCTAATTTGTTCAGATTGTTCCGGCATCTGAACGGGAATGAGCGGGAAATGCCTTCGTATTCGCAGTAGGTAGGTAATAAGGGTTGGTTGGTATCGGTTTTTTCCTCGCGTTCTGCGGCTCCCATGTCATACATAATTTTGTCGTATTAGAACTTATTGAAGTGAGATCTATTGAATTCCTGTTCATTGTTAGACGGCGATTCAACACAGGAATCCGACTCTGCTGATGTAATAAAGTCGAACTCTTAAGTCGGTCCATTCATGGTCTTATTTGTATTCCATAAACGTTGCCGGAAAGTTGGATTGTTGGTTGTAAGGATAATTCCACGTATTAGTTATTTTCCGTCCCTTGTCAACGACCAAAGCATGCATTTTTTTTTCAATGGAAAAAAGGTTCACTTCCACTTTGTTAACAAACTCTTCGGAAAAGATTCTCCTCAAGATATACAACGATAAGATAATTGAAAAAACAAATTCCTAATAAAAAAATCAGAAAAAATGTTGTTTACAGACAGAAAAGTTGATAAAAAGCAGACACAGAAGGATAAATTGAGAAAAATTAAACCGACAGTCGAAAAATTGACAGGTCAAAACAGACATTTGGGAGTCACAGGCGAAAGCCAGTCAAATAAATGAACAAGCAAAAATTAAATAAAAAGGAGGAATTGTTCAATCAAGGATTACGGTGCGGATAAAATTGAAATTTGTTCAATCTAATATTAACAAACGGAAAGTGTTAGATTCTTAAATTAATGAAATCCTTAAAAATGAAGCCTTTGGCTCAAATTTGTAATATATTGAATGACTTCTCAAAAATTGTAGTAGGTATTAGTATAGATACAAGTTTTCAACAAAATCGCCGAACGACAATTACTTTAGAAATAGATGGGTTGCTCGGCACTTGATGAAACATTTACTAATTAGTTAAAAAAAAGAAACACTTGGTATAAGTTTTATAAAATTTTATTTAAAAGAACCTTAAAAATTGCTTCGACTATGACGTCGTTTTCAAAATGATGAGTGAACAGTAAAATATTATGAAACTTATACCAAGTGTTTCTTTCAACTAATTAACAATTATTTTGTAATACGTCGAAATGTTAACAAAATTGTTTCTAGGTTAATTTCAGGTAGTAGAATTCAAAATTAAAAAAAAAACAGGTCATTTATGTCGTAAGCGATATATTTGATTGTTATCCATTTTGGAGAAGTTCGGAAAAATATTCATAAAATCTAAACCGCTTTGCGGTTTGGAGTGAGTCATCGCCAGATATCAGTCCATAACTTCTAAAATATTAATATGAAATATTGTCTAGTTCTTAAAGCTCAGAAAACTTTCACTCAGTGTACTTATTAAAAAAAAGGCGTATTATTACTCATGTCTTCTGAATCATAAATATAAATTAACAAAATTCTAATTTATAAATAAATAAATAAATAAATAAACGACTAAACTGATTTTATTTAGTTAAGCCTATGTAACTAAACTATAAGAAATCTAGACGTACGTTTAAAGAAACATCTGTACCATCTAAAAAAGAACAATTCCGAAAAATCAGCATACACGGGACATAGTATACATCACAATATTGAACTATTAAAATCTTCTCACAATTACATCGACCTAAAAGTTTACGAGTGTATTTATATTTATAAATTCAGGGATTCTTGGATGAATTTTGACCTGCCGTTCAACAACAATCCCCTATTCAATAGTCATCAATAAGTTACAGGTAGGTTTTAAAATATATCTAGGTATAATCTTTTCTTAATCTTAGTTTACTATTACCATCGAAAATGACTACTTCGTAGTCGAAATGTATTCATTTGGTTGTACCAATAAACAGTGTTTGTAGTGTTATAAGGCGTTTTAATCTATTTTTTAACTTATTAATTAATTCCTTTTCCTTTCTAATAAAAATATATATGTAATGGAAAGTATCTTCCTGGTTTATTTTATTTCTAGCTATGTACCCCATCTTATAAGGGCATTTAAAGGTTAATGTTTTGAATTCATTTGCACCATTTTTCAATAATTATGTTGTCGAGTGTTTTTATATCTTCGTTGTCGTTTTTCTCGTTCATTTTCTTCTAATTGAATATTGTTATATAAAAGTTCACATATCATGAATAAATCATTGTTAGCTAGGTATATTGTCTGACAATTAGTAAATGATTTTGTTTAATGTTTAAGTCATTATTTTGTGTACTCTTTAAAAGACAGTAGTCCTGAGAGAAGCGACAGAGGGAGGAGAGACAACAATAACTCTTTGCTTAATACGTCTAGCCAATTTTGCGAATTCAAATTAGGACGTCTGTTCAGAATTGAATCGAATTTGCATAACTTACCGTCCATGATGAGGGCCGACGTTGCCGCTGTCAAAGGACGAACTGGCTGTTATATCCTCGTCTCGGATGGAACCGTTCTCCATGCCAAGGGGAGCTATGCATTGGGCTGGAAAGATACAATAAAAAAAGAACAGTTGCTGATATTGTTGCAACTAACAAAAAACTAAAAATAAGAAGCACCAAATAAATGCTTGTTCACAATATTGTTATGAATACTTATTCACACCTGAAAAGAAAAATGAAAGCCTGTTTTCCTTTCCAGGTAGAAAAAGTATTTACTTATTAATTAAATATAGATTAGTGAACGCCATCGGTAGAAATTCGCTAGTTAACACATGGGCTGAAGAATCCACGTTTTTCTTATTCAAAATTGATTTTATTCATCAACGTAATCTCCATCAAGAGCAACACAATCTTCCAGCGCCGCTCTAACATTTCAATACCACTTTGAAGGTTAGTACTAACTGAAAAAGAGGTGAATGCAATAACACTAGCTCCATCTATGTGTTAGGCCCGGGACTTTTCAGCCCATCTGTTAGTGTAAGATTCAAAAGTATGTAACAAGGTCCTTTTATAATAAATTAGAACGATTGAGCGGTAGGGTAATTATGAAACATAAAAATAAGTAAATCAAGGAAGAAAATGCTTTTTAATGTTTCAAATAAGTTTAATAAAACTCAATACAAAACACGCAACCAGATATATCAAACATAATAATATAAAAATATGATTCCAAACTCATTGGTCCTCTTCAGCACGCCGACAGAACATCGACCCTAGACTAAGTAGCAAATTTTTCTATAGATGGCGTTCACTGCGCTCTTTGTATTTATTCATGGAACGCTATTCAATGGAAGCATTTAGGTTGGTATTGATGAGAACCAATACCACGTCTGGCAATTTTAACAGAATACTGACCAAAAACATATTTTTGAATTTGATTTACTTATTAATCAAATATATTTATACTCATTTAGAGATAAGAAGAAAAAACATTGAACAGCTGAATTTACTTAGGTACTGTAAGTATTTTTACGTGGTAAATATTATTTTCGATATATTCGCAAATAAAAACGGATATAGATGCGAATTTTATTGGATTGCAGCTCGTTATTCCTGTTTTCCATGTTATATATCGGCACTCAAAGTAACGAAAAATACTAAAATTGAATTGCAGTTTGCAGAAATTGTCAGAGATCGTATCAAAATACATTTACTTCCGTTCATACTACAATAGGTTGAATGCTGCATCCTCCCTCATCCCCGCCCCTTTTTCTCTTTCTCGGGGGATGAATTTCACAATGTAGAAAAATTACATTATGTTGAGTGGTTTTAAACCGTTCGTTGCGTGGCTGCCTCCGCACGGCGACAGAATACATTTTAACTCATTTGCATTCACACGTCTAGAATTCACTTTCGCGCTCTATTCAACTGCAATGCAAACTACAGAAACTACATGTATATATATATATACATATATATATATATATATACGAGTTAAGTCCATAAATTTTCATTCCAAACCGTTTCGAATTTTAACCATGAATTCTGTATAACATCAACAAAATAGTCTTGAAACATTAACACGGCGTATCCCAAATTTCAGTTGATTGCTATATAGATTAAATCACAATAGACACTCCTTAGAATGTCAAAAATCATGGCGTAGTATACTCTAACAATAACTATCTCAGCTTCTATATATGTACACGCGTTTATCATATTTATGTATTATCGCCATCAACTGATATTCACCTCTAACATGGGTATTTCATATGTTTAACAAGGCCTTACGACAAACTGAATCTACGATGAAGCTTATATTATGTAAAAAGCACGCAAACCAAATTATTTTTTAATTTAAATCCATCGGCACCTGTTTTATACGGTTTGCCAAAAATTCATAAAGAAGACAATCGACTCCGACCTGTTGTATCATATGTAAATGCAACTTGTTACAATTTATGCCGTTTTGTTAATAAAATTCTACTAAATAACTTCAATTGTTCTTCTATCTATTCGGTTAAAATTTCTCAAGATTTTCCTGTTCAATTAAAAAATCGTACAATACCAGCCAATTGCACAATGGTATCATTTGATGTAAAAAGCCTATTTACATCTATCCCTGTAAAAAAAACTTATACCCATTTTAAAAACAAAAATTAACAATACTAACAATTTGAATAAAATGCAATGTAATGACTTAATATCATTATTAGAATTATGTATTTCCCCAAATTATTTCAGGCTTAATAACAAGACTTATGGTCTGCTGTCCAAGAACTTAATGTTCTTGATTTTGTATATGGTTTAGTAGATCAGCAATTCAACATTTACTTACTTTTATGGGAATTGAAATTTTAAATTATTAAAACACAATTTCCACTATAATTTTATTTTTCTTTACAATTGTTTCACCCTACTAGGGCATCTTCGGGAGAAATATTTACATCGAATGTTACAATTTTTCTCTTATATGTATTACTACTATCTTGGTCTAAGGGGTGGGGAGAAATTTCTACTATTTTGTCTAAAATTATTGAATTGTGGATATTTTCAATTTCATTAAGAATTCTTGTGTTATTTTTAATCTGTTTTTTAATTCCTAAAGTTTCTAAAATTTCTAGTTTTTTACTTTTATTATATTTGTGTAAAATTTTGCAATTTTGTTCTATTGTCTTCAATGTGGTTCATGAATGTTGATTTTTTATTGTAGTTCTTAATATGTTCTTGAGTTCTTTCTCTGAACGATCTCTCTGTCTGACCAATATATAGCGCATTACAGGTGTTAGAACTTAACTTGTATACTCCACACGAATTCATTTTTTCTGTTTTGTCCTTATTGTTAATTATAAACTTCGATTGATTATTATTTGTTTTAAATGATATTGAAAACTCATTGTTCTTTTTTATTTTATTTGCTTTTGTATTTAAAGTATGTCCTAAATATACTATTAATTTGTAGTTACAAGGTGTTTTAATAACTTTTGTATATGCAGATTGATAACACATTAATTTTTGTTTTTTATTAATTAAGTCCTCTATTAATTTTGGGAGAGTAACCATTGTTTATTTATTGCGATTTGTTTTATTGTGTTTTTCATTTTCAAAATTTTTAATTCCTAAAGGTAAATTTAGTAACCTATATATCATGCTGTGAAACGCCGCAAGATTATATTAAATGGGATGACAAGAACTTTTATTAATTATGCTGTCTGTCCATGTCGGTTTTCGGTAAATTGATATATCGATTTGGTTGTCTTTTTTATTTAATATTAAATCTAAGAAATTAAGTTTATTGTTTGTTTCTATTTCAAATGTACATTTTATGCGCTTGTGTAAGTTACTAATAATTTAAAATTTCAATATATATTTAAATTTCCATAAAGTAGAGGGTGATACAATTAATTACTTTTATGGGTATCTTAGCTTCCATTTAACTAATTCTGACGAAGCAAGGTGCAGGATACGTGTTAAATATCTATTTCTATACTGGTAACTCGTTTCATAATTATCGTTTTATCAACATTTAATTCTAAACATAAAATACAGACCGACGAAAATTCTACTTCTAATACTTACATGGATCAACGGCATCGCTAACAGTCAGAAGGAGGAGAAATGATATCAGGGGACTTAATAATCGAACCCTCCACATTCTCCCGTGTTATGTAACGAGAATCCTCCCGTAAAAACATCTTCCTTCAAGGCATTTTATCTGTAACAAAACGTAATAACATCAGTCAATGTCGCATAGAGTTGGAGAGAAATAAAATTGCACGTAGTATCTAATACAAAAAATAAAATAAAGAATTCTCTTGGCATGTTTTTTGTTATTTTTGTATTAACAACAGTATTCCTCATCAATCTATAGATGGAGACAGCGCGGGACAATTTATCATCCACTATCATCCATTTTATCTAGCTAAAGATAAGACTCAAATTTTAACGGAACATCAACTTTTCTAACCCAGTAAAAATATGTAAATTCCACATAAAACGTTTAAAAACTCTATGCATCAATGTATCATCCTCATTTAAAGTCTCTAACTGACAATTTTTCTGAATAGATATAGTGACGGAGGTCATAAGTGCTCAATAAAAATGACAAATAAATGTCTATGAAAGACTTTTAACAATGTTACCTACTGTTTCAACAACACATGCTCTTGTATCTCAGTCAGAGTATATACGATATAAACCCTGTGTTCTATCATTATAATCAACTTTTAGAAGTTGAGCCGACATATACAAAGAAAAATTAATTAGTTTTAAACATTACGCAGTTATGAACATAAATTTTACTTCACATTTAATAGACCACTTTGGTAAACACTAAACCGTCCTGTGCTTGAAAGATAGTTGTAAATAATCGTTCCAGATTTCCATAAAATTGACCGAAAATATAAACACAATAAAGCAAAACATGCCTTGCATGCTTGTAAATTCATAAATGCTGAGAATGAAAAAAACAGAAATTTTAGCTGACACCACTGACTTCAAAGAGGAGGTCATGTCGGCAGTTAATTCTCAATTTGTGCAAACACATGTTCGGTTCCGTTTGTTTTTGGAAGAAGAGCTGGCTTGTATCTAGCGGTTCAAGCGTATCTGAACCTGCTGAGAGACACTGGGATTATGGTATGATGAAAGTGATCTTTTATTACATCCTTAACACTATAACGACAGAAACAGTACAATAAAAAAAATTAATTTGCGTGAAACACAGAAAATCACAAGCATACTGCTCATGCATAGGATTATAAACATAGTTAAATTTTACCACAAATCCTGCTTGTACGAGAGTAAATCAAATATAAACGGTAATTTTGTAAAATAAATTTATTGATTAATGGTGCACACAAACTAAACATTTAACATTTTCCAATTTACACACTTATGCCACCGGTTTGGAAGCTCGAATATTCCTTCTTCATAAAAACTTTGAGGGCGATTTGTCAACCAATTGCGCACATACTCTTCTACTTCTTCATTGCTTTCAAATCTTTTGCCTCCAAGTGATTATTGCAAGGGCGCGAATAAAAGATAATCACAGGATAACGTTCGAAGTCAGGTCTATAAGAAGGATGCTCGAGGGTTCCCAGCCCATTTCTTTCAATTTATTCCTTGTCAAAACTGCGGTGTGTGGCCTGGCGTTGTCATTAAGGAGGATGATGTCTCGACGTCTCGAATGGGCATACCCCGTCGGTTGCTTCGATACGCGACTTTTGTCGACTGTAACAACTCAGTATAGTAGGCCGCGTTCACTGATCACTGTTCGTTGATCGTGAAGAAAACCAATGAGTAAAACTCCCCTTGCCCTTGAGTCAAAGAAAACAGTCGCAAGAACTTCTCCGGCTGAGAGACGGGTTTTGACAGGGCTTTAATAGGGCAGCCTTCATCATTTCTTCGCCACTCCTTACTCGCCATTTTTGATTCAGTTGTTTGAGTGTAGTGGTGGACCCACGTCTCATCACAAGTGATGATACGCCTCAAAAGAAACTCCCAAACCTCCCCTTTTTGTCGAAATCGACCTAACCAGTTTTTGATTTTCGGTTAACAACCTTGGAATCCACTGAGCACTAATTTTTCTAAAGCCAAGTTCAATCATCATCAGTGATGATGGATTGAACAATCCTACAGCTGATACCCACTTCTGATGAGATTTGTTCAATAGTCAATAGTTAACAACCTCTTTGTGAGACTTGTTTTTGGATCGACTTGTTGATCATAACTTTCATTTTCAACACATTCTCGCCCATCCCTAAATTATCTGACCCACGTATACACTCCATTCTGAAACAGTGGACAGTGTAGCATCCTCAAACTGTGCTTTCAAACGAGTGAAAATTTCCGATGGTTTAACGCCTTCATTGGTTAAAAACTTTATGATGATACGTTGTGCAACAGACGAACGTACGTTGCGCTCAGTCATGGCTGTACTGCGGGCAGAACCGAGCGCAGCTACTACCTGAGCCGGTTTCCTCCTCCTCATAGACCAAACAACACTCGAACATCTAATCTTCTAGATCGGAATTACATGCGAAGCTAAATAGTAAAATTACCGTTTATATTTGATTTACCCTCGTAATCAAAGATAATCTAGTAAGAAAACAGAGATGATTGTGAATTGTGAATCACTCTGTATATTGATTAAGTGCGAACCTAAACACAAAATCACCTAGAAAGTGAAAAATATTTGACTGTTGAAATGTTTACAAAACTCATTTGACTTCCGTTGTTGCGCTATTTTCGTTTGTTTTTAGAGAAGGGTAGCGAATAGTAGGAAATCCTACAAACACAAACACCATCTACCAGATCCACAACAAATCAACTTCTTAAACATGAGATCGTCTGTCTTATTTGTGCCGATGGAACGTGAAAAAATAAACTGAGGTAAGTGTTTACTCTACCGTTCCGTATGGCTAAATGACGAAAAAATAACTCGAAGGCAATGCGGTTGCAATCAATCAATAAATTCCTTCATTAAATACCCAAATTATAACGGAAACGAAACATCCTATTACATTTATCTATCTACACATAACAGTGTATTTATATGTAAATGTCTTTACGATGACATTAATCATCACTTAAGGAGATGGTACGTAATATTAGAGCGATGATGTTTGCGATTATATCCTGAAAATCGTTCGGGTGTTGCTACTACAGGTATACCAACGAACAGATTTGTACGATACATTAAACAAATGGCGTGAAGACAATTTAGAAAATGAAGTCAAGCGGCAAATACAAATCACCTGGGCCCAGGAATCGCTGATGACGGCACACAAACGAGCTGGCTTGTTAAAAGTAAGATTTATGTCGAGATGTTTACATGTATATGTTACAGTACAACCATTCTATTATGAAATCTTTCGACTATTATTGATTGAAACGAATTGTTCCTTCAACCAACGTAATGGGCGTCAAGTATCGACAACTATTAGGAATATCGAACTCTAATTGTTCCTGTGACCCCAAGCGAATCATTAAGCTTGGTTATTATGCCCCAAGATTTTATCTTTGGGTTTGATAAATCTTGCGTAATTATAATATTCCGTAGGTAAAAAACAAGAAGCGTGAGTGCAACCGATTTTAAAGGTGATTCGTAAAAATCTCACACGCCTTCTGAGTCATCATCTACTTTTTTGGCTGGCTTTGAAATTTAAGTGTAAAAAATTGAAATGTATTTTTGTAATTCATATTGTTTATTAAATGAAAAATTCCTAGTATTAGTCAAGGCTTTTTTAGTTGTATACAACTATTAATAATGCAAGGGTTTTATCTAATCTGCTTCCTTATATGGAGATGACGTTCGTAAAACATCCTGTGATAAATTATGATTCATGCAGTTTTTCTATTTTTAGTAAACCAATTTTGTAGTTTATGTATTGATGTCCCATAAAACCAACGACAAAAAAATCATATTTTTCAATCTCTTGACATCAACTCAGAAACAATTTACTTATAGTTAAGTTTTTTTTCTAGAAATTGATTGGTTGCTCGGCACTTGATGAAACATTTTAATAATTAGATCAATAACATATGTTAATAAATAAATAATAAATGGTAGTAAATATGTTATTTATTCTAAACAATCCACTAACAAAACAAATTCATTATTGGACAAGATATGTAGATGATGTGTTTTGCATCTAGACAGGCACACACAGACAACTAAACCTTGTATTGAACTTATTAAATTCTCTCTTAAATTATCCTACTATCAAATTCACTCTAAAATTCTTAGACAATGCATCATTAAATTTCTTAGATTTGACTTTAAGTAGAAATAACAATAGCATAAAATTTGATATATACAGGAGACCTACATTTACTGATGTTCTCAACGTATTCTAAATCTAGACAATCTTATAATGTAAAGTAAGTTCCTTTCATTCATTTGTTCATCGATTAATTACTCTTCTTCTTGAAAAACATCTATTTAATAAAGAACTTCGTGACTTAAATGTTTTAGCTCAAAACAACGAATTTGACACAAACTTAATAGACAAACTAATTTCTAAGAAACTAAAAACGTCAATATTAAATAAATTCTATACTGTTCTAGACACAAAAAATTCACAAACCTACAACTTAATATATTATGTACCAAATTTAAGTAACCAAATTTGTTCACTTTAAATCAATAACAAAGAAAAAATTGACATACTTAAAAAAAGACGGTGTATATCAAGTTAAATGTAAAATTTTTGATGCCTTTTATATTATAACGACCAATTAGAATTTGGGATTACCCCCATATTAAAATCTGCACTATAGTATAAATAACTGTTTAAGTTTCCGAGTTAGTCCCATTGCTGCCCGCGCCTTGAAAAAGTTGCATTGCTGCCCGCCAGATTGAAAAAGAGATTATACAGTGGCGTTGCTGCCCGCGTCCGTATTTGTTTGATAATAATAATATAAATAAATGTTTTTACATACAAATAAATACCGAATTTATGTAACATTTTGATACATGTAGAAAGGCATATAGGTATTACACACAAGGCGAAAACCTAGGGCTCGTTTGAAAATATTTTATTTATTGATCGAAAAGATTAGAACAACTTTTGAATGTTCCGCAACCTTCTAACACAATTTGTTGTTTACTCCAAGCACTTTCAACCAACTCAATCGAACCCATAATTTGTTACGTTAAAATTGTCGTTTTGTCAGAGACTAAATAATAAACTCTGGAAGCAGCATATTTGTATATTAGGTAAACAGAGGAATCTGTCTCTCCAGCCTTGCTGTGAAACAAGAACGGTTTCCTGTTCGAATATAATTAATTGACCCCTACTGGTGTGTATTATTTGGTACATTTATTAAATTGTCTATAGGTACCTATATCGATAAATGTGAGCAAATTATTTTATATGTTACGAATATGTACTGTGTTTATAAGAATTATTACATATGAATTATAATACCTAATTATGAATTTAAATTAATCATGAGGGTAATAAAGTTGGCGGGCAGCAATACCACCAACAGCAGTAATACCACAATTTCAGGTAAAATATTTTCGGGGGCAGCAATGGGACATCCCCGTATTTATCTGTTACTCATCCCTTTTGATTACGACGTTATTGTCGAAACAATTGTTAAAAAAAGTTTTTAAATAAATTTATGAAACGTCAATACCAAGTGTTTTTATTATTCATCTAATCAGTTATGTTTTTAAATGATTGATTGCGTTGGCTGTTACTTGGTGAAAGTTGGAATCCATTTTAAGTAAAACACAATTAAACTTTTCACAATTTTTTTTATTTTCACTACTATAGTTTCGCTACTCTGTAGATTTTTCAAGTGAGTAATACATAGTACTGCTTAAGTTTACACAAAACATCCTATTTATAATCTAACTTAACTTAAGGGGTGGGGGTTTTATTTTGAATAAGTTTAATAATGGTGAATTATTTAAATCTATCTGGTCGTTTAGTAATAGGTCCGGATTATTATCCTAGTAAATTAAAAACAACAAAGATAGAACCGACGAATATAAATTATCAGGTGTGTACAAATTAAGTTGCGGATCATGTGAGAAATGTTACATAGGCCAAACAGGCAGATCGTTTATTACTAGGATCAACGAACATTTAAAATCGTACGAAAATAATAAACAGAATTCAAATTATGCAAATCACTTACAAGCCGAAAACCACAATTTCAATCAAGAGTTCAAAATTTTACATGTGTTAGGAAAAAGTACAAAATTAAATGTACTAGAATCATTAGAAATTAATAAAATTAAAAATTATAATCCGGACGGACCTATTACTAAACGACCAGATATATTTAAATAATTCACCATTATTAAACTTATTCAAAATAAAACCCCCACCCCTTAAGTTAAGTTAGATTATAAATAGGATGTTTTGTGTAAACTTAAGCAGTACTATGTATTACTCACTTGAAAAAGCTACAGTGTAGCGAAACTATAGTAGTGAAAATAAAAAATTTTGTAAAAAGTTTAATTGTGTTTTATTTAAAATAGTTATGTTTTTATTACATTTAGTGGTAGAAAACTTGTACAGAAGTAGGTAAATGTAATAGACGAAGAAAGAAAGATCGTTTGTTACATGTTTCTCATTCTACTAATTTAATATTATTACATTTTCGCTTTTCTAAACATTTTCGGCAAATTGAACACCTGAAAACGTTTTATTCTGATTAATGTTCATGGGAGGAAGCTATTTATCTCCGGAACTGTCTAACGCACTTTTTAATCCATTTGCTCACAGTGTCGCTCATAAAATTAATTACATTAATAATAATTAAGCATTCCTAGCATCCTTGTTACGTGCTTACTGAAATTAACAGATTGTACCTAGGTACACGTGGCACACAGTGCGATTAATCATTCAAAGTCACGACAATATTAATTATTTCATTATGACATTTCCTTTTTAGAAAATAAGTTTATATTAGAATTGAAAATATTCATAACACAGGTCAACAAAAACAGATTGACACGGGAAAAAAACAGAAGAGAAGTCACAAATTACTCACATCGAGATTTTCAGATATTTTAAACCAAAACTCAAAAAATACAAAGAAAGTAACTATTTCCGAGCCTACCTTATTTTTAGATTTGTGATCAGTGTATCTTGAAATCTTAGGGCAATGCTGGTAACAAATACATCGAAAAAATTTTTCTTTACAGAATGTCCTTTCTATTTCAAGGACACGACTATGAAAAGTTTAATGAAGAATCACAAAAGAATGTAATTATTGTTGATGTATCCTTCGATGGCGTCAAAAAGAAATAACACTTGGCAGTATTGAGAAATCTTAGTCCCAAACCCAAACAAACAAATTATTGTCGAATCCTCAAACTAAGTTAAATCAAAATCTGAAATCCCTTGAGCAACCCTTATAACTGGTTCTAGTTCACCAATAAAAGATACATCAGAAATGGCCACTCTTTTGGTTGTTTTGTCCTTTTATATGACGTAATAATACCCACAAGTCAGGTGAAAAATAGAATTTTTTGGAATTTGATGTTAAGATATCTCAAAATCAGGACGTGCTGTAGCAATTCTGAAGCTAGATTTGGATCCAACGTCGCAAACTACAAGATTCCTGATCTTAGTTTCTGGATCCAGTAACATAAAAATTAATCTCATGCATCCGAAAACTGCCAACAGTGCGATGTTTGTTAAGGTGAAATGGGGTATACTTGGGTATCTTTCAAGACAGTTTCGCTCCATTTTAAATATTCATCTAATTCTTCATAACCAAATTTTATGCTTGATCTAATAGCAGATAGTTATTATAATTTATTCCTTACCATGCTTGAATGTATAAGAAGAATCGATGACGGAATCAAACGGTTCGTTTCGCTATTTTAAACATCGTTGAAAAGTTACCTGAACTTTCGAGAAGTGTATTTCGAATTCGATATAACACAATCGGATACTGTCATCGACATGCTTAACAAATGCTTGACACGTATTTCTTTTATTGTTAACGATCCTCATAAATAAGATCATCGCACGATGGCGTCACGGTGATATCGTAGCAAAGAAAGTTGGCTGGTCGTCGAAAACGGCATAAATTCACAGAAGATTGCGCATGTGGCGCTAAAAAAATTTTGCACGTTTCACTACATTTCGCGTTTTACACAGACAGGATTCATTACCTCTTGTAATAAATCCACACATTCAAGAATCTTCTCTAGTTTTTCTTCAGGGTAAATTTCTGCCCATTTCATTCTGTAATTTCAAGCAATAGTTTGGTACGAACTCGTGTTTATTATATTTTGCATTATATTCATTTCCTTTGTTAAACGTAAATTTCTTCAAAATTACATTCACTTTTATTATCTTATTGTTATATTCATTCTCCAAATGTCGGTTTTAGTGCAAACAGCTACTTATTATAAAAGAAAATTGCTTTTTAATGTTTCAAGGTAATTTATTAAATTCTACAATCGTTTCGGGTGTTTAGCCCTTTGTCCAGAGTAATTGTAAACAATTAAAAGCAATTTTTTTCTTTAGTTTATATTCAACAATGTTTCATAATACAATCACCGAAAATTCAATTTCCTTTATTAGCTATTTATTATATTTATTTCCTTTAAGCGTAAACTGGCATTCAATATTTTCAAAATCATTTTATTTTATTATCATATTTCATTGAATTATCACGTTTAATTTATTAGTAAAATTATCAAATTAACCAGGGTGTTTTCTGAAGGAGTGCAATGACTTGTGGGGTTGTTGCTATGGTCCTTTGCCATACTGTGCCCTCTGGCCAGCTTTTGTGAACCCCCACTTCATTATAGTTTATTTAAGCTAAAAACCAAAGATTAATTGCCAGATTCTTAAGAGCATTCTTAAAACCATTTAAAAGGGATTCTTTATATCATTCAAATTTCACACATATAGTTATTAAATAGTCCAATAAGTAAAAGAGATTACTTTTTTCGATATGTGTTAAGTTAGTTACCTTGTTATAAATATAAATAGTGTAAGTGTTGTTATTAAATATTTAACACCAATCTTCATCGTTTCTTTCGTCAATAAGTTAATTAGATTACTCGCAATTAATTTTGGCGTGTATCTGTGGGAATTCAAGAAAGACATCTTTCAATAAAAAATATTTTCTCACACAACAAAACACAGTCGTTTAATTATGCGGCGGATGTTTCTAAATTCTACACAATTTCTACACAAAATAATACAAAAATTAGGTAGGTATATTTTTTCGCTTCTTTCAAACAGTATGCTACAAGACTCAAATAAGTCTAAAAATTAAGATAGTCGTCAGAGACAACATGTGCATGTGTATAAAAACGTCATAACGAATACAACGTGAACGTTATCTTATTAGGGATCCCGAAACTGCACTGCTTTGTTGGACAGAACTTTCCGCACTTCGTACCAACCACTAAGTGACGCGTGCGTCACCGTTTAACACTTTTGCGGGTGGAGTTACCTAAGTATTAATTTCAAAACCAATCAGCCTTTCGAATAATAAACAGAAGATTAATTTTACTAAATGTAATTATACGAGGGTTGCTATTTATATTTTGAGCCATCTGACCTTTCTAATTAAAAGTTTGACCTTTTTAACTATAACCTTCTTCAGAACGTTTTGTCATTTGAGCACAACTTGTGTTGTTTACAGTAACTTGAAAATTTTGTCTCAGCGAAAAAATGGAATTAACTTGTGTACTAATTATAGTTGAAGGCTTTCACGACCGGCGTCAATAGAATTAAGATAACTTACCGGGCTTTTGGGTCGTGGTCTATAGGCTTTTTTGCTGCCTGACGTTTCGTCAGCGACTGCGGCTGACATCTTTAGAAGCGTTTGTAGTATGGTCGTCGTAACAGCTTTCGATCTCGAAAACGTTTAAAGCCTGTAGACCACGACCCAAAAGCCCGGTAAGTTATCTTAATTCTATTAACTTGTGTACGTTTTTTGTGCGATGATTCTTTTACGTCTTTCGACGTGGATTGTCAAGACAGGAGTCCATCGATCAATTTACTTCGACTTTTGACGATGAAGCCCCATCCCTGGCCACTGTGAAACGCTGCTATAACGAATTTAATCATGGCTGCAGTTCGCTCAAGGACGAAAGTAATTGTAGTAGTGCCAGAAAACATTAATGCTGTGCGCGAACTGATTATCCAAGATCGTCATGTGATTATCATGAGATTAAGTCATCCTTGGGCATTAGTATGACCGGCATCAATAAGATATTGCATGAACATTTATCTTTATATTCGCGATGGATCCTACTTAATTTAACAGAATCTTAAAAAATGCTCGTGTCAGTTGGTGCACAACAAACTTAAAGAAATACAATCGGTGCATCAAAATCTGTGTATAACATCTACACAGGTGACAAATCTTGAATCTATGCATATGAGCTCGAAACAACACACCAATCCACCGTATAAAAAAAGTAACAAAGTGATTCCTGCGTGAAGCACTTCTAAATAATCGGACATGTGAATTCTGAATGGTACACAACCATTTCTTTGCCAGAAGTGTTTGGACAAATATGAAAAAAGAAACGGCAACAAAAGTTAACAATTTATTTGACTATTTGACTAGTCAAAACGTTCAATTGATGGATCATGCTCCGTGCAGCCCCGATTTGGCGCCAAATGACTTTTTCTTATTCCTGAATATCAAGAATAAACTGCGTGGTTAATGTTTTTCGGCGCCTGAAGCAGCAGTTGATGCATTCAAAAACCATGTTTTGAAAGTACCTCAATCGGAATGGAAAAAGTGTTACGAAAATTGGTTCGAGCGCATGTAAAAGTGTATGGATTATCATGGATAATACTTCGAAAAACAATAAAGCCATCTTTAATTGAATAGGCACTGATATGTTTAAACTCCATAATCAAAATTCGAAATAAAACACAAGTGTTTAAGAGTTTAACAAAAAACTTTTAATATATCACGACGAATCGTTTCATCTTACAAAGGCTTCATCAGGTGATGAAATGTACAAAAATAAGATTATTACAGTAATATATACAATTATACAATCAGAGTGGGGGGGAAAATATTTAATAGGGGAGAATTGTTGATGTCTAACTGGTCATTAAGAATAAGTTTAGAATGGTCGTATTTATTAATTTCGAAAGATTCGAGAAGATTTAATTTATAACCTTTATTTTGTTTGTGTAAAATCTTGAATTCAAAATTGGGTTGATGTTTTTCTTCGAATAGGTGGTTGGCATAAGTGGAAGTATTTCTACTTTTAGTAAAGGCACCTTCATGTTCCTTTATCCTTTCGCAAAACTTCCTTCCTGTCTGACCAAACCGTCTTTAAATCTAATAATACTTTGGGAAACTTACTTAAAAATAACAAGGATACTAGTGATAAGACATCGGGTTCAGGGATTTATTTGCTTAAGTGTGGGAGTAGCCAGAAAGTATATATGGGTCAGACAGGAAGGAAGTTTTGCGAAAGGATAAAGGAACGTGAAGGTGCCTTTACTAAAAGTAGAAATACTTCCACTTATGCCAACCACCTATTCGAAGAAAAACATCAACCCAATTTTGAATTCAAGATTTTACACAAACAAAATAAAGGTTATAAATTAAATCTTCTCGAATCTTTCGAAATTAATAAATACGACCATTCTAAACTTATTCTTAATGACCAGTTAGACATCAACAATTCTCCCCTATTAAATATTCTTTCCCCCTACGCTTCGATTGTATAATTGTATATATTACTGTAATTATCTAATTTTTATAATTTTCATCACCTGATGAAGCCTTTGTAAGGTGAAACGATTCTTCATGATATATTAAAAGTTTTTTGTTAAACTCTTAAACACTTGTGTTTTATTTCGAATTTTAATAAAGCCATCTTCGATAATAAATTACTGTCTTTTCATGATTAGTTTTAAAATTTAAATGGCAATCCTGGTACAAATGCAAAGTGTCTTTTACCATTAATGTCCAGCTATTTTGTATTAAATTAAATCAACACAACTGACGGCAGTAACCAAAGGCATTTCCAGCTCACTGGTTGAGTTAGTAAAGAGTTAAACTGCTTTATTTAATTCGCTAGGGTCCATCTGGATTATTTTAAGTTAGAGAATGCCCAGGACTACATAGAAGCCGCTTTACTTTGTAATCGTAATTAGTGTCGGGTAGTTTCCAAGCACCAGGGGCCATGTCGCAACGGCATTTAAAACGAAATAATTACAATAAACAGAAATCTCTCTTGCCGAACCTGCTTTACTCTCATATTTAAAGTTTAAAGTTCCGTAAGTACAAACAATTGCAACAGTCTGATAATTAAGTGTCTTCCCTTTCTTCTTCTTTTCCTTTTACGGTAGACAGCAATAGGTACACAAGGAAATTTAACAAGTTTGTAAAATTTCATTGTGTCATATGATGCGTTTCAAACGTAGTATAAACGGTGTCGCCACTTCTCACTTTAATTAGGAAGGAAGAATGCGATTTTTAATAAGGAAATCGCTTTGTGTAAATTCCATAAATTTTCATATTTTCACGCCTTGCATTAATCTGAATGATATATGTCCGAACACATTTTTTTAACGTAACGCATTTCACTTCTTAAGTAGTTATGTTACGAATAGAAATGAACAATATTTATTTAACTATAGATAGTGGAGTGGCTGATTTTTTCCGATTAACCTTTCTTTATGGATTATTTATGAAAATTAGTACAGCAGCTTCATCACATGGTCGTCAGTCTTCTTCTGCCTGTTTTTATTCTTTATTTTGCTTCTAATATTTCTTCCGCTGGCCCTTATTCATGTCCCAGAAGGAGTCCTACCATCATCTCGTTCCTTAGAGCCCTCTGTTCTCCTACTTTTGCCAATACCTCTAAATTTCTAACCTTTTCCATCCACGGTATTTTCATCATCCGCTTATAACACTACATTTCGATGTTTCTAAATTTTTATTACCAGGGTGGATCAAATATAAACGAGCCTTCTTAAATTGCGCACTGGATAGTTGTTTCAAGGCGCATTTAGAGAGAAAGGTGAATTTTTTTGCACAAAATTATAACCTACGATGAGACGTGGGTACACCATTACACTCCAACATCAAAACGAGCAAGCATGGAGTGGCGACGCTAAGATGAATCAAACCCAAAGAAGCCGAAAACACTTCTGTCTGCAGGCAATGTTTTAGCCACGGTTTTTTGGGACTGGAGAGGGGTGCTGTTAGTCAATTTTTTGCACGAGTGAAGAACCATTAATACAGCCTACTACTGTCGGTACTACTGACTCTCATTCAGGTAAAACTTGCTTATCGCCGAAAAAAAAGGACACACCCCATTCGTGACGTGTTACTTTTGCACGATAACGCTAGGCATCATACCGCAGCTTTAACGCAGGTCCTAATCGGTGAAATGCACTAGACTCAGCTGGTACACCCTCCATATAGTCCAGACCTATCCCCTTGTGATTTTCACTTGTTTGAGCCCCTCAAAGAATCAAGAATCACTAGGAGGCGAGCGATTTCAGACTGATTAACAGGTGGAGGCGATTGTGCGCAACTGGATAGACGCCTGCCCTGCTTCTTTTTATGAAAACGGGATGAAAAAACAACCATGCGTTGGGGAAAATGTATAGACAAATATGTCGAAAAATAGAGAAATTTGTGTTTTTGTGAAACTTTTCAAAATTAATGTTTTATGAACAAAGGCTCGTTTATATTTGATTCATCCTCGTATTGTTCCCACTATCTCTGTTGACTAGCTGAGTAAACGTTTTAACCAATTGTAATTGTTATACGCTCAATATTGTCTTTTCTATCAAAAGTCCCCATATTTTTATTACGGCGTCTATTCAGAGATGACCAATAAATTATTACCTAGTAGTAAAACTAGCTCTTACGTGACTTTATTTGAGCTTTGAATTTTACATTACATGTTGTAAGTACTTGTGCATCGTCTACCGATAAACGGTGATGAAAATATTTACTCTACACTCACGATCGAGCTAAGGACAATTGTTGTAATCGCGCCAAAGAAATTCGCCTGGTCACGCCAACATGAGGGAGTTATGGTATAATACGTTGGATTCTGATTGAACGTGATCCCACGCGAGTGACTGGATGTTTTATTTCTTAACTTCTTATCGTCTTCGTCTGCTGTTTTTATTGTAGAATTGTATGAATATTTCAAGAGCTGCGCTACCGGTGTCTAGAAGTAGGTAAATAGAAAAATAAGGCGTAATAATGACACTACAAAATTGCTACCGTTACAACTTCCTCATGAACTGGTATAAATCGTCCAAATTTGCATAGCATTTACACCTTAGCCATGGCGCTCCTCCATACCATAACCTAATGTTCCATCGGTGCGACGGGCGTATAGCCACAGCCATTACTACATCCTATCTGTGACCTTACGACGATCAAATATTGACATTTCAATACACCCAACAAGTTAGAGATTTTTAATCAAAAAACTCCTGGACTTTAATCCTTTATTTAGACGATTAAATGGTCAGGTAGTTTCAGAATACCTATAATACCACCATATATATTATCATATAATAATGTGATAAAGTAAGTATCTATTTAAAAAATTAATTGATTAAGCCATTACATTATGGAAAATCATCATTCAAAAAAAACTAAATTAAAATTCGAGGTTCAATTCTCCACTGAATTATTTAACAATTTAACAATTGTTTCACCCAACATGGGCATCTTCAGAGGATATAATAACAAATTACGTATATTATCCTTCCTATATATACATGCTGCGTTTGATTAGGGGGTTGTGGAAGGGGTACATTGTATAATTTTGTTTAAATTTATTAAATCAAATCAGGTTTTAAAACTTAACATCTTAGAATCGTTAGAAATTAAAAAACAGATAAAATAAAATAATGATTCTTCCTTCGTCTAATGTCATGACATAGTCGATTAATGACATTAGACGTTTTCGAGATCAAAAGCTGCTACAACAACCAAACCACCAACGCTTCTGAAAACGTTAGGCAACCAAAAAGCCTATAGACCACGGCCCAAAAGCTCAGAAAATCATCTAAGTGCTGTGAGTTTGTGTCCATGTTTTCTACAGTGAAAAAATCCGTTTCCATAAGAATACATCGGACATGTTCAATGCTGTCTGCTTTTGATCCAACATTGGATGCGTGACCGGATCTTTGGCAAATAATTCACGCATACCTAATAAAAATGGAAATTCCAAGAACGTATGATGGCAAAAAAGAAGCGCAAAGAACATGCCGTGTGTCAAACATGCAGACAGACACTCTCTCTCTGTCAGCTGTATTTGTATGTGTCTGAGGACAATTCTTTGCAAGAGGACGACACAACTTGCACCTTAATCAGAGAGAGAAAGAGAGAGAGAGAGAGTGAGAGAAAGAGAGAGGAATACGTTCGAGATGTGAATATTCAATTGTTCGTATGTATGCATGTATATATAATAGTCCTACAGGTTTGCGTTGGCGGCAGTTGTACAATGCGAAACTATTATGATTTGTATCCACGTCGTTGTGTTGTTGTAGGTAAAGAAATCGTAGAAGGAACATCGGTGGCGGGAAGGATATTTTTAGATAGAAAAACGAACACCGGAAACGGACGAGGACTTGAGACCGCAACATCCACATATACAATGAAGAATTTGCATGACCAACAAAAAAATCCGCCACATTCATTGAAAATTATTAAAATTAGTTGCACCGTAATTCACAAAAGCCTCTGTACATTATTTAACTGAATTATTACTGGTACTTTGTAATCTACACCACTATTATGGTTTTCTGTTATGGAGGAAGAGGCTTCACTAAATTTTTATCATCATCGTGGGTTCATCAGTCGGAAGACTGGAACAAGAACATAATACTCCAAAACACTCCAAAATATATATGGAGACCTGAGATAGGGGTTAATTTTATAAGGTTAACTATCATAGAAAGGGCGTGTAAATATTTGTGTGAGGTACTCAGATTGAGCAACGATAGGTGGCCTAAAATATGCCTCCTAGAGGAATGTAGGGCAATACTGAATGGTGTGCCGTCAAAATGGGGTAATGAATTAAAGGAAGTGATATACGAAATGAATATAGGTTGAGTTTTTAAGATGAAGAGAAAAATAAACATATAGATGAGATAGAAGGTTTACTAAATAAGGGTTTAGATAAACTAACTAACAAAGCAAAAGACAATGAATGGGAAGCGATCATGAAGTCGTAATTTAATAGTAAATACAAGAAACTCATACCGGGTCATGGGGGCGCTGCGTACTGAATAAAAGACGCATAAAGAAATTTGTACAAGGGCTAGAAGCGGAAAGATAGGCAGGGAAGGAAAGAAAGGCTTTGAGGTGTGGGTGTGTCGATTGTGTTATTGGGAAAATGAGACTTTAGGGCACTTAATGTGTTATAAAAATGCAATGAAGAATCAAAAACAAAAAACTATAGATTTTATTAAGGAGTGGAGAAGTGGGAGAGATGATGTAGACCTTGAGGAATTACTAAAAGAGGCTTGAAAAGATGACGTGATACCGGCATTATGTGATTATTTCCACCAGGTTGAAACAAATCTAAGGGAATGCATGTATTGGTATTAGCATGTAAAGGAATAATTGGTAGTGAATTGAAATTGGTAAATGTAAATAAGATTTGTAAACAGAATAATGGAAGCAAATTGCAAAAACTCCATGTAAAGGGGCATGTAATGAAAATAATAAATAAATAAATACATCCTTAATTATGTGAGAACAGTAATCTAATCTAGGTTTTCTTCTGTCTTTTCCCTCTACTTCTAATGGATCTAATAACTAATCCTTCAAGTATCAGAAGGTGTCCTGTCATCCTATTATACATATTTCTTCCGTTCTACATGCCATCCTGCTCTAGTAAAGATTAAATGTCTTAAACAGCTAAATTTTCAACTGGACTAAAAGTTATAGCGTGTTTTCATATTGTCATATATTTGATGGTTTCTAAAAAATTGTACTCGATTGATTGTTAGCTCTATTCCTTTCTGCATTTATTTATCTCAGTAGGACAAACTGTTCCAATCTCTGAGAGTTTAAACCGCTACTACTTTGACACTGTTATACGAAGCATGGAATTATATATTTTAAATTCACGCTCGCTTTATCTATTTTGCAGGTTCTCTTCCAAGCTTCTATTAACAATGCCATCAGCAACTAAATCAGATAGTGACCTCAGCGTGACGATTAAGTTGACATTTATGATTGGCCAGTGCATCAACTGTGTAACATTGAAGGCTATTTTTAATTGGAAGTGATGCTAATCTAAACATGACAAAAAAGTTGAAAGAAGATATATCTAGTGGCACAGTTCAAGAGTCTCAAATCAATTTTAGAAGTATTTTTTACCAATAAGTTCATCGTTTTATAAGTTCAGAAGATGCTACGTTTGCTACCACCAAGAAGATTTAAATTTTGATAACTGATTTGGATTACCAACTATCAATGAAAGATTAAAAGAAACTTGGAAAAATGAAGTATCATCCAAGAATGATGTGAAAAATGTTCAATTGAAAAAGTACCTAATCGTAAGCTTAATTAGTTCGTTTGCAGTTTGGGATTTTGAGTTGGTTATGCGAAAAAATAAAACTACACCAGGTAGAAATTTTAACAGAATATAATTTCTTTATTTAAAATTTTAGAAGCATTCGGAGAGCCTGCAGTTAACAAAACTCAACTAAAATTTCATATTTTTTACTATCATATAAAGTGTTGACAATATTATCCAGACCAACTAGGTCCCTTTTTATAATACCAACATACTTCTTCCCATAAGACACACAAGACAAAGAAAGACAAACCGCCCTTCTGGCACTTCACTCAAATTAATATATTACAAACTTAACAGCTAAGAGCCAACCACTCTGTTATTAACCAGATTATTCTGTTGATATATTTATTAATTTTTGTATAACTAAATATTCACCCAATATACAGGGTGAAAAAATCAACAGTCGTCAATTGCCTTCGACTGGTATTGACTCGCTCATTACTCATGTCAAAAATATACCCTAAATATAAATATGGAATCAACAGAAACAACTCCTCCGAGGGCTAATACCCCTACCGACATTAAATTACACTGTTGATTCCGAACGATTCTTAGACGAAAATAACATATCCAAAAAAGAAGGCATTAAAATCGTTTTTCGTCTATACATTAAGGATCACAAATCCCATATTTGAAACGCATTCTACACAGGTTTCGACCTGTCGAGTCTCATCAGGTGGGCGCTGGCAGAAAGACCTTTGCCGGCTATATGATAAATATAAATATAGAATTAACAGAAACAGAAAAGATTTTAATGCCTTCTCTTTTTGGGAACATATACCCCTTTTAATATTAAACCTCTCTTGACCTCCCAATGAATAAGGCATCAATAAAATTGTGACTTTTTCAAAAAGAGATGTATGGAAATTGGGGCTTTTTGTATCAAAGGTTGGTTCAACATGATGTGAGATAGAATTGAGACGGTGATTTTTATTTGTTGGAGGATAAAGGCGGACTGTGGAGGGATTCCGATTCTCAGTTGTTAGAAGATCGATATCCTTCATTACTTCTTGGGCCCGGGCGGCCCTTTATTCCAAGACGTGTAAACTGATCGTTATTGACTCTTGACTGGAATTGCCTTTTATATCTGCGATTCTGAGCAATATTATTCTCACCACGAGAGTATTAAGGCGCCAGACTAGACGTGTCGTTGCGAACGTGTGCTTGATACTACTACCACTACTTCTACTTCTACTTCTAACACTACTACGACGGCTAAATTGACTCGTCTACATCTATACATATATACACTCTTTCAATTGAGCTGTAAATTCTCAACAAATCAGTTTTGCGTGCAACAGTTCTGCAGCGGTTTCAATCATGCCCTGTATATTGCTCATTTGTTTCAAAGAATGGGATACCTAATTGGATGCAAGAAGCTACTGCCGTACTGAACACATGTAGAATTAATTAAAATGAACCACGCGGGTTTACTAACGAACCAATAAAAAAATATCAGAACGGTAACAAAACAAAAGATCCCTACGTACATATTTCAGTACGGAATACGAAAAGTTTGGAATTTACATTGTAATCAACAAAATATTATTTTGGAATCTACAATATAACTATGCAGATTGTAAATTATTTTATAATTAACCTAATCTCGGTTTTAATTGTCTAATAAGTTGGTTGGTTGTATATGAAAGGAATTTGACGAATAAATATCGATTAACACGTTCAGGATAGTTTTGAAAATTTTTAAGAAACATTAATGGTGTAATTAAAAGTACATTTTCAAAAACAATTAAGATGCGATTTATAAACAGTTACGGAAACTTTAAAGAAATACTATTTAATTAAATTGGTCATACCCATGTAGTACCTGCCGCTTTCTAATTAATTATTTTATTTTCACAAAAATTTGATCAGAAATTTGTACTTGTAATTATTAAGTCCAAGAAGCTTGACTATTTGTCCTTTTTATCAATTAATGTAATTACTTACTTATCAGACTTAAATTTAAAAAAAACCATGGCAATACATTGAAATACGTGAAACGTAAGGTGATGTTTTGTAATCAGTAAAAGAACCCATTATTCCCTTCAGACAATTGCAGGTTGGTAAGTACCTCACAAGTGGAAGAAAAATAAGAAGGTGTACGTGTTAAGATTGTAAAATGGTACTTCAGATTGTGTATGTGTGGTTGAGTCGTAAAAACCATTTGTAACGCACTGTAAAAGGTGTGGCGTCAAATATAAATAAATAAATAAAACACCACGTTTTAAGTTACAAAAATCATTTATGGACTACAATAATCACTTCGCCGCACCGTGGCTTCTTCAGGTGGAAGAAATACTAAACTATGACTGATTACAGCAGAGCATTTAAATATAGATAAATATAAATAAATAAAACACCACGTTTTAAGTTACAAAAATAATTTATTGACTACAATGATCACTTCACCACACTGTGGCTTCTAAGACTGATTACAAAATCACTTATATACTATCTAATACTAAACAAAATAAAATACAAAGGTGAATTGTTGACATTAATCTGGTCATTGATAATTAAGCCTAATTTATTTAACATATTTATTTATAAGCATTCCAGCATATTCAATTTCGTACTTTTCTTTTCTAAATGTAATATTTTGAAACGATTATTAAATTGGTGAGACTCTAGTAATAGATGTTAGCATACGCTTTTGATAACTCTTTTTGTGTTCAGCGATCCTGTCCTTAAAGGTTCTACCAGTCTGGCCAATGTAAGCTTTGTTACAAGTACTACATTTTAGTTTATAAACGCCTGATTTAAAGTTTTCATTGATGGGATCTTTGAATTTATCAAAACTTTAACTAGAGAGTTGTTAGTCTTAAAAGATAACACAGAATTTGTGAAATTTGATAAATGTTTGATCATGTTGTGAGAAATGCATCCTTATTTCCTTTTTAATGATAATTTCCGAATATTATATTTAGAAAAGAAAAGTATGAAATTGTATCTACTTGAATGCTAGGAAATAAATAAGTTAAATAAATTAGGCTCAATTATCAATGACCAGATTGATGTCAACAATTCGCCCTTGTTAAAATTATTTTGTTTAATTCCTTCCCCCCCTGCTTGGTATTAGATAGTATATTATTAGTATATTATATAATAGTATAAGTTATTTTATAATCAGTCTTAGTTTACCGAGCGGCGTGGTCTAGTGCTCTAGATCATTGCTTATCATTCGGGAGGTCACCGGTTCGAACCTGGGTCCGGCTGCTCTGGTCCAAGTTTTCTGTGGTTTCCTTGGATCACTTAGGCAAATACTAGGGCAGTAATATTCCACATATAATCTTCACTTCTCTTCTGTTTTCATTTCGTCCGTCTCATCTTGCTCTCCCTAACCACACCACCCACCCATTCCCACGATTCTTGAAACTAGGCTGAAGAGGGCCATACACTCCGGCTTTGCACTACAGTGTAGGTCGGAGGGACTGCTCGCCCACCAGTACGAGTAGCCGGTGGGAATGAAACACAAAGAAGTTTTTTTTAGTCTTAGTTTAGTGTTTCTTCCACCTGAAGAAGCCTCGATGTGGCGAAATTAACATTGTGGTCAATAAATTAGTTTTGTAACTTAAAACGTGGTGTTTTATTTATTTATATTTGTGAATATGGAGTTACAACAATTAAAAGCTTCATCGATTTAACATTTAAATATAGGTAAATAGTACTAAAAAAAAAAAGTAAGTAGATACCTAACCCAAGCGATTATATATTCACGAAAAATTAGGTATCAAAGATTTTTGTGTGAAGAGTGCTTAAAGTGAGCTCAAATGAATACGTTTCAGAGATACGTGGTTAATTCTTAACTTTTGATTCTAAACATGGATTAAAAATGACAATTTTGTTTGTTTTTAAATAAAAGGTATAAAACAAACACTTGGTTAATTTTCACTAAATTTATTATCAACTCGACAATATTGTTTCGACGAAGTATCGTCATTTTCAAGAGTACAACAAAATTATACTAAAGTTATAATGGGTATTATCTAATTTATACCTGGTTTTGGGTTTTACCCAAATTACACAACAGGAGGGGTGTATTGTTGTTATACAGTTCTGTTCGAGTTTAGTGAAAATTAACCAAGTGTTTGTTTTATACCTTTTATTTAATATGCATTTTCACACTGAATGCACCGTACAAAACTTAAACTTTGTTTGTTTTTGATTAGTACAGTCACAGTAACCACCGCAATGCCCATGTAGCTGTCTACTGGTTAGATTATAGCTTATCATTCTTGAGAACACTGTTTCAATTCAGAATTCGTTTGTCTTGTCCAAAGCTTTAATGTATTTTTTGTGTAGACGGTCAGTCTTTCACCCTTCTACCACTGGAACTATCATTCCCTAACCACCACCATACATTCATTCCCACGATTGTACATTAATGGGACAAATTGTCCACCAGCATTAACTGGTGGATATGAGGCACAGTAACGTTTGTAACGATTTATTTCGCAATAATCATAGACAATTGTCTGTGAGGTTTTCCATTGTCATTATAGAAATATTTGTTATCGGTGTCATGTATCCAGGTACATATAATAAAGTTTCATTTATGGTTCTTCGCCGTATTTCATCCTCGATAAACCGGCACAATATATGAGGTTCGGAAACAGCAACGGTGCTTTATGTACATCGTTGAGTCCTTTGTACTAGCTATTAACTTTTCAACATACGAAGAAATTACATCGAGAGTCTTAGTCTGCTTCACTTCTACTGTAGGTTCGCACACACAACCGACGTCCTAATAATAGTTTTGCCGCAGATTGTGCTGTTTCTCTCGACTTTTTCGCCGTTGTTTGTTTTCGTCTTTTTTCCTCCGGCCCGGCCGTGCGTCCTTTGAAGTGCCATCTTGAGCAATTTACTTTTGATTTATATAAGTTGGTCGCAATGTATCCGACGTAAACATGCTGGCACTCGGCCAAACATGTTAATTAATTTATGGTGCTTGATGGCAATTGTTCACCATTGAAACGACACGTTCATATGCCGACCGACGCCGTCGACGCTGGCGACGCTGGACGGGCGAGGTGAGCCCGTGCGATCGTTTTGGCGAAGTGGTCGCGATAATTGAACTACGAGCACCATATGCACACCGTATAATTTTAACAAATGAACGGGACGCGTCGAAACAAAAGAGGGAAAACGAATTTCCAACGTTCAATTATCCATTCATTTTACTGTAGATCTTTTAACCATTTTATTTCGTTACGAGTGTCCATGAACAATTAACCTAATAAACATATTTATCATTTCAAAGAAGAAGGCATTAAAATCCTTGATCGTCTAAATATTAAGGAACAAGGATCTACATTTATATTTATCATATAGCTTGTAAAGCCCTTTCTGCCAGCGCCCACTTGATGAGACCCAATAGATCGAAATTTAGAATATTTAGACGTACAAGGATTTTAATACATTCTTTTTGGATATGTTATTTTCGTCTAGGAATGTTTCGGAATCAACAGTGTCGGTAGAGGTATTAGCCCTCGAAGTAATTGTTTCTGTTGATTCCATACTTATTTATTACAATATTTATCATCAGCTGCAATTTGACAAGAAATGAACCATTATTAAAACTTTTCCATATATATTGCTTTATTCTTAGCCGTCAGTGATATTGTCATCTTCTGTAACATATTATCACAGTGTAACAATGCTCTACATATCTATGGTGCTAGAGCACAGGTGATTTCTCAGACACTTTTGTGGAGCTATCTCCTTTCATGATACAAAATTATATTTGATTTTCTGGATGTTTAATCGGAATATTTGATTAAAAATCACCCACATTTTGACATGTTGAGTGTGTTTAAATGTCAATATTCGATCATTGTAGGGAGTCATAGATAGTAATAAGGAGTAGCTCAACTCCCTCCGACGAAATCATTAAGTTGCGATATGAAGGAACGACATCGCTAAAATGTAGCTATATGTATCATCGACAGCGATACTCATCCGTCCAAGCTTGGACGTGTTCAACTAGTAAGGTATAAAGTAAGGAATGAGCTACCACATTTTTGCTGGTGCCGCTTCTGCGGTACTATTAATTAATCAGAATTTCAGAATAATTTCTTTTCACATTAAATTTGAATTTCATCACAATATTGGAAATTGATGAACTTCGCTTTTAATCTTTTCTACGTCAATTCGCTTTTTGAACATCAGAGGAGAGCTCTACAACACTCGAATGGAGATTAGACGATAAGATGGAGCAAATAAAAGAGAAATTCTTTATGGCAACATAAAGGAGATCAAATTGGAACATTGTGTTCAAAGATTGATGAAATTGACCGTCCAGTTAAGTTTTGGGACCATAAATGGACTAGGCACTAGAGAATTGTTCGTTCTAGTTCTGTCAGGAGTTTGTTCCTTTTT
Source organism: Agrilus biguttatus (assembly GCA_963921985.1). NCBI lineage: Eukaryota > Metazoa > Arthropoda > Insecta > Coleoptera > Buprestidae > Agrilus > Agrilus biguttatus. The sequence goes on along the minus strand of OY998121.1, from coordinate 6,548,970 downwards.
AGTTAAAAATAAAGTTCGACTTTCAACATTACAATTCACTTATTTAAGCTACATACGTATATGGAATTGAGTTGATTAAATTTTTATATTTATTTTAGGAACAGATATGAAGAAATCTATTGTTATAATATAACACATTAGAAAGGTAACTGTTATGTAAGTATAATACCATAATGTAATTGATGGGGATAACAGATGGTAAGATTACACATGGTAAAATGACCATATGTATTTAAAGAGACCCACTAACACCCTCTATAAAAATTATTTCCAAAACTCGAATTTCAATTTTGAGTTGTTGCCAAGAATTCATTTTAATTTTTAATATTTAACGTCTTATACATTATTAAAAATAACTAATAATTAGCGGAAGTATGTGTATACAGAATTATGCTATTTTTGAAGTCTAGAAACTTTAATTGCCCTTTGTCCTACACTTTTTACCAACTGTCCCATAAATACTGAAATTTTAAATTAATAAGGCACAGTTTACATTATAATTGCAACACTTGTAATGCGCTATATATTGGTCAGACAGGGAGATCGTTCAAAGAAAGAACTCAAGAACATTCATGAACCACATTGAAGACAACAAACATGAATTTAATTAAGAACAAAATTTCAAAATTTTAGACAAACATAATAAAAGTAAAAAACTAGACATTTTGGAAACTTTGGAAATTAAAAAACAGATTAAAAATAACACAAGAATTCTTAATGGAATTGAAAATATCTACAATTCAATAATTTTAGACAAAATTGTAGAAATTTCTCCCCACCCTTTAAACCAAGATAGTAGTAATACATATAAGACAAAAATTATAACATTTGATGTAAACACCTCTCCCAAAGATACCCTAGTAGGGTGAAATAATTGTAGAGAAAAGTAAAATAAAATTATGATGGAAATTGTGTTTTATTAATATATCAATATGTATTGAAATTTCCATAAAGTAGAGGCTGATACAATTAATTATCCCATAAATTACAAGCTTATTATGCAAACAACATCGGTGTACCCATTAACGGCTCTTAATACGCTCACCTTCGACATGCCGCATGTTTGATCCAATTTTTATAATTAGCCGAAAATGTTTCTTTTTGTAACTACTTCTATTTCTTCTAAATGTAGTATATAGCTAGCAAGAGTATCATATAATACCATTATTACGACATTACGTGTGGACGAATCCTTCAACGACATTCGAAGTTAGTTTTGACTTACATTTACCCCATATGACTAAGTACATTTAAAACAGTGTTACCTAAAATTCATGATCCCTCAACAATTTGATCGTATTTATTAATAGTATCTCGTCTACGATTTGGTACTTATACTTTCCAAATAACAACCAAAAATGAATCGGTACTTAAATAAAAATATGTAACGGTAATAAAAATATTAACGGTTCTTCTTTTTTATTGCCCTCTGTTAGTTGTTATCTATTAAAGAAGATGTAAATATGTCGCATGACATTTGGACGTAATGAGATAGTTTTTAATAAATATAACTACGCTATTGGGGCGATTCGAGAGCTTTATGTGCCCAGTTTGGAGAGATTAAACATTTCAGACGGGTCATTAAAGTCGAAGTGATTCGTGGGGAGTACGTACGACCGCCATGTACTGATTATTATGAACCACTATCCGGTCGTAATATCACTGTTTATTGCCATATCTTTATTGTACTTTTGAAATGCTGCTATTTCATCTGCGTTCCTTCTTCTGATTATTGCATTGTTGAGTGCCCACGTGGATTCTTCTGACGTTTATTTCGGCAGAAAAATTACTTAAATTTATATCATAAGTTAGGTAGGTATCGTAAAAATCAGGAAAGGTCTATGGTTCGACATACCAAAGTAGATACCTAACTATTAATCACTTTTGTAATTAGTAATTCAGGAACTACGGTTTAATTTAATTTCAAAAAGCGTGCTTTGTAACAAATGATGAACTGTAATGGCCGACTTCAACAACAATACGGCAACAATTAAAAAGCATGATGGCCGACAATGGTAACAATTAAAAAGCATGATGGCCGACAACGGTAACAATACCGCGACAATAAAGAAACATTAACGACTATTAACGTTAAAGATGAACATAGACTTAATGAATTCTTTTTGTTTTGCTTTTGAATATGAAATAGATCTGTACATGCATGCTATTTCTAGATTTAGTAATCAATTAGTTCTGCATTAGTAACCGTTTATGAAATTTGTTTTGATGAACAGATGTTTCTAAAATTAAATTCACATCCGGATTTATTTTACCGATGTTGCAAAACTAGCACAAGTAAAGGAAAAGAATCTAAAACTATTGATTTCTGATTCTATTTAGAATTATTATGTAACAAACTCAAATACATCATATAGCGCGTTTATGTGACTAACTAAACACCTATAAAATATATTTTCTAAATTAAAAATAGTGATCATAGCACATACAATAATTATTATTTAATACACTATAATCAAACTATATAATGGGGTTGCGAGTCCCTATAAAATGGGGTTGCGAGTCCCACGAACACTTTTGCATAATATTTGGATTGGTCTTATTATAGTGAATTTTTACAACCCTCGAAAACAAAATAAAAATGATTAGAGGTACGAATGAGCACCGAGTGACTTTTAGTGTGAATAATATAAAAAATAGATTAAAACGCCTTATAACACTACAAACACTGTTTATTGGTACAACCAAATGAATACATTTCGACTACGAAGTAGTCATTTTAAATGATGATAGTAGATTAAGATTAAGAAAAGATTATACCTAAATATATTCTAGAAAACTACCTGTAACTTATTGAAGACTATTGAACAGGGGGTTGTTGATGAACGGCAGGTCAAAATTCATCAAAGAATCCCTGAATTTATAAATGTAAATACACTCGTAAACTTTTAGGTCGATGTAATTTTGACAAGATTTTAATAGTTCAATATTATGGTCCTACTATGTCCCGTGTTTAAGGCATAGTATGCAACTGCTGATTTTTCTGCATTGTTCTTTTTTAGGTGGTAAAGATGTTCTTTTAAAGGGATGGCTAGATTTCTCTTAGTTAAGCCTATGTAAACTTTATCACACTCTAAACAATTAAATTTATAAATTCCTGACATTAAATAAAAATAAAATAAATACAAAATAAAAATGACTACTATTTCGACACGCTGTTGAATTTAAGGGAAAGATTTATTTGAATTTTAATATCGGAAGTGTGTTGTTTCGCTAACCGAGAAATCGAGATACTCGGAAGATATTTTTCACGTGTCAGCAGTTTGAGGAAGGATTCTTTTGTACATTATTTATAAATCCGGAGGACACATTTTTATATTTGGAATAATGGGAACTTCAGCGACGTAATTTCGCACTCGAGTGACCATCTTTATGGTTCCAACGTCAGAGTCTGTAGAGAGTCGTCGCTCAAGGGGTTGGCGACGGACGCCGGGCGTCGTTTGGCATTGCCGCTTCCTCAACCTAAACATCCGGAAGTGTAAACATCGGAATATAGTACGGACGTCAACCGAAAACGTTCGCCGATAAGCCAGACAAGGGTTGGTGCCTCCACGTGATTTATAATATACAGTCAAAATGCCACCCTTTGCAGATCTTTATCAATACATTCGACGAAGAATGAATATCCACTCTTCAGGAATTATTAATATTCCTACAGGAGATATTAATGATGCAAAATCGTGAAGTGTCACCAGTATTATTGGCTTGGACGACGCGAAGCGGGACAGGGGTGCAAAACGGGGCGAGAACGAAGAAGAAAGTAGAGGACGGCGAGAAAGAATCTTCATTATTCACCCTCTCTCGGAGTTTTTGTCGTCGCTACTCTTGCTCGTGGGGTAATTAACTTGGGCATCGAACGGTAATTTAAGCCGTGGTGTTTTGGAGAAATTCAGTTTGAAATTACATCTTCAGCGATAAGCAAAACTGTGTTGGCATCAATTTTAAGGGATGTGTTGGGATTAAAGGCTACGAAAATTTATAAAATTGTTTAAGACTTGAAACTTGCAAGACAAATCACCACAAAAATAAATCAGCCACTTTCGCTAAACTCGTTTTGAATCAAATCAATTTAAACTTTTATTTTTCTATATAGAATTCAACTTTTCAAAATGAAAGAATATATAGCATATGTATAAAAACATTCAAAGACGAAAACTATTGAAGCAGAAATTATTGAGCTTAAGGATAATTATCTTTCGAAGAAATTGTTTAGTATACTTAAATACGGGAAAAAATACATGAAGAACTTGTTGAGTTGGATGGAGCAATCTTTGATAAATCAAATTGTGTTTTATGTATTTTATTTAAGGATAAAAAGAAATACATTTAATCCATTCAAAAGCTGGTTGCTAACTAACTACAAAAGAAAACGTATCTGTTTACAGTTACAAACTGCGATCAGAATATGTCAAATTGTTTTAAAAATCGGCAGAAAGGCAAAACAATACAAGCACCGAAAAGGGGACACATTAATCATGCTCTAATCTTAATTTTGTTATACATTCAACAATTGAACAATACATAAACATAATGTTCCGTTTATAAATATAAACGTAAATATACAAAGCATACAAAATAAATCTTAACAGAACTGTTATTTTTATTTCTGCCAAATGGAACCTTCATGTCCTAAGAAGCTATTGAAAAATTAAAATATTTTTCCTAGTTTCAGTTTAAGTTCTAAAAATCCTTCATGAATTTTTTCAGATTATTTAAAGTAAACACATTTTTAACGATAGCGCCACCCTGTGACCACTTAGAGGGCTGCAAATTTAGCTGAAGAAGTTTTCAATTATGTGATTTCGAATGGCCAATTCGAAATTACAATCGAGCAAGGGGCAATTTTCACTATCTTATCCCACTACAGCCTTTTATCGTCAGCTTTGAACCTGACTCTACCTTGGTGTTACAAAAAATTAAAAAAAAAAAAGAAACATCATTAGTTTGCAAATATATTCAGTTATAATATGCAACAACATGATCTGATAACACATTCAAGTTAGCTACGCTTTTAGTTTAGCACATGCTTTCATTTTTTTATCACTTTGGTGGTGATACTTTAATACATAACAACTTAATCAACGAACTGGATAATAGCTGCATAAAGATTGATAACCGTATAGAGCTCCATACGAGTAGCCGTGGGGTTTAATGGACAATTACTAAGATCAATTATCAAATTCATATTCAGCGTCCTTTTCCAGATCAACTAAGATAAGGATTTATATCTGATATGTAAATGGGTTTAACACCTACGGGTGCACTTAATGACTTTTCTGGAATAACTCGTCCAATATTACTTTTAATAAAACTATCAGATAAATACGATCAGACAATGCATTCATGTAAGGTGTATATTTTAATCAGTAGCGAGTTGCCGACATCTGTTTGTTTGTATTATAAATAATAACATGTTTCGATCGACGCGAGTTCGAACATGATTTTCTTTACTGTAACAACGATACCATTGTGACCTATATTTAGTCGGGGATTCCCAATAGCACAGTTTCGTTTGTTAAGTTATTATTCTGTGTGTGACAATTGAGTTTTGTGGGTATGCCGTTGTTACATTTTTATTGTTTAAGTGTGTTATTCCAAATATATGAAATTATTGGATTAACGGGTGAGTTGTTCACTTAGTACTTCAAGCATTTTCATTTTTAATAATTATTTAACTGATTGATTTGTGAAATGATGCTGATTGATAATTTATATTGATGTAAAAGTAATTAATGAGGATATATCTTTATAGGGACGCTACCTAGACTGTTAGCTGCGGTGACACAGTCATTATTGATATTAGGGGCTAAGGTTTGAAGCGCTGCGGTGCAATGAGGACTGTAGGCTGCGGTTTTACAGTTATTTAACTCATTAATGCCTTAGTCCTGTTTTTGGGCAGAGAGATCTGTCTTGCAGAGGTAGTCTGGGAGTAGGGTACTTCCCTTTCCCAAGAGTAGGATTTCAGCATCATAAGTAAAGTAATTAGAGAAAATATATACAGGGACGCTACCTAGACTGTTAGCTGCGGTGACACAGTCATTATTGAGATTAGGGTCTGAGGTTTGAAGGCGCTGCGGTGCAATGAGGACTGTAGGCTGCGTTTTTACAGTTATTTAACTCATTTAATGACCTCAGTCCAGTTTTTGGGCAGAGAGATCTGTCTTGCAGAGGTAGTGTGGGAGTAGGGTACTTCCCTTTCCCAAGAGTAGGATTTCGGCATCATAACTAAAGTAAATAATAAAAATATATATAGGAACGCTACCTAGACTGTTAGCTGCGGTGACACAGTCATTATTGATATTAGGGGCTAAGGTTTGAAGCGCTCCGGTGCAATGAGGACTGTAGGCTGCGGTTTTACAGTTATTTAACTCATTAATGACCTCAGTCCAGTTTTTGGGCAGAGAGATCTGTCTTGCAGAGGTAGTGTGGGAGTAGGGTACTTCCCTTTCCCAAGAGTAGGATTTCGGCATCATAACTAAAGTAAATAATAAAAATATATATAGGAACGGTACCTAGACTGTTAGCTGCGGTGACACAGTCATTATTGATGTTAGGGGCTAAGGTTTGAAGCGCTGCGGTGCAATGAGGACTGTAGGCTGCGGTTTTACAGTTATTTAACTCATTAATGCCTTAGTCCTGTTTTTGGGCAGAGAGATCTGTCTTGCAGAGGTAGTCTGGGAGTAGGGTACTTCCCTTTCCCAAGAGTAGGATTTCAGCATCATAAGTAAAGTAATTAGAGAAAATATATACAGGGACGCTACCTAGACTGTTAGCTGCGGTGACACAGTCATTATTGAGATTAGGGTCTGAGGTTTGAAGGCGCTGCGGTGCAATGAGGACTGTAGGCTGCGTTTTTACAGTTATTTAACTCATTTAATGACCTCAGTCCAGTTTTTGGGCAGAGAGATCTGTCTTGCAGAGGTAGTGTGGGAGTAGGGTACTTCCCTTTCCCAAGAGTAGGATTTCGGCATCATAACTAAAGTAAATAATAAAAATATATATAGGAACGCTACCTAGACTGTTAGCTGCGGTGACACAGTCATTATTGATATTAGGGGCTAAGGTTTGAAGCGCTCCGGTGCAATGAGGACTGTAGGCTGCGGTTTTACAGTTATTTAACTCATTAATGACCTCAGTCCAGTTTTTGGGCAGAGAGATCTGTCTTGCAGAGGTAGTGTGGGAGTAGGGTACTTCCCTTTCCCAAGAGTAGGATTTCGGCATCATAACTAAAGTAAATAATAAAAATATATATAGGAACGCTACCTAGACTGTTAGCTGCGGTGACACAGTCATTATTGATATTAGGGGCTAAGGTTTGAAGCGCTCCGGTGCAATGAGGACTGTAGGCTGCGGTTTTACAGTTATTTAACTCATTAATGACCTCAGTCTAGTTTTTGGGCAGAGAGATCTGTCTTGCAGAGGTAGTGTGGGAGTAGGGTACATTCCCTTTCCCAAGAATAGGATTACAGACTCATAAATGTAAAGTAGGTGATTATAGCAATGATTGGCTGCGGTCAATGTATTTCTTTTATATTTGTTTATATTGCAATAAGGCCTTATTTAGAGTTCGATGCATAATAAAAGCTAAGTAATTCTATGCTTGAGTGCTCACACATATTTCTTTTTATATTTTGATAAAGGTGCTGGAAAATAAAAGGAATATCTAGCGAGTGATCATCATAGTGATTGACATCTATTGGTTGAGTAAGTGAACATTTGTTATTTATATATTCATGTGATTGTTACATTGTTTACTTTATGTTTGTTGGATTGATACCAACATATATATTATTGTATCCGCTCGATTTTTGTGTACCATCCTAACATTCATTATTGCTATTTTAGTATTATGATTCGTTTGTTTATTTTCTTTTTGTTAATGCATATTATATTTATAAAATTACTTGTGCCGTTAAAATCTATTAAATGAATAATGTAGCACAAACACTAAAAATATAATTACTGACATTGTTTATGTAGAAGTAAGTATTAATAAATAATAAAAAAGGTCATCATCATTGTAACTTTGTTTTAACTGTATAAGTTTGTGCTTAGTGGAACGAAACGTTTGAAATATAAATCGGAAATAGTTATTGCTTGTGGTTTTCCTTTATCTCGAAGCATGCTCTTAAATTGTTAAGAACGGCGCACTTAACTGGTCGTTATGAAATCTTATGTTCGTAGAGGACGCGGACAGTGGTTTATTTCAATGTAGAGACAACCGGATGCACAACTAAAGAACATAATGATAATGTAACGAAATAGAGACTTTACAGAGTGTTTTGTGTTTGTAGCTGATACCATTGTGTACTAAATTGTACAACCGAGTCGATTTAAGAAGGCGATGTCTCTAACAAAACATTGAACTGAAACAATAATGGTAAAGTCACTAGAAAATGTTTAGGCACGGAAGTATGGGAAGAACTAAATTATAGAAAAGAGAACTAAATCACCGTCTTCTAATATTATTTCTGTGGAGTAATATTATAAAAAATCTCCAGGTATTAGGACACTTAAAATACTAAGAATTGCCACTTTTCATTCATATCTAAAACCGTTTTACCTCAACTATATTACCAGCAGTTCTAGTGTATTCTATTAAAATCCAACGATGATTGATAATTTAGAGTTAATTCGATTTCAAAAAGTGCGCTTCCTAAAAAATGAAGATCTGTAATGGCCGACGTCAGCAACAATAGGACAACAATTGAAAAAGCATGATGGCCGACAACTGTAATAATTAAAAAGAATGATGGCCGACAACGGCAACAATAAAGGAACCAAAATGGCCGACTTTTAACGTTAAAAATCAAAAAGTATCTAGTTTGTAGTATATATCGTTTAGATTGTTTTGATAATGAATGTGTTAAAAAGTAAAAATGTTCCTTATTCTTTTATAGTACTTTTTACCATTTTACTCTCAGTAGCCTATCTCCAATTTTTTGTTCATGTAATTAAGAACGATGAAGGATAATAGAAAAATTAAGTTAGATTTATCATAATCTATACATAATCTAAAGAATGTTTATATGTTGGCGACAATTAAAATGATGGTAAAGTTAACCACATTCTAATCACAATATCGTTAAAAAATAAACACTCTGTACTACATCCGGATAGTAACTGTATGTATGTTCAATATGTTTGCTATTGTAAGCGCTTATTTTAATTGGATTATTAGGTTGGCTTCAAGTGGGGTGAACTAGAAACCACTTGTCAGCATTCTTCGAGTTCCAAGTTTCTTACATAAACAGTATAATTTCTTACCCTTCGTCCAACAATACGTAGCGTACAGAAAACCGAGACCCCTGCATCAAACAATTAAAGGAAATAAAGAAAAAAATATCTCGTTTGTACTTTACTGAAGTGGTCTTACTCTTAGACGTTTTCAACACCACTGATTTTAATGTTACGTTTATGTAACGAAAATAAAAAGCATTTAAACGTTGTTGTAAGCAAATTAATTATAAAAACAGTGTTTTCCAATTGTTTATTAATTGAAAAAGTGTACCTTTATATAAGGGTTTTCGAACAGATTTTACAAAAAAAAAAAATGAATTGAAAACAAAAATTGGACAAATATTTTATCTTTCTATATTTTCCTTATTTTTTGAAAGGGTGATTTATGTTTTCTTTTTAAAAATATAGGTCCCAAGTTATCTTAGATCGATTTCTATTCGAAACGTCATCAGATTGACACACGGATACGTATATCGTATTTCCTCGACTAGCAGGTCTATTTAATGAAAGTTTCGACGATAATGAGGGAGGGAATTGGTTAATATCCGGTCTGAGCGAAGCGTTAAAGCGACAAGGGTTGACTGTGCTAACGACTATAACGGGGGCCAACAACAGATCCCGGACAACCCCAGTTTAATTATGGCGCTTTTTAAGTTGTAAATCATTAGTCAGGGAAATTTTATGATGTGGGTCATTGAGCGGACGCAGACTGGCAGACACAAGAGAGGCCCTTACGATTTTAATACCGCGCAAATTCACATACATTCGCAAACATGTATGCTCTTTCCTGGACGATCCACGATCCGACCCGACTATGATACTTGACTGGATCCACTTGTTAAAAGTTGAAGCGGAATGAAATATGCTAATGGATCATTTGCAAAGAATTACGCTCCCTCTGGTTTTTGACTCTGCTATGTTAGCTATCTGTGTCGTGTCGTGGACGAAAATGGGTCATTGGGGAACTCTCAATGTGCTCCAATAACTTTTACGATTGTCTGGTACACAAACAATGCTTTCTGGCATTCCGAGTGCAATTCAGATTCAAGTAACTAAGATATAGACGAACTGGATGCATGAAAATGGAACAGAACACCAATTTACTTCTGATTTATTGAAACGAGGTATACACAGAGTTTCAAAATGTAGTGGAATATCTGCCTTTAACATTAAAAACCTATTCTAGTGCTCTAGATCATTGCTTAGTATTCGGGAGATTACCGGTTCGAACCCGGGTCCGGCTGCTTTACTCCAAGTTTTCTGTGGTTTCCTTGGATTATTTAGGCAAATGCTGGGGTAGTAATATTCCACAGATTTCTCTTCTGTCTTCATTTCGTCCGTCTCATCTTTTTTTCCCTAACCACACCATCCATCCATTTTCACGATTCCTGCAAGGAGGCACGAGTAGCTGGTGGGAATGAAACACAAAAAGGCAGCCACAGTATGGCGAAATAATTATTCTGCAGTTTTTACAATAAAAAGTTTCTGTAGCCGAATTATGTTTTACTAATAAAAATGTATTAAATATAAATATGGAATCAACAGCAACAACTACTCCAGGGCTAATACCCCTACCGGCATTCAATTACACTGTTGATTCCGAACGATTATTAGACGAAAATAACAATCCAAAAAAAGAAGGTATTAAAATCCTTTTTCGTCTAATTACAAAGGATCACAGATCCCACATTTGGAACGCGTCCTACATTGTAGGCACAGCGCACCGAAAGCCATATCCCACGACCGGTTTCGACCTATCGGGTCTCATCAGGTGGGCGCTGGCAGAAAGGCATTTACAAGCTATATAATAAATATAAATATGGAATCAACAGCAACAACTACTCCGAGGTCTAAAATGTATGTTTTTCCTTATGTCGATAATTTAGATTCTTTTATATAGCAATAATAATAATAATAACTACATGCATTCTTAACATCTTCTGAAATATTGTTGATAGTAGATAGCCGGAAAGAAGAAAATATCTTATACATTATTAGCAATAAGTAACCATTTTTAAACGCGTAATTATTTTTACTTGTATCGTGTATAACGACCAAATATCAAGGAATAATCATTGTTTGTGGAATATATTTTTTTACTACGTTTGTAACCACTTCATTGTCTATACTTTTCTATTTTCTGTCGGATTATGTTCGCTGCTACATGCCTTTTAGTTAAACGCGATGTCATGGTCTAAACTTTTACATACTTTCAAAAAGAACTTCGAACAGTTAAATGATTAAAATATCAAGTCAGTTGACTTGTATGGATGCACACCCGAATGTGTTTCCCCGAACAAGCTGGACTGTGTTTAATTCCTTTAAGAACTATGCACCAAAAGGTTATGTTAGAGAATGGTTTTTCTGATTGACATGTGTGAAGTGCCATCATGTATCAAGGGTCTTAGGTTAGGTTGTGGTAGCAATGGTTTCTTTAATTGAGAAACACCGACATCGTGCCGTTCAAATTTGGACGGGTTAAACTAGTAAGAAAAATTGCGAAACGTTTAAGATAAATGTTTTTCGATTTGGCCGATATTAAATTCATTATTTTATTTATCATATTGTTCAAACTTCAGCCATATTATTTAAAGGAATTCGTGGGTGGTCTATTCGGTTGACAATTTGTCAGAGTTTTTAATAAACTTTTTACAGCTTTGGGTTTTCCGATTTGCATTTTGAAATTAGCAGTTTCAAATAAGGATTTGTGTTTGTTTAATATATTGCAAGGTGTCTTTTGTTAGTCAGCGAAACCCAGAGCGCGAGAGTCAAACAAATGGACCCGTAAATTAAGGGAATATTAACAAGTTCCTGTACAAAATTTAATTCCTAGTCACGTTACAGCCAGCACCGCGTTTCATGACGATGCAAGTGGAATTTTAATTCCGCCAGAAGCTACACAGATATATTGATAAATCGTTATTTTTATTATTATTGTTAAACACTGGGAAGCCATAAATTATATATGAGACGGATGTTGACAAGTTATAAGCAATATTCTACAAATATTACTCATACCATTCATAAATCTATTCAGACATTACCGAATACGCTTTTCGATTCATTATTTCTTTTTATTTAGGACTAAAATCTCCGAAATTAAGATTGCAAAAGTGATTTAAATCACCTGTTTTACTTTATATATATTGTATTACCTACAGTTCACATGTATTCTAGTAAAAGCCTATGTCTATATGAATTAATAATATAGATGAAACTGTTGATTTTAATTATTTTTGACTTAATTTAATTTCAAACAGCGCGGGTTGTAACAAATAATGAACTGTAATGGCCGACATCAGGGACAGTACGGCAACAATTAAAAGAGCATGATGGCCGACAATGGCAACAATTGAAAAGCATGATGGCCGATAACAGCAACAATAGAGGAACAAAAATGGCCATCTATCAGCGCTAAAGATAACCATAGACGTAGTAATGCCTTAACTTTTATATTGTCTTTATTATAATCGAGTATATTTACTACAAAAAGCGTTAAATACACCTGAAGAAAAATATTTCAGATATTTCTTATTATATGTCCATATGTAGGCATTATGAATTACGTTTATCATACAATAAATTGTCTATTTGATACAACATTTACTTACATTTAATATAATGCGTTTAGCATAACGATTATGCAATTAATAGCATTATCTAATGATAGAAATTGGATTTCTCTTTGTAATTATTACGCAGCTGTGTTAATATGACTATAGATAAATTTATCAATATTGAATAACAAACCAGCTTATCACTATATAATATTTATCTATCAAATAAAGGTACTCAATATCCACATATAAATTACAAACTTACAAAATTGTTGGGAGTAGGTAATTATGTTTTTTATGATTCTAAGAATAAGGTTAATGAACTTCTGATGATTAAATTTTTTTTTGTGACAGTTACAAGCAAATTAACTTTTTTCTATATAATTTGACCATGTGTTTGTACTGATCTTCGTAATGTTTAAGCACTAATAATAATGTCAACAACTAGACGTGTTTGAGAGCCTTTTGTGCAGAATACAACACGAATTGGACAGGAAATTGACAGGTCTCCTTTTTGAATTAAAAGCTGCTGCTGCTGATCAACCACATGCTAATGACTCAACTGTCGTTTCCTGTCGCGTAAATAACTAATAATTTTTAAACGACTTTGAACTCGAATAAAATCATTATCGTTTGCATAAGAATTTAAAAAAAGATTGTATATTAAGTTATCTTTTTCTTGGTGCAAACAGATGCACTGTGGGAGGTTGTTTGAAACACTTTAACAGATGTTACGAAATGTAAACTATTAACGAGAAAATGTTTATTTTGTTATTTTTGTTCAGAAACTGTGAATAATATCAAGGAGGTATTAGTCCACTTTTTCATTTGTAACTTTTAGGAAATCTTTTAAAATAGGGTCAGAGGCGGATTCAGAAGCATTCTGTGAAGGGGCCGATGGTATTAGGAGGGTATATACGTTAAGTTGGCCCGCTTTAGGGGGTGAATATCTTGAATGTTTTCTAGTTGACTCTGAAATCGTGCTCCCGAATGCAGCACACAAAATGCCATAAAATTCAATATCCCAAAATGATTCGAACCGCGCAACCCAAGGACCCCTTAACCTAAACTATAAATAGCTTCTCTAGCCAATAAGCCAAATCTTTTAAACCCCATAGCCCTATAACGTAAGCATTTAAACTTCATGACCCGGAGGGCAACGAATTAAGCTTTTAAATATTTATTTGATATCTAAATAAAAGTGACAAATGTGAAAAAATTGCTTTAAAACTTAGGCTAGCTGACCCCCGGATTATGAAGTTTAAAAAGCTTACGTAATATGGTTCTATGGGGTTTAAAAGATTGTGGGCTTATAAGGCTACTTATGGATTACGTTAAGGGTTCGTATCTATAGCACCCTTTAGACCTGAGCCTAATAAGGGAATGGTAACTCGGGGTAAGTGTGCGCAGCTCGTGGGGCTACATAGAGGCTAAAATTAATTTTTATACTTTACCTAAGATTGTAGGATATTTTTAAAAATATTTTGTTGGTATAACATAAAATTGATTCATTTTACTGCTTTACATAGGAAACGCAATTTAGGGGATGTTAAAAAGTATGAATAAATGTTAAACGATGTCTACGTTATAGAGAGCTTTTCGAAATAAAGTGTTTTGTTAGATAGAGTTTATACTTGATCGATTTTTATTAATGTATCTCTGCCAACTTTGTCGAAGTCATATCCATAAAATATCGACCCTCATCCATGTACATAATAAAGGGAGGGATATTTTATAGAAACGTCGCTGATCCCTCTTAGCAATTATGCCAGTAATCCTGTAGGTGTGGAGCATAATTTATCTCGAGCTCTCTAGAAGCTCCAGGACATGAACAACATCGATCAAGTGCAAGTGCAAACTGCAACGTGTAACACAACGTTACGAATCCCCTCGCACACTCTCACACAAATGCACACGAACACTCTCACTTTATCATCGTGTACATGTGTGTGTGTGCTTCTCCAGTAATTTCCTATATGTCGATAAATTGCACAGGGACGCATTAATTATAGTCGCAGCTAGTGCCACTTGTGCGTATGGCAGGCTACTGCCAGCTGTCAAGTGACAGTAGCACAACCTCGGGGGGCACAAGCACAGCCACAAGCACCGGCCTCGGCAAACTTTGCTGTATCGGTTGATGTTCACTTGTACTCACTCTCGTAAAGATGCCTGAATACCTTTTCATTTTTTTTTTGCAACGCTGGGATTCTAAATCAGACAACACCGAACGTTTCCAAGTTTTACACCTGCATTTTTTATTTTAATGAAAAAAAAAGCAACCTATGGAAGATATTGATCCCAATTTTCCATATAACGAAAAATTCAAAATATTTATACTTTAAAGCAGAGCTGGACAAAGCCCTCTACTTAAAGTGCTTTGATTCTTGAAGCCCAATTACATTTTGAAATCCAAGGACTTTAGGAATTAACATTTACCTCGAAAAGTACCTAAGTAGGTTCAAAGGCCAAACCACTTGTGGAAAGGATTTCGAGCACACTATGAGGGATTGAATTAAACCATAAGGTCTCCAAATACATCAAAGACTTCAAGCGCTTGGAAATTATTTTTATATTTTAATATTTTGTTCTAGACTGTTTTTGCTTTTATTGCTTAAATTTGAATTTAAAATGAGATGGCTTTAGGCTCTTCTAATGAATTTGAAACCCTTGAAATACAAATTAAAAAGCACTTTCATAAGGTAATTAGTTTACCATAATCTGACCACTTGTTCATGAAGTTCAGTACTTCTTAACCCTGAAAGGACTGAGAATACATTTTCCAGCACAAAGTACTAAAACTTTGCCCAGCTCTGGTTTGTAGCAGAAGCCCAGATTCTGAATCAGACTGAGCATGTTTTTGTAATTCTATCTTTTACTAATTCAAAATTTACCCATGCATAAAGAAGAATTCTAATTTAGATAATATATGATAGATGCGTAAAGTATGTGTTGTAAGCCATCCAGTGACTTAAAGAAAATCAATCTAGTTAAGACCTCGTCCCCTTTTTTAATGTATATCTATAACCGCTTCCCTGGCATACCAAAACTGAAAAAGAAAAACTTTTTTGTGTTTTATTCCCACCACCTACTCGTGCTAGTGAGCGGGCAGTCCCTCCAACCTACACTGTAGTGGCCCTCTTCAGCTTACTTGCAGGAATCGTGGGAATGGGCGGGTGGTGTGGTTACGGAGAGAAAGATGAGACGGACGAAATGAAGACAGAAGAGAAGCGAAAGATTATCTGTGGAATGTTACTGCCCCAGCATTTGCCTAAATGATCCAAGGAATCCACAGAAAACTTGGACAGAGTAGCCGGACGCGGGTTCGAACCGGTTACCTCCCGAATGCTAGGCAATGATTTAGAGCACTAGACCACGCCGCTCGGTATACCAAAACTGACGCAAAAAGAACAGATTTTGATAAATGCATAACTGAAGGTAAACTTGAAATATTATACAATTTTATGACAAAAAAAAAATGCAGCGTTTTCCTCTATTATTTAGTCCGCTTCAGTACGTATCAAGTCACAAGAATTTAGAAAGTACCAAGCAAATTATATAATATGACATCCTCTCTTACTTTGGCAAACTTTCAAGAGGGTCGTAAATTTATCAGTGACTCCAAATAACTATTAAGAAACAATAACGTACGGGTGGTCATTTCCTTAACCTGCCTTAGTGTAAACCTACAAACGTTCCATACAGTCGCGAACTTTAGTCATCCAGAGTAGAAGTGAACCGCTTTTAAATTTACGAAGTACCTGTTTTTTATTGACGTTAACCATTTTTTGATACCAAAGTTCTAATTTGTTCAAAATTTGACACTACACTGTTTATGAAAAAATAACTTTGGGAATGTCAAGTAATAAAATAAAGAAAAACATTAATAAATTTGTAATTAATGCTGTTCATGGTGCATTCACTGTGAAACATTTTAATAATATTTGGGTTAATGAATACAAAAACTCACTGGTAATGGCCTAACAGCCGAAACGGTCGTCAAAAGACTTCAATAAACTTTGTGAAAACTGTCCAGTGAATTTTTAAATTCATTAACCAAAATATTATTAATAAATTTGATAACACAAGTGGGAAGTGGCAAAAGGGTGCAATAAGTATAATAAGAACAAAAATACGTTCTTGGTCAAATAATTTATCGAAGCTACCAGACGTGGATCGCGATTTCGATCTCATTAGATCTCATCAGCACGCCATAGGCAGTTTCGATAAATTACTGACCAAATCGCTGGAGCTCGGTGTAAAGCGGATTTAAATAAGACCGTGATATGGCAGTACATCGCCATCTACCTTCTTTGGCTGAAATACCGCAATAGCAGTATATAATAATAAGTATAAGTAATACTCTTTTATTGATAAGAAATAAAGGTACAAAAATACTATTTAAATACCATGCCTTATTATTTAAATTTATATTCCTATTACAAACGTTCGTTTTCAAGTGAAATAATTACGAAACAATTACTAATTCTTTTGAAAGCAAGTTAGCAAATAATAATTACTGGTTTTTGTTCTCTGCTGCTTCCCTCTTACCTTTTGTTCCTTTTCATCGTACAAAAACTACGTTATTAAAGTGAGTCCCTCGCTACGGTCTCTTCTCCTCATTAAGGAGTCTCCGCATGCGGTCCGACAGAATTATTTAGGGTTCATGTTTTTCCGTACCCGGTAGGTTCTATTCTATATTCCATCCCTTAATTAACTGTCAGCAGACGCGTTATAAACTGTTTCTAGTCACGCGTCGAAGGTGTTAAAAGGAATTTAACCTCTTCTCAAGACATCATCCTGGCTAAATACTTATATAAAATGATAATTTTTATATAAAATGCATTACAACCGCTAAAAATAATGGGATGATTGGAATTATGATTGAAAACTACCTATTTTATATTAATTATAAATTACTGCTTTATCAGCTGATTAAAAAAATGCTTTAATACTCTGATAAAATCATTTAATTGAGATATTAAGATGAAATGAACCTGTATTTCAAAATTATTCTTTATTTCGGTGTCAAAAAGCGTGCTTCTTGATAAATGAAACAATGTAATGGCCGACAACAGCAACAATTGAAAAGCATGATGGCCGACAACGACAACAATTGAAAAACATGATGGCCGACAACGGCAACAATTAAAAAACACGATGGCCGACACCCTTAACAATAGACCAATATAAATGGCCGACTATCAACGACAAGATAAACACAGACTTAATGTTTTTTTATAATTATTATATTTTATAATATTTTGTGGCCGTATTGTAATATTTAGGGAATTCTTTTAGTTTTTAAATGACTACCAGTCCCTGCAGGCTCTCTTCTCATACATCAACTAAATTGAATTAGTTACCTAGTAATTTGTAAGACTTTTTTAATTTCAGTTATAAGTTAAAAATATCGACAAAATTCACATTTTGTTAGAGGAGAACGGCAAGAAAATACCCACGACCACTTAAAAAAATGTAATTTAAACTTTTTGATTTGGTTGTAAAAACTTCTCCTAATGAAACCATTTCGGTCGCTTTTCCGCGAATGTAATTGGAAAAATAAACAAAAATAAGAAATTGGCAACATGTATTTAAATTTCCAATATGCCAGGAGCACGCCTTACGATTAGAATTTCAATTTCGAGAAACAAAGAACTTCAGAGAGAGATGGAAAGTGTTCAAGTCAAGAACAAAATGAAATTAAATGAAAAACGGACGGTAAAAGCGGAAAAACCAACTTAAGGAAGCTTATGTTCTTTTCGAAAATAAATCGACTCTGACATTCAATACATCGTGGATTACGTACTTAACTCAGAAAACAGATTAAATTACAGCTTTGTCGCTTCTTTATGTAATCAGACAATTGAATTTGAAAATACTTCAAGAAAACATACAAATAAAACCTTCTACAGCAAACTTTTCAAACAGAATACGTGTTATATTAGGTGACTTTTTCAATTCGGCAACTCCTAAGCGAATTACTATCGACAATAAACTGCACCCTAGCGTATCGAGTTAGCCTTTTTAAAAGGGGAGACAAATTCAATCACTAACCAACATTTCAATAGCTCATTTATGTTTTTTTTTTTTTTTTGGTAGGTTATTTGCAGCATTCATCGTAAGGAAAAACGAAGGCAGAAAAATCGGCAAAAGCAGTTCCAAAATTTCTGACCGCTAATTTTAAAGTTTATTGTTTACTTCCAGGATGGCGGTCAATTAATTAAACAAAATGTTCATTTTTTGTAATATTTCTGTTTTTTTAATTTTATTACTTATAGTTCTATTTTAATTAATTAATAAAATATAAAAATAACAATAAACAACAAACTTTATCAATATTGCTTTACCATCGATGTGTATACAATTCAGGTGAAATAGCCAATTTTAATTGATTTTACAGGCTGTAATTTCAGAATTTATGCCTTAATTCAGTATCAAAAAGCACTTTTCCAAAAACTTGTACAACTAACTGGAACAATATGACAACAATTAAAAAAGCATGATGGCCGACAGCAGCAACAGCAATTGAAAGTCATGATGACCGACCGCAGCAACAATTGAAAACCATATGGATGGCAACAGCTACAATATGACAACAATTGAAAAGCATGATGGCCGCATGACCGCAGCAACAATTGAAAACCATAATAGATGACAACAGCTACAATATGACAACAATTGAAAAGCACGATGGCCTACAGCAGCAATAACAATTGAAAGTCATGATGGCCGACCGCAGCAACAATTGAAAACCATAATGGATGACAACAGCTACAATATGACAACAATTGAAAAGCATGATGGCCGACAGCAGCAACAATTGAAAACCCAACCATTAACAATAACACTATTATTATACTTTTGGTTCAATTTATGTTTCCTAATTTATATTAGTTTTGCTTTTTTTATAATCGTATATTCCCATCACATTATTCTTTTAGCTATATTTATTTAGAAATTAGTAGTACTACCTACAATTAAGGCAACTTTTTCCTATTTTAGAACAAAATTCATTACACAATATATCTGATGGTGTAGGTGTTATAAGGTGCAATCTACTTTAATTTATTTAAATATTTCCATTTATCATGGACAATTCTTCTATCATCCAATTCGAATGGACCATTGTTTCCAATTGTACCACTAAATTGGTGATTCACGTACAAACAATGACTTTCGAGATTGGTGGTGATTAGAAGCAAGATATAACTGACACACAAAATTGAAACAATGTCACTCTGTCAAGTCACTTAGAAAGAATAAAAATTAATTTGTAACGAACGACACGAAACCTGTCATCTGTCGTTAGGTGAAAGCAAACATTACAAGTTACGATTTAATCTAACACGTAGAGAAATAGTGGAACTCTGTTTTGAATACAAAGGCTTTGAAACGGTAGACCAATTTCGATTACGTTTATTTCTACGGCCCACATAGAGACTTATTATAACTTCATCAACTATTTAAAGGTAATATTTGTAGCGTCTCTGCCCTTTTAAGGGCCTGAACTTGTTGTTTATGCATCTACCTGGCCAAAATGCTTTCATTTTATGTCTAAAGCGTTTTCACGCTTATACGAATGAATTATTTTCAACTTTGACACATTAAAATAAACACAAACGTAAAATTGTTACAATCGGAACAGTTCGTATGAATTCGGATGCGTTCAGATCTTCCCTAGGCAGCTTCTTATCAAATAAGATGCGTTCGATTCCAGACCGATTCAATACCTTTTTTTACATTATTTACCTTCACATCTATGGCACATCAAAGTTCAAATTATGTAACAATAATTTTGAATAAAATGTGCTTTAATTGTCTATGTCTATGTTCAAGTAAAATTTCGCCAATTCGATAAATATAAATGATTAATTGTTCAAAGACTTACTTGCCTTACTGGAAAGAACACAAAGGAAGGTGTAATTTGCCTGTAAAAGAACAAAAATACCTAATTAGTACCCACTTACTATAAGTACCTACTTTCTCCGGTAGTTTATGTAAAAACATAAGTAACACAGTATAAATATATAATAATAATTGATGAAGCAATTTATCTATCGCAGTAGATATAACTGAGGCGGCAACAATGATGTAGAAAGAACATGTGTAACTACGAAGTTAAACACACACAATCTGAATGATTAGTTTCATAAATAATTCAAAAGCTGTCGGTATTTTAGCCACGCTACGGTAGAAGAAACGTATCTAACAGTTATTATTAATGGTTTCAAAGCATTAAGTTAACACTGATACTGAAATATTGTTTAACCTATATAGCTAATTGTAAGAGGTTTTTGATTTATAAATATTCTTTTATTATCTATCAAAATTAGATAATATATTATACAGATTAGCATTGATTCTTTGTTATTTATAATTCATATCTAATTAGGTAAATATAAGCATCCAATAAATTTCAGAAATTCTCAAATTCTCATTGGGTAGGGTGTTTATATATGGATCTTTTTAAAATGCATCAAAAAAATGTCTATAAAGATTGGATAGTTTCGACCTTTACTTGACATTATTACCTGTTTCACAGGTACAAACAAACAGCTGGAAATATTTTAAATTATACCAATAGTCTACATCCTAATATTAAGTTTATAATAGAAGAAGAAGCAAATAATAAGATCATTTTTTTAGACTTAACTCTAACCAAAACAGATAACAAAATTAACTTTTCTTTTTCCACAAGACTTCACATACAGATACAACAATACATAACAGTTCCTTTCACCCAATTCAACATAAAATAGCAGCATACATAGACTCCTAAGTGTTTCCATGTCCAAAAATGATTATATTAAAGAACTAAACATAATTAAACAAACGGCAGTAAATAATGGATATAACCCTTCTTTAATAGATAATATAGTTTCTAAAAATTAACATAAATTAGCTTTAAATTCCGTTTACCCTTTCTCTAATAATAAAGATAGTAAATATAGAAGCATAACATACTTAGGTCCTATTAGTAATAAAATATACAACAATGTGGAATTAATATGGCCTACAAAACTAACTTCTCCATAGGAAGATTAATAAAAAATAACAAAGACAAAACTGACAAATTGAAGTGTTCTGGAGTTTATAAGTTGATCTGTGATTTATGCTTTAAAGTATATATCGGACAGACTGGTAGGAATTTCAATAAACGTCTATCCGAACACAAAAACAGCTATATAAAGAATAAGACAGACTCCAACTGTGCAAAGAAGAAATTATTCATTTAGAAAATAAGAGCTTAAGTTAACATTATTGGAGAACCTAGAAATTAATAAATATAAAAAATTAGGAACCCTGATCAACGACCAGACTGAAGGCAACAACTCCCCACTTTTGAATTTATTGTAAATATTACCACCACCCTTATTGTGTACATATTTAATCACCCAGGTTGCAATTTTGCAGGTTTATTTAGTAGTAAGTACTCACGTCCGAGGAAGCCAAAGTTTGGCGAAACATATGTTACGAATAGTAAATAAAGTGTGAGAAAATTAGTATTATTTTTTCTAATTCCAATGTCTATAATTTGTATGTAACATTTAGCTGATACTATATATATATACAAGTATTGTAACAAAAACTATTTTAAAAATCAGAAATATAATGATATAATCAATTAGATTACCTAATGATTCAGAAAAAATCTTGATTAATACTTGTTGAACCCGTCAAAATTTGGACCGTTATCAATGTTGCATAGCAGTAGAATATTAATCATGATGAGACTACCTATGACCGTCATGACCGAATATTAACATTTAAAAACGCCCAAAACACGTCAAAAATTCACGATTTTCAATTAAAAGTTCAAATTAAATAACAACATCCTGCAGTTTCATTCTTTAATTAAACAATTAAATGGTTAACTAGTTGAAGAATATTGTATCTTTGGATGAGACAGCTCGACCGATCTGCTTTACGAACCTAACTACGCTAGCACCATAGATATTAGCACATCATTGTGTAATAATTTTGAGTGGTCATCTTTTTATTTATATTTTAAATTTAAATAAAAGGACATTTAAACTAGTTAATTATTTAATTTTATTTATTCTGGATGTTGTCTGTAGTAAAAGAAACTTATCGTTATTGGATACAATTTTCAAAGGTATTTCGTTTTCGCCAGATTAAGTACTAATGTTCTACTGTGCACCGAGAAAAGCTCTGAAGCTCCAGAATTCTTTAGTAACGTAATTTGTAAATAGTCCACGTTCGTGCCTTGATTTTTTCCATCTTACTAATTACTCCACGACTGCAAGACCAGCAATAAAATCAGAAATCCACGGGAAATGGGTCGACTAGTAGATCGTTCTCGTAACTCCTTCTCCTTCTACCAAGAAAACTTATGCATTCGGTCAACGTTTCGGCTGCTCAAGTTCGAGAAGTAATGTTCAAAGCATAAATGAGTTAAAAGGATGGATATTCACAGTCAACCCGTTTAATCCAACAACTAATTACTGAACTTATTAAAAATTAAGTCTTTACCGGCGGGTGGCCAAGTTATTAGTTCTTTATTAACGTTACCCCCTAAATTAATTAATTCAGTTAGTACCAAGAGGGACTTCCCCTACTCGACGCCGTTGAAAAGTCATGATTCGGATGCCTGGCCTAATACTACGATCTCGTACACAACCTAGTACAAGACCACAAAAATTAATTTTAATGGCAACTCGATACTTAATTACGCTAATGTAATCCCCACGTTGATTATTATCACCACAGGACATGGTAATTAATTATTTTGAAGATTGTTTAGAGACAAGTTATGACGTTAATGTCGTTTAATAAACGAAATAACGCAAAGGATTCGAAATTTATGAACTATAACTTTTTACTATACCCTGATACTTCATAAATTAACATAATCAAATTGCCATAAAATATGAACAATACTAAATAATTTTTAAGATAAAAATGATATAGACGTACGTAATTTACTTATACTCTGAATATAAAAAAACAAAAATCTGGTTTAAAATTGATTAGCCCTTGTATATGTGTTAAAATAATAACTGAATTTGAATTATGTTTTTGAGTGCCGGAAGTGAAAAGAAAATAGTAAAAATCAGAAAAGTTTACCTTTTTTACTTTCAAAGTCGATAATATTCAAGTAAATTAATCGTGACGCTAGACGGGGATTATAATGGGGTATAATTCTGAAGTAAGTTACAGTTTTCAAAATACATGTTGCAAAAACAGTTAACATTATATATTATTTCCTATGATTAAAATCAAATAGTTTAGTTTAGTTATTTTTGTAAGCAATATTTCTGAAAATATGCCTTCATTTATTATTAATGTTAAAAACCGCCCTTTTAACAATTAAAAATAAGTAATGGCCGACAACTGCAACAATACGACAACAATTAGAAAAGCATGATGGCCGACAACGACAACAATTAGAAAAGAATGATGGCCGACAACGACAACAATTGAAAACCATGATGGCCGACAGTAGCAACAATGGAGGAATAAAATGGTCGACAATTAAATAATAAAAATACCTAAATAAGTGTCGTATTCATATCTTATTTATCTAAAACCTAATTATAATTGTTTCTTTGCTAAAAAAACTTGTTAACTATTATACTAATGGCTTTATTATAAGTAATATTTAGCGATTACTTTACACTTTTTAATGAAAACAGGAAAAATTATTTCAGGCAGTCAACTAAACTAAAAATATCTGTCTAGGTTTTATCCTCTGTTGTAGCATGTATTATCTGCACTGCATTTAAATCTCTTAATATACAGTAAACTCTCTTAAGTATCTAACAGGGTATCGTAATATTTAAGTGTATGTTTTGGTCCCATCATGCCACTTATTATTATTGCAAAACAGTTAAGTAATGAGTACGTCTTATTGCGCACAGTAATATCTACTATTCAAACATTGTTCGTGTACATTTTTAAGGTTTCTCGACTTTTAATAATACAACAACTTGAAGAGAGCTTTCGTTAGTGTCAATGTACTTTTTGCTACTTTAGTATCTGCATACGTATACTTACGTACATTGTAGAAGTCCTACAGTACAAGTTGAGATATCTGTTTGGTTGAAGGAACTGCAATAAAGAGGCTAAACACTCCAGTCTGATTGCATGACAATACTGACTTAATGTAGTGAAATGAGACGATGATTTTAATTTAATTAGACAATTCTTTAGGATCATTGAGATGTTATTTTCAATCTACTTGAACATAGTAATCATCACATATGCAGTAGGTGTCTACTTGAACATGAGCGTAGACGAAATTTTCATTATGGGGTTGAGTAGAATGTTACTATTACCTAGAGGGTTATTTAAGTTTGGTGGCCGCTTAGAAGATCTGCAAAATTAATTTTAAAACAATTTAATTTTGTTAAAGCTCCACCGAATTAAGATAATGCCATCCTTAAGGGACTTACCAGAAACTTGATAAATTTTAAATGGTATGATATACATTTGTCTAAAATTTAAAATTAATATTTTCTCTAGAGGTTAGGTTAATAAGGTAGCTGAATAGTTCATAAAATTTTGAAAAATACCATAATGTGTTTTTATCATTTAAATTTAAAGAGCGTTTCTTCGGCTTTAGGTGTCAAGTATTAAAAAAAGGAATTTTTTTTATTATTTAGAAATAAATAAAAACACACTTGGAGTTCAGAAATAATTAAAATTTCCACTATAATTATTTCAGCACATTGTGCCTTCTTCAGGTGGTGAAGATATAAACTTAAACTATACTTAAACCAACTTATATACTAGATACAAGAAAGTGGAGAAAATCATTTTGAAACAAAATTTACATTAGGTGAAACTTTTTACTAAGTGAAATACAACAATTTATTATCATTGTTATTAATAGAGACTAAATGTTTAAAAGGGAGAATTTAGAACATCAATTTGATCATTTAGAATTAACCCTCTTCTGTTTCATTTATTAATTTCTACAGTTTCGAGTAAATTTAGTTTCAAACTTTTTCTTTCAACATGTAAAATCATAAAATTGTCATCAAAACTATGATTATTTAAAATTAAATGTTCTGCGTAAGTTTTTTATTATCAAAGCGTTTTTATGTTCATTCAGTCGATCCTTAAAACATCTTCTAGTTTGTCCCATATAGGCTTTGTTACGTATGCCACAGTTTAGTTGGTATACGCCTGATTTGTTTTCTTTTTTTGTAGGGTTTTTATTATTTCTTATAATTATACCTAATGTGTTATTTGGTTTGAATGAAACAGACTTATTTGTATATTTGGATAAAATTTTACCTAACACAGTACATATATTACCTAAGATTGTGATTGAGAAGAATTTCTTCGCAGGATTTGTATCTATTTTAATAAAAAGTTTCACTTAATGTAAATTTTGTTTCAAAATGATTTCTCCCACTTTCTTGTATCTAGTATATAAGTTGGTTTAAGTATAGTTTAAGTTTATATCTTCACCACCTGAAGAAGGCACAGCGTGCTGAAATAATCATAGTGGAAATATTAAATATTTCTGAACTCCAAGTGTGTTTCTTATTGATTTTCAAATTATTTAAAACACAACCCTGAACGGGTCTTAAATATGTTATGATTGATTATGGAAATATCGGAGTTGACAAATTTTAATTAAATGTTTCATACGTTTTTAACACAGGACTTCCGTCCGGCTTCTTTTTTATATTCATCCATATTCGAAAGCGTCGAATAAACGAAAACAAAATTTAATAACAATTTATTGTATAATAACCGGTTTCAGGTTTGTTTATTTAGAATTCCTTCTGGAAAAAATCAAGTTCAGCATCTGATTCATGAGAGTATCTTTTGGACATTTTCTCACAATTAATATTAATTTATTTCTTCCGGTTTAGCAAAAATACCTCGATAATAATGACCGAAAATGAAAGTGATGATCTCGAAAAGGTAATCTCAACCATTCTTTCTTGAACTCGTGCGTCTAATAAATAAGAATATATCCACAATCGGAAGATGATCGAAAAATAATTCATCCATCCAGCTGAGACTTGTATACGAATGTGTTTTGTTTGCTGGCAGTCCGAATGTTTTTATATTGTCAGAAGGAACGTCAAACGTTATTAAACACAGTGCTGTCTGTGTCTTCATCGGAACCGTCAAGCCGTGAGACGACGCTGCACGCGATTATTGAACGGATGGAGGAATTAATGTATACTCTATATATACACAGGGACGTACATAATACATGTATATAAACATATACAAGGAACTGAAGACCTGAAAAGACTATTTAATGTCATTCAGGCTCGTAAAACAAGCCGTAGAAAGGATTTTATAGCGCAAATAAGTTCGCAGAGCGCCGTTTCTACATTTACAGATTATTTACTGGTAATCATTTTACTTATATATATATATATATGTTCCCGGCAATGTACAAAATCCGGCATTGTGCGAAATACCTTGTAATTGTGCAAACTAACCAGTTCGTCAGGCATTCTGTAAAATGACCACAATTTTGGATAATCTACAAAATGAATACGCTATTTTAGGCAATTTACATAATTAAAGTGTGTAGGCTTTCACGGCCGGCGTTATTATAAGAATAATTTTCCGGGTTTAATGGCCGTGGCCTAAAGGCTTGTTTTCCGCCTGACGTTTCGTCAGCGACTGCAACTGACATCTTCAGAGGTATTGAAATAGTCGAATAGCTTCCTGTCTCGAAGTTGTCTTCTCAGCGGCCCGCTATCGTCTGTACTTCGACGACCTCAATACCTCTGAAAATGTCAGCCGCAGTCACTGATGAAACGTCAGGCAGAAAACAAGCCTTTAGAGCACGGCCATCAAACCCAGAAATCATTCTTATAATTTATATAATATCTGATGAAACAGTCAATCTGAAACTTCAAAATCTTTACATCTCATATTGACTAGACAATTTTAAGATGGACAGTAAGACTGGTATTATTAAGAATTTGTTTTCTGTATTAAATTAATCTATAATATTTGGATTTATCCGCAACTTCCATTCCGTTCAGAATATTAATGATATACACTCTTTCACTAAATGTTAAAAACACATTGTTATAATTCTTATTACTACATATTGAATTCAATTTTTCAAGGAATATTTCTTTTTACCCGCTTGCCATTATGAATCACAACTCACATTGCAACACACTGACTAGTAATTCTATACAGTCAGGCATTCAGCAAACTGCCTCGTGAATGTGAGAAATAATGTTTTTCAGGCTCCATATCGACTATTGCATCTGATATTATGGAAATTGCCTAAAATAACTTCGTCATTTTGTAGATTATCCAAAATTGTGGTCATTTTGTAGAATACCTGGTGAATTGGTTAGTTTGCACATCTACTAGGTATTTCGCACAATGACGGATTTTGTACATTGCCGGTAACATATATTACGTTCATTTGATATAATTTAGGTTGAAAATCTAAAATTTTCTTGTTCAACAAAATAAATTTTGAACACATTAGGCCTTTTTGCTGGCTTATGCATAGTGTCACGAACTATACCTGCGGTTTGTGTTGGTTCAGTCCTAATTAACTACACCTTCCTGGAAAAAATAATGAATATTCTCGGCCTTTCTAGATACGTCTGAAATAAAAAGACAATAGTAACACAAGAAGGTTGCATAACGTTCCAGAAGGAATGCTGAATCCTATAAAAGCGAGTGCGTACGTTGGTAAGTGACAGGAGCGATAGACAGGCGTTAATCATAGAGTGGCGGCAGTGGAACGCGAGTATAAGTAGTGGCGAAGAATACGGCGACGGAATAAATAGATTTACTAGTGTGAAAAATTGTGATGACTTGTGTTAATCAGAACTGTAGTTAATTTAATTTTAGTTGTTAATAAATTTCGTTGTTTTCGTTCATTTAATTGTGTTTTCGTGACTGAACACGTCAATATAATATTGTTGCATAGAAATCCGCATACTATATAGTACGTATTAGGATGATTAGAATATTTAACGCACTTCGTACCTACACTTCAATCTTCAGTCAAATCGTTTGAAATATACTCTCAAAATGATTAACGACAACAGTGCCCTTAGTCAAAGCCATTATTCAAAAGGCCCACATTATTCATGACATTTAACAACAGCGCCATGTGTTTCTTTACGTCAAGGAAGTTTAGTATCGATACAGCGTCGTACGTTGTTCAGAGAGTAAGAAGTATATGTAGACTTGCAGAGTAGGATAAAAGCAGGCGCAGGTAGGACATTTATCATGAATTAACTTTAAAGTTACAGGTGTCGCATGTCTAACATTCCTTGTAAATGACACATGAATACATTTGGTGGCGTCTCCTAATCTACAATACAAATACAAAATTGCGGTTTCCATACGCTAATACGCCTATCTAATGGGACAAGCGATTAAATAGGTATACTTGCTAAAAGTTATTTAATTATAATAGTAATCAACTAATTAAAAGTTAATAAACCATTCACTTCTTAGAATGATTGCGACGTTATTCTCCCACATGTCGATGCTTTTATTGAGATTTTTTTCTGTAATTATTGTAATTAATAAGAAGTCAGGAATCGAAGTATCTATGTATGTAACATATATATTTTGAACAGTTATTATTTTCTTTACTTATGAGGTGTCAACGAAATAAATGCGAAACGTTATCACTGCGTTGGATTAGCATAGATTTCTAACTGAGATAAAAGGAACAAAAGAAAATGGACAAGTATGAATTAACTGACCGAAACTGATTCACATTTATAAATACAGAGTCATTCAAACTGAGTGGTACATTAGATGCTTTAGGGAAAGTAAGCATGTTACAGATTTAAAAATTTGGGAGTTGGTTGATGTCAACTTTCTTATTTTAAATGGAATGGTATACTTTTTACGATGCATTCGTATGAAACATAAAATTTTAAGGTGACTTTGATGACCAACTTGTATGCCCATTATGCGATGAATAGTTTCTGAGATAATTTAATTTATTAAAAAAAAGATTGCACCGCAACCCAAACTATAAAAAATCATAACTTCCATAAAAAATGACTTAGAATGTTGAAATTAGTTATTTATTAGTTATAGCGTTATAATGCTAATGTCATGCCAAAACTAAGCTTTACACTTTGTAAAGGGCGTTCAGAAAAAAACAAAGTTTAAAAACTTCAACCACGAATAACTTCATTATTTCAAATGGCACTTAGCATATTTTATTGTGTCATTATATTCCTTTTTTATTCTCTTTCGATTCATCTGAATATCTACTGTTTTATTTGAAAATTTTTGAATAATTATAAATTTTTACTTAAATAAAACAGTAGGAAATATCCAGATGAATCGAAAGAGGATAAAAAAAGGAATTGAATGACGAAATAAAAAATGCTACGTGCCATTTGAAAAAATGAAGTTAATCGTGTTTGAAGTTGTTAAACTTTGGATTTTTTTTCTGAACGCCCTGTACAAATTATAAATCTTAGTTTTGGCATGACGTTAACGTTAGCCTTATGACTTGGTTATAACTGGTAAAATTTTGGTCATCAAAGTCACCTTAAAATTTTATGTTTCAAATGAATTCATCGTAAAAAAATTAAACCATTCCATTTAAAATTAGAAAGTTGACATCAACTTCCGTTAAAACCGGAAGAGATCGACAGTTGAAATTATTTTAGTTAAATAGATCATCCTTGATAATCCTTACTCCCAACTCCAAAAGATTCAAATCTGTAACACGCTGAGTTTCCCTAAAACGTCTAATGTACCACTCAGTTTGAATGACCCTGTATATATATACTTATATATGGTTGCCTTTGTTAATTTTATACGGCATCATACTCATCATACGCCAACAAATTGAGTATACAAAGAAGTGGTTCTCGTAAATTTCATTGTAAATGACAATGAGTGACACTTCTCATTACGTGCAATTTTAAATGGATGCACGCGGACTATGGATGGTGAATTATTATCAAAGACCGAATCAAAAGTGGACACTTTTGCACTAGAAATTCGCATAGTGTAACTGAAGCTGATGGAACGAATCAACAAAAGAATGAATGAACGGTCTAAGTATCTCGGAGCTTTTTATTTCGGTATGACCGATTAGTCATGAGACTTTTCTCTATATAGCAGTGGTGGAGAGTCTATATGACATGCGGGTCAAATACTGACCCACAAAGGATTTGCAAGTGACCCACGCGTTTATTGTTATATTGGTTTGCTTTTATAATTATAAATATAAATATGGAATCAACAGAAACAACTACTCCTAGGGCTAATACCCCATCGGCATTGAATTACACTGTTGATTCCGAACGATTATTAGACGAAGATAGCAATAAAAAAAGAAAGTATTAAAATCCTTTTTCGTCTAATTATAAAGGATCGCAGATCCCACATTTGGAACGCGTCCTACACAATAGGCACAGCCTATCAGGTCTCATCAGAAAGGCTATTATAAGCTATATAATAAATATTAATAATAGTAACATAGAGGCAATTGTTGCCATCTAGTGGATTTTTGCTGCTACAGAAGATATTAAACTTGACAGGGACTCACTGAGGTATTTAAGCTTGTCCAGTTGAATCAACAACGCAGCCTACATTACATACGTGAATTCACGTAAAGCTTATCAAAAACAATTATTATGTTTTTGGTCATATATATATGGAATCAACAGAAACTGTGTTACCAGATGTAGATCGCCATTACGATCTTATTAGATGTCATCAGCACATCATAGGTAGCATGGATAAATCAAACAGAAGTTGTTCCATAAGATGAAGTTGTTAATGATGTTTGAAAATATCAAAAGATTTATGAATAAACTTGACATTTTTATTAAAAATTTGAAGAAGGGTGATATTGTTTCATCCAATTCTTTATGAAAAAATTAACACACACTTTGTAGATTTATCATTATAAAAATTTGCCAAATTTGACATTTAAACGTTAATTCCTTACGCTTCAGTAACTTTTTAACAGAAACAATATAATTAGTGAATAACGAGTATATACAACCGAAAGTCTCAATTTTCATCTACTTCTGTTTCAAAATTGATAAAAATTCTTTAAATAGTTTAGACTATCATAATATTGTATGCAGTAAGTAAATTGTTGTGTAGTTTAAGGGCGCCGAAAGGACATTTATTTATCCATATCGTACAAATATTTTGTCAGCAAATACAAACGTAGGAAATAAATTACATTATTTATTTTCAATAAAGATGATCCCAACGTCGATTATTAAAGCAAATAAACAGGTCTGAAAATAGGCGCCGTAGAGGACAACAAGAAATGTCTTCTAGACGTTATTTCTATTAATAAGCATTAGTGTAGAATGTAAATGCTATAAACACAAACAATTCGAAACTAAGATTGTTTTAATGTTTGACATTGAACAGTTGTAAGTTGTAAGGCTGGTGTGCATGTGCTGCAGACTGCCAAAGATATTAGAAAAATATTTATTATGTTTTTGCGACTGAATCACTAAAATTTATTAATATAATAATTTCCGACGCTTATGTGACTATGAAACATTACGGAGTAGTAAACCAAATGAATTCTCTGTGTGTTTGGTCAAGTGCGTCGCGGAATACATAGCTGAGCCAGCAGGGTGGTTCTGTGCACCAATGAAGCTGTGCCCGCTCTCATTAACACCTTATTTGCCAGATTAAAACAGTGATTTTAGGCGAGAAATTGAGCTGCAATCCATGCAGAGAAGCACATCTGCTCGAGGCAAACCTAATATTTTCGGTACAATAGTAATAACCAGTTCGTTTACATTGAGTATTCGTGTGAGACTTAACCTTTTACATGTATTATATTGTTGATTTTACCCATATTTAGAAGGGATTACGATATAGATATCGTTAATGAAGATGAATGCCTTTATTTTAATATATGTGATCGATAGTGACCATTTGATGAAATATACTAATTAATATAATAAATAAAACTAAAAATGTTAAGATGTTTAACACTTATTTATTGACCTCGACAATATTGTTTCGACCCACATGTGGTCATTTTCAAGAGCAAACAAGTACTATGTGGTCTGTGTGAACTGACTTAAAAAAAAAATACTTCAGTAAATATTTACAGAACATCCGCTATATATCATCACGAGCCGCCACTGGTCATGGTATTATTGTCTTCATCAACATATTTTTTGTTATCTACTCTAAATAGTCTTTATGTTAAAAGTGTTCTGCGTAATTTGGTAATTTTTATTGTCCCTCTCGACAATTTATCTGATTTTAACGAAACAATAACTTCCATTTTCTGTTCACATTTACTTGGACCCTCTTACGAGTTTGTTAGTATATATCTGCTCGAGAAAGTGGGCACTTGACTTTTTCTTTATGCCTAACTCTATCATGACATATCAGTAATTGGAATCGCACATACAAGTGGAAGTCCTTAGAAGTAAAGTGAACATGTGTAGGCCGCGATACGTATTCCCGCGGACACTTGAAAAAATTATTTTTTATTATTATGCAAACAAACAATATCATTCCACACACCAACACAACAGCGAGCACGCCTACTACCTTCTAATGGCCCAAATAGTCGCGGCCAGCTAGATATTCACCAAAAGAATAGACTGACACAGGTGACTGAGAAATTACCACGATTAAATAAGACATTTATTTGTTTGCTTTGCTGTGGACAATATGACCTTTTTATGCCTAAAAGGTCACCGTTGACACTTTTGACACCGTCTCATCATCGTTTATACTACATTGAATAATATAATAATATATTGATTAAGATGCGAAGAATCACCGAGTGAATTATAGTGTAAACAATAAAATTTAGAAATAACAAGCCTTATAACACTATAAAAAAGTAATTTATTGGAAATCACCAAATGTACATTTCGACTACAAAGTAGTTATTATCAATGGTTAGTATTAACTAAAATTAAAAACAAGATTTCATCTATTTATATCTAAAATTACATGAGGATTATTGAAAGACATCGAATAATGGGTTATTAGATCGAAATTTATTAGGAAAGTCCTAAATTTCTGAATATACATATATTCATAGATTCTAAGATCCCTATAATTGTTACAATGTTTCAAAAGTTCAATATTATTATCTATGGAGTGTCCAGTATTTATCGCATGAAAAGCCACTGCAGATTTCCCAGAATTGTTATTTTTTAAATGATATAAATGCTCTTTTAATCTTATGGATAAATTTCATTTAGTTAAATTCCTGATAATGAAGTTTTTTGTCTTTATCTTTTGGATTACATAAGAAATATGAATAAGTTAACTTTTAACATTTTTAGAAAATCTACTCACACTAATAGATACATTCTTAACAGTTTTTACACTGACAAAAAACATAAATTAGTAGCTTTCAATAGCTTGGTCTTTAGATTAATTAATATCCTGTTAAACGATGAAAATTTCCAAAAAGAAAAAACTTTTATTCTAAAAACTGCTAAACAACACAATATGAATTTACAAGAAATTAGCAAACAATTTTCAAATCAACAAAAAAGAAAGTTTTTGAAAGACAATACTATTTTAAAAAAACAGAAGTAAATAGAATCAGATAAAAAATTAACTTTCACACCAAATTTAATGGACACATTAAGAGATTATGTAAAAAATTAGATATTGAACCTGTATTTAGTAATAATAAATATAAATTGGGAAGTATCTTAGGTAATCCAAAAGACAAAGACCATTATTCAATGTCTTTCAATAATCCTCATGTAATTTTAGATATAAATAGATGAAATTTTGTTTTTAATTTTAGTTAATACTAACCATTTATAATGACTACTTTGTAGTCGAAATGTGATTTGGTGATTTCCAATAAATTACTTTTATAGTGTTATAAGGCTTGTTATTTCTACATTTTATAATAATATATACTCACATAATACAATAATTATTTAATCAACCAATTTTGGATGGCTGATGTCAACCGTTAAGAATATTCTCCAAGGATTCCCCGATTGGATGGCTCACAGAGAATAATATATTAATAAGTACACTTACTAAAATGAAGAAGGAGAAACCATAATTACAAAATCTGATTAAAGTGAATATGTTACTGTTATAATTCCTTTTTGGAGGTGATATATTGAACATACCATCCCCAACACCCTATGAGTAAAGCTGCTAGCTAAAATTAGGTGTACTCTGTACCATGAAGCGTAATACAATTACAACAGATCTGACGTTTAAAGACTTCCATGATTAATACCATCTCTAAAGTTGGATGTTGTATTGAAGACGGATCTTCAGAAGCTATGTTACAGGCAAACAGACGGACATACAGATGTACACCGTTCAACAAACGTAAACCAAAACTACTTCAAAGACCTTTAAACATTTATGGTTGTTAAACTATATATATTTTGTCAGAGTTTTGTTATTTCAAAGCCCAACTGAAATCATCAAGCGTTACTAACTAACCAACTAAACTAGACCTGGTACATGGTGTAAATTATGATAAAATCTGATAAAAATGTGCGGAGGTTATCCAACATCTCATTGCAAATAAAAAGCGTTGACAAAGCCTGACATCATTTAGATGCACTTTTATGGACCGACGACCGAATCAGGAATTGTACCTGTGCTACTGCGTGTGTTTTGTTTTGTTTGCGCATTCCCTCGAACTAACGCATCCATGGCAAATACGGCGTGTGGTGTGTAAGTACGAATAGATATTAAGGCTTTCCAGGAATAATACGTTAAACAATGACGCAGGCCGCACAGTATGTTGTACCTACGTTACATAAAGGATACACAGTTCGTGACAATAATAAATTCTGGGCCCAAAGTATTTAACTGTTTCAAGTCAGAGACTTAAAACACCCCAGCTGTTTTACGGACCAAACTATATCCAGCTTGGGACTTGTTTGTGACAAAACTACTGTTAAACGGAACTTCTTAAGATGTTATTACAGGGTAGAAGGTAATTGTTCAATCTATATTTGTAAAACAGTGCCGAGACAGACAACGCGCAGACTAAACCGGTGGACCTAATAGGGATTTGGGAGGAAATATTCCTGGAGTACTCTAAGGGTACATTAAGAAGGGAGCTTTTTGAAATTCCATCGTCAAAGGGGTGGTAACGTTTGTATGGAAAAACAATAATTCCAATTCCAAGGTACAATTTTGAAACTTTTTTCTAAACTATACAAAAATACGTAACATTTATTTAAAAAGAGATAATGCCTCGACATATATTTAGAGATATTTATGCTGAAAATATAAATATAAATATTCTTATTCCAAAAATAATCCTAAAGGTTAAAATTAAGTGACCAATAACGGTATCTTTTATATTTAAACTTAAGTTGCAAAGTTTGTATACTTGCAGGGAAGAAATCTAATGCGGTAGGAGGTTATTTAAATATTGAGTTTTTTTTTTAAATTTAAACATGAATAAAATTGAATAAAAGCTTGTGAAATTATAGATACTTATCAATTCGAAATTTAAAAATTCTTAACGTGTCCTTCTGGGGATGAAAAATTATAATCTACAATTAATTTTTTATAATTTCCGGATTAATTTATTAACGTACAATTCAATTCTCATGTTTCAACTACACCATGCGTTTCTCCAGTCGCATTACCTACAAACCACCCTGTATAAAAAACATACAATTGGGTAAATAACATTCAAATTTATCGGGAAATTAAATAAATGAACACCATGTGATTTACACATGACATTTATCGATATTTATCCCTTAAATCCTCAAAACTTTAATAAAGAATTAATTGTAATAAAAACAATAGCGATAAACAATGGCTACAGTTCAATCCTAATAGATAAATTATTGTACAAAAAACAGAAAAAGAGGATACTTAATCAATTTTACCAGTCTCACCACCACATAAAAGAAAAGTTATATATTAATCCAAAAATATGTAATAAGTTAAAAAAATGTTAAAATTAATAGAATAAGTAGCAATAGAAACAATTTAAAAAAATGCTAATTAACAATAAAATCGATAAGATAGATAAATTAAAGAAATCCGGTGTATACAAATTTACTTGCGATGACTGTGATGCGATTTATATAGGACAAACTGGCCGCAACTTTGAAACAAGACTAAAAGAACATAAAAAAATCAATTTTAGACAACAAATTATCCACTGGTTTGTTACAACATTGTATTACATTGAAACACTCTATTAATAATAATAAATTATCGATTATTCATTTAGAAAATAAAGGTTACAAATTAAACTATTTGGAAAAACTTGAAATTCAAAAGGCCCTAAATTCAAACTTAAATATTACAAATGATTTAACAGAAGGGCTAAATAGTCCTATATTCAAATCTATCACAGACATTATCTAATTAGGAGGGATAGCATAAATAGACCTTACTGTTTAATCTTAAGTTAGTTTCTTTATAACTCTCAGATGATGACCTAATAATCAGTCAAAACAATTGTTACAGTAGTTCTAATAAAATAGCGTAAAACAATATCTTGTATGTGTTTTTACTTTATTGAAGATGTTTTACAATTATCCAACCGTGGAATCAATTAATATTATTAAAAATGACATTTATCGGATTAACATAAGGAATAATAGCAAATTATTATTACCAATTAATATGTGTACCATTAAAACATACAAGATTAGTTTTCCCTTGAGTTTTAAAAACGACCATGTATTTAATTAATAATATAATAAATAATTCATTAATGTAGAAAGAATTTGAAGTTGTTGTAATATATTTTACAGACTTGCACTAGTCTAATGAATAATTTTTCCATTTCCTTCTGATAAATAAAATTAAAAGCAGTTTAATGAGAGCCAATAAAAGTTGCATCTGTGATGCATTATTTTAATAGATCTATTCCTACCAACAGGACGATGATCTCAACTAATTGTAACCAAAATTAGTCATCGATTCAAAATGTATTTTATTGAAAGAACGAATAGATAGCAAAAGGTTTCATATTTTAAATATCGATCAACAAATTAGATAAAATCGAACTCAAGCCTGTTCTGTATTAAAAAAAGATGGTACAGGTGTCTACCAACACAAGAAAGCTTTTATATGTATGTTTGTATATATTCTTAACTTACTTTGATCAATATCTCTGAAATAATGGTGTAATTTCGCTAATGAATATCCACAATAACAAGGAATGCAATGAGCGAATATATTACGCACTAATTTTTATACGTATAACGCACTGACAGTTTGAATTGTTCATATATTCCGCGTGATAAGTTCGTGAAAAAAAGGAAAAAACAACACCGCAAAATCACTTGCGCTTTTACGATTCGAATATGCCGCGAAATGTTGATACGTGTTTCAGCGTGTTTTTCGAATCGTCGCGTCGCCGGCAGTGCACAGTAACTACCTCTCTTGTTGACGGTCTTGCACTGGACGCGCTTGCTCAACCTCGCCAAGCCCCCCACTACAAACAAAAGAATACCCCTCCATATTTATGGATTGATGATATGATGTATCTTTTTTCAACTGGAAATGCTACGAAAATTATCAAAACAAACTTTTCTTTTATAAATAAACATTACACCTAACAGTAAAATTAGTTCACCTGGAACTTTTTCTACTCCAAAAAAAAAAAACAGAAATGGTGGGACCGAAGTTGCCACTATAAAATTGCGGTTTTAAAAGTAAACAACCAATTTTGCCACCAGGTCATGGAT
This sequence comes from Agrilus biguttatus, assembly GCA_963921985.1. Taxonomy (NCBI): domain Eukaryota; kingdom Metazoa; phylum Arthropoda; class Insecta; order Coleoptera; family Buprestidae; genus Agrilus; species Agrilus biguttatus. The sequence continues at coordinate 6,510,530 of OY998121.1, read as the reverse complement.
ATGAAAATGGTCATTATGTGCCTTACATATATTGTTTATTCAGAAATAAACAACCACAAACATACGAAAAATTATTTAATTTGTTAAAATCCAAAATTTTAAAGGATTTTAATTTAAACTTCTATCCTTATTAATTATTGTTAAATAAAAAGTATTTTCCTTTCTCATTAGAATAATTTCTACCTATTAGGTGTTAGTGTCACAATCGGTTGTACCTTTTCAAAGACCCAGTAAAATTAGTTCACCTAGAACTTTTTTTACTCCAAAAAAAAAAAACAAAAATGGTGGGACCGAAGTTGCCACTATAAAATTGCGGTTTTAAAAGTAACCAACCAATTTTGCCACCAGGTCATGGATATGAACATGGTCACTATGTGCCTTACATATATTGTTTATTCAGAAATAAACAACCACAAACATACGAAAAATTATTTAATTTGTTAAAATCCAAAATTTTAAAGGATTTTAATTTAAACTTCTATCCTTATTAATTACTGTTAAATAAAAAGTATTTTCCTTTCTCATTAGAATAATTTCTACCTATTAGGTGTTAGTGTCACAATCGGTTGTACCTTTTCAAAGACCCTTTTTGGTTAGGTATAATTTGGTGGCACCTTCGGCTACGCCTCCTGCTTATGGGTTATTTTATCCATATTTTATATAACTGCAATAAGTACCAGTTTAACTTATTCACCTAAGGCTCTGTTACCTTACAAAATAAATATCCATAATCAAAGATTGAAATTTTAAAACAACATAGAGGCAATTGCTGCCATCTAGTGGATTTTAAAATTTTTATATCTGGAGTAGATATCAAATCGATTGCGTTAATATTTACTAAGAACTTGACACCTAAGCGGGAAATGGATAAGTTTCATTTTACCACTTTTGGTACGTAATCTTAAATAGGGGAAGAAACTGGCACCCTCTAACGGATGGTAGCTGATATAATCCAAATATTCATTACGATTAACAACGGAAAATATGGAGTGAGGAACTTAATTTTTTTTTTTTTTTGAATAAATGTTAATACATTTTCCAATAAAAACAACGATTTTGATTAATTTTCTATTAGTACAATTAATTTACATTGTTTTTGTTTAGGTGCGTAAAATTGTACCACCCTGTATTGGTAAAAGAAATCTGAGTAAAACTGCACAACCAATTTCATTTTATCTAACTTAAACTCAAATGACTAATAATGGTTTACACAGTTTAATGTAACTTGAAGATAATGAAAAATTCCGAGTAAACAATGATAGTTGCTTAAACAATTTTATCAGTTCTAAAATAGCCATTAGTGGCTATCAATGAATTGTTATTACGTTCATATAGCAGGTATAACTTTTGCGATTTATCTAACTTTCCAAAGTGAAATTCTTTTAACAACTGACCGAAATGTCACATGATAAAACGAACCGTTGTATTGAACAATTAACTGATTAGATATTTTAGGCATTTTAAGGCCATGATTACATTAATGGGCGAAAAATGATACATTTTATCACTATTTGGACAGAAAATCATTTTTCTAGTACAGCTTTAGAAGTCTGTAAGGTATGCGTTTCGACACCCAATGTGTCATCCTCAGTCCAGTGAATGTTCATTTTTTTTAATAATTGTTCTGGTTTTGACAGTAATTTTAAGTTATACAGTTATTTTATGGAATCTGTACAAACATAGGGTGGGAGTAGGGTTGTTGGTGTAGGTTTCGTCTGTTGGCGGGGAATCCCCCGTATGCAAACGCGCCCGCGAGTTAATTACCGCTTTAAATACAGAGGGCACTGTAACTGGCAGAGGATGTATTTTTATCGAATTAATATCTGCTCGGAGCGGTGAAGGTACAGACAGTAGCAGAGTCGGGAATTAAAAACAGAGACCGTTTGATCAAAGCCACCCCAGATAAATGCGATCGATGGCGTTTGTTAATAACTTGCACTCTTGGATCTACTCGACCTGTTCGGGTTCGGAATCATAAAATTATTTTCAAAGGGCAAAATTGTAATTATTTCTGTACCGGGGCTTTATATAACAATCTATTATATTGATTTAAAATTTTAATTGCAAAACTTTACATCACATCGTTCTTTAATATTTTATTTTGTTTGATGGCGAATTAAAATTGGAAAATTATGGGGAAATCAACAAAAGCATTGGCGGATAAATGAGGTGTCTAGGGTAGCTATAGGTCACATAAAATGTTTAAGAATTCAGGTTTGTTTACAGGGGAGACAATCTAAGGGTTATGACAAACCTATACTAGAAATTAAAGAGTAGTGCGAGGTGCTTCATAATTTCGAATTGATGTCCATGATGTCCACTCAAAGTACGCCAAATATGGCATGTAGGGCTTTAAGTTCCAAATTTTATGGGATGGGGTTCCACAAAATCGAATCCAATGTATTGTTTAAAGTTGCAAGCAATCTTTTAAGTCTAAAATCGGTTATAATTTGAGAAATGTTACTGTTTAAGGGAACGGAAAACATAAACATATTAAAATTTATAATATAATGAAAAACAAAAAACAGATTACATATTTAATAACATAATAATTAAGTAATGGTTAAATTTTGGAAACTACATGTAACAAAATTATTTTTCAAATTTAAAAAGTCATCTGGTTTTTCAACAAACGCACATTCGTTTCCGGGATGTGAGGGACAACTTATAGGCAAAGCATTATCTATGCATTCTTTTTCTTCTAACAATCTTCTAATTGAGGCCCAGATGTCATAGTGCTTACACAATTTTGCATATTTCCAATCAAATAATGTCCTCGTTTACTTCTACTTAAGGCTATACAAAGTCTATCTTCCTTGGCCAAAAATGATATATAATGTTCATAGACCCCAACCAATGACAATAAAATTATATCGTTTTCCATGGATTTGAATTTATCAATGGAGCAACATTTAACTTTTTGTAATGCTTTGTCGTTTTCCTTAACTTTATCGAATTCAACAGCTTGATATACGGTAGTAGTTAAAACTATTATTGATTCAGGCGAGACATCTTTGGACAATAAGAACTTTACTAATTGTACCAAATATTTAATTTCATGTAAATTTATTGCCGTTTTCCAGTTGACACTTTCATAACTATCGTCATCTAGACAATGATTAATAAAGAAAACAGGCTTCGGAATACCAGGAACACTGGAAAAATTTCCATAAGACTCATCGTCTACCATATCAGGATAAAATAACGCTATTAGTAAAAGAGCGATTTCAGATTTCATTCTGAACTATTTCTTTAATAGTGTCATAGGGTATTTATACTCTGATAAAATATGCACTAAATTAGGGTTCTTGCTAATTTCTGAGACCCTAATTGCAGCGATGAAACTTTTTTTACTTAAAATGGGGAAAAAAACCCTCTTTATATTAAAAGCTCTAAAACCGAAACTTTTTAAGAGTCGATGAGGTGGCAGATTCTTGATTGACATTTTACCCTTGGTGACTACGGCAGTTGCCGTGGTATGAACGAACGACTTGCATCACAACTTCTATTTCGTATTTCCTACTAACATAATTTCTAAATATACCTACTTAAGCATACCAACCTAAGTACCTACATTGGATTAAATATTATAGCGCCGTTCTCAAAGCAGTTCCCTTTTCAAAGGCCAGGGTAAAATCTCTTTGAAACTAATAGCATTCGGCAGAACTGTCATTACCAGTAACCTTCAAAAGATATTAGCTACACCTCATTTGGTTCAGGCCCCGGTTCTCTCGCACTCTAATTGCTGACCACCACTCTTGTACTGACCTATTAATAATAATAATAGTAATTGCCGAGTTCTGATTCGGCTACACTGTCTATGGGCAAGTTTTAATAAGAAATTTCCACCGTAATTTCGTTAACCGTTTAACTTTTAGCTTCATCACCGGTTAACTCTAACTAACTTTGACCATTGTTACCATAAATACTTAATAAGTAGTTCACGAACAATATTATAGCAGTATACGTACAAATACATGATATTAAATAGGTACCTTTAAGATACGATAATGTCAAACGGTGGTAATAACTTCTCTCAAGATTTAGTTACAGTGTTACCTTGCTAATACGTTTTCTTTTAATCTCTTTAGGTACCAAACTACCTACCTAAATAACCACATGGGCCGAAACAGTCATGTTTTAGAATAAATTCTGTGAAACGTCACTATTGGTTTCTTTTCTTGTGTTTTGATTCATATATGCACAAAACTTGAACCGTCAATAGTTTATACCATTCCTTTTATTATTTTATCTTCGCGTAACAGCAATGTTTATTTTAATAAATAAGAAATTTATTGAAATTACCAGATGCGGATTGCGATTTCGATCTTATTAGATCTCATGAGCACGCCATTAATAATAAAAATGAAATCGCGATGATTATTTACAAAGTTAAAGATTGTTGCACTGATTTCTTAACACTATTTACCTAATGACGACACATCTGTTTTCCCTACCAATTACAATTTTAACAATAGAAATATAACAGCTAACAAATTTCTACAGTTGGTGTAAAAGAATTATATACGAGTCATGTTTTTTAAGTAAGTACCGTTTTGAAATGAATAAAAAACGTGCAAAGATATCTTAATAATTTTATTTTTTAATGAAAGCCTGTACCTTAAGCTACTTTTCCTTCAATATTGAGGCACTTGTCATAACGTTTGACCAGTGACCAGTTTGTGAATACCCTTCTCATAGAACTTTACCGCCTGACGTGTTAACTGTTGCCCACGTTCCTCGTCTTGAAGACACTGACCGCCCAGATATTTCTTCAAGTGCAGGAACAAATGGTAGTCACTGAGCGCCAGATCAGGGCTGTACGGAACATGATCTAGTTTCCCAGTGAAAAGATGTTATGAGATCTTTGGTCCGATTAGCCACATCTTTAAATGCTCTCACCCACTTCCTTACCATTCCATCACTCATAATGTTTTGTCCGTAAACTGCACAGATCTCAGATCTCACGATGAATATCAATTGGTTTTAGTCCTTTAGCACTAAGGAATCGTATAACAGCTGGGACTTCTCAGTCCACAGTCACACTCACGATTATCAGAGGGATCTTAAACACTCAGTAAACAACGTAAACAAGGGCGAATCAGATTGTAATGGCGTCAGTGCGTAGGTGAGAGATGTAGGTACTACTCAGTGCGCATGTGCGGAACGCTGACCCCAGCACTGCGGCGGCAGAATATCAAAACGGTACTTACTTAAAAAACATGCCCCGTACATGTATAATTCTGAAAAATCCCGAACGTAAATTTAATTGTCGGGACATTTAAATGTGATTTTAATGGGGTGGGTTGAATTGTCCTATTGTGTGCAAAACATTCCATAAACAGGTAAATTTAGATAAGTCACTGACACAATGATGAGCACTGAATACTGCCTATCACGTAATATAAGCTGCGTCGTGAATTCAGTTGAAGAACTAGATACCTTTTACTAAAGCCTTGTTGAACAAATAAGCTAGCATCAAATATCAACGCACATTTTGTAGGATAAATAAATTTAGCACACTCATAATACTAAGTAATGAAATATGCAATGGGTTTTGGAGACACGTGTTTAACAACAGAGGCCTAACAAGAAGATTTAGCAGTGATAAGGTACCATGTCGACGTCACAAAGGCCTACTGTTGAATAAAAATCAGATAAACATTTTTCCAATTATTTTTGTTTGAGGTAAGTCCTTTGACGCATTACGCTTGTTTTTTTTTTAATTCAATTGCAGACAACTGCATGTGACAAAAGATTAATTTTAACATGTAAATAAAACAAGAGTTTTCAATAATTAAAAAAATTGACTTCTACAACTTCACTGACAAATAGTAGACAGAAAGTCAAAATTATGTAAAAATCCTACAAATTAGTGAATCTGTTTTGTTATAATATAAATTCTGATCAACTTTTTTAGATAATTAGACAATTATTTTAACTCCACAATGTTTATTATTCAAGAAATCCGCTGTAATTTAAAAATTGTTTCAGTAAGACTTTTTCAAAGACATTTTAACTTCAAAATAACCCATCAAGAGGCTATTACTTCGCAAATTATCTGTTACAATTTAAGCACTGAATACTGACTGTTACTGTTGAATATAACTACACAGTTCTACCCCATGACTAAAACATTGATTTTCAATTTCGTAGGCCTTAATAACGTAGCCCTTCACGCACGCCATCTAATAGATATTGCCCTGGTGTTTGCATACGGTTTGTTCTGATTAACGATCAGGTAATTCCCAGCAAGGGTTTTATGCATAACTGGTCCGATGTGTTTGTAGGTAATATACCACCGCTATATGCCCGTAACTCCCCTGTTAATGACGAACTTTAAACGGATTTGTTGCATGAAATTTATTTATTCATTTATTATAAAAACTGTAGTGATCAGAATTAGTTTTTGAAATATGGTATGCAAAAAATAAAAGAGACTGATATTGAAAAATTTGACAGTAGTAGGCGTTACATGTTGAAAGTCCATTATCAAGAAAAAATAATAAAATAATAAAAACAACCATAAAGTTTCAAAATAATTTAATGTCCACTACAATTATTTCGCCATTCAATGGCTTCTTCAGGTGGAAGAAATTAATGCTGAAATATTGGACAAAATGTGCTTATATACTAGCTGTAAGAAAAAGAAGGAGAGGAGGGGGTAACAACAGGATTTAGAGATTTAAATTTAAATTTAATAAGGGAGAATTATTGGTTTCGATTTAGTCGTTGAGGATGATATTTAATTTACAATATTTATTAATGTACATACTCTCCATAAGATTGAGTTTCAATCCTTTGTTTAAACTACTTAAAAATTTGAAATGTTCATTGTATTTATGGTTACATTATATAAATTAAATATAATTCTCAACAACCAAATCGAAACCAATAATTCTCCCTTATTAAAATTAAATTTAATGTTACCCCTTACTCTCTTTCTTTTCCTTTCCGTTAGCATATAAGCATATTTTGTACAATATTTCAACATTAATTTCTTCCACCTGAAGAAGCTATTGTATCGCGAAACAATTGTCGTGGACATTAAATTATTTTGAAACTTTATGGTTGTTTTTATTATTTTATTATTTTTTCGAGACTGATATTATATTTACAGTAACAACAACAAAAGGCAAAATAAGATTAAGACCAAATAAAGACAATTTCGGTTAAACCAATAAAATTAAATTTCGTTTAGACGCTAAAAGTCTCTAAGAGATATACAGATGAGGTTCTGTTGGAGAGAAAGTTGAAATGGTACAGATTTTTATATTATCAAAGAATTCGTAATTCTGGTGCACCTAAACTATGAATATTACGTTTTTTTTGTTGGGGAAAAGTTAGGATAAGGGAATGGAAGCAATTTTCTGGAACGTGAAATTAATATCACTTTACAGGGACCGCTGTTTACTGCTACTTCAATAAGAAGAATCCAGAGCGGGACTTAAAAAAAGTTGAACTCGCGTGCGGCTTTACAGGGACTTTTTTCATTAAAAGATATTAAATCACTTTATCATAATAATATCCTGGAACCGATTCGGCTTCGTGGTGAAAAGATGGCTGGCGAAGAACGTGCTCCTTTTTATTAACTTAGATAAATATTCTGTAGTTAGAAAACATGCCGGAAAGAAGGTAACCGTTTAAACTTCGCAGGTGTTGAGTTATCACAAAAACGCAATCAAAATTTAATTTTCAAATTGTCATATAATATTTTAGAAATGATGGCAAACTAAAGGTTCGAGTTCAAAAATGATTGATACTACTTTAGAAAAGATATATATACCTAATTTTAAGAAAGAATAAAGTTTCGAAAAAAATAAAATTAATTAATGGCCGTGGTCTAAAGGCTTGTTTTCTGCCTGACGTTTCGTCAGCGACTGCAGCTGACATCTTCAGAGGTATTGAGGTTGTCGAAGTAGCTTCCTGTCTCGATGTTCTCTTACACACATACGATAACGGTCCGCCGAGAAGAGAACATCGAGACAGGAAACTACTTCAACGACCTCAATACCTCTGAAGATGTCAGCCGCAGTCCCTGACGAAACGTCAGGCAGAAAACAAGCCTTTAGACCACGGCTATCAAACCCGGAAAATCATTCTTATAATAACGCCGTCCGTGAAAGCCTACACACTTTAATTAATTAATTAATTAATTTACTATATCAAAATTTTTATGTGGTAACGTCATTCTTTGGTAATTCTTTTGTACGTAAGGTAGGTTATCACCTTGATGAAAACGCGAAACGTTTACAAAAATTTAGAAGCCCAATGTAGAAAAGAGGATTATTTATTTAAAACAAAGGGTTCCTAAATTGAATTTTTTATCTAATAATTGGGAACCTATTTTTCAAACATTCCATCTATTCTTTCTTAGTATTTCACAGAAGAGAAGACCATCTTTACATATATCAAAAGTTTTGAAATTGTTTAATTAATCGGGCACAGTTAGATATATTAGAAGCAGAAACAGGAGTAAAGGGGTGCAGAGAAGCATGTAGATTAGATTACTGTGTGCAAACAGTTAAGGATGTATGATGATGTTCTTGTTTAAGAGAAGATTGGCTCAGGATTGGAAAGAGTATGGATGCGTGTCCAACCAGTCTTTGGATTGATGACCATATGACCATATAATGATGATTATGATGATGACATTAACCATTATAAGTAATTTATAAGCTAGAAAATTGCATATCCTGGCACCTTCATCAAAAAATAAAAGTTAATGTACGAGGGTAAATCAAATATAAACGGTAATTTCGTAAAATGAATTTATTGATTAATGGTACACACAAACTAAACATTTAACATTTTTCAATGTAGTTACCTCCGTACTCTACACACTTTGGCCACCGATTTGGAAGCTTGAATATTCCTTCTTCATAAAAAGTTTAAGGGCCAGTTGTCAGCCAATGCGCACATACTCCTCTACTTCTTCATTGCTTTCAAATCTTTTGCCAAGTGCCTCCAAATGATTCTTTCAAGGGCGTGGACAACAAATAATCACAAGGTGATAAGTAAGGGCTATAATGATGATATAATGATGCTCGAGGGTTTCCCAGCCCATTTCTTCCGATTTGTTACTTGTCAAAACTGCGGTGTGGCCAGGCGTCTGGAGTTATCATGAAGGAAGATGACGTCTCGAATGGGCATACCCCGTCGGGAGTGTAGTGTGTAGTGGTGGACCCACGTCTCATCACAAGAGACGATACGTCTTGTCGAAATCGATTCAGAAGTCTTTCACTGATCTCCGAGCTGACCTGTTCTTTACTTTCGGCAACAACCTTGGAACCCAGCGAGCACTAATTTTTATAAAGACAAGTTCATCAGTGATGATAGATTTAACACTCCCATACTCCCATAGCTGATACCCATTTCTGATGAGATTTGTTCAATAGTTAACCAGCGACCGGCGATCACCTACAACAAGCTCTCGAACAGCACGGATGTAGCATGTTGTCATTTGTGAGACTTTTTCTTCGGCGACGTTTACACTCGTATATATACACGTATACAGTGTAGCATCCCCAAACTGTAAAACGTCTTTCAAAGGAGTGAAAATTTCCGAAGCTTTAACGCCTTCATTGGTTAAAAATGCGTTGTGCAACAGACGAAAATATCTTGCGCTCAATCATGGATGTACTGCGGACAGAACCGAGCTCAGCTGCTACCTAAGCCGGTTTACCCCTCCTCATAAACCATACAACACTCGAGCATCGAATCCTCTAAAACAGAATTACGTGCTAAGCTAAATAGTAAAATTACCGTTATTATTTAATTTACCCTCGTAGCATTATATATAAACTTCATAATATAAAAACGTTAAAGTTATAACGCACATGATGGTAACACCTACCAATAGACTTGGATGACAAAATGTTTCTTTTATAAAGTTAAAATCGAAACTCTGATTTATGAATTTCAAATATATCAAATTGTATCTGTTCAGGATAAATAAACCGTAAACATTCCATTGTTTGAGTTCTTTATTGCTTTTCGATCACTTGTAAAACAGTACAGAGTTGAAAATAGCCGTGTTTCCTGAAAACTATTCAAAAACATGCGGTTATTTACCTAGAGAAGCCGCGAAATTGTTCTCTGAATACCAATGAGCTCGCTTCCCTCGACGTTCCTCCTCGGACAGAACGAATAAAAAAACATAAAAAATAACGAAGACGGAATAAAGAGGTTCTTTTACCCGTCCATTTCCACAAACTTTGTCGCACTCGTCCCGAGGGAAGGCGGGATATATTCAATAATGTCCCGCAAATTCCATATTCATTTTTTATTCATGTTTACGAGGGCAGAATATCTAAGGGTACCGCAAAACCACACAGCGAACTCTCTTTGCTCACCTTCTATCACAAATAAACGGATTACTTTCATGGGATCAGTCAGCGATTTCGTTGAAAAGGAGCCAGGACATTGAAAGGACCTGTTTAACAGAATGCACGTTTCATGAACTGAAGGGGGCGACAAGTTATTGACTATTTCTGTACTGATCTGAATAGAAAGTACTTACGAAAATCAATTTAGACAATTTCTTTGCCAGAAATTAAGCAAAAATAAGCCTAAAAGTCTTATAGATCTCCATAAGTTAATTTTACAAGCTCATCATTTTATTTCTGATAAACTGCGACCCAAAGCATTATGCAAAATTATTTTAAAGCAAAATAGTTTAAAATAAAAATTTCTACCAGCTACTCGTGCTAGCGGGCGGGCAGTTCCTTCGACGTACAGTGTAGTGCAAAGCCGGAGGGTAGGGCGTAAGGCTTCCTTCAGCTTTCTTTCAGGAAACGAGGAAGTGGTTGGATGGTAGTTAAGGAGAGTACGATGAGACAGACGAAATGAAGAAGAGAGAAGAGAAATGAAAGATTATCTGTGGAATATTACTGCTCCAGCATTTGCCTAAAAGATCCAAGGAAACCACAGAAAACTTGGATAAGATCAGCCGGACCCGGATTCGTACTGGTCTGCTCCAGAATGCTAAGAAATGATCTAAACTACAATAAAGAAATTTTAAACGTTTCCAAAACTACTACACATGAAACTTGATGGAGTAGTTAGGGAATATTCCCTACAAATTATAAATATGTAGGTCCACCGTTTGAGGCTGTGCGTCGTGTGTCAGTTAGTCAGTGACGTACTGTTTTAAAAGAATATATTTACTTATGCCCTTGTCCACGGTACACATATCTATTTTAGGAAGGAGCGTATGACATTGTTGCTAAATTAAAACAAGCAGTTGAAAATCAAATTACAATAACAACAATAATAATGGAAAAATAACGGAAATACAAATATTATCCATTGATTATTCTACTTACAATACCTTAATTTTGAATTAATTACATACTATTATTTTATACTTAAATCTGAATATATCCAATCAGGCAGCCATGTCAGAAACAAAAGTGTCACAAGTTAAAAAATACGCGACAGAAACAGAAATTTAAATGCTAAAGTTTTAACTAAGAAAAAGGGTTAATTTAAAATAAATTTTAAACTAATTCATGAAATAAATTAGCTACAGGATCAAACTTTACTGTCGAATGTAAAACTAAAACAACGTAGAAATTTGTATCAAATTTAATAATATCCTGGCAAGTTTCGGTCACGTGATCATTCTCAAAGGTTAGAGTAAAATCCATAAATACTCAACTGTGTTTAGTTATTAACTAAATTCAGCTTTGGAGCAAGAGTGTTCTTTAAAATATGTAAAGTTTGTAGGAAAGACAATCTTTTGCTTTTACTAATACCGCTTTGCAGGATAATAATATTATTTAAATCTATATTTTATTATTATAAGAAACAATGTCCTGAAAAGCTTATTTTGGTGTTTTTGATATATTGTTTTTAAAAGTTCTGTAATTCTAACATTAATGGCCATACCACCTTGTCCAATGTAACAAATATCACTAGTATTACAACATATTTTATATACTCCACTTTACCTCACTTTACCACAATTGTGGTGAAGCAATTGTTGTGTTCTTCAATATAAATATCTTGAAACTAATTTTGTGTTTCTATTTGTTTAATATGGAAAACTTTCAACAAGTATTAGCGAATGCCCTAAAAAGTTTATACTCCACTTTCTTAAAACATTCAAATTTGGTTTAAATTGTGACAAAAGCGAGCTTAAATTACAATTATTATTTGATTTGGAATAATTTTACATTGAATTTGTCAAATAGATTTCTGAATCTAAAGCTAGCTACAATTATTAATAAAGTTTATAGACACACAAATATTTGGTTACTTTTTACAATTAAAGGTGGTAAAGAGTTTTAGAAGATAATAAAAATCAAAAAATGTCTTACCCCAATTTACCACAACAATTTGAATTAGGGTACGACATTTTATTTAAGATCAGGTTTGAATCGATTGTTTAAGGCGACATGTTTTATGGTATTGAGTTCTACGTTAAAATCACTTTACTGTTTTCTTTTATAATGTATACGGAAAAAGAAACGGTCGTAGAAATTTATCGATAATTCAGAAAACTTTAAAATTATGTATACCGTTTCCTGTGACGTATAAGAGTTGTGGCTTTTTCAGTTGGAAACGATTTTCATTTTAGGTCATGACGCGTGAAATACAAAATCGTGGTTCAGGACCAAGTACAAGCTATATAACTGCGGATTGTTCATGGCAGTAGCCTTTGATTTACTACTTCATTTATCCCGTTCGTTGTTTCTGGGCAAAAAAGTAGAAAGAAGTTGGCCGATCGAAAGCAACAGTTAATCCACAGGAAACCGACCGTAAGCGGTGAAAGAATGGTAATTTTTCTCCTTCTTATCTGCCAATGATAGGGATTTATTTTTGGGTTAAAGATCCAACTGAAAAATTTATTCGCATCGAGTGGTTTCCAATGTGTTTGACAAATTCACTTGCGCTCACCTAATGGCATTTTGCTTTTCCCTAAATGTTCCGCCTTCGAAACCCAATTTCCAAATTGAAAAATATTCAACATTACCTTTCCACTTTCATTATTGAAAGTGATAAATTCTTTTCAACTTTTGAGATACCCTTCTTTATCTTGAACATCTACTATGTACGAGGCATGTTTTTTAAATAAGTACCGTTTTGAAATTCTGCCGCCGCAGTGCTGCGGTCAGCGTTCCACATCTCTCACCTACGCACTGACGCCATTAGAGTCTGATTCGCCCTTGTTTACGTTGTTTAATGAGTGTTTAAGATTCCGCCGACTGCGATGTCCGGGCTGTTATACGACTCCTTAGTACTAAACGATATTCATCCTGAGATCTGTGCAGCTTACGAACAAAACATTATGAGTGATGGAATGGTAAGGAATCTACGCCGTGCAATCCAGAACAAAAGACGTAATAAGTTCAGCAAAGGCGTCGTTTTGCTGCATGACAATGCTCGTCCGAATGTGGCGAATCGGACCAAAGATCTCATCACATCTTTTCACTGGGAAACTGTAGAGCATCTTCCGTACAGCCTTCATCTGGCGCCCAGTGACTACCATTTGTTCCTGCACTTGAAGAAACATCTGGGCGGTCAGCGTCTACAAGACGATGACGAAGTCGAAACAGTTGTGATGCAGTGGTTAACAGTTAACAAGTCAGGCGGCAGAGTTCTATGAGAAGGGTATTGAAAAACTGGTCAAACGTTATGACAAGTGCTTCAATATTGAAGGAAATTATGTAGAAAAGCAGATTAAGGTACATTCTCCTTACTTAAAAAACACAAATACATTTTTGTATGATTGCACAGCGTACCTACTAAGTTATATCATATGAAAATTTCATTGAAATATTATTAAATTGTTGAAATTTTAAACTTGTGTTTTATTTTATTCGTAAAATTTAATTGTAGTTTTTGAAACTGTACCGAATATAACTAAAAAACTATACTAACGCATCGATTTTGTTAATATTTATTAGCGAATTTCTATATGATTGTATCATGATTGATGTTCTAAGATAAAAATTCCATCCTTAAATTTAGCCGTTATTTTTTGACCTAACTACACATGTATATTGTGGAGTTAGTAACAGATATATTAGAAGCAGAAATAGGAGTAAGAAGAGGCAGAGGAAAGCCTTTCGAGGATTGGACTATTGACCCTGTAATGATGAAATTACTGACAAAGTCCTTTCTTAAAGAATGTTTATTTATAATACTTCAAACCTTCAGAATTCTTCCAATGTGCATCAAATTTTTTAATTATTTACTTTCTTTTACTGTGCGGTTTAGACGGGTCTAACTAATGCATATAGTAAAAATATTATTGTGCCGTAATTGTGGATCATTTATTCCCACAATTTTCTTCCGTTTCTTGAAAAGGGGAAGCGCGTCGGAAAATGCCAAAATCCCGGCAAGATTTTCTGGCGGTGTTGTTTTTAGCGCCGCGGTGCACTCCCTCGGGAAATCTCGCAGCGTCGAAGAGTTCGGACGGCGCGCCGCCAACGACGGCGTCTTCCGCCGACGTCGCTGTTTCGTACATTTACAGCCACATCCTTAAGTCGCCAGGATTTTCGCGTCAAACGGAAAGCGAAACGAAGGCGGCCACGGGTATAAATTTTCGCATCGACGACGTACTCAAACGTGTCCCGTGGTACCAAACAGGTATTTAAGGAATTAGGGGAACATTGTAATACATTTTCTTTTTAGTAAAGATAAACCACTTGTCTCTTTTCATGTAAACGAAATGAACACATTAAATGCAAACAGAAAGGTATTTGCAAGCTACTAAAAGCAGACACTGTTTTAAGAAAAACCTCAAAATACTGTCCAAACACTCCATAATAAGCTTTATTAATCCGAGTATTTTCTTTCACTATAAAGGATTCTCATTTTTCATCATCATTAAGTCGTAAGTCTGATACACCTATCCTGAACGAATCTTTGGATTTCTCTAAAACTGAAACATTTTGCATCCCTGATATAGTGTCCCTGATTAGCATTTTTGTCTCGGAAGGTATCGTACCAACCTATACAGAATATACAAAATTGACTGGACTTTTTAAAGCTTGACAATAAAACAAAATTGTCGTGATGAACAAATCTATTTTTTACTTTACCTTGCTACACGGAGTTACATTTTTTCACCATTTCGAATACAATACTAGTTGTCCAAAAAAGAAGGTATTAAAATCATTTTTCGTCTAAGTATAAAGGATCACAGATCCCACATTTGGAATGCGTCCTGCACAGTAGGTACAGCGCATCGAAGGCCATATCCCACGATTGGTTTCAACCTATCGGATATCATCATGTGGTAGCTGGCAGAAAGGCCTTTACAAGCTATATAATAAATATAAATATGGAATCAACAGAAACAACTACTCCAAGGGATAATAACCCTACCGGTATTGAATTACACTATTGATTCCGAACGAATCCAAGAATCGTTCGGAATCAACAATGTAATTCAATGCCGGTAGGTGTATTAGCCCTCGGAGTAGTTGTTTCTGTTGATTCCATATTTATATTTATATTCAATACTAGTTGAATTTATCAACAATAGTAACAATGATTAGTAAAATTTTAATTATTATCCCCAATGTCTGTAACAACTTGTTATCTTGGTCAAAACTCTTCTCTTCGCCGAGTTGACAATTTCTGTTGTGTACTTCTCCACGATATCACTATGCGGACATTAGTCATTCTGAGTGGTGTTGGACCACAACCATTTACGTGAAACTTATTCCCTTTCATCCCCAGGTCGTTATCAAACATGTGCAAGTTCCCAGACATACATAATGTCGATGAGGAGGAGCATGTTGTTTGAGGTAGATAACAAAAACTCGTAGGTATTTCGGGTAATAAGCTCATGAATCAAGAGAAGGGAGAGGGGCACCCCACCGTTGAGGGATCACACCCTCCTGTTAGAGTGGATGTAAGTATCTAATAAATAGCACGTTGTTTGTTAAGACGGCGCCAGCGTCGATTATATCGAAGAGCGACAATTATTATTTTCCGAAGGATACGCGGGGAAGTCTACCGAATCTCTCATGCAAATTAATGGTCGTTTTTCCCTAGTGTTTATTTAGCCGCTGCAAAGGATTTATTATCTACTGGTTTATTCCAGACGACAAACTTCCATAAACATCACGACACTGCATATAACGAACGAGGGTGTCGAGGAAAACTAGATGAAAAATTGTCTACACATATTTACAACCATACATAATTCTGCCTTTAATACACGACTTGGAATATTTTGCCAGAAATGAGCTACGAAGATAAATACTCCTGGCTTCGCAGAGTTATTTTATTTGATACAGTAGATTTAATCATTGTTTATCACAACAGGAACTTTAACAGAAATTTTTGAAAATTAAAATACAAGTGGCATTAGATCCCTTATAGTAATCTTCTTGGGGCGGACGTGACAAAGTGAGATGTTTTACGCCAATTGCATTAGTCTTCAATTAAGTATTAAATAACTGTACTTATAACTACTGTGCAATAAGATCAACCCGCATTCAATAGTTGGTTATGTCTTTCACAGTAAAGTCATAGTAAATTCACCGTCATTATTCTCGGATTTTGCCAGTACCTAACCACTACTTAGTAATACCCAAGTTTATAATACCAATAACACTATATAAACATCATTATAAATAGTTTTAATTTTAGCAATAGACCCGAAAAGGTGGAAACAAGTTTGTAGAGTTTTTTAATAAATATTTAGTATTATATACATTCAATCAATTTTATAGTGTAATTTAATGCCGGTAGGGGTATTAGCTCTCGGAGTAGTTATTTCTGTTGATTCCATATTTATATTTATCATATAGCCTGCAAAGGCCTTTCTGCCAGCGCCCACCTGATGGGACCCGATAGGTCGAAACCGGTCGTAGGATATGACTTTCGGTGCGCTATGCCTACTGTGTAGGACGCGTTCTAAATGTGGGATCTGTGATCCTTAATGTATATACGAAAAAATATTTTAATACCTTCTTTTTTGGATTAGATATTTTCAGATGATTATAGAGCTAAAATTAGATTTCACATCCCATTCCCTCAAATCCCACCCTTATTACAGACACCTCTAAGATATTTTAATTTTCATGGTTTCATTCTGTGATGGTAATTTCTTCCAGGGTCAGTTCGATTTTGCGCGGCAAAAGTGGAAAACAAGAAAACAGTAGAAAAGCACAACCAAAACATTGGTTTCTTCAGGTGAAGATGTTTTTATTCAGAACATCTCAGTTAGAAGGTAAATTAATCTAAATTCTAGAGTAGTTAATTACTACCATTAATTAATTTAGAATTTAGATTAATTTAGTTTTAACTGAGATGGTACCCTGAATATGTCGAAACGCTTTGTAGGTTTTATGTGAAAATGAATTTTGGATTTTAGTGTTTCATTTATTTAACCGTATTTGAAACATTTTGAGCCGTGGGTACTAGATATATATATATTCGGATCCCAAGTCTAATAAGTGCCGTTATATTGGAAATATTTCTTTCGCTACAAACATCTGATCGCATCAAATTAAAAGTAATAACGCGACTTGGTTATTGTGAGAATTCTGAGACACGCCATTTCATTGTTGTTTCGTTTATTACTTATTATTATTCGTCTGTCGAAAACGTCGAAGGAAAGAGAACTCATTACGATAACAATATATTGAAGAGATAGATAATGTCAAAACCTTCAAACTCATCTCGCTCGACAGAAAAATATTACTTTATCTCTTAGTTACTAATTTATGCTTTATGAATTTTCCGAAAGCTTTTCATTTGGCTCCCTCCTTCTGGAGGTACATGTTTGTTAAAACCGGGAAAGACGAAATATTGAATGAAGATTCTCCAAATCATTCTGGAATTTGTGTATAGACGGGAATATGGAGTAACAACGTGAATATCCGGGGAAAATACTACAATACCATAGCTACGTTTGAGGTTATTCAAGTGTTCTTAAATATAAGATGCTGAATTGTAATATACAATATGTATGTGTTTCTGTAAAACCGTTTTCAAGACGATACTGTACGGATAGATGTATTTTGAGCTTACAAAACATTTCTCACATTTGTTATGAAGTAAATATTGAAATAAATTAAATGAAGCATTTAGATTGTTTCGCTTCATGGGAGCACCATGAGGGGTAAATATTATATTAAATATATACGATACTAAGTATAACATATTTACTATAATAGAAGAAAACACTTGGAAACATTTCACTTAAATTTATTAACAAACTCTACACGTGTTTCGCCTTTTTATGGCATCTTCAGAAGTTATTGAGTTACAAGTTACAAGTTACTAAATCTAAACTAAAGTAATTCCTGTTTATACATCTCTCTCTAAATTTGGATCAAGGAGGGAGTTGCTTCTGAACATGATTTGGTCGTTGGCTAGTTTGTTTTTACAATTTAGGGCCTTCTTAGTTTCTAATATTTCATATTTCTCTAATATTACTCCGCCTTTTAGATTATGTAATAATTTTCTTTTTCTATTTTTTGATTAAAAGGTATACGTTTTCAGGTATATTAAGGTTTGCAATATATTTTGTTCTTTAGTAAGTTTGCAAATGACAGACTCTGTCGAAACAATTGTCGAGTTCGATCAATAAATTAGTGAAAGTATACAAGTGTGTTTTCTTCTAATTAATTTTGAATTTATTATGTCCTTTCACAACGTGTGCACCATCAAGTCTTTAGATAGTATTAAGTTTTTACACATTATACTAATTAATTACTAGTTTTAATACAAAGGATTTAACGATAAGATTTAGTGACAAAAGAAACGATTTAAAAAATGTGAAAATAGAAAGATACTGAGTCGAAACAGGGTCTAATAGTAATGCTTTTCAAAAACAAAAAAAAAACTTTTTTGTGTTTCATTCCCACCAGCTACTCGTGCTGGTGGGCGGGCAGTCCTTCCGACCTACACTGCTGTGCAAAGCCGGAGGGTAGGGCGTAAGGCTCTCTTCAGTCTCCTTTCAGGAGTCGTGGGAATGGGTGGGTGGTGTGGTTAGGGAGAAAAAGATGAGACGGACGATATGAAGACAGAAGAGAAGTGAAAGATTATATGTGGAATATTACTGCCCCAGCATTTGCCTAAGTGATCCAAGGAAACCACAGAAAACTTGTACCAGAGCATCCAGACCCGGGTTCGAACCGGTGACCTCCCGAATGCTAAGGAATGATCTAGAGTACTAGACCACGTCGCTCGGTCTTCAAAAACGCGATACTTTAGCTTTTGTAAGGACGCTTAAAATACGTCACAAGTACCGTTACGATACCTGAGAGGGTTGGTATGTGACACGATTTCTCTTCTTTTTAGCACCAAAACTCCACAGTTTGTGCTTCTTTATTTGTACTCAGGCGGTGAATATGTTAAAATACAAATGCTATCGAGCAACATTATACAGCTAAACAGATTAACATAATGGAATACAACAGCAATCTTGACGAATAATATTTAAATACATCACCTGTCGTAGCTTAGTGGTAAAGCAAAAGAGCCTGGGTTCGATTCCCGACGAGGGTGTGACAGCAGTAACAATTTTCCTTATTAATTGGACGTAATCTGTAGTGAGTACAAATTAATTCAAGTATTGATCTATTTAAAATTTACCTCTACTAAAATTTTTTCAAAATATATCATTATGAATAATAAATAATTAATAATAAACCAATATCAATTCCGCCTAGCTGGTTTCAAAGGAATTACTTACAGACACATTGGAAGCAGAAATAGGAGTAAAGGGGGATAGATGACAACCTAGATAATATTACTGTTCGAAAATGGTTAGTTAGGGATGTAGAATGTTCTAGTTTTAGGGAAATGCAAATATTGGCTCAGGATTTGGTAATATGTGTCCGATTAGTATTCGAACAGACGACCCAAAGATTCCGATAATGATTATTTGGACGGGTTCAGCTAGTGTTTACAATTTAACTCATTCTCTATCGCGAATGGAGACAAATTTTTGTTTGTTAAGAAAATTACGGAGTCGAAATGATAATAAAGTACTTATCTTGGGGAATCTGTTAGATATATACCATTTATACGGTAGACTAGGGAATGATAAATTACCTTACTCTAGTCCTCTTTATATGTAACCACCTTCGCTATCTCCACCGAAACAGGGAAAGCGTCAGGTTTTGTATAGATACTCATGCACATAGGTATGTATTATATGTAGGGTAGTAGCTACCACCTATCTTACAAAAACAACATTACTACAACCACTCTACGTTTCCTTCGTCTTCACCGCCTTCTTCTGCTTTATAATCTATAAATAATAATAAGCGTGTCTCGGTTCGTTAAACATTGAAATTGTGGGGGAATTTCTCGGGGAGTCGTCAGTGGCGCGCGGGTAGCTACAGAGTAAACGAAGCCGCAATTTTAATATCTAAATATGCATAAGCTGTAAAGCGCTTCCAAGACTGTATCTCTACTCGCCTACCTCTGGATCTGTCGGTGGTGTTGGGATGGGAGGGACAAGGGGCGGAAAGTGACAGTAATTGACTTAGCTCCACTTTCCTCCGACACGGATAAAGGAGAACTGCAGCGCCCTCCGTACACTTCCAGCGAGACTGCGACAATAATTAGTTGTGTCCACGAGGAAGAGCAACGGGTAAATTTTAACCTCTGTCGTAATGAGGAACTTCTTGAGAAATGCTAATTTTGTTAACTTTAATTCTACAGAAATTGATGTTAAACATAGAACTTTTCTTACAATTAAGCGTATTTGTGAAAGTGTATTAAAAAATAGTCTCCATAGACTTTTAACAATACCAATGTCTACTGAAAACTACAATAAAGAACTTAATAGAATTTATGCTATTGCGATCAATAATGGTTATGATCCCTCCTTAATCAACCTAATGATAAATAAAAAACTTTATAAGAAAACATTAAACATGATTTACCCTTTAATTACACATAACTAATCAAAAAAATTTTGTTCAAATGGATATCTAGGAAATATTTCATCTACTTTAAGCAAATTAATATCTAAATATACTGACGATCATGTATCTTTTAAAACTAATAATTCGTTAGGTATGTTTATTAAAAATAATAAAGATTCCACAAAAAAGTCCTTAAATCAGGTATATATCAGCTTAATTGCGGAACATGCATACATTGGTCAGACAGGCAGGAGTTTTAAGGAGAGAATAAACGAAAATGTAAAATGTTTTGAAAATAAAAAAGGAAACTCAACCTATTCTGAACATTTACTCCAAAATAACCATAGTTATAATAATGATTTTAAGATTTTATATATAGAGAAAAAAAGGTATGAAACTAAATCTCCTTGAATCTATGGAAATTAACAAATTAAACAAATTAGGCTTAATTCTTAATGACCAAATTGACATTGTAAACTCTCCCTTACTAAATATTTAATTTTAAGATTGTTCTGTAATTTCCCCTTCCTCTTAGTTCATTATTTAGTATTTAAGTGAAATGTAATAGCTTTTAGTTTATATAACTTCTCCACCTGAAGAAGGCACTGTGTGCTGAAATAATTATTGTGGCAACAATAAACAATTTTGTAAACTCGATTCGTATTTTTATTTTAATTTTAAAAAATAGTCCATTAATACAGCCGAATATTCGTGTTGAATTTTCGCTAATCTCTTGGTGAAACATTTTAATAGTTAAAAAGTAAAAAACACTTCGTAATTGTTTCACAAAAAATTTATCTTATCAATTGATAAGTAACTCTTTGAAAATGGTGTAATAACCGAAACAATTGTTAGAGAAATCCAATAAAAAATTTTTGTGAAACAATTACCAAGTATTTTTTACTTTTTAACTATTAACAAATAAACGATTGTTGTTAAAGATAATGTAGCATTTCAAACAATAGTTTCTCGGAAATTTTAAATTTGGTACGAACTCGTGTTTATTTTATTTTGCATTAAATTCATTTCTTTTATTAAACGTAAATATCTTCAAAATAGTGCAAACAACTTGTTCGCATTTATTCATCTTTTTATTTTTTGTCTTTGTAAAATTTTAGCCTTATTAGTCACGCATTTTTTACGTCTCCGATTTTTTATATTGTCATGTGCATTTGCTGTTTGTTTCTTTCTTTGGCAATTTGTGGTTTCTGTATGTATCATATTTTTTCCCTTCTTGGTATTGCCGCTTAGCCCTATTGTATTATATTTCTTTGTTTCCAAATGTTCTTCTACAGTTAAGTTAGTTGCTATATTTATTGGGGGTAATTTGTTGACCCATCGGTCCATTTCTAGAACGTAGATGATGCACCCACACATTGCTTGCAATGTTGCATTTTTGTATTTACGTTTTTCCTCCTTTTTTTTTGTTTTGTTGTTTCAAGTGTCGGTGCATCGGAACCACCCTTTCTCTGGGGAGCGGTTCTTAAATTCATGTTAATATAAGTATTTCTACATTCAATAGAGAATCAATTCAATTCAAAAAATTCAATTCAAAATTCAGAAGTCAGAATTCAACATATTAGATTCAAATATCAAATATTTAGGAGGGATCATTTCCAGTACATTTTAACATATAGCAACAATTACAACAAGATTTCTATAAACACATAGTATTAATAACATATAGTTTTATATAATCATTTAGTATTTTCGTAAATAAGTAGCAATCACGAGGTGCAATAAAATTAATGTATATAGTTGCAAATAGTTGGGTGTAATAAACTTTTAAAACACAAAGTCCGTTTATTGCACCGATTCCCCCATAGGAATCAAAAGAGGTGACACATCTGTGCACCGGTGAAATAATTTATTTCATCAACTAATAAACACAACTATTTATTAGATTTATTTCCTTTAAGCGTAAATTGGCATTATGTTCAAACAACAATTAATTTGTTGGTCAATAATAGATATGAAAGCAAAAAACTATTGTTTGATTAATTATATTCCTGATTTAAGTTATACCATATGTAATAAATTAAAAAAGCTGAACATAAATACAATAAATGTAAAAAAGACCAATTTAAAGTCATTATTGGTCAACAATCGAAGTCAGGGGTGTATGAAATTAAATGTAAAAACTGTGAAGCGATCTATATTGGACAGACTGGTCGTCCGTTAAAAAATCGTATTAATGATCACCTAAAATCCATACAAAATTGAAATATATGTACAGGATTTTCGGAACATTGTATTTTGTATAAACACATCCCAGATGTAGATAATGTTAAATTACCACACAATGTCCCGAAAAGTAAACGCCTGAATTTATTAGAAACTTTCGAAATAGCTAACGCCAGTAACAACAACAGGTTAATCACCAACGACCAATTAGATTTCTTCATTTCACCGTTACTGAATTTATTTTTGTAAGCCAGGTGTAAATATTGTACATCTTTAATTTTTACATTAATTGTAATATCTCCTTGATAATGGCCTCACAGCCGAAACAATTGTAAGAGTTTTTATAAATCTTTTGTGAAACATAGTCAAGTGTATTTATTTATCATTTTAAATTTTTAAAATCATGTTTCACCAAGTGTCGTGCGAAGATTCATACTTACAGAAGTGAATCTGCAAACGTAACGGTGGTCATCAAATACAGATTTAGCAAACTCTAGGAGCTATATACATACGTATATAACATACATGTATATAAAGGACTGTCATGTTCGGCAAGCGTCAACCGAGTTTGCTCAATTTGGTTTTAGTTGACAGTAGTCCTCTGCTTGCCAGTAACACCCACCGCTGTTACCCAAACACGTGTATTACATGCAACCACAAACCGCACTGGCTTCCTATTGTTTTACACGACTAGAACTATCATTTACAAATGTCGTAGTCAGTACCGTCTTTGTACCTTTCCTACATTGTTTTCAAAATATATACAATGACTCAATTCAATTCAATTCTTCATCAAGGATTTTTAATTAACTGATCAGTTCAATCGTCTTATGTTACCAGCAATAAAATATTCAGGATACAAATTGATATAAATATATGTATGCATATAAACTGTGAACAAAACAGTTTACTGAATAAATATTAGGAAAGAAAAGAAAATTGCTTTTAAATGTTTCAAAATTTTCAATGAGAATCACTCTACAATTGTTTCGGGTTGTTAGCCCTTTATCAAGAGTAATGTATTACTAACGGTTACAGTTAATAACAGGTCTTATATACTAGCAGCTTTAAAGTATTTGTTTACGTGTAATTAATAATATAATATATATACTAATAAATAACATGTAAATATATAAAATTTGTGAACATGTATGTGTGCGAACAATATTAATAATACCTAAGTATTGGTTAATAACAAAAGTTTCTTTAAATTCTAGTTGACCGATTGTTATATTACAGTTTTTGGACAAAGCTCTTTTTATTTCAAGTTGTTCTAATAGGGTTAGTCTTCTCCTTTTGTTTTCAAGGTGTAATTATGTGGATGTAAATTATGTTGGCTCTATGCAGTGAGTGCTAAACCCTGTAGATTTCTTTTTATCCTTTATGTTTTTTATGTGTTCTTTTTCACTTATGCTTAGACTCCTACCTGTTTGTCCTATATAGAATGCGTTATATTCCTTACAATTGATTTTTTATATACCACTTTTCTTAGAGTTACAAATTTTGTCTTTGTTATTAACTAATAGTTTGCCTAAATTACATTTGTTAACGGAAACGACTTTTATATCTAATTTATTGAGAGAATTACAAATTTTATAACTTAGTTTACCGTAATGGTTGATTAAATTATAATGATCTGTATTTTTTGATTGACCAGCGTCTAGTGTATAAGACCTGTTATTAATTGTAACCGTTAGTAATACATTTCTCTAGATAAAGGGCGAACAACCCGAAACAATTGTAGAATGATTCTCATTAAAAATTTTGAAACATTTAAAAGCAATTTTCTTTTCTTTCCTTTTATTAATTCAAAATGTTTCATAAAACCATAACACAAGAGTCGATAACGTTTATTAACAGTTTACTGATATTATTGAAGAGGTGGATGTTAAATAAATAACTTCCAAATGTGCTAATTTTATAAGAAAGCTGAGCTGTAAGTAAAGCTTAGAATGCCGCACATGGCTTAAATTAATAAGGATGGTGATTAATTTTAGTGGAAGATAAACTATATTTAACAAAAGTAATATGTACAGTTGTACGTCTATTTTGAGTCTCTTCGGAGTCTATTCTAATTAGAAAAAAAACTTTTGGATGTTTCGTTTCTATCAGCTACACATGTTGGAAGGCGGGAAGTCCCTCTGATACAACCTGTAGTGCAAATCCGTAGGATAGGGCGTAATGCCTTCTTCAGTCTCCTTTCAGGAATCGTGGAAATGGATGGGTGGTGGTTAGAGAGAGACAGATGAGACAGACGGAATGAAGACAGAAGAGAAGTGAAAGATTATCTGTGGTATAAGGAAACAACAAAAAACTTGCAACAGAGTAGATAAATCCGGATTCGAACCGGTGACCTCCCGAATGCTATGAAATGATCTAAACCACTAGATCATGCCGTTCGGTATTCGCTTCCTTATGTCTAAACTTATAAATAAATTAACACTAAGAAGGTTGGGGCCAATAATGCTATTATACATTACCCTGTAGCGTTTATTGCCTCACTCGTCTCTTCCAGGGTTGTAAATTTAAGTTGATCAGACAGTCAATCACAGTGGTCAGTCACACATAGTCAGTCAGTCACTCAGAATCACTCCGCCAACACACCTAAACTTACTTAATCAACAAGTCCTTATTACCACATCTTCTTTTCTTCTTTTTTCATCAGTGTATATAATTGCTCATAGTGTACAAATTGAACTTTGTTTGCACCCGATCGCATTATTTTTGTTGTGTCGTTTTCAACACCCCCACGACCAAAATCCTTTCAGAAATCTGTCATTATTTAACACTTGTAAGACGAGGCTTCCAGAACTCAATAAGTTTGGGGGATGTTTATTACACTCGAAAATATACTTCATTAACAATAAACTATCCTTTAGTTAAAAATTCTCACCTACTAATAAACTTAATATCCCTTATTGTTGACCCCAATAAACATAATATTCGTTCGATGATGATGCATCTACAGGGATTTCTAGTAGGGTCATCTACCTAACTACCCTCGGAACATTTGGGTGAATGAATTATGTACATTCAATAACTATTGTTTAAAAACCATTTACAACTCCAAACATTCTTATACATTTACTCATGTGGAAGAAAAGAGAATGTTATTGGCAAACTAAATTACTAAAGAAAATTAATTACTTTGGTGCCCAATTCACTCATACCACATGAGTAATTAAATAAAAAAATAGGTTTGTCCTTACCTTCGAGAGGGCAAATTAAAAAGTACGAGAGGAATAAAAACGTTTTGTGGTTGAAATTGTCGGGAAGATTCCGATTTCGGCTATTACAGATGTCGAATAATCATGTTCGGCATTTGATAAGAAACGATTTAAACGGATAAGATTTGTCCAATTTTGCATGAACCATTTTAAAAATAATTTTGCTCTGAACAGGTCGTTACCTGCTGATTTCTGAGTTTAAAGTAACGGGTAGTTATATTAGTTAGTATATATCTCTAACCAAAAACTTCGTATTCTTTGGAAAGTGTTAATTTTATTTCTCACAATGAGAATATTTGCTTCGTCGAACTTTGGTGGAACAGAACATTAGCATTAGGGTGTTATATTCATTTAAAATAGTAGCAAATTATTGCGTAAGATATAATTATATTAATTGCGGACGTGAGACGGTAACCTTTGTCTGCTTATACGCTCGAGAATTGCAGGGAGCAAAATGGACTGTCATTCTGTAATATTGTGGCAGACCGCGACTCTGTTTTTCTTAAGATATTATAATTGGGTTATTCGTTGCTGTCACCGTTGAATAGAACTCCCGAAGCGGACCGCTGAAATAATTGCCAATTAAATATGAGTGTCTTAGGAATTTGAAAGCTGGTATTCCTGAATAGCAGCTCGTGTTTTTCCAAAGAACAAGAGAATGATGAATGCAGAACTTAATTGTTCAAGATTTTATTAGCGCGATGCGCTCTATGTGGTGAAATTCGCAAATGAAAAATCACGGTTTTAATTTTAACGAATCATGAGCTTCCGATTTTTTATGTTAAAGATATACCATATAAATAGATACACATTATATCAATTTGCTTTTAAAGAACTCCGTCGATTTGGTCAGTCATTTATCGAGCCTTTCTATAGCGTGCTAATGAGTTTGTTAAATTAATCTCGAAGAAACTGAGGAAACAAAATTGAAACTAAGAGTTAAATAAGAATATGGAATCAATATAAAGAACTACTCCGAGATCTAATCCTACCACCGGCATTAAATTACTCTGTTGATTCCAAAAGATTCTTAATCGAATTTGGGATTTGGCTTTGGGTTCGTAGTGCCTGCTTGGTAGGACGCGTTCCAAATGTGGGATCTTTGATCCCTAATATTTAGACAAACAAGGATTTTAATGCCTTCTTTTTTGGATACGTTATCTTCGTCTAAGAATCTTTCGGAATCAACAGTGTAATTCAATGCCAGTAGGGGTATTAGCCCTCGGAGTAGTTATTTTTATTGATTTCATATTTATATTTATCATATAACCTGTAAAGGCCTTTTTGCCAGCGCCCACCTGATGAGACCCGATAGGTCGAAACCGGTTGTGGGATTTGGCTTTCGGTTCGTAGTGCCTGCCTGGTTCGACGCGTTCCAAATATGGGATCTTTGATCCTTAATATTTAGAGGAACAAGGATTTTAATGCCTTCCCATTTAGGTATGAAACTAAAAGTGTTACTGCTAACTATAAAGATGTTATCTACATGGACGAAGCTAAAAATCCGAGTAGATCTTAGCTAATACAATTGAATAATTCCAATAGGGTAAAATCAATATTTGGTTACAAAAAGTTCACAGAAATCTCCGGTTCACCTAAGCGAGAAATAAGCTGTTTGTTTGTGCAGGGGGATTCACGTGAGTTTCAATGAAGCGAAGAATTATAATTATTAAATTTAACTTTATTATAAGATATTTTTGTATTACAATAAGTCCACTTGGCATAGAATTTGGTCAAAGACTTATATTAAGAAATTACCTTTAGTTGCGTATGTTTATGTTACAGCTACGATTCCCAGGCTCTGGATATTCGCTCTGCTAATATTGACACGGATATAATTTCTCACACTGTGCTTTTTAAGAAATATTTAACTAGCAGATATACATTAAAAGTATATGATATATAATAAATTTACACATCAATTTACGTGATATTTCAATATAAGCTATAGACAAAAATCTATTAATTGTTTAATGATTAGGAATTGTAGCAGTATATGTTTCGTTTTTGGAATGAAATCCTAGTATTATGCAACTAATTAATTTCACTAGATATTTCTAGCCGACTAGGGCGCTCACATGAGAACAGTTCTGCCGAATTCCAATTAACTTTACATTAACGTACATGTTCATAGGTCTATAACCAACATTTCTGTAAACCGCTCAATCAACGGCAGGCTAATAATAACGCATCTCAGTTCAATTGCTCCTACTGTTCGTACATAACAATAATCCCATGTTAGCAATCGTTCCGAAATAAATTATTTACATCTGCTTGCAACTACCTCTCTCGCTTAATTATGAAAATGCCTTTGGTTGCCACTGTACTGTGTAGTAACTACTCACGGCACGCTGGCTCTAAATCAACTGTTATTCCAATAACTGTTCGCTTATAAACGTACAGAATTAATGTTATATAGGTACACATATATATATAACTGAGCTACCAGAGTAGGAAATGGAATAAATGTAGTAACATTATTGAGAGAATAGTTGAAACCTTCCAAGTTTGGACTGATGGATTCTGTTGCCAATGGCGTATAGAACTTACATATCAATCGTGGCGAAATTGTGTATACAGCCACTACCAGATCCTATCTATGACCCTTCTACGGCTAAATATTGACATTTGAGTGCGCTCGACATGTCAAAACGTTAATGATTTTTAATTAAAAATAGCCATTAAACAACAATATCTTGGACATCGAAACCAGTTTGTTCCATTCTATAATTAGACACTTTATTAGTTAGGTAGTTTCGTAATTTTGTATCATTAGAGGAGATAGCTCCATAAAATTACCTTATAACCTTGCCTATACGCTAGCACCATAGATACGTAGAAGATTTTTATATACGAGGGTGGTTTGAGAAGTCCGTGACTTTTTGAATTTCCCGCGCAGTAACTATAAAAGCAATACTCTTTCCGTTAAGTGGCATCTATCGGTAGACTACTCTAATTTTTTGAGCATATGAAAATTAAAAACTGTAAATATGATTGTGAAAAATAAATTAAAGATTTTTAAAATAATTGAACAACATTAAAAAAATTTTAGTATACCTAACTAATAATTGATAAACGAGTATAATACGACCCTGTTTCTACAAGTCTATTTCCTCCCTGATTTCCGGGATTACTTATACATGTACATACATATCATATATACATTATAACAATTTATTAATTTACTGAAATGTGTGCAGCTCATGCCAGTTTGTTTAATTGTCTCCAACAACTGTTCCGATCAAAGTTAGTTAACGGTCTGGCGATAAGACATTGCGCCTTATGCTTCCGATTTAATAAGATCCAGAGTCGCTCGCGAGTCTTACACATTTTGAAATTATGGGCTCCTTATATTAATTTGACACAGTTGACTGAAGAAAAGAGAATATTAATAATTCTGAACGAACAAACAGGCTGCTGAACGAACATTATGTCGCGATAAAATCTGTAACTTATTCGACAATATTTGAGTACCTACTCATTGCTAATTAGTTTACAAACACCGTAAATAATTACGTGTCGAAAGCTGGAAAAGACAGATCTGATAATTAATGCAGTCATTTGCAGATGACGCGCCAAACATATTTTAGTGACAGGGGGCTAGGGGAAATGATTGGGGGTGAATTTGACCAGTTTCTCTCAATTCTAAAAATAATTACTTTTCGGATCGCTTGAACTATTCACTTCCGTTCCAAAAATGTCATGAGGTGGATGTTTTAGATCAAAAAGTGTATTTGTAACAACTCAGGGACGTAGAAGGGCGAGTTAAAGTTTATTCCCAAAATGGGCAAAGGTTTTTAGCCGTTTTGCTTATTTGCTGAATGCTGTCTTTTAAGAACTGGCAAATGTTTCGTATTGCCTTTTGGTAGTTATAGACTGATATCTAGTGAAGACTCACCACAATCTGCAAAGTTGAAATAACGCCAGTCGTGTAAAAACAAGCTGTATGTAGTTAAAGGGGTAAATTTTTTAGAGTTTACGTACCAGTTGTTAGTATCGATGACAGAAAAAAAAACTGCCGATATGGAAAAGCTCAGGTCGA
Organism: Agrilus biguttatus; assembly: GCA_963921985.1. NCBI lineage: Eukaryota > Metazoa > Arthropoda > Insecta > Coleoptera > Buprestidae > Agrilus > Agrilus biguttatus. The sequence goes on along the minus strand of OY998121.1, from coordinate 6,480,225 downwards.
CTAAAGCTCCAGTTAGATGCGTAAACTTTTTATAAAGTAATGAACTAAAAACATATTAAAGTGGATTTCAAACAGAAAAGCTCAGAAATAAAAGTTAAGTAAGCAAACTACAATATATCTTACTTTCTACTGATTATTGTGCCATGAAATAGTACATGATTTTATTTTAATTGCCATATGGTCATTGTTTAAAATTTTATATAAATTTGTAATTACCCTAATTTCTTAATAAACTTTACTTACTGACCATTGTTGAATGCGGTGCTAAAGACTTTTGAAGACCTGCAACAAAAAAAAAACATAGGTAATACTACAAAAATGTTATTTACGCTGCTAATTTAAAAGAGACATATTTTAAATTACCCCATCAGTCAAACAACTGTTACCACTTTTTTATAAATTTGCTGTGAATATTTTAATAGGATGAAAATAAGTACAGAGAAAGTTTGTAATTTGCTTCCTACACATTTCTACGCATGAATTTATCAGACGATGTATATGGAAACACAAAAAATGTTTTACGAATGACTGAACATTATTATTTGACAAATTTGATCCACAAAATAAATGTATATCCTCATTTTACAGTTTTCCCATACCTATGCTAGAGACACAAATACATGGAACAGTCGACGCAATGTGATTTTTATATATTTGATAAATGCCACAAAGTTTTCTACGAATGAGATGATATTAAATCCCATATTACATGTGTAGGTACTGTGTAGGATGCAAAGTAATGCTATAATACCGTGTAATCTATATAAATAACATGATAGCTAAGTCCACCGATGTGGATTCCTATTTTCTAACAAGTTATTTATGTTTTCATGCACATAGCCGACAACGATGAGGCAAAAGGTAATGTAGTATAAGAATTCTTACATTAGTATGTACTCACATATTTTGAAATTGGTTTGTTGTGTTTTTTTTTGTAATGAACGGTACAACACTAAATAATTAAAATAGTAAGGAAAAGAAAAAACACTTGGTAGTTTCACAATATTTAATCGAATTAAATTCTTAACGACAGTCATTTCGGCTGTTTCACCATTATCAAAAGAGTACCAAGGTATATTAACTATAAATTTCTACTTCTAGGTTTTAAATACTAAGATTTATGCTAGTTAAATAAATTCAATTTTGTTTATTCCTATATTATATATAGGACAGAGTGGTAGAGCCTTAGGAGTTAGGTTGAAAGAACATCTTCAATCAATTTCACAAAACCATGTATGTAGCGGCTTCGCAGCACATTGTGTAGTAAATGATTATACTTTAGACCAAGATAATATCAAATTAATTCACAACATGCATAAGGGCAGATTGTTAATTTCACTAGAAGTGGTCGAAATTAATAAAGTACTTTTTAATAACAAATTGGTAACGAATGCAAACAGAATTCCATTTAAAAACTAGACAAAAATCTTAGTATTTAAAACCTAGAGGTAGAATTACTGTAAAAACAGATTTACATTAAACTATCCACGTTTAACAGCTTAATACATAGGTTAACAACCTACCCATTAAATAAAGTCAATTTAAATAATGAATTGTTATTAATTAAACAAATAGCGAAAAATAATGGTTATAGTATAAATCTTATAGATAAACTTTTGAAAAATAAACGTAAACAACTAATATTAAATGAATTTTATAATGTAAAGATAAAACAACAGCAAAAATGGAATTGTATTTGTTATGTTAATAATATAAGTCAAAAAATCTGTAATTATTTAAAACAGGAATTAGAATTAAATATAATCAGATCAAATATAACCAACTAAGGATATTTTTAAGAAATCTGGTGTTTATAGGATTAAATGTAATGATTGTAATAGTATATATATAGGAAAAACTGAACGAAATTTCGACATTAGGTATAATGGACATGTAAAATCCATTCGAGATAATAAAAATTTTACGGGCTTATCCCAATATTGCATTAGATAAAGAACACACCATTTGTAAAAATAATGTATTAATTTTTCATATCCTTAATAACAGCAAACAACTTAATTTCAAAAATTCAAAAATCTCTATTTTCAACAAAATACATCACATTAAATGATCAAATCGAAGGATACAACAGCTCCTTATTTCGAGCACATACCAATTGCCGAACTTTCTAAGTAGGCATGCAATAAATAGTTTAACCTTCTGTAAATTAATTTAGTACTCTTGTAGTTCTCTCTGAGAATGACCGAAAGGTTGAAACACGTGTCAGAGATTGTTAATAAATTTTTTCTGGTTTAATTTTAAACAACTTAGAAATTTAGAGTTGGTATACAATGGTACTCTTTCGATAATGGTGTAACAACCGAAACGACTGTCGTCAAGAATTTAATCCGATTAAATATTGTGAAACTACCAAGTGTTTTTTCTTTACATTACTATTTTATTTTGAAAATGTTTCATCAAGTGGTCAACAACCGCAGTATTTCGTTTTACTAAACAGTTATACAATTCTAACGATCTAAATTTGAATTATCCATTTTTGAGCAAACAATAGTTAACATTTATGTTGAAACTACCGGTCGAATAAACTGTCTCATAGTAAAATAAAATAATTTTCGAGGACAAGAGGACCTAATAAATAACAACTTGTGTCATTCTTTAACACCACACACAATAACACCTTCGCGTGAAACGTTCCTCTAAATTCCATTCATATAGTTGTGTCGGCTGGAGAAATTACAGGATATCATTGTGATTTTAATAGAGCAGACGAATTCGTTGGAAGATTAAAGACTGTCATATTCAAGTAACGTTTTCTAAAGGAATAACACCGAAGTTATTCCATTAAAATTAATGGAAACGATTAGACTGGCTCTAGACCTGCAACGACAGCTATTACAGACTAGAAAATACATGATAATATTTACATCTCTGGTGAATATGTGAAATTGTTTAATGCACAGTGGTGTAGTATGGACACAACGTTCATAATATTGTACTTCAAAGTTTTCTCTTAAAATATTTTAACTTTTTTCTTATCACGTACTGAATGTTACACTTGCATCATTTTTAGTTTTATCAAGTTTATCAAGTTAAAAATTAAATTGTTGTTAACTGTATAAACTATTCTAACCATTTTCTTCATTGATAACAATTTTTAAGTATCTAGGACAACAGAAACTTCCCCTTACGTTCTACTTAAAACTACCTATGAGTAGATGTCTATAAATAGGGTGGTGCATCTTCATTATACCTACTTAGTCTGCATTTTTATATTTTTAGATTCTTAGATCTAAATTAAATATACGGTTATCTTCTAACACATGTTTGGCATAGTTAGAATCGGTTTTTTTGTTTCTATATGATCTAAAATGTTCGTTCAAACGAATTCTAAAATTTCTTCCCGTCTGACCTGTATAAATTTATGAACAAGAACAGCAATTGAGTTGATAAATGCCTGGTTTTGATAATTTCTCTACTTTGTCTTTATTATTCTTTATGTGTATGCTAAGGTTATTATTCGTTTTGTATGATACATTTATATTATTGTCTCTGATAAATTTATTAATTGTTAGTGATGGTTTCCCTATATATGTTAAAAGTTTAGAATATATTTATTACAATCACTACAATGGTTTGTTTCTTTGTTTCTAAATTAGAAAATACTACACGTACAGACAAAGGAATTAAATTAGACTTACTAGAAAGCATGGAAATAAACATATACAATAAACAAAAGATAATATTAAATGACCAATTAGAGATTAGGAATTCATCTTTCTTAAACCTATACTTAACCAATAAATAACCATATCCTCTCTATTTTGTTCTATTTATTATATAAATACGTGTAAGAGCGAACCTTAAATAATCTTCACCCGAATAAGATAATGTTTACCGAAATAACTGTAGTGATTTTAATTTCATTTGAATTTATTACCAGAAATTTACAAAGTAAACCCTATAAAGGTGTTTATAACCTGTGCATAGGTCTAGTACAAGAAAACTTAATCTACAATTCTTAATAAACTATGACATTAAAGTAAAATTAAGGAAGAGATAAAGAAAAGTTAATAGCGATATGTAAGGTACTAAAATGATAAGAACAAGCATAAAGAGGGAAGAAAAAAATATATAAATATTGTTTCCTTGGCCATGAACTTTAAGTACTCTTAACAGTTAAATATTATCCAGTTTTTTAGTTTGGTTTTAATACTTTTAGCGTAATTTAGTGTTTTTAATTCTTTGGGTAATATATTGTAATTCCATATAGCAGCGTATAAGCTATTCTTTCCCCGACTTCAAGTTTTATTTTTGGTAAAGGTGTGATTTTGTTTTGTGATTGATTGTAATCAATATATTATTGGAAACTTTACTGTTTTTCTTTTATTTTCTATTCAAAATGAACATTAATGGTAGTATATTTCTTTCGAATTAAGTTAGAAGATTGAATCTATTTCAGAAAAAATCTTGAACTGATTTCTGTGGGTAAATCAAACTGATTGATTTATCCATTTATCAGTTTATTTAATTTCAACATGGTGTTACGCCACTGTTTATATAGTTTTATATATTTTAACGAAATATTTTCACATATATGCATGTGTTATATATGACTTATGGAAAATGGTTTGAATGTTTTACGTAAGCGGTATTTTGAAGTATATGGGACTACCCACACAATTTGAAGTCTGCTTCAACACCTAAAGTGTCAAAATTCCTTGCCAGAAAATCCGTGTTATTAATTCAGATAGCTGTCAATTAAAAGTAGATGCCGATCGAATTAATTTCAGTGGAGATAATGAGCTACTGCAGACAAATGAATTTCGCGTTTGTTCAACGGTTATAATTGTTAATTAGAAACAAAATTAATTGTTACGTTAATTTTTAATGAGCTTGAACACGTATGGCGTCCTTAAAATTAAACGGGTCACCGAATATTTTATAAAAAACTTAATCAAATCAATAATTAATAAAATCTTCTGCCTATTATTTTTCTTTATTTCCATGTTTATTACAGGAATTGATGGCTAACAGTTTTAATTAAGCAATCAAAGAAAACACTTTTGAGAGTTTCAAAAATTATTTTTATTGACCACGACTATTGTTTCACCACACCGTGGCTTCATCAGGTGGATGAATTACAATACATAAACTTCTAATTTTAAACTTTATATATATGTTATATATGATTCATAATTACTGTATTACATTCTGTTTGTAATAGATACCATTTCCTGACAAATAGTCAATAAGCCATTATCGCCACTTTGTAAACTTATAAATAAGATCGACAGGGTATCTTACCCTCAGTTGTAGAATGCAGTTATTTTAATAAACATCTTAATTCCAACGTTTATTTTATTATAACAGATATTCTAAATCAGAAGTTAATAATTAACTTAAATAAGTTGGTTTAGTAATTATCAAAGCAATCTACACTCCAAGTTAATAGTTTGTTATGAAGAAGTTGTTTTATACAACTTAAGTAAGTTTTATTATCAAACGTATTGAAAAGTCGACACATCACCATCCCTTATTGGACAAGCTTAGCAACCTTGTGGAGATTGGTGCTGTCAATAAAAATTCTTGTTTACCTTTAATTCGTTCGAGATATAACATATATCTCTAAGTCTATTTAAGCTAAAGAGTGGGAGTGCAGATGTTTACTTCAGTCTCATTATTTATTAAAATTCCTAAATTGTTATAATTATTAATCTCTAAACATTCTAAAATATTTAACTTGCAAAATGTAAAATTTCATAATTTTCATTAAATGTGTGATCTAAATTTGTTAAATGTTCTACATGTAGATCTACATTTTTGATTTTCAAAACATTTTTTATGTTCTTTGATACGTTCTTGAAATGAACGATCAGTTTTCCCTATATACACATGGTTACATTCACCACATTTTAATTTATATACACCAGATTTCACTTTATTACCTATTTTATCTTTATCATTTCTAATAAGTGAACCTAAATAACAATTTGTTTTAAATGATACATAGGGATAATTAGGGATGTGTTAGTGATTTTTCTAGTAATATTTCCTAAAAATGAAAACGTACGAAATGTGTTTGATTTTGATTTTACTATAGGGTATATTGAATTTACGTTTTTTTTTTTATAAAGCTTTTTATTAAAAATCTGTAATACCATTGTTTTATTGTAATCATAATTTACTGCTATACGAATAATCCTATTTAATTCTAGATCGAAATTAGCTTTAGGAAGAGGAACGTTTAAGAGCCTGTGTAGCATGGGGTGAAAAAATGATAATTTTTGTGAAAATGAGTGAAAAGAATCATTATGTATTATTATGTCGGTGTATGTTGTTTAATGGTAAATTGCAAATTCATGCTTGTTATTAATTCGACTAATATTTAAATCTAAAATATTAATAGAATGATTTATTTCAGATTCAAGCGTAAATTTTATGTTTGGATGAATGGTACTAATGAATGAGAAAAATTGATTTAATTGTCTATTGGTGCCATTGAAGCAGATGAGAATGTCATCTACATAACGATACCAATAGTAACATTTTTTTAAAAGAATATTTTGTGATATTTTGTTTTCTAAATTCTCCATAAATATTTCAGCTACAAAAGGACTCAATGGGTTTCCCATAGCTAAGCCTTTCTTTTGTTCGTAAAATTTGTCATTGAATTGCAGGTAATTTTGATTCAATGCAAAGTTCCAAAAGTGTTATCATTTCGTTAATAATGACCGGATTTTCCTGATTTAATTCAAGTAGATCTATTACTAAGGATATTACCTCTACAGGGGGTATAGTGGCGAATAAATTGGTTACATCAAAGGATACTAGTTTTGAAGTTTCAGTTACCGATATATTCGATATATTTCTGATAAGTTCGAATGAGTTTTGTTAATAGTTCACAGGGTATTTTCCTGTGCAGTTTTCGAATGCAAATTTAAAATGTCTACTTGTCAAAATGTTCATATTTTTGGACCCTACGGCTGTTTTTGTGTTCAATAAATGCCCTTTTTCATTTGTGGGTGGCAGGTGTAGAGCGATATCGACAAAAAAGAAAGAAACGCGACGGAAATTAATGAAAGGGACTACTCCTTCTACAATAAATCATGGCTGCGGTCAAGGACGATAGTTCTGCTTCCCAGTTTTTATTTTGGCACTGATCCTTAACCTCTCCGGAAAAGTCAAAGTCAATTTTAATTTGTCAGGACAACAACAAATATGATGGTAACAGAGGAATATCAATGTCAGTTTATGGTTTTACATCATTATTATTTAATATTTATTGAAATAAATAATGAAAAGGTCATAATGGTCTTCTTAGATGTGAATTAAATTGTTTATGTAGGTGGTTGCCCTATTTTACAAACAGTGTAAATATTTTATATTTTATTTTCCACTTCTTGGGAACTAAAATGCTCATACATATTATTGTATGCCCAAAAGAAACAACAGGACAGGTTACTAATTGAAGAAACTACACAGTACTCGTTTTTATCTCGCCGTAAGCCTTTGGGAACTCGCAGACGACTCGTCCTGATGGTATGTCGCCTAAAGACTGCAGTATTGTCATTATTACAAGCACGATTTTTATTTCTTGAAATATGGTAAATTAGGGATTAATAGAGATTTAAACTAACAAGGTTAAAAGGTTTACTGTATTTCCATAAATTTTTCCCTGTATAAACAATTAAAAATTAGGTCATTGCGTAATGCCGGTTTCATGTGCTGCGTTTGAAATGAGGGTTTTAAATTTTACCAAATTGTAGAGCTAAACTCATTTCGTCGCGCAATAAAAATAATCCAAGATCTCCAATTCCACGGCCCCGAGACTTATTATTGTGAGTAGTATGGAGCTTTTTTTTTGAAGGCGTCGTCCGTCTCGACGTAGCCCCTTAGGCGTCGGTCGGTTGGTTTCTACAAGCCCATTTTCCCGTTGTCACGTAAGTGCTTTATGCTCCATTAAAATTAAACTGGGCATAAAAAATTGCAACACGTTAAATCCGTTCCTATATAATAGCGGTAGAAGAGAGTGTATCTCTAGCGAATTTTAACCTTAGGGTTAATGAAGGTACAGTTGCTCCCCTCTTCCCTTTGACCCTTCGCTGATGCTTATTCCGAACAAAAATCCATTTTCAGTAAAAGCTTTTAATCGTTATTTAAATTCTTACGCGACGTTATCTCTCGCGATGCAGCCAACCTTTCCATTTCAAAGGTCAGCGAAAATTCAGAACTGTTTATTCAAAGAAATTCCAGTTGAACTTATCCTTACAGACAACGGCTTTATCCCGGGATTTTTAAAACATTAATACGTTGCCAGTTAAAGGTTATGAACTTATGGGAAACTTAAAAACGAGATTTAAAAAATGGCTCACTTAGTCTGGAAATAAATTTCCAAAAACGTTATCTACATTAAGCAAGGCAATGCGTGTTTGTACAAAAGTAACAGGTCTGATGAGATGACCTTCTTTGCAAATTTTTATTAAACCATGCACCACAAGTGATGAAGCATTACTTATGTTTTCTTTAATTGTTACACCAACCTTTATTTCTTCACACAATTAAAGGCATCCGAAAATACTAATTTTTTAAGGATTTGGCAGAGCAATGAAAAAAGACGCACCTTATAATCTTTCACAAAATATTTATTATTAAATCTGACAATTGTTTCGACCATTACTCGGTCATTTTCAAAGAGTAAGTATAGTCTTACTAAAGCCAACATAAATGGTAAATTTTAACGAAAAATAAAAACAATAAAGTTTCAAGTAAAGTATATTTTGTACACGACAATATTGTTTCACCACACAGTGGCATCATCAGGTGATGAATATACAAATTTGACTTAACGTTTAAACGACCAACTAGAAGGTAATAATTCTCCATTACTCAATATTAAATGTACTTATTTGACTACTAACCCCCACCAACCTAATCTCTTATAAATGGTCTTAGTTAATTGTAACTTTGTTGTTTTTATTTATCGTTAAAATTATGAATCAGTTTCAACATGTATCAGCTACTACCTTAAATAAATAGTAAACCTATCTATAGACAATCGGAATCGGAACCCTCTAAAAACTAACGAAGATTGCGATTGCTATAACCATTATGGAGTCTTCTTTACCTAGCTGTTTTTAAAAGTGATGTTGAGGGGTTGCTTATCTCATGGTGAAACATTTTTAAATAATAAGTCGAATAAAAGACACTTGGTATTTTGTTTCATAATTTATTGCTTAAAACTTAACGATACCGTTTCGGCAATTACGCCAATGTCAAAAGATAGGAATACAATAGATACTAAAAGTATATTGCAGAATTTGTGCTTAAATAGGTAATCAGATGGTAGATTTTAAGAGGGGAGACAAAGTGAATTCAATTTGGTCATTAGTGACCATAAGATTATTATATTTTGCTTTTGTTATTTCGAATATTTCGAGAAGGACTAGTTTTTTACCCTTTCAGGAAATGATAACAAAATTAATTTTGATATTTATAGAAAACCAACCTTTACTGACATTATACCTCATGCAAATTCCAAACAATCAACAAACATCAAATATAGCACCTTTCATTGCTATTTACATAGACTTCTCTCTATTCCCTTAAATGAACATAACATTAAAAAAGAAATCAATTTCTTAAAAATTTTAGCAAAAAATAATGGTTACAATAAAAATATAATAGATTTACTTTGATACAAAAAACAAAAGAAATTGCTTCAAAAAGCTCTCTATGCCTCTCCAAATCCAAAAGATGAACAAAAATATCATTACATTAATTATGTTCCACAGTTATCTAATAAAATATGTAATAGATTAAGAAAATTTAATATAAATACCATTGTAGCTAATAAGTTAAATTTAAGTTCACTCCTAGTAAATAACAAGGAAAAGGTCAACATATTACAGAAAAATGGTGTCTACCAAATAAATTGTAAAAATTGTGAGGCCATTTACATCGGTCAGACTGGTAGAGCTCTAAAGTATAGGCTAAAAGAACATGAAAGGTCAATTTTACACAAAAATAATTGCACAGGAATTTCTGACCATTGTATATCAAATAACCACCATTTTCATATTGATAATCCCAAAATTTTGAATAATGTTAATAAAGGGAAACAACTAGACCTTCTAGAAATATTCGAAATAACAAAACCAAAATATAATAATCTCATGGTCAATAATAACCAAATTGAATTCACATTATCTGCCCTCTTAAAATCTTCCTTCTGATTACGTATTTAAGCACAAATTCTGCAATATACTTTTAGTATCTATTGTACTCCTATCTTTTGACAATGGCGTAATTGCCGAAACAGTATCGTTAAGTTTTAAACAATAAATTATGAAACAAAATACCAAGTTTAACTAGTATTAACTATTTTTAGTTAGAATAAGTTTCTGATCATTTAGGGTTTGTTTAAAGTGTTTTTTATTGATATTGTTTTCTTACTAAACTTAACCAATTAAAAGTTTGGTACACATAATAACATGTAGGTATATTTAGTTTGTTGTCGTATGTAGGTTAAATCGGGACCTTTCCATCTATCCCGTTAACAAACTCGATCCATTTTAATCCAATTTAAATCCTATAGACGCTCCCGCCGGCTACGCCACCGTTACCGCACCGCCCCCAAAACGGGTGGCTGCTCGAGTGCCCTAAAGTTGTTTAGACAGGAGGGCGACACAAAGCGGTTTTACGAAAATAAATCGAATTCCGGTTATTAGTCTTCTAATTAAGGAATTTGTGTTAGGTGCAGTTATTGAATTATAACTCCCGCAATCTGCGGGCTGATTTCGTATTCCGCGGAATTCCCCGAAGTGACGGCCCTTTGTTCTAATCAGACCGAAACACGCCACGGACGAGACATTCTCGATTCGAAAGTAAAAATACTGCGAACTGAATGCAGTCAGTTTAAAGTTCGCCGTTTGCGAAAAGTTCAGTTCACGCGCGAAAGAATCGTTTAAGAATAAATTGTTGATCATTAAATAAAAGTAATTATGTAGAAGCAATTGCTGGCATCTAGTGGATTTTAGACGCTACAGAAGATATCAAACTAGACAAGGACTCACAGAGGTATCTGAACTTGTCCAGCTAAATCAACAACGCAGCCTACATAACAATTATTATGCTCTTGGTCAGAAATTTATCAAAATTGGTCCTTCGAGCCGGATGGAAAAATTTACAGTTACAAAGACGCTGCATTTTGTTTGTTCAAAATTTATTCAAAAATCTTCTGTAGCGGCTAAAATTCACCAGATGGCAGCAATTGCCTGTATGTTGTTATCATCTTGATTTTTGGAATAAACGACCTTACAGAACTTTGACTTTCACCATGATTCCTTCTTCTCAAGATGACCTTGTAGGCCGAAACAAGTTTGTTGAGAGATTAAATAAAATAATTGAAAGTTCCGTAAGGTGTTTTATTCCAAAAATCAAAATTTATTTAATGGGATTACAGGCAGTATTCACTGAGCGGCGTGGTTTAGTGTTCTAGATCATTGCTTAGCATTCGGGGGGTCACCGGTTCGAACCCGAGTCCGGCTGCTCTGGTCTAAGTTTTCTGTGGTTTCCTTGAATCTTTTAGGCAAATGCTAGAAGCAGTAATATTCCACAGATAATCTTTCACTTCCCTTCTGTCTTCATTTCGTCCGTCTCATCCTTCACTCCCTAACCACACCTCTCACCCATTCCCACGATTCCTACAAAGAGGCTGAAGAGGGCCTTACGCCCTACCGTCCGGCTTTGTACTACAGTGTAGGTCGGAGGGACTGCCCGCCCACCAGAACGAGTATCTGGTTGGAATGAAAAGCAAAAAGGCAGTATTGTCGCTATCTACTGATATTTACTGCTAGCTGCGGTATTTCGTATACCTGATAAGGCTTTACGAAGTTATTCACTTGACAAGCTGAATCTAAGATGCAGCTTATATTACGTAATATGCATGAAGACCAATTTAATGAAACCTTTAGTTTTTGGTAAACAATTTATCGAAATTGCTGATGATATCTAATAACATCGAAACCACCATCCAGATCTGGTAAATTTATAACTGGATCAATTTCTGATGAAGAACTAAACATGGGTTCAGTTTGTATAATTCAAAAAGATACTTTCATAAGGCCTTGTCAAAGATATCAAATACCACAGTAGCAGAAAATATCAACAGATGGCGTCATACTGCCTGTAATACGATATTAAATCAACTTGGTGGCTGATGAGATCCAATAAGACCGAAATCGCGATCCACATCTGGTAAATTCAAGTCTCAAATTCAGTCCTTTAGTATTTATTTTATTTTTCCCAAACCAAACACAGCCCCACACTTTTTATCACTTGTTTGAATTCAAACGGTAATAATAGCCACAAAGAGCTCGGCTTATCTGTAGTAAATAGGGAAGTAAAAATGAATCTTCAAACGATGATTCACCTAGAATGTTGTAAAAATATACAATGCCTTATATTTGGATTATAAAGGTTTGACTACATCTAAGTTTAAGGGAATATTAAGAAATGCACTGCTCAATAGATAGTTATATGTTAAGTTCTGTCTCGATGGCTTAGTAGTTCTTGTAACTCTTTTGTAACACAATAACCCGAAGAAAGAGATTACTAAGATGGTAGCACTCTTTCTCTCTTTTAGAGATAATTTTTTTATTATTTTTTTTGCGGTTAAGTATAGCAGTCCTTATTTTTTCTTTAAGTGGCTGGACTTCGCCGTTTGTAGGAATACTCCTTTCTTTTATGTGTTTGTTTGGAATATTGTATAATCTGTCCTACAATTAAGACGTTATTATTATTATTTATCTACTAAGGAGCAAAAAATATGTACTTACATACCTACAATAGTCAAGGACGTGTCATAAATGTAGTTCCTTTTTCTCTTGGGTAGTAAATATAATTCAAGTTCGAATTTTTCTATATATGTATGTCTAGTCTAAGAAGATTAGTTTACCACCCTTGAATAGACAGCACCGATCCTGCGCAGTCCTTCAAATCGCTTATCCATTATGCATGGGAACACATTAACATTGAATTTCTATAGTTTCTCCTATTTATCTCATTTTGGGACACTTTTCACTAGCTAACTAACAAGACGGCGTATTTTATAAACGATATCTATTTAATGTCCACGCTCAATCGCTTTAATGGCCGAATCTAGTAAAGATAATCCGACAAAGTCCGTAAACATCTCCAATACATGATGTTGCTCCTGATGGCCACACAATACATAGTACCCAAATGTATCTGTAACAAATGCGCTTACGATTTACACAGCTTCTAAATGTGAGACCAATCATAACCGTTGGTTAGCATTTGGCCCAATAAGAAGGAAGATTTGTTGCTTATTGTAACAAATTATTTCTTATCTGTTCCTTCAATGTTTAGAGTCGCACCCATGAGGAGGCTGATGGTAGCTGCAGAGACTGCAACCCTTACCAAAAAAAAATTTTAATATGTGATATTTTATTTTATGAACAGGAAGTAAAATTTAAAATCTACGAACTTAGGACTCTGTAGAGTAATTAATTGTTTTTCTATGATATGAAAGACACACCATTGGCGTTGGTTGTCGACTGGGAGGTACCACAAAATACAAAATATGGGATTGTTATAATCATTATCGTTGTATTTTTAAAATAACTAGTAATATCAATAAGAGATCGAATAATGACCAATAATAATTATAATTAATTTGTTATTGTGAATCTAATGGGGAGTGTAGAATTTATTATGTTTGTTGTCGTTATTAAGATTTCTGTATAATTGAAGACAACAAATAACACGTACATTTTTTGCTCTTTGTTTATGTTATTTTGTTTAATTTGCATTGTTATGAAGAATAGTTTTTAACATTTAAATTTGTTTCAATTTCAATTTTTTCGTTATAAAGCAGAAAACAATTCCGGGATGCCGTTTAGTAAAGGGAAAGAAAAGGCGATTCAAAGGGCGAAATGCAATTTCCATAACGACTAAGGGTGGAAAAAAATCGTTTCCAACTCGTCACCTGTAGAAACGAGGGTCTAACTCGGCACAATTTGAAATTCATATGATTTCGTCATTTTAAATTTCAGCCGGGCGCCGAGTTTAATTCTAACGTCTATTTTGAAAAGCGTAGTGAACATATATAATTCGAACCACAGTGGCAAACTCGTTGAAAATTATGCAAAGTTAATATTCATTTATGTCCGCGTTGATGTGCCAATTTTAGAAGTGAAATAACTAAAAGGCATTTGACTGACAGCATCAAATCGTCGAGTTGTAAGTGTAATTATAATTATGATTTTAATGTCAGAATAAGATGAATGAATTTTGAGGTTTACGAAGAATCGATCTTAGAATCAAGTGAAACGATTAAAATAACATACTTGTGATAATCCTTATAAGTAACCTTATGCCACATGATAAAAAAAAAACTAAAGAAACGTTTCCACATATTCTCTTTTTAGTGTAATAAATTGTTGAAAAATGCTGAAGGATTATTGCTTGTTGACGTTTCATTAACTCAAGGTCTTTGCATCCTCAGGAATTCCTATGATAAGGATTTATATTTTAGTTCAGTCTAAGTCTTGTAAGGATTGCTTTTCATTTTTGATATACAAAGACATCACATCATCACAAGGTCGTCAGTCTCAAGAATGGCTAGACACGCACCTTCACGCCTTCCTTACTTGTCTTACCTTATCATATAAATCTAATCTAGTCTTCATCTACTTCCCTTTACTCCTGTTTCTAATTCTAAGATGTCTTTAACTAGCCCTTTATGTCTTCCAGTATCTTTATTAATCTCTATAATACCCTCTATTCTACTTTTTCAAAAACGATCAATTTATAGCCTTATTCACGGAATTTTCATCATCCGCCTATAACACCACATTCAAACGCTTCTAATTTCTCTTTTACGTTTCACACCTGTACAGTACCGCGCTCCAAACATTTACTTATAACAACCTTTCCGACCCTGAGCTATTCTGTTTTATGTCTCTAGCACCCTTTCTATTCTAAATTATCTGAACAAGCCCTAGAAGATCAAATTTCGAAGGATATATAATTAAATAAATTTTGTAGTTCTCCTTCAGCTTGTTTATCTAATTGAATAGCTATAACCTATTTCCTGTTAATCGTCGGTTCCTCCTAAATTTTTATAAGTGAATTGATTAGTTTAGCTTCAATGGATTCCTAAAGAATTACTTAAAATTAATGAAATTGATAAATTTTCGCCAAAACTCTTTCAGTCTGTGCTTGCATAAATAATTATCAGACATTAATAATATAAGAAATAAATTATCCTTTGTGTTTCATGGCAGTTCCTCATAAATTACCGGGCAAAACTTGAGCCTTGCTGAGAAATTTTCTTTCCTTAATAATAATGAACTCTTTCACAAAATGAGCCCAGCGCTTTATAGAAAATCTCTTTTGTTTTCAGCCTATTAAGGAGCAAGCAAGAAGGATCCCGATCCCTAGTGCTATGTCGCCCACCGCAAGGGGCGAAGGTGACGTGTTCCATCTTATTTTTCCCTTCTCTCTGACATTTCTGTACTCTAAGAGAAAAGAGAAAAGATTGATTGTATCTTGCGAAAATTACCTTTCATACTTTGGTCATAAAACTGCCAAATGCTGAACTTAACTTGGAAAATCCCCCGCTACATTAAGCCTATAGACCCGAATA
The DNA here is from genome assembly GCA_963921985.1 of Agrilus biguttatus. Classification (NCBI taxonomy): domain Eukaryota; kingdom Metazoa; phylum Arthropoda; class Insecta; order Coleoptera; family Buprestidae; genus Agrilus; species Agrilus biguttatus. The sequence continues at coordinate 6,464,594 of OY998121.1, read as the reverse complement.
CAATGTAAGCTGTTAAAACGAATCGGCAGATTTTATCGATTACCTTCGCGAAATTATTGCCCTACCAACGAACCGTACAGTGGCGGCACTCAATTCCAAACAAAAATCCATTAAAAGAGTCTATACATTAATACGAATTAATTCTTTGGATTATCATAAATTAATGAAGAAAAATTGTTGCTGCTGTCACACCCTCCTTACTAAGCTATGCTACTCATTAATTTGAGGTTAGTGAAAAATTAATTCAACAATTAATTCACATTAATGTATTGTTATAAATTAAGCTCTACAAGAAAATTCACCAAATATTTCATTATTGTAACTTACTTTGAAAAGCAAAGTCCAGTATGCATCCATAAGAATCCTGATACAGATCAGTCATCGCATATTCAGGACAAACCCTACCAAAATTGTAATGGCGTAGGCTTTCACGGCCGGAATTGAATGAACAAAGACGTTGATCATCGGGGCTAATGGGTCGTGGTTGGAAGAAATTTGTAGATCCAAACGTTTCGACTGCAACTTCGGCAGTTATTAATTCATTCAGTTGAAACTGAGACTCCGAGGTACAATCTTCGACCTAGGAATCAAGCTGCCCACTGAAGATGACTGTCGAAACGTTTGGATCTACAAATTCCTTCCGACCATGGACCATCAGTCCGGATCAACGTATTTGCTTAAATTTATTCTTGTTTATTGGACGGAATACATATCTTGTATTATTTTGTATTACAGTGAAGAGTCCAACAATGATTTTCCGTATATAAAACAATGAAGTAATAAAAACATTTTGTTCTTTTACTAATGTATATACTTCTTTATGTTCCACCACTGGAATTATGACATGAAAGGGCCTAACACGAAGGCAGGGTGTTCGTCTTAATGGTTCTCCCTCTTACCCTCCTGTTCCGTCGCACAAGGGGTACCTTTAAAAGTTCTCTGCTTAATACAAAGAGGACATTAGTCTTTGGAATTAATCGGAATGGCAACGGTTCGGTCCCCTGTCAATTTGGATTATGAAACGCATCGAACTTTCGGAAGGAAGTGTGCATTAAATGAGAAACTTGATTGGATTCAATGGGAATTCGAATCGGAAACGCATTTTACGACGACTTCCCGTTTGAATAAAATTTTTTACAAGAATTTTTTCCTATAACTGATCCTTAAATTTATTTACAAATGGTCATAATTAAAAATTGCATATTTTCAATAAAAAAATTATCATTACGTACACTGCTTTATTAACTACACCTCCAACTCATTATGTATATAGACACTACTATTTTCTAGATATCTCACAAACAGGTGGACTATTCATTTTCACAATTGGACGATAAAACTTGTGACACCACTAAAAAAAGAAATTAAATCAGTCAATAAAATGTTACTGTTATCAATAAAAGATATAAATCAACAATCTGTACTGCAGGTGCTTTATTCCATTTATCTCTTTTATAAAAATCCTGGAAAAAATTATAAACTCACCAAGGACAAGTCAAAACTCTCAGACATTTTAATATTAACATGGGCGAGGACAAGGACAAGGACAAGGAGGAGGGCAGGAAAGTATTTTAGCAGCTGTTGGACATGGATAAGACATCGCAGTGGTTAAGGTAGGCTGCAAAACGGGGAAGAATGTTGCTGGAGCGACCAGTGGAGCTGTTGGAGTACAAGGTGCTGGTATATTTGGTACCAAGGGAAGCTGAATCACAGGATTACACTCGAATGGAATAATGGTGAAATCTTTTGGCGGACAAAATCCCCCAGCAGCTGGCGGAATCAACCCTGTACACGCTGTTGTTAGACAACCTGGTGCAGGACACGGTGGTGGCACGAATACAGGAGTAGGTGGACAGGTCGTCATCTTCTCAAACAACTTTTACTTACAATTTTGAAAATTGGATCGAAAAAACGTGAATTCAAAAAATATCAAATGCCAAACACTGAACGTTGCTATGAAACCAATTCCTTCCACAGATATCTTGTGACAAAAAATACATTATAACCACTACTACAATCAATATTGGCTTGGAAATTCATTCCTATTATTCCTTGAGAACTGCCAGTCTGACGAAGACGACTATTGATACATTTAAATATAAAAAATAATTAATGACAAACAAATCATAAAATAACAGCTAAATTAAATAAAGCTTCATCCATTTTATTTCGAATTCCCCAAGCTCATAAAGATACGAAAAAGCTTGAATAATAATCTTAATCAACAATTTAAGTTTAGCACTTAATTCATACCAAAATTGACCCATAACTCACAAATGTGATTGTCAATGTTAAGAGGAATCTGATTAGGCATAATAAGATTCACTTATATATTAAACTCCATTCAAATAGTGTGATTAAAATACGAATTTTATAAGTTCGAAGGTTATTTTTAATAGTCCACTACGAATGTTTCGCCAAATCATGGCTTCATCAGGTGGATGAAATACAATTCTATATCTGTATTTCTTATTTTTAACTTATAAAAATCTTTTTCTTTTATTAGATTGATTAATAATATTATGGTATGTTTGTATACCGGTAGTTTACCTACCTTTCATCTTTAACAATTAACATCTCATGACTTTAGCAGCTGTTGGACAAGGGTAAGACATCGCCACAGGAACGGTAGGTTGGACAATAGGGAAAAATGTCGCTGGAGCTACTAGCGGGGCAGTAGGGCAACACGGGGGTGGGATATTTGGCACCAGAGGCAAGTATATCGGCTTGGGTTCTTCAAACGGAATAATAATAAAATTATCGGGAGGTCTAAATGATGGACAGGCGGGAGGAATCAGGCCAGTGCAGGCCGTCATACTGCAAGGGGGTGGAGGGCAGCAAGCCATGGCTTAAACTTTTTAGAACTTTTAAATTTTGAAAATTTTGGCCGAGACAGGTTTGTATGTGGTTATTGTGTGTTTGTCAATTTATTTAGACATCTTTGACAGATTTTCATAGCCCACCAATTATTGTTCATTAATTGATGAAATAAGATTTTTTTACCGGTGCACAGATGTGCCACTTCTTTTGATTCCTATGGGGGAATCGATGCAATAAACGGACTTTGTGTTTTAAAAGTTTATTACCCCAAAACCATTTACAACTATATACACACTAATTTTATTGTACGCCGTGATTGCTACTTATTTTTACGAAAATACTAAATGAATATAAATTATGATTAATTATGTGAAACTATATGTTATTAAATAATATATGTTTAGATAGATCTTGATGTGATTGGTGCTATATGTTAAAGTACTAAAATGATCTCTCCTGAAAATGTTTGATGTTTTAATGGTTTGAATCTCATATGATTGAATGATGAATTGATTCTGCAATTGAATGTAAAAATACTTATTTTAACATGAATTTAATAACCGCCCCCCAGAGGAGGGTTAGTTCCGATGCACTGAGACTTGAAACAACAAAAAAAGGAAGGGAAACGTAAACATGCAAAAATGCAACATCTACGTCCTGGAAATGGACCAATGGGTCAAAAAATTTCCCCCAATAAATCTATCGACTAACTTAACTCTAAAAGAACATTTGGAAACAAAGGAAATATAATACAACAGGGCTATACGACAATACCAAGAAGGAAAAAAATATAACACATACAAAAACTATAAATTGAAAACAAAGGAACAGACGACAGCAAATGCACATGATAATACAAAAATTACAAAAATCCGAGAAGTAAAATATGCATCACTAATAAGTCTAATATATTACAAAGACAAAAAATAAAAAGATGAATATATGCGAACAAATTGAGACACATTTTTTTATTTATTAAAGAAGGAAAGTCTATACTTGTTAGTTTTGGTTCAGTACCGTGATCCTCTGTGTGATTTTCAGCAAAATATATCAAGAATATTGTAGTTATTTGATAAATTTAATAAATTTTCAAGCATCTGTTACTGTTATTTCTCAAGTAAACAAATACAAAATCTAAGCTTTTGATAAAACGACCGGCGAATCCCCCGTGTGTATGTGGTACAGAAGGAAATTGTGAAGTGCTATCACATTACGGCTTTTAGTCTATTCAGACAGCACCTTTTTTCCTACCCCGAGCGATTTTCACTTTACATCGCATTCACCATTCCCACCTCCCCCCGTCATCCACTTCCATCGACACCTCTTCTTCCTTATTTTCTCACGCGAGAGTTTCCATCAGTGCTACGGCGTCTCTGTCGCACAAAGAGAACTCGTTGAAAGAACAAGTCGAAAAGTTCGAATGACGAAAAGTATTTTTGGAACGAACAGGACGATAAATAGAAAAGATAAAAGTTCTTTCACTTCTTGCAGCATGTGAACACCTTCTTCACTTCGGGTTGCCTGCAGTTCTTAATACGAATGAAGAGGAATACAGACGACAATTGACTACTTGCAGGGAAATCGTTTAAATCTCTTAATAAAAGTTCCTTGTGCACTGCTAGATATAAATACAAAACAACTATTTACTGATCAAAAATCATTCTGCCAAAAGTCTACCATTTTTTTTTTTTTTTAATATTTGATAGTAGTTACATGTTAAAATTCCTTTATAATTTACGAGAAAATAATATTAGGTTTCAAAATATATTTAATATAATTTAAACTGAGGACAGTGCATGGATGATGAAGCATGTTTAATAATTTAATTAAATCAAAACACAAACGAACTTCAACAGGTATATTTCAATAATCCTCAACAATTGTTTCGGATAAATAAATAGCCGTTCTGTCAAATAGTGTTCTGTCAGACCTATTACAATATTTTTATTCTTGATACTCGCTAGGTGTTCTTTAAAACGAACTTCTAAAGACCGACCAGTTTGTCCAATGTATAAAGCATCGCAATCTTGGCATTTTAGTTGGTAAACACTTCCAAACAAATAATAGTATTTCAAATCAGGAGTGTACCTATTAGAATGTGGAGATTGTAAAAAATGTACGTAGGATAAACGAAAAATCCTTTAAACAATGAATAAACGAACACCTAAGGAGCTACAACCTGAAAAAGAATGACTCTACCTATGTTGAACATCTAATAGCCGAAAAACATCAATTTGACGAACAATCCAAATATTAAGCACGTTAAACAAAGGTGTTAAACTAAACTTAATCGAGAGCATGTTCATTAATAAGTACACTAAGTTAAACATAATTCTTAATGATCAAATAGAAACTAATAATTCTCCTCTATTACAACTTTAATTTCAAATTTTAATGTTCCCCTACTCTTAAGAATGACTTTTATATCCACTGTTACTATATAAGATCAAGATGTCACTTATCTTGGTATCATTCTTCCACCTGAAGAAGCCATTATATGGCGAAACAATTGTTGTAGAATATTAAATATGTTTTGAAACCTAGCGTGTTTTTTTCTCTTAAAATCTTTTTAAACTTTAAAACAACTAATTAATCACAATACATTTCATCAACAAGAAATTAATGTAAACAAAACAATTTGATATTAATTTTAAATTAATTTGTACCCATTACAGATTATCTCAAATTAATAAGGAAATTAATTCAATAATTATTTTCACATTGTTGTATTTAAAATTTACCGCTACTGAAAATTCTTCAAATAGTTAATTATTAATATAAATAAGCTTAGTTAGGTGTGAACACGTTGACCTACAGCTTTTAATAAATTTTGCTGCAACTTTAAGTTTCCGCTTTTTAATTTAGTTGGTAGTATTTAACGTAGGTACCGGTTTGCGGCGCAATATCATTCCGATATAAACAGATGTAAAACGGAGAAAAGTAAAAAAAATAGCCGTTTAATTCCACAGGCGTCCCATTTTGTTATGTATTCAATAGTAAATTCTATCAGATGATTTCCCATGCGAGCTATGCGCGGGAAATATGCATGTATACCACTCCCAGACGTGTAGATGTCGGTTGTTGGTGCAGGGCGAGTTGGATTGGTTAACAGTTTACTCGGCCGACTAATAATTTTATACCAGGCATATTTTTTAAGTAAGTACCGTTTTGAAATTAATAAAAAACGTGCAGAGATATCTTACTAATTTTATTTTTACATGAAAGCATGTACCTTAATCTACATTTCTACATAATTTCCTTCAATATTGAGGAAACTGTCATAACGCTTGATCTGTTTTTGAATACCCTTCTCATAGAACTCTGGCGCCTGACTTGCATCACCACCACTGCATCACAACTGTTTCGACTTCGTCATCGTCTTGAAGACGCTGACCGTCCAAATAATCCTTCAAGTGCAGGAACAAATGGTAGTCACTGGTTGCCAGATCAGGGCTGTACGGAGGATGATCTAGAGTTTCCGAGTGAAAAGATGTGATTAGTCTTTGGTCCGATTAGCCACATCTTTAAATGCTCTCATCCACTTCCTCACCATTCCATCTTTCATAATGTTTTGTTCGTAAACTGCACAGATCTCACGATGAATATCAATCGGTTTTAGTCCTTCAGCACTAAGGAATCGTATAACAACCCGAACAGTCGGGACGCTGACCGTCCAAATAATCCTTCAAGTGCAGGAACAAATGGTAGTCACTGGTTGCCAGATCAGGGCTGTACGGAGGATGATCTAGAGTTTCCGAGTGAAAAGATGTGATTAGTCTTTGGTCCGATTAGCCACATCTTTAAATGCTCTCATCCACTTCCTCACCATTCCATTTTTCATAATGTTTTGTTCGTAAACTGCACATATCTCATGATGAATATCAATCGGTTTTAGTCCTTCAGCACTTAGGAATCGTATAACAACCCGGACAGTCGGGACTTACGATTATCGGAGGCATCTTAAACACTCAGTAAACAACGTAAACAAGGGCGAATCAGACTGTAATGGCGTCAGTGCATAGGATGGAGATATAGGTAGGTACTCAGTGCACATGCGCGGAACGCCGACCGTAGCGCTGCGGCGACAGAATTTCAAAGCGGTACTTACTTAAAAAACTTTAAATTGATTCAAATTGGAAATAAATTTAATTTAGAATCATTAATTAGTGTGGGATGTTACAGGTATCAACAAATTTGGAATATAAATAGCAAATCCAAAGAATGAAGGCAATAAGATGCTTAAAATATATTCAACGAAATAAGAACATTCGTAGGTTAATTATAATAATTAATAATAAAAAGCGTAGTTGGCAACAAATTGTAATTGAACTCAGTGAAAACTATGCATGGTATTGTCGCTCAATTTCCATTATGAACCTTGCCTTCCTCAATTGGACGCACTGTATTTTCTCTACTTCAATAACTGTATGAAATTTTAAGTAGATAGCTTTAGAATCGGTCCTAATATGTAGACAGGAGACCATAACGATTCTATTTTACGTTGTTTATACAGGGCCCTAAAAACATGAAACACATTTGGATTCAATTGAAGTAATTTATGGTAAACTGAGTAAAAATGTACCTTCATAATCTGTGGAATTTACCATTAACAGTTTAATAGGAAGTTAACGAAAATGGACAGGCAGACAGACAGTTACGAGTCAGAATATTTGCACCAAGTTGGCTATATAAACATCGAAGATGAGACCTGATGTTTGCATTTTCAATTACGAGCGCCCGCGGTTCCGTTTTTACACCTTCGTGGCGGTTACAGAAAAGGAAGTACTACTCCATCCGTGGAAAGTTGACAAACAGTGTGCCGTTTGCATTGTTCTTAAATAATCATTTCTAATAGTGTCAAAACAGAAATGACTAAGCGTAGCTGAGAAATAATTAAAACAAAAGAATGACGCCATAGGCAAATCAAATTTATACTGTTACTAAGGACGAAAGATGCTTTGAATATAGCTAATTTAATTTATTTATCTTACTGAGGTGTCGTATATTAAAGTTAACACATTTTAGGGCCTAAGCAGAATGATGCTCTTACAGTTTTATCATTTTCATGATGTACGATTACTATAATATCAATTTACTTAACTATTTTTGCTTTACATATTTGCAAAAACACTTTGAAAGGAATATATTTAACTCCAGTGTGGGTGGCGTTCTTGTCCGAAGCAAAATTTTGTCGTAGTCCTGTTGAATTTGTATTCGAAATGCGAAAAAGATTAGACCTTAATACATTTGGGGAGCTTTAGCATTAAGCGTTTTAGTTTGCTTATCCAACTATATGGGAGCCAGATTTTTCGCTGATTCGTTAATGGAGTGTGATAATGTGGATTTCACCGTGAACGGATTAAGATTCAACTAATTTCCATTTGCGAACTTATACCTGTATCCACTATTCATCTATACGCAAATCAAAACGGATTCTGCTTGGAATTTCAACGTGAACACAAACTGATTCACATTAAAATATACCTTCACGTCATAAAAGATTAACAATTTTCCACTTATAAATAGTTTGACAACAACATCCTGGACATCGAAACCAGTTTGTTCCATCCTATAATTAGACACTTTATTACTCCGGTAGTTCCGTAATTTTGTATCATTAGAGGAAATAACTCCACAAAATTACCTTACAAACCTGCCTGTACGCTAGCACCATAGATTCGTAGAACAGTGTTATATACGAGGGTGGTTTGATAAGTCCGTGACTTTTTGAATTTCCTGAGCAGTAACTGTAATAGCAACACTGTTTCAGTTAAGTGCCATCTATCGATAGACTAATGTAAAGTTTTGAGCAAGCTGTGACGTTTAGTTTATGTTTGACAGCCATTGAAAACAGCTAACCTCGTTAATTTCCACGATAATGGAAAAAAGTGAATTTCGTGTACTAATTAAGCATTACTTTTTGCGTAAAAAAAATCGTTAAAGAAACCAAGGGGAAGCTTGATAAATACTATGTTTACTGAGTTTCGTTGCGGCCGAACGTTCAGATTGGAGAGAGTCCTAAAGAAATCGTCACGCCACAAATCGTTGATAAAATCCATGGAATGATATTATATGATAGAAGGTTGAAAGTGCGGGAGTTGATTAAAGCTGTAGGCATCTCAACTGAGCGAGTGCATCACATTTCGCCGGGATTGCTCACGATCGACCATAAACACCGCCGTGTGTTCAAACAAGTGGCAAAATTACATCAATTGGACTACGAACTGCTACGTCATCCACCTTAATCTCAGGATTTAGCCCCCTCCGATTGTTTCCTTTTTCCAAACCTGACCAAATAGCTGGGCGGTTAAAGATTTGAGTCGAATGAAGAGGTCATCGTGGAAACATACGCTTATTTTGAGGGCCTTGAGAAATCTTATTATTTAGAAAGTATTAAAAAAATAGAAACACGATGGACTACATATATCGAGTTAAATGGAAATGTAGAATAATAAAATATTTTTTTGCTGAAAAACTCATGTTTTCCTTTAAAAGTCACGGCCTTATCAAACCACCCTCGTAGTAGCGGAATTACTATTATTACTTGTTCCTGATCGGTACTTGGATTAATAATTAAGTTAAATTAGAGGGTATAATCATGATACAGTCACTGTTTTCTGTATATTTGAGAGTATTCTTAAACTACGGCGAGCACTAAATGAGCACCTACTAATTCTCTCCATCACAAACTTGGCATAACGCCACGTGTAGCTCTGCCATATCAGTGATAGAAGCTGACGCCTTATGATTATTTATTGAAAATCTATGTATGATTTATTTAAATTAATAATTGGGCATATTATTTTTATTATCTTTGAGAGTTCTGGTAAACGGCGAACATTTTAGGAGTACCGTTTGAGTCTTCTTTGAATTCGCCGCTGTGAAACGTTCCCATCAACAATAATTTGTGTCTACAATCACGCGTTGTTGGTATTTTTCTCCGTTTTGAATACGGTTCTTATTAGATACGATATATGTCAGTTTGTGTCGCCTACATGTTTTGTGGATAAACCATCCGTGCATAGAAAGGGAGATCGAGAGTTTTCTATTACATTGTCCTTCACCTTATATTTTGAAAAATTGTTTTTGAAATCGTACGTGATTTATGTGACTATGTAATGCTGCGACGCTTTGCGTTCCACTAAGTGAACGTTATTACCATATCAAAATAGCCTTCATTCTGTTCGATTTTATCAGTGTCATGTTGCTGTACAGTTGAATATATTCATGTAAAATACATAAGGGTATGGCGCTCAATACTCCACTAATGGACTCCGATATTATAAACGAAATCGGTTATTTAAACCATGTATTTGATTTGACATGGACAATAAGTTTAGAAAAAGATGAGTATGAAATCAAATATTCACGTATACAATACAACTGTAACACTCATTTTCTTTTTGATAACTATTGTAAACACAATTTCAAAAAATGTAGGTGGGGCAAATAAAATAATATCAAAAAACTAGTTTTGGTACATATTTGATGAAACATGATAAATAAGAAAAATAATATGAAAAGTTTAAAGAAAACCTCTTACAATTGTTTCTTTGATAATGAAGGTCCCGTCGAAACAATTGTAAGACGTTTTCTTTAAATACATTGTTGAAACTTTTCATATTATTTTTATTATATATCAATAAAGGCTTTTGCAAAACTTACAGATTAGATACAAAATGAAAAGATGAAAATTTCAAGCCAAAAGATCTACTATACAATATAATGATATTTAGTGATATCTACTGCTAATTGAAGCATTTTGTATGTTAGAAAAAGACTTTCATAAGGTCATGTCAAGCTGAATCGACGATGTAGCTTATATACCGTCTTGGTTAATATGTTATTGAAACTATTAGAGGCGGATCGCGATTTCGATCTTAATAAATCTCGTCAATACGCCATAGGCGGTCTTGATAAATCACCGACTATTTGAGGGAGTTCCCTAAAAGCATGTTGATATAAAATCTAGTTATGGCAATTGATCGTTAACTTTTGATTTCTGCTGTTAACTGTAAAAAAAGAGTATTGTTAAAGGATAGCCAACCTACATGAAGCATGAAGATTTGAAAAATTACTGACGAAGAACAATATAACGATGTACCTTACATATGGTTTTGACGAGAAAACAACAATTGTTACCTTTTTAATGCATTTATACTTGTAGTAAACGTTTGGTTATCTTACGTGCCGTATTTTTTTTCACACACAGGATGTTGGATCCGTTGCAAAAAATTGTACCAACAATTAATTCCCTCTGTGCTATATTGTTCAATAACTAAGCGAACGCATACCATACCTCTACCAACTGGACGTACTATAGCAGTGCAACATGACAGTAAAGTGTCTGACCGTGGAATGTTGCAACTGACGCGGAAACTGCTTCAGTGTTGTGAAAATCGTTTGTCGACTGACGTTGTCTTCCACACCATTTAACTTGGCCCGAACTTGCAATATTTGCTACAGTAAACTTGATTAATGGCATGCCTATTCTATTTCAGCACTGCAATGCACGGCAGCCACGATAGACGGAGAGGCATGCCTAAACTACCACAGCCTACTCTTACTCTTTCTACAATCCAATTAAATTGTCTGCGTTAGCATACAAAGAGCAATACATAAATACCACAAAATTTATTAAAAATCGTAGATTCTAGCGAAGTTTCTAAGAAGGTAACACCGTACTATGAAATACGGCAATAGCAGCAAAAGCAGGTAGATGGCGACGTACTGTCATATCAACGTTTTATTTAAATACGCTTTACACCGAGCTCCAATGACTTGGTCACTAATTTATCTACCGAGTGGCGTGGTCTAGCGTTCTAGATAATTGTTTACCATTCGGGAGGTCACCGGTTCGAACCCGGGTCTGGCTACTCTGGACCAAGTTTTCTGTGGTTTCCTTGGATCATTTAGGCAAATGCTGGAGCAGCAATATTCTACAGACAATCTTTCACTTCTCTTCCGTCTTCATTTCGTCCGTCTCATCTTTCTCTCCTTAACCACACCACCCACCCATTCCCACGATTCCTGAAAGGAGGCTGAAGAGGGCCTTACGCCCTACCCTCCGGCTTTGCACTACAGTGTAAGTCGGAGGGACTGCCCGCCCACCAGCACGAGTAGCTGGTGGAAATAAAATACAAAAAGTTTTTTCAATAATTTATCGATCTGTCTATGGCGTGCTGATGAGATCTAATAAGATCGAAACTTATTTTTGTTCTTATCACACCGTACTATGTCCAACAGGGACGTAGCAGCGATAAAAAATGTATATTTTGGAGAAACCGTTTGCGATGTATTAATTGTTCTTGTTTTGTTTGAACGAAAACACATTCTGAATGTAATAAATCTTCGGGGGAAGGGTTATGTTTCCTAGGACCTTCCTTGTATGAATAAGAACGTCAACTTATCCTTTCTTGTTAATGACAGAACAACAGTGAGAGCGTTTCTCGTCGAAAACTAATTTTAAATGTTTCCGAATACGATTGTGTTACTAACTATAGTCAGGGATGACTAGTGATTGATTGCTAAAGCAGAAAATTTAACTTCTGTAGAATGCCATTATTTTTCCTCTCCGAGTTTACCTCATTCATTAAGCGGAAGTTTCGAACTCGGAACAGTTCGAATGAACTTTTAAATGCCATCCCAAGGGAAACTGAAACTGGTAATCTGCTACCAAAGTACCTGGACGATTGTATTTTTCGTTAGATACAAAAGTGCTTGAAATTTAAAGTATTTCAAAGTGGTCTTAAACTATACATATGACAGTTGACTTCTAACAAAATGACATTGTACACACCACACAAAAAAGTTCAGTAATTATGTTTTACCATTTTTGGGTCGTTAGTCCGATACGTACCTCCACTTCTTTCTACCGTAAGTCTAAACTAGAACGTCTCTCATTTAGATCTTCTTCTGCCGCTCTTTAGTCCTTTTTATGCTTCAAATGAATTTGTTACTGGCGCTTTATGTCCTAAGATCTTTCCTCTTCCTTCTCTTCATTTCTTACCTTTTCTATCCACGGTATTGTTATCATCCTCCTATAACTTCTTAATTGCTTCTAACTTCTGCTTTTTTATCGAAATCACCGCCCACGTTTAGCACCCACACAAAGCCCTGGTCCAACCAACTATTTTTTGTTTTATGTCACCACCACCTTTACCATCCTGAGTTATGAAACCTCCTAGACATCTTCCAGTTTTTCGTCTTCAATTTTTATATAAGCTGTAATCCTACCTTCACCTCCCTTGCATATCAATGCCTTTGTTTTATTTTCATTCTTCGATCTAACATTTTTACCCTGTATATCTAATTCTGAAGCTGTCCTGTCCTTAATAGTATTAATTTAGAAGAAACAATTTAGTGTATATGAGAGAGGTCACCCACGGAGAGACCCCCGAAGAGATACACACAAGTATAGTCAACGGCATATGGTTTATTGATTCGTTTATATGTGGTTACTGTGCCAACACAGGGGGTTTCTACTGAAGAAAAAATTAACCTTATTCTACTGAAGTATTTTTTTTTGTAGTTAATCCTTGAATTAAAAACGTTATCCTGGCGGAGTTTACTTAAAACCGAAAGAATAGGGAAAGAAAGGGTGTTAAATATTTTAATACTTATATCGCATAGATAAGGTTCATTGTAGCCAGTAGGGTTGAAAAAACGAAAGGAAACCGCATAAATTTCATTATTAATCTAGTTAAAGTGCCGAATAAAATATATAAGTTCCTGAGGGAACAAGAAGGATTACTAAGGCGGGATAAATCGCAAAAAGGATTCAAAACTTTCAGGATTATAAACGGCTGGTACCGAGATTAGAAGATCTTCATTTTTAATTGTAAAGCTACAAAAAGAAATAAATCTTAGGTATACCTGTACAATTTTGTTATATTAATTAATTAGTTAATACATAATTTAAATTATAGCGTTTTTTGACAAAGTAATAATATTGTACACACGTATTATAATTAGGACTCTTAGTAAGAGATATCAAATTTTTATTTAAATGGGCAATACCAGAAATGGAATGCCCAATAAACAACCAAAATGAAGTACAATATACAAGCCAGTTTAACATGCTGTATTGTAACGGATAGGCAATGAATTTCGAAATTACATTCTCTGTCCTCATTGCATGCTACGATGGAATATAATCGAAATGTTTAACGTTGTGTTTGTCTGATATTTGGTACCACAAACGTCTTGTTTTTTCTCATATCGCACGCAGCGCCATAAATCGATATCATTACCATATAAATCGATAGAGCCTCTCATCGTAGTCGGTGGGTACCAGATTTATCGGAGACAAAAAGCGTCAAGCAGCAAGACAAAATATTTCGTTTGAAGTTTCTGATTTACGTTTATTCTGTATACATACACATATCTAGATATAACATAAGTAGAACACGCAACATAGAAAAATCTAAACGGTCAATTGCCGCCCGCTTCAATCAACACATGCGAAACGCCCTAAACAACTAACATTGTTCGGGACTTTCGTCACATTTGGTACTTAATAACCACACTTACAATAAAGATCACTTGAATCCGTAGCACCATTTTCAGGGGGGGGATCGCTATGAAATTAAAAAACCCTCTTACAGACTTTATGTTAATACTTACCACCTAAGCACACTAGTATTTAAGGAAATAGCTGTAGAATAAACGTTGGTATTAATATTACTTAATTAATAAAATACTTCTAACGATGCCTGAGAAGGCCAAATGTATATTTTATGATTTTAATGAATAAGTGAAATTTATCTGTGTGTAAGTATTTCGACCAATTATCTTTGTACGATTTTCGTTTGCACAGTTACGCCACTTCTTTGAGATGTGTAGCGATCTGTATATATATATTAAATTGTTTTGTATAAATTTTATGTAAATATTTTGTATAAAGTTACTAACACCCTTGAGCATGCCTTTTCTACCAATTTGTATTCTACTGCCACAACTCAAAATTTCTATCCTTTCATTGCCGATCGCCTGGAACGGTCAACCATAAAAAGTACCGTTGCCCGATCCATAATTAAAACTACCGCTTCTTGTCTCGCTACCTTCTGCATTCTTCCGAAAAATAACTTTTACTGTTGCATGCTAATTTTCTATTTTCAAATAACACTTCTTCTCCCACCGCGTCAACGATTGCACACGTTTCTTTCATTCGTATTCAATTCATCCCTTCATCTCTTTTTCATTACTAACAGTTTATAAAATTAAATCATATTAATTAACAGTCATATGGTTTTCTTTTAAATATAATATTAGTAGACTACAGATGTTTTTTTTTGTAAGAAAAATACTTAGTAGAATTTAATTAATATTTCAATATAAAATATTTACACTAGCTTAAAATTAAGGTGATAACGAAGGAATGTTGATAATGCTTTACTACTAAAATGATGATTATGATTACTAAACTATATTTGCTAATTATTCGAGAACTTATTACTAAAACGACTAAAGACTGATTGATTACTGTTACAACCTTTCTTAAAAGTATCTACTACTATTGTACAAATTAAACGACCCCGAGGGGTGCGCACCGCATAACAGCGAGTAACAATATAATTCGGGTTGTTCACTTTCCCTCGGTCAACGGCTACAGCCCTAACATAGTAAATAAAATTATGGTTAAAAATCTCAAAAATTATACACTTAATCATATAAATCATGGAAATAGTTTCGATAAAGAACGCATAAACTGGACCTTTATAAGTCATTATAAAAATATAAATACAAAAATTTGCAAATGGTTAAATATGTTAGGCATCAATAGTATATGTTCTAATAAAACAAATTTAGGCAAAATTCTAATTAATAATAAAATCTCAACAACAGACAAACTTCAAAAATCACGTGTCTATGAGATTCAGTATTAAGACTGCTATGCTGTCTATGTAGGACAGACAGGTAGATCCTTTAAAACTAGACTTAACGAGCATTAAAAATTTATTATTGATAAAAAATATAATACTGGTTTTGCCCAACATTGTTTTGTAAATAATCATAACTTTAGTGAAGATAATTTTAAGATTTTGCATTGTATAAATAAAAGTAAAAAATTAAACCTTTTTATATATGAATATATATATATATATATACTATTACAATCAACAATTCTGGTATTTATAGGATTAAATGGTTTAATTTTAAACAATTTAATATTATGATGGTGTGTATTCTGATTTTTTTAAATAATTTAGATTCAATTCAGTAGGAGTAAAAATATTTTATTTTTGCATCTTATTCAGAATATGCTGTTTAAAATGATGAATAATAAATT
The DNA here is from genome assembly GCA_963921985.1 of Agrilus biguttatus. Classification (NCBI taxonomy): domain Eukaryota; kingdom Metazoa; phylum Arthropoda; class Insecta; order Coleoptera; family Buprestidae; genus Agrilus; species Agrilus biguttatus. The sequence goes on along the minus strand of OY998121.1, from coordinate 6,448,483 downwards.
GTTGTATTTCACATGATAAACCTCATTCAATGATATCCCTCTTGATAGAAAATAGTAGCTACTTATGTCCCCTCCCTAGTTTCCATGTAGATTAAAGTAAAAGACACTTTGTAGTTTCGCAAATTTATGTGAATTCGTCAATATTCGCTATTGGACAGACGGATAGAGCTTTACAGTCAATAATTAATGAGCATAATAAATCAATTACATAAAAAGCCCACGCACTGATTTCTCTGAAGTTTGCATTCTAGAAAACCATATGATAGACTTAGATAAGATTAAGTTACTGCATAATTATAACAAAGGCAGATTATTAAACAAACTTTGAAATACCTACGTAAAGCTCTCAATAAAAACGAATTTGTTACCAATGACCAAACTGTTTTCAGCCTATCCTCGCTACTAAAGACTGTTATTTAGTATTAAGTTTAACTTTAGTTTGTAAAACTTTTTTAAAATGCCATAATAGCCGAAACGAATTCGTCAAAATATTTTAAATATATTAGTTGAAACTACCAAATGTCTTTTACTTTAATCTACAACATTTTAAAATGTTTAAGCATGTGGTAGATAACCACAGTATTTCAATTAGTTTCTATACTTTAGAATTTTTCTCAATAATTTTGCTTCTAAAACAACACGAATCGATTGAACAAACCACGACGCTGTATGAATTCAATTGCTTCATCAATTCGTTTTGTTATTGATGCTGCCATTTCGTGGCGCCCTGATTTCCAATCCGGTGTGTAAATTTTATAGGTTTTCTTCCGAAAACTTACATTGGTAATGTTCTTGAAACTCTGTACGCTATATGTGCCGTATTGGATGCACATTGTGCAGCCAATATGAGTAGACTGGCGCCACTGGAGTGTTCGTTTTGGGAACAAATTGGCCAGAAGGGATGAGATAAAAGCCTCTCACAGTCAAGAGTCAATAATGGTCACTTTACATCAGGGGTGACCGTTTTACGATCCAACATAAAATTAATTTACTCTCAAGACAGGGGTGACTTAAGATTTTCGTTATTACCTAATGTTGCATCTCTCTCAAAACATGTTAAATATCTTATCATGTATATACCGTCAATAGCCTTCCATAAAATTATGGATCGTTAATGGTGATTAATCTTGAAGCATGTTTGTGTTCGTTCAACCAATCACTGGATATGCAGACGGGGTTGATATCTATGCCATATTACGAAGCAAATTATTTTCGTTGAACTTTTTTTTTAACCGTATACTTTTACTACAGAAATGAATTGGCCTTTCTCTAAACTTTAATATCGGTTCAAACGGGGCGGCCAGTTTATACAATGAGAAAACCCCGAAGAATAATGAGCAGTATCGATCAGTACGGACAAGGGTAACATTTTGACTTCATGAGCTGAGCTCGGGTCAGAATGATTTAAAGCATACTGTGATGAAAGAAAAGAGCGAAGGGGTCCATTAACGTTTAATAATAACGAACCGATCAGTTTGAAATTTAAAACAGGACTTTATATGGATTCAAACGTATAACAAAGGTGGTGGATTTTAACTCGACAAGTTAATGAAACTCCACAAAATGCAAATATTACTTATACTCTCCTTGTATTATTTTCTCATACTGGTTGATATCTCCAATGAAATTAAACAAATTGGCGGGCTGAAAAGTTCGTAGGCTGACCCATAAATGGCGCTACTAATATCAAATTAGTTAGCCCTAACCTTCAAAAGACGCGTGTATAAATTTGACAGCTGTTGCACTATTAGTATCTGAGTTATAGCATTTTTAGTGAAAGTACTTTTGTTACTTTGAAAAAACGGATAAAAAGGAATTTCGTGTGTTAATAAAGCATTTCTTTTTGACGTAAAAAAATACTGTTGAAACCAATGCTTGGCTTGATAAACATTATTCGGACTTTGCACTAGGAAAATCAACCGTAGAAAAGTGGTTTGCTAAATTTAAACGAGGCGAAATGAGCACCGAAGACGATGCACGCAGTGGACGCCCTAAAGAGGCTGTTACCGACGAAAACATAAAAAGTCCACAAAATAATTTTTGATAACCGTAAAGTGAAGTTGATTGAGATGGCTGAGACCCGACCCTAAAGATATCAAAGGAATGTGTTGGTTATATCGTGAATGAATATTTGGATATGCGAAAGCTCTGTACAAAATGGGTGCCGCGTGAGCTCACAATCGACCAAAAACAACAACGGATCGATGATTCTAAACAGTGTTTGTAGCTGTTCAATCGTAATAAATCCGAATTTTTGCGTTTGCGTCGTTATGTGACGATGGACGAAACATGGCTCCATCATTTCACACTGGAGTCCGTCCAATCGACAGTCAGCCGAGTGCACGTGATAAACAGACTCCAAAGCGTGGAAAGACGCAAAAGTCGGCTGGCAAGGTAATGGCATCAGTATTCTGGGATGCTCATGGTATAATATTCATTGACTATCTTAAAAAGGGCAAAACCGTAAACAGCGACTATTACGTAGCGTTATTGGAGCGTTTAAAAGACGAAATCACGGAAAATGGCCTCATTTGAAGAAAAATAAAGTGCTGTTTCATCAAGACAATGCACCGTGTCACAAATCAATGAAATCGATGGGAAAATTCCATGAATTGGGCTTCCAATTGCTTCCGCATCCACCGTACTCTCCAGATCTGGCCCCCAGCGACTTTTTTCTGTTCTCAGAACTCAAGAGAATGCTCGTATCGAGAAATTGTATGACCGCTATAATCGTTGTATCGTCCTCGAGGGGAACTAATTGAATAATAAAATCAAATCCAATCAAACTAAATAATTTTTGTTAAACAAATTGGAAATATACTGTAGGTTTATCGATTTTCAAAAAAAAAAAAAAAAGAAACGAAGACAATGCAGAGTTTTACGTTCATGCAACCAACTTTGCGTTACTGTTAATGACTCGAAGCGGTTCTTGTCGATGTCGACTTGGGGCATGCCATGAATAATTCCGAGTATTTTAATGCATTACGTAAACAGTATTTAGTATTTCGAAAGCGTTTTTCGCTCTTAAAACGTACTAAGTCACGTCCAAGACCCTCCACTTCGTAAGTCGTCGCTAATGCTGTTTCAACTCGTATTTCGGAAATTCACTCTGCCATTTCAATGAGCATCGAGCTTGCTTCAATTGCACATTTCGACCGCGTAAATCACCGAGCAAATAATTTATTTTACAGACACAAGTCACAAGATCACATTTTAACCGTTTTCGTAAACAGAAAGGAATAAAACGTAAACGAACACGTGAAAATGTGATGAACGATTGTCATTGTGCTCCTTGTTTCTTGTGTCTTTCTTGAAACGTCCTTTGCTAATAATAAATTAACAAATCGCATTCATAAATCATGCAACTTCCTTCAGATATGGGCAGGAAGCACACCTCGTTATTTACTTTATCGCATCCACCTATTAACACGACTTCTGTCAGCTTCTTCTTGGAAGTTGTAAAGTTACGTCAGACAGAGACAAACGCCGAACATCTGGATGCATTCTACAACGAAGTAATGAGGGCCATATGACAGTGAGAGGATAAATGATACAGGAGCAAATTAAACAACATCGGAATGCCAATTTTGAACGCATTTCATAATGGGGGATTCATTATCTTGCAATATATCTCCTCAACCCGATGGTACAGACAGATCTTACACAAACGTTTATACGTGTATATACGTAAAATATTTTAATTTTGGTAAATAAAGAAAACCACTAACATTCACTAAGTTTATTCGAGAACTACAGATGACTGATAACATACGTTTTATTACAGACTACGGTTCTTATATTACGTTGAGTGGGTGGGAGTTGAAAATATACTATAATAAAGGGAATTTGTTTATGTCGACTTAGTTATTAAGTAAATTAACATTATGAATGTATTTGTGTCTATTAATCTGTAGTGCTTCTAATAGATTTAGTTAATAATTTATGTACAATTGTGACTTCGAAAAGTAATTAGGTTCAAACCCCTTGGTACTTGGATCTGGTAGAAATGTTACGAGCACATCATAAGGGTTTGAATTAAACCCAAAGGGCTTCATATATATCAAAACACTTCAAAAATATTAAAGATCATATTAAGAAAATTGTTAATGTAAATACCTTGTACACCTTTGAAATATGTTGGGAATGGAATTTTGCATTTGTTATAAATAATGATTGAAATCAAACAAACACTGTTGTATGGTTTTACAAATTTTTTTTAATAAGACTTCTCTTACACTGTTTCGGCTTATCAGGCCATTATCAAAGAGTTGAGTAGAGATCAACTTCATCTAAGGAAACGTCACTTCACATTGTTCATTTGTAATATTTTTATTATGGAAAAAGGTTTAATTTTTTACTTTTATTTATACAATGCAAAATATATATATATATATATGAAAAACGGGGCGAAATTTCGACATTAGGTATAATGAACATGTAAAATCCCAACATTGCATAGATAAAAACACACCATTTGTAAAAATAGTGTATCAATTCTCCATATTCTTAATAATAGCAAAAAACTTAATTTCATGGAAAAATTAGAAATTCAAAAATCGCTATTTTCAACAAAATACATCACATTAAATAATCAAACCGAAGAGTACAACAACCCCTTATTTCGAGCACATACCAATTGCTGGACTTTCTAAGTAGGCATGCAATAAATAGTTTAACCATCTGTAAATAAATTTAGTACTCTTGTAGTTCTCTTTGAGAATGGCCGATTGAAACACGTGTAAGAAATTGTTAATAAATTATTCAAAATGTTTTACAATGAACCTACCGCAGAACCAATTCGAATTATTAAATATAACATCATACTATAACGTAAGGTTACTACAAAATCAATTTTACAAACTTCAACCTTCAAAACGCTACCTATATAAAATTAATTATAATGGAATGTAGAAAAATAAATATTAGGAAAGGCGTTAGACAAGAATCCACATTGATATAGATGATATTAATATCTATATTGAAGATGCGATTAATGTCATTGAATTCAGGAGACAATTTTAAATAATAGGGAAGCGGCATTGACAGAATAGTAAGGCAAGAAGTTAGTTACAGATATATAAGGGGCAGAAATAGGAGTAAATAAGAGAAGAGGAGGATCTACATCAGATAACTGTTCGTAAATCGGTACTGATGAGAGATGTGATTCATACTCGACAACCGACCGCTGAGATCGCTATGAGATAGAAAGCTACTCCGCCGCCCGCAACACCTTTGATAATGTCAGCCGCAGCCGCTGACGAAACGTCAGGTAGAATACGAACTTTTAGACCACGGCCACAAAGCCCGGAAGATCATCATCAGTTAGTTGACGACGGCCGTGAAAGCCTCCACAACTTGATTAGATGTGATAGGTTTTGCGAAATGCTTCGTTTTCGATACTGTGTTACGCATTAATTTTGTGGCAAAACAGTACTTTTATAAATTCTAAGTTTTGTATATTTGTGTAAATATTCCGAAACTACAACAATGTAGACTTTCTTTAAACTTCTTATTTTTGCATGCCTTTGTTTCCTTTCATTCTATTGTCTACTTAACTACCTGTATCTAGAATACCTTCTTCACCCTTATCTGCATGCATACTTTACTAATTGCGGGTTTTGCCCTTAATTACTTTCACGCGAATTCTGTATTGTCCTTTCTCTTCAATTCTAAGTATTTCTTTAAACTAATGTAAGTACTCCTTCAGTTCTTCTCAATCTAAATTATTCTCTTACTATTCTAACACTCTTTTAAATACTCAACATTGTCTGTTCCAGCGCACTTCTGCACTCTTGTAAGTTCTTGTTTTGCCTTTCTACATTGGTGTTATTTCTTGTCATTTTTGTTACTTGTGTTGTGTTGCTTTTAACTTTTAATTCTTTTATTCGTCCTTTTGTATATATATTTCCATTGTTCTATTTCGTATTCATTTCTGTATATAAAATTATTTTATTTGTTTTTTATTGGCGTTTTATTTAATTATTATTCCTTTTATTAATTATTTCCCCTCAGTCGCCAAAATTTGATAAGAAACAGAACTCTCGTCCTCGACACACGGGTCAAACTGGTACTTGACTGGTCGTTTTTTATAAATATTAGCTTTATTTATTTAACGTCATGCTATAAACATGAAATGAGTTGTGTATGTTCATTAAAGTCGAAGGATGATTACCGTTTGTGGTGGGCAAACCAATCCGGATATTAACCGTAGATACTCATCCCATCCCATACCCCAGAAGAGACAGGCACACCGGTGGGGAGGCGGTAATGATTAGATATCCACCTTGCAATCAATTAAGTCGAGTTCTAGGAAGGCATCCTGTCAAATTAATTTTCATTACCTGCAAGTTACGGTGTGTGACATGAACAAAATTATCCATTAGCGACAAGACGACAATTCTCTCACCGGAGACCGTCGAACGTTCGCGATTTAATATGTATTATGGGAGCGAGAAGGGAGGAAAATTAAACCGTGGTGGATAATTTATTTGCCGATACATATTAAGACAAGTTAATGAGAAATGTCATAATTTCTAATAATTGATATGTCTTTAATGACTTCTGGATACTGTGTCGAATGTTTGTTATTTATGTTTATAAAAAGTGAATCAGATGGAATTAAAAAAAGATAAGAATATATTAAAAAAGTCTCTATTTCCGGTATCGCATAAATACTCCTGGAGATTTTTAAATAAGGAAATCAGGAGCCATCCATATTTTACAGCACTTCCTATAGTGAGTCTTTATCTTTACTGTTAAAATAAATTAAAATGGACAGTCAGCAAGCAGATTTGAATTTAACATATTGTTATGGATTGACAATCTACGTGTGTAGTGTGAGTTTCCGAGATTTTAAATAAAGGACTAGAAACTTCGAGAACGTTATCCAGGAAGCTTCTAGAACAAATGAAGTTACTATAAATAAGCTGCGGCGTGGTCTAGTACTAAGATCATTGCTTAGCTTAGAACCAGGGTCCGGCTACTCTGGTCCAAGTTTTCTGTGGTATCCATGAATCACATACGCAAATGCCGGGGCAATAATATTCCACAGATATTCTATCACTTCTCTTCTATCTTGTTTTCGTCCGTCTCATCCTTCACTCCCTAACTATACCACCCGCCCATTCCCACGGTTCCTGAAAAGAGACTGAAGAGGGCCTTACGCCCTACACTCCGGCTTTGTACTACAGTGTAGGTCGGAGGGACTGCCCGTCCACCAGCACGAGTAGCTGGTGGGAGCGAAACACACAACAGTTAGTTCTAGTAGGTGAGATGGTTATAAATTGCTACATGTGGTGTTGTTCTAGAAATGTTTAGCGAAAATAAATAGTTTGATAGTGACAGTTGAATTAAATACGCGATAGTTTTGTGACAGTTGTTGGAAGATACGTAACAATATGGACTATTTTAATTTTTATATTGCAACGTAGAAATGTAAGTCGTTTTTCTTACAAATGACCAAAGGTAGCAAGTTGAAACGGATATTGAACACAAAGGTTTATGGTCCTATAAATCTCTAACAAATTTGTTGGCATATACTCGAAGAAATGAAAATAAAATTGCGTATATGTAAAATTTATTGAATGATTGATCAAGAAGCGATAAGTACTAATTTACAAATGTCCTTAGGTAACCAACCGACTGTCGGACTCGAACTGCTTTATACACTTGCCTTACTTTCTACCTGACCTACAATAAAAATACCCTCTTTTAAAAATGAACATATGACTAACAAAATACTGCGTAAGTTACGAACTAAACTTATTTCTTTAAAACTTAACGCAATATTTTATATCCATGACAAGTATTTATTCATCGTTGTTACTAAAAGATAACAAAATTGAATGCAAGAAACAGACAAAGTTTCTGTTATTCAATTAACATAGTGAGCAATATTTAAACAAAAAGAACTTTATAATTTTATATTATTTAGTAGACATCCTACAATATGATCTGTTCTTTTGTAAAGAAAAATATTCAATGTGTAATTCCGATGACGTAGGTGTTTGTTCCAAAAGTTCTAAAAAGCAATTTTTGTGGCAACGAATAAAATATGTTCGAGGGAAACATTTTGGCAGAAGTAGTTGCAAAAGTTTCTTTATCCCGGGAGTTAGTATTCCATTACGGAAAGATGAAGGTTGAGCAGATGTAATCCTTATCTAATGTTCCTATCTTCCCGCATGTCAACGGGGTGACACCAGTATTTGGCAATATGTTATTTTAAGCACCAGAGTGTGAGCTTTAGGTTCCTTCTTTTTTTATAGTTGTTATTCCCAGTTTCAGACACGAAAAAACAAAAAAATATATGAAGTAAAGAACGTTTGCATGACCCAATAAATTAATTGTCCCTTAAAAAATATTAAATAGTTTCAGGGATATTCAGGCATTATTCTTGGAAGATGAGAAGAGAAGTGAGGAAACGAATGTTTGAACAAATAGATTTCCTACCAATGTATGCACCTGAAAGTTTAATTTAGCGAAACGGGGTTCGTGTTCGGGATGGTAAAGGACCGCGTATCAATAACACAAACGAACAGACCTCAATTGCCATCAGATACAGTAAAGGCGACTACGAGTTCTCGGGAGCCTTTTAGGGGATCGCTCATTACTTCCCGTTTGTCTACGTCCTGCGCACCAGTCTCTCTAATTTAGATCTAAATGACCACCTTGATTCATTTGCGGTACATTCACAAGTCCGTTACGTTTTCTACAGGAATTCCTTTAACGAACAAAAGCGTAATGAACGAAATATTCAACAGCATAATTTACACCAAACCAAAAGGAAAGAAGAACATTAAATGCGATACCACGTTCGTGGTCCTTCGAGCCGAACAGACATTATTACAACGAAGCGAGCAACATTTCATATTGGATTCGGTAAATGATTTATTTAAATGTTGAGTGAATAATAAGGGGGTGAGTTCAGAATTAATCTTTAAAACAATAGTATATATATATATTTAACTTAATAGTAGAATTAAAATTCTAGTTGTGGTCGATATGAACGACTAATTTCATACGCTTCGCAGACAACTGCGGCTATAAGTAAGGTTTGTAAACTTCTCTTAAAGTTTTTAACGTTTTCTCTTAAAGTTGTTTAATTCTTTTCAACATTAATTGTTATGGATCCTTTCTAATTCATACTGATTAACAATTGAAGAAGAGATTTTTTAAAATTACAAAACCAAACCAATTTTAATACAAAATTTATTACAAAACACATCCCGAAAGTACAAAATCAAAATTGAATAGTATTCTTGAAAGGTTTATTTGAAAAGAATTGGAAGGGATCCATTTTCCCCTTTAGTATGGCGTTAAGTTTTTAACAAGGCCCTATGGCAATACCGGAACTTTGGTTTTCTGGACTCGGCCTCTGGAAGTTCGTTCAGTTCTTCTGGAGGATGTTTCGAACGAACGGGACGGGAAGGAAAGGAGCGTGGAAGATCATTGCGGTATAAGTTGTCGCAATGTAAATTGCCGCTGCAAGGCGAATTTAATTAAAGTGGATTCCACGTCACACGCCATTCGCAGTCACAATGGTTAACCGTAATGACACGCTCCATGAACTTCAATGGTCATTTACAATTGTTGGCGTAAACACAATCATCGTACGCCAGGAATTCTCGGTTACCAGCCACTGATATGCTTCTGCTTTCATTTCCAATTTCTTTATCACTATTTCGGGGGTAAAGCCAAACAGCCGTAACCAAAATATGATGATTGCGGTTCTTCAAGTTGGATATCTGCTACGTCAAACCTATTTCTAATTTTTTCCAATTTTTCAAATGTTTGTGGAACTTTTGGCTTCTGTACCAAAAGCTTGTTAATGTTTTTATACAATGTGGATGTTGCAGCTTAATATTCTTTTTGTGTAGATTGTACCTTTTTAGTTCTTGTGGAATGTTTATTTTATTATTATCTGGTTTTACTTTTATATGCATTTACAACAGAATGTTTATAATCTTCAGAAATCATTGTTTGCAAAGCGTCCTTAGCTATTCCAATTTTATGGCACGTTGTATTAAATTGTATTGAGTTTTATTGTAGGTCGGTACTGGTGCACACTTTTAGTCTATTCAATTCGGATTAACCCCAATAATGCTAATTGCAGTTTTCCCCCTTTTATTATGCATACTAGAATACGGGCCAAATCATGCGTTACAAGCGTGCTAACACAACCACTACTTAGAAAAGTGCCCCCACTACTTCTGGGTCTTCCACCCCGTCTTATCTTCACCCCCTTCGATAACAAATTAGAGCCTTTAAAATAATTTTTACGAATCGACGTATTCGAAATGAGTTTTTAAATCCACCCCCGATATTTCCACCACTTGTCCAAAATTTGTAATTCTTTCAAAAATCAGTCGAGAACGACAGTTGCATTTTGGATCTTCATCTAATAAGTCAATTTTCAGGAACGATTCATCCGTGATAAATGTTATCGTCCAGTATCCGCATTATCAATTCATTCGCGTCAATTTAATTAATACAGTCTACTACTCGTAATTTAAGTTGTAATTGTTAATGTGTTTGTTTAAGTGTTGTTGTGAACTGTATTATTAAGTTATTAAATAAATTTAAAAAAACTTGAGAGTTATTCATAAACCCAACGAATTGGATAATCTAAACCAGCGGTTCAACAATTAGTTCGTCAAACCAGGCGTCAACAGTGGATGACTATGTTTATTATAAACTTTGTACAGTAGTAGTGTGCTCTGGTTTATGTTGGACAAAATCCAAAATAAAAATGATAAGGCGATTCTTTCGCAGAGAAATAATTATATTATGTACTTTTAATAAGAAGTATTTCAAAGAAAGATACTGAAAATTTTCATCACTAGATTAAGAGACATATGACCTAGTGAATTTCTGCGATAATTGAAATTTGACATATAAATGTAAAATGCTCCAAATACGACTAGTATATACAAAATGTATGTAAACATGTACTTCCTTCGTTCTTCACTCTATGTGGTACCTGCTTGCAGGTTTTATTTACTGTCAAACAACAAACAGGAAATTTTATTGGAACGATAAATTTCCTCAACCACCATCACAGGATATGTGTCACAGGACGAAAGATTTGATTTATTCAACGGACGAACGTGTGGTAAAGGTCACCAGTCATGAAGTAGATATCAGGAGGTAGCGAATTGAAGCCCGAATGTCTACTGAGAGCTAAAGCCTGTGAGTCTGTGTATGTATTTACGATGCAAACGGTGTGTCGGTGTCGGAAAAATAATTTCCTATTCGGCGATGCTACGGGAATACAAAGTTGAACACAACTATTGGCCGGGGTTATTTATTGACCCTGACAAGGTTGCACCTCTGCCATTTTTAGCCGGATATTACATTAAAGGCTGACGCGGATTTTATCAGGAGATATTGCAGCGTGTCCTGCACACGGGAAACAGGAACAGATTGGCAAAGATCTTATTATCGTGACAACTGCACTAGTACAACACCGTGGCAGGAAATTATCCAGAGCAAAATGACATAATACACATTTTCTGGAATGATGTTAAAAGGACTCCTATGGAAAGAATTCGATGTCAATTCGTTTGTTTGTTAATATCACAGCAGTCACTAATGCTGTTGAACTATTCTAAAGTTAAAGTTTATACAAATATTGTTATTTTCATTGCAAAATAGAATATAAAGCGGAGAGGGAAGTTAAAAGTAAAGTACAAGAGTAAATCAAATATAAACGGTAATTTTGTAAAATAAATTTGATTAATGGTATACACAAACTTGACATTTAACATTTTTCAATGTAGTCACCTCCATGCTCTACACACATTGACCATAGACTTGGAAGCTTGAATATTCCTTCTTCACAAAACGTTTGAGGACGAGTTGTCACCCAATTCCGCACATACTCTACTTCTTCATTGCTTTCAAATCTTTTGCCTCTAAGTTATTCTTTCAAGGGCGCGAACAAAAAATAATCACAGGGTGACAAGTCAGTGCTATAATGATGAGATAATGATGCTCGAGGGTTTCCCTGCCCATTTCTTCCAATTTATACTTTGTTAAAACTGCGGTATGTGGTCTGACGTTGTCATGAAGGAGGATGACGTCTCAAATGGGCATACCTCGTCGTTTGAGTCGATACGCGATTTTTTTGATTTTTAAATAAAACAACATCTCATTTTCGACACGTTCTCGCCCATCCTTGAATTCTCTCAATTCGTGACCCACGTATACACTGGATTCTGAAACAGTGGAGCATCACCAAACTGTGCCTTCATTGGTTAAAAACTTTATAATGACGGGTTGTGCATCAGACGGAGATACCTTGCGCTTAGTAGTGGCTGTACTGCGGACAGAACCGAGCACAGCTGCTACCTAAGCCGGTTTCCCCCCTCATAAACCAAACAACACTCGAGCATCGAATCCTCTATATCGGAATTACTTGCTAAGTTAAATAGTAAATTTACCGTTTATATTTGATTTACCCACGTATAATGGCGCATTACATTTAGCATACTCGAATAGTTTTGAAAACGACTACAAAACTTTAATCGTCCAAGAATTTGAAATAAAATATGAACTACTACAAACATTCATACCACTTGTACTCATTGCTTCCTCATTCGTGCTCGATTTTAGCTCGTTTTTAAAACATTATGCCTGACGAATATTGAGTACCACAGTGTATGTAATGTACAGTGTGATTTAAATTAATATTCACTTGTTTATTCTGTAATAGTGATGACTATTTCGATAAAAACGTCTTCCAATTGTTTCCTGTCAACGTTGTAGAAGGACGCACATGTTCAATACGATCATCGTTCATGCAATTGTTGTTGTTGTTGCGTTTGGAAGGGCTGTTAAAACGAGAATTTAATTAGCTCAGCCCTGGGGAGTTTCCAGGCGACGCGAAAAAACGCGCTCCAATTACCGTAGTTTCTTTTCAAAACGCTACACTTCGCTAATTGACTATTTCCTCTCAGTACCTTCACTTCCATCAACAGATCGCGCAAAAAGGAGGCAGTAGGCCTTGTTGCCGTTTTTATTAAAATACAGTTCCTCCAGTTGTACTACCGAAAGAAGGGTTTCTAATAAAACTTTCATTTGGCCTAAGGGGATACGATACTTTTTGATAGTTTCGACCTTTACTTGACTAAAATCCATCTTGATTAGAAAAAACAAAACTAAAGATTTTCACACACTTTAGTTACTATTCGTAACACATGTTTCGCCAAACTTCGGCTTCCTCACTAAATACTACTAAATACTACTAAATAAACATTGCAACCTGGGTGATTAAATATGTTCACAATAAGGGTGGTGGTAATATTTTATTGGTCTTCTATTTACTATATTTTGATATTGATTTAATACGAAAAAGTTTTGAACGGAAAAGCTATTCAATTTTGCATCTGTAAACTAAATATTGTATTAGGTAATGTGACAGTTTATAAATTCGAAATCGCGATCCACATCGATGAACTGTTGATCATGAACTTAGAGTTATATTAAAACAATACAAAAATAGCAGATTGGGTCGTCACATAATTCTAAATGAGAAATTCTCTCACCATAATAAATAATTTCCATAGCCGGTTTAATAAAGACGGATGTTTATAGGAGGAATTAAGTTATTTTGGGTAACGAATTATTTCAGTTGGGTGAAACAAAGTGTTCGGATCGGCGAATTAGTCGATAATCTTGAACCGAATGCCATATTGACAAATACGCTTAGGGGAGGATAAGATCCAATTGTGGAAATGCCAGCGCAACGGAATAATAATGAATGAGAGATTTAGTATGTGTATCACTCTCTGTTTATCGTAAACACCTGGGGCTGAAAATTAATTGCATCAACAGCGACAACCAATCACAACAACCGATAAATGCTGGCATAAGTTGGTGTCCCAAGAAAAGTTATGTACCACATTAACCAACAAGGAGGGGTCTTTACTTGAAAATGAGAAAAAAGAAAAAATTTATATGTAGGAAGCTTTCAAGTCATAGTAGTGTTTTGGTCTTGCAGTCTTGGTTTATTATTAATTAATTAAAGTCGAGACTTGATGTGAAAGACCAAAATGATGATCATCTGTCAATTATTACTTCGAGACTCGTATTGGTCTTGATTTGACACCATGACTGAATTAAAAAAAAATAAACATCGCTATATAAACAACGTTTTAATAGTGATTAAAGATAAATTCAAAATTCTAGAAATTACAATTGCATTTCTTATTTGTGAAAATTTTGTAGAAAACTTCTATTCCTATATTAAAGGAATGTGAAATTTGAAGGGTTACGATCATCGTCCTAAATTGTTAATTTATCATACAAATGTAGCTGGGTAAATAAATTTTATTAAAGTCGATTGAAATATTTGCTTGTACATTTCGGTTTATGCTTTTGTTTTAATTATAGTCTTTGAAATTACACCGAATTTGTATCAAATGAAGATGAATAATGAATTGAACTAAATAAAACAAACACTAACAACAATAACAATTTAATTAACAACAATAACACTTAACAACAAACTGGCAGGAACTGAATTAACATATAAAGAAAGAGGTAGTTATTAACCGAGGTCGAAATCATAAGTGATGTTATTTTAGAAAAAAGAAATAGTTAGGAAGATATTTTAGAGGGGAGAAAATTATTAAGATTAAGATAGGGAACTAGTTGGAAGATAGTACAGTTGTAAATGACTCAAGATAAGAAATACCAGAAAAAAGACTTTAGTCTCAAACCACCGAAGAAACCCATCATTAAATAGAAATTAGGAAGGTACGAGAAATATAGACCTGAAGCTGTTGCGAAATTGAATTGTTAAAGGAATTATATGAAAGTACAGCAATAAAATTATTTGAATAGAAGACAATATAATTTAATAGGTATAAGGAATTTAGTAGAAATGTTTGAAAAGATATTTAGATAGTGACAATAATAGAATAGTATTAAGAATAGAAATATTTGAAGATACACAATGAAAACCGAAATTAAAAAGAGCTATTGAAATATTTACAAAATAATAAAAGAATAATATTTGAAAAGACAAACACAAAAAAACTACAATAAAAAAAAAGATTATGGCAAGTACCACAATGCTAGACATTCCTATCCTGCAAAATATATTAGATCAATATATATCAAACCAAAATCTATGATCTATACAAATAATCATCGTACAGATCCGTCTTCATACACTCACTGTATTTTATAATTCGTTCAAGGAAAACTTTTAAATTTTGTTCTACTACCTTAGTAAAATTGGGAATCTTTTCACGCTTTCACCCTCACCTTTACAGTTTCAGAAAATACTTGTACCGACCAACATCAACTACAATACCCTGTATATAATGTTGTTGTGTAAATATGTAAAATTTTGTGTTATATTTCTTTGTGTTTATGTAAATATTTCTCAACTTTATCTTCTAAAGCTTTTGTAGTCCTTCATAATTTTCCTAAATTATTCAAATTAAAAATTCTTCAATTCTAAATCAACCTTTGTTTAATTTAATCTTCTTCTTATCTAACAGTGTCTAATAAATATTTGTTTTACTAAAAACCATGAATTTTGCAACAAGTTTCATTAGCACTTGCCCAACTGGTACTTAATTTCTACTCTTTTACGATATCCTAAAATTCATGTACAATATACACCCTGTATATCTATCTTCATATGTTTTTCATGTATCATGTAGTTGCGAAATTAATGTTACTTTACATTATCATCCACGTTTTAGTAGGTAAGCAAGCAGGATTGCGAGAGTTATTGTTAGTGAAATATGCCTGCGATCCTGAGGGACAGGCAGGGAGGATGAGAACAAGTACTTGTACCTTTACCAACTACCGACTGGTTGGTAGATTCTAGCTAGTATTCGTAAGATAAATTGGCACATGAGTCGGTTGTGTTTTCCTTGATCCCTCAACACGGTTTGGCTTTTAAGCTAAAACAAACACACAAAATCGAAACGGAAGCAGGACGACATAATGAAGAGATATTTTCCCAAAGAGGTACTCTAAAAGATTAGTGTCAAAGCTTCGCTCTGATAAAACTCATATTAGTTCATGGTATAACAGTTCCCAAAATCCATTAAATTTTATAATGCTACCCTTAGTTGATGTAAATTAATAACTTTGTAATGTTCATGACTAAAATTAAACTCTAGGATAGGGTAATGCTAAAAAAGGTATTAAATTACTTCAGCCGCAAGAGAAGTATGATGATATTCTTGTGGTCCTTCGAGCCGGATTCATTGCTATTTTTAGACTTAATAAAAGTTTTAATCCGTGATCTAACAAAAGTCGTTAATAATCGTTCTGTGACTGCACCTGTCAGTATTTTTGTAATAATGGAGTTAAGGTGCAGCGCACACAGGGACAGTGATTATTAAGTTTTATTGCTCATACCATGTCAGTACCAGAACCTACCTGAACGTTTAGTAGGTACGTATAAACCGAGAATGAAATTTGTAATTAAAGTAAGAATAAACGATTACGAAGAGACGGCTAGATACGCGGTGTTGGTATTTGTAATTCGGCGAATGGTACACACGCTCTGAACGGTGGTTGCAACTGCCTTTTGCTTAATTACTCTAGAAAGAGGGATGAAGTTTAATTAAACCCGCATAACGTGTTCGTGATGGCGAATTTCACGCCACCACTAGAAACGTTAAGGAAATGATGCGGACTGATGTGTTCCTCGTATAAAAGACGAGTACTCAGGCCGCCAACTTGCCACATCTTGTTGTTGCCCTTTCCTTTTTCAACTACAGCAATTTATTCTATCATCAAATGTAAACACAGCCCTGTGGCTCTTTACATACCGAGTTTTCCATCTATTCGAACACTTAAGCTAAGCTAGTGAACAAACAGTAGAAAATATCCTGTATCTATCTAAATATAAGTAGTTTATGAAACATAAAAATAACCATAAACCATAAAAAATAAAAACAATAGTAGCACGTAGTTCAACTTAATCAATATTCAGGACTAAAAGTACAACTGATGGATAATGTATACTAAAACATTTTTGTGGTCCTTCGAGCCGGATTCATGTTAGATCTAGAATTGGAATAGATTTATGGTATTCGTATATGTCGTAATCGAAAACGTATTTAGTTTCAGTTAAATAAATTACGATTTTGTATAAAAATGAATGTTTCGCAATGAATTGTACTAGTAAATGATCGATGATGATTAATTTGATTGAAACACAAATATGATACACCAAAGATATTTTTCTTTTAATGATCAAGTAGGCATTTGCTTTGACACTTACACAATCGTCTAAACACTTAAACCACCTGCTGATTTACTGTTATAAGTATAATTCTTATTTCGGATAAAATTTAAATTTAATGTAAAGAATGTTGGTACACACATTAATATTGCAAATTGAAACCGTTTTAGAATCGGTATGTTATATTCCGCATAGGCATGCAAATGTAACACATAATGGAATCGTTATTGCTGATATTAGTGGGTAAAGAAGTAAGAATGTACATCTTGGAATGTCTTATTGCTTTTCAGATAATTGTCTCCTCCAAGAACAGCACAGCATACCTATGTACACATATGGAGGATACAACCAACGGAAGTACTTCGTTTCCTTAGACTATAACCACGTAATTTTACCCTCTGTTCCATCCCATTTACTCGTTCTTCTTGAATAAAACTCATCTTCATTAAACCCTTTCTAACATTCACATTCTCTTTTATTTTCATTTAACTTCTTCAGATCTTTTTTATTTCTTCCATTCGAATTCATTCCCATTAGCATCATTAGTAGATAGTATAGTTGAAGAAATGAACTGATTCATTAGTATATGAACAAAAATACTTTTGTAAATCTTTGAAAGCCATATCCCACGACCGGTTTCGACCTATCGGATCTCATGTTCTTTTGTATTGTTATTTTCGTCTAATAACCGTTCGAAATCAACAGTGTAATTCAAAGCCGGTAGGGGTATTAACCCTCGGAGTAGTTGTTTCTGTTGATTCCATATTTATATTTCTTATTATAATTATAAAACAACTTTACAAATTTATAACCATGATTGTATTTAGGCTAATTTCTTGGTGAAACCTCTTGTAATAATATAAGTTTATTATAAAAAGACACTTGGTATTGTTTCACTATTCTTATTTAATAAATAAATAAATTTTATTTTATTAATTACTTACCACAAATAAGTTCACAATTAGAAATAGATTACAAAAATATAATATTACTCCAATAGTAGTTAATAAAAAGAATTTGGGCTCTCTATTGGTAAATAACAAAGAAAGACAAGAAAACATAGAAAAAAGCGGGGTATATGAGATCAAGTACAATGACTGATGCCATATATTTGGGTCAAACTGGTCGTTTAATTAAAAAACGTTTAACCGAACATCAAAAATCAATAATTCATTATTCAAAAGATACCACCATTGTAAACCATTTTGTAAAAAATAAACATACATTGGATACTGATAATTTTAAATTATTACACATTCAAAATAAAAGTAAAAGACTTGATCTGCTAGAAATATTAGAAATTACCAGAGCACATAATAATAATAAAATGTTATTGAACAACCAAATAGATTTTGGGGTTTCCACTTATTAAAATCAGTCGCAGGTATAACACAAAATAAATAATATTACCTCCTACCCGCCACCTAGTAAGCGATATACGTATTTAAAATAATTTCATCCTTATTATATATAGTTATTATCTTATTTAATTCTTTGATAATGGCTCCATAGCCGAAACATGTTAGATTTTTTTAAATAAAAATAGTGAAACAATACCAAGTGTCTTTTTATAATTAACTTATATTTTTACAAATTTAATTTCAGAGATATTTCCAGAAATTTATTGGCTCGGTATCACCGTATATCAACTTGCTAAATTGTTTAATGTACTCCTTCATTAGTTATGTATTATTTTTGAACCTATAACGTTTCTGTGACATTCCAAATCAATCTTCTACTTCGAAACCGAGTCTAGTTGCCAGTATTATACACGCACTCATGCAACATATGTTCGTGTAGATTTTATATCACCCTTCAAATGAGTTACAAAGCAAAAGGCTTACGCGGTCGGTGCTAATCTTTTGCGCATTTTAGTTCGTTATCGCCGACCGATTTGTTATGAATAAGTGGCAGTTTTATTTTACAACAACATCGTCTCGAACAACTTGAACACTTAGTACGAAGACCTATGCAGCTATATAATACTCCTTTGAACCACGTACCATTATCGTGTTTCTTGTTGCCATATATAATGTCACAAGACGCAGATTTATTTGTTGCGTGAATACACGCAAAAACGTCGCAAAAGTGATATCAGTAGCTATAGGCTCCTTGTAACGCGTCAGTTCCAGAATTCATAAATTTCGAAGCTTACACAAATAATTTAATGTTGACAGAATGAAATAAAAAGCAGTCCCAACATAATCAATTATCTGGTCGTGTAACTGCTTGATTACCGCGTGCCTAACAAAAATGTACTAAGAGTTCAAAAAAATTCTCAAAAATTTATTACAGAGCAGTAATTGAATTATACAAAAAAAGAATAGCGTAAATAATTATGAACAGTTAATTTGGAAATCCGAAAAGGATTAATAGAAGTGAATGTTTGAAGCACATGTCTTGTACTAGTGCAAAAAGTTGACGGTGGGATTACCAAAAAAGGAAATGTTGGAAACCTTTGAGATGCGATGCTATGGAAGGATAATGAAAATACCGTGGATTAAAAAGATTCAAAAGAATGAATAAGAACAAGGAGATATAAGAAGGTAGGGTACATTCGTAAAGGTAGAAAGCTAGTTAGATACATATCAGAAGCAGAAAGAGAAGTAATGAGAGGCAGAGGAAGAGCTAGACTAGAGGTTTGGGATGAACATCTTTGGATTGACGCCGCTGTAATAATTGACTGTTGATTATAAGTAGGACTCGATATGATTTCTTTTAATCCAAAGAAAAGCCTCCATGGCTCTTCCTGATTTTTCTTTGGATCCTAGTTGAAATGAACATAGTAAACAAATATAATAATAAAACATATTCATCTATGAATAATTTGAAACGTATCTAATGCAGTATACAAATATATTCAAAAAACAAACACTCTTGTTCAAAGGTTTTACAAACATTATTAAGAATACTTTTCGACAGTAAAAGTATTCTTAATAAAACTATAAATATAAATATGGAATCAACAGAAAAAACTACTGCGAGGGTTAATGCCCCTACCGGCACTGAATTACACTGTTGATTTCGATGGATCCTTAGACGAAGATATAACATCTTCAAAAAAGAAGGAATTAAAATCCAACAGTGTAATTCAATACCGGTAGGGGTATTAGCCCTCGGAATAGTTGTTACTGTTGATTCCAGTTATTTATAATATAGCCTGTAAAGGCTTTTCTGCCAGCGCCCAACTGATAAGACCCGATAGGTCGAAACAGGTCTTTGAATACGGCTTTCAGTTCGTTGTGCCTACTTGGTAGGACGCGTTCCAAATGCGAGATCTTTGATCTTAAAATTTAGACGAATAGGGATTTTAATTCCTTCTTTTTTGAATATGTTATTCTTAATAAAGTTTGTAAAACCTTTGAACAAGTGTGTTTGTTTTTTGAATGTATTAAAAATGTTTTACAAGTTCCCAACCGCAACCTCTCTAAATATTATTAAAAGTACAGTACACAAAGTAATAGTTATGACTTACTCTCAGCTTCACCCTGGTACTTTACACTACTGCAACCTAAAACTTTAAATATTATATTTGCCTTTCCCATTACGTTTTGGATTGGAGTGTGAATGTGACGCGTCTCGTACTTCTTACTGATTTACTGCGACACATTAATTAGTTAGTTTTCCGTTTAACTTCTTTAATAATATAGTATTTGGCGCTAATTTATTGGCTAGTGCCCTAGCGATATGGTGATAATTTGTTGAAGATAAAGATAATTGTATGCCACTCCTAGCAACAGCAAGGCACAAGTAAGTCGTGATAGCTAATGGTGAAGTTGTAAGAGATGTTAATAGTGCTGGTACTTGTCCCTCTGAGGGCCCACCAGTTAAACAACTACGTCGCAGACGTCGTTTGAACCTCAATAAATCTAGAAAACGTGCAATATATGTAATAACTTCATACTTTCACCTGCATTATCCTTTCGTAACACCTCCGAAACATTTATAAATCAAGCATAAGTGATAGTAAATAATCGACCACAGGAATTAATCAATATTTTTAATCAGGGTTTTAAAAGGCTCAGTTGTTTAGTTGGAAAGCCCCGTAACGTGTAAATTTGCACCCCAATAATCCTTAAATAGTTACAAATTCCCTAGCTCTTCATTCCCTATTTTTTTCCCTCCAGGTCTTTAAAATCTCTAATGGTTCTATCGAATCAGGGAGGATTTAATTCGTTTGTTTTTTTATTTTAAAAGCCTCGAACAGGCAGAAGCTGTTTGTTTGGGGTATTAAAGGGCCGCAGGACAACTAACGTAAGTGCTGCTGTTTTGACTAAAAGCCCATCACAATAAACAATCTCTTGTACCAGCCGAAAACGATAAGATAGTGGCGTTAAATGGAGGAAGCTGTATAAGCGAACGGGGACATTTAGTCGTCCGTCGCAATCAGCAAATATTAATGTTATCATTTCGAGAATTTCGTCGAATTTTATGTAAACGAGCCGGAGGCTGTAAATCATTTTAACGCTTGCGGTGACGCTATCACAATTCACAGGCTCCGTGCACCCTCTTGTTGCAAACGCGTGAAATTATCTCGCTAAAAACACATATTCATGCAGTCACAAAGTGATATATGACAAATTGTTTTTATCTGCTCGCTGGTGCCGTTAAAATATGGTCTTCATGGTGTCCACCGTGCAACATACTTTTACCGACTTGCTGGTTTAAAAATACATATATTATACATCACTCATTTAAAATCGAAACCGAAGCATTTTCATACAGTGACGTGCAAACTCCTTATTTTTAAAAAATCATTATTATCCAAAAAAGAAGGAATTAAAATCCTTATTCGTCTAAATTTTAAGATCAATGATCTCAAATTTTGAACGCGTCCTACTAAGTAGGCACAACGAACCGAAGCCATATCCCACGACCGTTTTTGGATAAGGAGGGGGTGAATCCAACCGAAATTTTGCTGCAATTACAGGCATAATTCGGGGATAACACCCTGTCAAGAACTCGGGTGTTTGTAAGGCTGTGAATAGATCGAGAACAACAGTCATGCTCTCCGTCCAAGGACAAATGTGACCGAAGCCAACATTGAGGCCGAGAAGTCTCATTGAGGGAAATTGACGCATAACTATCTGGGAATTGATTGTGATTGTGATCCACTGGATGCTGCAAAATTGTCATTTCGAAGGAAAAGGAAGAAGCAATCGGTCGGAAGTGTTATTCATTTGGATGACAACGCCAGGCCTCATATGGAACATCCGCCATGTAGCCATTAAGCTCCGACTTGTCCCCTTGTGACATCCATCTTTTTGGGCCCCTGAAAGAAACGCTTGATGGCCAACGTTTCCACAAGAATGACGCAGTGAAAGCATTTGTGCGCCAATGGTTACAAGAACCACCGAAGAGTTTCATAAAAATGCTAAAAAATATATTTCTAGGGCGGGAATTAAATTAAATTTAATTTTGATACACCCTCGTACATTTGGTGGTATCAACTGATGACTGCAACGTCATTTACTTACTTTATTAACCTGAGTACTCATAGAATAATACATAATTAAGACATCATTGTGTTAAAAATTCTTTCACTCAAACTTTTTAACTTTTTTTTGTTTAGAGTATTCTTTAGGAGGGGGAGTCTTCAAATGACACCCCCGAGAGGGTAGTGTTGAATTCACCATAGCGCCTACCGACTAAAACCCTCCTCGATATGGGAGCTCAACCCGGAGGTTATACATCGCGGGAGAAAAGGGTGGGAGTAGGATTAGGTTGGGTGGTGGGGAGGGAAAAAGCGTTTGGAGATCGGTGGCTCATCACAGATGGTTGGGTAGGCCCTCGCGCTGAAAAGCGAAACTAGAATAACTTTTTAACTATTTCCTTCTTCAACATTAACTTATGAAGGTTCTTAAATAACTGCTGACAGCGTAGTAAACGCCATCTGAAGATTTTCGAGAGAATATCACAAATATATTGATTTTATTGTCTTTACATCATTATCAAACGTTTATTAAGGTGCAATATTGGTAGAAGTATTTTGTTGTTATACAGATCAGGGGAATTAATTGACTGACAAAATTGAATCACCCTATATGCAACGTTTACCTTATTTTCACAATAAAACTGTTGAAGTACGAGTTGCAAAATTTGCGCTGCAAACGTCAAACATGATCGAAATGGAAAGGGCAGCAACGCATACGGTCCAAAGAGGATGGTAGGTATTAAATCGAACGGTATTGTCATTATTCTTACCATTTAGAGCTGAACTGGATTTACTGGCGTATTATTGATCTCTATCGCGAGAAGTACCGTCCTCTATACAGCGACACAATCTTATACATATATAGGTGGCTTGATTCGCAAATGCGACGACGGTTTTACGTATAAACAACTTTATGGCGAGGTTTTCTAAAATAGCGACCCATAGTATTCGCCGTTTTCAATGAAGCACGTTTTTTCAAGTTATAAAAGGAGGCTATAAGACGGGAGTTACTGTTCCCTTTCACTTTATAAGATACATATTATGGAATGACTTTATTGCCTTATAAATCGATACAACAGCGTGGAAAACAAAATAAAAGATTTTTGGAATAAAATCTGTAAGATGTTTTCAAAGTTCATAAAAATCGAACACTTTCAAACAAGGTAGTTCTCTCCATACAACACAACAAAACTAAAAAATAAAAAGTATCTGCCGTTAGCTCTTGGTGAACTGTGTTGAAATAATAAATAAATAAATAAATAAAAATTCTTGAAAAATGGTCATAATAAAGTTAATAAAAAATTAAATTATATTTATATACATACAATACAAAGACAGAGGGTGGGAGACAAATTAAGGAACCGCTAAGTAATGGATTATTCCCTAAATCTAATTGGTCGTTCGTGAGAGTTTTTTTGGCTTTAATAGCTTTGTTTATTTCTATAATTTCAAATCTATCGAGTATAGGACCTCCTTTCACATTTTTTGTAATTTTAATTTATCTTTACATAATGAGTGGTTATTATTATTAAAAATATAAGCAATTCTCCGCTCTTGAATTTGTATCCACACAAAAACTCACCCTTAACTAAGTATAAATACATAAAATTGTCTTCGCCACTTTAAGTATATTCTGAAGAAGCCACAACGTGGTGAAACATTATTAAATGAAATAAATAACTTTATGGAAATTACAAGTGTTATATTATTTTCTAATTTTGCAATGAATTTCCATCAAGTAAATGTAGTTTCAATTAATTAAGACTTCTTATCTTGTGCATGCCTTTGTTTAGCTTTCATCTAAATTCTATTGTTCGGCTATTACTATCACTTACTTCCACCTACCATTTCGCCTTTCACCTATACCTTCATGCACCCCTCATTAATAGTTGTTTTTCCCGTAATTGCTTTCTCTTGAAACTTGTACTGTCCTAACTACTCAATTCTACGTATTTCTATAAACCACTCTTATCACTTTTACTATTAGTACTTTGCTTTCTAAACCATCTATTTTAGTAACAACCCTGTCCTATAAATACACTGAAAATTTCATATCTCTACACTGAGCGGCGTGGTCTAGTGATTTAGATCATTGCTTAGTATTCGAAAGGTCATCGGTTCGATTTCTGGCCTGCTGGTCTAGTCCAAGTTTTTATTTGGTTTCCTTGGATCACTTAGGCAAATTCTGGGGCAGTAATATTCCACAGATAATCTTTCACTTCTCTTCTATCTTCATTTCGTCCGTCTCATCTTTCTTTACCTAATCACACCACCCACCCATTCCCACCATTCCTGAAAGGAGGCTGAAGAGGGCCTTACGCCCTACCCTCCGGCTTTGCACTGCAGTGTAGATCGGAAAGACTAACCGCCCACCAGTAAAAAAGTAGCTGGAGGGAATGAAACACCCAAAAGTGTTTTCATATCTTTACACTATCCACTAGCTACTCCAGATCGATTTCGAGTTCAGTTTTATTTCCACCTATATTGTCTTCATTGTTTTATCTCTATCATCTTTTATTGTCTTTACTGTTGTTATTTTACTGTCTTCTTCTTGCTTCTTTTCGTTACTTGTGTTTCTATTTTCTATATTTTCTATTCACCGTTTATATATTTTTTCAATTGTGTATATATTTTGTTGTATTGATTATTTTTTGTTACATAATACTTATTACTAAGTTTGTTGTAGCCAAAACGAATTGTTGTTAGAGTGTTTTTAAAGTTTTCGTTACACACCGGTCTTGAACTCTGCTTTCTCTAACTTTAAAATGAGTTTTGCGTTGTAGCGAAGTCAATTTGCGACCGATAAGTTCCAGTGTAGCGTAAGTAAAGTAAATTCGAGGAGTTCGCGTTCTTTAACGAAAAAAAAAAGATCCATCAGATACCATGTATTGGTGTATGTACGAAAGTACGCACGTGAGGAATTTCTTCCACGCGCCCTACATCATTATTCGTCTGGAAATAATAAATTTGCATGGAATCGGGAATTCAAAGCAAACGGAATAAAATGCAGGACAAGAGAGGAGAGTAAGAGAAGGAATCGCTCACAATAAGGAATAAGCATTGTGCTCTCTCTGACGTATCAGCATTTTAGTTGAAAGGCTGTAATCTTCAAATGTCTGAATGCATGTATATTCAAAGAGGAGCTTTCTCTGCTTTATTCGCATTGCATTAGGGGCTTCTTTGAAGTGCGACCAGAACTTAAAATACACTATAGTAACAAAGGAAAATTGCCTGAAAGTCAGATAACATTCTAGACGGTTTTGTCTCCGTTTACTTAATCTTTTGTGCGACATTAGAGCTAACGCTTCTACTGATGCTCGTTTTTTTTCTCCACCATACATTTTTTTTAACATAATATGCCAAAAAAGTAATAAAGCCTTCCAAAGGAATTAAAAATTTTAGTTAGAAACAAATACTTTAACAAGTTATAATGTAAATGAAAAGTGCAGCTTTTTTATCTTCCAAAAAGTTTATTATGAAACTCTACAATCGTTTCGGCATATGATGCCTTTTCAAGACTAATTAATTAATTTAAAAGGTAATAGGTCAATAAGTTAAGCACGCAACATTTTACTAGTATTCATAAAGGACTAGTATATCATAGATTGATTCTTAACTTTTTTATTATTGACAATTTTCAAACTGTTCCAGCTGCTTGTTTTTTGAGTATAACTTATAATATAAAAATTCATTATTTTTTAGTTTCAACCTTACCAGCTAAAACTAGTACATGCTGAGAGTTTCGACAGTGCATTTTTTGTGAGACATATTTGATACTTTAAAAAACGAATGAAACACAATGTAGTTTCACCAAATTGTTTATTTTGACACTCTAATATTGTTCGGTTGTTCATCGATCATTATCAAGAGAAACAATTATACTAAAAAATTAAACTATTGCCATCATATTTATACATAAATTACAAGCTCTTGGAGACTAACTGGCTTTAGCTGTTAACTAAATTTAAAAAAAATGTAACTTATTTTCCAACACTGATAACTTTTTGTTTTTTGGAGCTTTTTATCTATGCTGCACACAAAACCGAAATAATATAGAAGAATGTTGGAAATAAATAATTTGATGAAACTACGTTTTGTTTTATTCATTTTTTAAACTACTACATGAATTTATTTTCTTTTTTTTTGTAAGCTGGAAATATTATTATTAAATCGCTTATGAAATTGATTTGTCCTACAAACTGGTGCTTGATTAAACATTGAAATTTAAATTGCAGTGGTGGAAAATATTCAAAGAAAGGATTATTCTTTTTATAGCGACATGATTAAAACAAATTACTGATAATGGAATAAATCACTTGACAACTATTTTTACATATAAATTGTTATCATCGATTTTTGCGACGTTCGTTTAGCATGATGGGTCACTATTGTTTTATTTGAATAATTTCCAACAAAAACGATTAATTACGAGGGTGGATCAAATATAAACGAGCCTTTTTAAATTGCGCACCGAATAGTTGTTCAAAGCGCATCAAGGCGTTAGGAACTTGAAGTGGGGATATTAGGAAACGACGCGTCGTATTGCCGCGTTCGCTTGGTTAATAGCTATTACAATGAATGAGAAAGAGGTACATAGCAGCGTTGCGCAGCGAATTGTTATTAAGTTTCTTACACGTGAAAACGTGAAACCAGCTGAAATTTTTCGGAGATTGCAAGGACAGTTCGGAAATGAAACGATTTCGTGGCCACATGTAAAAGTTTGAAAAGAATTGAACGATGGGCGTAATCGTGCCGAAAATTTAAATCATTTTAATATTGAAGGAGACCGCTACGCCACGCCACTGTGCTTCACACTACCAATGTATTGGGAAAACGTATAGACAGAGAAGGGGGTTATGGATATGTGGGTAAATAGAGAAATTTGTGTTTTTTTGAAACTTTTCAAAAAAATAAAAGTTTTATGAACAAATGCTCGTTTATATTTGATCCATTCTCGTATATAAGATGAGAAGAATGGGGTCGACATGTTCACACATACGTATATCCAACATTAAAGATAATTGAAACGCGTAAAATGAAATAGGAGCAAACATCAATAAATCAAATGTGGAAACATGAAGTTGCATAATGTTGTCTAAATTAACACCCGCGCTGTTATGAGGGGTAGAATAGAATAATCGCTTATCTTTTTCTGCCAAGTCACTTCTTTTCGTTCGAAGGGAGTCGCAGAGAGAGATTAGATGAGAAGACATACGGCCAGCTAACGTTCCCACATTTCAGAAATTTCATAAAACGAGATATGTTTTGACAGATACTAATGGTCGTAAAATGCTTCCATCAGATCACATTTAACTTTAGTTTTAAACTCTAACGTACATACGAACAAGCCGTTCCAAAAACAGCTGCGCCAGACAGAAAATCCAAACCGCGAAGGATTTTAATTAATGTAATAAGTTTTGGCCGTTCAGCTATTTTTAAATTATACAAAGAACTGTGGAAATGTGAAATATCGAGTAAAATGTACCCTGAAGGCTTATATACAGCTTTTCCAAAAAAATTAGCCCACTTGAAACAATAAAGTTATAATTCTCTGTGAGCACTTCTTGTTTTTTTGGATGCATAATTTGCATAGATTAGAGGTGGTCAACAACAACTAACTGTTGAACAATAAATACTTGAAGCTTTATCATCGTTTATCTATACATATCATGTTTTGGAGTTTCGAAGGTTTTATGAACGAACATTATCAGTAGTACTTAATAGTTTTAAAAATGGGTCATTCTTTGCTTGTAAGGTTATACATGGAGTAAAATTTTAGTTTATTTTATTTTAAACTTTTTATAATGTTGCTTGAAGACAATAAATTTGAAACATGTAAGGGGGAGGGAACCGCTGACGGCGGCATTAAACTATAGGGAATAAATAACAAGGAATAGTGACATATGAAGATTAATGGTACCTTGGGAGGTTACCTGTCCCTTAGACGTATAAAATATTAGCATTGGGGAAAGGGATAAAATGTCGGGCAACGGATAGGAACTGGGACAAACAAGGAATAAGGAATGACATTGGCTAAAACAACAAACAACAAACAACACTTAGTTGTCGACATACGTATAAAATTTTCATCCGATACATTAGATCAGTCTGAATCAGAAAACAGGCCGTAAAATCAAAACAGGACAAGTGAGTGTAAAAATAAAAGTAGAAATTAACTTTGATATATATTTGTACTTGATGGAAGCTTATTACTCCGTATAAATTAATAATAAACACTATTTAAACTTCCACAAGCTTTTATTTTTTTACGATAGTTTCGCCACTTTGTAGCTTCTTCAGAAGATAGACTAGTTCTTAAACTTACTGGATGTTATGGATATTAATTAGATTCATATATTGACGTGATTGTAACTTTGGTGGGGATGAGGGTCTGTAGTGAAGAATTGTTAAATAATTAGTGGAGAATTGAACCTCATCCCCTCACCCTCGCCATAGTTATTATCACGTCAATATATAAATCGAATTGATATCCACTAAGTTTCGAGTCTATCTTCCAAAGAAAGCACAAAGTGTGCGAAATATCATCAATAAAATAAGAGTTTGTAGAAGTTTAAATAGTGCTTTATTTATAAGGTAGTAATTTTAATGTTTGAATTAAAAAAACAATTATTCAGTATTCTATTGATTACTGTAGATTTTCAAAAATTATACTCGACAAGAATTTCACTCTTGAAAACAATGACGTACAAATAAAAAAAATGTATCTTACTTTTGTGCAAGCAACTTTTACATATTTAAAAAGCTTCTGACGTATTGAATAAAACAGATGAGGTTCATAAATGTGCGATTACTTAACACCTTTTGAATTCATTGGGTTGATCTTCAAAAATTAGATTCTTTATTGGTAATGCAAAATTTATAAGAAAATGCCATATTAAAATTCCATTAAATTGAATGTTTTAAATTAGTTTCAGAACGAGTGAGTTGATTGTGTAAGGATTTCAATTTGGTGCGAAAAAAGACAATTGTATGTAT
The DNA here is from genome assembly GCA_963921985.1 of Agrilus biguttatus. Taxonomy (NCBI): domain Eukaryota; kingdom Metazoa; phylum Arthropoda; class Insecta; order Coleoptera; family Buprestidae; genus Agrilus; species Agrilus biguttatus. The sequence continues at coordinate 6,418,838 of OY998121.1, read as the reverse complement.
ATATACGTAGACCGGCTATTTATCCGAAATCCAATTACATTCGGACATGTTGGGTAAAATTAATGTTTTCTGGTGATGTCCACATGGAAGTAGACATCTGCGTCTAAAGCAACCAATGTATCAGCTTAAGCAGACAGAACATTAATTTTGCAATAATGTCAGCCGTTTTAAGCATAATATTGCTATAGCATTCATCAACTCACGACTGGAACAAAATTGCCTCATTTTACCGAACCTGCATTTTAAATTGTATAAAAAAATTATCGCTACCACGTGATCTTCTCGACATGATGCACTTCGTTTGTTCCATTTTCTTATTATACAATTCGGAATTTTGACGTGATATAACTGTTGTTTACTGAAAGCTGATATTTACAGGGCATGTTTTTTAAGTAAGTACCGTTCTGAAATTCTGCCGCCGCAGCGATTCAGTCAGCGTTCCATGCATGCGCACTGACTACCTACCTACGAACTGACGCCATTACAGTCTGATTCGCCCTTGTTTACGTTGTTTACTGAATGTTTAAAATAACTCCGATAATCGTGAGTCCCGCCGATTGTGAAGTCCGGAGTCCGGGCTATAATACGATTCCTTAGTGCTAAAGGACCAAAACCGATTGATATTCATCGTGAGAACTGTGCAGTTTATGGATAAAACATTATGAGTGATGGAATGGTAAGGAAGTGAGTGAAATCATCATCCGAATGTGGCTAATCGGACCAAAGATCCCATCACATCTTTTCATTGAGAAACTCTAGATCATCCCCCGTACAGCCTTGATCTGGCGCCCAGTAACTACCATTTGTTTCTGCAGTGGATGAAACATCTGGGCGGTCAGCTTCTTCAAGACGATGACGAAATCAAAACAGTTGTGATGCAGTGGTTAACAGTTAACAAGTCAGGCGGCAGAGTTCTATGAGAAAGGGTACTTAAAAACTGATCAAACGTTATAACAAGTGCCTCAATATTGAAGGAAAGTAGATTATGGTGCAGGCTTTCATGTAAAAATAAAATTATTAAGATATCTTTGCACGGTTTTTATTAATTTCAAAACGGTACTTACTTAAAAAACATGCGTCGTATATTGCATTATTATGCACCATATCTTTTATTGACAACATACAAAAAACAATAATGAAAGGTTTCAGAGGTATAATATCGTTTCCATTGTAGTCAATCAAAATAATTCAGAAATGTTCACTGACAAATACGTAATGATCGACAAATGCAAATGTAAAAATGTTTTTTTTTATAAAGTCGATTGTATTTATTGTAAAGCAATGTATGTAGGTCAAACGCAACGAGCAGTTAAAGAGCGGTTCCCTAACATGATGAATCAAAACGTACAAGTGTGGTTAATAACAATCCTGTCATTTATAGATACGTTAAGAAGTTTTTATTGTTAGAAGCTATAATTAATAACAACGAAAATCAAATGACTTAGAAGACGTCAGAAATGTATATAATTAGATGATACCAAGCAAACGCATAACCTAACTGTTTTAAAAAATTTTCTTGTTTTATTTTATACAAAAAAAACCTTTTAAACTTTGATAAATTTTTTCTTTGTCCATAATTTATTTTATACAATTTTAGATTTTTACAAGACATAATTTCGACCATAGATGATAACTGTCCATTAGTTGACAAGAACCGCAGATTATCACTTTTTTATGTCTTTTTAACACATCGTATATACTTAATTGAAATTTAATTTTACATATCAGATATCAAAGTAAAATGCCTGTTGCACCCGGAAACCGGCCCTCTTGTTTAATCTAATCGTCAACAGAACAATCTTAACAATGGTTTACAGAAGACTTTATAGCCTTTTGTTTAAGTTCAAACACTTGGCATTGATGACATGGATTTAATCGACGGAAACAATAAACTTTTTACAGTGACGGTAATAATTCGAAGGCGGCAAGTAAGTAAGTACATTTATATAAGCATAGTAGACAGTAGCACATGTACGAAGTGTGTTCCAAAAGTATCCAACCTGCGTTCATAACTTCTCGCCAGAACGTTCGAGAGGCCTCTGATCGCAGTTATCAACGGGACATGTTTGCTTACTTTGCCTTTTATTCGTTTGTCGGATTTAGTTATCGCTGAAAATAACGGAGAGATACGATTGACAAATTTTCTTCAAGTTTTTCTTTAAAGCGTTGTGCGGAAAATATTAAAATGATCTAAAAGAGCTTTGGAGACTAACGTATAGGCAAAACACTGTCGAGCCATGTCTTAAAAAAGCACGTCAAAGTCTGATCAATGTCAAGCCCATGTGGATTGTTTTCTTCGATTGTCAGGGTGTTGTGCACCATAAATATGCTCCAAGAGGTCAGACAATCAACAAAGAAATTTTCTTAAATAAAGAAAGACTCGCCCTATACCACTAACTAAATTTAATATGAGCGGAGACATGTTTCGCCCACTTCACACATGGACATTATCAACGCGAGACTGGTTTAAGAAACACAAAAGATAAATTAGAAAACGATAACAAGTCTGGATTTTATGAAATATAAACTGTGAAGATTATGAACTTAAGTATGTTGAACAAACGAAACGTGCTATTTCGACAAGATATAAAGAACAATTTGCTCATTTTAGACTAAATCGAATAGATAAGTCGAATGTTGCCCAGCATATTTTTAAAACAAACCATCCTATAGGCCCTAAATATTTAAAACTAATCAAAGAAGTCTAATGCAAATCTGAACTTGGCGCATGGGAAAGTTTATTTATTCAAAAGAATAAAAATAATCTTATGAATTCAGATCTTGGCCCAATCCCCAATTCCGTCTTGTTTCAGCCATTGCAATAGGTTTAATATTAAGCTGTTTTACCTTTTTTTCTTCACATTTTTCGATTCGTGAAGCATGCGCATTTAATATTGGCCCATTAGGCCTTCCTAACTGCGGTTACTGAACACGCTCGTTAATTATTTTTCCGTTTTCCTTAATTAGGCATGATGTAGTGAAGCATGCGTTATTTACGTAATATGGTCTCATAAAGGCTGTCTGGATGTATTAACGGTTATTGAACACTCACATTCCTTCAATCTATTTCCCTACTTGTTTGTCGAAGCATACATTTGTAAAGTTGTCTTTTCCATAGGCCTACAACATTGGTTTTTTAAACACTTTACAAATTGCATTGAACGTATTCAAGTTTTCCTCCGAACCCTTCATCTACTTTCCACTATCTTTCCGCTCCACATAATTTTTAATTTTGGAACCTGTCTCGCGTTGATAATGCCCATGTGTGATGTGGGCGAAACACGTGTCCGCTCATATTAAATTTAGTTAGTGGTAATTAGGGTGTCTTTCTTTATTTAATTATTCTTTTACCACAGTCTCCTATTTTCTACAAAGAATTTTACCTTGAAGGTCTTAAAATATTGCGTGACGCAATGAAAAGAAAAAACTGCACTTTTGGCAAACGCACTAAAAACCATTTCGATAACTAACATTCAGAACTGCTTTTAAGATATAGATGCACTGATGGGGGCGTATTATTCAGTCGAATGGGGATTACTGTCACATATCGGATGACAAAAAATAATGCCAGTGCAGAGTTATGAACGTAGGTCGGATACTTTTGGAACACATCTCGTACATACGTACGAACGGATTATGTATTATACACATTCACGATTTGATTCGTGATCGCCATACCGTTTGCAAGAAAGTTGCAGATGTCATTTACGACCGTCGTAAATTATTTATTCAAAATGAGCCCAATGAGCGTCTTAATAATTGACTGATAAATCATATGCTTGGAACCAATCCCATAACAAATCACTTCTTAAAGACAACGAGGAACGAGGAACATGTGTATATCAAAACTGAAGTATTGTTATGCCGGTTGAATATATTTTCTTTCATACAGCGTACCTACAACAATAGTTATTTAATTTCCGATACCGAGTAAACCCACAAAATCTTTATTATTAAATATTTCACTGATGCGGCAGTTATTTGTTGAAACTCAAGCATAATTTAAAATTTAAATTTAATTAAAAAAAAGGCTTCGAATAAATTATTTATTGTACACTACAATATTGTTTCACCACACTGTGGCTTCATTAGGTGTATATACTTTCTACAAAGTTACAGTTATTTAAATACTAACTTAGGTGGTAAATTTAGATTAAGGAGAGGGGAAATGTTTCCCTCTAATTGGTTATTCAATATAGTGTTCAGTTTTAGATATCTATTTATTTCCAATTGTTCTAACACACTAAGTTTCCTGCTTTTATTATCAGTATGAAGAATTTAAAAATTTTCATCAATGTTATGTTCTAAATTAATTAAGTGCTCTGAATAAGCTGAGGTTTTTTTTTAAATAATTTTTATGTTATTTTATTCTATCATAAAAAAGTCTGCCTGTCTGCTCAATATACAATTTATCACAATCTTTACATGCTAGTAAGTAAACACCTGATTTTTTAACTTTTTAGTTTTGTCTACAGTTTTTTAAAAAAGAACCTCCAGAGTTATTTGTTTTGAAAGACATTAAAATATCATTAATGTATTTTATAATGTTGCTAGTTTTTGTTGAAATATTTCCTTAATAAGTTAAAGAAACAAATTTCGTATTTTTATTGGAAACAAGTGGGTAAATTGAGTTTGTAATTTGTATTTTAAGTTCATTTTCATGGTTTTGTTTATCTAACGGGATACTTATTAATCTGTGGATCAAGGAGTGAAATGCTGACATTTTTTGTGAAAAGAGGTCAAATTAATGGGTATGAATTATAGTATGTGTATGTGTTGGTTACCGGAAAATTGATGTTTATGATTATTTTTCGAAATTGTGAGATCTAAAAAATTAATCTTCTTGTTTTTTTTAAATTGTAAATTTAATGTTGGGATGTATATTGTTGATGAATTCAAATAAACAGCTTAATTGTCTTGTTGTCCCTTTATAACACACCAAAACGTCATCAACGTATCTATATCACTAAACACTATTTTGTAAATAACGGGTTAAGTGATATTTTTTCCTCAATGTTATTTATAAATATTTCCGACAGAATAGGGTTGGGTGGGTTTCCCATCGCCAAATCCTCGTTTTGTAAATAATGTTCATTGTCAAATTGTAGGTAATTCTGAGAAAAGCTAACTTCCAGTAAATTAAGGATTTCCGATGATAATACAGGGTTATTATTGTTTTCATCTAATTTATTTTTAAATAAAAACAGGTTATGGTTACATTTTATGGGTAAACTTATATTAGATAATTTATTAACTAAATCTGTAGTGTTTTTGATAGAAAATTTCGGTTTAAAATTAATCGTGTTTTTATGATATTTATTATGAACTTAGATAATTTAGAGGTTAGAGCTTGAATGAATGATACGACCGGTCTAATAGCCTTATGGTTTTTGTGGAATTTAATTAAACCATACAGTTTAGGAGGTTGAGGATTCATCAAAATAAATTGTTTGTTGTTAAACTCTTGGGTTAAATAGTAAATATTATTTAAAGTTGATCTCAATTCTTTTTGAAACTTTAATGTTGGATCTACTTTGATGTTGGTAAAGGAATTGGAGGTCAGAAAATATTTAACTTTATTTTTATAATCTAATCTTGATATCGCGATTACTGTATTCCCTTTGTCTGCTTTTGTAAAAATAATATAATTCTCTGCAATCTTTTTTTAATAGATTTTATGGTAACCACATCTTTATTTAAATCTAAATTGTTTGACCTTGAATTGTTTTCTAAGTTTTCTAATTTCGATTTTTTAGTATTAACTTTTTAACACTTATGTGTTATGTGAGTCATCGGTTCTATTTTTTGTTTTTAATTAGAATAATGAACAAGTATTCACGTATTCGAATTTTCAGTGGTTTTAACCATCTTGTTCCTCTTGAAACGGAAAACCAATAGCACATTTGATCTCAACTATTAAAAAAAAATAATAATCTAATAGGATAACGGATAACACCAGATTATCAACAAATGCGGCATAGATAATCTCCAGAATATCTAGAGGCAAGTAGATTTCTCTTTCCCCATCATTTATGTAGCTTACACACTACATGTACCATCATAACGACCAGCGAACCATATCCTCGATATAACCAACTAGCGCGTATTATGTACTGCACGTTAAGTAAACTATTTCTGCAAAATATATGCCCACGATTTCGTACCAATAACATGCATGCAAAGAATGGATAGTTTGTTGCTTTACCCTAATGGGCTTATTAAAATATCTACATACGTCCTTTAAGCTTTAAATCATTCCAATACCTGTGTTTCTACAATTGTAAATATGAACTTGTTTGTGAAGTAAAACGTAGCAACCGAGAAATGGATTTTATTTACAAAAACTGTTGGTGATAGAGAAGATATTCACTGAAAAAGTTTGAAAACATTTAGAGTACCTACGTAATATATTCATTGATACTATACCATTTTCTGTACGCTAAAGGATCAAATAGACGATTTTTGAAACTCAAAAGTATCTCTGATACTTCACTATTGTAATAGTTCCTAATAGCAAATATCTTTAAGATTTTAAGTTTCTTGAAACCCAATGATACCTCCGATACTTAATACTTCATAACGATACGTGTACCCAATAGTACTTTTTGCACTTGAAAATTCTTGTAACTTTCAGTACTCGATGGCTCTAGATACCGTATAGCATCTCTGATAGTCAAAAATTTTGGTTTTTAGTAGTAAATTCCTTTGATACTTAAAATTTCTTAAAACCTAATTATGCATTTTGTATTTGATAATTCTGGCTCCTAATAGAACTTTCCTTAGTACTCGACGATTACTCGATGTTACTCGATGATTTTCACAATATAGTTAGGCGCCAGTTTCAATATTAACCGAGCGGCGTGGTCCAGTGCTTAGCATTCGGGAGGTCACCGGTTCGAACCTGGGTCCAGCTGCTCTGGTCCAAGTTTTCTGTGGTTTCCTTGAATCACTTAGGCAAATGCTGGGGCAGTAATATTCCACATATAATCTTTCACTTTTCTTCTGTTTTCATTTCGTCCGTCTCATCTTTCTCTCCCTAACCACACCACCCACCCATTCCTCCGATTCCTGCAAAGAGGCTGAAGAGGGCCTTACGCCCAACCCTCCGGCTTTGCACTGCAGTGTAGGTTGGAGGGACTGCCCGCCCACCAGCACAAGTAGCTGGTGGGAATAAAACACAAAAATATTTTTCTTTCAATATTAGAAAATAAAGCTCAACTTATGAATATACGTAGATACGCCGTATTTAATTTAATTTCTTTGCGCCATCCTCGTGTGTTATTAAATTACTTACAAAAGAAAAATTGCCCGTAAATTACACAGACAATATTAAGAAAGTTTCGTATTTAACGACAGGTAGAGGACACCATTCCCTGATAACAAACGTCACAGTAATGAATTTTCCAAGAAACGTTATTTCGAAAAGTAATGATTGCCATAACATTTCCACTTCTTCTATTTATTATCAGGTATGTACTAACGGACAAATATTACGTCAACAACAACATACCAACTCGGCCCTTATGGTCAAAATAATTAGTCATTATTTGTATACACCACATGTAAGTCAAAGTTTTTATAAACCTTTGACATTTAGACAGCCAAAACATATTTTGAGAATAAAAATCTTTCTTAGCTGCTTATAACTTTTGTTGTTTTTGTTTAATGCCTTTTAGTAGGGTTTCAAATTAAAATCTACATTAATTATTGCAATACCACTTTCATAATTCCTGATTAAAAAAAAGTTTTCTTTTGTGTTTGAGTTAAAATTTATAAGGGGCTCAATTAGGGTGCACAAAGACCGCAATCGCCTTCCCGTCTGCACCCTTGTCTCCGCCACCGTCGACGTGTCTTGTAGCAAGGGAGCTTCATCACGCTCCTTAGACGTCTGGAGCTTTATGAAGTTTTCATATTTTGTTACAGTTACTACATTGAGTTCGTCTTATTTCCCTTGAATCTTTCATAAGCCAGCTAGTTGCCAGACATCAGGATGTTCCCAACTCTTCCCGTAACAATTGAATTTTGCCATTAACCGAATAGAAATTCTATTATTTGGATACAGGCCACGGTCGTAGAGAACGGGGTGTTTCAACCTTGATTTATCTTTATGTTATCCTCTAAAACTTAGGTATTTTTCTGGTTCATTTTCTGAATTATTTATAAGCGTCTAGTACACTTACTTAGTAAGCATATAGCAACTTTAACTAAAATTTAATGTAATGTCTCGAAATGTCCACCTAATTAATTTCATTTACTGGCCATTGAACTATACTACGAGGACCAGCTGATAAGTTTTACATATTGTCACATGGGAACAAAAAGAGATCTTAAATAGGTCAAGGATTGAATAAAAGTACGATTTGTTAGCTACAAACTCTAAAATCTATTTTTCAATATAAAATCCGTTTAGATTGAAATATTGATTCCAACATCTGACAAGTTTTTTTATTCCAACACTGAATAATTTTGGTAGTTTTTTTGGATGAACTTTTCACAGCTACCTGTAATGATTGTCTTTAATATTCGGAAATCAGACGGAGCCAAATCCGAAGAATATGGCAGGTGCGGAGAAGGTTCAAACTTCAGCCTTTATACATAAGCCTTATCGTAACCATTGTATATAGATTTTACACTAACCTTATTGCTTGATAATGTAGTCTACTCGTTCTTTAGATACTCTTAACTTATGAGCAATGCATTGTTGGATGGATTGCCAGACATTTGCAATCAAATCGTTTACCTTCACTGCCCCATATAATTTGCTAGATTCGTTTGTTTCCGTGTTACGCGCTAGTGTTCAAAACATTATAGACTACTCTCGTATTTATTTATTTAGAGATTTTAGTTTAATTTCCCTTTTTATCATTTATACTCTCTTTAGAAAATTATCAACTAATTCTACAGCAACATTAATATCAAAAAAACAAAAACACGAAATATTAAACAGGGCAAAATAAGAGCATTGTCGTTACTCGATTTTTCTAATGTTTGTAAGTAACAAGTTTGAGTTACTAAATTACTTTTTCTCTGACGTACATTATAATAATAAGAAAAAGAGAGGGAAATAGAGTTCCTTGCAGCACTTTCCCGCATTATTACATAATTGTATGAGTCCCTTTGAGTTTGTCCTCAGAATGCGATGAAGGGGCTTACGCTAAAACAATTTCCAAAGAGAACACGTCTAAAATATCCATTCACCATAGTAAAAAGGAATGCATTTACCTAATCCTATTGAGGAAGGTATTGACTTACAGCAGTAACAGCGGTCTGAGAAAGACCTCGACTGGTTAATATTAATGAGATGATGGGGAGGCCATATTAGGGTTGCAATAACAGAATAAAGAACTAAATAATAACTAACCAAGCTTACCGGTACGTAATGACTGTAATAATAAACGCTAAATGTGATAAAGGAAATTGAGAAGGAAGCCAAACCTTCCTGCCTACCCTTATTTAGATATATATACTTGTACATTCTAGGTATAATTTAGTTTGTAATATTCTTGATCACGAAACGCAACTAATACAATTGTCACTGTAAATATTTATTAAAAAGATTAAAGCTCAAAGAACACGGAAATATTTCGAAACCTTTATACACAGCTTTAGTAGTATCAGACACGTAAACAACCACTGGATTCGGGTTGTATTGTCTTCTCCTTAAAAATAATAAAGTACGGATGGTTGAGTTTCCGTACAAATAAAATAAATCAAATGAGCATTAATAATTTTTAACAATATTCTAATGACACCTTACGCAACTACAACACAAAAGATAAATATTGTATCGATGAGACTTTTAACTCTTGGAACTCCATAATTACTATTAAAACAATCTCGTTTTGGTTGCAAAATATTTTTATTTTCACTACTATGATCATTAAATAATGAACCCTCCAACACTTTATGGATTAATTAAATTACATAAAAATGATCTCCCGATTAGACCACTAGTTTCTTACACCCAAGCACTATGAAGCAAATTATCAAAATTTTTAGTCAGTTTAATAAAAAATCTTACAAATTTTTAATCTAATTACGCTTTAAACAATTTCCTCGAGGTAATAAACAAAATTTCCAAATTAAATATAGCAGGTAATGCAAAGCTCATTTCTTTTGACATAGTTAATCTATTTGTAAGTGTACCCCCTGTTGAAGTAGTTGGCACTAGTTAAAAATTTATTAAAGAAAAAGCTTGATAAACAAATATTAAACTTAGTTTATGCACATTCCAAACCAGTCTCAAAATATTCGTCATTAACTTTTATAGGAAATATTTCAAAAATAATAGAAAAGCATATTTCAAAATTTACAGAAGCAAAAATTTCGTTCAAAACAAATACTTCTTTAGGAAATATTATAAAAAATAATAAACATAAAACAAATAAAGCTGATAAATCAGGAATTTATTTACTAAAGTGTGGAAATTGCGAGAAATCGTATATAGGACAAACTAAGAGGCTATTTAAAGAGAGAATTAAAGAACACTTATGCAGTTTTAACAAACAAAATACTAAATCTACCTATGCTGAACATCTGGAAGAACAAAAACATAGTTTTGACGAAAATTTTAAAATCCTTCATACAGAAAACAAAAGAATGAAACTTAATCTGTTGGAAAGATTAGAAATAAATAAACTCTATAAAAAAGATTTGGCTATAAACGACCAACTAGAAGTATGTAATTTTCCTTTATTAAATATTTAATAAATTTTAAGTATCTTCCCAACATGTACCCCTACCCTTAAATGAGTAAGTTAGTATATAAGGACATGCATTGTAAAAAATCTAACTGAAGAAGGCACTGTGTGCCGAAATGATCATAGTAGTAAAAATAAAAACATTTTGCAAATAAAACGAATTTGTTTTAATAGTTACAAAAAATGAGACATTTGTATGTAAAATTTTATTTATACAGATTTAAAAACAGACAGAGACGGAGTGCTACGGAACACTAATGAACAAAATAATGAATTATATAGTAAATTTGAATGAAGAAGAAATTTTCAATTACGTGCCTGCTTCATGGGTTTCCAATATCCCCGTTTTTGTCTCTTATAAAAACGCCTCGTCGCCCTTTTACCCCTTCCGTTATCCACTTCATCTTTTTCTTATTTCTTTCGTTAGGTCGTAAATTTCGGGGAGAAAGGAACTCGAAAGTTATTTGCGCCATTATAAGGACGTGAAATAAATCAGTATTAGTGTAACTCTGCTCCTTTAAACGTCTAAGTTTTCTCGGGAAACGATCATCCAACCTTCACAAGTCCGCAATTTATGAAAGAAGCGTAACAACGAAAATTACATATATTTTACGGGGTATGCCAGGTCCGGGCCCAGCGTCACGCGTTGTGACATACGATGCTATGGTCAGAAACAATAAGGCTTTTACGACGAGTAGCCTCTTTAATTGTATTATAGTTTCCAATCTTATAAACCATTGTTCTTCGAATTTTCTTCCAAGGACAACGTATTTCAAAGGTAAAAGCAATAGACAATAATTGCCTCTACTATAATTTACTACGCATTCGTATGTTTACTGAATTGATTTTTAAACAGGTCCAACCCATCAAAATGTTGGTAATTTATAATAACATTGTGGATATCGGATGTCGACATTAACATTTTATTATTCTTTTTGTAAAGAAGTTCCATTTGTATTAATTTTATATTTGAATATTTTATATTGTAAATATTTTTATCTTTTGTATTATTCTATTATTGTTACTATGTAAATATCTATTTCAATTTTTCTACCTAAATCTTTTGTATCTGTACCTGTCTATTGTGCTCTGTGTAAATAACCTTATTACTTGTATTTTCCTACAATCCCTTTAACGTTTCAATTGTACTTACCAACCGCATGACGTCTGTAACTCATCTTCTTCCTTAATTGCATTTTAATAGTACATGTCTTTCAAGTAAAAGTTCAACAATCTGTCCTTTCTTCATTTCTTTACTCAAAATTTTCAGATTTCTTTAACTTCTAATTGGATCCCTACTTTTATCTTTCTAGTTCTTGCTCCCCTCTAACTGTCTTCCTATCATTTTCATTTCCAAAATCTACTCACTTCCGATCTGATCTGTGTTTTCGATTCGTTCTATCTTCTGTTTTTATTTGTAAATATATATTCATAGTTATCAAGGTGCATTATTTCATTTATTCATATATCATTATATTCAACAATGAAAATTGGTGACCCAGTCAACAACTATCTAAAGTGGTGAACAACATACATTTCACCAAAGTTAGTACCATTCTTTGAAGAATAGAAACAAACTCAGGTTAAAATTTCAACAGATTTAATTATTATCACTTAACAATTGTTTCGCCAAACTTTGACTTCATCTGATCTTTATAAATAAATTAAAACTAAGGTAATAATATATTTCCTTATATACTAATTTGTTATGGTAGGGACAGGGAACATATTAAGCAATGGAGATTGTTTTAATTCTGTTTATTCGTTAATTAATAAACCGCTATTTTTAAATTTGATAATTCCTTGTATTTCAATTTGTACCCATTATTATCAGTATGTAGTATATTGAATTCTTCATTAAAATTATTATTTTTTTGTGATCAAGTGGTTGGCATAGCTTGAGTATGTTTTTTTATAACAGAATAATATTTTATGTTCGGTAATTTTAGTATCAGAATTGCTACTCGTTTTACCTATATAAAACATTTTACAGGATTGACAATTTAATTTGTAGACGCCACATTTGGTCAATTTGTCCGTTTATCCTTGTTATTTTTAATGAACTTGCTTAACTTTTATTTGTTCTATACGCAACATTGTATTCATTTTTATTTAACAAAAAAGAGACATTATCTGATGTGTAATGATCTGATTAATGTTATTTTGTATATTATTCATTCATTTAACGTTTTAATAGTCATGCAATTAAGTTATTTTGTATCATTAGAAGATATAGCTTCACAAAATTACCTTACAAACGTACCCATGCTGTGTATATTGTTCCTATTTTTTATTAATAAGCCAAACAAATTGTTCTGGTAAATTTGAATTATTCTTTCTGTCACATGGTCTTGATAAATCGTTATTTCTTAGAAAGTGACAGTGAATTATTTTATTAGCAAGTCATTCCACCTCTGAACAATGACATAAACGTTCCGGATCATTTTTATTTGTTGAATCGATTCCAACCTGCATTATGCAAATTAGAGGAATGTATAATATGCGATTCCAATTCTTTATATTATAGGTTGATACTGAGGAGTAACCCAGCGGGATTGAAAAACCAGAAGCATCGCCAACCCACACGTCTCTTACTATACACCTGCTGTTTCGTCTTAGCAACTCCTTTCCGAGTATAATAAGTTAAGGTGTATATGCTACACATTACTTTGCATATGTTTATAAGGACGAAAAGTGAGAAGTTAATGTAAATAAGCAGTTTGAATGGTTGCTTGCAAGGTCTGAAAGCAATTAATTATATACAGTGTATCCAAAGAGAGTTTTCACATTATACGCTTTAAAATGGATTATTGATTTCCACTTTTATACCAATCACGACGACGACACATCAATTTACACTGGGAATCTATAGATAGGCATTTATTTAACACTTATTCTTCGGTTGTTCCCAAAAATACCTTATATTTTCCTACATTTCGGTTTTTCTAATGAAGTGAAACTAATTTGGAAAATTGCTTTTCAAAACTGCATTCGTTCTTTCTTTATGTTGACCGATATAATTTATTTTATAATCTTATTTAACGGTAAATAGTGCGATTAATAGTCTAAGTTAACTTTGAAGAATAACAATTTTCCGAGTCGCGACAAAAGTTTTGTTGGCAAAGAGACTCAAACAAATCATCAGGAATTTACTACTTGCAAACTACAAAAACTACCAAGAAACTTACGGTTCGCTATTCCGTCTGTCGGATGAGAGCAAGTTTCCAAAGAATCTGGAGACATTACGACCCCTTTTTACTTCTGGTAATGAACTGTAACTACATAATGGCTAAGTAATTAAGCCAAGAGGCAGAAAACTGAATTCAACGAAAAATATTTGACATTATAACAGACAAATTAGTTTGAGTCCATATTACGAGGCATGTTTTTTTAACTAAGTACCGTTTTGAAATTAATAAAAAACGTGCAAAGATAACTTAATAATTTATTTTTACACGAAAGCCTGCACCTTAATGTACTTTTCTGCACAATTTCTAGTTTTTGAATACCCTTCTCATAGAACTCTGCCGCCTGCCTTGTTAACTGTTAACCACTGCATCACAACTGTTTTGACTTCGTCGTCGTCTTGAAGACACTGACCGCCCAGATGTTTCTTCAAGTGCAGGAACAAATGGTAGTCCCTGGGCGCCAGATCAGGACTGTACGGAAGATGATCTAGAGTTTCCCCGTGAAAAGATGTGATGAGATCTTTGGTCTGATTAGCCACATCTTTAAATGCCCTCACCCACTTCCTTACCATTCCATCTGTCATAATATTTTATCCGTAAACTGCACAGACCTCACGATGTATATTAATCGGTTTTAGTTCTTTAGCACTAAGGAATCGTATAACAGCCCGGACTTCACAGTTATCGGAGGCATCTTAAACACTCAGTAAACAACGTAAAAAGGGCGAATCAGACTGTAATGGCGTCAGTATGTAGGTGAGAGATGTAGGTACTCAGTGCGCATGCGGCGGCAGAATTTCAAAACGGTACTTAATTAAAAAATATGCCTCGTAAATGGGGCTGAGGGATACCTACGGGTAGGAGAGAGGGTCAATAAAAAAAACTTATTTGTGTGGATATAAAAGTGATTAGCATTTTGTATTTTTTTATGTATATTTTTTTCCTTGTATACTGAGATTTCTATGAGTCCATATGAAAGAAATGTTCAACTGTTTCAGATAACAGTGTAAATCGTGTATATTGCAGTAATAGGGAACATCTGTTGCAAGAATAAAGTTGTTTAGAGTCCGGGGTTCAAGGCACCTGTTAGCGGACGTTCTACGCCGCGACGCCTCGGTACAATTGCGAAGGGGTCGAAGAGGGAAACAGATTTAATAAAAATGAACATTTATCATGCATTGTTTAATGTTCCCGTTGTAAAATGTGACGTGAAAGAACGGCATTTTAGGCACAATTAATAGCATTCAAATTTTATATGTGTGCGATAAGGGGGTCAGAGGGAGGGTGGTGGCTTTATTTGTGGCGGCAGATGTGCTGCGACGTTGTTTTGTTTACGGTCACAGTTGTCGATAAAGTTTGTCTGAAAACTGTGACACAATATGTATGATACGTGTTGCATATTGAGGTACTGTTTTAAAATTTTGGCGGCATAAATGTGGGCAAGAAGTTTGAGATTCTTTAATCATAAAAAGAACATTTATACGAAATATTTATTTAACTCATCGGACGCCTGAAATATTCTAAGAAATTATGTTATGTTTTAGTAAAAACATAAAAAAACTTTGTTTAAATAAATAATGTTTGAACAAATCCGATAACTATACCAATAAGCGGCTTAAATATTCTCGCAAATTCTAATATTTACACTGCAAGATGTATAGAATTTCTTACTGTACCTTAACAATGAAAATATGGTTTTGAGGGTTGCAGTGTAACATTGTTATAGTTAAATCCTATTTTAATCAATTTATTAGCATACATGGAAGTAAATTAGACATTTGTAGAGAGTTAGAAAAAATTGAATTATATAAGTAATCTTTATGCGTTGTCAAAAACGCTCATAAAAACCGACAGAATGTAGTAATTATAGAGGGCTATGTAATGTTACCACAACTATAGAGTTCAACTCACATAAAAGTGAAATATGTTTACCTCAAATTACCCATTACTACAATTTATTCTCACGCGTGAACCGCCTTAACACATATTTAAAACCCAATCTTCTGGAAAAGACCAATTTTAAAGTAAATAAGTACATATTTAAGAAAATATTGTTATAAGAGGGTAAGCCAGTTTATGTGTGAAGATGCAGAACTAATTTCCAGTTTCTATGCAAGTAATGCACTTTATTTCGAGCATCCCACACACGTACACAATACACTTTATATGTTCTAAAAATAGGACTGTAATCTCATAACATCGCAGCACCTTTGCACTTAATGACTCGCGCTGTTTTTGTTTCGTTACAATGTGAATTCCTTTTTTATTGCCTAAGCGTGCCCCGTTCCACGTTTTCGGGATAAGCGCAATACTAAACTTCCTATAATTTCGGTTTAATTGTAGCGAGCGTAGCAATCTGTGCCGTCTCAAACCGCCGAGAACGGACGCAATAAACCTAATTGCTCGCTAAACTAACATCTGCTGAAGATTCCTCTTTTTTTTTGCTTTCTTTATTATTGCTCTGAACTTATTGAGGGGAGTCAGTTTCGTATTTTTATAACCAGACAGATCTACTCACTTATATACTGTTCGGAACAAAATACAAACCGGCATTTTTTTTTATTTGGGCTTAGGATCGACATTATTAGATCATATAATCAACTTTATAAGGGCCTCGAGTTAACTATATTGACACCACTTACATTGTAATAAAAGACGTGCCTTATCGACAGTAAACGATTGATTTTACACTTAGAATGCTTAGTCTTCACTAATTATTAAAACATTTTAATAAACAAGTTATCACAAGCCTTTCGAACAGGTAGGATACCCTAGATTGTTAACAGGCTGAGGCGATAGCTTATCAAGTACGTAGTTCACGCACATGGTGTATCGTTATTATCCATCCAAGTTGGTAACTCCTACTCCTTCGGACAAATTAAATAATAAAAAGTAATTTAAATAAGTTCAAACTAAACAAGTGTAATAATTAATAAAATAACCATACTTAAATAAAGTTAATTGTTTATCTATTTTAAAAATCCGTAAGGAATAGTATCGTCGTTAACTCTCGGTCCGAAAACTCGTTGGACATGTACCTTCTTCGATTGATTCCCGAGAAAATTTTCACACTTTACAAAACTACAACACTGAACTTAGCTATTTGTGAAGAGCAGTCTAATCTAGTCTTTCCACTATCTTCTCTAACCCGTTTTAAGTATCTACTCCCATTTCTGCGTTTAATATATCCTTAACTATCCCTTAACATCTCAGAAGGTATCCCATCATCGTGTCTTGGTTATTACCTTCTAAACTGTTCTTGATTCTCCTACTCTTTCAAGTTCGGCTTAGTACCTCTTCATTTCTAACCTTTTCTATCCCCTGTATTTTCAACATCCTCCCCTAACGCCATGTCTCTAATGCTTCTAACTTATTCTACCCATACAGAGTCGTGCTTCAAACATTATCGTTTAGTAACATTTTTATAATTTTTAAATTAACCAATTGTGATCACAGTAGTGATTTATTTTTGATAAAAGCGACTCGTTTTTGCATTAATCTTTCTTGTATGTGTCGGCCGCTTTTTTCATCCTGACATAGACTTATTGTAACGCAACGTTTGTTCGTTATACAGTTTTTGACAAACTAAAAAACGTTAACTCATTATAAGGAATCCTCTGGGTATAAATTCAATATATTTACTCAGAACTGGTTCATTTTCTTTTTACTTTATCTAATTCTTGTAACGTTATATATAACCTCCATTAAATGTGCCATAACTGTCAGGGATATTTTCTGTTTGAACCTACTGGTCGATATTCAACTTCCGTTCTATATTCCGGCGTCTGCTTTTTCCCAGAAGTCTATATCTGATACGTACTCATTACACCCATCGTTTCGTGCTGTCATAACTCTTTACACATCAACGGCAAGAAAAAGCACTAATTGATATGATATGTGCTGAAAGTTAAGTAAAACATCAATCATTCTTAATGTGTTTTTGAGGTTACTTTTATTGGTCGACTTCAGAACTGGAAGACCTATATTAAGACACGCAATACATCCTGCTAAAAAACCAGTTAAAGTAAAACAAAATTGCACTATTTGCTTAGTGTATTAGAAGATGGTTCAATAGGTACAACAAAGTTTAAAATGCCTTCAGTGATCCATAATATCAATTGTAGGTGCTCACGTCCATGGTATGATTCTGCTTCATCGTCTAGAATCTAGACGGAGGATCTTTCGTTTAATTTTCAAAATTTGTCGTGAAAAGACACCTAATTAGCGTCTCAGCGAGATAAATTGACGTTCACGTTGTAAATGAATTTAAGTTTCTTTAATGAAATACGTGATCTGGTGTGACAAAGTCTTATCATCCGTCAAATGTTTCAGGAAAGCCGCCCCGTAAAGGAAAGCATTACGCATAAGAATCACGTACAAGTCGCCTTAAGGATAATGCCATGGTAATTACCCGGGCTTCGGTTTCCGCCTTTAAAATTACATAAAACATTTCTTCTGCCTTGAATTAGTAAAACGGAAAAGAAAAGTAACGTAAATTATTCCCAGAAGAGGCGTCATCTTCGTGTGAAAAATGGAAATCTAAATACTGTTAATACATTCAATAGAGTTTGTGGTCCGAAAATTGCGAAAAAAAAATCTTTTAAATGATAAATTTAAACACTAAAAATATAAAAGCTTTTAGATGTTACAAATAAGTAGAAATTATTAATTAAATACTGTGTAATAACAAGTACCATTACGGAAAGATAGAAATGATAACACGTATTGTATAAAATAAAGGTGGCTGATGCTTGTGGTCACTTTAAATAGTTACACCTATTGAAGCAGCCCTATAAAGTCAAATACATAATAAATTGTAGATGGTTACGGCTGCAGTTGACCAAACAGTAAATCAAAAGCATGTTGTGGTAGACTTAATAATGTACCATAGAAGAGCTTTATTCTAGAAGTCTGCAGAAATACTAACCAGAGACGTATCTATCTATATATTTTTAGAACTAGGGTACCGAGCGGCGTGGTTTAGTGCTCTAGATCATTGCTTAGCATTCGGGAGGTCACCTGTTCGAACCCGGGTCCGGCTGCTCTGGTCCAATTTTTCTGTGGTTTCCTTGGATCATTTAGGCAAATGCTGGAGCAGTAATATTCCACAGATAATCTTTCACTTCTCTTCTGTCTTCATTTCGTCCGTCTCATCTTTCTCTCCCTTACTACACCACCCACTCATTCCCACGATTCCTGCAAGGAGGCTGAAGAGGGCCTTTCGCGCTACCCTCCGGCTTTGCACTACAGTGTAGGTCGGAGGGACTGACCGCCACAAAATTTTAAAGAACTAGGGTTTATTTAGGACCGTCCACTTCTTTTTGATTTTGGTCGTTGCGATTTGTGGAACGACACAATAAATTAATAAGCTTGCAGTGAATAAAACGTTTATTAACAGTATCTACACGGATTATATATACACGGTTGATTAATTGAGAATGGCGGAAAACGAAAGGGTGAACACAAGTGAAGAGCGCAAGAGTTGAAGAGTAAGTGTCTTATTTTTGAGTAAAGTTTTGAAAAGAAAAAAAATGAATGAAAAGAATGTAGAAAGTAGGGGAATAAATTCTAAGGATTTAGCTGACGTTATTCGTAGAGAGGAATACTAGGAAATTAGGGAAAATGACCGTGACTAAGGTAATAGGCGTAGAAATGAGAAACTGGACAGGATGCAGGAAGGTCACTTTCTAATGGCAAGGGCGCAAGCGTGAAGAAACGAATAACATCAACTAAGGGTACACAATAGGACTGGTATGGGATGTGTAATAAAGAAGCTAAAAAGAATAGATACAGATTGAAAAGGAAAGCTATTAAATTAGGGTGAACAAAAGAAAAGTGAAATCTGTAAACTACGAAAGGGTCGTATTGAAAGGGTAGTTGAAGGGAACAGTACAGATGTAAGAAGCAGTAAAGATCGAAAAATAGAGATTCTTTAATAGGTGTGAAAAATACAGTATAAAAGAAGTAGAATTTAGAAAGTGAAGATGTAGAATTAGTATTCGACACGGAAGATAAAAGTTAAAAAGACAAAAGAAGAGAAACGTATATACACAAAAGGTATTCAAGATATTTACAACAAAAATATATATAGAAAAATTTACAGATAAAATATATACAACACTGGCAGAGCGAGTGTGGTAATAAATGTTATACCACATGATATTCCAAACTATACGTGTGTTTTAGTAGTTAAAAATTTTAATTTTTGTAATTATCAGACGCAAAACGCTCAAGTGTTTTAACCGTTGCTATATCGAAAAAATTATGCACTGTTATTACCCGTCGTTATTGTACGACATAATTGAAAAATTGTTTGAGAAACACCACGCAAAATCATAGTACAAATTCTTCTTCGCTGAAATAACGTTTGATGCAAACTATAAGTTTCATGGAATTTATGTGTCGTCGCAGAGTAAAAATTGAAAAAGTTTTCGACTCTATCGAAGTTCGGTGCTCAAGGCAAACTTTGATATCTAGTCTAAGTCATGTGAATTACGTTATCATCCGACTTCCACTGGAAATTAAATAACCCTAGTTGTCACGTGCCTGGACTTCTGACGGGACAACTCGGCAAAGAAGATCCTGTGGGAAAGACATAGAATTGCACGAAAAAAGAACAAGCCAAAAGTTGAACTTTTCAGTTTTCGTACCAAGTCTAAAAATTGCATTATTCAAACTACACCTATTTAACTTCGTTTATTCAATTTTGCAGAAGTGTTTTCAAATGCAGAAAGAAGAAAATACTATAATTGGAAATTATGGTATGTATCTTTACAACAAATTTAACTAATTTATTGGAAATTGGTTCTGTATTTGATGATATGGATAATCTATAATAAATTACTAATTCTAATTAATTTAATCAACAATAATTTTAAAAATAATGCGACTCAGGGGATAAATAACTTATTTTTATTTAAATATTTTATTAGTTCCATTGGGAGTAGTTTTGGTATAAGGAATGAACACTCTTTATAATTATGAATATGGAATCAACACAAACAACTACACCGAGGGCTAATACCCCTACCGGCATTGAATTACACTGTTGATTCCGATGGATTCTTAGACGAAGATATAACACATTCAAAAAAAGGAAGCCTTTAAAATCCTTTTTCATCTAAATTTTAAGGATCACAGGTCCCACATTTCGATCGCGTCCTATACAGTAGACGCAGCGTACCGAAAGGCATATCCCACGACCGGTTTCGACCTATCGGGTCTCATCAGGTGGCAACTGGCAGAAAGGCTTTTACATACTATAGTTGTTTCTGTTGATTCCATATTTATATTTACAATATAGCCTGTAAAGCCCTTTCTGCCAGCGCCCACCTGATGAGACCCGGTCGTGGGATATGGCTTTTCGTACGCTGTGCCTACTGTGTAGGACGCGTTAGAAATGTGGGATCTGTGATCCTTACAATTTATACGAAAAAGGACTTTAATGCCTCCTTTTTTGAATATGTTAAATCTTTATGTATTTATTTTTCCTTTCGACTTTACGACCTGACGTTCAACAACCATATTTCGGTTAAATACATATGTAGACGCAGGGTCAAATAAAATGCGCAATCTATCATGCTTCGTTCAAACCCAAACATTGCGGCAATCAATCGTAGCGTACAGAAAAAAATGAATAATAGATGTCAAACCAGAACAAAAATTTCACTTGGAAACACCAACTGCAAACTTCAGATACCGTAGTGCACTTTGTTGCAGCACACGGTGGGTACCTTTCTTTTGAATGATGATTAATGTATTTTCTTTTTCACCCCCGAAGCGCAGAAATATAACCGGTAATGTCTTCGAAAATAGAAGCTATTAATCAAAATGACTTCGTTTTTGCTTACAAAAAAAAGGCTTAACTTTTTATTTTTCGCGATGCTAAAATGTTCCTAACTGCTTTTTCTAGTAATAATTACGCGGAATAAATTATTAATTATTAAGGTGAATCTTAAGCACTTTTTGTGCTATAGCATTTTGATATCCAATCCATTTCAAATTCCATATTCAAAAATAAGGGATCATTTTGAAAACATTCATCAATAAATATCTTTTAAATTCGATAGAACACGCCTATATGATTGGTGTAGATGAATTAACTCTCTTTGCAGTATTATCAAATAAACAGGAAATAAAATGTGTTCTAAATAATTGTGAACATTGCAAGTCTTTTGCATTCTGTATTAAATTGAAAAGTATGCATTGCTACAACAAACGACTTGGTGTTACGTTCAGTATTAGCTATTTCTTGTTCTGCTATGTCTAATACTAGATAATAACTTATATGTCATTTTCAAATTTTGAATTTGGCCATCATTTATCAAAAGAACGCTTTTGGTGAATGTTTATTCTACAGTTGGTTATTGCCATGTTCAAAACTTTTTCCACACCACAATTTTAGTTGTTCAATTGGCAACAGTTATTATTACTGGCAATGGAATTTAGTTAAAACTGAATAAGTTCTCTTTTCTAGTTTAATTAGTAAATGTTGACTGATTCAAATCTTTCTATAGCTTGAGCTTGGCAACTTTTACCATACGAATATCTATTTTTTAGTATTGAACAATATTAGCTGTCCAGCTGGCATCAGTTATTGCTGGTAATAACATTTAGTTAAAAAATTTCAATTTCTCTTTGCTACATACCTCCTTAAATTAATAAATGTTGAATAATTCAATTCTTTTAATATGTAATCACGTTTTTTTCAAATGAATATCCGTTTCTTTAATTGGTATTAAACAATATTAGACATCGAATTAGCCACAGTCATTGCTGCCAATAGTTATTAATGAGCTACTGTAAAGTCGCAAGTCTTTTTCGTTTTACCGATCGCTGTTACCATGTCGTATAGAGTCAAAGATATCGTTATCGTTTATCGTTTTACATGGTAGTTATATTCGTCGTTGCGATAAGCCTCGGCATCGACCGATGGCCAATATAAACGTCCAGTACAGCCGCCTCCGTTCACGATTAGGCTGATTAATTTATTGCTACTTCACCTTAAGATTATTATCTGGAAATTTGTTGATGGTAAATTCCACCGAAGTTAACATCATTTACCATAATAACAAATCGTCGCAGCTTAAACTTTACAAAGGCGACGGTAGTAATTAAACATTTAAGTATTTTTTAAGAGAATTACTATACGGAGTCAAAGGAATAATCAGTGGCGTCCCAATAATATATTTATTAAGGAGTTATAAGTAGCCTTGAGACTTGTTTATGTAAAAATATCGATATACTCTCTTATATACTGTTTATGACATAGTTGTTGATGATCTTTAAAATGATAATATTATACTGAGCCATGGTCTAGTGCTCTAGATCATTGCTTATCATTCGGGAGGTCCCCGGTTCGAACGCGGGTCCGGCTACTCTGTCCAAGTCTTCTATGGTCTCCTTGGATCATTTAGGCAAATGCAGGAGCAGTAATTTTCCACGGATAATCTTTCACTTCTCTTCTGTCTTAATTTCGTCCGTCTTATCTTTCTCTCCCTAACTACACCACCCACCCATTCCCCCGATTCCTGCAAAGAGGCTGAAGAGGGCCTTACGCCCAACCCTCCGGCTTTGCACTGCAGTGTAGGTCGGAGGGACTGCCCGCCAGCAGCACGAGTAGCTGGTGGGAATGAAACACAAAAAGTTTCTTTACCTGCCAAAATGTATGATGCAATAAAAAAGAAGATTATTCTTTGAATTTTTTGACCGAAATACAAGATTCACACGTGTTTCAAATGATAAACAAAATAGGCAGAAATTACTATCGGCTAGGAATTCGAAAGTTTACGATCAAGTAAGCTACTGCTATCGGAGGATTAAAATCAGAAGGCGTTAAGAACAATGCTTTATGAGCATCGCATTGTTTAGGATGCGGCGACGATAGGTATCAATATATCAGATATAATGGGTAAAGAAGATCTGATAGCGTTAATGATGGTAGAAATAATACTGGACCATTGGTTTCTGTAACCAAAGAAGTACATACGCGACCAGAAAAATACAGAAGTTATTATTTAATGACATACCTACCTTACTAAATATTTTTTATGTGTGGAAGACTTGAACGCTATTATTATCGGTCTAGACAAGCCGAGGGATGCCAGTGGTCAGTGGCGTGCGGTAAATTATGATTACAAAAGTATAAAATATAAGCAATTGTAGAACTGTTCGGATCTTTGTGAAACATTATTTTAATAATTGGAGGAACGAAAATCAAAATTGTTTCAACATAACAACGTCTTTTTTAAAAGTAACAGAATTACTAAATTTTTACAATCAATAACAGGCATTTATGTGAGTGTAATTGTAGAAAGTCTAGACCAATTATAATTATAATAATAATTGTTAGCAAATACCAGATTACCCTGCTTCTAGTCTAGCGTCTAATAAAGGCGTATTGACGAAGTTAAGTTAGTCATCAGTTATATTTTCATTCTTCTTTATTGCTTTTTTAATTTCAAAGTGTTCTAAAATGTTCAACTTTCTCCGTTTTCATTCATTGTGCAAAATTTTGATACTGTCCGAATTGATAAAATGTTTATAAATTATGTAATCAGTCACTAATCCTGTGTTATATTTTTGATTTAAAATGGATTTCTTATGTTCATTTAATCGAATTCTAAAGTTCCTGCCAATTTCGCCAAAATAAAAAACTTTCGACAGTGGAAGGTTAATGAAGCATGTTTAAAGACGTAATTATGTAGTAAGAAAACAGAATAAAAAACTTCAACAAGTATATAGTATTTAATCCAACTCGACAATTGTTTCGCATAAAAAGCTATTCTCAAGAGTACAACTATAGTTTAGCCGAAACAATTATAAATATTCCTGTTGATTGTAGTATGTAGGCTTTCACGGCTGGTAAATTATGATTAGAAATGCAAAAGCATAATACGTAAGTAAGTTAAACGGCAAGAACGATTATAATTATTTCGTCTGACTGACATGTAAGCCATAATATCATCTATGATTAACAAACTGTACCTATTTTAATCTTTATAAAAGAAGACATGCGATTTTTAACCTGGGTTAAAATATTAAACCAAACAAAAGTATTAAATTAGGTATAAGCAATTGTAAAACTGTTCGCATCTTTGTGTTGTTTACCCCAAGCACTTTCAACCAACTCAATCGAATCTATAATTTGTGACGTTAAAATTGTCGGTAATTAGTAACAAGACAAAATAAAAAACATTAACAGGAATCGAATTTAACTTACCGGGCTTTTGGGCCGTAGTTTTGGTTGCCTGACGTTTCGTCAGCGGCTGCGGCTGACATCTTCAGAAACGTTTGTGGTTTGGTCGTTGTAACAGGTAAGTTAAATTCGATTCCTGTTGATGTTTTTTATTGTGTTTTCTTACTAATTACGTATAAAATATTGTCGTTATATGCGTACCGAGTCGTTATTAAAACGGTTTTCATTATATGTTAAATAAACCGATATCTGAAATGTATTTTCCTATCCGAAACAAATGTTTTCTGCATATTTTTATGGATCGCCTTTTTTGATTGGCAAACTTCTCTGATTATTCAGATAGAGACAGACAGATGCAATAAGCGGACTTTAAAGAGCTACGACCCTACATCTACCGATATCATTGTGTACGTAATTCACAGAAAACATGACTGTAAAGGCTCATGTACTCGTATTAGGTACCAGTGCAATAATTTAATAGCAACATAACTATACAATTACCTTTACCCACCACAGCGTACCACCGAAGTATTATTGTAGTTCACATATATTATTAAAAGCTATAGGTGCGGTATAATATTCAATGGTAAATGCGAAGCGTAAAAACATTTTACCATAAAGGTAGTGAATTACAGGTCCGGGTTATGACAGTCCATTTGTAGACATTTATGTTTGCCAAAGCATAAGATGTCACTTCGACTAATGAATGGTCGTAAAAAATTCTTGCTCAAAAAATATCCTTTGAATTGCTTCACAATTACAGACAGTGGTGGTTCGTGGGTGGATCGCTAACAGAAGGTGACCTTTTCCAATCTTATTTTATTTCGGATTTATCGTGTTTTCGTGTGTAAAGCTGCGTATCAGAGACGTGAGTGTTACATAGACCGAGCATAAGCTGCAGTTAGTGTGAACAGAAATGAAGCCAATATGGTAGGCAACCTACATTACGTATGGTGGCTGTAACGTTCGGGGGTTCAACAATTAAAACTCGCAGACTTTTAAACAGGAATAACAATTTATTTATACTAATATTAATTAACTTTTAAAACACTAACGAATAACTTATTACTAAACTTAACTTTACTACCAATTACACTATTTATTTATGTACAGTTACTGTCTGTATAACACTTCTCACTTTTCTATTTATTTTCACGACCGTCAATTTATATCTGCCCTCTCGGCGATCGTCTTTCCGCTTATATACTGTTCCGTTAAATTTCCGGAACATTCCCGAGAAACACAGAAAAGTCGGGACCATTTTATTTTTCGCCGAAATATTGAACAAGTCTCCGTGAAACACAAATACGCTAACACGTCCTCAATTATTATGCACACACTTGCAGTTACGATATACACGTCGCGGCCAAATCAATGACTCGGCCGCGACCGGCTCGCTCACATACATGGGCACTCGAACGCACAATTACAAGTAGTGATGACCTGTGATCATAGCAAATACACATTTTAATGACAAATTAATATAATTTTGCTAAAATCTAACATTTTGAAGTTTCCCTAAAACGAATGTAAAATTATGTTTTACTTGCTCCGAAAATTCCAGCAAGAGTTTCTCGAAGAATTATTTTCACGTTAAAGAGTTACTTATACATCTTCTTACAATGAGGCTTTACGTATGGATTTTCAAGGTACAGCGTTTTTCAGTAGTCTCCATCCAGTTAAATATAAAAATCAATACATAAAATGTGCTCACTACAAACAACTCCGGCTTTTAAAGAGGTAACGCTTCGCACCAGATCGCTGTGTACACTTTTTCCGTATTTCTGAATTAGTAGGAAACTTTAATACAATTTATCCGTAAAACAAAATGATATATTTGTTAATTGAATGCTCACGTATAAAACGATACTAAGAAATTTTTGAAAAATTGCTTTGTACAACCATATGTCCAACAAGATTTAACAATTTTTTATATATATTATATAAAACTGCAATAGCGTCTGTTAAGATTACTTGATTAAGACTGATACGCCACATAGCACCCCAAACACAACTACCACACTTCAATTGCAACCTGTTTTTTTCACAGTACCGTTATGTTCTTTTTTGCCACCGTGTGGTTTGTTTCTATAATTTATCTCGATAATTTTGAACAAATGGTGTTTTTACATGGTGGAATTCCATTTTCACAAAGCATTTTAATTTTGGTAAATTAGTTTAAAAAGTTTATTAGAGAACAACAAATCACTGATAACATATGTTCCACCCCACAGGGGCATCTTCGGATCAGAGAGCGAGTTTTAATGTAACTAATTCTTATAGACTATGTTTCTTATATTACATTGGGTGGAATTTATTTATGTTGGTTTGATCGTTAAGTAAATTAATATTATCAATGTATTTGTGTCTATTAATCTGTGGTGCTTCTAATAGATTTAATTTATAATTTTTTTGTTGTACTTGTGGTATTTTTGTATTTTCTGTATAGTTGTTATTTTCTTCTAAAAACTGTACAAAAAATCGCCAAAAATTCTAAAAAACAAAGAATAAACAATAGCTTTCAACACCCTGAAAAGTTTTATAAATAATAGTGAACAAAAACCAAATAAAATAGAAATATTTGGGGTTAATAAGTTAGATTGTAAAAACTGCAATAGTATTTACATAGGACAGACGGGTCGCAACTATGAAACAAGAATTAAATTAAATAAGACAAATTCCACCTACTCTAACCACCGTTTAGAAGAAAATCACAATTTTACAGAAAATACAAGAATACTGCACGTACAACAAAAAAGCCATAAATTAAATCAACCAGAGATTAATAGACACAAATACAAAGGTAATGTTAATTTAATAAATGACCAAACCGACATGAACGAATCACCTTTATGAAACATCTTTAACTCCCACCCACCCAACGTTATACAAGGACCGCAGTTTGTAAAAATTAGTTACTTTAAAACTCGCTCTCTGATCCGAAGATGCCCCTGTGGCGTGAAACGTATGTTATCAGTCATTTGTAGTTTTCTAATAAACTTGGTGAAATTTAGTGTTTTTTTTTTAATTTAAATAAGACGTTGATATTGAATATTTAAATCCGCTTTACACCGAGCGGCAGCGATTTGGTCAGTAATTTATCGAATCTGCCTATGGCGTGCTGATGAGATCTAATGAGATCTAAATCGCGATCCACGTCTGGTAGCTTCGATAAATTATTTGACCAAGAACTTAATTTTGTTCTTATTAGTTTTCTTTATTTACCAAAATTAGAATACTTTGTGACCATCTAGACAATTTTGAAAAAGAGAGTGGAGTGTCTGGTGTGTGTCTGTCTGATAATGTAACGTAAATGACAATTTCTACTAGTAGAGGAAGTGATTCCCGTTCCGTCTGGCGTCCCTCTTTCGATCGAGCCGCGTCTCGTCGCGTAGCGTAGCGTCGTTTCGTGATCCTTTCATGTGCTTTCATTTGGAAGCCGAAATCCTTGTAATTCGTAACGCGTGAAATGCCTCAGCCTCCCGATTCCGGCGAGCAGTTTCATCAGGAATGCGGCTGTTTTGATTCAGTGCTTTCCATTTCTGCGGGCTATTATATTTGGCATAATGACAGCGACGACAGCGTGGCATGGGAGAAAGCGGGAGCCCTCTTGTGTTTGGAGTCGTATACAAAGAGCCCGCTGCCACCGCTCTCTATGGCTGCTTGCATGCCCCGAAACCGAGGGTTTATTGCCGCACTGCCGGAGGGTCAGCAGCGGGTTATTGAGTTACTTCTACTCTACCATGTATTATTGACCCGAAAAACATACAAATGTACAGATATCATCGTACGTACATAATACAGACAGACATTTATTATAGAAGGGCAGTCTGTTATTAGTTAGCTGACAAAATAATTTCATTTCCTTGATTCAATTCAATTGTAACGAACAGATCTTGATGAAGATATTCAATCAATTTAAGTTTCGGTTTCTGTTTATTACTGATAGTAAGTAATTAAGGAGTATTGAAATATTCAAAGACATTAACAAAATAAATATTTTATATCTTCTTGTCTAGTTTCAAACACATTTTTAGTAAGATATTTATTGTTAAATATCAAAATTGTTCGTTTTTTTAATTTTAAATATATTTTATCTCTGTCCTTTTTTACCGTTTCCATTCTCTATTTCTTCCGCTTTTTACTACCCTTAAGTTAGTCAGTACTAAGTAGATAGTCATCGCATCAATTCACCGCGCCATAGTTGTTATATATTGTAAATAGTTTTTTAATCGACGTATTAACAATTCTGCAATTCTTTAATAAACAAATACCTGCAGAACATTAATTAAGATTGTCAGAAGATTTGACCTGAAAAGTCAAAGTCCGCTTCAACTTATCATATCGCCTGAAATATTATTTAAAGAAAATACAAGCAGTGTGATTAATAATGAAATATTTGAAGAATTTTTTAGTAGGGGTAAATTTTAAGTACATTAATGTGATATTAATTATTGTTTTAATTCATACCCACTACAGATTACCTCATGTAATGAGGGAAAAAATTGTCACTGTTGTTGATGATTTTGCCACTAAGCTACGAGAGGTGACAACAGTAACAAATTTATCCCTCATTGCATGAGGTAATCTGTAGTGGATATAAATTAATACAATAATTAATATCACATTAATGTACATAAAATTTACCCCTACTAAAAGTTCTTCAAAATATTTCATTATTAATAATATACATTGGTTCCGATGTTCTGTGACTTATTGAGTAGGTTCGTCGTTGTTAATGTTGTCACCTTTCGTAGCTTAGTGGCAAAAGTATTGGCGCGTAATGCCAAAGATCCCGGGTTCGTGTGCCGGCGAGGATATGACAACAGTGACAAATTTTTTCCTCATTGCATGAGGTAATCTGTAGTGGGTATAAATTAATACAATAATTAATATCACATCAATGGATATAAACAGTGTGCTGTTGTTTCCACTTTGGCCTACAGCCTGCCACTGTATCAATAGTCCCCGAAGTCTTTTCAATCAAATCTGTAACATTTTACTAATGTATTTCGTTTTTTCGTGAAGTTTTTGTTACTTTGATCCATCTGACATCAGTTAAAAAGACGCAACACATTGTCGTCCCAATGACATGTTTCAACCTATTCCATTAGTAGAAGTAATTTGAAACATGTACCTTCCTGGTGTCTATTTGAGTCGTAAAGGTAGTTCTGTTAATGCCGACAGTAAGTAACATTTTCGGGAATCTTTTGTTTATTTTCATTGATGTTTTTTCAGTTCCTGCGGCACAGCAAGCTGCACGATGGTGTTTGTTTATGTTTCGTCGAAAGGGAGATGCCACCGCTGGGCGACGGGATGTTTTTTATGAAGTGGCTCCCGCGAACCGAAGTTGTAGTCGCTTATGCAAATAGTAAGAGAGCAACAGATTTCAATGGCGCAGACTGAGAAGAATAGGGGAGAACAGAGATGCGACGTTCTTCTTATCCCGGAACGTCTTCCACCGCAAAAAGTAGTAAACAACGGAAGTATTCTGAACATCTGCGGCATGTATCCGCTTACGAGCTCAAAACACCTGACTTCCTTATAAGAATGTATGAACAGGAGCAGCCAGAAATGCATCCGCGAAAATGCGAAAACATCTTCGAGACATAAACCGTAATATAACTGCAAACTAACCGAAAACAGACGCGGCAAGTTCAAGAAACTAAATGACTATTAGAGACAATAGACTATTTTATATTTTTGGGAAGTTGGTAGTTCCCACGGCAGTTTTTATGAATTATTTTGAAGAAAAACTTTTTCCCTCAAATAATTACCTCACTAAAAACGTTTTATTTTGGGCAAGATATGTTGATGATGTCATTTGTATTAGGTCAGGTTCCGACAAACAACTGAAATTGTTTTTAGACTTACTAAATTCATTTTATAATATCATTAAATTCACAATTGAAATTGAAAACAACAATTCTTTAATTTTTTGGACTTGTCTCTTAACAGAATTAATGATAAGATTTCTTTTGGGATTTATCACAAACCAACATTCACAGATACGTTACCTCACGCAAATTCAATACAATCAACCGCTATAAAATTAAGATAGGTCTCCACGATCGGGTCTCGTAGGTCGAAATCGGTCGTGGGATATAGCTTTCGGTTCGTTGTGCCTACTTGGTAGGACGCGTTCCAAATGTGAGATCTTTGATTTTAATATTTAAAGAAATAAGGATTTTAATTCCTTCTTTTCTTGAATATGTTATATCTTCGTCTAAGAATCCATCGGAATCAACGGTGTAATTCAATGCCGGTAGGGGTATTAGCCCTCGGAGCAGTTGTTTCTGTTGATTCCATATTTATATTTATATTTAAAATATTGTCCTTATTATTCACTATTCTAATTAAATGGGGTTGTACGTTGTTGTTTGCATGGGGCTTGTTGTAGAAAATAATTGTGATTAGTTTACGTTGAAGATGAAAACAAACATTAATATAGTTTTGTTAATTCCCGGAGGTGATCGCGTCAAAGATGTGAAGCGAAGCGGATTGTATTTCGAGGAATGGAAGCACTTGAGAGTCTGTCTGTCGACAGATTATTATTTCCAGGCCGTCACACCCAAATATCCCCCTCAAATCCGTGTTGGTATTCCACCAACAACTTCGGACAGGTCTAATTAACATCGAAACGACCTTAGTCATGATGAAACCGAACCCGAGACCGTCGCAACGGCCAGAAATACATAAGATAGTTGCAAGGCAAAGTTTTATACTCAAACTTGAACTTTTCAAAGAAATCATCTCAAGGAACCCATTATAGTGCATGATAAACCATAATGAGAAAAGTTGTACAAGGAAATGATAAAATAATCAACCCAATTAATTGTGGCGTTTATTGTTACACTCGCCTTTTTCGGGGTTGTTGTGAATTGTGTATATTGTGTAAATATTTCATTGCCTATTCTATATCTAATTTTACGATTTTTGCTTCTTAACGCATCTTTATTCGTATGTCTAATCCTTCACATTTCTATTTCTTGAATTTATAACTTCTATTTCTTTTGTACTCCTCTTCATAACCATAAATAATATATATCTCTATACATTTCAAATTTCACTTTTCCTTTGTATTTTTAACATAGTACTTCCTTCATTCAATGTCATTCTATTCTTTTTAACTTGTTTACAAATCCTTTTCGAGCATTTGCTATTGTACCGTTACTTGGTGTAGAAAGTGTCCCTTTTCCGCATCCGGTCACTTTCCCTAAATTCCTGGTATCCTTAATTCCAATAACGTCAAACTAAAAATCTTAGAAACGGTTCCCCCCTAATTCTTTCAATCTTTTAGCATACAATTCATAAAAACCCTTTAAACGAAAAATATCAGGCCATTCCCATATGGGGCTGCCATCCCCACCGTCCTAAAATCCTCCAAGTCACCTACGTGAGAATCCGTACTCAACTACCCCATGTCTTAGTGTTAGTTCGCACAAATCCGTCTATCGTGGCACTTTCTGACTTCGCCCCTAAACAGAACGACCGTTTTAGAAAGGCCTTCTAAACCAAGGCCTGTCACCTTCTACTCTGAGCTACCACATTTCGCTTAATCCTAGTTTCACTTTTTAGCTCGAGTGTCTACCCAATCCATCTGAGGTGGACCATCGTCACCCTTTTCCCCAAAATCCCCATCCCCCACCACAAAAAATCCATTTTCAGTTCCCAATTATCCCAGGGAGGTGTTTTAGTCGATAGGCGCCTCGGCGAATACGACACTACTCCCCTCTTCGGGGGGTGTCTTTTAAAGATTTCCCCTCCTCTAGGATAAAATATAAACAAAAAAACAAAAATATCAGGTCAATTAGTCACTAACAGTCACTCATAGTCACTCTAACTCAGTCAACACGCCTAAACTTATTAAATCAACTTATTCCTTATTACTACATCTTTTTTTCTACGTGTTCTTTTTTATTCTTCATCCATGTATTAATAACTATTTATAGTGTGCATATTAAACTTTATTTGCACCTGATCGCATTATTTTATTATGTCGTTTTTAAACCCCTCGAACGACTAAATAATAAATAATTATTTGAAATTTTGTCGATTATGATGGATATTGGTTGGTTCAATATTAAATTTAGTAACATTTTGCGTTAGTATATATTACTTGAGATCTCTTTGATTTGTTTTACAACACGGTCATAGGTGAATCTGAGAAAATTCGATAAATAATTAATGAAAACGTAAAACCCTCTTCATTGTTGGCATTTGGACGTCGAGTCAAACCATTAAAGTAAACAGGTCAGCAAAATAATCTGGCAGTCGTGTGTGTGTGTGTGTGCATTTGGAAAACAAATGGTAATGGAATTGTTAATATAGGTACCAAAGGTTCCGACCGACCAAAAGCTGCTGCATAATTAAATTTTATGTCCTTTAATTTACGCTTCCCGGAATTTCAAATTCACACCCTGAATAAGATGGTAGTGGCGCATCCAGAATGGGATATTACTGTAACGAAAATTATAACCATCAAGTGCAGTTATAAACTTCAGAAGCCAAGGAAACGGCAACACACACACATATACACAAATACGTACAACATGGAATAATTTTGTAATAGTTAACTAATACACTAAAGCAATGATAACGATAAATTTAAATCTAAAATGTGAACATAAAATAAGAAACAATTTGGTACATTCAGTATTGCGTAAAGGACAGACGACGATAATGTTTTCACTGGATCTAATGACATTTTTTTGTAGTAGATTTAACAAATTTTATAATAGCTCCAAAACTTAAATGATATTAATTTGGCATGTTTGGTTTTGAGACTAGGATTCATGAAAGCTGTAAAATTCTAATTCTTTTTTGTAATCACTTTTGAGTTCGGTATCAAAGAATATATTATCAGAAAGGCAGGACACTCGAAAAGGAGCGCACTATTTTGGCCGGTTGAAAATAAAAGACATTTCGAGGGTAATCATTCCAATTTGTTTTTCAAACGCGAACACGAAACTGCCTCCAAAATTGTCCTAATATATTGACATTTTGAAATATCCTAATTTGATATCTAAAAAATCAAATTAGTATAGTAACAATTCGATTTTGGGGTCAAAATATTTCAAAATATCGATGTGCAGGGGGTAATTCTGGAACTAGATTCTAAATGAGCAACACGTGACCACGAAAGCGTTTCATTTCCGAATTGTGTTTGCAATCTGTGCAAAATTTCAGCTGGTTTCATGTTTTCACGTGTAAGAAACTCAATAATAATTCGTTGCGCAACGCTGTTATGCACTTCTTTCTCACTCATTGTGATTAAGCAAGCTATTAACCATGTGAACGCAGCAATATGACGCGTCTCTTCCGTGCCACCTAATATCGCCACTTCAAGTTGCTAACGCACGGATGCGCCTTGAGTTGTGCGCAATTTAAAAAGGCTCGTTTATATTTTATCCACCCTCGTAGTATTAATAATAGAAAATATTTTTGAAAAATAACATAATTCGTTTGTTGGAGAATCAGTAGATCGTTGAAAATTGGTTTCCTTATGAAACTAAACAAAATAAACTTTTATTTTAAATCAATTGAAACCGTCGGCTTTAATTAATTCCAAAATTCTGTAGCAAATAGCGAAAGCTCGTAACGAAGTCGACGGAAGTTCGTTAGTAAATTACATCTGAAAACAAAAGCATCTCTAATTAGTTTGAAGTTTGCTCCCCTACAAAATTTCACTATCTCAGTTAAAATTTGCTTATTAATGTGCAAATTGCAATTCAACACTGAGCTTTTGCCATCAGTTAGGCGTAATTAACTCTAGCAGCGTTTTTCTAAAATAAACTTGCCAACTGCTCGAGCTGAATTTCATAAAACCTATGGCGTGAACACAACAAACTCAAACGAAACGAATAACACTGAAATTCTACGATTTGTTTCCAAACGAGTCCCGCAAGAATTAACATTAACTGTTTTTGTTTTCTCTTTAGCTCAATTTTACGGTTTGTTTCTTCAAAAATGTATGAATATTCATAATCGAAGACCTTAAAAAGTTTGTTTTTATTTTCGATGAAAATTTTGTACTTCAACCAAATTTACAAGAGACTAATTCAATTTAAAAAATATTAAACATTATTATAATATGGTCGTCAGTCTCAAGACCGATTCAACACGCACCTACACTTCTTATTATCCTGAAAGTCAATCATTCTTGAAAACCTGAACATCCCACATTTTTTACTGTTTGTAAACAATAATCTAATCCTTCCTTTCTCCTTTTACTCCTGCTTCCAATTTTACTCAAAATTTCAGTGAAAATTTAATCAAAAAAATCTTAAAATTATACTGATTTAATATAGTAGATAAAAATTGTGATGATAAAATAATCTCAAAGCAATGGGAGTTGTGATCCGTTCATTGGGGTACTATCCACTATCCACTATCTTGGTGAATGTATGCTGATGAAAGAGAGAAAGGTGAAAATGATAATATAGAGTTCGATGTTTTTGTGTGAGTTGTTGCAACTCGGGGTTTTGAATACGAATTAAAAATAATGTTAGATTTAA
The DNA here is from genome assembly GCA_963921985.1 of Agrilus biguttatus. Taxonomy (NCBI): domain Eukaryota; kingdom Metazoa; phylum Arthropoda; class Insecta; order Coleoptera; family Buprestidae; genus Agrilus; species Agrilus biguttatus. The sequence continues at coordinate 6,383,236 of OY998121.1, read as the reverse complement.
GATATGTTCTTGGCTTGATTTGAAATAAGGTTGGTGGCGGACTGGTTCTGCGTCCGTTATTTTGAAGCTATAACGAAGAGATAAAATGAAAAATTCGAAATAGGATAGCAACACTGTAACTCCTCTAGAGTGAGTGTATGTAAGACCATTATGAAGAACACAAGTTACCAGCAAATAATGATAAAAAATAATATGTCTAATTTCTAATATTTTCTATCTATCCTCCTATATTATCATATCAAACGCTTTAAAATTTTATTAATTAAAGATATTCTGTGCTGCTTATTATTTGTTTTATGTCTCCACCGTTTTCCTCATCCTGACCTATGACCTATGTGACCTTCCAGATATCGAAAATTGACTTCTAATTTTTAGTCTCTAATTTTAGAAAATTAACTCATCCTTGTTAGATTATAATCTACGCATGCTAATCTTTTGCTTCTATTTATCTAACCCCAAAGCTATCCTCTCATAAATATAATTAATGGCATCTTCAATATATACTGGCGGTAACGATATGCTTCCTTGTCTAACTTCCTTCCCAATATTTACTTCTCAAGAATTAAACATATTGGTTACAAAATGTTACAAATAAATACATATCATTTAATAAATGAATAAAACAAATCAAAAGGTTAGGTTATGTGTAATTTGATGCATTGGTATCGTTTATAAATTTATATAGTTTTGGTTACTTTTGGGTAAATTCCAATTTCTCATATCATCAGCAGTGGAGTGGCCTTATTTGCCTTGGGAAACATAAATAATAATAAACAGAATCGGATGGTTGTGGAGCAAAACTACTCCAAAGTTAGTCGAGCAGAATTTGTTCGCGAAGTACCAAAGCGAAGGGGTTATTTCAGATAAATGAAGATATATACATGGCAAGACTCGGAACTAATATTAATTTACCCAACAAGTTAAGAGCCCTGATATAAAGCGCGGACCCAGTTGGCAGTCTGCTCCGTGATTTCGCTTACAAATGCGACAATCTTATATTACTTTTCATATTTCCTTTTTTAAATCAGCCAATTTTCTCTTACAGTCTATGTAAGGAATGAAAATTATCATTCTCCTACGTTTTGTAATAGAGTGTTCACAGATAGACCTCTGAAGAAGCTCGCCACTCGTGCTAGCGAAACGTTAGGAAGCAATTCCAACCGACGACGGCCTGTACACCCGAAGAATGACAACATCAGTTCAGTGTTCACACTGTAAATATTTTCGTATTAATGTTACAATTTGCAATTTGGCTCCAAACTATACTTGCAGTAATATGTGATAATAGTCTTGTAGCGATCAACATTCACTAGAACGCCCTGTATATATACTTGTTGTGTAAATATGTAAACAATGCCTTTGTATTTGTACTTAAATTTCTCTGTCTATTCTTCTCTTTACAAATAACTTTATTACCTCTGTACTTTCCTATAATCCCTTGCAATATTTCTATTCTATTACTAAGTGCATAAGGCCTATGATTCTGTACCTGTTTAATTACTTTCTAATAGTGGGTTTTTTTGGTGGTTGGTACAGTAATCTATTTCTTAGTATTTCTTATCTCTAGTATTTTCTAATTATTCAAATTGATACCCCACTTCTATCTGCTACCCTTTCTTCTCTTTTACAGTTTTCAAATAATTTTTTTAAACTCTTCAGTTCCTCTCGAACCTTTCTACAGTCAAGTCTAATTCTACCCACAAGTGTCTTTGTTATTTTTGTCAAGATATGTTGTTGTTATTTCTTGGTTATCTAGTTTTATTCCGTCGTTATTAAGTCTTCCGCAAATTCAAAGACAAAAAGTAGTCCAAAACACTAAAGTCCGTAAGCTATTATTAACCGACCTTCCTGTTTGTCCTACATATAGTGCATATATTTCCGCAAACTGTTACACTACAGGTTTAGCTACTATCATTTTGCACCACATAGTTATTATAATTTTTTGGTGTAGTTTCAGTACCCTCGGGCACAGCCTGAGAATACATCAGTACCTACAAAGCAATTATAAGAAGAACTTGTTTCTGGACTAATTTGCGGTCGTAGAATCCGAAAATGACAAAAAAATAAGATCGTTTATGTCGGAAGCGGAATGTTTGACTTAGAACCTTTTCATCATTATCTATTTTGCAGAGGTACGGAAATATACTCATAAAATGTAAACCGTCTGAAATATAGCAGTTTGGAGTGAGTCTTCACTAAAAAGCGCAATTAGAAACATTGTCCCTTTCTTAAAATACGGCATTTAGAAAATACGCAAAAAAGGCTCAAAAGACCTTTACCTATTTTTCAAATGCTGAGTTTTATGATCCGGATCGACCAAGAACTACTCCTATTTAATTTTGATTTTTTGACAGGCATTGCGATGAAAACTAAATAGCAATCTACATAGTCCTTTGGAGGAAAAAAATTATTTTGAAGGCATTATCTACTTTTTACAATAGTAAAAGATTGAGACAGTCAGAGTCCTTTGATTAAGAAAAAACCTTATATAATATGTAAGTAGGTTACGTAGTAGACATAAATCTAATTTTATTGAAAACTCTAGGAGAATTTTACTAGTTCCAAATTAGGCAATCCTGGTCAGGAAAAAATAATCAGTTCCAAATCAGGAAATCCTGACCATGAAAACATAATCAGTTCCACATCAAGCATTCCTGACCAGTTTCCCTTCATCCTAATTGGGCACACGAGGTATCCCTGAGACCAGATTCCGATCATTTTCAGACAAATTTTTCTAGTTGCATATTTTACCTCCAAATTATTAATAATAAACACCGTTCACGTTTATCTTCTTCACTCATTTTCCAATCCACTTCCAAAGCATTCGGAACTCTCGTTTGATAGAAAATAATAATTTTTCTCTCTCGCTTCGTTAAATTTCTCTCCTTAGTTCACTCGCGCTCTGAAAGAATTTTTCGAATTGGAGCAGAAGACTTTAATAAGAAGTTTTAATTGCTCCTGTCGTCCTTTATGATAATTTAAAGTGACAACGGATTAGAGTGAGAAATGTTCTGCAATTTGCGTGGTTTAGCCCGTAATTCTCTTTCTGTTTATGAATCATCCGGGCAGCAGGTGCATGATTATAAGTACGGTAAGCCGGGACTTTTATCCTCATTTATAAGCCGGTATAAATGTATCCCCGGAGAACTCGGTACATACACATAGACACATATACATTTTGACCCCTTGCAAAACAATGTAACACCGAACAAAACAAACAGATACACTCGTACATCTCATTCTCTATAACACTTTAACGATCAACCGGGAAAACCATAGAATTATGGATGAGTTTAGGTAATTCACAAGGAAATTGAATTGTACAATTATTAAGAAACATCTTACAAATAAAAATTAAATCTTAGTTGCATTCCAGAAATGTCTGGCACACTTTCATGCAATTTCCAATTTGTTTGTTTTATATATAAAAAAAGGAAAGGAAAATACAAGGAACATTACATTTCCTTGACGTAATGGTGAAGTGCCCAAAGTTTTAAAAACTTAAACAGTTTGAGAAAGCTACACTATGTTATACAAATCGTTTTTTTATGTAAATTACGGAACCGCTTTATATCGACAAAAAATGTGAAGTGTACAGCACACGTTTCCATATTTTAAAACTTACCCAATAAATTTTCCGTGTTTTCCTTCATAAAATCAACTTGGAGTCGTATAAATCATCATCAATAATAAAACATGTAGTGGTGAAGAAAAATATGGATGGCAGTTTTCTTTTTTCTCTTAAAGAAATACCCAAAAATGCGGGATATATAGAAAGAAAAATAAACCTTGTACATAATAAAAACAAAAGTAATACTTTGGTACTGAAGTTTTCAAATTCTAAATAAGTATTAAAACTGTATAAATATATTTAAAGGAGTATGAAATTAAAATAAACACTGGAGGTTTTCACTTTTTAAGGACTTTATTTCCCAACAATATTGTTTCGGCTAATCGGCCATTCTCAAGAGAGAGTACAAAGATTACTAAATTTTAAAATATATAACACTAAAAAACAATACTTTAAGGGTAAATGGTGGGATAGGTTACAATTTATGGAACATGAGCAGTAAGTTGTAGGTACAGAGTTCTTTCTGGTTGTTTACTATATTGAAATTTTTATGAATGGCTTTCTTAATCTCTAGATTTTCTAATAGCGATAATTTGCTGCTTTTTTTCTGTATTCCTATGTAAAATTTTTGTTTATATTAATATTATGGTTATTTAAGGTGCAGTGTTCTGCTATACCTATTTTGCAGTCTTTTTTGTTTATAGAATATATATGTTCATTGATACGTTTTTTAATAGAACGGCCACTTTGACCTATGTAAGTTGCATCGCAGGTATCACAGAACACTTGATAAATCCCACTTGTCTCTAGAAGTTCTGTATTTTCTCTATTATTAATTAATACTGAAGCTAGGTTGAAGTTATTTGTTTCAATAATTTTATATTCAGAACATTTTTATATTTTATATTTAACTTTCGCGCTTAATTTATCAATAAAACGAATGCTTGCAAATTTGTGATTCTGAGTATCGTTGTTACTGTTATCGTTATATAATTTTCTTTTTAAGTTTTTTGTTCAAAATCATATCCATTAATTTGTGTGTATAACCATTTTTTGAAGCTATATATTTTATAATAACAAGTTCTTTGTTGAAGTCTTCTGGGGACAGTGGGATATCACATAATCTATCAATTAAAGACGGCATGTTTTGTTTGCAATGGATGCTACGAATCTGCTGGAATGATAACATCTGTTGAGGTAGGTTTTCTGTATATGCTAAATTTAATGTTGTTACTGGTTCTGGTTAAGCTTAAATCTAAAAAGTTGATACTGTTATTTATTTATTTATTTTTAAATTGTGAATTGGATGTTTTTGTCTATTGTGTTGAGAAGGTTTAAAAATGAATCTAATTGTCGATTCGTACCACTCCATACACAAATGACATCATCTACATAACGAAACAATTTTCAGATATTAGTTATAAGTGGGTTTTTCTTAGTAAATAAACATTATTCAAACCATGCCATATAAATTTCCGATAATACCGGTGATAAACGAGACCTCAAACGTGAAACCCTCCAGTGTTTAATTTAATTTCAAACTCCTTTAGAAGAATGTTTCACAAAAAGTGCACCAAACAAAGTTTAAATAGTATAAATATATTTCTCAATTTATCCAGTACTCTACTTGCATTCGAAAATTATTGTGGATGTAGGTTAAGAAACTACACATTTAGAATTTAGTAGAAAGCTCGGCTTTAATTGTTTTTTTTTTAATTTAATACTGGACGAACACGGCCCAATTCCTTTCGATTTGTAATCGTAATTTTCCCAAACTGGCTTGTTTTACGATTACCTGTAATAACAGCAATTGGTCGTTTTGGTTAAACAAAAGTGTATACGTAATGCACACTCGGCTATTTGAGGGTCGCAACCCTCTTGGTTATCATGAGCTGCTCCAGTTATACCGCATACTAAACCATCTGTCGAAATACTAATAAATAATGCAAACAAGCGTTGCAAACACATTTTCGTTGGGTTACTCTTCAATTCTTCCACTCCAATTAACATTTTTAATAAACGCAAAAATGAACGATGCATATAACTGATTAAAAATGGCGGCGATAGTACGAGGGGGTCAAAGAATTATTCGACTATTCAGTTTATTAATTTATTGGCTCTGAAGTAGCATTAAAAATTTCTAGATGTTCTTTATCCCTTAAGGGTGAGAGTTTCTGGTCGATTGCGCCAGGTTGTCCTTTAGTAACGTCTGAGTATAGTGAAAACATCAGTCAATGATTGCTCTTCTGGGAAATTCACTAAAAGGTACCAAATCGAGTTTTAATAATTAATGGAGTAAGAAGAAATTACTTTGGCGCCATAGGGTCTATTGGTGTTCTCTAAATTTACCAGCTTCCTTATCAATCTTTTACAAATGAAATAAAATGTGCATCAAGATTACTGGTGGTATAAAACATTTGTTTGAGCAAGCATTTTTTAGGACTTTATACTTAATACAACAATTTCAAAAATTAATTTCTGCCATTGTATTATTATCATCCTCTATTCTACTATGATATAAATTTGCTATGATATAAATTAACATTATTATTCACAGTATCTACATTTTCTTGATGGAAATTCATGATCACAAATAAATAAAACACATAGTAATTTCCACAATTATTTAATCAACTTGACGATCGTGTCGCCTTCTTGAGGCTTCGTCAGAAGTATATCTTTAAACTAAATTAACAATACGTACTTATATATACCCCAGATTTATTTTGTTTTTCTGTTTTGTCTTTGTTATTTTTAATATGTTTAGCTAGAGAATTATTTGTATAATAAGCAATGTTAAGGTTGTTTTTGCGAAAAATGTTTTCTAATTTATTCGTTTTATTGTTCAGAAATTGTTCTATAATTACTCTTATTAGTCGTAATTAATGGGTATACACTGTAAATGAATTGTTTTCGTTTCAATTCAATTAACATTGTAAACATTTTATCGTTCTTTGAAAATTTAAACAATCACCAGATTCAAAAACATTGCTCTTTCAGGATGAGTTCTAGGTGAGCTAACGGTGAATGAATTTTAATAATCCTTATTTGCAATAATATTAACAAGTAAATAAAATAAGGAAAATTGAATATAATGTGTTCATAATGCCTAAAGGGTTGCAACCTTTTTGGAATTTAACTTAATTTCGGACCACCATGTGGGCAAATGGGATTTTGGTCGTAAAAGTAGTATAAATTGTATGTAGTCGTGCTTCTGACTGTTAACTGCCCAATTAAACATTAAATCTAAATTTGTCTCAGGAATACGGCCGATGCCTGTGGGGACTATAAATTTCTTCGCGAAACCTATTCCAGATGTGAAAACGTTGTCCTTCACAGGCAATCGTAACTGAACATTATTATTACCACTACAATATCTAACAAAGATTCTGTACTAAAAAGTACCAATATTTAACATAATTTTTACAGGTAGGTTATTTATCAAGCATAAAGCCAAATTCAATGCATCGAAATTTTATTTGAAATTCTTTTGTTGTCGATTCTGAATTCTCCAAGTCAGACATATGAATTCTACGTTGAATAAGTAAATACGGTGGTTAACTTAAACTTTATTGTAATATCTACAGGAAAAACACCTTTTGTGACACTATTATACCGCCCAATTCTAATCAAAATTCCAATATAGAAATATCAACATTCAACTGTTTAATTCATAGGCTTATTAATTATCCTCTTAACAAAGATAATTTTCAAAAAGAAGTCAATTTAATCCAAACTATCGCAATTAATAACGGATACTAGATAAAATTGTACACAAAAAATATAAACAGGTGATTTTGAAAAATATTTACTGTAAAGACAATGGAAACAAAGACTGTACATAGGTAGGGATTAATTATATCAGTAATTTAAGTTCAAAATTGTGTTATCGATTTAAAAAACTTGATTTTCACACAATATGTACAAACAACACTAATCTAGGAAAGTTACTAATTAATAATAAATTAAAAACTAACAACAAATTTTAAAATTAGGTGTATACATAGCAATTAAATTGAAACAACTGGAAGGCTATATATGTAGGACCAACACGTAGAAACTTCCGTATAAGAATGAAGGAACATAAAAAATCCATAGAAGACGATAAAAACTCAACCGGATTATCACAACATTGTATTTCCAACTCCCATTCATTTATTGAAGAACATTTTAACATTTTATAAAAGTAAAATACTAGATTTATTAGAAAAACTTGAAATCGAAAAAGCCAAAAACCAAAACAAAAATATCACTAATGAACAGACTAAAGGATACCGTAGTCCTATATTTAATGCGATAATATAAATGTACATATTAAAAACATGTAAAACTCCCCCCCACTCTCCAACGTTACTTATAAGAATACACTTTTTTGATTTTTAATTCAATTTTGAATAGATACATAAAATTTTCATACTTATTCAACGTATTAATCATGTTTTACAAGTACCCCACCGCTATCATTTTTACCATATGAATTCCATGTTTCATGGGAATATTTTCCCTATCCACATACAAATTCTATTAAGGGATACGGTAAGGTTAAGGTTGTAGAAGATGACGTGTATCTACATCATTTTCATCTGTTGCTTACACATTTGCATAATCATCTTCAATCGTAGACAATCTTGTCTCGTGTAAGACAGCTTCTGAACAGCAAAGGGTGAATATAAATTACCACAGAGGGTACTCATAAACCGTTTCAAATGAACGTTAAATTATGACATGGAAACTACTTTTCCATTTGTAAAGGATGTTTATTAGTGATTAATACAATTAATAAGACTATAAAACTTAAACTTTGAATGGTGCACTGTTTGATGTGTCTTAAAGAAAATATATTGGCGGTAGATCTCTTCCTATAAATATTGTTATCCCACACTCTATGTCATCTTTCCTACAAACCTAATCTAATCTAATCTTTTCGTAAAATTCTATAGAAACACTTCACACACTATGGGGGGTGCAACTATTGTGAAATATGTTTAAATATACAAAAGTCAATGTAGAATGTTTCACCGATTTGACTTTAGCTTAGAATTTAATATTATTAAACACATCGCTGTGAACAATGGATCCTATCCAAGGATAATATAGTAGATAACCTACTTAGTAAAAAACAGAAAAAAATCTCATCTCGGCTTCTTTACAACAGTATGTCGTTTTCAATTGTAAATAACAAAATGTACGCTTCTATCAATTTTCTTAATAACATTAACTTTAAGTTTAAAAATGTATTTAACAAATGGAATGTCGAAAATAACAAGTGCAACATAAGGTCAATACTTTCAAGAACCACACCAAAATAAATGTATTGGATAATAGTGGTATTTATAAAATACATTGTAACAGTTGTGATGCTTGCTATAGTGGACAAAGTGGTAGGGCAATCAACGTTAGAATATCTGAGCATGTAAAAAGCATAAACAAAAAGGACACCAAAACGGGCTTCTTAGAACATTGTGTCTTATCTAACCACCACATGGACATAAAAAATGTTACTGTACTCCATAGTGGTATCAGAAAAAGCAAAAAAAATTGTCACTCTTAGAAGCGCTAGATTTTAAAAAAGCCCTGACCCAAAATCTTAATTTAGTCAATAACCATACGGAGTTAGATTTTGCAAACTCCCCACTGATTCTAGGCATTTAAGATTAAGTATATATATTGTCGCACTAGCTTTTAAAATTTTGTATAAGATTTTACTCTAATCCTTTGATAATGATCGTGTGACCGAAACTAGTTAGGATATATATTAAATCGGTGAAACATTCTACGTTGTTTTATTTACTTTTGTATAAATATATAAGTATTTATATATAAACTATTCATGAGGAATTGGAAGAAAATCTCTTCAAATTGTACATTTACATAAACAAAATATGTTATGCACTTTGAATACATACTTTTAGATGAAATTCTCTTGAAAATCGTCAGCAATAAATGCGCTACGATATTTGTTCAGTTATATTCGTACAGTTGTAAAGTAGAATGGGATACGATGGGGCATAATATTGCCAGATTTTCCCCACTTTATTACAAGCCACACGTCAAACGGTCGCAGATTCCATTCATCTGACAAACGTGAACACTGAATCGAGATTTCGGAATTAGGAATCGTGAACAAAGGGCGTTGAGGGCAGACATGTCTTTAAGAACAGGTGCTGAATACATATAGTGTATAGTATATCAACACAGACGCACACATCCATACAGATACACTCATAGACCATCCGGATTTATTGCAATAATAATACACCAGCAGCCATATTTCGAACAATGGCAACATTTAGATCTCGGGGGTTCCCCTCGGCGATGCTGACAGAAATTAAAGCGAATTCTGTACAATGGTGGCCAACTGGGCGTGTAAACTGGGGGCCATTTATTATTCCAGAGAATTTGAGCAATTTGAGACGGCAACGTGCGCCAGACGACCAAATCCAACCGAATTTCCACAAAAGCTTATTATGTAATGGATTCGGCTTTTTAAGCTCGGTCCATTGTCAAAACTAAGCGGGGAACAAGACTTAAACTGCTAACTATTGACCTAACATAACGATTACAATGTAGAGAATGGATGATAAACGATCAATCTGTCGGCATAATGTTACACCGTGAAATAGTAAGTTCTTATTGAAAATAAAAAATTACAATCAAATGCAATTGCCTGAGTACAGAGTATAGAACACAAAGAGATTTTCATTATTATAGGAGGCATGTTTTTTAAGTAAGTACCGTTTAGAAATTAATAAAAAACGTGCAAAGATATCTTAATAATTTTATTTTTACAAGAAAGCCTGAACCTTAAGCTACTTTTCTACGTGATTTCCTTCAATATAGAGGCACTCTACCGCCTGACTTGTTAACTATTAACCACTGCATCACAACTGTTTTGACTTCGTCATCGTCTTGAAGACGCTGACCGCCCACATGTTTCTTCAAGTGCAGGAACAAATGGTAGTCACTGGGCGCCAGATCAGGACTGTACGGAAGATGATCTAGAGTTTCCCAGTGAAAAGATGTGTAGAGATCTTTGGTTTGATTAGCCACATGCGGACGGGCATTATCATGCTCACGATGAATATCAATCGGTTTTAGTCCTTTAGCACTAAGGAATCGTATAACAGTCAGGACTTCATAGTCGGCGGAATTCACGATTATCGGAGGCATCTTAAATACTTAGTAAACAACGTAAACAACGGCGAATCAGACTGTAGTAGCGTCAGTGCTTGGTGGGAGATGTAGGTATTCAGTGCGCATGCGCGAAATTTAAAAACTTTCCTCGTATCTTTAAGTAAAACCGCTGTAAACTATAATAATACCTAATGAGAGCTTAGAGCAGCGTACAATGTATATAGACAGTAGTTTGCCGTTTTAACGCGGCTTTATTTAATTAATCATGCTCACAAATTTGGGACATCAGTAGTGCACCATGTGGGGAATGATCGTCCCAATGATCTAATCACTACTCCTTCTAGTTTACAAGAAAAGAAATATGAAAGAAAGACGTAAAATTGGAATAGTCTTTTTCTATAAAATTGAGAAAAGCTTGGATCTGAGGATGCGACGTTAAACTGTAAAAATACATACTAATTTTGAACTTATGTACCCCTTATGTGAACCACCCTGATCAGACACTGATTAATGTTTCAGTAATTAAATCCATAAAGGCAAACGGCTTTCGAACTCTTCTTAATTTTCCATTCTTTCGTTAGACTGCACTGCTCTAGCTGATTAAAATTGACTGCGGTATCTGCTTTTAAACATGATCCACTCCCCTTTATATTTAGGGGTAAGGATAAACACGAGAAAACGCTACTAATGCCACAACTGCTGGCTGCTCCACCAATTCTCTCTTTCGGAAAACTCAATCCTATTAAAGTTGGCTTTTCTTTTCGAACGCTGCACCCGTAGACCTGTGTTTGGTAGCGCACCGACCGCGGCTTTCACATTAACTTTCCCGTAGCAAACGAAGGACGGGGGTGGGCGCTGGATGGAGGCAGGCAGCAGGCAAATAGACGGGCTTTTAAAATTAAAAACATCAGTCACGAAATAAACTCACGCAAGTTATTTGTTAAAAATACACAATCTTCCGCGACGATAATTAAAATGCGCGCCAAACCCTGTGGATCTTGTGACGTGATTTACGATCTCGTTATAGAAGTTTTTATGAAATTTAATCTCGTAGAAGCGGCACAATACCTACTCTGCCGTCAGTTATTCCCCGTTATTAATTCCCTAAAGATGAAGTAATTTATCGTCGACTGCGGGAAGTTTTTGGAATTGGTTGTGTTGTTGTTTGCCATTTTCTACTTCTTTTTTTTATAAAATACCAAGAAATGTATTGGTTTTACTTATTTAACGTAAATAAATTGAGGTGTTGAGAATCCCTTCTTCTTTTAGAGACAGTGGTGGCGGAAGACCTGTTGCTCATGTTGACCAATCAACACGTGTTGGATATCAAAATCATGTGTTTCCAAATTTACGATTACTTAACATATAAATGCGACAATTAAATTTTTCCGAATCCATACTTTGAACACTAATTTTGAGCATGCAGATGATGGTGTTATAGATTCATATCGATTCCATGCTATTAAAAATTTCAAACTGTTTTGATATAAAAAAACTTGATCTAGATCAGGTTTCTCTTCTACTGCACAGGAAACTTCAAAAACTTTTGGATTCCTGAGGGAACGTACCGTCATTTCTTACACTATTCTCGATCGAATGGTCGAACCACTACAGGAAAAATTCAGCACAGATACTACGAAATTTTTAAATCTTTAGAGAATTTTGCTATAGGTGCAGAAGAAAATTGAAAGTTAATGGTCGAATTTTACAAGCATGAGTTTTCTGAATACAGTCCCCTAAGAGATTGAGACATGTCTTGGTCTTTGGTTAAAAAGCGGGCTCAGAAATAAAAAATTCTATCGATACTTGGTTAAAATTCATATTAACTTTGAAATTAAGTTTGGCGAAACAATTGTAAAGTTAATTTATTAAATTTGTTGAAATTGTAAACATGTGTTTTTTATTCGTCAAAGATGAATTTTTGCGACAATTGGTATTGTACCAAAATTTTCTAAATTAGTTCGGCTTCTCCTGACAGTTTCCTGAATGAAGCCTTTTAACACTAAAGAAAACATCTTAAAAGTTACATTAGACAGAATTAAAAATAATACTGCAATTCTGCATATTTCTCGTGATGTTGACGGAATTGATTTTGAAAAATTGATGGACAAATTCATTTCGCGGAATATAACAACTATGTTTATATATTTGTACCTATGTACATTCATTGTACCAAATTACAGATATCCGCCAAATCTAGAGAGACAAGTAGCATGCTTTTAGAGAACCAACCTTCGGAAGTCATAAAATAAAATAGAAATTTCTAAAAAAACGAACTTAAATATTAACTTTTTGGATTGATTCGTATAGAGTATGTAGCGCAATCTCTCCATACTTTTACACTATATTTTTCTGTTAGACTATCAAAGAAATAGATTGTGCTACTTTATTATCGACAACAACAGCGATACAACATGAGTTTCTATTTTATTGTATCGTTCACATACCGATATATCGAATTCGTTATCTGTTTTTGTTTTTTATTTATTGTAACTGTGATTGTTTACATCGCATTGTTGAAACTCCTTCGTTCAAAATTCTTCCGTGAGTATTCGTCGGCATACTAAATCTAATTTTTATCTCTCGCATAGCCAGAGCAATGCAATTAATACACGTCGCCTCGGAGATTTATAAAAATTAATAGACAGCCAGTTGTATTAGTTATCTGTAAACCGTCGAATCGTATGTGGTGTGCGACATAGGCATCCAGTTCAGATAAGAATTCGATGTAAGAACGAATGTAAGTAGCGGCGTGGTTGGCCACCGAAAGACTTCCGAAGACATTATCGGAATTCTTTATCAGACAACAGACAGCAACAAAAACAACGACGATGATGATGGTACAAAAAGTCTTTATGGCGCCTTTACGTACGATCAATATGCGTCGATTTTAATACCTTGAATTTATAAATTTTTTGAGAGCCCTATTAGCTACATATACATATATATCAGTCAAAGTTGGTTATGACGTACTCGAGTACGTGCCTAATATGACTACATTGTTAATGTTCTTATTAATTTCTAAATTAAGATAAATAGGCAAAAACAACTAAAACGGAAGTAAAGCTACACGAAGAATGCTTTTTTTGTATACGTTGCAAAATATATTAACCATTGAAGGCGCCACGACAACAGTTTAAATAATCTTTTACGTTATAACTTACCCTTAGTGTAGGTGCTAAAAATTATCGAATTATTATTTTATGGACGCTTTATGCTTGATATACCGAGCGGCGTGGTCTAGTGATCTAGACCATTGCTTAGCATTCCGGAGGTCCAAGTTTTCTGTGGTTTCCTTGAATCATTTAGGCAAATGCTGGGGCAGTAATATTCCATAGATAATCTTTCACTTCTCTTCTGTTTTCATTTCGTCCGTCTCATCTTACATCCCTAACCACATCACCCACCCATTTCCACGATTCCTGCAAGGAGGCTGAAGAGGACCGTACGCCCTACCCTCCGGCTTTGCACTACAGTGTAGGTCGGAGGGACTGCCCGCCCACCAGCACGAGTAGCTGGTGGGAATGAAATACACAGAAAAAAAAACTTAACTCACTATGAAACGCCTTTAAACTGTGACCTACAATGACTATCTAAATATATAGTATTTATATAACCTATTTGTTTATTCTAATAAATGTGCCACTTATCAACATACTGTTTCAGAGACAGTGTCTTTTAAAGTATTGACGGTTTGAGCTGATACATGTTGAAACTTCTCCATAATGTAATAACGTAAAAAACAATACAAAGCTTATATTAATTTTATATATTAAAAATTTAACTGCCTTACAAATTTCGTGAAAATTTAAACAATAATTGGAAATAAAATCAAACTTATAAATCATAATTTTATTACTGAATAATAAATATATATCTTCTAAAGAATTAAAGTCAGAGGTGTATAGTTTCAGGTGTTTAGATTGTAAAATGGTTTATAATGGCCAAACGGGTAGACCCTTTAAGATTAGAATTAATGAACATTATAATAGTTTTGTTAATAAAACTTTAGATTCAGTTTATACTGAACACTTAAATAGTCATAATCGTAATTTAAACTTTTATTATAAAGTATTTTATATCAAAAATGAAAGCTTAACACTAAATTTAATAGAAAGGATGCAAATCCATAAGCATTATAAACAAAACATTGCTCTTAATGACCAAATTTATCGTAATCATTATCCATTGTTATATATATTTTAGTTTTATTTTATGTGTTATTATAATTTCCCTCTATTCATTACATTGTGACTAAGGCCTATATAAATTGCTCTGTAATATTAAATTAAGTTTTTCTTTAGCTTTTTTAGCATGAATGTCCACCCAATCTATTTGAGGTGGACCACCGACACCCTTCACCCTTCTCCCCAAACTCCCTCTCCCAACTTCACAATCAATCCATTTCCCGTTCCCAACTATCCCAGGGAATCATAACCTACATTGACTTCCCTTCTCGAAGAAAATCAGTACGCACTTCAGCGAATCCGACACTACCCCCGTCTCCCGGGGGTGTCTTTTAAAGATTTCCTCTCCTCGAGAATAAACCAAAAACAACAAAAAAAATAAAAATTAATTAAGGTTGTTAATAATCACCTGATGAAGCCACTGTGTGCTGAAACAATTGTAGTGTCTACAATAAAGTATTATCTTTAAGTTTTGTATTCACTTTTACGGTCGTCTGTCAATGTGTGCTTGTTCCATTTCTTCAGCGATTAGTTTATTTTACTAACATTGTATATTATCAATTACGATTAGACTTAGGTATACCATGGTGGTCTGTGGTCGGTATTCCTTTATGTCATTCTAATAACAGTAATCATACAGGGATATTATTTTTTTTTTGTATAGGTACATTTAGACAATCAACCCGTAACTCTGTTACGATACGATATCGTTTTAAAAGTTAGGAAGGTAAGTGTTTAGAAAGGTAGGTATCTTTTGAGATGATTTCCGCCTATTTTTTTTCGGCCCTTAAGATTCACAGGACGCCGTAGTAGTAGACCGACAAAGGACTTGGCAATGTTCCGCACCGGTCTAAATTACAGAGAAAATTTCATTATCGCCGAGCGCACACATTAAATCAGGAGGGTGCTCTTGATGTATCATCGTGAGACGCAAACATTTAAATATACGACCGTGAAATATATCAGTCAGGTATTTTTAACGGCTCTCTCTGGAGCGGGGGTGGCGACACCGTCGGAATTTTATACAAGCGATTAAGAAACATTAGGGAATT
This sequence comes from Agrilus biguttatus, assembly GCA_963921985.1. Classification (NCBI taxonomy): domain Eukaryota; kingdom Metazoa; phylum Arthropoda; class Insecta; order Coleoptera; family Buprestidae; genus Agrilus; species Agrilus biguttatus. The sequence goes on along the minus strand of OY998121.1, from coordinate 6,367,292 downwards.
ACTGGTGTGCCAGGAGAGACGAACAAACTTTTCAATTAGAATTAAATAAATTAAATTCAATTTCTCCTCCAAAATGACTCGTACCTGACATACCTAATACAATACTTGTGCAATGGTTTGGTTGCGTTAAAATTAATGATCTAAGCATAATGATACGGAATTTAGCGATGTACTTTTGAAACGAATCGGACTTTTATAACGTTACAATAATTACTGGCTTCAGCAGTCCTTTTTTCAACGGTTACATTCAATAACTCTGCCGAGAGCGGGAACGGCACGGCTTGTGTGTGATTACAGAGGAACAAAGGAGGAGATTTCCCTCAGTTTTGACAAATAAAAAGCCTTTGTCTGTTGACGGAACATGTTTGGTTTACGGCAATTGTCCAACTGAAGTATATACACATATGTAAAATAAATACAAAACAAAAGCAGGAAAAATGTTTATTGCGGTAAAATAAAATTGTAATTTTCGAAATGATAATAGTGAATTTATTACAAAACATCATACGTTTTTAAACACCGAGTTGTTTTATTAGTAAAATAAATTAATCATCCATTGCTTACTGTATCTACAGACCACAGTAATAATAAGTATTGAAACTAAGAATATGTAAGGTCAGACATCAAGGAATTGTTAGATAAAAATCATACGTAACTAAGTTAAAGTCGTTGAGAAGTGTCTATATGCCAGTCTGTCTGTATGTTATCATATAACTTGTCAATACTGGATGGATTTTGATACAGTTTCTACTGTCATATAGAGTATTAATTCGGAATGGTTATAGGTTATATTTTAATATATATGTCACCAATAATGGTGAAGTACGATTATTTCTATGAAAGTTATCTAGCAAATGAATATTTAAAAAAAATTTTTTTTTTCGTGAGTGAATGTGAAGAACTAATATCAGAAAAAAAAGAAAGCGTAAGTTCACATTTTCTAAAATCAAGCCATAGCTTTCATTTAAACAATTTAGATTATTAGTCATTAGCGAAGCAGTTTTTATATTAGTTTAGGGATAACCTGGTGAATTGCGATGTACACCACCTGCAAAACAACCCTCTGTTATCGCTAGCCTATATAAGAAGGTATACATTTCGGTATGTCCTTTTATTAGTTAACACACTAAACTGACCACTTGGTAGTTGAAATGTACATCTGTATTTAGATAATAAGTTTGTGAAGTTGTTCGACGGTTTTTTTCTTTTTCTTCTGATAATTATTTAACAAAACGAGATTTTCACTTTAATATCACGATAGCCATCAAAATCTAATGTATATATAGGTGAAAAATGGTGGTGGCTCGTGGTCAATTTTTGGGAGGGTCAAAATTGTCAATCCTCAAAATGTCTAACTGATTTTCATTTCAAGAAAAACATGATATCAGAAGTGTTACAGCAACTATTGGTTAAAAATAAGCACATGTAAGACAAAAAAAAATTAATTTACACCACAAGTATATAAGTGTATACCCCATTTACAAACAACTGCTCGAAAAATACTGTAATTTCTTCGCCGCGGCTGTTGACCCAAACCTTGCCATTACACTGCTTTAGAAAGCAGTATCACATAATACAAATTAGATCGGGAGGACTCGGCTAACACTCTCCTCCGTTTAAAACAATGCGGTCATCGTTGGCTGCCAGCCCGGTTTATGCCAACTGTCAACGAATAAAAACCAATAATCAAACCACCAAAGTAGTGCGTCATGCCGGCGTTGTTGGGGAATCAGTAAACGAGTCGTGTTTAATAAAATTTATATAATTGTTATACTTTTGTTTGGAAATATATTGGGGGGAGGCAGTAATTGACCAAATGACCTAATGGAGGAGTCGCGCATGGTGAAACAGTAATAAATGAATGAGATGTTATGAGCAACTTATTCAATACTGGTAGAAATAGTGTTTACATAAGCAAAATGAAATAATGTTTGTTAGTCAAAAGCCTAACAAAGCTCGGTCAAAAAGCTTACTAACATGTAAATAATGTCTTTATTAAATATAAAGAGAGACTTTCGTGTTTAATTTTAATGAAAGTTCAGTTTCTAATAAGCGTAAATGTTACAAATGTCATCCGTTTCATTAGTACGCGTCTCCGGCCAAAGCATTTACATAGGTAAGGTACAATAGCCAGAATGCGCCGCGTTTGTTGAAACTAGCAGATGTCACCACGATGTACACATATACAACTGTCACAATGTTTGATATTTATTTCCTCCACTGTGGCGGTGCTTTCAATGTGAATTATGTTGGCATCAAGAGCTAGTTTCCTACGTGAAAAAAGATTTATTTTCAAAACTGACTCGGTTTCCCTAGATGAATCGATTTTCAAACAACTAAACTGACTTTAAGTGCTGTTATAAATTCTATAAGTATATATTTGGATACGGAACAGATCAGAATTTCTAGACCAACATGGACGTACCAAAAAGAGGGGCAACGACATTTGACAAAAATTAGGTGGAATCATTGATGAATTAATTTCACCCTAAATTTTCAGAAATAATTTGGATAACTACATTATTTATTTGAAATAATTTCACTGTAATTTATTAACTAAACTCTATACGTATTTCGCCTTATAAGGGCATCGTCAGGAGTGTCAATTATACTGTATGTGTACGAGTTTAGTTAATAAATTACAGTGAAAGTTTTGTTTCAAATTTTGTTTCAAATTTTGTAATATGTTTCACCTAGTGATAATAGCGAACATTTTAAATTTATTATTTATTTATTTATTTATTTATTTAAATATTTATTTATTTATTTATTTATTTATATTATTTATTTATTTATTTATTTATTTATTTATTTCGGCATACATAGATGTAGGTTGTAAAACCTGTGCGCAGTCCCAAATGCTTACAATGTTTATACATAAAAACTAAACTTAAAAACTAACTTTAATTAAGTATTCACATTTTGTTATATGTTATTCTTTAGTTTTTATATAACTAGGTAATTTATTATATATATTAATTGATCTATAGAAATGACCTTTTTTCCTAGTTTTAATTTTACTTTAGGCAAATTTATGCATTTGTGCTTGGTTACACTTTTTGAATTATTATATAATTACCTTAGGTTTACAAAATTTTGCATTAATGAGATTAAAGTGTATGATATCGCTTGATTTATTTTTGTAATTTTGTGTTTCATTCCATTAAATCTCAATTACACATCAAAGACAGCTTTGTTCTTTTCTGTATTCTAATACACTGGAAGATCTCTATTTGTACGTTTATTGGGATAAAAATTAAAGACTACCGTATAGGGTTTTACTTCTTGGTAATTATGAGGTGTATTTTAACATCATCACCGGATGTTGACATACTCAATGATTTTTGTGAAGTTCTTTAGCACTAGTTCAAGAACCACCACAAATTTTGATAGGGTTTCTACTATTGGTAAGAAAAATTTGGGCTTAGGACTTTAAGATTGGTTTCAATGGAATGCAAAAAGTGTTAGATGTAGGTTGTAGTAGGAGATAAGACTGATCAACTAGAGCCAACCTAGTCATTTATAAATAGCAGATTCCTATACTTTCGATACAATCAAAATGAATGGAATCGTGACCCAACGACGAACGAATGAACGGTAAGTTGCACTTGATATTTACAGACGTCCTCTTTCACGATTAACCCATTCAATGTCTATCCTATTCGTGCTACAACGTTTTCCTGTCAAAGAGAGCGACCGTGAATGGAGTCAGTCAAAATCCAGTTTCATTTCGGCAGCCATTTCTATCCGTATAATAAGTTCGACGGACCAGAAACAGCCCTTCCAGAGAGTGACAGAAAGAGAGAGATGGACATGGGTGTAGTTCTTGGCAATTTTGTTGCATGATTCAGAGACGCAGATTGCTTGACAGGTTGTAAGAGATAATCTTCGAGAGACTGCGGTGCTGAATGCACGTCGACGTTCGCTACGAGCAAATCCTCTTCTGCAAGAGCCAATGCGGACGAGCACTTGAACCCGACATTCCTAAGCAGTGACAACTGAATAGAGGAACGGGGCGGTTAACTGACAGTAGATCGGGATCAGCACATGAAATGACGGATAGCCGGCTTTCCGTGTTTTCTGGATGCACGAAAACTATTCATCATTTTTATGATTATGTACAGCACTGTTCAGTGAAATTTGACATCGAAAGTTACACTCTTTCAAACGCAAAAAGAAGCACGAAGGGATCAAATAGTCTGGCGATGCTGCAGAAAACCGACAGCAAATAGCTGAAACCCCAATGCCAAAACACAAAACGTCCGAAGTGCTTTTCGGTAATAAAATTAATTTCTTCAGGGGCTGAAGAGAGCTAAACACTTTGGTAACCATTGTAACCCAAGTCCTAGAGTTAATCTTGGCTCGTATGGTATGGTAATAAACATGGTTTTGCTGGTATCTTTTAGAAATGTTGAGAATCTTGAAGGCTAAAGCACTTAACAAGTAGAAAATAAGTAAGACAACCAAAAATATGGAGGAACAATTAATTGTTAGCAGTCCGCTTACCAACAATTTTTACAAAGGCAAATGTGGAACAGGGTCTAAAACAGGAAACTGGAAAAGAAAAATTCCATGCACCATGGCAAAACAGCCCGGAAGAATACACTGCATCAACATACGCCGGCCGTGAAAGCCTGAAAACTAAATTATCCAAAAATTGCTATTTATTCAACACTTGCTTCTCAAAAAACCTAATTTAACTATCCATTCATAAACGAATGTATTAATGTATTCTAGGCGAGTAGAAGCCGAGAGTCTTTTGAGCAAAATGTGAGCAAATATTAATGAACTGAAGATGATGATCCTCCTATGATGAATGTATCTAACAGTTGAGTTTTAACCAACTATAGACAGTATATTGCACAAATAAAATTTATTTTTATCCATTTTTTTTGTATTTAACGTCAATTTTTAGTGACCGCTAGTGTACATGACCAGACTAATCGTAAGATTGTCTACCGAAACTGCAAGGATTATTCACAATAAGTTGCCAATTGTGCGATCAGTTACTAAAATGTGATAAATCGTTCTACTAATGTAAACAGAACATTATACTGTGATTCGTTACACATTTTTCACACCTTTAACATCATGAGCCAGAACGTAAAGGGTGATTTAATACTGGTACAATAACAATTTAATACTGAATTCCTCAAAAGAGTGTTGATTTTAAATACGTTTTGAATTAATAACAAATAAAAATATAATAATAATATATGTAGGTATATAATAATGATATATTTTTTAATTAGTATAATCACAATGATTGTGCATATATCTTTATTGATTGATATAAAGTGGAGGAGGGTGTTTGTACCAATGTTTGTATATACTTATACCAATTGTACCCCATTATTATTAAACAGACCTTAAATTCAACTGCATAATTTTGAGATGGTGGTCTGTCTACGTGCCATTAACATGGATTAAAAAGTTTAAAAATTAACAATTATTAATCCAATAAAATGTTCATCATTTTTAAACCATAAATTTCTAATGTCTCATACTACCCTGTTAACACTAAACAATAAAACTGTTGTATTCATATCAATTCCAAAAATTAAGTTGTTTACAGATTAAAAGCTAATACTTTATATAAATATGGAATACTTATTAAAATCTTGAGGAAGTAATTTGCTAATGAATTCTGGAGTATCAAAAAGGAGCTGTTAAATAAGATAACCTGTCCAAAATCCGGTTCCCGAGAGTGTGATTTCCCCGTTTTAAGTCGTCCCCTTAATCCCTTAGTATCGAATGTTACCGTCAGCAAGAACACCGATTTCTGTACCCGCCGTGGATTTTGTCTTAGATTTTCCGAGTAAATTTCCCGGGGGAAGCGAGACACGAAAAACAACGTTGCCAGAAAATCTCGGCAGGATTTCAATGCCCAAATTGTAACACGACGTGTGGCACAGAAGGGAATAATGCCGTATTCGGGACATATTATCCGGGATTAAGGTCCAAATACGCGATATCATCTTTATACACGTCTCTAGCTGCCATACGTCCCAGATCTTCAACCCTCTAATGAAGATTCAAAAGCACGCATATGCCACAACAATGGCACACTAACGATTCATTAAGTACAGTATAATTTGTTCTCAGAATATAACAAAGACCATTCTTAGTGCAATTTTTGTGAAACTGCATGATTAAATCACAATAAGAAATAAGAAATAAAACAACGGTACCGTTTCACTATTTATTTAGTCTAGCTTGACAAATTTGTTTCGGCGCAATCCGGCCATTAACAAGAGCAACAGATGATTACTAAGTTTTAAACCCCTACGTTATCACTATTTATGTAGTCAGAAGTTGAAGAAAAGGAGAGGGGAATTGTAGGTAGTTAATTCGATTTGGTTATTTACTAAATTAATATTATTGGAAACGGCTTTTTTGATTTCCAAATTTTCTAACAGAGAGCGTTTTCTAGATTTAGGAATATTTCTATGTATAAGTTTAAAATTATTAGTATCTAAAGAGTGGTTGTGCGCGATGCAATGCTCGGCCATTCCACTCGAATTACATTTTCTATTTTTTATCGCTGCGCAGTGTTCAGCGATGAGCTTCGAAATTGCTCTTCCCGATTGACCAATATATGTGGCATTACAATCTTTACAAAAAATTTGGTAAATCCCACATTTATCAGTATCGGGAGTTTTTCCTTTGTGGTTCACCAGCATTGCACCAAGGTTAACGGAGCCGTTTTTAATAATTCTGTAATTGATTTTTTCTGAAGGAGAGATTTAAAATATATACTAAAATTGTTGACAAATCTAATTGAAAGAAAATATTTCGCTAGATCATCTCTACAACGCTTTCAGACCCTTTTAAAACGGACTTAAATTTACTACCCCATAAAACACTTAACTAATATAGGCATACCCAGCGGTTAAAGAAAATGTGATATTTTAAAATTATTTATGATGGTAAACAGCAGTATATTTTTTAAATGACTGTAAACATTAAAAATCCTTTTATTTATGATAACAGTTTATTTAGGAAATATTAAAGGAGGGCCTGTGTTTCGTGTGATTAATTTCTGCGATTAAAAAAATGACATTTTAAAGGGATCTTCGTGGAGCAGACGTGAGATGTTTGACTTCCTAGAGTCAGATTTCAACTTCACCTGGAGTCGCCGGTTCTCCACTGGGAATCGTGCTGGATGGGCATGAAAGACGTGAAAAATCGTAGGCAGTAAGCACGGCGCAAAAAAATCACAGTCCATTAAAATCGAAAGACACAAAAAAAGAAAGAAACGAAAGAAAGAGTGAAAAGAGACCTCCTCAAAGCGTAAAGTGAAGATTTATGACGAGAATTCAATAACAGCCAGGCCCCAAACAAATTAAAATGAAGATTAATTGGCTCTCTTAAGCCGCATCCCGTAATTAGTGCTTGGTAAACATTTATTCAACCTTTCGTTAGAGCCGAGTCTGTCATCCGGCCAATTAATCCTTCCAGAAAAGGATCCGCATTCTATTAAACGTGCCCGGTCAAGATAACGATAAGATTGCTAGGTTGGTGGTATGTTATGCATGTAGATGTACATTTATTGTGCGGAAGCATCCACCAATCCTTGTCAACTTAAATTAACATTTGCAGAAATGCATCTTTGCAATGATATTTAAACTATAACTTTAATTAAATTAAGATTAATTGATTAAAACAAAGATAACAAAAGTGATGTCTACAAACTAAACTGTGGTTCCTGTAATAAATTTTACATCGACTTAACTGGTAGCAATTTTAAAACGAGGATTTCTGAACACATTAAATCTTATAAAGATAAAAACCTCAATTCTAATTATGCTACTCATTTCTTGAAAAATTCTATGGAGTTGGCCTTTACTATATGAAAGTTGATCATATTGATTTTTCTTTTGAAATAAAACACTTGAAAATTGACTTTCACTAAAATTTTATTTAGTTTATCATAATACCTTCTTCCGAAGATGATCTTGTAGGTTGAAACGTATTTGTCAAGATTCAATATAAATAAAATTTTAGTGAAAGTTAATTTTCAGGTGTTTTATGCTACTCATCTGATAGAAACCAATCATTCTCCGAATTTTAATTTTGAAGTGTTACATGTTGTAGATAATAGCCGTAAACTAAATCTCTTAGAATCTGTAGAAATTAATAAATATAAATCATCTATGTTATTGTTAAATGATCAACTTGATGTTAATTTTTCACCTATATATATATATATATAGACCTCATAACCTCATAATTGTATTGTACTATTGATATCCTGAAGAAGCTACTGTGTTAGCGAAACAATTGTTAATACTAATAAATTTCTTGAAAGTTTGTTTTGTTTTAATCAATTATGAATAACTTTCACCATGTGAAAGCCAATTCAATTCCATTGCATCTTAAATTAAGGTTATATTTCCTAATAACATACGTAGCAATGACTCTTTGCTGATAAGTGAAAATATTCTTCAATTCTTCTTAACCAGAGGACTTTTAAGGGTAGTATTAAAATATAAATAATGAAATATTTGAAGAATTTTTAGTAGGGGTAAATTTTAAATACAGTAGTGGGTACAAATTAATTCAATAGTTAATATTGCAGTAACGTATTTAAAATATCAACTGTACAAAAATGTTACAATTATTATAAGTAAATTAATACTTTCAATAGAGTTTGTGGTTGGAAAATTGTGTAGCATCATTTAAATACTAACAATTTAAACATATAATACAAAAAAGTGTTATTAGAAACACTCTTATGAATAGTACAGAATTTTAGATATAGTAATTGAGGGAATAAGCAATTATATTAGTGGGTGAATATGAATTTCTAGATAGAAAAAACAATAGAATTTAGGTAGAAAGGAAGCAAAGGTATGCCACAAATAAATATCACAAATATAGAATCAAAAATTCTGTAAAAATGTTGTGGTGTGAGTTTTTCATTTATATTATCTACAGACTACAAATTTTAATTTTATATTAACAAAAGGAACGCACGAGTCTCTGCAAGACGTTTATCATGGGAAACGCTCCATTATTCAAATATTAAAATGGTTACGTATGCAAAATAATATAACGAAAATTTATGTTGTGTGAAGTGCCGTGAAACAGGCTTCTTTCCTTTTATGGAAGATTTACAACGTCTCTTGTGGCCATCACTACCTGGTGAGAAGCGCATTTCTACACGAAAAATCTACATTTACTCCAGGTACAATTTTGTAGGCATTTTGTTCAAAATTTTCTCGTTACAATGGCAACTTATGATATCGAATGTGTTAAGAAATAGAAAAGTTAATGGATAAGATGGTACTACATTGACTCTTAACTTGATAACAGTTATTTTATGATTGATGAAACCACAAAACGAATGATTGTTAACTGTTAATAGGTGGCTCCATAACATTATGTACTTCTTTGTGAGAAACAGTGTTTTCTTTGATTGTAAACTGTTACGAAAAGAAAAACATTTTACTTATGAAAGTGCAATTTAGTAAGGATATAACAGAGGAGCAGTAGATTAAACTGAAGCTTTGAAATAAAAATGACTACTTCATATCACTGACGAGTTAACATGTCTTATAATTAGTTACAAAAAGATTGTTAAAAATGTTCTAACTTCTAGGTGGGTTAGCCAACATTATTAAATGGCCAGCAAAAAATTTTACGTTACTGAAGATTGAATTTTAAAGGTATACTGTATTATATAATAAAAATCAGTAACTACAAATTGAAAAGCTAAACATAATTTTACGTTTTAAATCTAAAATTGCTAAACGTAGTATTAAAATTAAATTGCACGATCGACATTCCAGGTAAAGAATTAAATAGAATAACAACCGAAGATTCTCAAACAGATTTCATTTCGTGGGAAGGAACATGCCAATAGCATTCGTTCTTAAAGCCAATTGAAAATAATAGTCTCTTCCAGATCATGTGTTCGAGAGATTCAACAAACAGATTAGTCCAACTCGAGATTCACGAATACAATGGAATATCCGATTGGAAGATTTGAATCAGATAAAAATTGTATCGTTTAGTGAATTTCCGTTGTCAAACTGACCGTATTGTTGAGACATTATTAGTATTATTGTTACCCGATCTGACTTCAGCGCGAGATGTTACTCAAGATGAAACGTTCTTTAAATATGTATTTATCTTTTGAACGACTAAATCAAAACAATTAACATAAATATGTGTAGTGTTAGGGGGTTTCTTAATCTAAGTACGTTAGACACGGTTACGGTAGACCGGGTTATCATAAATTTAAAAGAAAAAGAAAGATATTCAAACGTTTCAACATTATTTATTAAACAAACTCCACCAATTGTTTCGACCTGACGGTAATTTTCAAGAGTACAGTAAATACAATACTAAATGTAAAATGGTAAAAAAGAGTAGGGGGTGAAAATCATGGAGATATAGATTGTGTAAAATCAGAGAGGTGTTGCTTACAGTTAATTCTATTTGGTTATTGATAAAATTAAGTTTTGAGGTTGTATCTGGAAGTCTCGACAGCGAATGATGTCAGTCGCAGTAGCCGACGAAACGTCTGGACATAATACGTAGTTTACTTAAACCACGGCCCTACAGCCCAGATCTTTATTCTATTATGGATTCCGGCCGTGAAAGCCTTTGTTTTTATATTCAAGGATAGTTTATACGATTACATTTAGTATCGTATTTACAATAACTGTAATCTAGTTAATAACCAGTTAGAGTTAGTATCTCACAATTCCCCTTTGATACTGTATAAATTGTAACTTCTAACCCCCCACCCCCTGAAATAGTATATATTGTTGATGCACAATTTTTGCATTTAGTAATCTTTTTTATTTCTCTAAATAATGGTCGCATAGACTGAAACAATATTGTCGAGGCAATTCAAAATTCTCGTGAAACCTATTTGTTACTTTTTCTTCTTGTGTTGAATATGTTTTACAAAAACTGCACTGTTCAAAGTTTAAGTTTTATTTTGTTTTTTTTTTTGTTTCCAAACTGGCAAATAGGCCTTTATTTGTAATTACATTCATTGCACTGAGTTATTAGGGTCAGATGCTACTTGTGTCTAATTATTTTTAAGTTTAGGTGTATGCAGCAGAAAAATCATATACCTACTCAGTAAATTAATGATATTGAAGTGTCGTGTCAAGAAGTCAAATGTCGAAATCGTGTAAACGTGTTCGAGAAACTGTTTAAACTTTAATCATTGCTCTTATAAATGGACGATGGTATCGTGACTTAATTTATTGTAAATAGTATCGTGATTTAACAAAGAGAAGGAAAAGAACTTTAAAATGAACCCCAGCCAGCTATTAACTAGATGAACTCGAGTTATAATCTATCGCGTGTTTATTAGTGAGGTTTACTGGATAAAGGTGATCTTTGTAAATACGACTTGATGCTAATTAAAATGGTTGATTCATAGATGATTCAACCAGAACCCGCTGAGAAGTTTCTTCTATCGTTCATATCATAAATGAAAGACTTGCCTGCATGTTACCATAGAACTCGAGAATCAGTAGAATAGGTTTTGATCTCAGTTTAAACTTCGTCAACATCAAAACAAACGAGATAGATATGAAAATTTTTGTAACACCGGGTTTTCGTTAAAAACTTAAAAATCGCTTGCTAAATTTTAACAGGGGTTTCACTGTTGCGAGGAACGATTTTAGAAAAATTGAAGAAAATGTTACAGTCTGGATAGTAAGTTCCCAAACAAAAAACATTCAATCCTATACTGTTAATTTAATGGAGTTTCAAAAGGAATTTTTTAATTCATTTAACTAAACTTATTATAATAAGAAATAAAACACTGGAATGTTTACACAGAATTGTATGAAAATACTTAACAATATTGTTTCAACCGATACGGTCATTCTCAAGGGTAACAAATGAATTATACTATAGTTTAAAACATACTTAACTACGATTTATATTTAAAAATCTTTGAGTAAGGCTGATGATAAATGGCGATATTATTAAAATTTGTGTAAAATGAGGGTTGAATTAGTTGTTTTTTGAAATAAAACAACTTCGAAAACTTTCACTGTAACTAAACTCTATACGTATTTCGCTTTATAAGGGCATCGTCAGGAGTATCAATTATACTAAATAATATTCTAATGTACATATCTAACAAGGAGTTATTTCCAACGTCTATTTGGTCATTTGTAATAATTTTATTTGATTTGATTGCTTTTTTAATAACAGAAATTTTATATCTGTCTAAAATGGGGCCACCTTTTAAATTATGTAACAGTTTTAAATTGCATTTGTTTATACTATGGTTGTTATCAATAAGATGATTGGCTAACCCCGAAGCATGTTTGTTGTATTTAACATAATTCACATGTTCATTGAATCTGGTCAAGACTTCTCTTTTGGATACGGCCGGACAATCCGCTTTTTCTAAGAATGTCGGGTTTATCAGTCATCTTATTGTTGACAAGGAATTTACCTAACGTAAATTGGTTGGTTGTATTTAACATATTATTAGATGTATCGAGTTTTAATTGATTATTGACTAGATTAACATGATTATAGGTAGCTTCTTTAATTTCTGGACTGTCTAATAAAGATCTTTTGAAGTGGTTTTACAATAAAAATGTATTTTTTATTACTTGTATTTAATATGTTTCATAACAGTCACCGAACAAAATTTAAATAGTATTAAACTTATTGTCTCTTCTTACTGGGTAACATATAATGAACGATTCGTGAAACCTTAAATACAAACAGATAAATATTGAGAAGGATAAACAAACCAGCAGTAAACTTAATTTGACTTTCAAATGGAATAAAGTAGAAGACAAAACTCCGGAAGTGTATCTAATTGTATGTTTACGATTGTTACTCATTAACCGGTTGATGTTCCCTTTATTAAAGCAATTTAATAATTACGCTAGTTAGCTTAAGTGTATCCAATACCTGTCTCGTCCTCTATTATTTCATACGCTTAACTAGCGTCATAAAACTTTAATTTATAACTTTCCACAGGATGAAATCTTCCAATTACCTTCCATAAACAATTCTTTATATGTTTATAAGTTACGACTATTGGTCTTTGTGTTGAATTTATTATTCTATACCTTCACGTCTTCTTGCAAAGGCTTTCATTTACTGTTTTATGGTTAATCAGCTTTATTGTGCGGCCTTGATTTTAATATTGACTCTGTCAATGCTGGGTAGTCATTATACAGCGGCATTCTCTAAGAAGCAGATGACGAACACATTTTTATTAATAATCTTACAATAACATATCTATATTGAATGCATTGTATATCATTCTTGATGCACGTGTAGTAATGTGGAGCTGCAACAGTTGCAGCGAATATCTGCACACTTAGTTGATTTTTTTACATTTGCGAAAGATTGGTTTGCGTTGATTATGCGTGTAGAAGTTTGACTGGATACTAAAACTAACTACTCCTAAATTTCCTTATATAAGTAAAACTATAGTAAAATGTTAGGTTTGGGATAGAAAACACCCTGTACATGAATGGGTGGAACAGACGACCACAATTTAGACTAGTCGGTCGGGCATTTTGCCGGAAAACGTTCAAGGCTATCGCATGTATATTATAACTCTTGTATCAATGTTGATATTATAGTTTGGCATTTTACTTATGTGTTGCATGATGAATAAGGTGTAGAGATTAATTAAAAAAGGAACACAGTGTATTTTTTAACCAGACGAGAGAATATATCAATTAAATTAAATATTTTCTAACAAAAAATAGCAATACTACAGCTAAATGTTGAGGTAACTGGGTCTAGAAAGTTTTTTATGACAGTAGATATCGTTATAAATGATATGTACTGTATTTTATTTCCTGACAATTGTCAGAACACAAACATGTGATCAATTGCAATCGTTAACATTGAATTCAAAGATAAATTACAAAAGTTTTTACTGACATTAAATGAATTGGGATTTTAGTTACTGCACGCTAGCTTTACTTTACTTTACTTTTAATGACATTCCAGTAGGTTGACAACACAAGGCGCTACAATAATCAAGTAATAAAAAGACAACGGTTGATTTGTAGTCTTTAATAGGATTTTGCTCATTTCCTCTAATAAACAATTTGTTTGTGAGTGAAAATCTATTGCTATAAAACCATCTGTGGTAGATTAGAATGAAGCTTTCTATTCAGGTTTATCCCTCTTTAGGTACTAAAACTACTAATGGGATATTTAAAATGACATTAAAGATAAGATAGGCGCGGAAAGATATTTAAAGAAGTCGTTTTGGAATCAATGTACCCATGTGGTTTTAAGTTTACATTATGAAACAAGTGTATTTAACATAACAGAGAAGATACATACTAATTAAACTCGGAAAAAACAAACAAGTGTCTGTCCATTTAGAAGCGAAGAATAAACGGGAAATAAAAATAAATAAATCGGAAAAAAATGCGCAGAACTGGAAACAAGCAATTTCCAGCAATATCAATATAGATTATAAAATCCCATTGTAATTGTTTTTGTTGCAACGCTGCTGGTGATAACATGCGAAAGAAGGACAGTGGATGTCATACCCTCACGTAATAAGATTGATTAATATTTGTCTTGGCACCCAGTTGCGACCACATCAAACAATAAAACCAAAATTATAGCATAACATGAAAGATAGGCGTTAATCTAATATAATCCTAGTCCAATAAGGAATAAATAAATATTGTATGCGATATTTTTACCATATTGTTGTTACATCAGTTAGTTAAAGATTTTACTTAGGAATTCGGATACGTACAAGGATTAAAAATTTTATTGTCTCAATCAAGATAAATGAAACACAAAGTTTAATTTCCACAATATATTAAAACACTTGACATATGTTTCGCCTAACTTAGGTTTCTTCAGAAGTATAATAAACTTAAACTAAGTAATACAGATCGGACTTATATTTATACATATATATATATATATATATATATATATATATATATATATATATATATATAGCTAAGACCAGGGAGGGGGTAATTTAACAAATAAATTGAGAAGTGGTGAGTTATTTATTTCAATTTGTGCATTTAACAGTTGTTCTAGAAGAGACAACCTATAACTTTTATTTACAACATACAGGACATCATAGTCTACATTAAAAGAATATTTTGTATCGATCAGGTGTTTGGTATAATTTGAGTCAAAGTTGTTTGTTTCAAAAGATTTATTGTTCGCTGATTCGCTTATTAAAAGTACGACTCGTCTGACCTATGTAGAATTTATCACAAGAGTCGCATTTTAGTCTATAAACACCTGATCTTTTACCCTTTTCCATCTTATCTTTGTTATTTTTAATATGCTTACATAAAATATTAGTCGTATAGAAAGCTATATTTAAATTAAGGTTTCCAAATAATTTTCCTACTTAGTTTTAAGAACTGCCTAAAAAGGGATATAGTTTGATAACTATTAATTTTATCTTTGATTGGGGAATAGACATTTTTTATAAATTGCTTGAAAAGTAATTTGCTTAGTAAACTATCTAAATACAAAAATACAGGACAACTATTAAATGAACAAATTGAATTAAATAACTCACCACTTCTCAATTTATTTGTTAAATTACCCCCTCCCTAGCTTTAGCTATATATCTGTATAAATATAAGTACGATCTATATTGTTTAGTTTATGTTTATTATACTTCTGAAGAAGCCTAAGTTAGGCGAAACATATGTCAAGTGTTTTAATATATTGTGGAAATTAAACTTTGTGTTTCATTTATTTGTTAAAATGAGTTTCCATCAAGTAAACTTAGATATGATAAATCAAAGATAACTTTCGTATACTTATTTGACACTTGTACGTGTTATTCGAAAAACACGTTCGTCCACACAAAAAAGGATAATCCCCTGAAGGACGTGAAAGAAAGATTTTTTCCGTGCATTGGGCGATAATAAAAAAGATGTCAGCAGCAAAGCTGACACCGATGTGACATTGAGAGAAATAATACTTAGATGAAATTGAACATAGCTTTCATTTTCTCATTAAAAAATGTAACTGGTTAGACCCGTTCAAGACGCTCTGATATATTATCGTGTCATTAACCATAAAAATAACACTCACTGTTTGTTTCCACAATTTATTAAGTAAACTTTACAATTGTTTCGCGTTACTAACGCTTCATCAGAAGTGCGACTATCAGTAAACTAACATTAAGACTAGGGAACAAATATACCTTAAAATTAGGGAGGGGGTTGTTTAACAAAAAGATTTAATAACGGAGAATTATTAATGTCTATGTGGTCCTTTAACAAAGTATTAGTTTTCTTATATTTATTTATTTGCATGGTTTCTAGAAGAGACAGTTTGTAGCTTTTATTTTCAACATGTAATATTTCGTCATTTAGGTGTTTTGCGTAATTTGAGCCGGGTTTTTTATTCTCAAAAGGTTTTTTGTGTTCAGTAATTTTTATTAATTGTACGTCCGGTCTGTCCAATATACATTTTGTTACAGGAAGGGCAATTCAATTTGTATATGCCCGATCGATTTTCCTTATCGGTCTTATCATTATTGTTTTTAAAAGTTTACCTATCGTGTTTGTTGTATAGTATGCAGTTTTTACAGTGTTATTAACAAAAAGTTTTTTTAAACTCTGGTAACTAAAACAATTGTAAAGTTTACTTAATAAATTGTGGAAAAAAACAGTGAGTGTTATTTTATTATTATTATCGTGTGTTTTGATTTGCAACATTTTAGCTGACCGACTGTAAAAAAGGTAAAAGAGGGTTATGGTGTTAGAAACCTATTATTATATTATTTATCATGTATCAAAGCGAATTTTTGCATCCTTGCAGCTCCTTAATGAGAGGTACTCTCTATGTTTTGACACATGAGAATTATTGTGTATTTGCTGACTATCAAATTAAGAGCTTTAATGTGCACATTTCAAAAGTATGTGTCATTATTACTTGACAATAATTGATTTTTATTCCCATAAAACAGTGAAATGTTGTTTAAAACTTTTTAAGAGTATTTAAAATCGTCTGATCTACTCTCAATTTTATAAAAGTAGAAAGAATGATAAAATATTTTTATAGTTGTATCTAAATTCTATAATCGTTTTGTAATGTAATTATTACTTGGGTCATTCATCTTATAAAAACAAAAGGGAAGCACAGCTCAGCTGTCAAGTTACACATGTTTCGATTGTTTTTGTTGGTTTCCTATTAGAAGTAACATTCTTCGTATTAAGGTTTTTTGTGCTGATACGGATTATCTTAAGAAGTTGCAAATGTTATATAAACAGCAAGTCAAATTCCTAGAAATACAACAGCTTCCGTGCACGTGTCATCGAACACGCCTATTTGGAGATACGGTTCATCCAGAAAGTAATGAAATACACTATAGAACAGAAATAATTGATAAATAATAAAATGTAGACGTTTAAAAAGGGTAATTATGTCTTATCGATCTTGTGCTTTCCATAAGAGCAATATGGAAAAATTATTTATTATTATATTATTCATTCAAATAGTTTTAACATTGCTTAGTTTCGATAAAGAACGTATAAACTGGACCTTTATAAACCATTATAAAAATATATGTACAACAATTTGCAAAAGGTTAAATAAGTTAGGCATCAACAGTATATGTTCTAATAAATAATAATAAAATCTCAACAACAGACAAACTTCAAAAATCAGGTATCTATGAGATTTAATGTTCAGACTGCGATGCTATCTATGTAGGACAGACAGTTAGATCCTTTAAAACTAGACTTAAAAAGCATAAAAAGTATATTATTAATAAAAAATGTAATACTGGTTTTGCCCAACATTGTTTTGTAAATAATCATAACTTTAGTGCAGATAATTTTAATATTTTGCATTGTATAAATAAAAGTAAAAGATTAAACCTTTTAGAAAAATTGGAAATTCAAAATGCCTTTTTTCGTAATAAAAATATTACAAATGAACAATGTGAAGGACATAAAAATCCTATATTTTTAGCCCGGTTTCAATAATATGATTTGCTTTTACCTCTACTTACTTAAATATGTATATATATAGTGACGATTCTTTAGATTAAGTTAGTTTCTACTTAACTCTTTGACAATGGCCTGGTAAGCCGAAATAGTGTAAGAGAAGTCTTATTAAAAATTTTGTAAAACCTTACAAGGTTTGCTTGATTTCTATCATTGCTTAGTTTGGCCCTTTGTTATAGGTGTTCATTTTGCCAATTAATTCCTCTAGAAAATTCGTCATTAGGGGAGTATTATGAGTACATTGTTCTTCCTACTTCAAGCTAAACACGTACAGAATGTCCTTTATATACTTGATGAAGTTTTAGAAGATCTTGCCCGGTATGTAGGGTATCTCGAAATCAAATCGTAAACTTTTTGTAAACTGATAAACAGGTATTGCAATATAACTGGACCTTATTTAGACCGAAGTCTTGCGCTGATTAGTACAGTTAACCAATTTTCTAATCAAAATAAAAGTAAAAACTCAGTGCTGAATCAAAAAATGATTCCGAAATTTTCTACTTGAATTTGCATTATCCCTTGTTTGACATAGACCAGAGGTCGGCAAAGTCCGCCTCCGCAGCCGCATGCGTATTGAGTATGGCTTAAATGCTACGATAACAGATTTGAAATTTTTTCCTTTTGGCATTGACATTGGTAAGTTTAAAATGCAATTGTTGAATTTGAAAAACAAGGAAATATGGAGCTCTAAATTTGAACGTCTTTGCATTGGATTTGGAAATGTTAGAGAAGAATAAATGTAAACTAAGTTCTCAGCACAAGTGCTCTGCTTTGGAAGACCTGGAGAAAGAAGACATGACATGATCATGTTCAATGCCTGGAATAGTATTCCGGATGCTTACGATCAGCTGAAAAAACTCACGTTTGCTGTTCTTTCCCTTTTCGGTCCAACGTATTCATGCAAACGCGAGCAGTCTTTTTCGAGTATGACTATTATTAAAAGTAAATTGAGAAGTCGGCTCATTGATGAGAACCTGAAAATGTGTTTAAAATTAAAAACAACAACCTACAAACCGAACTTGAACAATCCTTCAAAGGAGATGTAAGAACATTCTTCGCATTAAGTAGTGTTAGTTATGGATACTTAACAATCAAATTATTTTTTATCAATGAATAAAGTTCTTATTAAATATGAAATCAAGTTTTATTTAGTGTATCTATTACTTAATGAATGTCTAAAATTGTGATAAAAGTTTACTACAATTACAAACAGATTTGCATATTGGAAGTGTTTCATTGCTAAATTCTAGGAGTGTAGATCTCATTATAAAATCATATATAGTGTGTCCCGAATAACAGGAAGGTAGCGGTGGGTCTTTCAACGGGTCGGTAGAAGATGTGGCGCTGTCGACTTTGTGCGGAAACAGATTGGTTTTGTTGTTGGTTTTGTATGTCGTTACATTAGAAGCAGCTGTAGTTGAAACAGCGCACGGTGCAAAAAAAAAATACAAGAATGAACCTGATACTGGTTGTTTGCATTTGTCTTGTCAGTTTCATTAAAGAGTAACAAGCCGCGAAAAATTAATAGTTCGTTTGATGATGGGACAATGTACGGACGGAACGGCTCTTTTGAAGCGAAAACCGATCAGCAAAAAACATGAAAGGATTCTCCCGGTTCTGTTCCCGAATACGCGGCCGAAGCTGCTTGCTACTACATTAAAAATGAAGAAATCAATGAGTTTCAAACGTAACGCCAACCGGAAGTTATTTGTGTTTGTCTTCGGTTACGACTTTTGTTCTGAGAAAAACGACGATCTTTGTGGCGCAACTAAAATAGAAAGATTGCGTACTTGAGGTAGTTGTCTCCATCTCTATGGAGATTTCAGCTTGCGTCCATGGAGAGATTTCAACAAAATTTAAATTTTTATCAAATTCTATCTGTTTCATCCACTTGAAAATTGAATGTTTATCCAGTTAAGTTACGTCTCAAATTTCAAATATATGTTATGTCAAAACTACAGAATACTTTCTGAACTATTCTCATAAATATCCTTAAATTTTGCACAGGTTCTTTTCGGAATAAACACAGTAAAATCAATCAATAAATAGATTGATTATAAATAGTATATTTTAACATCACAGTTTACTATTTATAGTCCTGAACAATATTTCTATTTAAACACCGCACTGTTATACCAAAAGGGTCAAATTTCCGTCGCTAAAACCGCAATCGTCGCTAGAAAAGACAAAATGTCATATTGCAATGTTTTAGCTGCTGGTTTGTGATACAAAACCAACCAAATATATAAAATTTCCTCGTTATATATGACCCGACGTTATTAACGAAGTCATTATAGGCATCATTCATTCTGTATATGAAATGTTTACACAGAATAGTATTAAAATATTCAACATAACTAATTTTTAAAACATACTTAACTACTATTTGTACCTAAAAATATTTGACTGAGGGTGGTGGTAAATGACGATCTTATTAGAGTTTGTGTAAAATTAGGGGTGAATTAGATGTATCGAATTCTAATTAATTATTGACTAGATTAGCATGATAATTAATAGCTTCTTTAATTTATAGACTCTCTAGTAAAGATAATTTCCTACTTTTTGCTATATTTAAATGCAAAATGTGTTCTGATATGCGTTTTTTAATAGGTCTACCACTTTGACCTATGTATGATGCATCACATGAATTGCAGAATAATTGATAGATGCCACTCAGCAGGAAACTAGAGAGGCTAGAAATTAAAAAAGCTATTAATAATCATGTTAATCTAGTCAATGAACAATTAGAACTCGATACATCTAATTGACCCCTAATTTTACACAAACTCTAATAATAACCAGAATAAAAACACTTGTTTAGAATTACAACAATTTAATACGAAGAAAACTCTTACAATATCGTTTCGGCTTATTAGGCAATTATCAAACTAAACTAAAAATCAGCAACTACAATTACCCTCTCGGAGGTGTCTTTTGAGGATTTCGCCTCTTCGCGAAAAATCTAAACAAAAAAAAATTTCAAACTTTAGTATAATCCATTTGTTACTCTTGAGAATGACCGTATCTGTCGAAACAATATAGTTGAGTATTTTAATACAATTCTGGTAATGTTTAAGTCGAAAAGAAAATTCAAATTGATTTAAAAATATTTCGTAGACCAAATGTATGATATCTTTGTATATATATCAGTTATTTATTTAAAAAGTTATGCACTTTTATACTTGCGTGATAAGGGCAAGTTTCATTTGGCCCCATGCCGATCGCGGTCGGTTTCATGACCCGACCGTTAATTTGTTCGGACAGATTACGTTGCCAGGGACGGACAGAAAACATTGTGTGTGCATTATAATTTAATTTTTATCTAAAAATCACTCCCACGTTATTCCAGGGGCGACGGGTGTATCTGTGTATAATTTTCACGTTTTACGATCTCATGATTCGAGGCAGCAGGTGCAAGTGACTGCATTAAATTTGGAAGATAAATTGTTGTGATAAATAAGTTTTTCTTCTTAAAACAACCAACGCTCGTGGGTGAAGATACACCAGGGGTTCGAATCATTTATCATCAAGGCAACCGCCGAATCCAATGTAATATGTAATTGCACAGGGACAGACTTTGGGGAACGAGTGTTTCATTAAAGTACCATCAAGTACCTACAGTTTGGTACAAGAAAACAAACTTGAATAAGATGTACTCAAAATATTTGAAATTGTAGACTCGCTTGGCACTTGGTGAAACATTTTTAAAAAAATTAATTAAAGTAAAATTCCGATGTTCTGTAACTTAGTACAGAGTACATTCATAATTGTTACTGCTATTATCTCTCGTAGCTTAGTGGCAAAGGAATTGGCGCGTAAAGCCAAAGATCCCGGGTTCAAGTTCCGACGAGGGCATGACAGCAGTAACAAATTTTTCCTCAGTAATTTGAGGTAATGTGTAATGGGTACAAATTAATTCAATAATTAATATCGCATTGATGTATTTAAAATGTACACCTACTAAAAATTTTTCAAATTTTTTATTCGTTGGATATAACTACCTATGCACTATACTACCTATGTAACGATAATAAGCATAATGTCAATTTTCGAAAAATTATTTTTCAAGCTTCGTTTCATTAAAGCTTGTTGTTAGTTTAACATGTTCATTAAAGCGAGTTTAGCTAACGAAGTAATTAGTGGCATGAAATAACGTAAGTCATTAGCAACTAGCGTTAAATACCTGGTTAATTCGGACATGGGATTTATTACAAATGAAATGATACGTCCGATTTTGTTTACTTAATACATAGTGGCCATAACAACTAGGATCGATGAACATTTTTAAAAACCGATATAACGAAAATATTAAATCGATAATCCATTTAATTAATACACACTTAAACACATGCCAGAGTAATGAATCCATCAATTTGGGCAAACACACTGGTTGCCCACCTGTTATGTTACATGTAGGTAAGTATTCATAGGATAAGGCAATCGAAAGTATCCAATTATACTAAATTTGGATACGAGGTACGGCTAATTAAAAGGAGTATGGCCTGAGCTGAACTATTTATAAATGACTTAGTAAATAAGTCTTTAATAAAGTACCTTTCATGACCCTACTACGTATGCAAACCAATTAAGTGTAATATGTGATCGGATTCAATACAATTTATCAAAGTTAATACGTAACCATCTGCTTTATTCATCTTAAAGGGAAAATTGAAATATAAATATTGAAATAGTTACATAAACCAAAATTTAACACAAAAAAGAAACTATTTACATACTTCGGTATGTTGGGGTGAATTGTGTTAATTGAATTTAGAAATGAGTGCAATTGTGTTCCTGTGAAGCAGGCTACGATCGCAAATAATAATGGTTTTGACCCAAAAACAATTCAAAAACTAATTCATAAAAAACAATTTTAAATAGCATGCCATAACATATACCCATACATAAAAGATAGAAACCGCAAATATATATCCCTGACATATTTTGATAATATTTCGACAAAAATTGGTAACATTTTGGACACAAATAATAACATCACCGTAAGTTTTAAGCAAAATTTAATTATAAAACATATATTTTTCAATCCAAAAGATAAAACGGGAGTCTATAGGCACTTATGTTCGGAATGTGATTCCTTCTTTTTAGGACAAACAGGGAGATCCTTCAGAATTAGGTTCAATGAACATTTCAGATCTTTTATACTACAAAAAAGTAATTCAAACTTTGCAAACCATTGTATAGAAACTAACCACCAATTTCCATCCTTTAAAATTTAAAAATAGTACATATAGATAAGAAAGGTTCAAACTAAACGTTTTAGAATCACCGGAAATATTTAAAGCCTCAAAAACTGATACAAATAATATTTTGAATGACCAGATAGAATTGTATTATTCACAACTATTTACGACATTAAGGTAACAAGCGGAAATCCCAAACTGTTATCTTATATACCTGTGTACCTTCCGTTCTATATTCATTCAATTTGAATCGCTCGTTTGAAAATGATAGTACAATCTGTCGAAACTATAGTTACAATTATTGTAAATAAAAGTGATAATAAACAAACTAGTTTTTTGTGTTTATCGTTAAGATGAATTATCACAAAGTAACGGCTGAAACAATTCAATATTTAAAAACATTATATATTGGATATAAATATAAATATAAATATGGAATGAATAGAAACAACTACTCCGAGGGCTAATACCCCTACCGGCATTGAATTACACTGTTGATTCCGACGGATTCTTAGACGAAGATATAACATATTCAAAAAAGAAGGAATTAAAATCCTTATTCGATAATAAACAAAGTAGTTTTTTTTGTGTTTATCGTTAATATGAAATATCACAAAGTAGCGGTTGAAGCAATTCAAAATTAAATTAAATAGTCATGTATGTTATTGTGAACGTTAACTGTAGAATTTTGCCAGTAAACGTAAATTAATTACCGGTTAACAAGGTTCTATTCGTTTAAGGATATCCAATTCTGAAACCATGATGAATATATAATATGTTCTTGGTATGTGTCGGTACCATCAGATGTGGATCGTGATTTGGAACTATTTGGCTCTCATGGGCATTCAGTAGATAGTTCCGACAGAGAACCAAAGAGTTCAAAATTACGGCTCACATCCACGTCTGATTTTATTATGGACTTCGCCTTCCTAATTTGACTGGGCCGTACGTACATGTCTACCGATTTTGAAAGCTTTGCTCAAGAGAATAATAAACTTGGACGGATCAGTCGACGTTGAAGTTCTCTTATTACGGGGTATACCTATTTGCGTCACACAATTTGTTCAGTTGGGCATCACTTAAAACATTAAAATATCTCATAATCGGTCGCGAGAAAGGAAGCCATAAATCAAACCGTTGCATATTATAAAGATACAACAACAAGGGCCCGACCGTTGCATATGTCCGCTGTGAATGCAATAAATCGCACATGGTACGACGACGACGCGGGTCGCAAATAAAAGTGCAGAGGCGTTTTCTTTAATCCGGTTCGAGATGGTTCTAAACCGCCTTGACAGGTGAAACAAGACTTGATCCGCTCGCTACTACTTCTTACTTGCTCGAAATAGACGCGTCGGCAAAGGCGTCTACATACTATATGCATATGCGCCTGTGAGGCTTCTCAAAATAGCTCAGATTAAAGTAAGAATGTGCTCAGGTTCTCGGGTAATTGCTCGAGTTCGAAGGTTTTATGGAAAACATTATGCGTTCCAACTAATCATTATTATTAAGAAGGACGGGACTGATAGTTCCATGTAGTGTTTTACGACCCAGAATATTTTAGTCGGCCAGGTTATAAAAGCAGTTTGGTTTCTTTCATTGATGACTCAGCTTTGCTAAGTTAATTACTCGCAAGATTATTTTTTTGCTTGTGTTTTCAAAAATAGGTAAAAAATGAGGAAAAACTGAACTTAAAAGAAGGTACTGCATGCCTATTGGTAAAAAATATACCAAAATTACATAGGTTCGCACACAATATATAATACCATATATAGAGCATACAGATGCAGTAGACTAAAAGGCCCGTAGCGATCTCTTCACTCATCGCGGATGGGTAGGGAGCGCTAGACCTGCAAACTTGCCACTGACGTCACTGTTGTCACGGCAGCCGGCTTGCGATTTGCCGCGACGTCAGACCTAGCTCTTCACTTGGCCACAACTTACGTATATTAAATCCATATTTAAAACATTACAAAGTAGTCTGAGCAGATACTAGTACTATCCTGGTTGAAATAAATTCAATTAAAGTGGTAACAGAGTGGATTAATCTTGGAATACAAACTTTGAATGGGAGAAGTCTTGATTGCGTTTACGAGTGCTATTTCTTGGTTTTCAACGCTTTAAAATTGGTCATTTATTACTAGTTCGTGTAAGAAATTGATGATGAAGAATTTTATAGGCGTGTTATTGGTATTACAAGGTATTTGCTGTCTTAATAAATCGAACGTGCTAGCTCGGTTAATTTCTAGATTAGGCTTGGTTAATTAGTCGAATTCTTTAGATTTTTCATTTTCTCCGGAGCATGAAAAGACCACGATGTACAAAACGGTTCATGCAATCGGGATGACTTGTGAATAGAACTAAGTACCTAATAGCAATCAACGTGAAAGATTGATGTCTCTCATTAATTTTTGATGCATTGGAGCAAGGTCCTTTTTTGGTAGACGTTAATTATTTGGTCAGCGAGAATCGGAACTTTGTGGTATAGTGTGCTTGGTCTTTTAGTGGTTTTAATACTTCTTCGTTAATTAGTCTTTTATCCCGACTTTGCCATCATCATCATATTTCGTTTGAGGAGTTTCTGAAGACGGAATGAAACCAACTTTCTAGTAATTAAAAACTTCGGCTTTTAAGAGAAAGAACGAACCGCCCACGTCGCGTCGTAGCGCGTCACGTCTAATACTTCTACTTCTACTACTACGGCTGCTGATGCTGCTGTTGCTTCCTTAATCAAAAATGCTTATTAACTTATTTTCTGCAGAATAAGATGATGAAACTGATAGAAGCGTTCGGTTTCAAAGAAAGTCTTCCGTAATAAAACCACTTGCGATTACTTTGGCTCCGCTGAAATTTTATTAAAAAACCAAAGAACTTACTTAAAGGTTGTGATGGCTCATGACAGCCTTTTCTAATATCCATTCAAGAAAAAATGAACGAAGAATTCATAATATAAGCTGAAAGCTAACCGCAGGGGTTAATATTCGGCACACTAAAGAAAGAACAATCAAATTCATTTCAACAGTAGATGACTGACACGACAAGAGAAAACCTATCATTAAATAGTGATTATTTTGGTACATCTACAATTAAGTATATTGTTGTATGCACTGGTGTACACCCTTCTAGTTTGTATTACTCTTCTACATAAAAGGTGTTCGCCGGTTGCTCAACAGTGCTCGCCTTCTATTTATCCAAATAATAACGAACTCTCAGCCTTCTAGTCTGTATTTCTCTTTTACTCAAAAGGTGCTCGTCAATTGCTCAATAGCTGCTCGTCTTCTATTTATAAAGATAATAGCGAACTCACATTTTATGTTGTTGTTGTTATCACTTTAACGTTTTGTAGTGAAATGAATACGAATTATTTGTATTTCTCTTCTACTCAAAAGGTACTCGCCGACCGCTCAATAGACGCTCGCCATCTACTCATCCAAGAAACTTACCACCAATTGCATAAAACTAATTACTATCGTTCTTTTTAAAAGAAATTGACTACAATTAGAAATTATTCACAGTTGACTTGTTTTTCATTGTTGCTTTGTCGTATTGCAGTTAAACGAATGTGGAGAGCTCCTTCAGCAGCAACTGCATTGAGTACCTACCTATCGTGGATTTGAAACTTTCCTACTCTGTCGACATAAGCTTGTAAATTAGTTTTCTTATGTACACGAACTGTGGCCAAATTCCATCACAAAGTTCGTCTAATGTTTATCGTTTAGCCTTTGTTGAACGAAATTCAGAACAGCCGCATTATGCATTTGAGATGAATTAAGTAATTTATCAGACGTACATTTACAACACCCAATGGGACCGCATGTTGCTGGCTTAATTAAAAGCATGCAGATGTGCAGCAGACACTTGCAAAGATGATTTATTACCTTTGTTGTACATACTAACATTGGAAATTTACATTTACAAAAATGTGTTATCCTTACAGCTTAAAAAAAAGTCAAATCGCATATAGAAAGCTCCAACTTGAGAAGAACGTGACAAATATGTTTTGCCATTTTGTTTGAGTTTTTCTACTATTTTGTATTTTTAGTATCACTATCATGAAGTTATCAGTCTAAAGATCTTGTATTAAAAGACGCCCTACGGCCTTGTCTCCCTTATTTTTTACTGTTTCATTTCTCTTTAAATAACAATCAGTGCTGCCGTTCTTTTTCACCAACCAATTTTTACAAGGGTACAATTTGGTCATGTGAGTATAAAAACAAATAACACACCTACGCTGTAGTGAAAATCCGGAGGGTAGGGCGTGAGGCCCTCTTAAACCTCCTTGCAGGAATAGTGGGAATGGGTGGGTGGTGGCTATGGAGAGAAAGATTAGACGGAAGAAATGAAGACAGAAGAGAAGTTAACAATTATCTGTGGAATATAACTGCTCCAGAATTTGCCTAAGTGTTCCAAGGGAACCACAGAAAAACTTGTAACGGAGCAGCCTGACTCGGAATTGAACCGGTGACCTCCCGAATGTTAAGCACTGGTTTAAACTACTAGACTACGCCGCCCGGTAATCTTCCATTATCACTTACAAGTATTTATATTTGGTCTGCAGATTAGAGAATTCTAGCGGCAGTAGAGATGAATATTTGGCGTCCAAACACAGCAATTCTTTTAATTCTATTAAATTACTACATAATATTCGAAAAAGTCAAATTTTAAACTTTTCTGAAACAATAAAAATGTCGAAAGAGTACAATCAATTAGTAAATGATTAAATAGAGCTAAACATCAGAAATTCACCCATAGTAGTGCTAGGATTCTCTAATCAGACCAACCATAAATAACGAAACATTTGAAAAAAAAATTAAAGAGGTTAATTTGAATAAATTAATGTGAATTAATTTTTGAATTAGTCATTTTACCCACTACTGATTATTTACCTTAAATTAATGAGGAAAATTGTTACTGCTGTTACGCCCTCGCCGGGAATCGAATTCGGGACCTTTGGTTTTACGCACCAATCCTCTAACCACTAAGCTACGAGACGACCAGGGGTTTAAATAAAATATTTTTAGGCAAATTCTGGAGCAGTAATATTCCACAGATCTTTCACTTCTCTTCTGTCTTCATTTCGTCCATCTCATCTTTCTCCCCTAACCACACCATCCAACCATTCAAACCACAAAAACGGTTTTTTTTGCATGTTAATATATAGTTAATATCTCTACAAATATCAGGAATCCATTTGTACCTTGTGCCATTAAACTGTTATCGAAAACTGAAAAAAGTCATTTCCTCTGCTGTAATTATGTTGGAAAAAATGCAGAAACAGACGGGATTAAACGTATTCGCCGATCCAATCGCATCGATCTCCTAAAATCATTCGTTCCACCCCTATTTCAACCGACAACTTCAATCATCCTCGCTAAAAACTAAGAGCAAGCGGTCGCACGAGTCTTTCAAGTACGATTGGCACTTTCCATCTTTTCTCTTTTGCTCTAGTTGATGTTGTCAAGGTTCTGAATGTGCATTAGCGGGAGACGAGAGTGAACGCGTTTAAGAAAATTCTTTTCAAACCCCGCCATTCGGAAACAGTTTCCCCAATAATTCACAGCGCGTGAAATACCGAGCCATGATGGAGTACCTCCACTCCTTTTACACAGTGATGCGATGCAAGACCGCGGTAAAAGTATGTTACGTACGCGGGTAAAAACAACACGGAAAGGGTATTTTTTGTCAGTGGTGACTCGTCTAGATTTCAGATTACCTACAGTAAAAAAGAAGAATCCTAGAGATGAGACTCTTTAATATTCTTGAGCCGAGAATTCCGAAGTTCAATTTTGTCATAGTATCTTTTAAAAGTCGTTTTGGCGATTCAGTTTTGTCATTTTGCCGATAGATAAATTACCCTTAAATATATATAATTTGTTATAAATATTGAATCAGCAGCAACAACTACTCCGGGGGCTAAAACCTCTACCGGCATTGAATTACACTGTAGATTCCGATATATTATTAGACGAAGATAACAATCCAAAAAAGAAGCTATTAAAATCCTTTTTCGTCTAATTACTCTTTTTTTGGATTGCTATCTTCGTCTAATAATCTTTCGGAATCAATAGTGTAATTCAATGCCGGTAGAGGTATTAGTCCTCGGAGTAGTTGCTGTTGATTCCATATTTATTATATAGCTTGTAAAAGCCTTTCTGCCAGCGCCCACCTGATGAGACCCGATAGGTCGAAACCGGTCGTGGGATATGGCTTTAGGTGCGCTGTGCCTACTGTATAGGACGCGTTCCAAATGTGGGATCTGTGATCCTTTGTAATTAGACGAAAAAGGATATTAATCCCCTTCTTTTTTTATATAATTTGTTATTTTCACAATATGAGTGCAGTGTTAATCACACGTTAGAATGCGCTTGCATTTTTGTAGATTTACATTTAATTTACTGTCGGTGTTGTACGATTTTTAAAGAAAGGTGCGAGTATTGGAGCAAGAAAAGAGTAGAGGGGGGCATAATAATTCACAAACGAACTCAAAAATCTGCCTTATAATAATGAAAAGTCAACAAGTACCATTCCGTATCAATGCGATTGACATTTGCAATTTATTTGAAGGGTCTCTCTAATGAATAGAACAATAAAATATAAATTAGATAAGTGTCGTAGGTATAAAATGATGCATGGGCTGCCACTGGCAAGTAGATCGCGAATAAAAGTGGCAGAAATAGCAGAGGGGTGTCTCATGACGAATCGGGGTGTTTTGATTCAATGCTTTCTATTTCTGCGAGCTATTATGCCACATAATAGCGGTGAAACTTGGAACTGCTGACTCCACTGTTTCAGAGCACAACAAAAGGCTTTCTAACGACCGACGTGTGGCGTCAGTCGCTGTTCTCTTCGTCTTCTTCACCTCGAGTTTTGTTTTCTCCCGAACGGATTCTTCAGTTCACGCGGTAGAATCCATTTAAATGCTTTTATAAGGATAATGCCATATTCATCCTTAAACAGGATATCACCACCAACAGCCTTCCAGCGGTAACGTTGCTTTTAAAAACGCTTTGGTGGCATGAAAAGCAATACAATTTACGCATTTAAAGGTATGAAAAGCGAGAGAACATATTATAGGTGGGATAGGCGAAATTTGATAGTTTTATTAACAACAATACACTAAGCTTCAGAGTTAATCAATTTGCTCAGTTTTTGTTTAGTAGTTTTATAGAAAACCTCAAATGATACCAAAATTGAAACAAAAGAAAAACGTAGAAAGTATAGATTTTTGACACAAACAAGATATGCATATATTTATGGATATACGCAAATAATTAAAGGATTTCATATCGTACTATTATGTAGACGGCGTTATTAATGAACGGTCTCGTAATTGAATGACAACGTTAGAAGAAGGGCCAATCAAAATTTTATATTATTCAATTTGTAATAAAGCTAAGCATTCATTTGTTATACATTTAGTCCGAAGTGCAGCCTTATATGTAAGTGCTCGTAAAGCCAGAAACAGTTTAATACCTTTGCAAATAAATAGTTTATGTTCGAGCTTAATGGAATCCCATCGTAAAGTTTGTGACAACAACGATATAATCATAATCCCGCATGAAATTGCATTTTTCATTTTTTGGTAATGGTATAATGGTATCTACACGTTCAAAATCATAACAAAATGAATAGCAGTAAGTATATCTAATAGTACTTCGTATTTTTTGATTATGGTAATTGCCTGAAAATCTATATTTTATAGAAAATCTTGTTTAAGTGAAAATCGTATTCAATATTAAACTCCATTTAATGTCTATCGACGATTCGAACCATGGCGTGGCGTGGAATATTAATTTTAATTGCGGAAATCGTGCAGGGGAAATCTTTATAGCAATTTCGGTAACGACTTCGAAATTTACACTTTCGTTAATAGAAACTCGTTCACCGACCTTTTGTTACAACCGTCGCCGATTTCGGGGATGGCTGCCCGAGAATAATGGCGCAGTATCTAATAAACTCAACTCGAACTGTAAAAGATCTGCTTCGATAATAAATTCCATTCTCATAAGCTTTATTACGCGATTTTGTTTGGCTTAAACCGTATGGGGTTGGATGACGGAGCAACATCGTCTGTATATTGCACTCGCCGTCTCTGAAGCTCACAATGATCGATAAGCGTTCGTTAAACATGTTCCTCGAATTACTTACTTTCCCCTCAAACTAATAAAGAAGAGATTAATGAAACTAATACGAAATAATGAATTGTTAGTTACAAATTGATGTAAAACAGAAAGGGAAAGATTCCATAATACGGACGCAACGTATTTAAGACTAGTCGTAGCTGAGCTAACATGAGCCGAATAATTTTTTCTAATTTGTATTACTCTTCTACTTAAAAGGTGTTATCCGGTTGCTCAACAGTGCTCGCCTTCTATTTATCCAGAGAATAACGAAATCATTTTAATTGTTATTGGATATAAATTAGTTTACTACAGACTTCCAGTCTATATTTCTCTATTACTCAGAAGAGATTAATGAAACTAATACGAAATAATGAATTATTAGTTACAAATCGATGTAGAGCTGAAAGGGAAATATTCCATAATATGGACGCAACGTATTTAAGACGAGTCGTAGCTAAGCTAACATGAGCCGAAAGATTTTTTCTAGTTTGTATTACTCTTCTACTCAAAAGATGTTCACCGGTTACTCAACAGTGCTAACCTTCTATTTATCCAGAGAATAACGAAATCATTTTAATTGTTATTGTCATGACTTTAAGGTTTTGTAGTCAAATGGATACAAATTAGTTTACTACAGCCTTCTAGTCTGTATTTCTGTATTACTCAGAAGAGATTAATTAAATTAATACGAAATAATGAATTTTTGGTTACAAATTGATGTAAAACTGAAAGGGATAGATTCCATAATATGGACGCAACGTATTTAAGACGAGTCGTAGCTGAGCTAACATGAGCCGAATGACTTTTTTGTTAAATTTTAAAACATTTTGTGGATTGGAAGAAAAGTTATGCACACTAATGCGCAATACAGAAACAAAAGTACATACTGAGCTGCACCTGTGACTTTTGATAATTTTACTCAAAACTAGGATGCTGTCCTGAAGTCCATTTACAGGTTCGTTTCTAGTAGTCGTGAAAATGAAGTACTATATATCGACGTTTTAACAACTGAAAAAAAAAGCAAGGATTTACGAGGATTTTTTGGAATTATCGTGAAATTATAAAGGATGTCTGTATTCCTCTTTGGTGGGGATTACGAATTAGGTTCAAAAATTTCTGTATGTGTTTAATAAGCAAGTGATGAAAAGAAATATATGTACACAGTTATTGTAAAAAGTGCATCACCTATTTAAGGTTAGGTTATAATTTTTAATAGACTAATGTGAATTAATTTTTACCCACTTCAGATTACCTCAAATTAATGAGTAAAAATTGTAGATGCTGGGTTACTGTCTACGCATTTCGTAGCTTAGTGGTCAGATCATTGGAGCCAAGGACCCCGGTTCGATTCCCGTCAAGGGCGTGCAGCAGCAAACATTTTTCATCATTAATTTGAAGTAATCTGCAGAGTATAAATATGGAATCAACAGAAATAACTTAATAAAACTTAAGCTATTTTTGGAAAAATTCTCCAAATATTTCATTACAATTTTTAGTTGTAAATAAAATATTAAAATTATTTCGGACAATGTATTGAAAACGCAAAAGTCCCTTCAATATTTATGAAAATTTATCTACCTAAAGTAAAAGGATTTTTTTTATAGATTATAGAGATTATTTACAAAGTATTATTTGGTATTGACTTTTACGTTAGCGGTTAACCCGTTGCTGTAATATAACGGATTACCAAATGAATGCAACTTATAATTTACACCTAATAGTTCGTTCATTTGAAAAGACATTAGTTCCGTGTTCACCTTTTTGTTCGACTAGTATTTTAATTAACAAACAGAATGACGATGAAGAAGGACATTATATCCATAGTAAGAAAATGATTCGCACCCTTCTAAGCTAAAAGGCCGGGATTTTCGCGTCAGTTCGTATCCAGTTTATCAGTTCGCATCATTTCGCCCATTCCCCGTGAAGTACCGGAGCAAAATTCGCCATCACGAACACGTTAGTCGACTTTAATTAAACTCCAGCCCTCTTCCATGAGTAATTAAGCCGGGAACCAGTTGGAACCATCTCATCGTTGCTGAAATGAAGATCCCTAAATTAGTCCTCGGTCTATAACTCTACCGAGCTCTCTTTCACTTTTACTTCCTCTTCCTCATCTTCTCCTTTCCTCTACGTTCGTTGTTGTCAAAAAAGGAGACTCGTTTCTTTTCAATTTTGCCCTCAGAGGGTCGCGGACCTCGACGTCGATTTTAATAACAATATCAAGGTAAATATTTAATTAACTGATACAAATCAGCTGGATCACGTTTCATAAAGAGGTAGGCACTTAAGGGAATATTAACTTTCATTCGTGAAAAAAATCATTAAGGACGCTTCATCTTTCTCTTCATTATTAGATCCGGAGATTTATAATGGTCATTTAGTTTTCTGAAGAATATTAAAAGGAAAAATGTGTAATTACGAAATTGAATGAAATATTAAAACTTTTTACACTTAATATTCTTTTTCATCTTTTTAAAGAACGAAGTCGTAGATAAATTGCTGGCGAAAATGCTTACTTCTAACGTGTGTCAATTTTACTTTTACGTTACACAAGAAAGCACATCTAAAGAATGTAACTCAATGTATGAGTGTTATAAAAACAAACCTGATAGGCAAACAGACAGTCAGAGAAATTTATAAATCATCATGATAGTATTGGACCCTCTCTTCCACTTGTTCGTATTGCCTAAAAACTCCTTTTCTCCTGTTTCTTTTTCTCATAAGTCTGTAAACCAAAAGGCCTTTATGTTTCAGAAGGTTCTTAGCATCCTATCTTTTCTTTTCCTTGCTTAGTTCCATAGTAGCTTTTATTCTTCTAGTCTTTTTGATAAAACTTCATTTCAAACCTTTTTATCCATGGTAACATATTTTAATCATCTGTCTATTACGCCACATTTCAAAAGCTTTTCCGCCACACCCACCCTACAGACCCGTACTCTATACATAAACTTTTAATGGTCCTTTTAAAATCTCTAAATTAACTCAAAATTTCAACTTTTACTTTATTTTGTAGCGATCTGTATATACATTGTAAATTGTTTTGTATAAATTTTCTAACACCTTTGAGGATGCCTTTTCTACTGTCTTGCCTATTTCAATTCACAGAAACAGCTTTCTTTTCTTTTCTTTCATTCAAAAGTCAAACAGTCTATCCTTTCGTTGCCGATCGCCTGCAACGGTCAACCATAAAAAGTACCGTAGCCCGATCCCTAATAAAACTACCGCTTCTTGTCTCGCCACCCTCTGCATTCTTCAGAAAAATAACCTTTAGATACTGTTTGCATGCTAATTTTTCAATTTAAATTTAAGGCTGTCTCTAACTCCTCATTAATAAAACTGCTATATCAATAGGAAATCTAAGTAGGTATCTTATCTTTTAATTGGTATAACCTAACCTAACCTAATCTAACCTAACCTTTAGATACTGTTTGCATGCTAATTTTTCAATTTCAATTTAAGGCTGTCTCTAACTCCTCATTAATAAAACTGCTATATCAATAGGAAATCTAAGTACGTATCTTATCTTTTAATTGGTCTAACCTAACCTAACCTAACCTAACCTAACCTAATCTAACCTAACCTAACCTAACCTTCAGATACTGTTTGCATGCTAATTTTTCAATTACAATTTAAGGCTGTCTCTAACTCCTCCTTGATAAAACTGCTATATCAATCGGAAATCTAAGTAGGTATCTTATCTTTTAATTGGTCTGATATAACAGTTTTCTTCTTCACTATCCTATATGAAGTGTGTTTGTTAGGATTCGCGATTACAAAGTGTGTTTGTTAGGTTAGGTTAGGTTCGCGATTAAAATGTGTTTTAAAGTTATTTTAGGTGACAAAGGGGTTTTGTATTAATAATTTGCTTCTCAATACCAAAAATATCTGGACTTTTAACGGTAATAACAATATGTATGGTAACGCGGTGGAAACAAGAGTCTCGCCATCTCAGTGGGTAGACCGCACATACTCTTGCAGTAACAGCAATTATTGGGGCATAATTCACATTTATGAGTTGCAAGTGCCGTCTTTATGCGTGCTTTGTTATGAATGTTATTGCCATTATGTTTCGCCGTGGACATGGATTAATCCATTGCGTGTGGATTGTTAAACGCGCGTGCCTGACGCTCAGTGTCGCTAAGCACTTTATTGTGGCCATTAGGACGAAGAACGGCGACGTTCA
The DNA here is from genome assembly GCA_963921985.1 of Agrilus biguttatus. NCBI lineage: Eukaryota > Metazoa > Arthropoda > Insecta > Coleoptera > Buprestidae > Agrilus > Agrilus biguttatus. Next base: position 6,331,807 of record OY998121.1, on the reverse strand, counting down.
CGTATACATTTGCGATGGGATTTCGATTCACACAGCGACAGTTAATTAAGAAGGTCCATAAATAATACCGCATTCTAATGAAATCGATACTGAAGAGATAATCTTTGTTTTTAATGGGAAAATAAGTCATATACAAAACTGACATATCTTATATCTCAACTAACGTTGTTTAAAAAATTATAAATGGCCGGAATACAGGTAAATTACACAAGGGACATGTTTTTAATTTGAGCAGAAGGCGAGCGAATACGAGTTGGTGGCGAGTATCACACACGAATTAGCTCTCTAGCTTCCAACATTTTAAAAACGAAAACAAAATTACAGTTTATTATTCATTTGGGAATATGGAATATGTCACTGTAACGACCAACATCTACTAGAATACCATGTATATATACTCGTTGTGTAAATATCTAAATAATATCTTTGTATTTCTATTTAAATCTCTCTCTCTATTCTTATCTTTATAAATAACTTTATTACCTTTGTACTTTCCTATAATCCCTTGCAATATTTCTATTCTATTACTAACTGCATAACACTTGTGATTTTGTACCTGTTTTAAATTACTTTTTAATAGTGGGTTTCTTCGATGATTTAAGTACAACGTTTTAATTCTATAAATTCTATCTTCGGCATTTCCAAATTATATTGTCGTACTATTGGTTTCCTACTTTTATCTACAATTCTTAGCTTCACCTTCATAATCTTCCTAAATAATTTAAATTCAAAATTCTTTAGTTCTAATTCAACCTTTGTTTACTTTACCCTTCTTATTCCCTGACAGTTTCCAATAAATATTTGTTTAACTCAATTTTATTATTATCATATCGAACACGAATAGAACTAAACTCACATTTCAATTAAAACAACAATTGCAAAAAACACATAATAAATTAACGACAATTATAAATAAAAAAATATGCTTTTAATACGAGCAGAAACTGAGCGCATATGTGGTAGCGGCGAGTACCAGCCAAATTACACCGATGTCATGTTTTATAATGTTAGTTTTAAGATCAGTGTTCCGTCGTCATTCGACAAAACTATTAATTTCAACAAAATTATGTTTATAAAAAATTTATGTTTTATTTTTTATTGTATTCAGTACTTTCAATTTAATATTTTTAGCCAGAGAATTAAAAACATTCCTTTCTTTTTGAATTGTACAAAAGTTTAATAATCAAATTTTAAAAATGTACATAGAATTTTGTACATCATTAAAATTCTATTATGGTTGTACTTTCCAGACATCTGGCTTCGTCAAGGGTGTTTATTACCTGCATTCCTGTTTGTATTTAGTTGTATAATAGGTTCTCTTTTCTGTATATACAATTACAAATATTTATCTAATCAGTTCTAAAACAGAATTCATGAGAAACAGTTTAAATTCATACATCATAGCATTTAGTCGACAACCACACTTTTCTTGTATATTGCAGTTCAATTCAACTTTAATTTAGTGTAATCGTAGCATACTTGTACATATTATTTTATCTTGTGAACTAAATTTGGTCCGATCCTTTCCATTATTAAATTAATATCAATAACGGTGTTAATTTATTTGGAAGGAAACATCATAAAATAGTTGCATGATATAAGTTGGCGTGTAGCAGAAGGTAAGACATCTCAATTGCCCTGCTTCACCAAACACAATTACCATGCATGTTTTTCTTTATTTGGTCGATGTTAAACAGCTTAACCACAAGCATTACAATGTCCATCAGTTTGACAATAAAACAGGGGCAATTTATTCGTCCACGTCAAATCAATCGTTTTAGGGTGCACACAAAGAGCTTACCAGCTGTCAACCATTCTAGCGAATTTTGGTTTGTATAGGAGAACACTAAAATTGATGTGGATTAGAGACTGCGATTGATTAACAGCAGGATTCCACAAAAGAAAGAATAGCCTACAATTTATATTTACAAGTTAAAGCGAAATCAATTTTGATAGTGCTAATTTTCTAAGTTTGGGATTGAAACCAAAATTGTAGTCTTAAAAAGCTCCTTTTTTCAACTATTCTCATGAAATTATTATTCAATTAATATCTTTTAATATAAAGATTTGTAATTCAACATGATTCGTCCGAAGTCTGGCTGCACACGCATCTCCACTGCTTCCTATTCTGAGCTAATCTTTGTATAACCCGAAAACTAGAAAAACTACAGTGGCCGGCACGTAAGGAGATTCAGCGGCGGTCAGATTGACAGGTAGGTAGGTAGGCGGAGACTTTTAAATGAAAGAGCCAATAGGAATATAGCTGGATCGAAACGTCAACTTGTAGTTCAGCGGCGCGTATCACTGTGAGAAGAAGTACTGAACACAAAACACAAGTGAATTTATTCAACTGATTTACTTAACCTAATGGGGTTTTAATGATATATGCGAAGTGAACAATTAAAATTTCAGTATCATCATGAACATAAGAAGAAAATCACGGTTATAAGTACCTAATTATATAAATCTAGGAATAATAGCTAATTTAAAGATTATTAGGTATGCATAGAAATATGTTTTTGACAAACAAAATAAAGTATTCCGGACGCTTACGATCAGCTGAAAAAACTCACGTTAGCTGTTCTTCCCCTTTTCGGTCCAACGTATTCATGCGAACGCGAGCAGTCTTTTTCGAGTATGACTATTATTAAAAGTAAACTGAGAAGTCGACTCATTGATGAGAACCTGGAAATCTGCTTAAAATTAATAACAACAACCTACAAACCGAACTTGAACAAACTTTCAAAGAAGATGTAAGAACATTCTTCGCATTAAGTAGTGTTGTTAGTTATGGATACTGTACTATCAAATTATTTTTTATCAATGAATGAAGTCTTTATTAAATATGAAATCAAGTTTTATTCAATGTATCTATAACATAATGAATGTCTAAAATTGTGATAAGGATTTACTACATTTACAAACAGATTTGGCTCTCAATTTTTTTAAATAGTTTTAATTTAATAATAAAATAAAATAAAACACTAGTAAAATGTTTGCACTAAATATATTGAGAAACTCGACAATTTTTTCAGGCATTGCCCATTATCAAGAGTATAAATACTAAAGAAGAATGTCTAACAAACAGTGTATATGTAGGTACATCTATAATTCGCTGAGCAGAAGAGAGGATGTTGTTTGTCCTAACTCTAATTGATTATTAACAATATTTATTTTATTGTGGAAGCTTTTCATTATCTCTAAATTTTCAAACATAGATAATTTCCTACTTTTAGATATATTAGTGTGTAAAATTTTTGTATTTTTGACGTCTATATTGTGTTTATACAAAGTACAATGTTCTGAAATTCCAGTATGCAAATTATTTTTATTAATACTATTTAAATGTTCTTTTATCCTAGTTGAAAAAGCTCTACCAGTTTGTCCAATAGAAATTGCGACAAGAGTCACAAGCTAATTGATATACACCACTTTTTTCCAAAGGATTTGTTTTCTCTTTATTATTGACTAATATAGTTCTAGTTTTAATTTGCATATTTGGCTCTTTGGCTAATAAGTTTGCCGACCATTAAACTAGACCTTATTCAAATCATAGACGGTGTACTACCCATCTATCTACCGTAGTGCCCTTCCAACACGCGTTCTCTCTCATTCTACTTCCGCTTCCTTTACATATTATATTATATTTTTGTTTTACACTGTATACACACCATATATCATATCATTGGAGTATTATTATTATTGTTATTATTTATAAGCTGTGGTCTGGGATTTGATTACATCTTCAAAGAGCATATATAACAGTTGTGTTTGGCAAGCGACGTTCTCTCATCTCAAACGTCTGTTCGTCCGTCAGCTGGACAACGAACGAGTGCGGTTCTCCCTTCACGTGACCTTATGGTGTTTGTTTCATCTCGCTGATTAGGAATCATAACACTCATTCAAAAATGACAGCGCGGCCTGCACTCGATAGCCTATTGAAATTTTGTCGAGTGCTTGTCTTGGATGGTCTCGATTGTTGAACAAACATGAAAAACCGTAAAGACACTCGGTTACATCTATCGGCAGTTTTAAATTGGAGACGACACAAAAGCCGTACACTTACGAACGTCTCTTATACAAGAAAAGAATTAATTGGAAAGTCCGTATGCCATCTCCCCCGTCCCCAAAATGTGGCTAGGTATTATATAAAATAACATAGATTGGCGAAATCAGGAATTAAAAAAAAAACAAAACAAAATGGCAGTCATTTAAGATGTCCATGTCCATATCTGGCGTCAATATTTTGAGATATCCTGACCCCAAAGCAACAAATGCAGTTTTTAGCGTTTTAGGTAGGAATACAACATGAAGTAAAGAAACACCTGAACACTGAATTAGAACATGGTCCCATAATTGCCCCAACAATATTTCTAAATATTTTTACTTCGAAATCCAAATGTTACTAATATGGCTTTTCTGGATTTGGGTTTAGGGTATCTTGAAACTTCAGTATTTTAAGTAAATTCTGGAACTATAATACATTAATACATGCCATGCTAGTGCGTTTTTCTTCAATAACCGAACTATAAAGAGTTTCGAAAAGAATCTGAAAAGAAAGTTATCATTTTCGATGTATTCTTCTATGGAGAACCCAAATATGGCCCTAGAAAAGCTTTATATCATTGCAGTTTCAAAAAATCTTGGTCTTAAAGCCAAAAGATCTAAATTTTTAAATTGACATATATCAAAATATGAATATTCTGGGCCAATTCTATGAGTTCAGATACCTTGGAAATGGTTACTGTCTTATTGTTAATTGCTTCGTCAAAAATTGAAGTTATTCTAATTTAAAACAATTATTATGTTTTTGGTCAGAAATTTATCGAAAATACCAGACACGGAGCCCAATTTCGCCCTTGTTACTGACCAAGCCGAAATGTTCCGTAAAGAACAGTTAATATAATAACAACATAGAGGCAATTGTTGCCATCTAGTGAATTGCAGCTGCTACAGAAGATATTAAACTGGACAAGGCCTCACTGAGGTATTTAAACTTGACTAGCTTACGTGAATTCACGTTGTAGGCTGCGTTGTTGATTCAGCTAGAGAAGTTTGAATACCTCAGTGAGTCCTTGTCTAGTTTAATATCTTCTGTTGCAGCTAAAATCCACCAAATGGCAACAATTGCCTCTATGTTGTTATTATTCTTATCTAGATGTGGTATGGTAATTCTGAGGCCTGATTCAACATCAGTGTTGCAACTTACGTCGGAAATGACATCCCTAATCAGGGCCGTAGCCAGCCCATGATATAAGTGGGGGGGAGGGTTAAGGGACTTTTGGGTGGACGCAATTAAAATAATTGGAAAATCTCAAAACAGTTGTAATTTTCGCAATTTACAGTCATTAAATTTTCGCATTAAGTTAAACAAATCAATATTCTTCGTATAAACTTTTTCATACGCCAAATCAATTAAATTAGCTTGTCGTTGGTGCTTCATAGACATTCTTTAGGGTCTGTTGATCCGTGTAAGTACCTAAAATGCTGTACTACATCCAAAGGTACGGCAAGTCGCTAAAAGCATGTAGGTGTCCTAAAATGCAGTTCGTTGGGTATTGTGTTTTTGGCGCAATGGCAAGTGTTGGAGACCGCTGTAAACGCGTAATATACAACAAAAGCGGCGTAAACAGATCGCTTCGCATTGATAAACGGGAGGGGATGCGGCGACGAATCGACCTGCTTTTTTTAAATATAAATTCTAAGTGGAAATTAGGAAATTTCTCAAATTTCCTATAAATGCCGGATGTTGACTGAAGGGGGGGTTGAGATCCTTCTAGGGGGGGCTCAGCCCCCTGGAGCCCCCCATAGCTACGGCCCTGTCTCTAATCCAAGTTGATCTGTGTAATTGATAAGGGCTTTCAAACAAATTAAGTACTTACTCTCTTCGTTGCTTACATAACCGATTGCGTGTTTTAAAACGATCCCTCACCCTGTACAGTACGCTGACAACTGATATTTGCAACGCTATTGGTGAAATATTTTCAATCAAGAGTCACTCTGATCAAACAAAGCTCGCCTTTATGTGTCCAACACGGCGATGTATGAGTATTACAAGATTCTCGACGTCAAATCAATCAAAATGAGTACTGTAACACATACGTATTATAGATATACATATATACCTATATGTTTGTATATGTTCGTTGCTTTTCCGCTTATATCTGTATTGACATTTGTTCGTTTCCACGTAAAACGTAGAAACAATGTAACGCTTATTTCAGAGGCATGATTGATTAAATAATATAAACATTCAAAATCACTTAAAAAATAGCACTCACCCATTACACCGTACAGTTTCGTCTACAGCTTGGCAAATACCCGTATCTGAAAACAAAAGAAGTATATATTAGTGTAATTAATTAAAACTTTCAAAGGATGTAAAATTCGTGTTACACTTTCTATGTAATTGTAGTATGTAGGCTTTTACGACCGGCGCCAACCGAACTAAGATAATTTACCGAGCTTTTGGGCCGTGGTCTATAAGCTTTTTGGTTGCCTGACGTTTCATCAGCGGCTGCGGCTGACATCTTCAGAAGCGTTTGTGGTTTAGTGGGTGTAGCAGCTTTCGATCTCGAAAACGTCTAATGTCATATGAAAGCTGCTACACCGAGTAAACCACAAACGCTTCTGAAGATGTCAGCCGCAGCCGTTGACGAAACGTCAGGCAACCAAAAAGCCTATAGACCACGGCCTATAAGCCCGGTAAATTATCTTACACTTTCTATGTGTTAAAAATAAATAGCTACAATAATTTATGTCAGGTACAATTTTCTGTAGAAATCACTTAGGTAGTTATTTCAGTTATGGACAAGTTTTAAATACGTCAGCAACAGTGTGGTGAAACAATATTCTAGAAAACTTTGAAATTAAAAAAGCTCTAAAAGGCAAAAATAAAATTTTGGTCAACAACCAAAATCAAATCATGTTCAAACCCCACCCCTTGGTTATTATCAGATCTGTGACGTCACCATAGTTTAAGCTATTTAGGGATTGTACATATTTTGTCTAGTCAGTACTGTAGTAAATTCTCTTTGATAAGTGACCCTAAGGTCGAAACAATTGTAAGAGAAATCTTCAAATATATGTTCAAACAAAAAGTGCTGTTTTTCTTATTAGTTTATTTAGTCATGATGTTTCTTCATGATTACACCGAGTTTAGTTTTTTTATGATAAGAAAAGTTCAGATACAGTGTGATACTTATAAATACCAACAGAGAATTAATTTTTTAATTTGTGTTTGCAGTTTGTAGCTATCCCGAGTGGTTCTTTTTTGTCTAATATATTTTACATTTCCTTTTTTCGATCCCTATCGATATATTTTAACGTTTCCAAGGTAAGTAAACGTAAGTTTAATATCTATGTCTAGTTTAATATCTTCCGTAGTGGCTAAAATCCATCAGATGGCAGCAATTGCCTGTATGTTGTTATTATGTTTACGTTCATTTCTGCATCCCACTTCGCGATATGTAACTCTCGAGAAGCGTCCACTGGTTGCTATTTAAATAGGTGCAAAAGTAGTAATGTACTCAGTAATGGGTAAAATAATTAGATAAAATGCATCATCACTAACTACAGTACTCCTACAGTACAAATATTTATTTTCTAGAAGTATATCCATTTAGACGTAATAGGAAATTTGTTATAATATTGTTTTCGAAGTTTTATTTCCTTGCAAACAATATCGCTAACTGTATAACAAACAATTTCATTGCAAAATTCATAAAGTAGAAGGTCAAAAAAGATTTCTTGTTGATTATATTCATTTGTACAGATCCCTGTTCTCTTTAATTGGTAATCGAATACTTTCGATGATATACACAACGAAAAGTAACCACAAATATTCAAGTCGGTGCGACCATGAAGAAATCGCGCGGTAATCAAACCCTCGTATCTATTTGCACGGCCCACGGTCGTATGGGTTTCCATTTGTTTATGGAATGCCCAATAACGTAAATACCGTCATAAAGTGCAGACCACCGAGACCGTGCAGTTCCATGTAATCGTGGTTTAAGTGCAGTTTGTCGACAGGGTATAGTACCATTTAAAGAGTCTGGACAATTATTTAATACAACGCGACGTGAAACGTATGCCTGTATGACTAATGCGACTCCGGGATTGGTTTCAGTCTCGAGCCGTGGCCTTTTGTGTGGCTTGCTGAACTGAACGAGTTCTCAAGTGGAAAACCGAGAACTGATTTCAACAAGATTTTCACCATCACTTACGTTTACTTACCTTGAAAATGTTAAAATGTATCGATAGGGATCGAAAAAAGGAAATGTAAAATATAGTAGACAAAAAAGAACCACTCGGGATAGCTACAAACTGCAAACACAAATTAAAAAATTAATTCTCTGTTGGTATTTATATGTATCACACTGTATCTGAACTGTTCTTATCATAGAAAAACTAAACTCGGTGTAATCTTCAAGAAACATAATGACTAAATAAACTAATAAGAAAAACAGCACTTTTTGTTTGAACATATATTTGAAGATTTCTCTTACAATTGTTTCGACCTTAGGGTCATTATCAAAGAGAATTTACTACAGTACTGACTAGACAAAATATGTACAATCCCTAAATAGCTTAAACTATGGTGACGTCACAGATCTGATAATAACCAAGGGGTGGGGTTTGAACATGATTTGTTTTTGGTTGTTGACCAAAATTTTATTTTTGTCTTTTACAACTTTTTTAATTTCAAGGTTTTCTAGAATTTTGTTTTACCACACTGTGGCTGATACATATACACCTGATGAAGTCACAGTGTTGTGAAACAATACTGTAGTGTACAATAAATAAATTCCTCGAAACCGTTTTGTTTTATTAAATTTAATTTTTAAATTAATTTTAATGTTATCTAACTCTAGTGCGTGTTTGTTATCAATGCAATGTTCTGCCAAACCCGTTGATTTAAGTTGTTTCTCAATGCTTTTTTCGTGTTCACTGTTGCGAGTTCTTATGGCTCTGGCAGATTTTCCTATACAGGAAGCAGAGCAATCCTTACAAAGCAATTCATAAACACTACTTTATGTTCAAACCCCACCCATCTGTTATTATCGGATCCGTGACGTCACCATAGTTTAAGTTAATTAGGGATTGTACATATTTTGTATACTGTTTTATAATGACCCCCAGGTCGAAACAATTGTAAGATAAATTTTCAAATATATGTTCAAACAAAAAGTGCTGTTTTTCTTATTAGTTTATTTTGTTTTTATCAAACTGATTTACGTTTCTATTCATATATAGAAGCTGCTTCGTCGATTCCATTGGACAAATAGATACCTTAGTAACACTCTTGTTTAACCCATAAGATAGGACAGTTAGTAGCATCAATTGATTACTGCATAACTTTATCAACTTCATTTTTGATGTTTATCGAGAATGCTTGATGAGATCTAACATATTGAAATCGTGATCCACATCTGGTAGTTCCGATAGACTACTATCAAGTTTTGACCACCACAAAACGCTGCTGCAATTGCGGACATCCCATTCAGACAAATTCAAAGTCGAGCGTATTATGTTTTATTTACAACATGAATCCGCGGTCGAAATAAACCGTATACTCTCTGAAATTTACTTTTTCCGACAAACGCCCGTTGCGGGGTTATAAAACGTGTTCAGAAATACGTAAAGTGCACGAGCATTTATGTATGTATCTATCTATAACATGGGCAGCACTAGACGTTGATTTACAACACAAAAGATGGATAAATTGATGGATGAATGAGAAGGTGGATATATGGGCGTGGTAGTTGTTCGTCGTTTTCTTATCTTATATTTAGTGCGTGACTTGGTTCGCACGAAGTAAAGCTTTAAAGCAAATTCACATCACCAACCATGGTATCAACATTTATAAATGATTAGGTACTACTAAAAGCTCTTTAGTCCCTTATTTAGGTGTTAACGGAACTTTATACCATCGCAGATGAGTTTTCGTTTACTATAAATAGGTTATATAAGGTGACCTACTTCAATATCATCATTATCATGGGGTCGTCAATCTGAAGACTGGTTGGACACACACCTCCACTCCTTCTTTTCTTTAACCAATCTTCAGATTTTCCTGAAAACGAGAACAGCCTACATCCTTGCCTATTAGCGAACAGTAATTTAATCTAGGCCATCCTCTATCCTTCTTTACTCCTTTCAGAAGTTGTATAAGCCATAAATGTGGAAAAGATTAGTAAAAAATCCCTTTGTGTGTTTCATTCCCATCAGCTACTTATACAGATAGACTGGGTGTCCCTCCAACCTAAACTGTAGTGCAGAGCCGAGGGATAGGGCGTAAGGCCCTCTTCAGCCTCCTTGCAGGAATCGTGGGAATGGGTGGGTGGTGTGGTTAGAAAGAGAAAGATGAGACGGACGAAATGAAGACAGAAGAGAAGTGAAAGATTATCTGTGGAATATTACTGCCCCAGCATTTGCCTAAATGATCCAAGGAAACCACAGAAGATTTGGACCAGAGACCAGACGTACTCGGAAGCGAACCGGTGACTTTCTGAATGCTAAGCAATGATCCGCTCAAAGAATTGGTGAGCAATGGTGGTATTTATACATAACGTTAACCATAAATTTGGAATGAAGTCGTATTGATTTTTCTGTACCTTCACCCCCTTTCTGAGTTCGTCTAAAAGTGATGCCGATTGTGGCATATAAAGAAATTGTAAACATCAACATTGCAATAAAATGATAGAACGTTTAGTGTCGTTTCAAGATTATTCAGGTTCTTAATTGATTATTACAACATGTGTACAAATGAATTGAGTCTGAGCGTCGATTTGTTAAAGTCAGTCGTTGTTTACCATATACAGAGCTCGCGGTGGGCGTGTACAATCTCGCAAACATACATATATCTTTATACACCACAGATATATTCACGTATATTCTTCTGCTCGATAATTATTAAGTGCAATACGACATTTTACCAAGAAAAAATTAGTGTCTGCCTTTTGTGCTGTCATAAATTAAGATATCGTTAAATTTAAATTAGTGAATCCGATAAAACGAAGCATTAAGTTCAGAGTATCGACGAAGGAAATAGCGTGAGACTCTGTATTCATAAGTGTAGAAATTTATTAAATAACAGATTTACAAGTATTATTAATTCCAGTTGTAGAATGAACTTAATTAAAGCAGTGATAAATACGTAAATATTGCAACAACATTATATAGGCGTCGAAAGTGCGGAGATATGCACAGGGTGCTTCACTTGATTTAAGAACGCAACATTAGTACAGTGCCCGGCACCTAAGGAGATTCAGAAGCCATAAATCATCGGGCGCGCACTAGCAAAGCTTAGCCCATTTAGGACGGGGATAATCGACCGATAGGCATAATGATAACTGCTCAGCAAGGTTCAGTAACGTATTGGCAAATAGTTGCAAATTAACAGAGTAGAGAAGTGGTTGTTATGGTATGAATGAATTCACTTGTGTTCCGTGTTCAGTACTTTTTCTCTCAGTGATACGCGCCGCTATATTCTTATTGGCTCTTCCATTTATTGCTATGGTAAAAGTTTCCGCCTAGCTACCTGTCAATCTGACCGTCGCTGAATATCCTTAGGTGCCGGCCACTGTATTATTTTAAATATTGTTTTGTGGCGGTTAATACAACCTGCTTATTTCAATTTAATAATGTAATAATCTATTCTAAATCTTTTGTATTATATTTCTTTGTGTGTGTATGTAAATATTTCTTAACGTTATCTTCTATAGCTTTTGTATTCTATCTATCTGTGCCAATAACTTTTATAACTGTACTTAATATATAATATATTGTTATTGTTGGTTATCGTATTTGTTATTTAATTATATTTATTATTTTCTAATTTCCAATACGAGAACCTAAAGTTTTACATCTTAAATTGAGGTAATTTAAGCTGTGATTAAGTTAATTATTGTAAACGATTGACATTAACTGTGCACTTCAAAAGAGGTCAACATCTACAGGATCTATCAATTGCCTCTAAGTAGATTAAAGAAAAATTTATTACTCTCGTCCTTAGTACATGATTCTGCTGTTTCAATAAAACTGACAATAAGAGTCGTCTGTCAGAAATTGCAGGACATTACACACTGTCTCTAAACTTAAACCCATAGTGGTGGTAAGAAAGTAAGATTTGGTTTAAATTTAGCAGTTTCCATAAATTCTTAACCAATCACCCTCTCACGCCCCCGTAAGTTGTTATAGAGACGAAGGATATGTCCCTCGTTAAGGTACATAAAGTTCCTGGGATCATTCGGAATTTCACTGCTAGCACCTGACCAATAAATTGTTCTTCGTATTTCGAACGTTCCTGTCTTCCATAACTCAGTCACTTTTAAACGGCGCATACACACTTGTAAACGTCATCCTCAGTCTTCACCTTGGCTATGTAACCTGTCTCCTGTTTTACACAACACGTGCGACTATAAAATGGATTCGAATGGAGAAGAGACTTGTTTAATTGCCGCGCTTTACTTCTTATCGTGTTAATTTAAAATCGACTGTAAATTACTACAGGTTATTCTATTTCGTTTACTAAAAGTCAAGGAAGTGAAGTGGCTAGAAGCAGGCACTCAGACATTGTCCATCCGGCTCGAAGGACCACGAATACTTTCGTATATACGTTAAACGACTGTTAAAATGTTAATATTACTTAAATGCTAAATAATAACAAAAACACTAATAAAGATAAATAACAATTTATGTACAACAAAAAAAGATAAATATCACAAATGAAATATATATATAAGGCAAATAAAAGGTACAAAAGAAAAAGAGGCACAATTAACCAAAACAAACAAAAATATAAATAAAATAAAACAATGTAGTAGTTGATAAACTGTGTAGAGGTATTAAAAAAGCCTTTAGGTGCCTCATACTTATCAGCTACTCATGCTGGTGGGCGGGCAACGCCTTCGACCAACACTCTAGTGCAAAGCCGGAGGGTAGGGCATAAGGACCTCTTCAGTCTCCTTTCAGGATTCATGGGAGTGGGTGGGTGGTGGTAAAGGAGAGAAAGATGTGACTCGCGAAATTAAGATTAAGAAGGGAAGTGAAAGATTATCTGTAGAATATTACTGTCCCAGAATTTGCCTAAATAGTCCAAGGAAACCACAGAAAAATTGGACCAGAGCAGCTGGACCTGGATTCAAAGCAGTGATCGAAGCCAGTAGACCACACCGCTCGGTGTGTAAAGATTTTTCAAGGTATTTATAGGACAGGGTTGTTAGTAAAATAGATGCTGAGCGGCGTGGTCTAGTGCTCTAGATGATTGCTCCAAGTTTTCTGTGGTTTCAAATGCTGAAGCAGTAATATTCCACAGATAATCTTTCACTTCTCTTCTGTCTTCATTTCGTCCGATTCAACTGTTTCTTCCTATCCACCACCCGCCCATTCTCACGATTCCTGCAAGGCCTTACGCCCTACCCTCCGGCTTTGCACTACAGTGTAGGTCGGAGGGACTGCCCGCCCATCAGCACGAGTAGTTGGTGGGAATGAAACACAAAAAAGTTAAGTTAAAGTTAAAAGTAAAATAGATATTCTAGAACGAAAAGTACCTACTAAGAGTGATAGTATTGAGACTAGTTAGAAATACACAGAATTGTATCATTTCAACACACTAAACGACCAAGGTTGGTTTGTTGCTTGTGAAAATTAATATTATCAAACCGCAATATTTCATTAAACCGTAACGAAAACGTGTGATCATCCAACCGAGGAAGCGTCACATAACGAGAACGAGTAGCTATCGTAACTATTTATTGCATGTTGGTATCTTTTGATGAAGCTGACGGTTGTGATCCGTATATTACAGTTAGTCGTTGTCAGGCAACACCGTATTAATAACAACGTCACACAATTCCGTGGATTCATATTAAATCGATAGATTTTGAACAGGGTGATGAAAACCCTTCAATAATACATGGGACCGATAACGTAACAATAGATACATACCGCAACGGCATAAGGTATATAAATATATGCTATTCTATATATACCAAAATAGTTTGCTAACAAAGGGATATTGTGTGCGAAGAGTGATAGACGTTAATAATTGTATCCAAAAAAGAAGGAATTAAAATCCTTATTCGTCTAAATATTAAGATCAAAGATCTCAAATTTTGAATGCGTCCTACCAAGTAGGCACAACGAACTGAAAGCCATATCCTACGACCGGTTTCGACTTATCGGGTCTCATCAGGTGGGCGTTGGCAGAAATGCCTTTACAGGCTATATTAAAAATATAAAATTTTAAATATGTTGTATCTTCGTCTAAGAATATATCGGAATCAACAGTGTAATTCAATGCCGGTAGGAGTATAAGCCCTCAGAGTAGTTGTTTCTGTTGATTCCATATTTATATTTAAATTTTTATATTTATTAATAACTCTTATTAATTTCATGGTTCTAATTATTGGGACCGAAAAAAGGCCCTGATATACATTAGTAGGATAAGGATATGACAAAATATATTGAGAAGTGTTTAATTTAACTACAAATTCAAGTACAAATTAATGAAGAACAAATTAGGTTTGGTTTATGCACAAGTATTTGTGTTTTCCTCATTCAATATTTCTTTTTATTACGTCCTTTGATTCTGTATAAACGACGAGTGTTTCACATAAATTTTATGTTTCGTTTCGTAGAAGTTTCAGTAAGACGGATGTTATTCGAGTGTGGTCTATGATACAGCACGGGCCAGAGGCATCACGTCGACACAGTGGCCTTTTTGTCTCGCACAATTTATAAACGCCACACCGTGACATGGGATTAAGGCATTGCGCGTTCAAGTAAAAAGGGGGGTTGTGTGGATTGAGCCTCATGTAGCAATGCTCTTTGTTGGTGGCGGTGAAATTAATACCTTTGCGAAATTTAAGATTATTTTTCGGACGGGAATTTATTACGATTACAGTGAATAAAACTACCAGCTTGCTCGTAATCGTTCTGGTATTATGTGGAACTGAATAAAAATGATGCAAATAAAATTTATAGCTGTCTCATGTTACTGATGATTTAATAATAGCTAAGGACATAATTTATTAACCAGATAATTATTTTCATCCGGTAAGTTTTTGACATCGAATGAAACTTTACCCAAGGTGTTAATATTTTAACATATAGTTCTTAAATTCGAGTCGTTGTTATTCTCTGTATACATCTTTATTTGGAATACTTTATTACATCTGCGCCATCTAAAGGTGAATAGGTCCATTAACATAAGTAATCCGACTAATATACATATTTAAATATCGCACAAAACGACTTTTTTATAAAATGGATTTCGATAAAATCGAATACTCATGTTAAAAACATAAAATGTTGTTATTTGTATGAAAATATAGAATATACATCGTATAATAAATTATATTGAATTTAATTAACTAACTATCGACCTATATCCCTAATATCAAATTTAGCAAAACTATTTTAAAAAAATATATATATAAGGATATCAAAATTTTTATACAAATATAAAATTATAGCAAAAAATCCATTTGGATTTCAACACGGATTGAACTTGCAGCCAAGCCAAACCTAGATAAAAGTAAACCAGTCATGTCAACCTTCTTGGATTTGACCAAAGCTTTCGATACTGTGAATCACAGAATTCTACTGGACAAACTAAATTGAAATGGAATAAGATGTAATGCTCTAAAATTATTAGAAAATTATTTAAATAACTTAAGGAGCATAAAAAGTCTATTATTGATAAAAAATATAATACTGGTTTTGCCCAACATTGTTTTGTAAATAATCATAACTTTAGTGCAGATAATTTTAATATTTTGCATTGTATAAATAAAAGTAAAAGTTTAAACCTGTTAGAGAAATTAGAAATTCAAAATACCATTTTTTCATAATAAAAATATTACAAATGAACAATGTGAAGAACATAAAAGTCCTATATTTTTAGCCCTGTTTCAATAATATTATTTGTTTTTACCCCCACTTACTTAAATATATATAGTGATGTTTCTTTAGATTAAGTTAGTTTCTACTCAACTCTTTGACAATGGCCTGATAAGCCGAAACAGTGTAAGAGAAGTCTTATTAAAAATTTTTTAAAACCTTACAACAGTGTTTGTTTGATTTCTATCATTATTAACATGTTTTACAATTTTCCAACCGCACCCTTATCTTATTTTGTTATTATTAGTTTATAAGTTTTGTTTTATCTACAGGGATCGCGCGCAGGTGTTCTATACCTACAGCGATATAATATTTGTAATTTACATGTACCTGGTTAATAATAAATAATAAATAAATAATAATATTATACGAAAATATACAAGATTATTATGGACATGTTTTTTACTGTTTTAACAATACAATGTTTTGATGTCGTTATATTGGACCGTTAATTTTAAGATTCTCGTTTATTAAGACTTGTAACTTTGTGACTTTATGACGTCCGTTTTTGGACGTCATCATCGATATTGTGTACGCGACTCATAAGTAAGGATCCAAGTGACATTATTTATTACCATTGTCTGGAAAGACAAAGAACCCCGTCTTTCGTACTGATACCCGGTACATACATAATTCATTGGCATAAGCTTTTGCTGAAATCTTTTCGTGTGCTGTCATTGGACTATTTTGAAGTAGCTCATTAAAGGCACATCGGAATAGCTGACAGTCGATGTCATAAAATTCTCATTTTCAAACGATAAAAAAAGTCGATCGTATGTAGTGTAGCAGTGGCGTATCATGTCAGAAGCGGTTCGTAAATTTACAACTTGATAAAGCTATCAAAGAATGATACATGTATAATAGTTATAAGTAATTGCAAGTTTCCGCGGTTGTGGTCTATCACAATAACTATTATAAATAAAAAGAATATATATACATACAGGGTCATTCAAACTGAGTGGTGCATTAGACGTTTTAGGGAAACTAAGCATGTTACAGATTTGAAAATTTGGGTGTTGGGAGTAGGGGGATCATGGATGATCTATTTAACTAAAATAATTGCAACTGTCGGGCACTTCCAGTTATACCGGAAGTTGATGTCAACTTTCTTATTTTAAATGGAATGGTATATTTTTTATGATAAATTCGTATGAAAATTTAAGGTGACTTTAATAACCAAAACCTACAATGTATAGTTTCTGAGATAATTTAACTTATTGGATAAAAGATTGCACCGCAACCCAAACAAATTATAAAGCTTAGTTTTGGCATGACGCTAGACTTGGCTATTACTAGTAAAAAAAGTAAGTGCTCGACAGTAGAAATTATTTTAGTTAAATAGATCATCCTTGATAACCCCTACTCCCAATCATTAGTTACCAATTTTAAGTATTTACTACAAGGTTTTTAATAAATGTAATTGTTTAAATCAAAGAAATCATTAGTGTTTAAAGAATAAAAAGCTACCCCAGATGCAATAATTGTGAAAAAGTTTATATAGGATTAACTGAACGAAATATTCTTACCAGATTCAAAGAACATTTTCATCGTTTAAAAAACAACAACTTATTTTTTGAACACTAATTAATCTTCTGATTTAAACAATATACATTTATTAAAATCTTGCAATAAACACTTAGAATTGGTGACTAATGAAACTGTGTCAAAAACCTAAAAAACCAATTTTATTATTGTTATTCTATTCAATAAACTGATGATGATTAATTAGTGGCCGAAATGTACATCTGTATTAGTTAAATAAATAATGTTTTGTGATGCTTGTAACGCTTTTGTTTTTCTAATTTTAATTTTAATATAACTATTTATTTTCTTTGTAAATAACCTCTGACTTAGTTTCTCAAAAAGGGTGGCTAAATGGCAAAATCTAATCATTTGGCGCTCTCAGAAATTTTCAATTATTTTTTTTTATAAACAATGGGGAATTATATAGGTAGGTAGAAAGTTTTATGTAAATATTTTTTTATTTTCGGTAATTGTTCTTACAGTTAAAACTACTAATTAGATGAATTGCAAATTAACTGATGTTTCCTTTGTTTGTGTGGTATGTAAAACATATCACCATTATTCATTGAATAAAGTTTTTGTTTCACCACACAGGACAGGTCATTAGGACCATAAAATATCCAACGCAAATGTGCTAATAACTGTAAACCAACAATTACTGCTGCTTTACACTACATGTATATGGTAATTTTATGAACAGTTGATTATGAATCATATGAAATATTAATTCTGTATCATAATAAAAGGATATTGCGCGTATGTGGGTACGTTTTACATTTTTACCACAATTTATTTCCGCTAGACCACAGCATTGTCTGTTAAAAATTGTACAAACAGAATATTAAGTAATAACAAACCAAAATATCAGGAAAGTGGTTAGTCAAAAGAAGGACTAAAAAAAATCATGGGCAAAGAAGGGTAGTTGAAATCTGTAGACTAAACAAACTATTAGATGAATGCAGCGTGGATCGACCAAGGAAGATATTGAAAATTGTCTGTAAATAGGAATATACCAAAGGTTTACCATAAAAAAAAATACTAAAATAAAAGTAGTTGTTTTCATCAAGAGACAATAAAGAAATGAATCTTACAAAAAAATTACTAAAATTTACAGGATTTTTTCATGCTTATAATATAACGCTATTTATGCTTTGTTGGAAAATTATTTTCTCTTTCTAATAAAATAATAATAATTATTATAAAGTAAAAGAATTAAAACACTTGGCAGTTTCACAATGTTAATTTATTTCTCTGACGATCGTTTCGGTGTTAAAACCATTTTCAAAGAGTATACAAAAGTTGTACTAAATATTATAATATAAATTTGTTCCTTAAATACTATTGTATCCTATCTTTGTCTACATGAATTGTTACGTTTGATAAGGGTGATATAACGAAATCTAGTTGTTCATTAACAATGGGAAGTCCTTTTTTTTTAATGTTTCACCAAGTGCCAAGCGATTCTACAATTTCAAAAAATAATTATAATAATAATAATAATCTTCTAAGAAAAACAAGTATTTTTTTGTTGAATGAGTATAAGTAGGTAAATAGAAACAATTTTGGTTGAACATTTGCGTATGAAAAAATCAACGATATAGGCATATAATCTTATAATAATGGTCAAACGTATAATTTACTTACAACCATTGCAATTTTCATTTTAAGAAACGGTCACTGTTCAAAACGAGTATCAAGTGGCGATCGTGATTGTTAAGGACAATAAATTTCGGTCGTTTTAATTTCCATTCGCGAAACCATAAATCGTTGTAGATGTCGCCCACACGCACAGAAACCTCGTACAGGAAACAGTACATCAAAGAAAGATAAAATTTGCATGTGCACGTAAATGTCCTCGTCTTCTTTATTAGCGGGGTTCATAAATCGCGACCACTTCACCGGATATTAATGCATGTGCGATCCCCGATGCTCGTCGCATCAGGATCTCCCCATTTTTGCCCTCTCACTTCGTTCTATTCGCTCACTCAAATGCGATAACGATGATGGGACACCTACCATCAACACCACACTCTCCATTTCTACCCATGCACTTGTATTTAAATTACTAGGTAATTTTCTCATTCCTTGCAGCGCATCACACAGTTACACAAATACATTCAGGAATAAACCTATTTTTTCGAAAATGTCTGCTAGGGTATAAGATAGCAACTCATTTCTTTTTACTTCTTTATCCTCAGTTAATTATGTCACAAAGATATTACATTTCTTCTAAAAATGAACTCCTAATTTAAGAATTATTAAGATGATTCTTGTTGAATTTTAGGGTTTTTCGTAAGAACTGCTTGGGTAAGAAAATCGTTCCATTCGAATAATTGCAAATTTCACTTTTTAATATAATGGAAATTATGTGGTTGTTGGTCACTTGGTGAAACATGTTAATAATATAATAAGAATAATGAAACACTTGGTATAGGTTTAACAATTTCTATTTGGATCTTGCCGATATCGTTTCGGTTATTACACAATTATCAAAAGAGTATTAAAAACTGTATTTGAATGACTGTTACAAAGTGCTTAAGTACTAATTGATTTTAATGCGGTAGCGGGTGGATTTTAGGAGAAGAGATAGGGAATAATCAATTAGTTCGTTTGTTACGTTGAGGCTTTTATTTACAGTTTTTGTTATCTCTAGACTTTCGAGTAGTCCTAATTTTTTTCCCTTACTATCATTATGTAAAATTTTGAAATGATTGACATGTAAATTATGATTATTAATAATACAGTGGTCAGCGAAGCCTGTACAGTTGTCCTTTTGTAAAATTATAATTATACTGTATTTACATTAAATAACAATATTAAATTAACTGTAGAAATAGAAAAATCAGCTTCAATAAATTTTTAATGACTTAACTCTTTCAAGAAATAATAATAAAATTAATTTCGACATTAACAGAAAACCCACCCATACAGCCATAATACCCTATGCTAATTTTAAACACTGATAGAAAAGGTTATAAATGACGAGGTATTATAATAATAAGAAGAAAACAAGGCACTAGGACGTGAAGAGCTGGTTAGAGACATGTTAGAAGCCAAAGTAGGTGTAAGAAAGGGCTTACTATTCTAGATTAAATTACTGTTCGAAAATATGGATAGGAATGATCTTTTATGATGATAATAAATTTTTAGTGGTACCCGCCCTTTAAAAATTTTTTTTGTTTCATTCCCACCAGCTACTCGTTCTTGTCGGCGAACAGTCCCTCCGACCTACACTGTAGTGCAAAACCGGAGGGTAGGGTGTAAGACCCTCTTCAGCCTCCTTGCAGGAATCGTGGGAATGGGTGGGTGGTGTGGTTAGGGAGAGAAAGATGAGACGGACGAAATGAAGACAGAAGAGAAGTGAAAGATCATCATGGAATATTACTGCTCCAGCATTTGCCTAAATGGAAAGGAAAGGAAACCACAGAAAACTTAGACTATAGCAGCCGGACCCGGGTTCGAACCGGTGACCTCTCGAATGCTAAGCAATAATCTAGACCACTAGACCACACCGCTCGATACAGTGGTACCTAATAAGTGTTGAAATTTTTTCGTGATTCACCTAAGTGTTTGGAGTTCTCTGACAAATAATTTCCTAGTTACGTAGTGTATAATGTCTATTCTATTATTTATTCACTTAAATTACTATATTGAAAGTGCTGGGATAATAAAGAGGTCGATGATACTGTTGGGAATTGAAATATCTACGTTGTCGTACCTCCACATTGATTGGAGTCACTCAAATTGAACCTTTTGGTGGTCTTTATGCATAACCGATTAATAATTGTCGATTTAAGGGTAATTATAAAGCGATTTGTGGGGCTCAAATGTATTAATGAGAGACTGTTTAATGCTGTGACGAATTAATGACCGTTTAATTGGCCATCTTTACGAGATGATTGCGACGGTGCATTCGCAAAAATCCTCGTTGAAATGATTGTTTATGGGCAGATGTCGGGATGCTGGAACGTTTTCAATACTTTTTGCCTTTTATGCAAACAAGATGATGCGTCAAGCTTCATACGAACTTTTAATTAGGACTAAAATTACACCCAGTAATTAAAAGGTTTATGATAACCATCTGTTACAATTTCGTATGATAAAGGCTACACCGCTAAAACATTTTATTACTTTCGGGCTGGACGAAAATTATTGGTAGACGTATTAAAAATAAGGAGTTTTAATATTACCTGTAATAAGAGGTAATTAAAAACAATCGAAGTATTATATATAAAAATACCTTTTCAAATACCATATTAGATATATTTACCTACGGGTAGGTATATTTTAAATCGAAAACCTTTTTGTTTGATTAAATTGGAAAACACACCATGTCAATTACAATTATTTATTACAGACAAACATGCTTCATTATCACAACTGACACAAATAGTAAAATACGATAACACTTCTTGTTCACTGTATCAGCTACAATTATTGGACGATACAAGACATTTAACACCTGTAACAAAAAAAAAGAATCAAATTAAATAGATTCTAGCTCTACTTTGTGATTATAAATATAAATATAAATATAAATATAAATATAAATATAAATATAAATATAAATACAAATATAAATATAAATATAAATATAAATATAAATATAAATATAAATACAAATATAAATATAAATATAAATATAAATACAAATATAAATATAAATATATATATAAACAACGAGTATCATTATCAAGCGATTCTTAATGAATGGATACAGGTACTTGTTGAAGGGTTTATATAGATAAATGGACTAAAGGCAACTAGTGATATAAGTAATGTTATAAAATTTTGTACAGAGGTAGATGATTTTGTTTGGGTTTTTTGTTGATTTATGAATTTCTATTGCTTCTAATATATTTAATTTAAATCCTTCTTCTGTAAAATGTAGAACTTCAAGATTTTCGATGTCTAGGAAGCAGTGTTTACTATTGATGCACTGGTTAGCAAAATTAGAGTCCGTTTTTTGTAGTTTAAAGGACCGAAGGTGTTCTTTAAAACGGATTTTAAACTGTCTGCCAGTTTGACCTACATATAAGGCATCGCATTAAGGACATGATAATTTATAAACTCCACTTTTTTGGAAACTTGTTTATTTTCTTTTGAGTTGAAAAGTGTTTGTTAGCGTGGTGGTTGATCTGAAACTTACGGTGATGTTATGGTGTGAAAGTGCCTGAGCGATTTTTAGGGATACATTACCAAAATACGTCAGAGAAACATATTTTTTATTTTTATTTTTGTCCGGAGGGTATATAATATTATAGCAAGCTATTTTATACTATTTTTCATTAATTAAATTTTGGATAATATGTTTATAAAAACCATTTTTTTCAGCTATATGTTTTATTGTCAATAGTTCTTTATCTAAATTCTCTTTTGGTAGAGGGATCGTGAATGCTGGGTAGATTATAGAATTGTAAACGGCTAGTTTATGCGATAGCGAAGTGATAAAACAAAGTAATTTGGGTTTGTTTTTAATTGTTTAAAAAAGAAACAGTTTATAAGAATCTGTGTACATTTGACAGGCTAATAATAGCAAGCAAAACTAGGCTGTTTCTCGATGCAACCATTCAGCAAACTGTAAAAAGAGAAATCCCCAGGCCCAGGCATTTGTACAGATAATTAGGTTAGTACCAACTATGTTTATACTGCCAGCATCGGGCAAATAAGATGGAAACAATATTATGCAACATATAAAAGTAACTACAAATTGGATGCCGGATGCGAAGCAAAATAAATAATAATTCAACCCAGAAGATAGAAGTGGAGTTTATGACACCCTTCTTGAACATAGCTCGTATCTATAGCGTTCTAATAATCCCTAACTCGAACCTTCTGGGGTTGTACTTAAAATATAATAAGTCCAATAACTAATAATTAAATATTTTATAAAAAGCCTAATTTTGAAAACATTTTTGACAGCAACAAAAACTATAATATCAGGTTCATTGTTAAACATTTTAATAACAATTTATTTAAAATAAACTAGAAAACGTTAGATACCTCTAAATCGTGTTTCGACCTTTCGATCACTTTAGAAAAAAATACAAGAGTAGAGTGCTTTTGTGAATACGTTTCCTAGTTTTAATTAAACAAATAATTATTAATAATGAAACATTTCCGTAGAATCTTTTAGCAGAGGTCAATTTCAATACATTAATGTTGATATTAATTTTTAGCTACTACAGATTATCTCAACTGTTACTGCTGTCACCTCTCGTAGATTAGTGGTCAGGTCATTGGCGGGTAAGACCAATGGTCCCGGGTTCGATTACCGTCGAGGGCGTGACAGCAGTAGCAAAGGTTTCCTTATTAATTTAAGGTAATTTCTAGTAGGTAAAAATCAATATCAACATTACTTAATGTATTAAAATAATTATTAAGAAAAGCTATCTTGAAAGAATTTTTAACTTACGGGCTCTTTCGACAGTGTGGATAACCAGGGTCTGGTTGTTTTTTGGGACAAGGGGTTGGACATGGACAAGCCCCAACGGCTGGTGCTACTAAGCAGGGTAACGGACATTGGGGTACACAAAGGGGCTCACACGGACACACTTCTTTTCGAGATGGACACACCGGTACTGGTACGCAGACACTTCCGTCCCAGGGCGGATACACCGGTGGCCAACATGGATCAAAGCAGCGCGATAATTGATAGGTCATTTTGTCTTTTACTTTTAATTTTGATTTGAAAAATATCCAAGAAAAAGATGCTCCTGTTGAGCAAATGTTTATATTGACGTTGTTTGTTTTACTGTTTTCTACACTAGCTTGGATCAAAAAATATTTAAAGGTGTCATAAACGTTTACAATTTTGTTAGATTGAATGAATGATAACTTACTTTATGAATAATAATTTTAAAAAATATATGAAAGATAATTTTTTTATTACAGGAATGAATGTGAAGGTTTACTAATATGAAAAAATAGAATTTCGTCAAACTTCACAAAATTACTTATTAAAACTGCTACAAATGTACATTTCAACCACAGTGTGGTCATCTTCAGTATATTGAACATTGAGTAATAGCAGGAAAACAAAATTAATCTAATTTATACATTCTTAGACACAAGAATTTCGACACACACCACTTAATAATCGCCTCATCTCTCTTGTGTCTAAGAGTGTATAAATTAGATTTTCTCTTATTATTACTCAATGTTCAAAACACTGAAGATGACCACATTGTGGTTGAAATGTACATATGTAGCAGTTTTGATAAATATTTCTAAAGTTTGACGAAATTTTATTTTTTCTTATTATTTTATGAACTTATTCACTAAAAAAGATATTTTTATATGAAAACTTATGTACATAGTTCTGTATTTTCATGTTCATTTCAAAATAGGAGATATTTTTATGATAAATTGCAATGAAATACTTTATTTTATTATAGAACCTCTGACATATGTTTCGACCTGACGGTCATTATCGATGAGTATTACAAGTACTAAACTTAAAATTACATTCCAATCCTTAAATATTAATTACCTATGTCACATTAATGGGAAAACCTAAAATTATAATTCTTATAAAAGTAATCGTGTTGAATTGGTACAAAGTTCTGTTTGATTATTCACTAAAAATTTATTGTTATGAATAGCTAAAATATGATTTTGATTTTCTATATGGATAATTTTTACATTATTAATATCTAAATTGTGATTTTTTTTCAGACAATGTTCTGTAAAACCTATAGTTTGTTTTTTATTATTTATGCTATAAACATGTTCGTTGATTCTGGTTTTTATGGCCCTTGCGCTCTTTCCGATGTAAATAGCGTTACAGTTTTCACAACTTAATTGGTATACTCGACTTTTTGTGTTTTTTTCCAGTTTTTGTTTATTGTTTACTATAAAGGAGCCTGTATTACTTTTGTTGACTTCTATAGTTTTAATATTTAATCTATGTAACCTGTTTTTAATTCTATTACTTATATTTTTGACATAATTTAGAGCACAATATATGTTTTTGTCAGGGGTATTTGTGAAACCAGAGATTAGCACTAACCTAGCCTGCATTTCTAGTTTTTTCTTTAAAATACTGTCAACTAGATTTATATCGTAGCCATTACCTATCGCAATTTGTTTTATAATGTTCAATTCTGTATTAAAAACTAATTAGTATTTAAGGATTGGAATGTAATTTTAAGTTTAGTACTTGTAATACTCTTCGATAATGACCGTCAGGTCGAAACATATGTCAGAGGTTCTATAATAAACGTTGAAACAATAACAAATATTTCATTGCAATTTATTTACAATGTTTCATCAAGATTGCATCACAAATAGTATTTCTGATATTTTTATGATTATACAGCATCTAAACTACTGGATATAGATTTTATGTTGCATATTATCAAAACGAGTTGTGGGCGAACCGAAAGTGAATACAAAGCGCAGCGTTTGGTATATTATGAGATAGAAAGGATTACTTTCAGGATTTGTATGTCAATATCCAATATAATTGTTAACAACACCTTCGTGTAAACTAATTTGACAGATTTACTTGTTCGTACATCGTTTACAGCACTGAAATATCAAAATACATAATTCTCACTCTCGGAATGTATACACCAATTGTTGTAATGGACGTATAAATATGTTATGATACGATAATCCTTTAATGAAGAATGACATTTTGTAAAATTATGTACGATATAAAGGCGTGAGACCTCGTGAAGAAATAATGGAGCGGGTGAAAACATCCGAAATGTGGGTGTACAGGAAAAGCCGTGGAATTTATTTTGGAAACGGAATATTTCGTTTTATTAACATCAAACAAGAAACAATATTTTCTGAAGTCCTAAGCTACTAAGAAGATTTAGCACCTACATGAAAATTTCTTTCTTATTTTTCTGGATCATGTGAATTAAGGTTTATTGTTAGAAAGGACTAAGCAATATAAAAGGCTCAGATGAAAACACCTTTTCCGATTTGAATAAAATTTGGTTATATATTCTAGTGGTTTATCATGTAAAAACTATTTTTGCAATATAATAAAATGGAAAAGAATTTTGCCTGAATAATCAATCAAGGTTAATGTTTCAACGAAAACTTTAAAAGCATAATTTCTATTACAATTAATTAACGTTTAATTAACAGTATAGTTAGTATCCATGAACTCGAAATAATATCCAAATTAGCTAGATTTAAACTGCTTAAAATTAAACTAGAAACATTTTCACAAAATTTGTTAGCAATTTCTGACACGTGTTTCAACCTTTCGGTCATTCTCAAAGAGAACTACTCGTGCAGTCCCTCCGATGTACACTGTAGTGCAAAGCCGGATGGTAGGGCGTGAGGCCCTCTTCAACCTCCTTGCAGTAATTTAATTAATTTCGCCCCGTTTTTCCTATATTATACTACTACAATCATTACTTTTAATCCTATAAATACCAGATTTCTTGAAAATATTCTTATTATCTAACTTATTGTTTACCAATAGGGTTTTCAAGTTGCTTTTATTTATAATAATTCCTGTTTTAAATAATTACAAATTCTTTGACTTATATATTAACATAACACATATAATTCCATTTTTGCTGTTGCTTTACCTTTACATAATAAAACTCATTTCATTTAATATTAGTTTTTACGTTTATTTTTCAAAAGTTTATCTATAAGATTTATATTGTAACCATTATTTTTTGTTATTTGTTTAATTAATATTAATTCATTATTAAAATTGACCACTTAATAGATATGTTGTTAACCTTTGTATTAAGCTATGAAACGTGGACAGTTTAATGGAAAAAATTTGATTTGAATTATAAGGAATAATGGCATCTGTAAATATTTTTTAAGTTAAATATTATATTCTAATTTATTATTGAGTGCAGTTATACTTAGTTCTAAAAAATTAAGCACACCGTTATTTTGAACCTCTAATGTAAATTGTATATTTTTATTTTTTGAATGAATTAGATTTAGAATAGATAGTAATTGTCTATTTCAACCTGTTTAAACTATGAGTATATCATCTACATAATGTGAATGCATTTTAACAATGGATTATTAGAGTTAAACAAATCAATCTCAAAGTTATTCATAAAAATATCAATAACTCCTGAAGATGCATAAAAAGGCGAAACACGTGTAGAGTTTGTTAATATATTTAAGTGAAATATTTCCAAGTGTTTTCTTCTATTAAAATATTTTTTTAATAATATTTTAGAATTTATGGATACAATTTTTCTCACGATTAGCAGTCGACATAGGTACTTGCCACGTATTTAATATTCGCTATTAGAAATGCCTGTTCACACATATTACGAAGTATTCGAGGGTAATGAACGATCGTCTGATGAAACGATAAGCCACCACATATTTGGTAAACGCGCATCATGTCATACTAATAAACGGAAGAAACTGGCTGTTCTGACCATGTCATCAAGGCCTGACTGGCTTTGCAACACGAACTAAACGGATACAAGAAACTCACACATCAGAATATGTCCAAGATTGTCCCTATCTGCTACTATGATCTTGCATGTTATTAACGATGAGAAGAGAACTAAAGTGGAAAGCAAATCTGATTTTTTATCATCGAACTCGTTCTTTTTTTAACATGTGAAAGTATCAAATATACACTGAGTGAAAATAGATGTTAAATTAACCATATTTCAGAATTGCATTAAAACACAAGAAACTTTCACAGATGTTTATTTATCAAGACTATGATTTCGCTACACTTTAGCTTTTTCAAGTGACTAAATTGACGAAATTTTTAATTTATATCTAGCTTAACTTAACAGGGGTGGGGGTTTATGTTTGAACAAGTTTAAAAGTGCTGAATTGCTTAGATCTAATTGGTCGTTGAGTAATAAGTCTACATTACAATTTTTCATTGTATTAATTTATAGAGATTCTAAAATGTTTAATTTTGAACTTTTTCCTAAAGGGTGTAATATTTTGAAATTTTTATTAAAATTGTGGTTTTGTAGATTTAGATGTATTACATAATTGGAATTTTGTTTTTTATTTTTGTAACTATTTAAATGTTCAGTTAATCTAATATCAAAAGATCTTCCGGTTTGACCAATATAGCATTTTTCGCTTGAATCACAAATTAATTTATAAATTACAGATAGTTTTGATTTTTCAGGTTTATCCTTATGATTTTTTATAATTTTGCCAAATTTATTCGATGTTTTAAATGTTATATTTATATTTTGTTTGCTTAAAATTGATCATATTCTAGTGTTTAATTTTCCTATGTATGTTATCCTAAAATAATTTTTGTTTTTGGGTGTGGCGTAAACTAAATTAATTGCTAATTTGTATAATTTGTTTTTTATAAACAGGATGGGCTGATTTTGAGTGAATAGTTATGTCGGTGAGTGTCGGTTTGTGTAAGATATTGAACTCGTGTTTGTTGTTATTTGTGGTCATAGAAACAAAAAATTTTGTGTTTCATTCCCACCAGCTATTCGTGCTGGTGGGTGGGCAGTCCCTCCAACCTACACTGCAGTGTAAAGCCGGAGGGTAGGGCGTAAGGCCCTCTTCAGCACCCTTTCAGGAATCGTGGGAATGGGTGGGTGGTGCGGTTAGGGAGAGAAAGATGAGACGGACGAAATGAAGACAGAAGAGAAGTGAAAGATTATCTGTGGATTATTACTGCCCCAGCATTTGCCCAAGTGATCCAAGGAAACCACAGAAAACTTGGACCAGAGCAGCCGGATCAGGGTTTGAAGCGGCGACCTGCCGAATGATAAGCAATGATCTAGAGCACTAGACCAAGCCGCTCGGTTTCGGTATAGTTGGTGTAGAAAATTTAAACTACCTGAGATTTCTTCTATTGGAAAAGTAATATTTTTGTGTAAACTGTTAACAAAATTTAAAGTTTTTAAGCTGCCTTTGTGTACCTAAAAAACAAGCTATAACATGATCTACGTACCTGAACCAGTATTGAACGTTGTTACTCAATAGCAGTATTTTTATTATTATACTTTCCAGATTGTCCACGAATATTTCCGATAGTAATGGGATTACCCATAATTAACCCTTTGGTGCAATTATAAATTGTGTTTATTGATTTGTTTTGTTATGATAGAAAGGGGATAAAGGTGGGGGTTGAAGGAAGGTCTATTTTTGCTAGTGCCTTAAAAAATAATAGGACAGTAAAGATAGAAAACGATGTATACTAGCAGATGTTGTTCTAGCAAAAATTTAACTGTCATCGAAGGCAAGGATTTTGGACAATATAGCAATAAAATTTCGAAAATGTTTCACAGGAAATTTATGACAGTGGAATTAATATTTGCAGGGCAATAAAAAAAGGATTTTTGGGTGTTCTATATCTTAAAAATAGTAGTAGATATTTTTGGTCGTAAAAAAATTAAACATTTTTTCTAAGAGGTATTACGGATGCAACATAATCAACACACAATTTTTAGCTGAATTAACAAATAACCAAACGTTTGCATGCTTTTCCAAACTATACACATGCTGTATTTACAAGATACAGTAAATATATAATGTATAGTCATCTAGTAAGTATGAAAAGTAATTAAAACGAATTTATTACTAGAAAAAATGTAAGAATAGTAGTAGGCAGAGCTATCGACAATCTCAGAATGCGGGGAGTCGCTCGAATCTATTTAGAAAAACCCATTTAACAGGAGGAACCTTCGAATTAATATTCATAAGATAAACATTCAGACAGTTAATATAACCAATGAAATTACGTTGTAGCCATAAAACTACATTTAAAACGGTGAAGAGCCCCACTGATACATAATGGAAATAGTGACAGATGTAAAATACTGTTCACCTACACTTCTTTCAGTTTTTACGTCATCTTTCAGCACCAACCACTGGGAGCCATTATTTAATTTTTTAGGTACCTCCTCGCTTCAAGGGAGCTAAGAGCATCAATTAAAGTATTGTAAAACAAAAAAAGGGGTTGAATAGTTCTAAGTGCTGCTTTGTTCGAAAAGGGGTCTTCACAATTGAGATAAGGGCATTGAGATCGTAAAATTTCAATTTATGAGGCATTTGGACTAACAAAAATGCTTTTTAGACACCATAAAGTCATAAATCTTAAGTGGACGTCATAATTCTGCCTACATCAGAAGCAGTACTATAATACATCATATTTGTCTATCGTTAAAAAATGATAAGAGAAAACATCTTTCAGTTGTCGTAATGTAATGGTTAATCAAACTTGGAGATTAAATAAAAATCATAAACTTAAAGTTACATTCTTTTTCAGAAGGACGCTTTCTTGTGCATGGGATTTTAAAATTTTTATGAAAGTTTTTAACAACTCTGTTTAACGAAAAGTAAAATATGCTGCAGAAGGAAATTGGAATTGTGGGGACCTATGTTCCCTTATTTTATTTTTCAGATTCATTTTTCTATATAAATTTTAACATAAAAATAGCTAGCTTTTGTAAATTATTTTGTATAAATTCTATGTAAATATTTTGCATAAAGTTAGTAACCCTCTTGACCATGTCTTTTCTCAAACGTGTTTTCTACTGTCTTGCCGTTTTCAATTCTCAGAAACAGCTTCCTTTTCTTTCGTTCACAAACAAGTCAAAATTTCTATCCCTTCGTTGCTAATCGCCTGCAACGGTTAATAATGAAAAGTACCGTTGCCCGATTCCTAACAAAACTACTGTTTCGTGTCTCGCTACCCTCTATATTTTTCGAAGAAATAATGTTGACTGTATCCTAACTTTTTTATCTATTTTTGAATCAACACTTCTTCACCGACCGCTATAGATATAACTTGTTTCGACCATTGTGCACATTTTTCATTTAACATTCAATTCAACTCAATTCATCCCTTTACTTTT
Organism: Agrilus biguttatus; assembly: GCA_963921985.1. Lineage (NCBI taxonomy): Eukaryota > Metazoa > Arthropoda > Insecta > Coleoptera > Buprestidae > Agrilus > Agrilus biguttatus. The sequence continues at coordinate 6,300,572 of OY998121.1, read as the reverse complement.
ATTTTTTCAATACTAACGGTTCTGTAAAAAATCATATAAATACATTAATGCGATATTAATTATTGACTTAATTTGTACCCACTACAGATTACCTCATACAATGATGGAAAAATTTGTTACTGTTGTCACGCCCTGGCCGGAACCCGAACCCGGGATCTTTGGCTTTACACGCCAATGCTTTTGCCACTAAGCTACGCGAGGTGACAACAGTAACAACGAAGTCACAGAACTTCGGATCAATGTATATTACTATTAATCATTAATAATGAAATATTTGAATAATTTTTAGTAGACGTAAATTTTCAATACAATAATACGATATTAATTATTGAATTAATTTAGCTTAGTGGCAAAAGCATTGGCGTGTAAATCCAAAGATCCCGGGTTGGTGTCCCGGCGAGGGCGTGACTACAGTAACAAAATTGTCCCTCATTGTATGAGGTAATCTGTAGTGGGTACAAATTAATTCAATAATTAAAATCGCATTAATGTATTTAAAATTTACCCCTACTAATAATTCTTCAAATATTTCATTATTCAAATTATATAAATTAACATTCACCAATTTTCATCAAATTAACGTTATCAAATCACACGCAACTCGACAGAATGTTATTTTGGAACACATGTACTAAAATAGGTATAGATGTACACTAGTTGAACCCGTCCAAGTTTGGACGCATGGCTGCTGTTGTGGATGGCACATAGCACTAACATATTAACCAAGGCATTTCTCCATACCGCAACTTAATTTAACCTAATGATTTTGTATGCGGGAGTTTAGCCTCATCTACTACCACATCCTATCTATGACCCTACGATGCAACGACTGAATATTCACATTTAAACGGGCTCAACCCGTCAGATGATTGGTGTCTAACATCCTGCAAATCAAATGTAGGGGCGGTAGTTAGTATTCCCTTTAATCAGAGTAAGACAATTCTATAATTTTGTATCATGAGAGGCGATAGCTCCACAAAATCACCTTACAAAACCACCTACATTCTAGCAACCCAGATAGGTATAACATTACTGTACTGTGATGCTAGATATTCTGTAACATATTCACATATATTTTGATACAGATGAGAAACTGTGGCATAAAGAAATAACCTACACAGTGCACATGTTTGCTCATATTAGCATGTTTGTCGTGCCTGTGTTTTGAAGTTTAAAATTTAATAAAATCGAAACATTATGCATAAAATAAAGGACATGATTTAAGAAAGGTTTCTGATCATTTTAAGTTGAAATTTTGGAAGAAAATTGCTAACGTTGTCGATGGTACTGTCATATATATGATATGGTTGTTTATTAAAAGCACTGTCGCAATTTCCGACATCGCGTACAAAGAGCGTGGCATGTCATCGTGGCAGCAACATTTGGTATGATCGCAATAAGTTGGCCGTTATGCAGGTTCATGTGGAAGTGTATTACAACAACGACTAGACGTTTCAATGGACGGCATGTTTCAAAGTCTGGCGAACTCTCTCGTTGCGCTACTGCAATAGACGAAAAAGTTCCAGTCCGTCGACGTCGTCGGGTCGAAAGCGTCACCATCGCCGTCGACGTCGTCGTCTTCGTCGGCTGACATTCTGTGTGTGCTTGACTGCTACATGTCCGACAGGAACACTAGCGATTCACGTTCAACATATGAAAGCTCGATGATATATAGCACGAGCCGAGACACATATGCAACTACACGGATGTAAGTTATGATCTACTTTTTGTACCACGGACACGAATTGCTCTCCGTGAAGTGGGTGGGTATGTTAAGTATAAGGAACAGTAAACGATAAATTGTCGTCATACATTAATGTCGCAGAACACAGAAAGCGGAATGACTGACTGAATCACTTTTTGCAACTACTAGATAGGTACTTTTTATGAACCGAAAGTAGAATATACATTCAGAAACATGTTCTTTGATTCTTTCACTAATTTATATTTCTTAGAATTGTGACGGCCTATGTCCCACTATCAAATTTTTCATCATAATAATTTTTGTACACAAATTTTAAGATAAAAGGTGAGGTATCCCACTTCTGTAAATAATTTTTCATATATTTGTATAAAGTAACTACCCTTGAGCATGCCTTTTCTACAAACTTTTTGTCTACTGTCTTCTCTTTTTCAATTCTCAGAAACAGATTTCTTTTCATTCTTTCATTCACACTTAAGTTAAAATTTCGATTCCTTCGCTGCCGATCGTTTGCAACAGTCAATCATAAAAATTACTGTTGTCCAAACTAATTCGGGAGGTCACCGGTTCGAATCCGATCCGGCTGCTCTGTCCAAGTTTTCTGTCGTTTCCTTGAATCACTTAGGCAAATGCTGGAGCAGTAATATTCCACAGACAATCTTTCACTTCTCTTCTGTCTTCATTTCGTTCGTCTCATCTTTCTCTCCCTAACTACACCACCCACCCATTCCCACGATTCCTTCAAAGAGGCTGAAGAGGGCTTTACGCCCTACCCTCCGGCTTTACACTACAGTGTAGGTCGGTGGGACTGCCCGCCCACCAACACGAGTAGCTGGTGGGAATGAAGCACACAAAAGTTTTTTTTGTCTCGCTACCCTCTGCATTTCTCTAAGAAATAACCTTGACTGTTTTGTATGCTAACTTTCTATTTTTGAATCAACACTTGTTTTGACCATTCTTTTCGACACTAACAGCTCACAACTTGTTATTTCAACAGAAAATTTTCGTCTATTGTCCGGTATCGATCGGTCCCAAAATGAAACGCTCCGCCTGCGGGGTGCTAATCGATTCACCGCACACACGTACACGTTCGCTACAGTAATATAATATGGGCCCTTCTCCGCCTCTTTTTACTCTTAATTCTGTTTCCAATATAGTGTCTTTAACTAGCTCTTCCTGTCCTACTCCTTATTAATTTTTATAGCACCCATTGTTTTCCTACATTTTCTAATATTTCCAACCTTTCCTATCCACAGCGAAAACAAATAAAACATATAATACAAGAGCCGATTCGTGCATATTAATCTCGAATACAAGGCCAAAGCGCCGAGTGTCAACGTCATAGATGTGTCATAAATATGAGGCCCAAATGCAACAGGTTAACTTACACTGATCCTAGTCAAACTTAAGAAAACAACTTTGTGTTTCATTCCCACCAGCTACTTGTGTTGTTGGGCGGGCAGTCCCTCCGACGTACACTGTAGAGCAAAGCCAGAGGGTAGGGCGTAAGGCCCTCTTCATCCTTCTTGCAGAAATAGTGGGAATGGGTGGGAGGTGTGGTTAGGGAGTGAAAGATGAGACGGACGAAATGAAAACAGAAGAAAAGTGAAAGATTATCTGTGGAATATTACTGCCCCAACATTTGCCTAAATGATCCAAGGAAACCACAGAAAATTTGGAGCAGAGCAACCGGACTCGGGTTCGAACTGGTGACCTCCTGAATGCTAAGCTATAAGCTATTATAAACGTATTAAAGAATTTTGGTTGTGAACACTTATAGGATATAAATTGCGAAAGCAATATGTGTACTGACGTTTTGATTACATAAAGGTTTTAGGCTCCATTTTACTGCCGTCCTTTTAGTGATTTTTTATGGTGAAATTTACTTTCGGGGTATATGTGGTTAAGTGTAGGGATTGTAACTGTATATATTTGGGGCAAACTGGTCCTTCAATTAAAAAACATTTCGATGAGCATAAAAAATCAATAACCCAGCTTTCAAGAAATACAATTCTCGTAAACCATTTAGTACAAAAAACAAAAACAAAATAAACATAATTTAGATACTAAAAACTTCAAATTATTGCATATTCAAAATAAAGATAAGAAACTAGGTCTCCTAGAAATATTGAAAATAATCAGAGCCCAGAATAGCAATAAAATGTTATTGACTGACCAAATAAATCTTGGGGTTTCCTCCTTATTAAAAGTAGTTTTAGGTATAACACAAAAACAACTAATATAACTTATTACCACCTTATTCAGTTCTGTACCTATTTAAAAGAAAATTGTCTTTATCTCGTTAGTTAGTATGTTTAACTCTTCGATATTGGATTCATAGCCGAAACATGTAAGAGTATTCTCTCAAATAAAAAAGTGAAACAATAGTAAGTGTTTTTCTGTTGACAAGTAATCTATTGAATTTCATAATATCATTAAGAAACATATATGGGAGGTAGTAATACCGAGGTAAAACTGTCCACAATTCACACACAAAAGCACCTTGGCAAAGAATCTATGATAATATCAACATTTATTCAAAGTGCAAGCAGCAACCGCCATGAATTTAAACGATAACATTTCCTGGCATTCAGAGCGCAATATTTATGAAAATTTACCAACTGCATTCCGTCTATCTTTCTCTCGATGTTTCTGATTTATGTGCCGCTTTCAATACCTATACATGTACTATTGGCAACTTTACTACTATTACTACTACTACAGCACAAGTACCTATCGGTTGGGACTGGCGCTAGTCAAATAACAGTAAATACCAGCAACCAGACGAGAGCGGACATGTTGCGTGAAAGCATATTGCAGATAAAATTTGAAACGATCTCCCGTTTTTGTTTCTCGTCGTAAATTCAAGAGCTGCCGCCACTTTAACATTTATGCATCTATGAGTAGAGAGGCACTTCCGAAGATCAACCCCAACTCCATGTACTTATTCATATATGTGTATAAAAATATAAAGATCTAAAATATACCACCAACCACTTTATTATTGTGTACATAATATGTATTTTTAGGGTTACTACAAACACCCTGTATATTTAAAAGAGATCTAGCAGTATACCAATGACGTCGCGGCGCCGTTGGTTTAAAGGTCAAGCATTATAGGAAAACAGAAAACAAAAAGGATTTATGTGTGACGATTTTTATACAATTTTACGGTTATTTCAGTTTAGTTTTCTATTTATGTAATTAATTAATGTTAATTAATCTTCCTGAAAACCTCATAAATCAGCTTCATTAGTTAAAAGTAATAAGAAAGTACGAAGTATATGTACCTCAATGTCTAATGATGCAGAAACATACACTTCAGTTTTAAATAAGCACTAATTGCATGTCCCTATTAATAGTAAAATAATGTATAATTATTTCTATGTTGTGCATCATGTGTTACCATAAAATATACATATATCTTTATTTCTAAGATGGAATTCTTGGTGATATGGTTATGAAACATTTTTAATATAAATGTTGAGGAAAAAATGCTTTTTAATGTTTCTGGAATTTATTGAGAATAACTCTACATATGTTTCGGTTTTATTAAACCTTTATCAAGAGTAATGTAGTAACTAAATTTAAAGTGCTTAAACTAATCCTTATATAGGTACCTGGAGGTGTTATTGTACGTTTGTATGTGTTTGGGAGTTACTGTTTGCTTATTGGTTATATTTCGTTTTTTCTGAAAAGCCCTTTTAATTTCCAGTTGTTTTATACAAGTTATTCGTTTTTCTTTGTTTACAGCATGTAACAGTTCTATATTATCTATTTCTAATTCGTCCTTTTTTTCTATACAATGGATACTTAAGTCTGTAGATTTTCTTCCACCTTTTATACTGTTTATGTGTTCTTTTAGTCTTGTTTCCAAACTCCTACTTGCGCATCGCATTCTTTACAATTTATTTTATAAACTTATTAAAACATAGAAACATAGTTATTCCATCCAAGAACCGAATATTCTATAATTAATAACTGCCCTGATTAATTCGATGTAACTGCTTTTTTTAATAATTAAGAAATCAGTGCTGTTTGCTAATATATTCAAAATTTCAAAACAAAGTAAAATCGAAAGCATTGAGTGACAATAAAAAAAAAATAATTTAACAAGAAGTTGTGGACTTATAAGTATAAAACAGAATCTCTAGTTTGTTTTTAAAGTTTTGTACTTATCTGAGCGATTCATAATTAATAGAGAAGACAAAGCAAAAATAAACAAATAGAGAATTCAATCTCATCATGGAAAATGTAATTTTTATGCGATACATAGTTATAATTAATAGCTGGTAAAATAATTAGTATGTAAATTGTCACTAATTATAGATCAAATGAAGAAAACAAGTGCGTCCATAAATTAATGCTTCATGTAAGAGTTAATAAGCAAGTGAAGTTGAAATCCTGATTGCGATAACATATCTATACGAGGTGTTGCATTGCTAGTCATGCCAAAAAATTATAGAAGATAATATAGAGGCTTAAACAAATTGTTACTGATGGGTGAATGAAAAAAAAAAGAATTTTTTGAAAAACTGATAGACAGATAACCCTTGAATAGGAGTCTTAAGAAGATTACCCTTATCTGGTCAGAGGTATAGAAATGGTATTGACATCTTTGACGAATTACCGAGCGGCGTGGTCTAGTACTCTAGATTATTGCTAAGGATTCGGGAGGTCACCGGTTCGAATCCGCGTCTGGCTGCTCTGGTCCAAGTTTTTTATGGTTTCCTTGGATCACCTAAGCAAATGCTGGGGCAGTAATATTCCACAGATAAACTTTCACTTATTTTCTGTTTTAATTTCGTCCATCTCATCTTTCTCTCCCTAACCACACCACCCACCCATTCCCACGATTTCTGAAAGGAGGCTGAAGAGGGTCTTATGCCGTACCCTCCGGCTTTGCACTTCAGTGTAGGTCGGAGGGACTGCCCGCCCACCAGTACAAGTAGCTGGTGGGAATGAAACAAAAAGTTTTGTTTTCACTGATGAAGTGGCTAAGGAAAGAGACAACATATCCCATTGTTCTTTGTTTTCTTATTTGTATTTCATTATTGAATTGAATCTTTCGCAACTCTTGCACCGAACAAAGTTAAACTGTATTAACAAAATACTTTAATTCACATTGATACCATCAGAAAATCAGGCTTCCTATTCAAAATAGCACATAAATAACAACACTATAAGGACCCTATTATAACGAAGCAGCCTGTTTACCGTTCCTCCGATTTACATGTATCCCATTGCAATAAAAACCATTTTGGTGGATAGATTCATAGAAATAAGAAAACGAAAATATAGATTGAAATGTTTGGCTAGACGAGTGAATTAGTGTGCACCTTTTCGGAGACTGGGGTGGTAGCAAAGACGATATCTACCGAATAAAATATGGTTTCCTTTTGGAAAACGTAGAATAGTCGTAAAAATGTCACATTCATTACCCAGATGATAGTTTTAGAGTTGTTTGCGCAATCGAAAGCCCGATGCATTCTTCTGCGCAACAAGAAGAAGAAAGAAATGCAATAGAGTAGAAACCGACTGGCGCTGCAAGACGTATCAATAAAATAATAATACATTGCATTCAAATCGACGGCGATGTTATAATACACATATACGAATGTATGTATACATATATATCTGTGTGTGTGTGTGTGTGTGTTTATCTTGAATTACTCTACATAGTTGACGATAATAAAAGTTAAAGATTAACCGGTTGCTTTTATGCCAATAAATTGCATGCCGCGACTGCACTGATGCAGAAAATAATATTTTAGAGCTATGTACGAACAAGTCCAATACTAATCGTAAGTAAATTAAACGTATAGAGCAGCAGAGGTGCTCCACAAATTGAAAGAGAAGTCACCAATGAAGAAAATAATCTGTCCGAACTCAGATATATACTGCCGGTAGGAACCTAATACTGATGACGATGAGAGGAATGGCGGTCGTAAATTCTTCATTAGATTAAAAAAAATCCACAACGTTATTATCGTAAACAGAAGCACACACCGAACGGATTAACCACTGGGATAGTTTAGCGGCAGCATTTTGTTGTTTTACATTTAATCTTTTGAATAAATAATAAACATCATTTTTGCCCTTTTTGAAACAAAACAACCAATAGAGTAACCATCTCAGGGCTACCTTTTTTTCTTGTTTTCGTAGAACAGGGGAAATCTTCAAAAGACACCCAGCGTTCCGTACAACTGGGTAGTGTCGGATTCCCGAGGGCATGAATTGGCATCTGATCTCATCATCAAGATTTTAAAAATATAAAATACAAATATAGCTAATTTGCTTTTTGTGGATTGGAGATTACGGTATCTTGAAATTTAAATATTTTTGGGCAACTCTCAAGTGAAATTCAAGTTCGAAAAGTTCAAATACAATGATGATACGAATGTTTCCTGTTTTGAATCCGCAATATTAGTATGTTGTTTTTTTTAGTGTCCTCTTTTTTTTGAAGATACAACTATGGAGAATTGAAGAAAGCCCCAAAAAGGTTTTCACATTTGATGCATTCTTCGACGGCGAACACAAATGTAGCCCCAGATAAGTTTTACCACTTTTCACATATCAACGTTTAAATGTATTGGGGCAATTCTGAGGCTAGATTCTCAATGAAATGACTACTCCGTTGGTTATTTGATCCATTTATTTCACGTAGTAATATTCACAAAACACCAGATTCGGAATCAGTATGTCAGAAATAACAACATAACATTATTAAAAATTTAGAATACTGTGCGCAAATAGTTAAAGTTAAAATGTAAAAATCGGGTGAGCACAGAGCGTTATCAAGAAAGGAATTGAGCACAGGGATCATACAGGTAACAAATAAAAATACCGATGATAAGAACAACATTAACGTTGTAATGTTCCCAAATATAACCGGTTTGTAAGAGGTGGGAGAAATTAATAAAAACAAGGGACTACTCTTATGCAATTATAGTTATCATTGTCTTGTAGAATAAATAACATGTCAATAAAATTTGAAACTATGTTCAGTGAACGAGGTAAAGTCCGAAAACAATTCTAGAGTTGAAGCTTTTCTGGATTATTTCGTTGATACGTATATAGACGACTTTCCAACATTTACCTACCTACTTCTTCAAAAAGAACTCAAATCCTTACAGATATTTTAAAAGAAAGCTGATAACATGGCTTGTGCTCAATTCGGGTGTTTATTTAAATACATGCAGGTAAAAAAATCTTTGTGCTCAATTCAGGCGTCCGTTTGTGCTCAGTTCATGCTTATTAATCGTTTTTGTGCTCAATTCAAGTGCACCGAAAAATCGGTTTAGGACTTCGGACTGACAATGCTATATGATGGTGATACCTCTGATTGAATAACAGATACAAAATATTTTGATACAGACTTAAAAATGACCCAAATTAGCTAATAAATATCGTCTTGCAAAAAAGTAGAAAATATACTGAAAGTACGATTCGGCTCAGAATATACAAAATGTTTGGAAAATAAGGAAATAGTAACTATCTGTGTTAAATCGGTTGTAAATTTTGGAAAAGTTGAATAAACATCAACAGTCGTAACAAATCAGTAAATTTATAATTAGAACGGTATAAAAAGTAACCATCGAAAGATTTGAGGGATCGGAAAACAGCTAACAAGGCTCATAAAAATCAAACATTTATCTCTGGCGCCGTGCATTTTGGAATCGATGTTTAGATTTAAAGTTATCTTTTTCCGGTACGGCCAAATGTATCTTCACATTAACTATTTTTAACCGGAGCAATACAACAAGATTGTATCAATCACCACAGAAATTCTCAAAACCCATAAAACATTGCAGCAGCTACAGCCACACGTATTCCTACCATTTAGTAACTACTTACCATTGAATTCAGCCTGTGGTCGTCATCAAAATAAATTTACGGACGACTGACGCTTTTATTTATGCGCTGAGATAATTAGCAGGCCAGGAAGCACAGGAGATCTGTGGTATAAAAGTAGTGGTGGTGTGGTTCTTTTTAAAACAGATAACATAAAGGGTCCGTCGCTCAACTTTCGGATACGAACACTTGTATACATGATAAGTAACAGGCGGGCTGGCGTTAAAAAAATTACGTAAGATGTTAATGCCAAGAACGAACTGTAATAATTCTATGTAACGAAGTCATCAAACTAATTAACAAAATGCTCCCGCTCAATCAGACCGCACTTCCACTTATTATGTTTTATGTATTTTTAAATTAAAACAGTTGAGTAAATAGAGCAAGCATTCCGGAGTTAATTGACAAACTCCTAAACCCAGAATGTATCTACTAATTTTTACTACTAGCTTTCGACTCATATACGAGGGTGAATCGAGAAGTTTCCCGTCTAGCATTCTATAAGGTTCTCCTTTACTAGCTTACATACCAACTTTCAGATAAGTTACTCTGCTAGCATATGTTTGAAAGCCTATTGGAGATGAGGCCTTCGTCAGTTTCATAAAAATGGAAAGGGTGTAGTTATAGTACAAAGTACTTCTATAGTAGAATTCAGATTCGGACTAAAGGCCTGTAATCTAAACGAACACCTAACTGTTCGTTGGTCGTTTTTTTGCACGAGTGAAAAACCATTAATGCAGCCTACTGACTTCTCAGTCAGGTAAAACTTGCTTATCGCCGAAAAAGGAGGACGCACCCCATTCGTGACGTGTTACTCTTGCATGATAAACCTAGGCCTCATATCGCAGCTTTAACGCAGGCCTAAATCGATGAAATGCACTGGACTCAGCTGAAACACCCTCCATATAGCCCAGACCTATCCCCTTGTGATTTCCACATCTTTGAGCTCCTCAGAGAATCAAGAATCACTAGGGGGCGAGCGATTAGGATTTCAGGCCGATGAACAGATGGAGGCGTTTGTGCGCAACTGGATAGACACCCACCCTGCTTCTTTTTATGAAAACGGGATGAAAAAACTACCAATGCGTTCGGAAAAATGTATTGGCCAACAAGGGGATATGTCGAAAAAGAGAGAAATTTGTGTTTTTGTGAAACTTTTTAAAATAAATGTTTTATGAACAAAGGCTCGTTTATATTTGATTAATCCTCGTACATAAAACTTTTTACCGTTATAAATGTAAGACATGTTTATATAGTAGTTTATGATTATCTGTTGGCCATAAGCAGAGAGAACTATAGTCAGAACGTTTTAATGAAAGACCCATTTCATCAATTACATCGTGGATCGTTATACAACTGTCATAAATCGCAAAACAATTGAAGATAACGAAGAAGGCCGACTACGAGACAGCAACGATCAAAAGAACAACTGACGACCAATGCTAGTTTCGAAAGTACGGAGATGCTGATCGCGATTACTGACTGGTAAAAGATAATCTTAATTTATTGTCCCGTCCGTTTTTCTTCAACTGTATTAATTACCACTGTTGTAACCAAGCGTCCGACCACCACGCCAACTACGTGGGTACCTACCTGTCTTCAAGAATAATGCAACCAGTTTGTTTGGTGTTTAGGTAACCACTCGAATATGATACAGTCTGAACGGCTAGAAGTCGAAAATTGATCCACGAATACAATAACATTCGTTGCTTGATGCTTTGTTTTGTCTCGATTGTATCACACATTGTGCATCGATAGAGTTGTAAATGTTTACCCTCTCATTTTGACGGTTAGACAGGCAGACAGACGTACCGCCAACTGTCGGTGAACTGCGCCAATACTAACTACCGAAATATGTACACACATATACATTATACACATACAAATTCGAGATGCAAGAGTAATTGACAGGGTAACAGACGTGTTGTTCATATCTGAATTGCATATGTTTCGAAACATTTGGGCAAACACTTGTGCTTGAATTTATGGCTTCGTGTGTTGTGTTTGATGTACTGTGTCACGATCCCTCACGCTACTATACGAAATTAAAAGTTTAAATCAGAATGCAGAACTTCTGAAATAAAATATCCCGAGTAAAGCTCCTGGATAGGACTGCAACAAGTAATTTAGATCAACAATGGTATAAGTGGTATACCTACTACCGGTTAACCACGTACCTCTACTTAAATCTACCCTGAAAACCAGAAAATTCCACATGCCTAACTATTTACACATACAGAACTCTAATATACAATCTTTACTCCAGTTTTTACTTCATGTACGAGGGTGTATCAAATCTAAACAGGAAAGCGAAGATGGCCTTTACCGTCAGGGGAAAGGGAGAACGAACCGCAATTCGCTCGACTCATTTTAGTATGAAAAAAACAATGAGAAAGGCAGAAACGCATGTCTCCGTGGAGCAACGGATTATTATTAGGTTTTTGGCCAAAAAGGGGCTGAATCCAACCGAATTTTTGCGGCAATTACAGGTACATTTTGAGGACAACACCCTGTCAAGAATTCAAGTGTTTGCATGAAGGATGCAGTGGAAGGATTTGTGCTCCAATGATTACAAGAACGAGAACGTCCGAAGAGATTCTACGTTGAGGGGATCAATGAAGGCAAAGACACGCTTGACGGCCGGAAAGGTAATGGCAATAGTGTTTTTTGATCGGCAAGGTACTTTTCACGCTGATTTTCTCCATGATCGACGCACGATTAATGGGAAATGTTATTGTGATCTACTGGATGCCGCGAAATTGTCATTTCGAAGAAAAAGGAAGAAGCAATAAGTCGAATGTGATCCTTTTGGATGACAACGTTAGGCCTCATACGGCAAATGCTACAAGGTAAAAATTGGATGCTGGGAAACGCTGGGACATCCGCCATATAGCCCCGACTTGTCCCCTTCTGACTGCCATCGTTTTGGTCCCCTAAAAGAAGCGCTTGGCGACCAACGTTTCCACGGGAACGACACAGTGGATGAATATGTACTTCAATGGTTGCAAAAACATCCGAAGAATTTCTACGATGATGGCATCCAAATAATCCAAATGCACAGTGGTGTTATAATAAAATGATAATGTACAAACGAGATTAAACTTTATCATTAGCGACTTCTTAATACAATGGCAGGAGAACGACTAACTAACCTGTTAAAAATAGCCCTACTCATACAATACATTATAAAATGACAATACAATATATGTATCGAGTCATAACATCCTGAATACATATATAAAACAATAAGGCGCTTTATTCGTTGCCTGTTGAACTAAATATTCCAATACGGGGGACTATGTAGAAAAATAGTAAATGTATCGAAGTCTAATTAAAAATAGTTGGAATTGTTTTCAAAACCAATCCCGTTTATATTTGATACACCCTCGTATATTTCTAACTAGCCATTCATGTCCCGGAAGATGTCCTACCATAATATCTCTCCTTATCATTACTGACTTCCATTGAGTCCATTGCTTTTTCCAATACATTCTCACTTCTAACCCCTTTTATATCTACTGCATTTTCGTAATTCTACAATCACCCCATCCCAAACGCTTCTACCTGCTGATAACCGAATGTCAATGTTCCCGAGCTAACACAGTTTCTTTTGAGGTGTGATAGTATCAATTTTTATTTGATGTCCCGCATTACATTAGGATGTACAGTATACAAAGTTTAAATGTTGATGTAATTCAGTGGCAAAGATCCATTATTTATTCACCGTTTTAATAAGTTTCATGTGATCATAAAGCTTTCTCGTCTACCATCGCCGCATTAATCCTGCTTGCCACTGCTATAAAAACGTTTCGTTTTGGATGCCGCCCTATTTTTCTTTTTTAATGCTGATGAAAGGAAAACGAGATCGTGTTCAGTACTCATCGTATGTACGCTCAACTTTTATATGTAAATTGTATACCTGATGCAGTCAGTATCCAGTAAAGCAGAGTGTAAAACCGCCCGTCGCGTCGGTATCATGTCTAACGGCAGACAAATTATGGCCCTTGTACGGCGGTATTAGCATTCAGGAATTTATGTTAGAGGTTACCTTAAACTCCGTGGAGATTTGTTACCCTGTAGGAGGCGGTCACTTTCCCGCACGCACGGGGAATACCCGAAATGTTTGCTCTTGGGGGCCACGGTCAATAATTTAAACTTCTGTCTAAATTATTCAACAGCAGGTGCATAGATAAAACTTAAGAGTTTTGGTCCAACAAATTTGCGGAATAAATCTTAAAATTCCACGCCGAAAATGGAAAACCGTATACTTCTGGACACACTTCTGTTTAAAAAATATAAATTATTATTTATATTCAAAAAAGAAGGAATTAAAATTCTTATTCGTCTAAATACCAATTAAGATCAAAGATCTCACATTTGGAACGCGTTCTACCAAGTAGGCACAAGGTCGTGAGATATGGCTTTCGGTTCGTTGTGCCTACTTGGTAGAATGCGTTCCAAATTTGAGATCTTTGATCTTAATAGGTATTTAGACGAATAATAATTTTAATTCCTTCTGTTTTGGATATATTATATCTTCGTCTAATAATACATCGGAATCAACAGTGTAATTCAATGCCGGTAGGGGTATTAGCCCTCGGAGTAGTTGTTTCTGTTGATTCCATATTTATATTTATAATTATTATTTATTTACCTAAATCTTTCATGAACAATATTTTAAAGTATATAATGTATAGTTCAAACGCGTTGACAAATAATATTGAAAAAAACATTTCGTAGATTACATTACTGGTAGGTACCGCACATGCCTACAGCTATGCTGAGGCCTCTGGTCATACTCAGGTTGGGGAGCTTTAAATGTATTTCGACTAAGTCGACAGTTCTTATATTCTGTTTCAGTTTTCTCAGATTTGACGAGATTCCGATGTCAATCTCATATCATATAAAGGAAATTGTTTTCCCCATCGTAATTTTAAATCTCGAAGGATCAAAGCACTTGTGTAATTTACAAGATTTATTTCAAAGTTTACACTTAATAATCAAAATGAAATTTGAAAGGGTTTTTGTACCCAGTGAGTCTATAGAAGAGCTCAAATATATCTAAGTAATATTTAGAAGAATTAGGATGGGTATGTTTACCCAGCGAGTTAACAACAAATAACTAACTATGTGTCCTGGAATAAAAACATAAACGAAAACTGCAAACTATATAAAATTATATAATCAATTGTTGAACTGGTCGGATCCTTGTGAAACATTATTTTAATAATTGAAGGAATGAAAATCACTTTTAATTGTTTCAAAATATAATATTGTAAACTGTACAATGTCTTTCTCAAGAGTAACAGATTTACTAAATTCCTGGTTTAAACCAGGAAATAGCAATGTAAAAGAGAATTTTAATCTAATAAATTATTGTGGAAACACCACTAATAAAATTTGTAATAATTTGGAAAAATTAGGAATAAACACTATAGCAGTGAATAAATGTAATTTAGGTAGTTTGCTTGTTAATAATAAAGAAAAAAATAGAACTGCTACAAAAAGCAGGCATTTACAAATTATCACGTAACAGTTGCAATGCGTCATATATTGGCCAGACTGGCAGGAATCTTGGAATTTGACTAAATGAGCATTAAAAATCCATTTTAAATCAAAAACACAACACGGGATTAGCGACACATTACATAAATAATAACCATTTTATCAATTCGGATACTATGAAAATTTTACATAATGAAAGAAAAGGGAAAATATTGGACTTTTTAGAATTTTTTGAAATTAAAAAAGCAATAAAAAATAAATAAACGAGAATATAACAAATGACCAACAATTTTTTTTCAATACGCCTTTATTAGACGCAAGATTAGAAGCAGGGTCATCAGGTATTTCTTAACAACGAGAATGTACCTGAAAATTTTGAAATTATACCCACAGAATACCGGCTGTTACCTGTAAAAATATATATAGACGATAAGTATGACCTGAAAATTAGTAAATGTGTGAAAGACATTGTTGTGTCGAAACAATATTTTAGAGTTTACAATAAAATATTTTGAAACATCTAAAAGTGATTTTAATTCCTTAATTATATACAATTATACAAACATAATATTTCTAGGTATCTACAAATGGAATAAATTTACAATTGATTTGAGTGTAACGTAGGTAGTTTGGAAATACTACAGTCCACTTTACGTGACAGTACAAAGGGAATTGGTTTATCTGCCTTTATGATGGTCCGGACCAGGTCAGTCTTCAAAAGTACTTATGAATACAGAAATTCTAAAAATTAGACAAACAAATAAAGTACGATATATACAATGAATCTATACAAGTATAATAATTTTTTTTTTATGTTTCATTCCTAGCTACTCGCGCTGATGGGCGGGCCTACACTGTAGTGCAAAGCCGGAGGGTAGGGCGTAAGGCCCCCTTCAGCCTCCTTGCAGGAATCGTGGGAATGGATGGGTGGTGTGGTTAGGGAGAGAATGATGAGACGGACGAAATGAAGACAGAAGAGAAGTGAAAGATTATCTGTGGAATATTACTGCCCCAGCATTCGCCTAGATGATCCAAGGAAACCACAGAAAACTTGGACCAGAGCAGCCTGACTCGGTACAAGTATATTGAAAATGGTACAAAAATTAATAAAAGCTTCTTAATTCACATATATTTCATTATCAAACTCTTTTACTCTTTAGTACTTATTTATAGGTACTCTATTATGGGTCATTTCAATAATTCTTGGCCGAGGTACATATACAATGTTATATAACTTTAATGGCAACATCTTCCGCTGATGGAACAAGAAAAGTGATCGTAAGGGAAAATTGTAGAAAAGTAATTTTAAAACGAAATCGGACTTGAGTGAAAAAGGTGGTTATCTAATACGTTTTTCCCGTAATGGAATCGTTAGAAAAACCAATTGGGAGGCAACTGATCACAATTTCTAAAGTAATTCGGTTAAATGCTCGCCTAGCTCCCTACTGCTTCTAATTGGCAATTCATAGCTATTAGAACTAGAAAATGACGCGAACCGAAATCGGTGCTTTCTGTTCTACACAACTAATGCAATTGTTCTAGCAACCGCGATTCGGATGAAGCACGAACGAATCTTTTGTTCACATTAATTGAATCTGTGCCCTATTGTCAATGCGCTTTTCTGTCATATCTAACGAATTCCTTCTACGGATCCAAGCACCATGAATGAAAGATAAAGACATTTTCCTACGTCGCGACGATCCTGGCAACTGACATCGCACGAGGGCTCCGCTTCCTGTTTTTACACTTGGTGCACTCGTTTATATTTCAGATGAAATTGTTGATGAACCTTTGTCTAACGTACAGATTCATTGTACTTTATTCATTGAAATATTTTCAAAAAAAGAAAACTCTTCCAATGTCTATTCTATGCAGAAAATGTTCAAACAAATGATAAAACAAATACAATCAACGTTCAAACTATCTATGGTGCACTTTTTGTGAAACATTGTTGAATAAACGAAGAAAGAGAAACGAACGAATGTTAACCAATTTATTTATTTGAAACTCGACAATTGTTTCGTGATTTACCCATTATCAAGAGTAACATAATACTAAAGTAAATGTGTAACAAATGTTATATATACATATATGCTAATTAACCTAAGTTCCTAAGTAAGAGTAGGGAAGAAAAATTACCTAGTTCTAATTGTTATTGTTTGCTCTATATTTATGTTATTTCGTATAGCCCTTTATATTTCTAAACTTTCTAATATTGATAGTTTTTTACTTTTATTAACGTTCGTGTGTAACAATTTTACATTATCTAAATCAATTTTGTGTTTATAAAGGGTACAGTGTTCAAAAATGCCTATGTTTTGGGGTTGTTGTAGCAATCGTATTAGTGGACTGTATTTTTTTGTTTGTTTATAAATAACGTCGAGAAATGTACTAATCCCAGTTAACACACTAATTTATTAAAGGACTATTAAAAGATATAACAACTATAAATCACATTTTACAGGTAATTCTATTATTTAATACGTGCTCTCAGGTATCGATCATTATGGATAAATGTTCACGCTAATAACGCTCTCATGATAGTGACGCCACAAAGGCACAGCGCCGCGTACCTGCATGTAATTCTTGGACGTAGTGAAAACAACATAAGAAACAATAATAAAATGCATAAACAGTCTATTTTACGGATTTTTTTATTAACATCGTAAATATGCTCTTTTGATCTGTATAAACAGCTCGGCCAGATTGGCCTATATAAATAGCATTACAAGTATCACACGAAATTTGGTAAATACCACACTTATCTAATTGCTTATTTTTTTCTCTTGTTGTTGACTATAAGATTCTTTAATGTAAGAGGATAGTTTTCCACTGCTTTAAGGACTAGTTTCCGTAAATGAACGTTAAATTTATGGGTAACATGATTAACAAAATGTAAAGATGCATATTCTTTTTTAAAAATAACACCGAGACTATCATTATGTATAAGTTTTTTAACTTGTTTATTTACTTTGTTTTTAATGTATAAGTTAATGTTTTATAGGAATGTAAAAAAAGCGATTATAATACAGCATATATATTCAGAATGAAAAGATATAATTACTCAAGAAAGTTTAACACATGGGCTGAAAAGTCCTGGGCCTAACAAAGAAAACATGTTTTTTCCAGTGCTACTTTAACATTTCAATACCACTTTTGTAGAACAATTTATCTTTTGCCTCAAGATTCGAGCGAAATTTCTTGCCGGCGAGCATTCCTTTGAGGTCTACGAACAGCCAGTAGTCGCTGGTAGTAGTCTCCAAATCTGGAGAATATGGTGGATGTGGGAGCAACTCGAAGTTCAATTCATGTGGTCATGTAGTTTTGCCATTGTTTTGATTCAATAACACTATATCATTACTAAAATTCACTGTTGATGGTATTTCCCTTCATAAGATAGTCGATGAATATTACACCACGCACATCCCAAAATACCGCGGCTATAACCTTTCCGGACGATTATTGTGCTTTCAACGAGCTTTTGCGCTTTGGACGAGGTTCACCAGTTGCTGTATATATATATCACATATAGACGAAAAAATTCCGGTTTGTTACGTTTAAATATGGCTAAAAACTAAACACTGCTCAGAATCATAAACACGTTCTTGTTTTTGGTCAACAGTGAGCAAACGTGGTACCCACTTCGACAGTCATAGTCTCATATTTTCATAGTCAAATGCTCATTCAATATCAATATAAAGTCAACATGTTCTTTTGATATCTTTACGATTTCAGCTAACTCACGCAATTTCACTTTTCGATCATTAAAAACGATTTTGTGGATTGTTTTGATGTTTTCTGGTTTTCGTCATGTGGACGTCCACTGCGTTCGGAATCATCAATGTCTTTATCTTACGACCACGTTTGAAGTCAGCAAACCAACGTTTTATTTTGTTTCGATTGTTTCCGATGGAGCGGAGTCTCCATAACACTTTTACACTTTTTAAGCAATTGCTTTGCTTGAACGGTATTTTTTCCTATCAAGAAGCAGTGTAAAATTAAAACACGAAATTGTTTTTGATCCATTGTTTTAAAAATAATAAATGTAGCTAGATAAAGTCACTCTTAGCACAATAACTCACTAATAACTAACTAATGAATAGAGTATTATGAAATTTTAACAACTGTCTTTTGAAGGTTAGTACCTACTAACTGAAAAAGAGGTGAATGCAATAAAACCAGCGCCTTACTAACTAACTACTGTTATTCGTCCCATTCTGTTACGTAGATACAAAAAAACAAGCAAAAAAAGGCCAAGTATACATGTAAGAGGTCATTTTGACTCCTTTAAGGAAATTTATCGAACGATCCCAATAACTAACACCAAGACGCGGACGTTGGACTGGCGGATGGACGTCTCGGACGGCCTCAAGCGACAAATAAACGTCTAGTAAATGTCAGTAATCGGATATGCTTTTAAAACGGTATAAAGGCAAGAAGTGAGACCGCAGTCACACTGCTGTTATGTCATAGAAGTTCGTCAGACGCATGAACAACGGTTTTTATTGAGATAAACCAAAAGAGCGTACGGGCCGCATTAACACTTGAAGAACTTGCTTGACAACGTGAATCAGATAATAAACAAACATAAACGTATCGTTTAGATCGGTTCGTATATATGTACCTACGTACCGTAATACCCCATTGGTATTATAATACCACATTCCTTGCGTCTCCACATTATTATATCCAGTGTCCGACACAGCCATTTACGGGATCTGACACAATTTGCTGTATAAGATCCATTTCTTTTTTCTAAAATTGCACCTTACGAACGACAGGTGTCTACAAACTATGTAATTTAAAATTGTGTCCATCAGGTCGAGGGGTAATATAATATACCATTCAGCAACCAGAAAACATGTTTTTGTGAGAATAAAGCGAGGTGCTTCATGGCGACACAGTCTTCAACATTCTCGTTGCCGCACCTCTTCGTGAGATAACTAAACCCAATTTACAATTGTTAATAGTTATTGTCAGTGGCGGTTTTCCCTTACGGCCATTTGGCCACTGATCCGCCATACCCGCTTTGATTGATCTTCTTCAATAATAAAAAAGAATATCGTTCAAAAGAAATGGATGATACTGTTGAATATTAAGATGGAATTTTAGGCTCAAAATTAAATAAAAGATCTAATTTTGAAAACAGCAGTTAACAATTGTCATACAACAATACTTATAAAAAACCTCTACTGAATAATAATGAAAATGATGCAGATAAATTAGTTTTATGTGTAATTTCTTTTGATGGCATTTTTTCCTGGTCTTAGCTTCGCTTTTAATATTATAATAATAATAGTAATAATTGTAACTGGTTAGTAGTTTTAGTTTTCCACATTTTGAATGATTTTTCGGAAAATACAACTATACAGTTAGGTAATCTAATAGAAATATTTCTAGATGATTTATAGAAATACACAAGTGTGTCTAATTCCTTAAACATCGTATTACAGTTAATTAATTGTATCAGCCTGTACTTTATGGAAATTTAAATACATACTGAAATTTTAAATTAATAAAACACAATGTGGAGTATACAAGTTAAATCATATAATAACACTTGTAATGCGCTATATATTGGTCAGACAGGGAGATCGTTCAAAGAAAGAACTCAAGAACATATTAAGAACTACAATAAAAACTCAACATTCATGAACCACATTGAAGACAACAAACATAAATTTAATTCAGAACAAAATTTCAAAATTTTACACAAATATAATAAAAGTAAAAAACTAGATATTTTAGAAACTTTAGAAATTAAAAAACAGATTAAAAATAACACAAGAATTCTTAATGAAATTGAAAATATCCACAATTCAATAATTTTAGACAAAATAGTAGAAATTTCAGCCCAACCCTTTAGACTAAGATAGTAGTAATACATATAAGGCAAAAATTGTAACATTCGATGTAAATACTTCTCCCGAAGATGCCCTAGTAGGATGAAACGATGGTAGAGAAAAATAAAATTATAGTTTAAATTGTGTTTTATTAATTTAAAATATCAATCGTATTACAGGCAGTATGTTATCATCTACTGATGCCTATTACGGAATTTCATATGTTATATACGATAAATTGTTGACCAAGAATTAAATGTTAGCTATGAATTTCGTAAATATTTTGAAATGATATGTTTCCAGTTAAACTTTGGCTTAGATGTGCAGCAAAAATTGATAAGTTGATAATAAATAACAAGAAACGTTAAGAAAACAAGTGCTTATAAGCGATTCAACGTAGAGAATGTAATATTAAATTTACAAGTGCAAGCATCTGGTAGTGAAAACTTCTTAAATTGAACTTCTCGACGTTTACTATTATACACATACATATATCTACGTAATACAAGGTACCTTGTACAAACTGTATAACGTTCTTGTTTGAGAGTTTCTGAAACTGCTGCTTGGATTTCGAGTGGCTCTTTAGCTTATATAGCATTCGCGTAATTAGTTCTTTGATAACGAAGTTTGTGTAAGCAGTTTTCATTCAATTATACTAGTCTTACCTCATAATACCGCCGTTCACTGCATCCAAATTGATTCATCCTAATTATATCAAGCTGAATACTTCGACGCAGCAATGGGATTATCTGGGGGAAATTATACAATTTCAGATTCAAGTAGCAATCACAAAATAGAATGAAAAAATTAATGTAACAAAATCGTATTACACTATTTTATAATAACTACATACAATAAAAAATGGTTTACTGTTCATTGAAGGGTGTTGAAAGGCTTCAAAGAGGTTGGTTGGTTGGTTGGTTTCTGTAGGTATTGACTTTTAGCTTTTTAAATTATTATTATTTAATAAAAAATAACGTAAACACTAATATCGCAACTAACAAATTTTAGACACAAAAAAAGGAACACAACAAGAAAGAGAAACAAATAGAAATAATTATGAATTAATAAATGAATAAAGAAATATGTTAAATAGATGAATGAATGAAAAGTACACAGTAAACAAATAAACAATACACATAGCGATATAAAAAAAACAATGTAGACAACTTACTGGAAAAGAGAACTAGGTTAGACAAGCGAGGACTTACTTAGGATAAAAAAACTCGTGCTGGTAGGCTCGGCTGTCCCTCCGGACTACACTGTTGTGCAAAGCCGGAGGGTAGGGCGTAAGGCCCTCTTCAGCCTCCTTTCAGGAATCGTGTGTGGGAATGAGTGGGTGGTGTGGTTAGGAAGAGAAAGATGAAACGGACGAAATGAAGAGAGAAGAAAAGTGAAAGATTATCTGTGGAATATTACTTTCCCACGCATTTGCCTGAATGATCCAAAGGATAGGAATTTTAGGAATATTTATACTACAGGATTGTTAGTGATAGAAATAATATACCTAGATGGAAAAAAAGCAGAAATGGTACAGAAATCTAAATAAAGTAGTTGAAGGTAAAACTACTCATTAGTAACAGGTTAAGTAATAGAACAATAAAACGTAGGTAGATATGAAACAGAGGCATACACCAGATAATAAGTTGAATGCCTGCATTGAAATAATATTTAGAAGGAATTGATAGAATAAATTTACAAAATATTGTAGGTACATTACAGAAATACTATTTACAAAAAATTATGATTTTTACGGCCAAAGACAGAATACTGATGAAGAACATATTGTGACGTGTTTAGTCACGAAAACACAATTAAACGAACGAAAACAACGAAATTTATTAACAACTAAAATTAAATTAACTATTCTATTCTTCGCCACTACTTATACTCGCATTCAACTGCCGCCACTCTATGATTATCGATCGCTTGTCTATCGCTCCTGTCATTTGTCAACGAAACATGTAAACAAACTAACTCGGTTCGCCCAGTGCACTGGCTGTTATACTTTTCAGCATTTCTTCCAGAACGTACTACAACCTTCCCATGTTACTGATATCTTTTTATTGACCGTTGCTAGAATATTCCAGGCGTATCTTAGAAGGTCGAGAATATTTATTATCTATTCCGGGAAGGTGATGTTGATTAGGACTGAACCAACACAAACCACAAGTACAATTCGTGACAATATTTTTGTTCTATTTGGGTACATGCCGTTTAACAAGCTGATATCCTTATTAGAGTAAGACCTTGCTAAAAATTATAGAATCTCACAATAAGTAGTTGGTAACGTACTACAGATGGCGTTCGCACACTGTCTGCACTTATTTATTAAACGCTGCTTAATGGTAACAAGTAGGTTGGTAGATGTACTGTCCTTCACATCAGAGGTGGGCCACCGACTCTTCGAACCCCCCCATCGCTCCCGTCCCTTCCCCCCACAACTCTGCCTTCTCCTCAATCAACTTCTTTATCCCTACCTCTCCGCATCTGCCCTGGGGATGTTAAAACCACCTTCGAGTTGTTAATCCCCACTCGAGGTGGGTTTTTAATCAGTAAGAATCTGACACTACCCCCCTTCAGGGCCTGCCTATGTAAGGTTTTTCCACCTCGAGTTAAATCTAAACAAAAAAAAAGATGTACTGTCGGTGCTGTCCAGGGCTTGATGATGAAAACCAAAGAGTTCGAAATCGCGATTCACGTCTGACATCTTCCACACAATACTAACCACCAAGAACACATTTTACGAATAATGATTTTATTTCTAAACATTTGTTATTTACGCCTTTGTAGACCTTTTTACAAAAATTCTACCACAATTTTTTTGTAATAAATGTACTGCATATTAATTAAATCCGACCGACCATCATCCGATAAATTCTATGAAAGATGAGTAATAATGTTTAACTCTTGTTTAATCGCTAGTTTTAGAGTTCGTTATTATAAGAACGTAGTCTAGGTAGCTTTAAATTTTATTTATAAGTGTTTCAATAATAAAAAATGTAATTTTTTAAAAATTTGTTTCTTTAACTCTTAAACATAATTTAGTGTACATTTTTTATTAATGTTTAACGCCATAATTACTTGTTGAGTGTACATAATAATCCATTATTGCTTGGCCTTACTATTTTCTTACTCTTATATAAATAAAGTGTATGCCTTAATTCACTCAACCTGTTATAGGATTACTCAAAGCATAATTAAACGAGTACCTGTACTGAATCAGAAATGTTTATCAATATTAATTTAAAGCTTATTCAATCAAGCTGAAATTCAGCCAGCCGTTGACCTGCAATACTTTTAACCATGAATAATACCAACATAATAAAAGCGTTCTTTAGGCACAATCAGGCATTCTCAATGCCATTTCGAAATGTGATTCTTGTTCAAGGTGCGTTCACGTTGTCACCGAATATGGAGATTCTTCTTAGGATAAATAACAACTATCCTCAAGGCCAATCAACTCCACTATTTGCCTACAACACGCACGTTTAATCACACCATTATTCCAGGGAAGATAAAAAATCGACATCTTCCTATATTTTAACGTATGTATGTACGAATGTGATTGTCCTTGTACAATAAATAAATATTTATTTATATTTTGTATTAGACGAACATGGATTTCTAATAATTGCCATGTATTTTAGTGAAAGACACCACATAAAAGCGAACACATTGATCAAGAATTCAATCACAGTGCGAAATGTTTAAAAATGCGTAAACAATTAATCATAAGGTTGGTTTAACTGGATTACATTAAAAAATAAATAAATTACAATGTTCTATCATCTAGGAAGTCAGATAACTCGTTAGGATGGAAGATAGCGCAGGGTCAAATAGAAATTACTTCTGTGTCCGTCAACGGTTAATTTGAAAATTCAAAACGAATTATTAAAAGTGTGTTTGAAGCACGGGTCTGTAAGTGTGCGAAACGTGCAAAAACAGTTGGAATAAACAGAGAGGCAGAATAAGACATAGATTAGAATACTGGAAACACTAAACTGTTTTAAACAGTGGAAAAATCAAATTGAGTTTTATTTTAGTGTTTCCTTTAACATGTTTTTCCATAAAGTAAGGTTAGACAAGGGAGGACTTACTTAGGATAAAAAACTTTTATGTTTCATTTCCAGCAGCTACTCGTGCTGGTAGGCTCGGCTGTCCCTCCGAACTACACTGTTGTGCAAATCCGGAGGGTAGGGCGTAAGGCGGAAACGGACGAAATGAAGAGAGAAGAGAAGTGAAAGATTATCTGTGGAATATTACTTTCCCACGCATTTGCCTGAATGATCCGATAAATTCTATGAAAGATGAGTAATAATGTTTAACTCTTGTTTAATCGCTAGTTTTAGAGTTCGTTATTCGTTCGCATTTTCCATAAAGTAAGGGCCGAAAAGTACATTATTAGAATACTGTTCACAAATAAATTCGAAGATTTACTAAAGATAAAATGAGGTGGTGCATGTCTACCAGTCTTCAGACTGATAACATTGTGATAATGGTTACATCAAAAACGAGTTTTCAAAGATGTGAAGACACACCATGGAGTCAAGTCAGTGTCTTGTAGTACCTTTCATAAAGGGAAAGAGACCAAGAAAACGCGAAAATTATGGATGGTCCTTAATAATTTCTTGTCAAGCTTGATGTCCAAGACTAGCCACCGTTCAGGATTACAAACCGAATTCCATAACCATCAAAAATATAAATAAAAACACCAATGTGATGCGAGAGTATATTAATTGGGAAAATGACATCTTGAAAGCATGGAAATTAATAAACATAAGCATAAAAATGTGCTTCTCAATGATCAATTAGATTTAAATAATTCCCCTTTACTTAATCTACACCCTACACCCCCACCTTAGTTATGTACCTACTTTCATATATAAGTAATGTTAGTCTTCTGTTAGTTTAAGAACTTGTAAATCTTCTGATGAAGCCACAAAGTGGCGAAACAATTGTTAAGACAATAAAAAGTGTGGAAGTTGAACAAGTTGTTTTATTTATTATACATTATTATTAATAAATATCATACATAAACGATCGAGTGGAATCATTTGCTAGAACAATTTTCGTGAGCAAAACAATCATTGCAATAAGTTCGTCAAACCACGGCAACTCACAACTTTTTGAAAGTAAAATGTAATTTTTCGTTATTGCGACAATATAATTGAGCAGGATATTTTTTAAAACTTTATAGCACCTTCTCCTTAAGGTTCGATTGGCGTTTCAAATGCAGAAACGAATGAATGATTTCACATAAAACTGTTCTTAAACACAACAAAACGCCTTGTGAAAGGATCCTTCGTAGTCGAAGCTGCTGCTGATGATGATGGATCATAAAACGAGTACAGAACGGTTTTAGTCTAATGGGCGTTCCGTAATAATGAAATTTTCTCCATAATTTCAACTCATGCGGAACATTACTACGTCTCTTTGTCGGCCTCGGTATCAGGCGCAGTTTCCTAATCGACTTTACACCCGCAAAATGAACTAACTGTTTGTTCTCTCCTCCCGGCTTTCCGATAAGGCGAAAGATATTAGATTAAAATCTGCAACGGACGTGCACAGCTCAAGCCATAATTAAATTAAATAGTAAATCTAAAAGGGAGTACCGTTTAAGGGAATCCATTACATTAACTATAATTTATACCAATCTGGGAAGGTATTAGAAACTAAAATACTTTTCATATATTCAAAATTAGAAACAGAAAGCTTTCCTTCTGACATTTATTTACATTTAGATTATGTGGAAAATATAGAGATAAAAATACATATAGCACATATACATAACGAGTCAGGATTCTCAAAATTGCATTATTAAATTATTGAATTGTTTCGACATTAACTTGATGAAAATCCATATTAAATACGAACAAGAACAAAAAAACATTTGGTTACAAAACTTTTATTGTTATCCACAATAATATTATTTCACTATACAGTAGTTTCCTCAGGTGGAAATATAATAACTTAAAAGTTAATACAAAATCCTTAAATACTAAACGAAACAGGAGGGGGTGGAGGTTGGTGAACAAATTATGGGAACTAGAGATTGAGTAGAGGAAAATTATTTGTATCAGTTTGATCATTTCATAATAAGCCTGGTTTATTTAATATATTAATCTCCATATATTCCAACAAATTTAATTTTAGACCCTTCTTTTCTACCTGTAATAATTTAAAATTGTCATCAAAGTTATGGAAATATTCTAAAATATGGTTAGCGTATGTACAGTTAGTCTTTTTATTTTAGAATTATTTCTTATGTTGAATAATACTATCCTTGAAACATCTACCCGTCTGACCTATATATGATAAATTGCAACTCCCACAATTTAATTGGTGAACGCCTTGTCTAAGTTCTTTGTATTTAGTTATTATATTTCCACCTAAGGAAGCCACTGTGTGGTGAAATAATATTATTGTGGATAACAATAAAAGTTTTGTAACCAACATTCTGTACATTCTAGCTGGAGTCTATAAGCTAAAATTTAGAACTCGTTATAACGAACACTTTCGATCATTTAGATTAAGAAAAGATAATTCAAATTTTGCAAACCATTTTTTAGAAACAGGCCGTCAGTTTCCTACTATAGAAAATCTTAAAATTATTCATAATTTATATAAAGGCTTTAAACTTAATATTTTAGAATCCTTAAAAGTATACAAAGCATCAAAAATTTCCGAAAATAACCTGTTAAACGACCAGGTAGATTTGTACCACTCAGTATTATTCAGTACATTAAATGATTAATGGTATTTCCAAAATATATATATAAACACCACTGTACATCTGTTTATATTCATTCAATTTGAATCATTTGTTTGACAATGACAAGCTATTTGTCGAAACTATAGTCAATAGGATTTGTAAATAAAAAAGTGATAATAAACAAAGTAGTGTTCATTCATTTAACGTTTATCCGCAAATCTTGTTTTTTCAAACAGTTTACAGATCGTTTAAGAAAAAAACAGATGTCTTTAGTCGTCTACATTTCCCAAAATGTTCTTCAAGCATGCTGATGAAGATGGTGAAACGAAAATGAATGAAATGTGATAAAATCGAACCATGTATGGGACTATTCCGAGAAGGATAAACTTTTTACATCACGGATATGAGAGTGTGCGTGTCGAGAATATCGAAAAACGTTTCCCGATAATAATGATTGTATGCAGAGTGGCCATACCGAGTGTCTGGCTGTCACTTGCCAGAATAGGGACCGATTCTTGAAACATTTAAACAATGATTTGTATTTTAAAATCAACCGATCACAATGGGCCAGAGCGGTCTTTGTTCGTCTATCAGTTATTATTGACACGAACGAGCCATTGTTTTGCAGCATTTTACTTCTGACATTCTTCCTCTTCTTCGTATTTGTTAAAGGAAGCCGTTAAGAAATAATTTCGTGTTTTCATGGGACCACATAAAAATTTTACACTATTCACTATATCTATTCAGATCTTGCAACTCCATGATAATCACAGTTTAAAACAAAAACACGTTTTTTGTTTGCAAAAAATTTTTATTGTCTATACAATAATTATCTCAGCACACAGTGCCTTCCTTTTTCAAGTGGGAGAATTTTACAAACTAAATTACAATCAGAACTCTTTTATATACTAACTTACAATCTGAAGGGTTTTGGTAAAATGTTCAAAATATTTCCATTTCTACACAATTTATTTATTCCTAATTTTTGTAAAAAATTAAGGTTTATTCCTTTATTTGCAAAATGTCGTACTTTCAAGTTTTCATTGAATTGATGTTTTTCATCAAATAACTATTTAAATGTTCTTTTATTGTTTCATTAAAAGATCTCCCAGTTTGTCCCACATATGCTTTCTCACAAACTCCACAGTTAAGTGGATACACTCCTGATTTGAACCGTGGAGATTGTGATAATGCCAGAGGCACAAAATGGAAAAACAAACCAACAACAAAATAAATAAATTGTGTAAAAATGGAAATATTTTGAACGACCAGCTGGAATTTAGTAATTCACCTTTATTAAATAATTAAAACATTTTACCCTTACCCTTCAGATTGTAAGTGTGTATATATAGGAGTTCTGATTGTAATTTAGTTTGTAAAATTCTTCTACCTGAAGGAGGCACTGTGTGCTGAAATAAATCTTGTGGAGACAATAAAAATTTTTTGCAACAAAAAAACGTGTGTTTTTGTTTTAAACTGTGATTACTTAAATTACGTACAAAGCGATCGACAATAAATTACTGTTGTTTAGAAGTACTAAAGATGGTTACATAATCGGTATAGAATTAGCAAAAGTTCCTTTTAATGACAATATACACAACGATTTTTAAGGACACGCCATATGGCATGTTTGTTAGCGTTAAAATCAGTAAGTAAGCAAGGAATAATGAATTTTACGCATAAAAACGAGCTCTCTCACGCAATCTACCGACTAGCCCCCATTTGCCTTTCTAATGAAATCATAACAAATAGGTAATTTTTTATTTCTAATTAGTTGCATCTTTGTATATATAACTACTTCAAAACTCTCAAAGGAACTTCAAACAAACTGTTTTGCATAATAAAGACTTTAAATGATAAAAAAGAAAAAATCAAACAAAAGGAAAGTTTAACCAAATTTTATTAGAAAAATCCTAACAAGTTTCGATTAACGCGACCATTTTCAAAGGAGTAGATTACAACAAATACTAAAGTCTTAAAACTAAAATAGCTCTGTATATAACTAGAGATTAGCCAAAATAAGTGGGGAGTCAATGTAACTTAACTCTAATTGGTTATTTACAATATTTTGGTTGTGCGAGAGAGCTTTTTCGTTTTCCAAGCTTTCTAGAACAGATAGCTTTCTACTTTTGTTAATATCACTATGTAAAACTACTACATTTTCCTCGTTTAAAGTATGGTTAAAGGAGGTGTAATGCTCTGAGAAACCGGTTTTATTGTCTTTTTTAGTTATACTATAAATATGTTCTTTTATTCTTATGTTTATGGCTCTTCCGCTCTGCCCAATGTAAAGGGCATCACAATTATTACACTTAATTGTATAAATTCCAAATTTATCAACTACATGTGTAAATTTAGATAGTAAGAATTTCTAATTGCACTGATTGTTTTCAATCAGAGTTACATTCAATTTATTTAATCTATGTTTGAATTTGTAACTAACATTGTTGATAAATTTCACAGACGAGTAAATTTGGTTTTTTGTTGAAGGTATATCAGTACAAGGGTTATTTAAAGGCCTACAAGCGATTTTTCTTTGTTTGGAGCATAAAAGTTTATCAACAATAAGAAATTCGAAACCATTATTTACTGCAACATGTTTAATAATATTAAGTTTTTTTTTGAAATTAAAATTAGATAATGGAATATTTAAAAGCCTGTTTAAAAACTTGTTTGGATTTTTCTAATAAAATTTGGTGAACTTTCTTTTTGTTTGATTTTTACTTCATTAAGTATGTTTCACAACAGTTGCACCCCACAAAGTGTTAAGTTTGATAAAAAAATAACTAACCGAGATATCATAATTAATAGGTAATCAAGTTATTAATTATGCATAAAAAAACAACAAACCAATCAAGTAAAAACAGTTTAAATAAATAAATATCTCTAGATATTCTATGAATGATTGTTGTAAACAATAGAAAAATGGATTGTAAGCTGTTTTTTTGGGCATATGTTGGTACTCAAACCTTTGGAATATTAATACGATTAAAAATATTTGTGAGTTTTAGTCTTCTGCTCGTTGTCTCTGGAAATTTCTTCCCGACGTTTCTCTCTCTCGTATTCTCAAGGGTACAGTACCGAGTACCACCGAGCGATCCACAGGAGAACTTCGACCTAGACGACTACCACGCCACCCTTGAGAATGCCTGCCTCAGCAACAGGCGAAACGTTGGGAAGAAATTTCCAGAGAGAACGGTCAAAAAATCCGAGCTAAAAAATACTTTTAAGAAACAACGGCCGCGAAAGCCTATACATATTTACTTATTACGGTTATTTCATTTAAGTGATTCATTAAAATAAGCTTGATAGGTGATTAAAAAACGCATCCTGTATTGAAACTTAAAACATCGCAGCCATGGTTGGTCTTTTCATCAGAAACGTCAGTCACTTGAAAAACGTAATAATTACTAAAGTGTTACATTCAAACACATGGTCTTAATTCCTTCCAAGATTAAAAGCCTCTTGTGCAGGCTCTTACTATCGCTCACTCATGATGCGTAATTTACGTAACAAACATATTTATAGTTCGTGAATAAGTCCATTCCGTGCCAGACGCCACCGGAAGGTTGAAATAAAAGGGAGAGAGAAGATAGAGGAATGGGGATCATCTTAAACCAATTTGAACATCGGTACATGAGAGAGACATATTATAATGTATAAATGACACGACATTAAATTAGCTTTGCCCCTGGCTCTGTCAATCTCTATTTGTATTAAAAAAGAATGCGACAGGTACGTGGAAGAGATCCAAATGTTAACTCGAACATAAATGTGCTATCTACGTCCCTTGCAGCAATAGCTAAATAAATCAATTTATTTACTTATACTTATACGTAATTCACGGAATTTTAAAGCAACCGCAATTGAAAAAAATGGTAATTTTCTTTCTTTTTTGACACATTTTTTAAGTTTTATTATTAAAACTATTTAAATGTTCTTTTATTGTTTCTTTAAAAGATCTCCCAGTTTGTCCCACATATGCTTTCTCACAAACTCCACAGTTAAGTAGATACACTCCTGATTTGAACTGTGGAGTTTGTGAGAAAGCAAATGTGGGACAAACTGGGAGATCTTTTAAAGAAATAATAAAAGAACATTTAAATAGTTACTTGGTGAAAAACATCAATTCAATGAAAATGTCAAAGTACTACATTTTGCAAATAAAGGAACAAAACTTTTTTTTAGAAAAATTAGAAATAAATTAATTGTGTAAAAATGGAAATATTTTGAACGACCAGCTGGAATTTTGTAATTTACCTTTATTAAATATTTAAAACATTTTAACAACTTAACGTTTATTTCTCACTTCTATCAAAACTATTCCTTTTAAAGATTCAAGTTGTTACCTGTTTCTGTTATTTATATTTAATTTATGGTACATACGTTTAGATGATGGTTTATTTCATTTGAGTAATGAATTTCAATTCTCTTTGCATTTCGCCCAGTACAGTGAGCAATAAAAATAAAACGATATTTTTATTGAAAAGGGAAGTAACGCCATAAAAATATATTGTAGATATAATGTATTAGTAATATGTATCTTGTAAACTGATGGAATCATAAACAGCAGAATTAAATATATTGAACATTTACACTACGGTCACAATCTACTTTTAACAATATGGACATTGACCATTTTCAAAAACAATTGTCTGGAAGCATACATAAGTATATATATATATATATATTTGGTTAGAAATTTACGAGAATTTCATCCAATCGATTTAGCTCAAATATTTCCTATTAATAATAATCTAATAGGTACATAAAATGCCAATCAGAAATTCTAGAATAAAATTAGTTTAATTTTTTATTAAAACATTAAATGGTACTCAAATGATTTAAAGTATCTTACAATTAGAGGAAATTAAGCAGTGAAAGTCAATAAAGTCAACGTACCTACCTAATTGTTGTTACATAAAAGAGAATCAAGTTGAACAATATGCGTGGTTGTTTAAGAGAAAAGGTTAAACTAGATAAGGGATAATGGTGGCTTTTGTTGAGTGCAGCTTTAAGTACAAACAAAACGTGTCCATAACGGCACCCATTAGCGCTAAATGCTGGATAAACCAGCGCATGCTTACAACACATTATTTCCTTCACCAGAGGCAGTTTTGTTGTTAAACAACCTTGTTCGCATGCCACGATCGAGTTACTTAATACAATGAGACATAAAACGTGTTTTCGCTACAGTTTGACTTTCATTAACACGTACATATACTCAGTTTTTAATAAACACTAAAAATATAAGATATATTGTTTTCGTTTCGCAGGATCGTACTTCACCACTCTGTCTAAAATAAATAAAATAAACTGATAATAATAAAATAATTAAAGGAGATAGAAAAATTATTATAAATATAAAAAGTTAGTACAGATTAAAATGAGTTACGTTAGATCAGATCAGGTACGGTAAGGTTAGGTATGAGATAGTTAGGTTAGGTTAGGTTAGGTTAGGTTAGGTTAGGTTAGGTTAGGTTAGGTTAGGTTAGGTTAGGTTAGGTTAGGTTAGACGTTAACAGTCTCCATGAGATGATAATTAAGATGATGACTGAATAGTGTCCCTTTATTTTGTAGTCAAAAAAGCTCAAAACTCTAATCGACTTTACTGTTGAATGCGATTTTGTATGGTTGATTGTGAGACAGGCCGCAGAGACTAAATACTTAAAGGTCATGGACATCGAAGTACGGTCCTGTCCATGGGTAATTAGTACCCGGCTTTCTCAGAAAGGAAATAGCAATAACTACCACCATAACCATTCCATGATAATTTAATGTTTGTTGCGTCTAAAGCTCGTGTGTG
Source organism: Agrilus biguttatus (assembly GCA_963921985.1). Lineage (NCBI taxonomy): Eukaryota > Metazoa > Arthropoda > Insecta > Coleoptera > Buprestidae > Agrilus > Agrilus biguttatus. The sequence continues at coordinate 6,267,147 of OY998121.1, read as the reverse complement.
TGTGTATGTACATGCTTTTTGAGGTGCCGCGCCTCATCTGCATCCCGATGTAAACGCACCACACATAGTTCATTGGTGCGCATTTAAAACAACAGAGAGCGGCTTGTTCTTTAGATGTTATCATTGTTGACAACGTGTGGCCGACGGATCCAGTCGGCTTACTGACTGACGGTGGCAGGCTGCAGATTATTATTAAAAAAAAAAAACTGCTGAAAGGATTGCTGACAGGAATTTTATTGCACTATTGAGAGACCACATTTACTTAGCTCATAAAAAATCAGCACATTTTAAATTTATCGTTCAAAATGGAGTAATTTGATAGAGTTACTAATACAAAGCACTGTAAGAGTTCTATGAGAATTATTGATACAAATCGACTCTTTATGTCAATGCTTGATGAAGTACATGCCTCAAAGCCTATTTATATATTTAAAGTACAAGCTGAACCTGTTCAAAGTGGGTGTCACCTACGGTGCAAATTTTAATTGTTGTGAGATTCCGTCGGCGAATATTTAGCCACAATCACTACAACATCCTATTTACGAGGGTGCATCAAATATAAACGGGACTGATTTTCTTTTAAATTACGGAGAGGTCAGTCAGTCCGAGCTGTTTTGCCGTGGTCTATGGAATTTTTCTATTCCAGACGTTTCGCCGTGCTTTGCTGACGGCATCTCGAGTAGTGACTTGGCAACTGATCATCACCAAGCACTTGCCAAGTCACCACTGAAGATGCCGTCAGCAAAGCACGGCGAAACGTCTGGAAAAGAAAAATTCCATGGACCTGCATCAACATACGCCGGCCGTGAAAGCCTGAGAACTACAATTTAATTGTTCCTGTTTTTCCGATAAATTTGCCGCGATGATTGCATAGTGGTCTACATCTGATTTGTTATTTTTACTTTTTCTTAATGATGAATTTTACAGTTTTACCAGAAAATAGGGTCCACAAATAGAATAAAAATCTGTCAAAGACAAAGAAGTGTCGTAACGAAACCGATTGATATCATAATTGCCAGTTTTCGATTAGAGGATGTTTGCAACTACTCTCCAGACACAATCAGTTCGCTGGACCATAAAATGAACGGTCAATTTGCAGGCAGCCAGCAGCCGAGGAGATTAGATGCGAATGTGAATACAATGGCTTTGTTTGTGACACTGCAATGCAAATAGCACTTGATAAATTAGCAGATGGTTCCTGCACTGCTCCTGACAACTGTTGAAAAGCCTTTGGAGTGCGAATGCTATGTCGTCCTATCGTGCCATTCTTTCAATAAGACGCAACACAAATCAAAGGATACGCAAGATTTGAGATAAGACGATTCGAATTTCGAATTCTTTAGGGATTTTAATGAAATTTTAGCCACTTAGAGACGATTTGAATGTCAATTTATATAAAGAATTATAATGTCTTTGTGTTATTTATTGTTCTATCTTTCTACCGCTTTCTTTGAATTATCTGACTTAATAGATTAAAAGTATTTGCCGTTAACTCTTGGCTTATTAATATAATATAGTTAGTAATAAAACACTTGGAGACTGTGATACGGTTTACATAGGAAAATCTAAAAGAAGTATCGGCATAAGGTATAAAGAACATAAAAACTATTTGAAATATAATAAACATTCATCTGGTTTAGCAACACATCTAATTAATAATGACCACAACATAGAAATAGAAAATGTAAGACTATTTCATAATTTAAAAGGCGGTTTAGTTTCGATAAGTATGAAATTATGAAAATAAGAAAAGCTACAAAATGTAATAAAATACTAGCAAACGACCAAATAGACTTTAGTAACAACCCTCTGTTAAGTCCAGATTTAGTTTTAACAACCCCACCCCTAATCTAAGTAGGTAATATAAATTGAACAGATACTAAGAAACACTGTTTACCCTGAGCCGCCCTCACTCGCTCAGCCCTAGTTTCGCTTTTTAGCGCGAGTGCCCACCTTTCACTCTTCGACACCCTCCTATCACTCCCGTCCCTTCCCCCCACAACTCTGCCACTCCTCAATCCACTTCCCTATCCCTACCTCTCCGCATCTACCCTGGGGATGTTAAAACCTTCGGGTTGTTAATCCCCACTCGAGGTGGGTTTTTAGTCAGTAAGAATCTGACACTACCTCCCTTCAGGGGGTGCCTATGTAAGGTTTTCCCACCTCGAGTTAAATTTAAACAAAAAAAAGAAACACTGTAGTTTAATATAAGCTCCTGATGATGCCGTAACACGGCGAAATAAGTAAGAGCAAGGTAAATAAATAAGTAAAACTCTCCAAGTGTTTTATTACTAATTTTATCTGACTTAATAGAAATCGAAAATCGGCGATTTCTTCTATTGTTTTTTTGTTTAATTAATGACTGAGAAGAACTGAAGAAATTTAATAATTAGTCAGGGAATTACCTAAGTGCTTATATGGCGCGTATGTTTCTGTCCTCTGTTCACTTGTTTAGACTTCTAATTGATTTAAATTAGCAATTTAATGCAGGAACTCATGAACGCCGCTAATAATCATTTCGGAGAATGGCGATGTCCCTTACAAACACACATACATATACTTACATTTATGTGCATATTGCCGTTTATAGTGCAAATATTTAATATAATAGGAACGTGATGAAAAAGGCCTGTAATGACGAGACTGCTCGTAATTTCCCATGTCTGTGTGCACGATCAAATATAAACGGTGCAACGACCTATAACTACAGAACCCTCCCTTTCACTCATTGATTTTTCCATAAAACGGTTGGTTAATAACGTTTCAAAATGGTCTTGAATATTTTCATTAACGATTTTTAATGCAATACTATGTTACTTGTGTGGATAGACATAAAAAATTCAATGTTTACCTATGGAGACTGCTTTACGGTAACACCGCAAGTTATTAGCGTATGAGATGTGGTGTTCTAGGCGGATGATGGATATACCATTTTGGTCGTTTGGGGGTGTTGAAAATGACACAATAAAAGAATGCTGTCGAGTGCAAATAAAGTTTAATATGCACACTATAAATAGTTATATATATACCGATGAAGAATAAAGAAAAACAAGTAGAAAAGAAGATGCAGTAATAAGGACTTGGTTGGTTGAATAAGTTTAGGTGTGTTGACTAAGTTAGAGTGATTCTGTGTGACAGTTAGTGACTGACTGGTCGTGTGTGACTGACTGACCTGATATTTTTCGTTTAATGTGTTTTTATGAATGGTATGCTAAAGGAATGAAAGAAGAAGGGAAACCTTATTTCTAAGGATTTTAGAAGTAAGGATACCAGTAATTTATGGAAAGTGACCATGCCGAACGTAATTGGCGTAAAAAAGTGAAATTTGGACCGGATGCAGAACGAAAACTTCAAAAACAGGTGCCTATGAGATTCAATGTTCAGACTGCGATGCTATCTATGTAGGACAGACAGTTAGATCCTTTAAAACTAGACTTAAAAAGCATAAAAAGTATATTATTAATAAAAACTGTAATACTGATTTTGCCCAACATTGTTTTGTAAACAATCATAACTTTAGTGAAGATTTTGGAGAAATTAGAAATTCAAAATGCCTTTTTTCATAATAAAAATATTACAAATGAACAATTTGAAGGACATAAAAATCCTATATTTTTAGCCCGGTTTCAATAATATGATTTGTTTTACCTCTACTTACTTAAATATGTATATATAGTGACATTTCTTTAGATTAAGTTAGATTCTATTCAACTCTTTGATAATGGCCTGATAAGCCGAAACAGTGTGAGAGAAGTCTTATTAAAAATTTTGTAAAATCATTATGAAGGGATAGTATAAATCCATTAATTCTACATTTGATAAGCTAGAATACTTTCACTGTAGCAGGGCTCTTATCGTATTTTACATTTCTCGATGTTTGTTGACTTGTTCAATGTTTTTGTAAATAATGAAACATTTTTAGAGAATTTTTTAGTAGAGGTTAATTTAAATACATTATTTGAGGTAATCTGTAGTAGGTACCAATTAGTTCAAAAATTAATATCATATTAATGTTTCTGTAAATGTTATAAAAGTAACTATCATTATTAATTTTAAACGATTCGGTATTCTTATACGCCGCAGTCTAAAATTTCTTCATTTTGCGTAAAGTCTCGATATGCTTCCTGTGGGAAGGGTTGAATATTGGGAGAAGGTGTGCAAAATCGCCTTTAACTATGCGAATCATTTATACCTTCAGGTATAAATTTCATACAGAGCTGCATCAGCAGCAAGATTTCATTAGAAAATTCCAAGCGAGCTTGAACTTTGTCAGAGTGCCATTGAAGTTCCTAGCTTTGTTTAGTTATATTCTCTATTCGATCGAAGTTCCTATTACGTTACGGATATTATTAGTCGAAATGGTTTACTATCCGCATGAGAAATTGTTTCTAGTTCGAGACCTCTTCGGAAATTATTATGAACATATTGTTCAATAATGAAAACAAGTAATGAATCACATACCATCAATTTGCAGAAAGCTTTCACGTTGTAATACTAGTAGTTCTCATTTTGAATTAAATAAACAAATCTCATAAACGTTGATAATATCCAAAGTTTTCTTGCAAAATACAAAAACAAAAAGTAATAGGGGGTTTTATGCCCGGCTAAAAGAAGTACCAATAAAAATTCAGTCTTTAAAAAGTTAGAGATCGTAGAATTTATTGATGAAGAATTAATTGAGAAAATCAACCAAACTTTTTCAGAAGCAGAAGAAAACAAGTAGGAGACTTTAAGTTTAGTCAAATAACAGTATTTAATTATTTGTGGTCGGTTTTGAATGTTGGAACGATACAATTAAATAAATACGCCTGCTTGTGTAAAGTTCATTTATGTATATATATATACGAAAAATATGTACACAAAGAAGAAAACATTCGGAAGAATGAAAATAGATAGAAAATAGCGAGGGAGATGCTAAGGACTAGCTACTTGGGTTAATTGAGTGTGATTCTGTTTTACTGCTTGAATGTGACTTACTTATAAATCGAAAGGTATATGATAAATATTCTGCCAACGCCCACCTGATGAGATCAAACTCATTTCGTTTGATGTTACGAAACTTTTTACATCTATACCACCGTCTGTAGTAATAGATATAATCGAAACCTTATTAGAAAGAAATAACACTAACGTTTTCATTATTGCAGAAAAATTGGAATAACTTTTTGTATGTATCAAAAAAAAAATATTTTCAATTTAATGATGAAATTTTCGGTAATAATGAGGGCTTAATTATGGGCAATCCTTTGAGTTCAGTATTATATCAAAGATATTAACGATACTGAATTTAAAACGCTAACCTATTTAGGCCAACCAACATCAAAATTAAAAAAGTTTCTAAATAAAATAAATATAAAAACAGCATTCAAAACCAATAATACATTGAGCAAGCACATTAAAAAAAATAAAGATAAAACAATTAACAGTAACAAATCTGGAGTTTATAAATTAAATTGTTGAACGTGCAATAATCTGTACATCGGACAAACGGGTAGATCATTCAGTAAACGTATCAAAGAACATGTTAATTAATTCAAATGCCAAAAAACCGATTCCAATTTCGCTACACATCTAAATATAGAAAAACATAATTTAAATTCAGATTTTAAAATTCTACATACTGAAAGTAAAAGTTATTAATTAAACCTCTTAGAAATAATGGAAATTAATAAATATAAAAATAGTAGTCTATTACTTAATGACCAATTAGACGTAAGCAAATCTCCGCTATTGAATTTGTATCCACACAAAAACCCACCCTTAACTACTTAATGTATAAGTATTTTCGGGATCGTTGAGCAACGGCGCATAAAAATGACTTTTTTGTAGCGAACAAAATAGAATTGCGGTAGTCTATTTAATTTATTTACAACTGACTTTTTATCTGGTCGCCCAGGAAGTCTGTTACCAAGTAACCTATTATATTTCTACACACTATGTTGTAACTAAATATTTGGCTCGAGGGTATGTAGCATAGCCGGTACAGTATAAATACAGAAAATTTTCTTTGTCACTTTAAGTATATTTGTAACTTCTGAAGAAGGCACATCGTGGTGAAACATATGTTAAGTGAAATAAATAATTTTATGGAAATTACAAGTGTTATATTATTTTAAAATTTTATAATGAATTTCCATAAAGTAAATGTAGATTCAATTAATTATACAAAAGACATATTTACAAAATGTACAAAATCGATCATTAAATTTACCGTGCTGGCAATAAACGCCACACATTAGTACATTTATTTCCGTTCCATATAATATACCTAGTCAATAATATCGATCGAATGCGATGACGTGTTAGTAGAGACAGACGATCTCGTTTTAGAGACTGGCTAGAAATATAACGAAAGCAATTGTGAATTTCGCAAAAAGCCTCCACAGCTCATTTCAATTATTCTTCCGGTAAATTACAATTCAACGTCAGAGAAGCTGAAGTTATAAAATCTCCTTTGTTGGTCCGATCAAATAATCGAGGCTGTACTGGGTGCAGAGTAGCAGGGCGCCAACTGCAGCAGCAGCGCAGCAGTAATATTAGCAGAGAACAGAGAATCGCATATTGCTACAACGTTTCAAAGGCAATAAACGAAAGGCCCGGTACGTTTGTTCAGTTTAAATGGAGAGATTTGAAATGTTTCTTCTAGCGAGCTCGCTTTATTTTTCAATTTGCTCGGGGATGAAGCGAGGGCTAACGGACACCGCAAATACTCAATACACATGTGCAGTTGTATTATACGTTCGCGTACGTGTATGCGATGATATAACAGTCAGGCACAAAGGTTGATATTGAATAGGAACAATACCGGTCGAAGCTAATGAACGTGGATTGTGGCCGTTGGGTCTTTCTCTGCAGCAACAATTAGCATTGGGGTTGAAAACCAGATTAAACACGTTGTTATGGGGATCCGGAAATTGTACGGGGGTTTGCCCGAGATCAGGGAGCATAAGTCAATGGATTTGCGAGGGAACATTTAATTCTTTACGGTATGAGCACGTGGCCTGCTGCTGGGTGATTTAAAGAATTATAAGCGAACCGCGTTCTTCATCCCCTTTGTTGCCAAGATCACCTTGACATTTACGTAGAATTCGTCATAGTTTCTAATATACGATGCATTAATCTTTGACTCATAATGCCAGAGGGGTGAATCAATATAAATTATATTTACGATTAGTACTAAAATACTTTCAATATTTTGCATTATTATATGTCAAAGTAGATATATTAACAGCTACGACAGATATTTGGTTCTTTGAATTGTTCATGATATCCTCCCATGAGGATACATTCACATTTTTACAAAATACAATATAAACTGCTAAAGACCGAAAAGAATCTTTATTTGTATTGTATTGTTTGTTAGTTGTATGGCAACATTCCTCAAACGTGCCTGTTCGTAATCATTATATTATAATTTTCTATGTATCTATAGTGCTAGTGTACAGGCAGGTTTGTAAGGTAGTTTTGAGAAATTATCTTTTCTCATGATTCAAAGTTACGTAATACATGCAAAGCAACATACATAAGACAAACGGGGAGGACTTTCAAAGAAAGACTCAATGAACATTTAAAAAACTACGCAGGGAAATCTACTTTTGTGAACCATATTAAGAGCAAAAAACACGAATTTGATGAAAGAAATAATTTTAATTTCTTACATTGTTTAGATAAAGGTAAAAAACTTGAGATTGTAGAATCGCTAGAAATTAAAAAACATTCAACAAAATAATATTGTACCATTATATGAAATAGAAAATACTTATGAATCAATTATTTTAAATAAATTTATAAAATGTTCGAGTCCCCTCCACAACACCTTAGATTAATTTTACATATATATTTAAGATGAAGATGTCCATGTTGGGCTAAACAATTGTAAAGAATTTGAATAAACAGTGGAAAAGTTAGTTACGTATTTTATTATTTTATCAAGTGTCAAAGTTACGTAATTAAAGGATAGAACTAATTAACGCGCCTACTTTTGTTATTAATATTTATTAACAGCCTGCCCTATTAAATTAAATGTGATCATCTTCTTTTTGCGGACGATTTAAAAATTTATAAAAGAATAAATAGTATAGATGACTGTATTACACTTCAAGATATTCTTAATACAATAGTTACATGGTGCAATAATAATTCTCTGAAACTAAATGTAACTAACTGCAAATCACTGACTTTCACTCGTAAACTAAATTTCCTTCGCTTCAATTATAATATTAAGGACACCATCATCGAACGCTGTACAGAAATTGAGGATCTTGGGATAATATTCGACTCCCAATTAAGTTTTTCTCGGCACACTAATTATATAACACAGTCAGCGGCCAAACTGCTTGGATACTTCAGCAGAAACTGGAGTTGCTTTTCTAATGTTCAAAGCTTTAAAGTTCTATTCTATACAAATATTAGAAGCAAACTTGAGTATGCGTGTCTTATTTGGTTTCCAATTTACTCATGTTCCAGTCACTTAATTGAGTCAATTCGGCGAAAATTTATAAAATTTCTTCATTTTAAGTATTATGGCATCTATCCCCTAAGAAGAATTGATAACGAAGTCTTACTTCAATTATTTGATATACAGTCCCTATCTGATCGAAGAAAACGTATCGTAATCTCGTTTCTGTACAACCTAGTAAAAAATAAAATTGATTGTTTTATGCTTTTAGGCAAAATTAACATTGTTGTTCCAAGGCCCAACTCGCGACTATTGTATACTTTTTACTTCAAGGACTAACATAATGTGTAAATCTTCTGTTTTTATATGTGAAACATATTTAACACAATATCAAACAAATGTGCCATTAACTTCGATACTTTGAAATATATAATAGATGTAAATATAAATATGGACTCAACAGAGACAACTACTCCGAGGGCTAATACTCCTACCGGCATTGAATTACACAGTTGATTCCGAACGATTATTATTAGGCAAAGATAACAACCCAAAAAAAGAAGGTAATAAAATCCTTTTTCGTCTGATTATCTGTGATCCTTTATAATTAGACGAAAAAGGATTTTACTACCTTCTTTTTTTGGATTATAATAGATGTACTAAACCATAGAAGTATCACTTAATTTAGGCAACATTGTCAGCACTATCCATGTATATCATATAAGATTTAGAGTTAATTACATTTGATGTATTAATTACATTGATTACTGAGTTACATTTAAACTGTATTTCCTGTAATTGGGTTTATAAACCTGTTGGAAATGAAACAATTAAATAAATAAATATTTAGGATGTTACTGTTTAATTAGACTTTTTAATTAAATATCACCAAAGTTTTGACGTATTGATCGTTTTAATAAGTACAAATTGGTCGAATAAATAAAATCACTCCTATTCACTCACAACACAAAAAACAGACTAAAATGTCTCATGGTGATAATATCTAGATAAGAAGTGGTTGAAGCACGTGTCCGACCGTTAAAGTTTTTGTGTGGTGATTAGGGGTAAGTCTCTTTTGATTTTAGTTTTATGTTTTCCTTATGTTTGTTTTGTAACTTAATTTTTGAAATTATTTGTGTACCAGCGTACGCTGCGATTTAGTGACAAAATCTATTGTTAAAGGGCTACAGAGATGAGCCTTTCTCTAAGCGAAGATTTACGGTAAATTCCTTCAAAACCAGAAATTAATCGGCGAAAATCCATTTCACTGCAGAGACTGTAACTTTGCCTTTCGCCAAACAACCGAAAAATTATAATCGTTTAAGTTAAATGGAGTTCCGGATGATTGATGGAACATCCTTTCGACTTGTTTGTCGGCTTGGCTGGTTGTGAAAATGTGCGTGCTCGAACGCGATTTTAAATTAGAAACTTTGGTAGAAAATTGTGCTACTTTTTGCACTAATATGAAACGAAAACAAACACACAACACTCTTCACAATGCTTTAGGTAATTAAAACAGAAAGGGCAAAGATAATTAGAAATAATGACAACATTTATTTTATTTTCTTGCCGTATAAATGATTAATAGTTGTTGTAGAAGTTCTATTACCTGCAAAATGTTTAGGTCTAGGTACATAAAAGCAGTGAGTTTTATCCTAAGAACTTATTCTTTTCCTTATGAACAAACCATCGACCATGTATGTTATTAATGAATGTTTTGTTGTTAATGTTTTTTGATAGAAATACTTTATCAGTTTAAACCAAAATAAAATAAAACACAATTGAAACGGAATGTTTAACGTACAGAGAGCAGATAGCAACTGATGTTTTTGAAAAAAAAAAATATAAAAATTAATAGGGAAGAGCTAGAAGAATTTTGATTTGAGAAGGGAGCCAATCAGAAACGGATGAGATTTTAATAGAATATTTACACGATATTGTATGAAAGTTTAAAGACCTTTAGATGCCAAAGGAACCCAATATTAAAATGCAATTAAGAAGGAACAGGGACCATATACGTCATGCTGTTAGTAAGCGAAATCTGAATGTTAAAGGATTATAGGAAAGTACAAGTGATAAAGTATGTGGCTGCAATAATTCGCCACAAAAGTTAACATTTTTTGTATTAATTTTATATTTGAATATTTTATATTCTAAATATCTTTTCGATTTTTTTTTCTGTATTCTTATCTTTTGTATTATTCTATTATTGTTACTATGTAAATATCTATTTCAACTTTTCTACCTAAATCTTTTGTATCTGTACCTGTCTATTGTTCTCTGTGTAAATAACCTTATTACTTGTACTTTCCTATAATCCATTTAACGTTTCAATTGTACTAACCAACCGCATGACGTCTGTAACTCATCTTCTTCCTTAATTGCATTTTAATAGTACATGTCTTTCAAGTAAAAGTTTAACAATCTGTCCTTTCTTCAATTTCTTTACTCAAAATTTCCAGATTTCTTTAACTTCTAATTGGATCCCTACTTTTATCTTTCTAGTTATTTCTTCCCTTTAACTGTTTTCCTATCATTTTCATTTCCAAAATCTACTCACTTCCGATCTGCTCCTCAAGCCTTCTACTCAACTTTTATTCTGTGTTTTCGATTCGTTCTATCTTCTTTTTTTTTTTGAAAATATATATTCATAGTTATCAAAGTGCATTATTTCATTTATTCATTTATCATTATATTCAACAATCAAAATTGGTGACCTAGTCAACAACTATCGAAAGTGATGAACAACATACATACCACCAAAAGTAACTTACAAAGAATATAATAGAAAGGTACATACAAAAAATAATTCGAACAGAAGTATTTGCATAGATGTTTGCTTAGTAGCAATAAAATAGTATAGAAGAATAGTATTGAGAATAGAAATATATAGAATTATATTTACATACAAGAATGCTAAGTAATATTATAACAGAAAATAATAAGCAAATATATATTTACAAAAACGTGTGGCGAGTAAGAAATAGCCGCCACAAATGAATTAAAATAATGAAAATAGAACTAACGGTAACGTTCCACTGTATATTTTAAATTATCTCGACAAATTTGTTTCGGACTATTTCAGCCATTTACAAGAGAAATACATTAGATTACTAAATTTAAAACCAAGATCTCAATATTCGAACTGTGACAGATTAAAGAAAAGGAGGAGGGCTGTAGGGTTTTAGGGTTGTTGACTGAATCAAAATATTGAACAAATTTTTCCAAATCATAAAGAAGAAGAAGAGGGACAGGGAATCTTTAATTTCCAGATTCTCTAGAAGAGACAGTTTTTTTGATTTTGAGATATTACTGCGTAAAAGTTCAACATTATTTAAGTCTAAAGAATGACTCAAATCGATAAAATGCTCGGTCATATCACTAGAATTAGTTGTTTTGTTTTTAATGTTCGGATATTCGATTTGAAATTGTTCTTTCCTCTTGTCCGATATATGTACATCACAATTGTAATAAAATTGTTGAAATAGACTAAAATACACAGTAAAACGTACCATTTTGTTTGTAAACATGCAGTTTCACAAAAATTGCATTAAAGTTAGCTTAAGATGTTATTAAAAACTCGGTATTAAAACTGTAAACCGTAACAAATAAGAAATATTGAATAAATTTCCACGATAAATATTAAGAAAACGTTGATGACTAATGCCACATTGCTCTGTACTAAATATCAGTAATCCTGCATATTACTGCAAAGTTTTGATTGCACATTAAAGAACCAATAACTTGTTTAGATTAACAGCACGATCAATTACTCTGGCTGCCTTCTAGATGAAGAAATATCTCAAAATAGAATTATTAATTATTATTCATGCCAGTCAAAATTGACTGAAATCCGTAACTGATTAATAAACAACAAAAATGGTTTCTCAACCCTAAACAATAACATTTCAAGTTAAAGCTTAACTTAACTTTCATAAAATAAATTCTGAACTCGATTCCGTTTTCAGAGTTGAGAAACGGATACCAAACCAACAATGCCTGCTCAAAGGAAGAGAATAGTTTAGTTGGTAGTAAGTATTACTTGGAAATTATCTTGCTGTTACATGGTAGCGGCAACTTCCACATCATTAACAGTAGTAGCCCGCCACTTCCGCATAAACTGGTACAACTTCCAGTGTAGCATAAACGGACCTTCTTGTTGAGAAATCCGGCATAGGCCAACTGCAGCCACCATATTCACTTATTTAGATAATGGTTATTAATAATAGGACAATGATAATGTACAATTGAAGAGCGTAAATGATATCTCAGGGAACAGATTTGGAGGATTACTTCTAAAATATTAATCCAAAATGGCGTCGCATTGTATCGAAGACGCCTTTATTAATGTAGATCGGGAATCATTGTTAAAGCGAGAGGTTGGTTGACAAAACAATTATTTTCTCTTTCCGAAAACGTACTTTTATAAACAAATAACTAATTAAATACCAATTATTATGCTTTTGTAAGTAGTAATTTATCGAAACTGCCTATGGCACGCTGATGAGCTTCAAACAAGAGCGAAATCGCGATCCGTGTCTGGTAGTTTCGATAAATTTCTGACCAAAAGCATAATAATTGTTATTATTAAGCTTTACGTGTATTCACGTATGTAGGCTGCGTTGTTGATATAGCTGAACAAGTTGATATACCTCTGTGAGGCCTTGTCTAGTCTGACAAAAAGAATAATGTAGACTTACATGAGCAGGTTGGCTGGAGAATTGATTTTAGGATAAGAAAAAAAAACTTTTTTGTGTTTCAGCTACTCGTGCTGGTAGGCGGGCAGTCCCTCCGACCTACACTGTAGTGCAAAGCCGGAGTGTAGGGCGTAAGGCCCTCTTCAGCCTCTTTGCAGGAATTTTGGGAATGGGAGGGTGGTATGGTTAGGGAGAGAAAGATGAGACGGATTAAATGAAGACAGAAGGGATGTAATGAGTAATATTTTGAATAAAAATTATAATAATTAAATTGGGTCCACTGTTAGGATATTATTTTATTTATGAAATTCTAGGTAAAGGCTAAGTTAGTGATAGTAGAACAATAGAATTTAGGTAGAACGGAAACAAAGGCATGCACAAGATAAGAAGTTCTAAGTCTACAAATAGATTTAGAAAATAAAGATGAATATTTACAAAATAAAAATAATATTTATAAAAACAAGAAAAACAAATATAAAAAATTAATTAAACCGCTACAACAATAATTTTTGTGTAAAAGTATTTTAATTTAATTTGTGTTATTATATCTCGAAGATCTAATGTCCTTATATGAATTTATAACTGATTTAATTCAGTCAGTCTAACTCAATCGCTGCGGCTGCAGTTGTTCTATCAAATTATCTCCATCCGGTCAGATACGGCCCCGTCCGGTTGTACTTTTCAAAGATATGATTGGGGCAGGTCCGAGACAATACAAAGCCGAACCATCGCCTCCGTTGTGTAATAAATCTTGCACATTTTAGCCAACGACCGGAGTCCCTTTCGCCTTGCACGCATGGACTCAAATTGCTTTAGGAAATTACGTTTTCTTAGTAGGGTCCTCTATTTAAGAAAAGAGGACCATAATGTTCTTGTTGCCTTGCCCATATAAAAGAACGAATGAGTGGACTGAAAGCGGATCTCTGGCCACAAGTTATGGATTTACAACTCGACGCCCTCGTCATGGTATACCACTGCCAAATTGGCAGGTAAAACTATTTTCGGGAATCGAGACAAAAGAATGCATGGGCGACCGCCTGCTGTTGTACACGTTTTACCAGTGGCGTTTGATGAGTGTAAAAAATTAATTATCTCACGGAGTGCCTTTCGGCGCCTGCTGTGACCGACTAGAACCAAGACGATACATCTTCTACTGACGAAATTAGAGAAAAAGGAATGGTTTTCGGAATAAAGAAACATTTGACAGCTATAAATTTAAAGGATAATAGAACTGACCAGGGTAACTTTCAATCACGAAGAGGAAGATACACACCGCCGTTATGGTTTCTTTTTAGCAAAATACTTTACAGAATTGAAAAGTAGAAGAAGAATTCACTTCATAAAATAAAACAAAAAATGTTAATTTCCACAATATTTATTAATCACTTAACAATTGTTTCGCCTTATTAAGACTTCATCAGAAGTATAATAGATATCAATATATATATATATATATATGTCTATCGGCTTAGGGAGGGGGTGGTGGTTTTACAGACAAGTTAAGTAAGGATGAGTTACTGATATCAATTTGGTCGTTAAGCAATAGCGTAGTATTTTTGTGTTTGTTTATCTCCATTGTTTCCAAAAGATAAAGTTTATAACTTTTATTTTCTAAATGCAGTCTCAAAATCATCGTTGAAATTATGTTTTTCGTCTATTAGGTGTTTAGCATAATTTGAATCAAGTTTTTTACATTCACATGACTTTTTATGTTCATTTATATATTTTTTAAAAGTGCGACCAGTCTGTCCAATATAGAATTTATTGCATGATTTATAATTTAATTTACAGACACCTGACCTATTCTCCTTATCTGTAAGGCAATTTCCTTCTCGATCGTCACGTTATGACCTCCACTGAAGATGTCTATCGCAGTTATAGACGAAACGTTTGGTGTTCCAAAACCAATCCGATCACGGCCCACAAGCCCAGAAATATTTTCTTTAAATATTGACGCTGGCCGTGAAAGCCTTTCAACTTTCAATAATTACATTTTTAATAATTTTAGACCCCCGTTCCCAGATTAAGATGAAGTACGAAGATTATACTACTTTGGATCTAGGAGATATTCAAGAAGAAAACAATATAGGAAAATGTACTTAGATATCAACGGGAAATTTACAATTTAGTCAAGATGCTTGTTGCTTCGAAAGAAATGATAAAAATCAGTAGGTACTTAAGTTGATAGTAGACGTATATTGTGCTGATGAGAACTAATAAGTTGGCAATTTCGATAATTTCTTGATAAGAAAACTTAATGTTCATTAGGAACTTGGTTGGCGTGCCCATCATGTAATAGAAGCTGCGTCACATATTCAACTTGTCAAATAGATACCTTCGTGAGACCTATGAAGAAGACTGAAATACTACAGTTAGCAGTAAATTTCGGCAGATGGCGATATACTGGCTGTAATATGATGTTATACAAACTCTCTCTAATGGAACAATTTCGCTTTCAGTGGCTTACCGAGCGGCGTGGTCTAGTGCTCTAGATCATTGCTTAGCATTCGGGAGATCACCGGTTCGAACCCAGGTTCGGCTGCTCCGATCCAAGTCTTCTGTGGTTTCCTTGGATCACTTAGGCAGTAATATTTCACTTTTCTTCTGCCTTCATTTCGTCCTTATCTTTCTCTCCCTAACCACACCACCCACCCATTCCCACGATTCCTGCAAGGAGGCTGAAGAGGGCCTTACGTCCTACCCTCCGGCTTTACACTACAGTGTAGATCGGAGCGCCCCACCCAACCTATCAGAGGTGGGCCACCGATACTTCTCACATTTCTCTCCACCCCCCCCTACACCCCTATTCTAGTTTCCAACTATCCCTAGTATGAGAACCCTATGGGTTGACCTCCCTTCTCGAGGAGGGGTTTTAGTCGGTAGACACCTTGACGAATCTTTCCCCTCCTCGAGGTTAAACTAATCAAAAAAATAAAAATCCGTGGTTTATCGAAGTACCTACTGCGTGCTGATAAGAACAAATAAACAATAATATCAAATCAATAATATCAAATCATCATATAAAATCAAACAATAATCTATAAAATCAATCAGTATTTTCTGAAAAAGTACAAACTAAATTGTATATTTAATAAACTGAAAGCAAATACGAGAAAATGAACATTATTACAGTTTATATAGTAAACTCTGCTATTTCTGGCATCACTATAAGTACCTACACATAAAATTGCAATTTTTATATGAACATGGAAATTCAGTTTTCCTCTTTATTTATTTTGGTTCAGTAAACAATTAATACCTATATCTATAAAACGGTTCAGTTTTAAGTATTATTTTGTGAAAATTAATTTGAAAATTGCTATGCAATTATTAAAACGGTTCGTGCTAATTGAAAATCTATGTTCTTTGAAATTATTTGTCAGCAAATATGGGACCAAAGTGAAAACAAAAACAATTCCAAACGTCCGGCTTTTGTATTATCGTGCAAGTTCGACGATAGTTACGCTTCACGAATCACAACAATCACACACCATCATAATAATAATCATAACCCCTGATGAATGCCATGGACCACCAAGGGCGTCGAAAACAATATACAGAAGAGCACTTCCCTTTCTTGGGTCCGTCGGCATTACACATATAAAACGATCAATAATAGTATGAGAGCCGACGAATGTCGACAAAGTATTGTCAAGGCGGTTTGTTCTGCACACGTGGTAGGTAAATGCATAATAATCGAAGTAAGCTACTACTTCCGGCATCGTCCATAGGGTTCTATTGTAAGCTGTCTTGTTACTGGAAAATAATGCAGTTGAATACGCTGAACACCGCGTGCGTAGAAAAATTTATGCTTTCACATAGAACACCTTCAAGAGATCTAACCATTTAGGCACCAGAACACGTTATTTTAGGAATAAAAATAAAGGAAGAACTACTATAAAGTGAAAATTTGTGGTAATTACGGAACACCAAAATTATACATGAATAAAGGTCTAATACCATGAAATGTAAAATTTTAATTGAAAACCTATTTCAATTGAACCTTTAAATCTTTAAACTTAATGATATTCAATAAATCTAATAATAAACTTAATCCTAGGTTTACTCAAATGTTCATAAGTAGAACAAATATCTATATGTTTGTGAAGTGTACAGAACAAAAACTAAACAACAATAAAGACGGAAGGAAATGATTTTTACGTGCGAAAGATTCAGATCGAACTGATGATGACGACGAAATAGAGTAACGACCCAAATCACCGAAGAAACCCATTATAAAATAGCAATTAGGGAGGACAGCGAAATAGAGATGTCATGCGGTTAGTACGCGAAGATGAAATGTTAGCAGGGATTATAGTAATAAAAGTTATTGACACAGATGGATAGAATACAATAGCAAGAAATATAATACAAAAGATTTAAGATAGAATGTTATATTGTACAACTGAAATAAATAATTGTATTGACCACCACACTAGAATCCTTTAAGTATATGTAAGAAATTTGATTTAAACAAAACAATTGAAAGCAGTATTCTAAATAATAGTTTCTCATCTTTTCATCATTTCAAATAACAAACAAAAGTAGTAATGAAGTGATGTAGGCTTTCATTGCCGGAGTCAACTTGGAGATTGGATGGTTTCCGGGCTTGTTGGCCATGGTCTAGTTTGGTTGAAAATTCTACCAGAATAGAATAGAATTTTCAATCAAACTAGACCATGGCCAACAAGCCCAGAAAACTCTAATCTCCAAAAAGAAGTAATTTCTATATTTATATAAATCTTCCTCAACTTTTATGAAATTATTCCTAATTACATTTGCAGAAACGTTTCAATTTGCACCATCAGGCCTAGAAAGTCCAATAGTATTAATGATGATATTTGCGAAACGTTGGCAATATCCGAACATTAGCCGTCCGGAGGCCATGAAATTTATTACTCAAAATCGCGAAAGCTTCAAATTAAGAGAGTGTTAAGAGAATTTTAGAAAGAACTCATTGTAATAATGTTTGAATGAAGACAAGAATCGAAACAACAAAATATAATGAACAATGCTTTTAAAACAATTGTAATTTCTTTTGTTTTTTTCTTCTTTTATTAAACGCCTTTGCATACTGTTTTGTGATATGCAAGTAAATAATAATCGGAAGTTTAACCAAGTGAGGGTTCCTTTCATCTTTTCTATTTGGTATGCGAGTAGCAGTTATAGGTAGGTATGTCAATTCCACGAACAGAATTATTCACGTCACTCGCGAACTTTTGATGTGTTTAATTTGAAACGAGCGCATCCGGAATAGCATCAATTTATTTTTGCAACATATGAACGGTGCGCAGGAATTTGCATGACAAGAATATGAATCGTCCATAATGATATTTTTAACTTGCACAAAACATCATGTTGTAGATACAAGGTACTGCTACATATACAAGCATTTATTTACATGCAAATGACTGACGGTGTCTATAGTACCCACCGAAAGGAAAAACGTGATGTTCGGAGAAAAAAACAAAAATTAAATAGCAGAAGGAATTAAGGAATAAGCAGTTACTTTTGAAATTCTCGGAATTTTGATTTTCATCTGCGGTCAGATAATGAATATTCAACATGTCATGCAATACATGTGTTTGCAATTTCGTAAACGGTACAGATTGTTATGAATTGTTCGGGGTTTCGACATTAAACTTGCAAAATTTTAAACTGTCTTCAACAAATGAAAAATCAGCGACATATATAAACATGAACACATGAACCAAAATATACACGAAATCTATTATTACAACCATAATTTATAAATACATTACTAAAACAGAAAACTCTCCTTTATTTCTTATTTTATTAAAATCCTTGTTCGTCAGAAGTAGCTATATATACCTGTATACATTTAAATTGTCAATAAGGTCTAATTGTTTATCTATGAAAACGGGAACATAATATCATCACACAATACAAAGTTTTAACATATTTAAAAAAAGAAGGCATTAAAATCCTTTTTCATCTATATATTAAGGATCACAGATCCCATATTTGGAATGTGCTCTACACAGTAGGCACTGCAAACCGAAAGCCAAATCCCACGGCCGGTTTCGACCTATCGGGTCTCATCAGGTGGGCGCTAGCAGAAAGGCTTTTACAGACTATATGATAAATATAAATATAAATATAAATATAGAATTAACAGAAACAACTACTCCGAGGGCTAATACCCCTAACGGCATTGAATTACACTGTTGATTTCGATGGATTCTTAGACGAAGATATAACATATCTAAAAAAGAAGGCATTAAAATCCGTGTTCTGCTGCACCGCAGCTCTTACGGACCTGAAATATCGCGGTATCGACTATGACTTCGGTTGAGAGGTGCAGTCTAAAAAGATATTTTAAATCTTGCCCCAGGCAACTCATTACCGTCAGTAGGTACTCATAATAGGCGTCCAAGATTTCACCGCATTCGTTAAACAGAAAGAAAAAGTATCCGTTGGTAGGTAATGACCATCCTGGAACACAATGCATGAAAGTTCCCTTCGAAAATAAGGTATTTCTATTCATGGCACACCATGGTTAGAATAATACGATGGAAACCGTTAGAAGCCAACCAATTGAACTTTGTTAATGTCTTGTTAATGAACGCAACCTGACCAAACTCTTTTCACGTCAACTAAATACAAAACAAGTTTTAATTTATCCAAATCTTGAGGTAATTTACTTAAGTATTCGAATAACGCTCTTTTAAACTACAATTAATGTCCAATAAATTTTTCGGCGGCCCAGCAGTTCACGGGTGGTAATGACGTTTCCTTCAACTGTTTCTCAACTAGAAAACGACATTAAAATCAAATTTATTCCACATTTTCCGAATAAAATCGGACTCTTCAGGAAATTCATTAAAACGGAGAATTCTTTTATTGGCCAATTACTTGTCTAGCAGAATTGTAATCAACTAAAACACTAAGACTTAACGGTGACAACAAATATACCATTATTACATCCAAGAGAATACAAGAGAACACCTAATTTAAAAGTAATAAAATAAAATCATTAAAAATATGTTCAAATTCCGCACCATAAATTAGATGATTTTATTATTTACGTATTAAATTTTGTAACTAAAGTACATTATAGTATACATTCTTGTTTTGATACTCAATTTGTACTCAATTTTGTCTCACGCCAGGCTCGCCGCGGTCGCTATATTGTAATGTTTCTCCGGTAATAAAAACGGTTTCATCTTCAAAGAAGCCTTGATTTATTTTTGAAGACGCATGTAGGATACACAAAGACAAATGAAACTGGTGTACCTGAGTAACGACCCGTGACATTCGAGAAATCGGAAGTGGATGTAAATTGTAAAGTTTATTGGAACTCACAATATCATCCATCATTTCCCGTTTGAACGTGCTGTGGAATATAATAACAAACAGTTAGGCGAATTTATTCATTACATCTTGTAATATAAACTTTCGACCCGTTTAGCTATTCAATAAGTCACAAGTCAAAGTTCAAAATTAATGGATTTCTGGGCGGGAGGAGACAAGAAAGAGGAAGGATGGTATTGAAAAGTTGAAAACAGGGACTCAAGGACCTTCTCGGAACCCCAATTTATTTGATTAATTTCATTTACCGTGGAAATTGTTGACTAAAGTAAAACAAACTTTTACCTAATAGGTGATACGTAGATAGGCACTTGTCAATTAATTAATAGGTAATTAAGTAAAATACATACTACCTTTAATACATAGTTTTCTGTTATTATTATTTTTAAAGGTGGAATTTGTTGATTTGTTTACTTGGAAATTGTATGGGCCGTAGAAGTAAAATTTTATCGATAAATGAATAAATACTATTTTGTTTATTATTACTTTTTTATTTACAAATCCTTTTGACTATAGTTTCGACAAATAGCTTGTCATTGTCAAACAAATAATTCAAATTATTAATGATTTTATTATTTACGTATTAAATTTTGTAACTAAAGTACATTATAGTATACATTCTTGTTTTGATACTCAATTTGTACTCAATTTTGTCTCACGCTAGGTTCGCCGGGTGTCGCCAAATTGTAATATTTTCAACTTTTCAACATTTGTTTGAGAATGACAAGCTATTTGTCGAAACTATAGTCAAAAGGATTTGTAAATAAAAAAGTGATAATAAACAAAGTAGTGTTTATTTATTCATTTATCGTTAGGATGAATTATCACAAAGTAACGGCTGAATCAATCCAATTTGTAAAATTTTATTATAGTGGTGTATCTTGCTTGAAACATATTTGGGACGTTGTGTATTTAACTCAATACTTTTTATCCCCGTTGGTATTGCTTCCACACGTTCATTGTTCATAATGACGAAATAGTTTATCCACGCTACCCCTCTACCCTTTCTGTCCTTGACTATAATCAGTCCAAGCGCTTATACAGCGACCACCGGTAGATATACATACCATACAACCCATACATAACATTCATAGGTGGGTCCGGGTTAAGTTGAAAATGCACAGATGTTCCCCCGGGATATATTTATACGGGCTTATAAATGGGAATAAAGAGTGCGGCTTTACCGTACTCAGCTACGTGCACCTGCTGCCCAGATGATTCAGAAAAGCAAACAAAGGCTACTTCGATCCGAACGCCTGCCGCTAGCGGTGCTTTTGCTTTTGTGGAAAGATGATTGATTTAGGGAAGTAAACCCATTACTGGTTATGAATAAAAACGATAAAAAAGGAATCTACACTGCACTTATAACGCAAACATTGGAAATAATCGTTTTATCCGTTTTTTTGAACGTGCGTCACGTACTACATACTCTTCCCATAGATACAGGCATAATTTCACTCTTTTTGTAATAATCATCACTATTGTTATGACTACAAAGCGTTAATGAACGAATTAATAACACCAATTATCCTGTTAGTGTTTCAGATTAATATTATTATTCATGTAGCTCTTCTACGTTCGTATAAAGTTTCTGGTTTGAACCTTACAATCTAAGAAAAGTAAAAATATGGTCTTCGTTAGCTTTTTTCCGAAATTCCCAGACGTGTATCGCGATTTCGACCTCATTGGTTCTTATCAGCATGCCAACCAAACAACCAGCCAACCTAACCTACTGCCTAGAAACAGCGACTAATAAATAAATACAGACAGCGTAGTGAACGCCATCTATAGATATTTGATACTAATTTGTGGGATTAAGTAATGTTCAATAAGCTCCTTTTATAATACTTGTTCAAATAAACTCACTGCGTAGCCACAACTACGTGATAGGCACGTAACCACATCGAACAAAAATAAAAATATGTGGGTTCAGTTGAAGAAGTCAATATGCTTATTACAAAATGACGTTGCTTAACATCACTGAATCCTACAATTGTATTTATTTATATCTTGCAATATTTATCGAAAACCCAAGAATCAAATGTTCAGTTTCCTAATTAAGTTAAAAATGAAAAATACTAATTAATATTCCACGTAAACTGCTTACAGAGAGCGTAAGGCTTCTGAGATTTTTCTCAATTCTTAAAACTTGATAATATTTTTAATGAGGCGGATTGTAGCGAAGACCTCAAGTTTACCATACAAATATATGTATATGAGTCTCAAATTTTGAAAATTTCTTTAATTTCTCTGGTGAAACAGATTGTAATAAAAACTTTAATTTTATCGTAGAAATATTAGATCGATTTTTGGTCTTAAAACATGAGAATATTTCTCTTGTGGGACAAATTGTATGTAGTTTGTTCTTTGGAAAAATCGTCATTTCCCGAGTCTAGTATTTGACGCGGTAGGAAATATGGTACGATAGGATTAGAGCCGTCTTCCGTCTAATACATATGTCCTTTGGCGCCTCGTTGCAACCCCTGAAGGACAGACGAGAGGATTTACGGATATCTCCCATTGGCGACCCAGGGATAAGCTAATTGAAACATAGGGGCGGAATACGGACACATTTCTTCCTAGTTTAAAGGTCGGAATATGAACGCGAACAGATATCGGACTCTATCGTGTGCTTCCCACTACACTTGCGTTACGATTTTCCGATTTTCCTGTTTTTCCAAGGGCGCACAGAGAACGCTGATTACGATTTACGTTCGGGTAGAATATAAACCTTCGTGAGCCGCATTTTTATTCGAATAATAAATATGTATGAACTTTGGGGGATTCTATACTTTCGGAATTTTCAAGGGAACCATAAAATAATCACTTTACTGAAGAGTTTATTTCCGAGCTTCGCTAAAAGTATAGAAATCATAACATCCAGAGTATTACTTTTATATTACGAGGCGCTAAATCCAGAGAAATATGATTTTGAACACCTACAGTGTGAAGTATCTTTATAAAGACGAAATTCCTATAATGTATTAGCTTGGTTGGTTTTCCTTGTAATCTAAATATTCTTATATCTAAACTTTAAAGATTGTAGATTTAGAAACTTCTTTCTTTGAGATAAATAAATAAATGTGACGTCCATATAAAAAGGCTCCCAGCTTTATAAAACAACAAACTGAATGTCATTTTATCGAGCAAACTCAACAGTTTGATCATTAATTCTTCTATGATTCGCTAATAATTCTTATAGCTATGTAAAAACAACAACGATTTTATTAGTCAAAAGCTCGACAATTGTTTCGACCAGTAACTAACTACTTAGTAACTACAATAAATACTCTTGATAAAGACCGACTGGTCGAAACAATTGTCGAGCTTTTGACTAATAAAATCGTTGAAACATTTTGTCTATTTTCTTGTTTTTACATAGTTATTGAATAATGTTTCATCAAGAATGCACCATTAATAGTCTTTTAAGTAGTAATTCTTATTCTACTGTGGTTAAAATTTACCGGACAAAAACATTCTACCTCAAAGTATAAATAAAACGTTTTGTAAAGTACATCATCAATCATAATCGAATCTGCGTTCTTGTTTATTCACTGTCTACATAGTCATTCTTTCATTCACATCAGTTCTTAAATCATACAGGAGACCCAAGTTATTTCTAAAGGAACAAGTATTCCTTTGCATTCTTCAACGGCACGAAACGGCGGACGTTTCGGGACGACCAATTTTCTGAAAGTAAATATTCCTTCCAGAAAGATGGATTGTTTCCGTCCTCGTAACTTTCTTCGTGCCATTCCCGTGGAGAAGATCAATGTCATCCTACGAACGTATCTATTATTCCAATCCGGAGCCTAGTTCGAAGTGTCACTCAGGAAAAGAATTCATTACAACAACGAGTCGAATCGAGGGAGAAGACGGTGTCTCGGTACCAGTCAACTAAATCAGTCCCTGATCCGCGGTTCGCATTACATCGAACCCACCACAATATACCTACCTCTCTCTGTAAGTGGTATTTTTGTCTATGTATCTGTCAAACTACCCCTAAGGCCAATTTGAACTCTGCGTGAATTCCAGTATCGACTAGTTGGGGAGTCGCCCGATTCTTATTATACACGTTAAGGAACATCAGAACTGTTTCCTTGAAAAAAACGATTCATCATCTGCCACCGCATCAAAGAATGAATGTACTAAATCGAGTCAAATGGAATAGGCTTATAATGCGTACATGAAACAAAGGCGCGAGTGTTTATTCAACGCGGAGACTATTTCCCATCACTCTTCACGTCAAACTTCTTTGACTTGGAAATATTAGAGGCATTTGTTTCGTATTCTATTTCAATGGTTGATGAGACAGAAGATAATAATTGAAAGGGTTGGAAATTGAAAAGCAAGACTCGCCACCCTCGTAACACCTAAATAGACGAGACATATATCTATCTAACATATATATGTGCTGGCTCATTTTCTTCTTTAAACTCAACTCATTCTTATCTCCGTTACTGTCAATTGTATTGAACTAGCGGATACTTGATTGAAGTGTAACATATTGAAATAAATACACAGTAGGTAGTTTTAAGTAGATTTTGTACTTTTGAAGAAGCCACAATGTTGGCGAAACACGTGTTAAGTTTATTTAATAAATTGTGGAAGTTATCAACTGTGTATGTATTTCAATATGTTACAGTCATTGGAAATGGCATTATTGTATTGTATATATCTTAATTATATTGTACTTATAAACATAAATATGGAATCAACAGAAACAACAACTCCGAGGGCTAATACCTCTACCGGCATTGAATTAAATTATACTGTTGATTCCGATGGATTCTTAGACGAAAAGAAAAGAAGGCATTAAAATTGATTTTCGTCTAAATTTTGCGGATCACAAATCCCACATTTCGAACACGTCCTACACAGTAGGCACAGCATACCGAAAGCTATATTTCACGACCGGTTTCGACCTATCGGGTCTCATCAGTGTAATTCAATGCCGGTAGGGGTATTAGCCCTCGGAGTAGTATCTGTCGATTCCATTTTTATATTGATTAGATAGTTTGAAATTTAGAGCAATTTAAAATTTCATTCAATTCAATTTAGACCAAATGGTACCTTATCTTAACTCATTGATTATAAAAGAGAAAGGAACTTTCTATATCGAAATATATGTAATTGACTCATGTAGTAGGGTAAGTAAGGATAATCATTATCATAGAATCATCAGTCCGAAGACTCGTTAGACACGCACCTTCAATTCCTTCCCATCCTGAGCCAATCTTCTCATTTCTCTGAAACAAAACATTTTCCGCCTCTTCTTACCTCTACTTCTGCTTCTAATATGCTTCTAGCTAACCCTTCATATCACAGAAGGTGCCCTGCCATCATATCTCTCCTTATCCTTATTGACATTCATAGTATCCTTTGTTCTCGTACTCTTCCTTTCCTAGCACCTTTTTATTTCTAATATTTCCTATCCGTTTGTAAGTGTAAAGTTAATAGTTTAATGGAAACTATAAATTGTTTAATAAAAACTTTTGTTCTGCTCAAACTTTTTTCTGCTATTGTCCCCTGTTTAAATTTATGCTTGAACATGAAACTACCGAAATTACTTCGATGTTTGAAAACCAAAATCACCATCTCAAAATCGACTAATATTGCAATGAGATGGTCCTCTTTTGCAAATACTGCGGCTAAAGGATCAAAATTACGTGCACCACTATTAACTAACATCTTACATTCACGGTATGTCAATGAGTTGAGCTCAGACAGCCATTTAAGTTATTTGGAATCGGCCTGTCGCTACCAGAGACGGTCATCCATCATACCAAACACTGTGTAAATGTTTTAAAGAGACGTATACATCAAACATGGGACACAAATATATGTGCGGCGCTTCATTTTTCATCGTTGTCTCATATGTATATTGTATAATGTACATAGATACATGTAAACGTTCAAAAACAAACGTATCTTCTAACTATAGGCGAAACGGAGTGAGCGATGCGACGCGACGCAACGAAAGTCTTTAGAGAGTATAAGACAGAGAAAGAGAAGGATAAAGGAAAAGCGTTTTAGATCGAGTGATATACGGCAAACGGCCTGGTTATTTTTAATAAGCCGTTTGTTTCGTATTTTGTTCGGGTCGTGCACTCGATAAAACTGGCTAATAAATTTTCGAAAGCAGAGATAATGGGCTTAAGTAACTCTTTAAGGACGAGGTATTAATATCGCGACGGAATCATCTGCATCTTAGAAGAACCAGACACTGTGTAGTCATAATAATAGTCACATGAAATTATAGACCATTAAGAAATATCGAACTAAGTGTATTCTATATATATATTTATACGACGAAATTAAACGAAAGTTTAAGTTACAAAATGTTTATAGTATAACCACAATGATCACTTCGCCACACTGTGGCTTCTTCAGGTGGAAGAAGTTGACTAAAATATTTAATCTATTAATTTATAAACACTCTACTAATTTTATTTTTATATAATATATAAATATAATATATAAATATAATTTTGAACCTTTGTTTTCTGTTTGTAAAATTTGAAACTAGTCATTAAAAATATGTAGTTGTACAATATACGTTTTGTAACTTAAACTTTGTGTTTAATTTCGTCGTGATTATGGAGTTACAAGAATTAAAATCATCCTCGACTCAATTTTTGTATATATTTAGTAAAAACCTTTTTGTGGCTAGGAATGATCTTTTGTGATGATAATAAATTTTTATAGTAGTACCCGCCCTTTAAAAACTTTTTTGTTTCATTCCCACCAGCTACTCGTGCTGGTGGGCGGGTAGTCCCTCCAACCTACACTGTAGTGCAAAGCCGGAGGGTAGGGTGAAGATAGAAGAGAACTGAAAGATTATCTGCGGGACATTATTGCTCCAGCATTTGCCTAAATGATCCAAGGAAACCACAGAAAACTTGGACCAGAGTAGCCGGACCCGAGTTCGAATTGGTGACCTCCCGAATGATAAGCAATGATCTGGAGCACTAGACCACGTCGCTCGGTATATATAATTCACTAAATAACTTTATGAATCAGGACACAAACTAACTTTCTAAAGTACAGCTATTTCTAAGTAAAAAAATTAAAAATCATTTTGGTATTCTACCAGTTTCACGCTCCTTAACACTACTTCATATCGAATATTTGTTAACCCTCAGTAAAACTTCCCGTTGTTACAAATTTAACTTTGGTAGCCATCTGGTTTATTAATTCTTCAGCAGACCTTCTCAAAGTAAATGTGGTTTCTTTTACGTGATAAATATCCGTTATTTTATTTATGTGATTATGGGTGCTCGTACATTTTAGATTACTAGCTATAAGTGTGTCTGCGGTACGACAGGGAATACTAAATTTCAGTTGTTTCAATGTTTCATTGCCAAAATACACCCGCAGGGAATATAAATCCGAATAGAAGCAGGCAACAAATCAGAATCTTTAGCATTAATAATGGACTAAAAGAAGAACTAGGTTCGAAAACATTGATAAACAGCAGTATCATTTCATGGAGACTAAGTCTTCATGTGACTATAATCAATATCGCCTACATGTTATTGTTATTAACATTCATTTGTGGATTCGTTACCTTACTTTTGCTTTATTAATATAACATATGCCATTTGTACATTTTGTTATTAGAATTATTTTGTTGAAACGTACTATTTTCACCGATACAACCCCATTTGCGGGGTTTGAAACTCAAGTAAAAACGTTTCAGCAACACTAGTATAGTTCTTATTCGGGTCTAAAAGCCGTCGTTGGTTGGAATTGCTTCCTAACGTTTCGCTAGCACGAGTGGCGAGCTTTTCAGTTCATCAATTCGCCGCGAAATCTTTAAAAAAATTGTCTCAGCCACAGTTTATATGTACTAAAATATTCAGTCAGATTCCTTTTTAACATTTGTCTGTGGACTCACTGTTGACTCGTAAGTAATATTCTGTTTGTGAAATGACTTTATTACAACACACTGTTTTCACTATTGCAACCCTATATAGACCAGTTTTACCCTATTTGAGAAAAAAATTGCAAATGAGGTGCAATTTGTAGGGGATGAAATTCACACAAAAAGGTTTCAGTCACATTTTTGTTATTCTTTATTAAAATATTCTGTCATATCGCATATTATATTGTCTGCCCTTCATCCCTTATTGTCCGCTTAATGGATTTATCATACGTATATGTTAGGGATTGAATCTGACACAGTGACAGCGTAGAACTTCCCCGATTAAAACGAATTAGATTGACATGAAACCCTGTCCCTGTTGCCAGCCGACAATGCAGGGGTTCGTATCGTAAACACGACAAATTTTTTGTTGTCGTCACACAAGAAATGTTTAATAATAAAGGCACCCCTTAAGCGGTTGCCATTTCATATCTTCATGTTTGTTCTCACGATCCCCCAAATCTGAAAAAATTATTTTTAAAATACACGTCTACAGATGTCATACGCTCTGTCCAAAAATGTAAGAAAATCAAATGTATGTACTGCTTGAAATTTTAATAATTATTTATTTTTTGCATCTAGGTTCTTGGTTATTTTCTAACAAATGAAGTTTTTATTCTTAGATGAAAAACAGGAAGTTGCGGTTGGTTGTTACAGCTGGTAGAATTTAAAACCGGAAATTTACTTCACTTAAAATCAAAGAGTGCTCACTTTGCCGCCAAAGCGAAAACGTTAATATTTTATTCAAATGCTAATACTGATCCGAAATTTCAAATTTTAATAACGACAACTTATAACATAGCGCACGTCTTCAAAGGGAGTTTGAGTTGGCGTCACTTCAAACGTTCTTCCAACATTTCTGATTAAACATCGAACCCAGTTAATTAGTTTAAAAATAGCCCTCGCAAAAACGACAACATTCTGACTCAACTAAACTACAAGCTATAAAAACTACAATTAAGAAATAAAGCTTATATTGTTACGCAGTTTTTATTTAATAATTAATTTCAAATGATTATTTAAATTAAATAGCTATAAATTTGCTGAATTTGTTCAGGAGATTTCTTTACAAAACTTAATTTAATTCTTAAATTCTCTAGAATATGGTTGTCAATACTTTTTATCATTTTTGACTTCCAATGCTGATATCTCAATATCTACAGAATTTACAAGATAGTTGGTAAAACCGCATTTTTGTAACATGTCCGTTTTAGGATTGTTACTCACTACTAAATTTTTGAGTTTGATTTTACTGGTTACTGATTGTGTGAATTTCTATAGTTTGTAATTTGTTTTTAAATTTAACGCTAATTTTAATAATAAAATATATTGAGGTAAATGAGTTCACTAAATATTTTGAAATATTGATATAAATTAATTTAGACACAAATGTGTTATTTTTCATATAATTAGCCGATCTACAATATTTTTGTAATAGCCGTTGGTTTTGGCGATCACTTTTATTATGTTTACTTCATTGAGGTTATGTTTATTAAACGATTGATAAGGGAGTGATTGGCTGCATATTTTGTTTGCATCAAGTGGTATGAATATGATGGAATAATTCGGTATGTAGGTACTTGTTGGTTTCCTGTAGATGTTGAAATCAACTTTGTCGTTTATTGTTGATATTTTAAGATATATGAAGATTAAACTGTTATTGTTTTCTTTTTCTGTAATAAATTGTAAGTTAACATATAAACTATTTACGAAATTCAAGAATGTGTTTATTTGCCTTTTTGTTGGGCTCCAATAAAAGGTTTATTGGATAGATTCGACTTTAACTTGACGAAGATCCATTATCACCATAAAAACAACACTTTAAATTTTCACAAGCATTAAACACACATTGTTTGATAAAGGTAATGTTTGGCGAAATGATCGTCACGACAATAAATAAGGTTTGCGAAAATACAAAAATTCTTGTTATTATGGTAAAAGTCTTGTTTTTCATTTCGATACACCCCAATGGTTACAATATGTCTAATATCTAAACGAAATAAAATTCCATAATCGTGAAAACCTCACTAAATAATATTTTTCGAAAATTCAATAGCAGACGTGTGACAGTGGTTACGCCCATGGAGCGCAGCGCCGGCCGGAAACAGTTAATTAGTAATGCCATTGAGGCTCCAGGTAAAAAATGAGGCGTTAAGGCACGCCACATGAGCGACTAAACTACCTCTTTGCACTGCGAGAGCTTGCAAGAAATCGCGCGTGAATTAATTTACGAAGTTAAAAATGAATATGTAAGTGCTTTGTAAATGTACAAACCAACTAATACACTTAATCAGACACACATATTCAGCTCTAAATTAGTTATAACAAATAAATCTTAAGTATTATGTTAGCGACAAAACTGTTATCAGCTTGTAGTAGGGGCAGCTGGTGTACATTTGCTGCAGAGCTGCCAAAAAGCTAGACATTTATTTATTTTTCGACATAATTTCTAAAATTTATTAATACTATCTACATCACATCCGACGCTCATGTGTTTGTTGATTATCATCTTTTACAAGCTGTCCTATGCGATGTAGTAAACCAAATAAATTCTCCGAGTCTTTGGTCCAATACGTAACTGTGCTAGCAGAATGGTTCTGTGTACCAGTGGAGGCGTGCCCGCTACCTTCAACGCGCACATTAACTAGTATAAAACAGCGAATTTTGGCGTGTAATTGAACTGCAATCGATGTAGCGAAGCAACCGTAATATTTTCGGTTGCACTATGCAGCGTGTTTATATTGGTCTAGAACTCAAGAAAAAAAAATTGGAATTGGAAGTAGAAGTTTTTGTTTAACTTCATCTGTTACTAACATGTAAGGTATAAATGCTGAAATTTAATTTTAAAGTAGTTTCCCTCAACTGACTGAGCTGGAATTTTGCAAACGCTTTTGGTACTGGTGAGACAGTACAATATACACGATATTTTAGTATACTTACAAAAAAAAACATCTACTCTAATATGTCGAATGTGGGTCGTGATCAAGTTGTGGTTGTTGAAAATGCATATAAGCATTATGTGGGGATGTGGGGTCCCATAAAGAGCTAGGGTAAATAATTATTATGGAGATTAAGTAAGTCAGTGAATGCGTCAAGAAGCCTGCGTGGAGAAGAGCTTTAGGGGTCCATTCAAATTTGGGAATTATCGTGTGCGAGAAGTACTAACTATCCTATCCCAGATTCTACCCTAGAGGCGGAAGTATTCCACGAAACCATAGATAAACTAACATTTTCCGACTAGAATGGCTCTTGGTTCTTAATTTATAACAGTTATTTTAATTTATTTATTTGACTGAATCATTTCTAGTTCTAGTTCTAGTTCCAACAAAATAAGCTTTATTTCTGTATCGAAGTATATCATTATAAGTTTCTTTTCTAGATGTACCTAGTGTATCTAGGTATCTTTGGGATAAAATAGTTTTAATATCAAAAGTATTATGAACTGTACTACTTTATAAATTTGTTAGTAATAAGTTGATAAGGATAAATATTGCACACAATATTGGCACGAATATTTGTATATGATGCTTTTTATTTCTTCGTAAAACATGCATATAACAGTAATGGAAGTTCAAGACGAATAACACATTCCGTTATACATTCAGTGAAACAGAAAGGCGATGAATATTTTGCTCCTGAGCAAATAACATTTCTGTAGTTGTGCCAACAGGAAATTTCATTTACCACGTCTTTAATTTTGCATTTATCATCGAATCTAACATTAACTACGCAGATACTATAACTCATCAGTTAAATTTCTATTTCAATATTGTACCTACACATACTTATTTGCAACCGTAAAACCAATTCCAATACTATAGCAATCTTACTCTTCCTTTTGAAGAAGATGTCATGTCAAAGTGTTGTTGGTCCCCCATAGGTTCGTCTTGTTAAAATATATGCTCGACAGGACTTTTTTGTTTCCGTCAGGAATAAGAAAATGTAAAAATAAATATAGAATCAACAGAAACAACTACTCCAGCACCCACCTGATGAGATCCGATAGGTCGAAACCGTTCGTGGGATATGACTTTCCGTACGCTGTGCCTACTGTGTAGGACGCATTCGAAATGTGGGATCTGTGATCCTTGAATTTTTTTTTTTAATAAGGAAATGTAACTGCGTCATTTGATGGAAAATCAAATAATATAAAATGGAGTTTATTATTGCAAAATTTACTGCTTTTCCTTAACACTTCTTGTTAATACCACCTTCTTTTTCCTATTTTAACGTATCAGAATATTGAAATATTTTCAGTCAGAAATATCTCAGAGTTTCTTGATGGCCTGTTTAGAATTCTGAAGAACTGTTTTCAATATTCCCGTCGACAATTGTTATGTTACTCTTACGTTTCCTACTCACCGATTTCTTTCTTTTTTTTCGTCTAGCGGAAGTCGAATGAAAGAAACGTCCCTGCTGGAAACGTCTCAGCTTTGGATGCTGGAAGAGATATACACACATACACCTTTGATGTTGTGCCAAATTAAATATCCTTGAAAATTGAATTGGTGCAAACGTACCTACACAAAGAACTCTCGACAAATCTAACTGAATAATAACGACAATGTAATCACTCAACTAAATGATATTAAATTCTTATCTATTCAAAATTCATATTTAACATAACTACCAAATTGTGTATTGCCTAATTACTTATGCGATAATTGTTTTTTGATGTTCTTACTGTAATAATATTATAACGAATAAAATGACTCTATATGAATATTTTCAATTATACTTAAGAAAGATAGTAAGAAACATGACCAGTTTTTATTTTATCCCTTGATCTTCGGGAATCCACTTCACCTCGAGTGTCTTTATTAGGTTTTGCTCGACGTTACAGTAAAAAGTGTAAGGAAATTCTTAATCAACCCACGATTCGTTTTTGTTGTGTTCGGTCTCTCAGGGATTAGGATTAATCAGAACCCCTAGAGAGCACGGATTCGTGAGACAAGGTTGAGAAAATCGCATCGATATTTTATGATTAGGAAATGATTTTCATCCAAGTTAATTTACAAAACTAATTAATATAAATAGCAGTTCATAAATTACAATACAAAACAAAGAAACTCTTAAAAATAAATTGGATCATTTGACGAAGTGGCATGTCACATATGAGCGCGCGCGAGAAGAACTTGTCCTAACAGGTACACTAATTCACAATCATAATATTATATTAAAAACACCGAAGGTATCATCAGTTAATAAATTAAAGTAGAAAACTATGAAAATCTTAAAAATGCTGTTATGAATCGAATCGAAAATAAGCTAAATTGGACCATTTCACGTAGTGGCATGTCACTTATGAGCATCCACGAGTAAAGATTGAGTACTGTGCGCTTGACAGCCACAGTAATTTATAATTATAATATAATATAAATAATATTATAATTTAATACATTACAATACAAGATTAAGATGCACTTAAAAACTTTATAATGCACAGAATAAGCTGAATTGGACCTTTTCACGATAAAGTGGTATGTCGCATATGAACACGCCTGAGCAGAAATTGAGTAGCGTTCACTTAAAAGCCATAATAATTTACGATTAAACCATAATAAAATATATTAAGTGTACTATTGTTAATAATAATTATTATCTTTCAAACTAGACAGCACTAAAAATTTTCAGATGATACTTTCTCCACAATCAACCGATTATATTGAAACTTCAATAACAATACGTTCGATGGAATGTAAGGTGTTAACCATTTCAACAAGTTCTATCCATAAAATTAACTACGGGTACCTTCATCGCGGTCGCAGAACAAGTTAGAATATGGTATGCAAATTTTTCCGTTGTCATTCTAAGAAAGCTGCATAGCTGTGCCTGTCTTATGGAAAACAATCGATGTTTTTATCCGACGAGTTAAAAACATTATGTTGTAGCTACATGTCGCTAAGACAACGCCAGTGTATGTTTTACAAGTACACGTCATGGATTTGAGGTATGGCAAGTGAGAGTGAGAAATTACAAGGTTGACACAGCAAATTCTCAGGGGAAGGTTGAACGAAGTTAAAGAAAATCTAGTAAGAACTTCACTAAAAGATAAGCTTTTGGATATTGATAAAGGAATGGTGATGTTGAAAGATAGTTTTGGGGAAAATCTGTCTGGAATTTCACTAAATGATAAGCTTTTGGATATTGATAACAGTAATGGTGATGTTGAAAGATAGTTTTGGGGAAAATCTGTCAGGAATTTCACTAAAAGATAAGATTTTGGTTATTAATAAAAGTAATGGTGATGTTGAAAGATAGTTTTGGAGAAAATCTGTCAGGAATTTCACTAAAAGATAACCTTTTGGATATTGATAAAATTAATGGTGATGTTGAAAGATAATTTTGGAGAAAATATGTCAGGAATTTCACTAAATGATAAACTTTTGGATATTGATAACAGTAATGGTGATGTTGAAAGATAGTTTTGGGGAAAATCTGTCAGGAATTTCACTAAAAGATAACCTTTTGGATATTGATAAAATTACTGCTGATGTTGAAAGACAGTTTTGGAGAAAATCTGTCCGGAATTTCACTAAATGATAAGATTTTGGATATTGATAAATGTAATGGTGTTGGTGACAGAACGTTCTGGAGAAAATTTGCCAGGAATTTCACTAAAAATAAGCGTTGAGATTTGGATAATAGTAATGGTGGAACTTATGTGTGTATATAAATATATATATACATAATTAATTTATATTGATCATTCACCTTTCCTAGTTTGAGGTCATTTAAAAAAGTATGTAAACATTCACTAACAGCGTTTAGACTCGGACATGCAACTTATAGTCATAAATCCTACGTAGATGGTGTAAAGTACTGACCCATTTAATGAAACATTTCCCTGTTAATTAACCGGACATGTTCGACAAAATGGGAGCCAGCTCATATATGTTTGTAGCTTGTCATTCCATAACGTGCCATTAGATCTCGCACTTTCAACAAACCTAAACGTCACATAACTTATACACACATCCAGCCGTTATGGGAAAGGATTCAAACACATACGTGACAAATACCATCAAAGAATTTCCTCGGTATGGTAAGTGCAAGGATAAATGCTTCTTTGTAATAGAACTAATTGAATTAAAGATTTGCTTATAAATACAAACTCAAGGAACTCTACTTTGTGAAAACTTCTACTAAAGGGATTTCAATAACATAAAAGTAGTGATAAGGTAGAGACGTATTTTCTGCTTAAAAAATTACATCGAAAATCGATTATTTCACATTTGACAATATTTTGAGGTCAATAACCTGCGAAAACAACTGAAGTCTAAAGATGTTCTCTTTCCAAAACATCTTTCTGCGACCTTATATCATCAACATTCATGTTTGTATAAATATGGAATCAACAGAAACAACCACTCCAAGGGCTAATACCCCTACCGGCATTGAATTACACTGTTGATTCGGGAAGACGAAGATACCGATTCAAAATGCCGGTAGGGGTATTAGCCCTCAGAGTAGTTGTTTCTATTGATTCCATATTTATATTTATCATATAGCTTGTAAAAGCCTTTCTGCCAGCGCCCACCTGATGAGACCCAATAGCTCGAAACCGGTTGTGGGATATGGCTTTCGGTTCGCTGTGCCTCTTTAGCAATCGTTCCAAATGTGGAAGCTTTGATCCTAATATTTAGACGAATAAGGATTTTAATTCCTTCTTTTTGTGGATATAATTCATGTTTCGTTTTTCTATATTTCTATTTTAATCTGGTCAGTTAATATGTTAATTACAGACTGGTCTTTTTAAATATCTTAAATTGAATTTTGATGTTTATATTTATATATCTATAAGGTACTTAAAAGACTCTTCTCGTTTATGTTTCCCGTACCATAACTGGTACCAATCTTATCAACTTCTTGTTGAGATTGCATTGAGTGTAGTGATTTTTCACTAGCAAGGTGTACATACAACAAACACATTCACTTTGTACTATGTAGGTAGATATCGAGTGACGTGTAGAATTTATTGAAGCGACTAGGACACCGGTGCAGCCTTTTTACATATGTTTCAAATTATGGATAACCGGACACCTAAGAACCGATCAGATATACGTTGATACTAAGTTGCTAAACGACTATTAAGTTACACAACTTATCGTCGACATACATGCACAGACGGTGTCCAGTGTAACGGATGAAATGGATCGGGATACACAATCTAGAAAAAACCGATACATTAAACGTCTCTACTGAATTACCGAATGATTACAGTAAGTAGTCGCCTAGTTACAACAACATGAGACTGAAATTCTTGCGTAAGTTAGCCCCCCTCTTATCTAACATCTTATTAGCTTACATATATGTACCCAAGAAATGCCTGTTAGTTTCTTTCGATGTGAATAGCCTTTGTACGTCAATACCGATTTAAAAATTATTAGAAATCATTCAACAGAAGCTACAAGAAAGCACACTTGAGGAATATTTGTTAATATGGAAAACCCTCATGTAAATAATGTTTGCAAATGGTATCATTTT
Organism: Agrilus biguttatus; assembly: GCA_963921985.1. Lineage (NCBI taxonomy): Eukaryota > Metazoa > Arthropoda > Insecta > Coleoptera > Buprestidae > Agrilus > Agrilus biguttatus. The sequence goes on along the minus strand of OY998121.1, from coordinate 6,230,306 downwards.
GTAGACGACGTTATTTGTGTATGGAGTGGGACAAGTCGACAATTAGATTTCTTTCTAAACCTTTTGAGTACAATAGACAAAAACATCCAATTCGCAATTGAAAAACAAACAAATAATAATATTGACTTTTTGGATTAAGGATTAAAAAAATCAAGTACCCAAACGGAATTTCAGATATATAGAAAAGATACTTTAATAGATACACAAAATGCGCTACTTTTAATTGTTGGATATGTATGTTATGCAGTATTCTGCTATCTCCAGAGGATTTCAACGATATTATAAAATACATAGCTTCAAAAAACGGTTATAGACACAAATTAATATATAATATTCTAAACAAAAAACTCAAAAAGAAATTAACAAGAAAATTATATAACATAGGCAATCAAAACCACAAATTTTCAAGTATTCGTTTTATTGGTAAGTTAACCGCAAAATATAACTGTAAAATACAGAAATTCTCAGAATATAAAATAATAATTGAAAGGTATAACTTCAATACAGCCTCAATATTAATTATTAATAAATAAAGAAAAACCAGATCCTTTGGAAACAAGTGGTATTTACAGGTGTTTTGCGATACCTGCGATGAAACACATAGGCCAAAGCGGTCGTTCTATTAAAAATCGTACTAATGAACACGTATATTCAATAAACAAAAAACACTACCAAACGGGTATAAAAGAGCATTCCAGTTCGAATAACTGTAATATAAACATAAGTCAAACCAAAATATTAAGTAGAGGGATAGGAGAAAGTAGAAAGTTATCGTTATTAGAAAACCAGAAATTAAGAAGGCCATCCATAAAAATATCAATATAATTAATAACCTGAAAGATCTCTGTACCTATAACTCCCCCTTCATCCCCAATAAACAGTAACTAATCCCACTCTTAAAATATTCAAATTAGGGTTACACATTTTAGATTTTAACATTTAGTAATCAATGTACTCTCTCTTGAGAATGGTCAACTGGCCGAAACAATATTGTTGAGAATAAAGTCTTAAAAAAGTTAAACTCTCCATTTATTTATAAAAGCGGCAATCGACGATTTGTCTATATAAAGCCTGTGTTGCTGCCGGAAAATGAAATTTTGAACAATTTCTCTAATCGTTAATAAAGTTACTTATTTTAATTGACATATAACATAATAGCATACGTAAGCATTTTAGGACACTCGTCAATACGAATTTTTTAGATTTAGAAATCAAGTATCAAAAAGGATAAAAATATAAGTGTTGAATTTCATCAACTACTCGTTTATTTTATTTTGACAACCACAAGCTTATCACCATTAACTTTATTTATCGGTTTATTAAATCTACTGTCTATTATCTAATACATTATAACTATATTTAGAGGACTTATTTTCTGTTGTACTTACTCTTATTATTATATGTCAGTTATCCTGCGCTATTCCTCTTCCAGCATCCGGCCAGGAGAGGAATGGATGTTGGAATCGGTAAAAAGGTAGAGAACAAAATATAAATGAGATATAGAGGTGGAATTGGGAGTGGGAAAACACGGAGGCTCATTGGTCGAACCGTTTGGAAATGTGTAGATGCTCGGAACTTAATTTCAGTAGCCTCAGTATCACTACTTCTTGTGTCGATGAAAGTTAGCGGTAGTAGAGGACTCGCTGACATGATTCTCATCCAAGATCAAAGTCCGTGAAAACTTTAAAAACTTTTGATGTTTACTTATTACTACTTATAGATTAATGTGATCGAGTGCGTGATACAACTGAGATTTCTTTTTGAATAGCACCTACAAGTTTTATGTGTGCTGACGTGCGATTTTCCGGGAAATTGGAAAGAGGATACTAAAAGGTTTGTAAATAATCCATTTTTTTATTAGTTAGATTAACAACTAAAAAGGTAACTATAAAATTAAGTAGTTGCTTATAATATTTAGGAATAACTTTGGTATATAAAAAATTGAGTTTTCCGATAATTGCAACGAATATAATTTTGAATATGGACCAGTAAATTAGAATGAAATGTTTTAGAAAATGTTATTTGACGTTTCTTCGTTGATTCACTAAGAAATCAAGGATTCTTTCATTAGCTAATTACACTCAGTATGGATAATTTCAATTAGCTCCTAATGTTTTTATTGTTTAGATTATTATTATTATTATTATTATTTTCAAAACAACAGGTTTTCCCAATTCAAATAATATTTCTAATCTATTTCCATAAATAAATGTCATATTCAAAAGTATTTCATTTCTTCATCCTTTTTCCATGTTTTCGTTATTTTCAGTAAAACTTTTCTCAAAACGTTGCAAAAATATAATTTCAAAAACATGTACATAAGTGTAACAAACGAAACATATTTTTGTTTTTAAGATTTTAGATTTTACAACTTGTCCTGATACTTGAACGAATTCAGATTTCTCTCTATACAAAAAAGTTTCTACGAACAAGTGACAGGTATTGGATTTAATAAGCAATAAAAGGTTCAAACAACCTCAGTCCTTTTTATAATTAGACACAAAACGGTACGAAAACGTAAAGCAGAAAGCTGACAATTGTTCAGTTCAAAACGCTGTTTTCTTTGAATCCACTCGATATGGATTACCTGCTTACCTAACACAAATAGAAAAAATAAACTGAACATTATTAAATTAAATGAAAATATATATAAACAAAATGCTTTTAGATGTTTCAAATTTGAAAAGCATTTTGTTTATATATATTTTCATTTAATTTAAACGATGTTTCATAATTATCCAACAGACAATTCAATTGAAATTATGAACATTATTACATTCTAATAAACGAAATGTCCGTTTGATAATTTTCTATACTAAAACATTCATGACCCTTAAATAAATTGTTTTGATTGTTTGGTAGTCAGGGGTATAATCTCAAGAACTTTACTTGAATTTTCAATTTTTTTTTTGTTAGAAAGTCTGTATTTGAACAAACGTTTTAGGCAAATATCTACAGATGCGGAGAACTAATAGCTAAAAAAAAACTAAAAGAAGAAGAATTTGCATAAAAAGAGAACATAGCAATAGTTTCACGTAGTCTACATTTTCTTTCTATTATTAGAATGAAAATATGTTTTTCTACAAAAAAAAAAACAACTAAATTTTCGCGAGGGTGAAATAACCAACTATATACAAATAAAAAGCACTCAAATTACAATTGCATGGAGATAATACGAAGATTTCTGGATCATCAAATTTCCCTGGCTCTACAGGAAAATCTCCTTTCAATGTTAAATGTAGCGGAAAACTAAAATCTCAGACAGTTCGAGTAAGTGATGCTTATTTTTTGGGGGGTTGGGGTAAGTGTGGTGAGCAAAAGTTTTTCGAGTTGTGAGTAGAGGAACTGGCCCAAAGAAGTTGCAGTAGCGGCGTCGTTTAAATTATTAGTAGCTGATCCGCCACTACCGAGTTGTTGTAGAAGGTTCATGAATACTTAATGTAGTCTATGCTACACTTTTGTTATGTAACGAGCACAGGTTTTAGCAAATTCAAAGAGGCTCATGAATAATTTATTTTATCGGATTACAGAACAACCAAAGATTTTTGCCTGTACAGCAAGGAAGGTTTAGAAATTGTTATTTAACGGTCATATCGGTATTTGTGAAATATCTCCTACGAATTTATTCATTTTAATCGATTGATACCTTTTGATATACCTGGTAATATAGTAAATTAGTGAAAAAATTCGGTACACATTAACCCCCCTCCAAGTCAGGTAGTCCGTTAATGACAAACATTAACTCCCGTCCAAAATTTCTTACCTGCTAATAATGAATTTGAAAACACATTAACTCCCGTCTAAATAATTATATTATATATTATATTTATGTATAGGTATAGGTATGATGGTTAATCCATGTAGTAGCTAGCAGTATTTTATTTTTATATGAAATAAACGTAATAATAAAACATTCTAGTAGATGATTAATATCCATAAAGGACATACTTATTGGAACAAAGAAATCCAATACAGGACTAATTCTTGGAACGACAGTTTTCCTATTTATTAACCATGTAAATATGAATATTAATTAATAGGTTTCCCATTTTCAAGTTGATTAATTAAATTTAAAAAAACAAGTCTTTTAGTGTGGCTTGTCCTTTACAAGAGGCTGATAAAAAGTTTGTGTTTCAAGAGCTATATAATTAACTACGAAACTACTCCACAATTTCCCTTTTTTTATAAAAGCACTGTTTAAAACGCTTCCCGTTCTCCGAAAGGGTCTGGACAGAAAGAATCGAAGAAAAAGGACGATCAACCACAACTAATTAATTGAAACCCTATGTAATACATCCATTATATATACACATATAATATATATATATATATATATGTAAAGAGGCTCATGAATAATTTATTTTATCGGATTACAGAACAACCAAAGATTTTTGCCTGTACAGCAAGGAAGGTTTAGAAGATTGTTATTTAACGGTGATATCAGTATTGGTGAAATATCTCCTACGAATTTATTCATTTTAATCGATTGATACCTTTTGATATACCTGGTAATATAGTAAATTAGTGAAAAAATTCGGTACACATTAACCCCCTTCCAAGTCAGGTAGTCCGTTAATGACAAACATTAACTCCCGTCCAAAATTTCTTACCTGCTAATAATGAATTTGAAAACACATCCCCGTCTAAATAATTATGCGACTATATTTATAGATTCTTTTTCTTTTTATTACCATTAAATAGACATTCACATAATTTATAGATTTTATAGAAAATAGGAAATACATTAATGCGATATTGATTATTGAATTATTTTGTATCCACTACAGATTACCTCATATTAATGAGGAAAATTTTTTGTTACTGCTGTGACGCCCTCGCCGGGACTCGAACCCGGGATCTTTGGCTTTACGAACCAATGCTTTAGTCACTAAGCTACGAGAGATGACAATAATTATGCGACTAAATAAAATGCAAAAATTTAATATACAAGGCATTGTTTTATAAACAGATATTAAAATACTTATTAGAAACACATTTTACAAAATTGAACCTATTTATTTTATTTTCCGAGTATAATTTAATTTTCCCTGAAATAAATTTAAACGACCTTCCAACTTCTTTCCTCACTATTCGTCTTTTTCTTTGTTCTTGAACACTGTTGATTTTCATGTATGTGTCAATTTGCATATCATTTAAAGCCTTCAGAAATGTAACAATATTTGGGTGAAGGGTTCCGACAAATGTGTTAAAGTTTGCGTGAAAAGATTCGCATGTGTTTGTTGTGCGTGCTAAAAATGCTGTATTATAGGCCCATATGGTAGGAGGAAAAGTAGCGTTTTTGTCAATATACGTATCTACGACATAGTCAAAAAATTGTATTACTCGTGGGTCGTTCAGTAGTTCTGTTGCAAAATTCTGTAGCGATTACATCCCCAACTTCTTCCGGCGATAAAAAGGTTAGGGATTTTTTTAAGTCGTGCTGTATATGTCCGTAAATGTACTTTTTTGGAGTAATAACTAATTAAGCGAAGGTATTGTTATTTTATTTGGACGGGAGTTAATGCAGAGTATTAAGTACAGCATGTGGCGAAAAAGGTATTTCAATTATTTGGATAGGAGTTGATGTACACAATTTGTGCAACCGCCAAATATTTCAGTTTGATTCTGTTCATTTTTATTTTTCGTTAATCTATATGTTCATTTATATCGAACAGTCCTTTAATATTCCAGTTGTTCACTTTGATTTTAACATATTTCGTGAAAGGACCAAAGTTTAGAGATAAAGCGAGCCTAAATAAACAAAAGTTTAATTTGTATTGAAATTTTATTTGTTGAATACAATTTGATTTCCATTTTACATCCTAAAAGACTGTTAAAGCCACAAGAGACCTCATCACCAGTTTACCTTTATTATCGAATTTATTTCAAACATTTGAACGTATTTCTCTCCACAAGGTAAGAAACATATAATATATAAACTCTACATTTTTTCCCAATCACTAAAAATTATTTAACCTAACCTAACCTAAACTAACCCTATCTGGCTTCAATTTAATACAAACTTAAACAAATGACAATTTCAATAATTGTTAATACCGAAGATAACAGTATAAATAGGTGACGACTTACACCCTCATAAGTTCATTGGAAGCCGCAAAAGGTACATTTGTATATACATTGAAATCACTTATATACTTACTGTCTAATACTAAATAGGAAGGGGGAAGTTAAACAAAATAGATTACATAAGGTTTTTATGAATTTAACAAGGGCGAATTGTTAGCATCAATCTGGTCAATGATAATTAGGCCTAATTTATTTAACTTATTTATTTCTAAGTATTTAAGTTGATTCAATTTCATACTTTTCTTCTCTAAATGTAATATTTGGAAATTATTATTAAATTGGTGAGATTCTAGTAATAAATGTTGAGCATAAGTTGAATGGTATGATTTTTTGATAAAACTCTTTTTGTGTTCAGTGATCTTGTCCTTAAAGGCTCTACCAGTCTTGCCAATGTATGCTTTGTACCGCATTTTAGTTTATAAACGCCTGATTTAGAGTTTTTATTGGTGAAATTTAATAAATATTTGCCTATGTTGTGAGAAATGTTTCCTAAGCAGATAATTAAATTATATTGAGGGTTCTTAATATTACTGCTATTGTAAGGATAGATTAAATTGCAAGCTTTTTGAGCTAATTTCATATTTAACAAGTTTATAACTAAGGAACAATTCTAACCGTTCTTGCAATCAAATAAGTATGACATATTCAAAAAAGCAGGCATTAAAATCCTTTTTCGTCTAAATTTTAAGGATCACAGATCCCACATTTCGAACGCGACCTACACAGTAGGCACAACGTACGGAAAACCATATCCCACGACCAGTTTAGACGAAAAAGGATTTTAATGCCTCCTTTTTTGAATATGTCATATTTTCGTCTAAGAATTCATCGGAATCAACAGTGTAATTCAATGCCGGTAGGGGTATTAGCCCTCGGAGTAGTTGTTTATGTTGATTCCATATTTATATTTTTATTTAAATAAGTATGAATGTTTAGAAATAAATAAGTTAAATAAATTATGCTTAATTATCAATGACCAGATTGATGTCAACAATTCGCCCTTATTAAATTTATAAAATATCTTATGTAATCTATTTTGTTTAACTTCCCCCCGTCCATGTTTAGTGTTAGATAGAATATAAGTGATTCTGTAATGAATCTTAGTTTAGTATTTCATCCACCTGAAGAAACCACGGTGTGGCGAAATGATCATTGTGGCCAATAAATTATTTTTGTAACTTAATGCGTGGTGTTTTATTTATTTATATTTGTTCATTTTGTATATTGTAGTGTTTCATCTGGAGACGATATATCCTGGTAAATTGCACACTAATACAGTAAAAATAAACAGAACTGATTTTACTAAGGCGTTTCCGTAATAAGGACCCATTGTACTTATTCTTTCTCTCGTTTGCGACCACTCTTTATAGAGTAAACGAATTTCATTGTTGTATGTTTCCACAAAGACTCGGGGCTTTTATCTATTCAGTTGAGACGAATTACTTGGTACTAACTAACCCACCTAACAACGGCATAAACTTGTGTCTGGGGGTCCGTTCTGAAGGGCCTTCTTCTTCTTCTGCAAAGTGGTTAAACATGAAGTTTGCTATCGTGTTTCCCATGCACAACGGTCCATACGTTTGCCGTCATTATTCTGTCTCATCTTCTCCTTTTATTCTCTACCTCTCTCAAAGTTACGAATCTGGTGTGTATCTTGGCCAACGTAAACATCCTCAAAGTTCCCTTAATATAAATACGCTTGACAGTTTTACTGGGGAAGTGCCGCGGCACTTTGCACAAGAAAAATGTCTTCCCATCTCTGCATCAAATGATACGAGATAAGAGACGAATGGCACCACGTTCGGGGTAAATAGCCCTTAACGATCACATAACGTACCGGTTTAATAGACAATTATTTCCAAAGATGAGACGATACATTTGTTAAAATTTTCTGAAAACCGTACCTATCTGCTACTTATATGGTCACAAAAAACGGTCAAATAATGGAAAAAGTACTTAACGTGTTTTGTTATTTATAGCAAAAAGAAAATATATTTTCTTCATAAAGAAAAATGTTGCACTATTTATGTGCTTATATGTTAATGTTAAATATTGGCACGTTTTCCTTTAACTTAGGATAATTTTTCGTAGATTTCCTCGAAACATTTTCTATTCAGTAGTAAAAGTAAGATTGAAATCCAGATTTACGTCTATCACGCTAGCGGGTCACATATTTAACTCCCGCACCATATAGACTTCGCGAAATCGCTATAATTTTGCTAGCATGTCACATATTCGTTTCAGGGTTTAGAAAATAATTTAATTGGCATCATAGTTTGTAGAAAAATTGTAATGAAATAACTAATTTTTGTAGAGCATATATAGCAGATCACATATCCGTTTCAGGGTTCAGAAAATAGTCTGATTGGCATCATATTTTGTAGAGAATTTGTAAAAACCATAGATCTCAAGAAATTAAATATCTGCTATATATTTTGACTTTAGCGATAAATCATTAATATTACCATTACCGTTAGTAACACTTTGACCCTTTAAATCTCTAAAGCGTTTGTCATTTTCAACATTAATTCCAAAAGAGTTGAAAGACATTGTTTAAGAGCGCTATTTGTTTTTATCTAACTATACATATATATGTAGTTAGTTCCACGAACGTGTTGATTTTTTTGTCGTTAGGTAAAAACTGTCAAGTATTATGGACTGGCTTTTAATGATTTCGCGATACATTAATTAATGATGTAATTATCTAATGGTTATATCAAATTACTTATTAAATATCCATTAAAATGTATCGTTTGTATTAAAATTCTTTATAGAGTCATGTTGATAAAAAATCGTACGGACAGACCTTTTCCAGTATAAGCAGAGAACATTCTTGCACCATCTATTAGAATTATGTACAAAATTCAATATATGTATAGGTATGATGGTTAATCCATGTAGTAGCTAGCAGCATTTTATTTTTATATGAAATAAACGTAATAATAAAACATTCTAGTAGATGATTAATATCCATAAAGGACATACTTATTGGAACAAAGAAATCCAACACAGGACTAATTCTTGGAACGACAGTTTTCCTATTTATTAACCATGTAAATATGAATATTAATTAATAGGTTTCTCATTTTCAAGTTGATTAATTAAATTTAAAAAAAAAACAAGGCTTTTAGTGTGACTTGTCCTTTACAAGAGGCTGATAAAAAGTATGTGTTTCAAGAGCTATATAATTAACTACGAAACTACTCCACAATTTCCCTTTTTTTATAAAAGCACTGTTTAAAACGCTTCCCGTTCTCCGAAAGGGTCTGGACAGAAAGAATCGAAGAAAAAGGACGATCAACCACAACTAATTAATTGAAACCCTATGTAATACATCCATTATATATACACATATAATATATATATATATATATATATGTATATATGTATATATATATAATATGTATGTATTATCGTACTGAACGTTCAGTTTCCCTTTATTTTTTGGCGTTTTTGTCCATTCATCACACGAATAGGAAAAAATGCATTTCCGAAATGGAATTCCAATGTCGCGAAAGCATTTTTCTCAGGTTTGACATGGCAGGCACGTGCGTCCCTAAAATTAAAACATTCGACACGGCGCCGCGTAAGGTCCTCCGGGCCGTGGAAGTCGCTTGTTATTCTGAAAGGATACGCTTTTATTGTATTCCCATGTGCGAAAGGGCGGAATTGAGTTTGATGGCGAATTCTAACACTTTTACACAAATCGAATTGAATCTTTACGACCAATTCTTTTTTTATATAAAAACTTTTAAATTAAATATGGAATGAACAGAAACAACTACTCCGAGGGCTAATATCCCTACCGGCATTGAATTACACTGTTGATTCCGATGTATTCTTAGACGAAAATATAACATATTCAAAAAAAGAAGACATTAAAATCCTTTTTCGTCTAAATTTTAAGGATCACAGATCCCACATGTTGAACGCATCCTATACAGTAGGCACAGCGTACGGATAGCCATATCCCACGACCGGGTCTCATCAGGTGGGCGCTGGCAGAAAAGCTTTTACAAGCTGTATGATAAATCTAAATGCATTCCTTTTTTGAATATAAAATCTTTTAGTTCAAAATGCAACATCATCACAAGATTATCAGTCCAAAGAATGGTTAGACACACACCCTCCACTCCTTTCTACATTACCCTCTCATACATCCATAATTATTTGAGTACAGTACTCTAATCTAATCATTTTACTGGCGAACACAACGTTTCGTCGCCTTAACTGGAACTCCCTGATGTGCCTGCCCTAAATGCTCACAGACAGTTAAATTAAAACATATCTATGCCTTTGCACTGCTAGCGCTGTTTGTTGTTTATAAAAGCATTTGGGAACAAAATTTTATTTTTCAAAACAAGTAACAACTCACGTGGTGTTATTTAATGTCAATTTTGTTGGGTATTCCTTTCATTTAACGATATTATCGTCGGACCTCTCGTATTTACTTTAATCGCATTTATATTCGATATAATCATCAAATGTAATCTAACCGGATGATTCGACGAACTTTGGACAAACGTAATGTTACTATTAAATGCAATGCAATGTGACCGTATAGAATTCACTGAAATGAATATAAAACGAACACGAGACAATAAAAGCTAATATACAGCTATTAATCACCATTATCTTTTAATGGGCCACACACTAGCATGGTTCAAGTGAATTATTTAAACATGTGGACTATGTTACCCATGTTTTACTGTTCGTACACTACCAGGGATTAACAAATAGCAAATTGCATTTCTCATTTAAACTACATCGCTGTACAATACTGATCCCAGCAGAATTTACCCTAAATTTACCAGGTTCGTTAACCTCCTTTTTTTAAATTAAAAAATATATAAATGTGTTGAAAATTGGGTCTACTCGTACTAGTGACTGAATGTTAAACGTACTTTAGGGATGGCAAGATGAAAAATAAAAATGAGAGTAAACGGTTGACAATATATTTACAAAACTGTAAGAATGAAATTTAGGAGATAAAAGGTAAACTAGTTGAAAATTTAGCAGAAGATGAATTGAACTCTAGAAAACTGAATTTAGAAATGTAAGTGTTTTGAAAATTTTACGAAGACTACTAGGGTGCAGCTATAAGTATTTAGATTAAGGTAGGGAAACAACTGGAAGAGAAATAAATCTGGAAAGTTGAGTATACAAAATAGTGAGAAATAGATAGATAGAATATTAACCCTGACTACTGAAGAAACCTATCATTAAAAAGTAATTAAGAAGGGACAATAGTTATTGCCGTTATATGCAGTTAGTACGTGAATTTGAAATGTTAGAAGCAGGCGCGACTCCTCCATTAGGTCATTTGGTCAATGACCCCTCCCCCAAATATATTTCCTAACAAAAACATAATAATGATATAAATTAAATAAAATATATTTTTTCATTATCTTTTAAATTTGTAAATTCCCTTTTTATTCTAACTAGTCTAAGCGTATAAACTCGACCCATTTACTGAACTGATTTGATTATTGATTTTCATTCGTTGGTAGTTGGCATAAACCGGGCTGGCAGCCAGCGATGACCGCATTGCTTTAAACGGAGACGAGTGTCAGCCGAGTTTTCCCGATCTAATTTGTATTATGTTATACAGCTTTCTGAAGCGGTGTAATGGCAAGGTTTGGGTCAACAGCCGCTGCGAGGAGAATACAGTATTTTTCGAGGTGTTTTTGTTCGTTAACAGTTTTTTTGCAGATCGGGTTATATACTTACATATTTGTAGTGTTAATTAATATTTTTTTATCATATGTGTGCCTATTTTAACCAATAGTTGCTGTCACACCTCTAACATCATGTTTTTCTTGAAATAAAAATCAGTTTGAGAATTGACAATTTTAACAGTTTATTCAATATACTACAGAAATAACTAAACTTGATAGAATAATTGACAAAAATCTATCTATTTTCTTGAAAGAAACAAACGTGTTGTTCCAGTTTCCAAGATAGACACATTCATTAAGTAAAAGAACAGATTCAGAAATAGCAGTTAAACCTATCAAATCATGGCCAGATCCAGGCGGCATTAAACATACGAGATGTGTCGAACATGTGGCCAAACAGAATAACGCCATGTTACGGTCATCGACATCGGTCGGCTTCTACTGCATTAAAACGTTTAACCGCTAAATATAGCGTTAAATTTCACATTAGTTAATTATACTCCATCCTCTGTCTATCGTATCCGACGTAAGGAAACATTTTACGGATATTATCGTTATCTCTAACGTCTATTCTTTCGTACGTTTCAGGTTCCACAAATGGACGGCCTGACGCTGCTCCCTCGCATCATTTCGATTAGTGTTTTTTTCCTCCTCTACGTCACACAATCGAACTGCCTCGATATATGTAAGTACTTTATTTAAGTGAGCGAACACGATAGAGAAAAGTAGTTATAAATGTAGTATCTAAAAACTTCTTATATTATGTCTGCATGATGTGTATACTCGAAAGATATAATGATGGTCGTGTAGTATAAAGAAGATAATAAAGGAATTCGGTGACCGTTGATGGTTGTCTAAATTATAAATGAAACGAGCTAAGTGAATGGCACCATTATCTAACAACGCACACACAGACCTGCAAAAAGTTGTCATTGTTTTCTAACTAATGTACTAGTTCTTTTGTTGAAAAGCTTTTCGTAGATATGTACACTCAAACTTTGCCGTTGTGAAAGAAATCCAGTGGTTTTCATTTGTTTATTAAATTTATAATTTTTTTACTCAAACATTATTAAATCGTAGTCATAACTAGCTGTGCCCGCGACTTCGTCCGCGTGGAATTTAACAAAAAAGTTATTCTTAAAATTTTTAACAAAGTCGTTGAGACACAATCGTTAACAATAGTCCGCTCGCGCGTTCTGAGCCCGCGCGACAGGCAGCCTTTGTGATTTTAAGTGGCGGGAGGCGCCTTTACAATTTTTTTCTGTCTGTTTGTTCCGGCTAATCTCTGAAACGGTTAGACCGATTTGAACAGAACTTTCACTGGAGATAGCTAATGTAATAAGGAGTAACTTAAGCTACTTTAATTTTATAAATTAATAACCATTTATTAATAATAATAATTAATTCCTAAAATAAAAGTAGCCTCTTGGTATTCTGCTTTTAAACTAAATATCTTTTTTGTTTCAGCGCAATGTATCGCACCGTTAGGGATGGAAAGTGGAGATATAAAAGATGAAGATATAACGGCCAGTTCATCTTTTGACAGTGGAAATGTGGGTCCAAGACAAGGAAGGTTCGTTTGCAAAAAGAAAAGCGTATAATGTATTGGAATATGACAACATTATTTTCTGTTATAGATTAAAAGTGGAGACAAATGGTGGTGCGTGGTGTCCCCAAACTCCTGCAACTGCAGAGCCGGAAGAGTGGCTTCAAATAGATCTTCACACCGTTCATTTGATTACCAGTGTCGGGACGCAGGGTCGTTTCGGTAATGGCCAAGGCGTCGAATACTCCGAAGCGTACATTCTCGAATATTGGCGGCCGCGTCTCAACAAGTGGATCCGATACCGCAATTATCGTGGCGAAGAAATATTGAATGGCAACATAAACACTTATCTCGAATCTAAGAGCGAATTGGACCCACCCATATGGACCACTAAAATTCGATTCTTGCCATACAGCTACCACAAAAGAACCGTTTGTTTGCGCGTCGAAATATACGGTTGTCGTTGGACCGACGGCATCGTGAGTTACTCGATGCCGCAAGGAGATAAAAGAGGACCTAATTGGGAATTCTACGACAGCTCTTACGACGGCTTCTGGGATGATGGAAGATTGAAACATGGCCTGGGGCAGTTGACGGACGGCAAAACGGGCAGCAACGATTTCAAAGTGTCGTTCTACGAACATTCTAAGGGATGGGTCGGATGGCGGAATGACACACGAAATGGGAAACCCATAGACATTGTGTTCGAATTCGACGAAGTGCGTGAGTTTACAAACGTGAACATTTTTTGTAATAACCAGTTTACGAAAGAAGTGCAGGTATTCGCGAAAGCGGAAGTGTTCTTCAGTATCGGTGGTAAACGTTCTAGAGGTCAACCGATCACGTACGACTACATGGAAGACCGCATCTTCGAAAAGTCACGAAACGTTTCAATCAAACTCCACCATCGAATCGGAAAATACGTGAAGATTCAGTTACATTTCGGTGCCCGATGGATTCTCCTCAGTGAAATTTCGTTCGAATCCGAGACAATCAAAGGAAACTTTACGGAGGAGGAAGAAGACCAAGAAACGTCAGCCAATATCAATGTTAAAACTCAAGGCACGTCATCTCCATCTGGAACTGGAACTGGATCTTCTCCTAATAAGAGTTCATCATCCCCTCAGGAATTCGGACAATATATGGGCGTCATTGCAGGTATCCTGTCAGTTTTGACGTTACTTGTGGGTACTCTAGTTGGCTATATAATTTTGCAACAGAGGCGTCGCAAAGCGGCTGAACGACAAGAAACATACGTCCCATCTAACTGCGAAAAAGCCGCCCTGTACAGTGAACCGGTTGTTCTTGGACAGAACAGTACAAACACTCAGTATATGGACTCGTCCACGAGAAGATCAGAGTATGCAGTGCCCCGTTTAAAAACACGACCCGATCCTCCCTCTTTACAGGACATTTTCCCTAAGCCCCCATCGTTTCCGCCGGCACAAGAACATTATTACGCATCGACCGAAATTTGTAACGCTCGGTTCACCCCGCCTTCACCCCCACTGTCTACTCCGCCACTGATCAGGCTAAGTAGACAGCCGAGATACGTGTCCAACTCGAACCACTACGTAGGGCCGTAAATAAACGATTTTAACTGTGATATTAGATGTAATAAAGACTGACTTAATGTGTACCAATTTAGATACCATACGCATTACGTGTGGAATACCTAATAAAATAAAAGGACAAAAAAAAAGAATCGAATGCGCAAGACTGGCGGTTACCTAAAGTATTAAATTGTAGACTAACGATTATTAATATAGAGTATCGACAATCTGCATCATAACGTGATATTGTATTATAATAAATAATAAAAACGCAGTTTTGTACATAATTATTATTATATTACTACTACTTTCAATGTGAGGTATTTATTAATAAAATAAAGCAATCGTAACTATAATATCCGTTTTTTATTTTTTATTTGATAAACACTTGTTTTGTATGAATTCCTTTACAATATAGTTAGTAAACACATTTTTTTCGGTTTTAGAAAATTGTTTGTTTTTTAAAAAAAGTTTGTTGAAAAAGCTATGAAGGTAAGCCATAAAAAACAATAAATAATTACATCAGATGTGTAGATTACAAGTTTAATTTCAGTAAAATTGAAACACTAAGTTACCTTCCTTTTATAATATACACTAGTACGACCCGTCCAAATTTAGTTGTCGATGATGCATAAAACATACATTTGAACCATACTTTAATCTAATAATTCCCTCGATGGGTATTTAGCCACAGATACCACCACATCTCATCTATGACCCTAGGACGACCGCCTATTGACAGTTAAACACGCTTAACACATCAAAAACGTTTGTAACCATTAATTAAAAATATCAATTAACTGACAACATTCTGGATATCGAAAGTAGACGCGTTAATTAATTACATCCCTTAATTACACGTTTTAATAGTCCGGTGATTCCATAATCATGTATTATGCGAGGAGATAGCTCCAACAAAATTATCTTATAAACCTACCTATACGTAGCACCATAGATACGTAGCAAATTGTTACATATTAAACATAAATGCGGGTAATTTTAAATGTCTGTAATTGAACATTAAAGTATAGAATTCTTGAATTATATACTCTTGTATGTGTGTATGAAAGATGGTAGAAATATTTGTGATGTGCACTGTTTGTCAGCGGCAACGTCAATGTGTTGCTTAGTTGTGACGGATGGTTGAAAGCCCCAAGTCGTCGCCTCCGAGTCATTATTCATATCGACGCCACTTATGCACGTCGCGTCATCAGGCATCCAAAAGATTCCGAAGACGCCGTTTCTTTAGACCTATCTCCGTCTCGCTCTTGTTTAAGTTCACGGATGATTGATGATCGCGGGCTAATTCGGGTACAAAATTAACCTTTGCCTGCTTGTAATTATCTTAAATTTTAAAGCCTTTTATGCAACATTCTGCCAATTTACTGTGCCGGCAATAATGTTGGCTTGTAAACGAGACACGACAAAAAAGGAACAACAGAACATAAGAAAATTGTATGAGTTATCGAATTTTAACTTAATTTAATTACAAATTGGTTCAATATTTCGTGGTCATCGTTAATGTGGTAGTTGATTTTCGGCCTTCTTCTCAGGGTGGTCGGGCGACTAAGAATAAGAAGAAGATGCCGTCCACGGATAAGAAGTATTTATTAATCAAATGCAACCACAAATCAGCAATCACATTAAATTAATTAATTTAAATTTGAACTAATCTCAGGTAGGTAAGTAAGGTTAGAGTTGATATTTTCCTTTTTATTATTTTTAAGTATGCATCGACTTTAACGAGAGGCTTTCTTTAAATAATTTCCTAGCATGTTATAATTACATCGTTAAAGTATGCACCAACCCTCTTTCCATTCAATATTTCAGTAGATGGAAGAGGTACAGGATGAAGACCCTCGTTAAGATTTTAATGAGGTAAATAACCCTTCCAATTTAAAACAATACTTTAACCCCACCGTGCATGTATCTATCAAGAATAATAGTT
This sequence comes from Agrilus biguttatus, assembly GCA_963921985.1. Lineage (NCBI taxonomy): Eukaryota > Metazoa > Arthropoda > Insecta > Coleoptera > Buprestidae > Agrilus > Agrilus biguttatus. The sequence continues at coordinate 6,213,494 of OY998121.1, read as the reverse complement.
ATTATAATTATAAAAAACGATAGGATCACAAATTGCATTTAAGTTCGCTATGAAATTCAAAGCAAATTGGGCTTACTAAAATATTAAATGATATTGGTATTGTGAATGTGACATCTAAATCTTCAGGTAAGTGGATACGTTTGATACGCCTCTTACAGTTACAGAATGTTGTATTTATAAATAGTTTAACGTTCAGAAGTATAAGTCGCTTTAAAAAGAGATAATCCTGCTTAAGAATAATTTATGAGATAATTTCACCAACCATACACAATTTGCGATTTCTTAAAAAGATAAAACTGTTAAACTGATAGAATTTCTTGAATAATCAATAAAAAAATCTTATTAATCTTAAAATATGATCTTGAATAATAAAACTAAACCGACCGTTATACATGACGATCTAATTTTGCCGTTCACATAAGCAATGGTAACAAAAACAATAGTACCTACTTAGCATAAGTGTTGAAAGCTTCACAAAAACATATCGGACAGATCATGTAGCAAAAAAACACCAAAATTGATTACTCTGTCATTTGTTTCATCGTTTTTATATATGTATATTTCTGCCATATATCAGAACATTGCACTGTACTCGCCAACTCAAAACAACTCAATAGTTAATCAATATAATTGATTGTATCAAAAATATTGACAACTGCTAATCAGTAGATATCAAATAATGTCTATGAATAGAACAAACAACCATCGGTAGGCAATACCTTTCATACCTTGAATGTATAGTACTCGATCTTTAATCTAACACAAGAGCAATATGAAGGGACGCTGAAAAATAAATGTTTATAGCCAACAACGGCCAGTGATAATAATGCTATTAATTTACTTATCAACAACGTAGTAGCTAGTTTTTGTCGTGCAGATATTGTTACCATTAAAAAAAAACTTTTGGGTGATTCATTCCCCCCAGCTACTCGTGCTGTAGTAATGCAAAGCCGAAGGGTAGGGCGTAAGGCCCTCTTCAGTCTCCTTCCAAGAATTTTGGAAATGGGTGGGTGGTGTGGTTAGGGACGGACGACATGATGACAGAAGACAAGTGAGAGATTATCTGTGGAATATTACTGCCCCAGCATTTGCCTAAATGATCCAAGGAAACCACAGAAAACTTGGACCAGAGCAACTGGGGTGACCTCCCAAATGCTAAGCAGTAATCTACGTACCCCACTAGACCACGCCGCTCGATGTTATCATTTTCGATACCACTGAATTTATACCTTCATAATTATTACTCAATCTGCACAGGTGGTGGAAGGGTTAAAGGTCACTAAATATCCAATAGCATTAAAGACACCCTCTACAAGGTTTATTGCTTTTGTGTCATGTTAAAGTGCGAGAATAATACCTGCAGAAAAGGTCAGCTATCGAGATTTGGATTCTGAATTTCGGTAGTAGGATCTAGCAGCAGGTTGTCAGTTTGTATATATTTTAATAAATATTATGTTAGACGACGGCTTACGTCTACTCGTCTTCATACAATCTTGTCATAACGATTGTTGATAGACCAGACAATCTATTGGGATAACTTAGCGGTCACTTGAAGTCAATTAAAACTTGGCCTTCAGATGCAAGCTTGTCCACAGTAAATATTTAAACGGTTATACGAACCCACATGGAATGATACGCTCAGTTGAAATTAACCACGAAATCAAATCTGTTTTATTAACACTTATTATTACGAGTCTGGTCAGATTTACTCAGAAAAAAAGTCGCTCTACGAATCACGAAATTAAATATATGTTTGTGAAAGCACCACAAACACCAGACAGACATCTATCCTATCAGTTATTTTTATTATTTATTTTTAAATGACTACAGCTATTTACTATTAATAGAAAAATTCTATTTGATTTAATGTTAATCGTTGATAATAATATTTAAGAATAAATACGTAACGAAAACGGAATAATTCGATTCCGAATAAATCGGAATTTTACAAAAGGTTGTTATGTACATATTTACGATCCGCTTTCATATTTTTAAAAGTATAGAAGAAAAGTAAAGATAAAAATAAGTAAATCGGATTCAACTATACAAATTTCAACAAGTCTTAAAGAAAGATTTCAACACAACGAGTAAATACTTGTAGCTACATATGTCTAGAAAAATACTTATTTTATGTATTATGGGGTAGCACAGGATGTTAAATTTCAAAGAGTCAAATACAAAAATAGGTACAACTAAGTAAAACTACACATAAACGTCGGAGTCTATTTACGATACAATGAGAACTACCTACAGAAGTAAATAAATATACAAAGTTATTTCAAACTCAATTTTATTCTATACTGTTGTCTTGTAATCGTAAATATTTCAGCATAACATCAGCTGTAGGTATTATTTCTAAAATTGAAAAGAGAAACGAGTGTTTCCCAACAATTCTTTAGAGAACTGTACAATAAATATAAGTATATAAAATTAAGGCTAAATAAACGAGTATATTGACTTTGTACATATCAAGATCTTCGTCAGTAAAATTATATATCTACAATTGCAAACTATATCAAAACATGATTGCTAGAAGTAGAGTTATAATCGAACAATCAGACGTATTTGTCGTATTCCTTCAGTTCGTGATAAACAGTTATTTGTAAATATTTTTTAGTTCTTAATATGTTCTGTTTGTCACGTACTACTTATTGAAATTTAATTGTTAAAATTCCCCACGGCTGCATTACTTTTAGGTACAATGATCGCCTACCTGAGGGTTGTAGTAATAATTAAGTTAGTGGTAGTTTATTCTGTAAATATTTAAATTTCTATAAGAATTGTTTTGTTATAGACTCGTTGGAATAAGCATCTATTTATTCCATAAGACATGATTTTATAAATAAATAAAATACAAACTTTGAGTTTACAAATATTTAATGTTTCCACTATAATTATTTCAGCACGCTGTGCCCTCTTCAGGTGGTGAAGATATGAAGAAGAAGAAGGCAGAAGCTGAAGAGGGCACAGTGTACTAAAAAAAAGCTTTTTTGTGTTTAATTCCCACCAGCTACTCGTGCTGGTCCTCCAACCTATACTGTAGTGCAAAGCGTAAGGCCCTCTTCAGCCTCCTTGAAGGAATCGGGGAAATGGGTGGGTGGTTTGGTTAGGGAGAGAAAGATAAGACAGAAGTGAAGTTAAAGATTATCTGTGGAATATTACTGCTCCAGCTTTTGCCTAAATGATCCAGACCCGGGTTCGAACCGGTGACCTCCCGAATGATATGCAATGATCTAGAGCACTAGACCACGCCGCTCGGTACAGTGTGTTGAAATAATTATAGTGAATACATTAAATATTTGGAATTATCTGAAAGGTTCTTCAGTTCTACATAATTTTATATTATTCACCATTAAATTTAATTATAATTCTTCGTTTCAAATTACGTGTATCGTTAAGATAAATATATACAGTTACATTTTAAATTACCATAAAGATGGTTTTATTTCATGTGGTCCTTAGTACACCCCTTTGCTATCGCTTCTTATATAAAAAACGTATCATATAATTAGAAAAAACTACCTTTCCATTGTTATACGAATAAAAAAGTTTCCCATCGAATATTAAAATTAAGCTTATAATAAAGATTGAAAATGTTTTCCATCTTTCTGCTACTTTTAAGTTAAAGAATTTAGTAGCAATATTATCAACTTGGACGCGACGCTAAGGGACGCGTTGCGACGGTACCTCTGCCAGGAAATTTCTGTACATGATTAAAGTTAGGTAAAGTCATGCAATCCGACAATAAATTTAGTGACTAGCGGAAGGTTATGACCCTGCCACCAGGCCGCAGACCGAAATAGGTGATAGTGCTCGTTGTTACATTAATATACACACATACATAGATAGATATACACGGAGAGACCCACATAGTTACATAATATAGGCGATGGATATTACAAGTTAATAATGCATGTAGTTTACTCGACTAGCTATTGTGGTGTTGCAAAGTTACCACGGCAACGTTGTACGATATGTATAAAATATTCACCTGCCTCCACGCTACCCCCAACCCCTTCCTATATCACAACCTCACCGTAACGACACTGAAAGTGCCGAGTTCCTTTCATGGTGGTAATGGGATCACTAGGTAGAGAAATGCACCATCGGGAATGTTGGGATATGATTATGATAATGTACGTAGTGAAATTTTCATTTACAAACACGTTCTGTGGGAGCAAAATAAAATGCATTTCATTCAGTAGCTCATGCATGTGGAAATTAAGACTACTGAAGGATCTCTTAGGATACATTTGAATAAACAGAATTTTAGTGCGCTAAATTTACGTTATTACTTGTATTGGGATCATCACAATATAACAAGTTCCACGTATTTATGTACACGTAGGTTTCTAAAGTAATTCAATGCAGGTATTTCTTCTCATGATACAACATTATGGTGATACGATATTATATTTCATTTTTAATTAAATTTTGTATAAATTTTTGTATTCTTGTTAAAGTTAAGTTTTGTGTTTATGTTTAAAAATAAACCATCTCAGCCACCCGAAGCAAAAAGTGGTATTTACAAAATTCATTGCAATGGTTGTGATGCAATTTACATTGGAAAAAGTGGGAGAGCTATTATTATTCAATAGATAAAAAACTTAAAAAAACACATCTCGCGGAGCATTGCATAAATTCTAATCATTCGATCAAAATTGAAAAAGCAAAAATTTTACACTCGAATATTAATAACAATCGAAAATTAACCATGCTAGAAAATCTAGAAATCAAAAAAGCCATAAGCAAAAAATTAAACTTAGTCAATATTCAAACCGAATTAAATAGATCGAACTCCCCACTACTCCTTTGTAATTTGTAATTTGTATATAAATTGTTAGCATTAGTTCTTAATTTTAGTTTAAGTACACTTGATAATGATCACTATCGATCGAAACTTAAGTCGAATATAATAAATTTGGTGAAACGTAATTTGTTTTATTTTATTTTTACAAGTTTCATGAAGTTTCACAAACGTTGTATATAACATATGTTGAATTTTGTAAATAGACCTTTACAACGCGCTTAGGTAAATTTGCCAATTCTTGTTACCAGTAAATATGCACATTCTTTCTTACAACATTCTTTTGTTCTTTTATTACTGTTCTATAGGCTAAAGTAATTTCTTTTGTTCGCATGTCTATACTTCACTAAAAGCCTGCACTTTCCGATAATACCTAATAGCAATTTAGTTTCAGTTACTAACGCATAACGTCTAATATTCTTACTCATTCTTAATTACATTTTTATTACTTTGGGTCTATGTCCCTTAACTATATTTCTAAGTAAAAATTATTCCAGATTTCACCACCTTCTTATTGGTTCCCTACCTTAGTTTAACCACTTCTAGATCCTCCCTTATTTTTATTTCTAACAATTAACTCCTCCTTTACAGTCTTCCTAATACTTTATCTTTAAAACTAAAGTTAGTCTTTAACAGTTCTTCTCAACCTGAGCGACTATTTTATATTTCAAATTAAATATATCTTTATAGTTATTTATTTCATTTGAGCTCGGGTTCGGCTCGTGGATTCTCATTCACCATTCATCTTTAAAACGTTGTATGTAAACACTATTTATTTGAAATCATTGTAGTTTATTAGCACAGAGTTAATTTTCGAATGAATTAGATACATAAAAGAAAATTAAAGAATAGTTGGGATGAACAGATCCCTGTAAGACTGACTAGTAGACATTTTCAGGATGATAAAATCACCGGAAATGTCAACGCTGATGCCTTAATGTCTGCATAAAATAAGGAATTTTACAGCGTGGTTTAAATATCTGGAACAAACGTTTATTGTTCTTTAAGACGCGAATAATGGCACCGTTAATCAAATGTAGGTTTATTACACAATTAAACATGTTTTTATCGGACAAAGCTTTATTAAAACGGGCACGTAAAATTCACTTTGTTTATTCACACACCCCATTGATCGATATGATTCAAAATTCCTCATTTCTGCTATTTGTAAATACGTAGTTGAACTTGATGTAGTAAAAATAGAATACGAAACGCTTTCGACTAACCGTTTTTATCTTGTTTTGTTGTTTAGCAAAGAAACTTTAAGGATGTGATCCTTTTTTCTTCTTTACACGGAATTAACTTTCTATACCTTTAATATATATTTATAATTTTTCTGCAACAATGGAAAGGGTCTAAACATTAGCGGACGGTATCTATAAAATTTGTTTTTAATTGTTAATTTACACACAGATATATAGTCCTTTCGTTTAAGTGAAAGTTGCGTTTATAAACGCCATTAATTAAGTCGAAAATAGCGTTTCTTGTATTAGAGGTTACGACCTTCTCACACGTAAGCGACATTAAAGAAAGTCTTTGATGTAAATCAACGAGCCACCCTACCATTTGTCCTCCAATAATAATGGCAGCGCCGACCGGAATAATATCCACAAAAGGATAATATCATACAAATATGAAAGATTTGATGTGCGTTAAAAGGAACCGCAGTTCGATATTTCAACTGTTTGAGCAAAACAATAACTTTAATCTTTTAGTAAATTGTTATTTAGTTTAGAAAGCTTAAAGTTTGGAATAATTTTATTATGAAGCCCCGTCCCACAGTCTTTTGTGTCAATAAATTTTACTAATACCTATTGTACTATGCAGCCTTTTCTCTATCTTCGAAAAAGTCCGTCTGAACAATAGAAGTACTTAATGTTGCTCATTCGAAATCATTCCGTTGGATAGTAGATACACGCAAAGAGAGCAAATGCTGGCTGGGGTTTCACTACGTAGAACAATCGCGTCAGCAAAAAGTATTAATTGAGTCGTGAACCTTGGCATGAATTCGACATAATACTACGTAAGGGACTTTTCATACTGAGCACACAGAAATTGATAAAACAGAAAGAGAACAGAGCTATCGAAATATTTACATGTAAGTAAGTAATAAAAAAAGTAAATCAAACGAATTAAAATATGGGAGTAAATCTGGGAAATTCAATAAAAGAGATTGATTCATCGGTGACGTATCTGTGAAACATTTTATAAATAATGAAAAAATACAAAAGAACTGCTTTTAAATGTTTCAAAGTTTTATTGTATAAACTCTACATATGTTTCGGGTGATTAGCCCTTTCTCAGTAACACATTGCTCTTGAGAAAGGGCTAATCACCCGAAACATATGCAGAGTTTATGCAATAAAACTTTGAAACATTTAAAAGCAGTTCTTTTGTATGTTTTCATTACTTGGAAATTCAGATCTTCCACATTGAAATCAAACTGCTATTGAAGACAGAATAATTCAAACCACCAACACTGACATAATAGTCCAATCTCTTAAGTATGTGATGTTTGAGCCTTGACCATTTGACTGATTTTGTTACCAAAAAATACTTTGGACGTTTAGGATCGTGTTTAGCATTGGGGTTTGAGGTATTTACTGTGTTCTATACCCCCAAAGTTTCCAATCTTCTTTATGCCCTCATTGTTTACCGACATACCAAACCTGTGGTAAATTTACAACTTCATCTTTTTAACTAACATTGAATGGAAGACGTTTGTGTACTTTAGTTTCCACAGACCAGTTTATTTATAGAATTGGAAGATGATCATTCACAAGAAATCAGCATTACACTCATTAGATGTTAAGTGCTACAATTTAAAGTTGCTAACAATCCAAAAAAGGAAGGTATTAAAATCCTTTTTCGTCTAATTACAAAGGATCACAGATCCCACATTTGGAACGCGTCCTCCACGGTAGGCACAGTGCACCGAAAGCCATATCCCACGACCGGTTTCTGCCTATTGGGGTCTCATCAGGTGGGCGCTGGCAGAAGGGCTATATAATAAATATAAATATGGAATCAACAAAAACAACTACTCCGAGGACTAATACCCCTACTAGCATTGAATTACACTGTTGATTATTAGACGAAGATAACAATCCAAAAAAAGAAAGAAATGTGGGATCTGTGATCCTTTGTAATTAGATGAAAAAGGATTTTAATACCTTCTTTTTTTGGATTGTTATCTTAGTCTAATAATCGTTCGGAATCAACAGTGTAATTCAATGCCGGTAGGGGTATTAGCCCTCGAGTAGTTGTCTCTGTTGAGTTGCTAATATTGTAATATAAGCTTTTACTTTTACACTACTATATACAAAAGCAATCGATGTTTCGCGTGCATGCGCAAACAATTTTTTATGTCGCTTCGCTCCCCTTCTTTTCGCTCGGTATGAACGGTACCTTAAATCCTCGTCGGATCGGCAGCTTTCAGCTAACAGCGTAATAGAACACGAAGTCTACAAGTACGTTTGCCTCACGTATGAATATTCACTTATTAAATTTCGCACAATGGGCTGCAAGTTTGTCACGACTGAACATCTCGAGCAGCACGTGCTGCTAGCATTCGCATGTGTGTGTAGATGATTGTAAGCAGTCAACGCCGGGCGTTTCAGCCAGCTTTAATGCATCTACCGGGAATATCAGATCTGCATATGAATAATATGGCCACCGTCTCCCGCAGGAGCAGACCAAAACGGAGCAGCTGCACTCCTGGATCATTAACGTGCACCGTACCCTCACACGTGGTCTAATAATTAATTTTCCTAGTAAAGCATTGCTTGTATGTCGCATCTGTCTTTCTGCGTGTATCTATTTCTCTCTTTCTAACAGGCGAGCTGAAAAGTTCGTAGGCTAGATTAGAAAAAAAATTTTTTTTTTTGATAGAATTTGATTTTATTATTAAATATAGTTCCCTTCGAGGGCGATACAACGATTATAGCTGTCATACAATTTTTCGATACCATTTTTATAATACGATTTGTCTTTAGCCTCAAAATAGCTTTCAGTTTCGGCGATTACGATTACCTCTTCATCAGCGCAAAATTTGCGTCCAGCGAGCATCCTCTTAAGGTCTGAGAACAGAAAAAAGTCGCTGGGGGCCAAGTCTGGAGAGTACGGTGGATGCGGAAGCAATTCAAAGCCCAATTGATGGAATTTTGCCATCGATTTCATTGATTTGTGACACGGTGCATTATCTTGGCGAAACAGCAATGCTTTATTAACACACGAAATTTTTTTTTATCCATTTTTTCAAAGTAACAAAAGTTCTTTCACTGAATATGCTATAACTCAACTACTAATAGTGCAACAGCTGTCAAATTTATACACGCGTCTTTTGAAGGTTAGGACTAACTAAAAGTCATATGGATTTGATACTGGAAGCGCCATCTATGGGTCAGCCTACGAACTTTCAGCCCGCCTGTTATTTTTTCTAAGCGGATTTGGATTCGACGATTTTAGTTTTGATTTGGTGTTTTCCAAAAGTGTAAGGGAACTTCCTTTTTTAGTTTTGGTGTGGATTCTTTTGATTGACATTAAAGTAATTAAAAATTATGTTCCTTTATCATTCAACAGAATATATCGGAGTTATATAAGGGATATAGGTATGTACCAAAATGACCCTTGTACTGCTAAAGTCCATCCGTATCGTGATTCATTCACCCCATTTAGAACAGGTCTCTGCCGGGAACTATATTGTAATAGTCCCATGAACGAAACCCTTCTAAGAGGAAATAAAGAGTCGACCGCTTCTTATCAGATACCCATATCTTAATACCCACTTGTGCTCATTAAGGCTTTTGAATAAATTACCAACACCCCAACAAACGAAGGAACGGACAGACGAATGGAGGCGAAGAGAGGAAGAACCGTAGAAGCGGAATGATTAGATTATATTCAGACGACTAATCTGAAATTCATGAACTATGACGTTGCGAGGAGCATCGACTCCATGGTAATATTATTGCGTGTGTTTGTCTGTTGGGTGGTCGTATTCGAAACACCTACGCCCCATTGCATAGCCGCCTGCGAGAACGATGTTTACAAACTTACTGTTAACACCGGAGGAGAGAGATTCCCATTAACTGACGACGGAACGACATGTAGGCAGTTTTGCCTTTAACTGTTAAACAATCACTTTCATTCGATATAATCCGATTAGGTAGACAGATATGATCTCAACATGGGGGTACGTTTTCCATTGTGCCGGTTAATACCATCAAGGTTTCTCTTAATACTGATGTCAACGTCTATTGTTCCACAAACACATTATGCGGAAGTTTGTAACATTAATACGTTGAAAGCACAAGAAATGTTCACTCAAAGCAAAATATGACCTGAATGTCACGTTGTGATATTAGAAAAACGACCACAATGCATTCTGTCAAAGACCAGAGAGTCTCAGTAAGTGAATCACGGCAACTAAAGATAGTCACTTAATAATATTTGGTCACAATACGTAATGGTTGACGTTTTTTTAACATCACTACTCTTTACATACGGTCCAGAAACTCTTACAAATTTAAAATTAATTATTGGCCGTATTTTTTGGTAGAAGTAGAAGAAGACCAAACTATAGCATACCAATAAGTAGACATATTATGATTTTCACAACTTTTTTATTTATAACATATGTTTCGCCACAACATTGCCTTCTTCAGATAGATTGAGTACTTACTACTTTGAATAAATTAGAATAAATGAAAAAGTTGTGAAAACATTGTGTTTACTTATTTGTATTTAATACGGATTTTCATCAAATAAAGGTCGAAACAGTTCATACTACAACAGTCATGATAAAATATTGTTGGTGTATGAAAGCCTAGAATAGCATAAATTGATATTAGTACCTACTATCAGGTTTTTGTTTTTAAATATTGTATGGCTGATTATTAAAACATACCACTAATTCTGCGTAAAATATCATAATATTTGTATGTTAAAACAAAGGTTTCAGCTAACTGTAATCATAGAATTAAGATTAAGACATTCCAATTGTGGCCTTAATCTTGGTCTTATTCCTGTTGACTACTATATATTGAAATTCGCTTCACAACTTTTTTTTATAACGTTCAACTGCTTAAAGTCCTAGTGGTGATTCATATTGAACGTTTTAAAGTTTTTTAATCGTTATATTTTAAATAAATCATTAATATGCTTTTATTTGTTATAAATCCTTATTTTCCCCCTTCTATTAATATTATTAATACATGGAAGAGTACGAAATGATAATTTCTTTAATGGTTAAACCCTTCTGGATAAATCCATAACCGCCCCTGTGTAAACGTACTAACAAAGAAATAATTTTTTAACCGCTTTGATGTACCTAAAAAAATATTTGTATATTTGCTGACCCCATTCACACGGAAGGAAAGTAGGTAAAATTCAAATATTTACCCAAGAAGTAAAGGGTTGGGGTTCCCTTTTAATCACACCGTAATTAAATACGTTTTAGCTTATATTGCAGACTGTCTAATGGTATTACATAAAAAATTTAAAATATCCTCAATTTATGTACCTATATAATAAAATACATAACAATCTTACACAACAATTAAGATCTCATTTTTTGATTATATGAAGACCAGGTCATTAAAAGGTTGGTATGTGACAGTACAGACAAAGGGTGTGTGTTTATTTTTAAATGGCTTCACTTCTAAAATGGATAATGAATCTTTGCTTTTGGCAAAACGCCAATAACGTAGTTGTAATATCACACAAAGCTAAACAGCTAAACAGTGTAAAATAGTTTATGGTTTTTTAAGTACCACAGTTATGGACTTTGATGTACCGAATTTATTTTTAATTAATTTAACTAATACCTAAATGTAATTATTCTTACAAAAACCATATTAGTTTATGCTTGAAGAAATTTTGATTATCATGTTGGGGGAAATTCGACTTCCTGTTCAATTTAACAACAAACTAATTTTATATAGGTACGTAGATGTAAAATCCAGAACGATGTTTTGTAATTGACTAAATGTTTTAGGGTCATTATTAAATAAATAAAAGGGAATAATTCGTTGATTGCGTTTTGTTACGTAATACCTATAAATCAAACATAAATATATGTAGCTATTTGACATCCTTATTTTTGTACCAAAATCTATGAATTTTGATGTTTTCTTAGTGATGTCATATTATCGTTTAGACATTTTCTACCGTCACTGTAATGTCAAAATTTATACAATTTATTGCTAAAATTTTAAATCGTTTTACAAATTTATTTTATTAATTGGTAAAAACTAATTGAGCGATTGATATCCTGCTACAAAAATCGAGTAAAATGTATGATCTCGATGCCGACCAAGTTTCTAACGTGGTAAATAACTTACAATTAATTTTAAATAATTCATTATTTTAGTTAATTTAATTACACTTCCAGGTTAATATTTCTGGTGTAGTACTTTTGGCAGCATCAGCAATTTTACTAGTCGCCTCTTTCATATTTAAGGACGATTTAATAGACAAGAGTAAAAAGAAAAATTTTTAATTGCATGTAACATTAATTTGGAATTATAAAAACAACAATAAAACTGTCATTTAATTTCTAGAACAGATTGTATTCAGCAAGACAAAAGAAATGTGATAAAAGCAAATCGATTAGAACGAATTAGTACTTAAAATTAATTGCATGATCTGTTGGATAATTCAATTATTTATTTACAATAAAACTGAAAATGAAGAAATAAGATTTTGTACACAAAATGGAAATCATAACTTTAGTCCAATTAATTTCTTATAATTTCAGGCAAAAGCGAAATTTTATTTTTAGAAATTTATTAACTAAATTTCAATTGAATTTCTCATTGGGAACTTTTGAAACATCGTTTCAAATAAAATTAAACACATAAAGCGTTTTATTTTATGTGTTTAATTTATTAACATATACCTAGTGTATATATTGGACAATAATCCATATCCAGCTTTAAATAGGTATGACCTCTTATATCAGAATAAAAGCACTTGTTTAGAATTACAACAATTAAATAAGAAAACTCTTACAACATCGTTTGGGCTCATTAGGCTATTATCATAGAGTTAAATCGAAACTAAACTAAAAATTAGAAACATAACAATTTATACAATATGATTAGGGGGGCGGGGAATTACAATTTTCTAATAAATTTAATCTTCTGCTTTCATTAATACTATGTAAAAAAATATATTGCTGTCGTTAAAATTATCTTTATTTGCAATACAGTGTTGGGAAAATCCTGTGAGACTTTTTTTTTTATCAATTATAGACTTTTTATGTTCGTTACATCTAATCTTAAAGGACCTACTTGTCTGTCCTATGTAAATAGCACTACATTCTTCAAAATTAAGTTCATAAACTCCACATTTACGAAGTTTATCCTTGTTTGATATTTTATTATTAACTAACATTTTGTTTAAATAATTCTTATTAGAAAATATATTATTATAATATTATCATAAAAATTAAAGAAGGTCCAATTATTGATGACTGAATGTTCGTTTTTTTGAGCTTTTTCTTTAAAATTTTATCAATTACATCAGATTTATTATTATTAATTAATAATGGATAATTAATTGCTAATGTTTTAGGTAAATTAACCTCTTTATTATAGTTTTCCTCATTGAGGGGAATTGAAATTGTAATTCTAAACAAATGTTTTTATTCTGGTTATTAAAATGTTGTACAACTTCCCAATACATCTTTTTATAAGTGAATATAATACTGAAATTCGTTACCATCGCCAAACCAAACCAAACCAATTACTATTTTGCACCAGAAATGCATATATACCACATTACAGGCCAAACAAGACGCAATACAGCCATTACTTGCATATAAAATATTTTTTCCTCTAGAAAATTACGATAATATTTTTACTTAAAGTTATAATTTTACTTCTTACCTTATGGTTAATTACAACAAATTGGTGATTAACTACGAATTAATTAAACAGGCACAACACTCGCGAACGCGAATAAACTACCGGCAAGTTCAGTCCTCCACATTTTTACAGTTTTATGGTAATAACTCTCGCCTCTGAAATGAAACTGAAACACAATAGTTCTAACAAATTTTACAGCGAATAAGAACAGTCGTCCTTGATACTGTCCTCTACCAATGCCGTCCTTACAGATATCACAACGTTCGAAGTTCGAGACGTTTTTTGCTCACTATTAGATTAAATATGTTTCTATAAAAAGAGAGATAAAAATACGATAATGGTTTTAAAATAAAATAGAGGAGTTGTCTTGTCAAGTGAGAATAAATGGTTTTATTTTAACAAAAGTGAAAGTGGTAAAATTGTAATGTTCAGGTTAAATTATCTGAATAGTAATAGTATGTACAAAGAATATTTGGCACAGGCGACAGTAGGTAATTAAGAACACATAACAAGAAGTAAACCACAAAAGAAAGCATCTTCGAAAAATTATACACAGCAGCAAGTAGCTCTTAAAAATGAAATACATAAATACGTTTGTTTGTTAAATTGGTTTAAGAACTGTACGTTAAACCAGAAAAGACGGACATTGCTACCCCATTTGGAGCTAGAGTCTATTTAATAGTTAAAAACTTGAGTATAAAATACATAATTTCTGATATAGAAAATTCATTTAAAATTTGATTAAAAAAAATGAAGGAATTGTTGCATGAATTAAAACCCCTACAACTCATCTAATAGTATCTACAAATAATAAAAATTCGAATCTTATCGTCTTTTTATACTATTTTTGATTTTGTTATCATTTACGTTAGTCTTACGTCAAGAAATTTTGGTCGCGTCTATAAATATATCGTATTAGTATTTTAAACGCGTACCTACACTTAGGAGGATTTGTTTTGGTTTGGCTGAAGCATCGATGCCTTTGTTTCTTTTGTGCATCGCTGGTAGCCCTAACTAGAGAACGAGATATACTCAAGATATTGAACAGGCAGTCTTGGCAAGATAATAATAATAAAATTTCGTAAGATCATCTTGTTTTTGATATTAAGACAAGATCGAATATATTTCTCTTGCAACAGCCCCAAACTGGCCTACCAACTGTAAACGTATTTTGTTAATACGAGGGTGTATCAAATATAAACGGAATTGGTTTAATAAAAACTTCGGACTATATTTAATTAGAATTCCAAACATATACTATTTTTCTACTTAGTCTCCCGGCGTAGAAATATATATTTTCCCATCGGATTGAGAGTTTTTTTATGGCATCATCGTCGTACGACAGCGATCATTATCAAGAGTGTACTTAAACTAAAATTAAGAACTAATGCTACCAATATATATAGAAATTACAAATTACAAAGGAGTAGTGGAGAGTTCGATGTATTTAATTCGGTTTGTAAATTTGAAAAAGTTTATCTTTTTGCTTATGGTTTCTATGATTTCTAAATTCTCTAGGATGGATAATTTCCGATTGTTATTAATATTCGAGTGTAAAATTTTTGTATTTTCAATTTTGATCGAATGATTAGAATTGATGCAATGCTCCGCGAGACCTGTTTTATTACTATTGAATAATAGTGTTCTTTAAATCTGGTTGCAATGACTCTCCCACTTTTTCCGATGTACATTGCAATGAATTTTGTAAATACCACATTTTGCTTCGGGTGGTTGAGATGGTTTATTTTTAACTAAAAGTGTTTTTAAGTTATTTTAATTCGTTTCTATTGCTTTGAGATTAAATTTTGATAGTTTATTTTTGAACTTATAACTAACATTGTGTATGAATTTAATGGAACAAAAATAATCTGAGATTGGTGAAATTAACCATCCTAGAGAATCTAGAAATCAAAAAAGCCATAAGCAAAAAATTAAACTTAGTCAATCTTCAAACCGAATTAAATAAATCGAACTCCCCTACTACTTTGTAATTTGTAATTTGTATATATATTGGTAGTATTAGTTCTTAATTTTAGTTTAAGTACGCTCTTGATGATGATCGCTGTCGATCGAAACTTAAGTCGAGTATAATAAATTTGGTGAAACGTTATTTGTTTTATATTATTTTTACAAGTTTTTGTAACCATTGGCCTCCAAGCGCTTCTTTCAAGGGCCCAAAAAGATGGAAGTCACAAGGGGAGAAGTGTGGACTATACGGCGGATGTTTCAGCGTTTCCCCGCCTAATGAATCCAAGTTTTGCATTGTGGCATTGGCCGAATAAGGCCTACCATTGTCATACAAAAGAATGACACTTGTGACCGATTGGTTCTTCCTTTTCCTTCGAAATGACAATTTTACGGCATCCAGTAGATCACAATAATGTTGTGCATTAATTGTACGTTGACCATGGAGAAAGTCAACAGGAAAAGCACCATACCGATTAAAAATGTTAATTATTAATGTACTTAAGAGCCTATTTAAAGCTGTTTTCTTTCAAAGAAAAAGTCTGAGTCATTTTAAAATATTCAGGAATAATTTTACGTATGAAGGTAGGTACTTAATTAAAATGTAAATGAAAAAGTAAAGAAGGTAAAGGTAGGACAGTAAAAATTGCAGTTTAAATAAGCATACGTACACGTTTTATTGTTCTTTCATTATTCCATCGTCAGTGCTTTGTGAAATTCTTTATGTCATTTAGAATGGGTAGTGTAGTAGACATATCGTACATACCTACGCTACGTTTGTGCTCATGCAATAGTGTAGACGGGCAATATAGCCGAAGGCATGCGGTCACTCACGATATAAGAGAAGAAGAAAGAAAGAATGACGATCGTGTGTTCCTCATCTTCTTTTATTATTTCGCACAACAAAGCGGATCGTTTTGTATGCACGAATCGAGTCGACCGTCGTTGTTGTTATAGCTCTTCGTGTAGTGTTGAATGCTGCAAAGCAACGAAGAGTCACGCACAAAAGATCTCGCGAACATAAAGGATTTTAACGGTCTCGTGACGGAATAAGCACAAAAAATTAACCAATGCAAGGGTCACGTACAATCCACCAACGTACAACGTTGAATAACCGACCCGTTTTTGCTTTACAGAATACAAAACCATCCACTAATATTCTCTCCGGGGAGCTAACATTGTTATTATTTAAGCGATGTACTTTTACACGATTTTATGTTGAGTTACAGCTCTAGAAATTTACTTTTTATCATGAGAAACAGTGGCGTATGGATCCATACGGTCACATAGAACTATGCGCCCACTCCTACTTGTTATATGTATACTCCTAATGTATGCAAGGAGGCTGAAGAGCGCCTTACGCCCTACCCTCCGGATTTGCACTACAGTGTAGGTCGGAGGAACTGAAACACAATGCATTCCCGTTACTATTCCGATAAATAAAGTATATATTTGTCGTATACATGATGTAAACCGTATTCGTAGACCTTTGCTCTACTCTATGGATTTTTGATCCAATGTTATTCGTAAATTAGCGAGGTCTTCCATTCGGGAAAAACACATTTGCGTAGTTGGATGTTGTGGGATAACAATTAAAGTTAATGGAGTCGCATTGAATGAGGTCACTTAAAGTATAAGTACCTATATGCTAATTTATTGGAATAGAACTTGGTTATATTCTCGCCACAAAATACGGTATGAGGTGTACAATGATCTGAGTCTCATTGGCTTGTTTTATTGCCAAAAAATTCATTAAAAACGTGATCTCGCATCGAAATATCCACCGTTAAAAGGCATACAGCGGCAGGGAGAGTATAAAGCGTCAATAAGGGTTATTTGTGAAATGTAATCAAAACAAAATAACGAAGCTCTATAAACATATATATGCGTAATTTAAAACGTGAAACTCAAAATGCACAGGGGTGCATATTTTGCAAGTTACGTAGACTGTCAATAAATCAATTAAATGTTCAGTTATTATTTTTAATAACGTAGATCCATATAAAATGTAGGTAGTTTACATGACAAATAGCTTTGAGTTGCAAGCTCTATAATTTAGTAGACTGATCATAATAAATGTTTAAAATTAAATATTTCAAAAACCCCGACGTGTTTAGGGAATTCTGGAGCCAGCGTTGCAGCATCTCTGATCTTATTTCCTAATCCATGTTGACCTATGTTATTGATTTGTTTAGTGCTTTTTGTGGGCAGATGCTCATTAAATGTAAGCATGCAAAATGAGAGCTTGACTTTTTATGGAAAAGCGGCACCATTCCACGATTCATTTTAGACATGTGCTTCCTTGTTCCATTAGTACGATGGCTATGCACACTTTTGTTAAATTGAATGTACCGATTGGGAAAGGCATATATTAGGCTTGCAAAGTATTATCGCTATTCTATTTTAGTCTTTTGGACTATTTTTTGTCTGTGAATATGCGGAGGACATAATTAAACACTAAATAACAACAACAGAACAATCAACATATATTTATGTTACACACTTAACGATGAACAACAATAAAAATTGAAATGGAGTTGAAGGCAGCGAAGTAAGATAAGAACTGCTTACTTAGAGGGAAGGAAAAGAATAAAATCTAAATTGTGAAGTAAGAGAAAGGGTAGTAGATAAGAGTAGGGTGCCAATTGAGAAGTACGCAAGCATAGAGAATTTTGAGACGAGAAATATCAAGAAATGTGACGAAATAGAGCCACGATCCAAATAACCGAAGAAACCCATCGTAAAATTGCAATTAGGGATCACAGCGAAGTACAGACGCGAAGTTGAAATAGATAGAATACTAAAACTTTAGAAGATAATATTAAGAAATATTCACATAGAAACACAAATAAATATAATATAGAAAAAGAATACACAAAAGAATTTTGAACATATTTGTATTATTAGTGTGTGGCATTGACCGCCATACTATTCTTAAGCAGCATAAGTTCCCGTCAATTTTTCTATTTCGTTCATTAATTTGCAAGGTAGTATATTCAGTGGTATCGACTATCTCCTTTCGTTGAATTTCAAAACCATCCATAAAAATATTCCCCAGTCGGTATACTAACATAAAGTATTGTCGCGTTCCCTGCTATTCGAGTTGGTGCAGCAGGGGTGCTGACCATGTCCACCGGTTGATGAATGGCTTCTATTCCAAGGTTCCATACTAGGAGGCTAGACGTTAATCAAAATTGGTCTGATTGAATACTAACTCACCCCGTTAAAGGGGAAACTGAGGCCGTGCTGTTTAAATTAACGGACGCTATCGCTTAATTTCCGGTAATAAATCAACGAATTGAACCAATGTCCATGTGTAAAGTTATATACTTGGTGTATGTGCACCTCTAAACATAAGGAATACGCAATAGCATAAAAAGCACCTTACCTGTCCTATTTTACGCAACTTAATATATATACATATATAAATAACTAATGTGTAAATCGAGCGACGTGGTTTAGTGCTCTAGATCATTGCTTAGCATTCGGGAGGTCACCAGTTCGAACCCGGGTCCGGCTGCTCTGGTCCATGTTTTCTGTGGCTTCCTTGGATCATTTAGGCAAATACTGGGGCAGTAATATTCCACAGATAATCTTTCATTTCTCTTCTGTCTTTATTTCGTCCGTTCCTCATCTTTCTCTCCCTAACCATACCGTCCACCCACTCCCACGATTTCTGCAAGGAGGCTGAAGAGGGCCTTCGCCCCACCCTCCGGCTTTGCACTACAGTGTCTGTCGGAGGGACTGCCCGCCCACCAGAACGAGTAGCTGGTGGGAATGAAACACACTTTTTTTTAATGTGGTCACTGCATTAAACGCGTCTGGAGAAGTGGCGATTTGTCCATAAGTAATCGTTTCCTTTAACACAGGATTATAAGAATAATGGATGCGTCGGCATCAATCCGAGAGCAGTCTAGATACATCATCAAATATGAACACTGCATTAATCCTTTCTGAAAATCGCATGTCTGATACGTCAGAAGAACCACGGAATACACCTGACGTTCTGACGCATCATAGATGTTTTATTCCTTCAATAATCTACAATTATTACGTATGACGGGAATATTAATTACGATGAATCCACTTTTGTTTCGATTGGTTAAGTAAATACCACATAGATTTCAAATTCCAAGTTATTTACCATCATTCGACATTTTCCTTTTCATTCAATTTCCATTTGTTATTGTTTATATATCTATTATAAATAATTAAATAACTGTTTTCTTATAATGACAATACAAATTAAACTGCTTTTAAAATCTGTGTTATAGAGACCCATATTAGTTGCTGTTACAATATGGTGCTACCGACAACACGGTAATTTATAAATGCACCACCCACGTCTACAATGGATTACTTTTATTAATCGTTTCGCACTTACGGTAGCTTGTATTTTCAATTAAACTTAAATATCTGTTAATTCTCCGACGTCCACAGGCGTTATCTCATGCCATTTGTATTACCGATCAGCTCGAGCGAAATATGAAACTCTTCGTCACGGTAGTGCACTTTAAAATTACACCACTAGTTGATATTTAATTTATCCACTTATTAGGGTATATTCCGATTGCAGCCACAATACATTCTGGCGACAGTTTTAAAATTTAAAAATTCTTAAAATCTCCGTTTCCTTATTTAAGAGATCACTTAGAAAGTTAGTAATAAGTAAACCTAATACTCTAAAATATTGTTTTGGAATTATTATATTACTTTGTATTAATCGAGTAATAAATAGGCTGCTGTAGTAGTGCTATGTCCTTCAGTAAAGGTGGAGACAGTAGTGGCGCTTAAACATGCGATTATTCAACGTCAACGCCTACGAAAATGTCACCGTATCACGAACATACATGGATGTCACGCTATAATGTGTATCTTGTACAGCCTCATACATCACTTCACGCAATATTGCACTCCGCGAAGCCGATATTCAATAAAATTGTGGTGCTTTTGATAGAAGACGTAAACAATTTTCTATCAACTTAGAAAATTGAGGAATTCATCTTTTTAAATTTTATTTACAACAGTTTTCTTGTCACTCATAATTTTAGATAATATTTTAGAAATACAGTTTGAGACAAAAGTTCCTGACATCCATTATTATTACATCATATTAATGACATGTTTTTTAGGTACATAACAATAACTGAAGAATCAGTAAATAATTGTTAT
This sequence comes from Agrilus biguttatus, assembly GCA_963921985.1. Taxonomy (NCBI): domain Eukaryota; kingdom Metazoa; phylum Arthropoda; class Insecta; order Coleoptera; family Buprestidae; genus Agrilus; species Agrilus biguttatus. The sequence continues at coordinate 6,192,680 of OY998121.1, read as the reverse complement.
GATTATGGATATTCTCATATAAAATTTGGTTTGGAGTCAGTCTTCACTAGATATGATATAATAATATAATCTTAAATGGCAATCTAGATAGTCCTTTGGGGGACAAAATTACCTTATACATGTACCCTTTACTAACGCAATACCGAGCGTCGTGGTCTAGTGCTCTAAATCATTGCTTAGCATTCGGGAAGTCACCGGTTCGAACCCGGGTCCGGCTGCTCTGGTCCAAGTTTTCTGTGGTTTCCTTGGATCAGTTAGGCAAATGTTGGGGCAGTAATATTCCACAGATAAATTGTAGTATGTAGGCTTTCACGACCGGCGTCAATCAAATTAAGATAACTTACCGGGCTTTTGGGTCGTGGTCTATAGGCTTTTTTGTTGCCTGACGTTTCGTCAGCGGCTGCGGCTGACATCTTCAGAAGCGTTTGTAGTTTGGTCGTTGTAACAGCCGTCATATGTCATAAGATAATCTTACTAGTTCCATATCGGGAATTCCTGGTCAGGATAACATTATCAGTTCCACGTGAGGCATCAGGTATTCCTGACTAGTTCCTCAGTATTTATCTCCGTTACATGGCTTACTTCATCCTGATCAGGTACATGAGGCATTCCTGACCAGGTCCTAACCACATTCAAATTCTTCTAGTCGGGAGGGCGCCATGGAATTTAATAAGGAAAAGAAGAGAATCTAACTCTTCATAATGACCGACTAGGTCGAAACAATTGCTGAGTATTCAATAAAAATTTATTGCAGAAACATTTTTGTTGGATTTCTTTATTAATATGTTTCTTCAAGAATACACCTACGATAGTATAAATTCATTTTTTGTTCTTAATTTATCATAAAAAATCCAATAGGCCAAGTGGCTGCTGTGGCTGTTGATTCTGTTAGGTATTCCAATATAGGTACCTACTTAATACTTATCTACCTATATTTTTCTTTTGCTTAAGAAAAATAGAATTCCCCGTTTATTTGTAAATAGTAAAAGGTTCAAAGAACTGTCTTGCATCTTTTACTATGAATACATTTTAGTTTCGAATGCGGTTTGAATAGAACGCGAGAGTACACAAAAGGGCATTTAGAGCGAAGGATGATATCATCTGTTTCCTTTTCTTTGGAACAATGGCCCATTTCATTCCTGCCCATCGGTAGTTTTCCTGATAAACAGGCAGATATTTTAGAGCAAACATACCTCCAAAGAGCATTCTGTGAAAAATGCAAGACTTATAACCATCTTTAAACGTCAATATTCAACTACTGTAACGTTGGAGTTTGCGACAGAGCATCCTCGTCGCATATAATTCAAACGGAGCGTAGTAATCTTCGATATGGAAGTCCACACATTATTCCAGATGAAAACGGTTCGTTTCAAGTACTAAATTGCTATTAAAGGAAATAACTAAAAGATGACGGCTCGTACTCCAACGCTATAAATGCTTCGTATTCAACTTGATCAATATGACAGACAGGTAGAGTGCTTTGATCAAGCAATTGTGGAGTCAGTTTTCTTTATTTGCCTACAACGAGGTCATTATGAGTTGCTTAGAACCGACTGTAATGAAAGGCGATATATGTTTGCGGATTTATATCTTCTTAACACATCTGAAGAGATGCTCGTTAGTCTTCGCTAGTAAGTGAGATTTACAAAAAAGTTTGTAGCGCTCAATGCGCATGTTCAACTTAATTGAATTACATGCGTGCACGTTGCGTTTCCTAGAAAGATTTTTTTCGGATTGAACTCGATATACCGACACAAGTTCGTTTTAAAACCGCAAAGTCACTAGAAGAACGAGCTGCTTTATGTTAACACCAGTACTTGTCTATGTATGTAATTATATACACAGCAGAGTTGAATCTAGATCTTCTTCGAGTGTTTTTAAATTAATCTTCGAAGTTCAATATTTGCTCATTTTAATTGACCTTAGGAACCTTTATTTCCATTTATGGACACTGCGTTCAAGAAAAGGCTTATTTATATGAAGTACAGGCTGTTACTCATACTTACATGCAAGTTATCTTTAAAGAGAACGGCATTAACTAAGTACAGGTTTATTTTTGAAAGATGTATATATATATATAGTATTTAATCATTACCTTCAGGCGTTTATACATAAAATTCTGCAACAGTTATAAACAAGGAATGAATCTTAGGTTAGGTTATGTTAGCACAAGCGAAAAAGCTACAGACAAACAGGCATCAGATATCGTCGGACATGTGTAAATTTCAACATGCATTTAGAACGACAGAGAGTCATAACGTGCTTGTACGATGACCTAACAATTGCTATATTCACTTTAAATGGGTGCCTAATGAGTAAAAAATTTTTAAACTCTTTTGTGTTTCATTCCCACCAGCTATTCGTGCTGGTGGGCGGGCTGTCCCTCCGATCTACACTGTAGTGCAAAGCCGGAGGGTAGGACCTCTTCAGCCTCCTTGCAGGAATTGTGGGAATGGGTGGGTGGTGTGGTTAAGGAGAGAAAGATGAGACGAACAAAATGAATACAGAAGAAATGTAATAAGTAATATTCTGAATAACAATTATCATAATGAAATTGTGTCCACTGTTAGGATATTATTTTCCGGAATTGATAGTCGTAGTCATGGAAGTCTTCTCCTTATTAGGTTCTTCGGTTTCAGTTCTTCCCAACGTTTCGCCAACAACTTAGGCAAACATCTTTAAGGATCAATGCTGAATGGAACATGTGGCAGTAGTTCTTTACACGACAACCGAACTGCGAGTCACTCTTGGTCTCAGGTGACCCCTGACCTAACAAGAAGGATTCCAATACTACAACCATCAAGCTAGGAAAATAATTTCCATCAATTCCTGACATCCGTTATTATTACATCATATTAATGACATGTTATTTAGGTACATAACAATAACTGAAGAATCAGTAAATTATTGTTATGATTATGGATATTCTCATATAAAATTTTCTAATCCGGCAGCTTTGCGGTTTGGAGTCAGTCTTCACTAGATATGATATATTCCAATACTACAACCATCAAGCTAGGAAAATAATTTCCATCAATTACCATAGCGCAGAAAAGTAAGTAGGTACATATTTAAAACAAGAAATTACCTTAAGACGAAGGTAATTGAAAAATGTAAAACATGCTTTACTTATGCTTACAGTTTATTCATCAACTATACAAGCATCATTAAATGTGAACGTAGTGAAAGGAAAAAAGGCTGATAATAACGGCGCTTCGTGGCACAAAAAAAACTATTAATCTTAACAGATATTAGATTTAGGTATATATAGATATGTAGAGGTATTACTACTAAGAAGGCTATTAAAAAATTCTTTATATTTATGGTATCCATCCATTTGCATTTGCCCTGCTAAAATCGAACAATAAATTCAATTTAGCTACTTCAGGAGTAGGTAGGTACGTACCTAATACCGATTCGTATTCACACGGCTGTTATAGGAAAACAGGTGTGAGCTACTGGGAGCTGCTTCTCTTGAATTATACTATTATTATTATTATTATTATTATTATTATTATTGTACTGTTAACGTTCCATAGTCGTAGAAGAGGCCAATCTAAAACACAATGCATGCATAAGCACTTTTATCCGCTTCTTTGGCCCTTCATCATCTGAGTATATACCAGTTTCACTTATTGAATCATCTACTGACACAAATACACACACACACACACCACACATATATACTGCCAGACCTAAGTAAATACGCTGGACGTTTTCCAAAAGCATTGCTGGTTTATTTGTACAGATGGAGTGTATTTTGGAACCGTAGGTTAGGTGCATTCTGATCTATGATTGTCCCATGGGATTTGCTTTACAACCTGCTGCCCCACGGCTGAAAGATCCCAAAAGGGTTTTCAACCAATATTTGTCCGACCAATTAGCTCCACACAATTCCTCCATCTACTTATGTTATATACCTATGTACATTGATATATCTATAGATAGATTTTTTTTTGTTGGATGGTTCTGACATGAGTGCCGTCTGCGGCAATTGTTGTTCCGCACTTATAGTCCATTAAGTTTTGTTTATGTTTTTGATTAAATAAAAGGACTCCAGAGCAGCAGGCATGAGTGGAAATCACAATACAAAACAGCAAGCAGGAGACGAATCATCATCTAAAAAATATTTATATAATTAAATTGATGCTTTTTGTGGTGTATTATTTGTGAACTATGCTATAATGTAATGAGGCAAAGGGAGTACAAAAACACCTTGAGTAAAATTTATAGAATTCCGTTTTGTATTATAAAGTAAAATTTGTAAATATTTTACTTTATTATTTATTATTGGCACAATAAATTAATTCACCCCAATTCTTACTACAAGAAAGAGACGGATACCCTTGTCCTTCTTGGCGAGTCGGAGGTAATGAACAGTGAAGGTACCATTTATAATGTTGTCGCATCTTTCTCTTCTATGTTTGAAATTTGTAGAGTTGTCTCTTTTATTATTTTGCTTTGTACTACTGTTGCATGAACCTTTATAAAATACAGTGGCGTTCACAAGTTTCACAAAGAGAACAACAATAACGATAAATAACAAAAATAATTTTTTATAACGCAGCAGAAATACATGTGAACACTCGAAAGGCAGATTTAGAATGAAATATATTTTCAAGTAAAAGTTTAAATCGACCTCTAAGATTAGATCTCTTGATTAGTTTTAAATTACCGAATTTTCTAATTTAACGATAACGTAATTTTAAGGACATAATGATACATATACTGCAGTTATGTCTACGACAACGTAATTGATTCTTAATGACGTACCCATTAATACTGTGCAAAAAAAACTACCTACTTAACAATTCTAAAGAAACAGTTGATCGCCAAAACAAGAAAAATATTTACAGAATTTGTCTTATGGTGTAATTTAAGTTTTCTAATAGAAGATAAACTTATGCTATCTGAATAAGAAATTATGAACGCCACTGCAATTTGTGAAGATTCATGAAACACTAGTACGAAAACGAAAAGCGAGACAAATATACGTAAAGTATAAAAGTAGAACAGAAATGAGCAGAATTGAAATACTACCTGCATAACTTGTATCTCATCCTAATCAAAAATGATGTGGGTGTCCTTCTCTTTCTTACGGTAGGTATAGGGTGTAGTTAATTTATTGCGCCAGTAATAAATAATAAAGTAAAATATAGAAAACGCACACCTTCAAGTGTAAAACAAAAAAGCAGTATTATTTATTCCCTTTCTATATTTACAAAATGTTTCACAAAAAACCAACTGAAATACTATTCAAGCTAATAAAGTAAAATATTTACAATTTTGACTTTATAATACAAAACTGGAAAAATTAAATTGAAGGGACTTTTTTCTAAATACTACCACGCTACTTATATTTTTACCTTATATCTAAATTATGAAAATTTACGATAAGGAAGGGTGAATTTTGATTATTTATTTCCGCTTGGTTGTTGTCAATATCGTTGCTGTTTCTGATATATTTCTTGATTTCTAAAGTTTCATACAAATATAGCATTTTACTTTTGAGAATAATATGTATTGATTTAATGGAGTATTTTGTGATTTTATGTTTTTTAGTGGAGCAATGTTCGGAGATGCCAGTACAATTGTTGGTTTTTTCTATTGCATACAAATGTTCCTTCAGTCTAGTAATGATGGATCTACTTGTTTTTCCGATGTAAACAAAATAAGTTATTAACTTTCTAAATTAAATTTATATTGTATTCAGGTCAACAAATTAAAATTACAGAAATTGTTAGTAAATAATAAAACCAAAAGTAACCCATAATCCATGCGGAGTTAAACTGTAATAACTGCGACTTCATTAAATCAGTAGGTACATACTATTCCCAAAACTAGAATGATATAAGTATGTTATGTGTTTGAAAATTTATAAATTAAGAATTGTATCAGAAACAGTAACAATATTGTCAACAACTAAGCGGGAAAAAACCGTCATAATTCTCCCCCTTTATCGTAAAATTTCATAGTTTAGATATGAGGTATAAATAGCTGTAAGTAACATCGTAGTATTTCATCCACTCCTCTTCTCAAACTCCCCCCCACCCTACAATCAATACACGTCCCGTTTCCAACTATCCCAGGGATGCATAACCTACGGGTTGACCTCCCTTTCTAGAGGAGGGGTTTTAGTCGGTTAGGCGCTTTGAGAGAATCCTACACTACCCCCCCCCCTTCAGGAGGTGCCTTTTGAAGATTTCCCCTCCTCGAGGATAAACTAAAATAAATCGTATTAATTAGTACTAAACCATACTTTATGGTTATGGCCTCATAGCCTAAACGAATTCGTTAGGCTATTGAATAAACTCTGCGAAATTTTACTCGTTTTATCTTACAAAATTTATATGAAATAAAGTAGGTATAAGAAACTAAAAATTATAAATCAAAAGAAAATGTTGCCTTCTTAATATTGTAAGTATAATAAAATCCTGCAAGGAATCCACAACCTTTAGGAAAGTGGAAACGATCAGTGGTTCTTTAAATATATATTGTATACCTATATTTACTATATTTATTTATTTTTATGCCAGGCACACCTGCAAGAAACGCTTTTCTAAATACTTTCGCAGGCAATCATCGTGTAATATGATATCTAGTGTAAGCAGATTGCTAAATGCAACTTTACTTGTTTTTGTGACAACGTTTTGTAGTTGGTTACTATTAGAAACTTGTCTAGGTAGCTCATAATCATAAACATTAATTCGTGTAATCGCTTTTAATAAAATAAGTAAACTTTTTAAAAAGTCTATTCTTTAACGAATAAACATTATTTATTTCTCCTTTTTTTTAAAATAATAATAGTGAATTCTTCGTCTAATTGGGAGTCTTGCGATTCGTTTCTTTTATATATTTTTAAATTAATTAGTTTGGTGTTTCTTTACACTTTTTTCTGTAGTTACAGTTACTAGTGTATGTTCAGGTGTTGCTTTGACGAATAAAATTATTTCCAAAGAAGTGCTTCTACGTACATTAGTATAGGTAGCTATAACTGGCAATTATTTTTAATTTTAAAATAGCAGACAGTGTATGTTCCGAAGTTTAACGCACCTGTTTGTTAACGAATCAGAGTTGTTTTACAGTCAATTCATCTTACACGAGACACGTCAAAATCACCTGTTACTGCAATAATCCCAATCCCAACACTAACTTCTCTGTTTGTTTAGTAAATTACAACTTATTGTATACTTCTTGTTCTGTACACACGAATATATTGTCAAGAAATTCATCATATCTACGGTTTCTATGTCGGCTACACAACAGAGCTAATCCACGTGGGCTTTGTTTTTCTTTAATTATAACTTGCAGTTGTTGAGATTCCAGAATACAATGGTTTAAAATATATATACATAAACTTATTAGTGTTCATGCCTCTTAAAGGATGGCTCTGATTGGACGAACCTAAAGATTTATATGACAGGTAATAAATAAGTAATTGTAAGGTGAAGCAGATGAAGTTCTCAAAATTATTGACCAGTAGCCAAACCCAGTTAATATTTTAATTACAGTTTTAAATATGTCTGCAAAATATTCTACATTATATTCTTTCTGTACATTACCAAATGTTGTAACAAATTTTCCAGTTGCTTGTATTTATTTTAGCAATCTTGAGTAATTACTGATTTATTTAACATTAAATTACACTTTATACACTTATTTATATAACAATCAAACTTCAGCCCAAAACTTTCCATTAAAAATTATTTATATTTAGTTGACCTATTAAAATATTTACATACTCCTTCTTAAGTAAAACGTGCCAAGAAATTTGCATTGGATATATTGATAGAGATTTGCACACAAGAATTAAAAAGCATAAAAAATCAATCACACAAAAAAACCTTTGTACTGATTTCTCTGAACATTGTATACTGGATAACTATTCCATAGACTTAGATAACATTGAATTACTACATAATAATAAAGAAGGCATGTTATTAAACTTAAAATCTTTGAAATATGTAGAGCTTTCAATAACAATTAGTTTGTAACCAATGACCATACTGACCTCCACTGCTAAAGGCCGTTATTTAGTAATCAAGCTTAAATTTAGTTTGTAAAGCTTAGTATTTCTGTACTAATTTTTGAAAAGGGTATAACAGCCGAAACGAATTCGTGAAACTATTTTAAATAAATTTGTGAAACTACCAAGTGTCTTTTGCTTTAATCTACAACTATGATTGTTTACTTAACTGTATTTAAATTACTTATTTATATCAGTTTAATCCTATTTGCACTGTTCTCGTACATTATTTGTTTTGTATCTTGTTATTTGTCATATACTTTATGACGCCGACGATCAAAGGCTGCCGACTATTGATTTTTTCTTCGGGCACTCGCTCGAAACAACATTATAAGGAAATATTCAATTTAGTGTGGCATTTGTAATAGATACTATTGCTACATATTTTGCGACAGGCAAAAAATATCGAAAGAAAGTGAACAATTTGATCCAAAACGATCAGCTAAACCACCCAGCAATGTATCGTCAATCAGTTAGAAAAAAAAGAAGTTTATTGTGTTTCATTCCCATCAGATACTCGTGCTGGTGGGCGAGCAGTCCCTCCGACCTACATGTAGTGCAAAGCCAGACGGTAGGGCGTAATGCCCTCTTCAGCCTCCTTGCAGGAATCGTGGGAATAGGTGAACGGTGTAGTTAGGGAGAGAAAAATGAGACGGACGAAATGAAGACAGAAGAGAAGTGAAAGATTATTTGTGAAATATTACTGCCCCAGCATTTGCCTAAGTGTTCCAAGGAAACCACAGAAAACTTGAACCAGAGCACCCGGACCCGGGTTCGAACCGGTGACCTCCCGAATGTTAAGCGATGATCTAGAGCACTAGACCACGCCGCTCGGTCAATCAGTTAGGGGTACCATCTAACAACTGAGTAAAAATGGGTAACATTATCAAGTTATTAGGTTACCCTAGTATAGACACCATGAGGATTTTCGAATGCTGAAGTTTGAACTTGTTCCACACTTGCCGTACCATTTGGATTTGACTTCGCCTGACTTCGACTTCATCCTTCACTTCAAGAAGGACCCCAGGGTCCCCAGTTGTTGCCACTTGGAGCCAACAAACATCACCAGATTTCATCATTGACTGAATACATACACATGGCGCACGTTGTAAGAAATGTTTCAGATTTTTAAGCTATATATATAATATAACTACTAACTTTTTGATTTCTCCCGATTTCTCCTTTTATTCCCATTTATTATATATTTACTATATTAGAATTTATGGCCATTAAATACAACCCAACCCGCATAATTTAAGCAAATGAAAATCGCCCTTAATAAATAATAGGTAGTTAATTCAAACTTTAACAATATAAATTTGGAGATTGTAAGTTCTTTGTTAATGAACGTCAGGAAATTCACTTATTCATGGAAAATTTGTCGTATACCTATTAAGGCAACATTTATTATTCCCAATATTCATATCGCTCGAAGTCCATTCGGCGTTGAACACAACATGCAAATTTATTATCCTGGAATATTAGCGGGCATTAATTAAGATCAATTTGTTTCGGTTGCGCGGGACCAAATTACGTCTCGTGCGAGCGTTTGAAAATAATGCTGGCAATTAACATAACTGATGACAAACCGAAGGCGCAAAGGGCCGGAAATGGCGCTCAGAATAAACCACAGCGAAAAGAAACCAATGGTAAAAAAAAACGAACACCAAGAAACACCGTCAACAGCGACGCCTGTCATAATCATATTTTGAACAGATACAAATATGCGTATGAACGAAGGCTTTTAATCCGGTGCCCAATGAACAAAACTAAAACAAGTGCTGCAAACCATTCATCACTGACGACTTTGGATAGCGCTACAGGATCGCAAGTTACTTTTTGTTTCACACTTTTTTGTTTCGGAGTAATCCTCTGGCCTAACTGCTTCAGATCCTTGTAGTATTTATATACTCATTAACCATTTAGTCTCTGTAACTTGGCACTGGATAATGTGAACGGTAACTACAACTAAATGCAACTAAAGTAAATCACAGGTGCCCAAACTCAGTGGTCAAAATATTGTACACCTAAAGTAATCTTTTCAGAATACTTGATATAATACTACAACATCAAAAAAAATGTATATTATACCCAGAAGTCATGATATCATTACCATCTGATATTTAAGATAAATTAATTGAGGGGTTGATTTGATATAAGTACATAGAACATTTAAACAGTGAAAATCATAATTTCAACCTAGAATTTAAAATTTTTCGTGTAATAAAAGTCATAAATTAAATTGTTTAGAAAGTTTAGAAATAAATAGAAATTTTAAACAAAACATAGTTAAATGACCAAATCGATTATAACAATTCACCGTTATTAAATATATTGTAATTTACTACCCTCCCTATTGCGACTAGGATCATCATATATATACGTATTGTTTGTTATTCTGAAGTTTGTAAGTTATCACCTGATGAACCCACTATGTGCTGAAACAATTGTTGTGTGTCACAATAAATTTTTTTCTTGAAACTAAGTGTTTTATTTTTGTTAAATTACATAGAATACTTTATAATAGTAATCAATGGAATATCTAGAAGGTTTCGAGACCAATCAAATGCACATGTCTTTTCAGAACATAAAGTAAGTACCTAACTGCCAACATACTGCCATCTATGGATAGATACTAGGTATTGATTGCAGTGTTTCACAGTGTTTGAAATTTCTTACTAAGCAGTAAACCGTAGATACCTAACAACAGCCACTTGATATTAATAACGTTTTTTTTTTTAAATGGGGAAGCTTTGGTAATTTACTGAAATTATGAAAGGTATGGTTATAAAAACTAACAAATTCGAAATCGCGATCAACATTTCATGGTTTCAACAAATTGCTTATCAAAAATTTAATGGTATTTATTTAATTGGTTTGCGTGACTATTACGTATATAAGTTCTGTCTTAGATATAGTTTGGCAAGTACATACTACTGTATATATTGATAGATGGCGATATACTGGCTGAAACTTCATATTAATCAACTTGCTTACATGGAACAATTTTGGTTTAGCTTGTTATTTACCACCGAGCTGCGTGGTCTAGTGGTTTAGATGATTGCTTAGCATTCGGGAGGTCAACGGTTCGAGACCGGGCCTGGCTGCTCTGGGCCAAGTTTTCTGTGATTTCCTTGGATCATTTAGGTAATTTCTGGGGCAGTAATGTAATGTTACATGGTTAATCGTACATGTATATGTATTCAGTCAATGATGAAATCTGGTGATGTTTGTCGGCTCCAAGTGGCATCAACTGCCTGCACCTCATCGTCGGTTGATTAACAATTGCCCCTGGGGTCCTTCTTGAAGTGAAGGATGAAGTCGAAGTCAGGCGAAGTCAAATCCAAATGGTACGGCAAGTGTGGAACAAGTTCAAACTTCAGCATTCGAAAATCCTCATGGTGTCTATACTAGGGTAACCTAATAACTTGATAATGTTACCCATTTTTACTCAGTTGTTAGATGGTAGCCCTAACTGATTGACCGAGCGGCGTGGTCTAGTGCTTTAGATCTTCGCTTAACATTCGGGAGGTCACCGGTTCGAACCCGGGTCCGGCTGCTCTGGTTCAAGTTTTCTGTGGTTTCCTTGAAACACTTAGGCAAATGCTGGGGCAGTAATATTCCACAAATAATCTTTCACTTCTCTTTTGTCTATGAACAGGTGGTTTCGATAAATTACTAACCAAGAACTAAATGTTCTCTATAATTGAAAACTTTCAATAAGTACTGTATGTGGGTGACACATGATGTACCCTCTCGAGGTTTTCCGCGCTCCTTCGATAGAATGTAACGCATTGCGCTACCACCTAATAAATATTAAGCATTCTGTTAGTTATATTCGAAGACAACGTGTGCATGCATCTAATGCATCGTTGAATGAGAATACCGTCATCTGCAAGCGACACGTTGACAATGAACTAACGGCTAAAGCATTACGAGGGAACTTTTGGTTCGTAATGTTCGCCTCTTAAGCTAATTGGACGTGAGTCGTCCTGCAACATGAGCATTATTGATCCCCGTCCGATTCACCGTCTCAACAATTCAGAAAAAGTATAAAAGAAAAGGACGAACAACAAAAACACCGTCGGTTGGTGACATTAGTTGCACCCGACGTCCGTGTTCTTGCAATCTGATGCCTGATTTTTACCATACACCTACGCAGGTTAGACGTTTACTGTACAATTATTGAGAGATTGCGTTTACGTCATGGACGTAGTCTGTACGAACCAATTCAAGAAGTAATGGCAACGGCACATTGAAATCAAACAGAATAAATGTAATTTATGATGCAAACTATCAATAGTGACCATTTGATGAAACATATTTTAATAAATGTAATAAATAAAACACAAGTTTTTGAATGTTTCGACATTAATTTAATGTATTCGACAATATTGTTTCGACCCACATGTGGTCATTATCAAGAGTAAACAATCAAACAATCACTAAAATTAAAATTGCAAAAGTGTGTGTATATATATGGGATGTTATTACTAGCTAATTCTATTTGGTAATTTGTTATGTTTGTATTTAAATTTACAGCTTTCTTAATTTCTAAAGATTCCAAAAGGTTTAATTCTTTGCTTTTTGAAGATGAATGTAATAATTTGACTGTATCTAATTTATGGTTGTTGACTATACAATGTTCTGCCATTCCTGTGCTTAGTATTTTATTTTTTATAGAGTTTAAATGTTCTTTTAGCCTAATACCAATCGAACGTCCACATTGTCCTATGTATATCGCATTGCAATCAACACAATTTAACGAATAGACACCACTTTTTTGTAGTGGGTCTAATATGGGTTTGTTATTTACTATAACTGTACGTTATGACCAACTTGGTATGCCGCATAACATCCATTCCTGCTTATTCGCCTTTTGTAATATTATACAGAAAATGTATTGCGTGCTGTATGTCGTTGAACAATTGATTTACACGCAAGCTATCAATAAAAATTGTTTCGAGTTTTAATATAACGTCATTTACTGTGAAGAAAGCTTCATTTAATTGAAGGTGTTAGGATGATGATTAATTCAAAGATCTGTGAATACCAATAGACCTCCTTCCTGGTTGATCTATGTAACCAATTTCAAAACTTATAATCGTTTAACTTTTGCAACAAAAAATATACATAAAGATATCTTAAAATAGAAATTCACTCGCTTAAGTAATCAGGTTGCAATGTAAGTATAGTGAATTATTCCGGAGCCACATAAATATCATTGACTCAAAGTGATAGTAACTGTTAAAATAATAAAACAGTTTTGTTTGACATACACTGAAGCAGTTTCAAACGAATAGATACCTAAATATATCACGGAAATTTATAATGTTCAAAAATAAATTGAGAATCAAGTTGTTGGAGGTGTTTTAGGAAATTATTCGCCATTCGGAAAGGACCGACTGTCGAAAAGGAAACGGTCTGGTCATATCGAACCGAATAAATACAAAAGGTCCTCGAAGCCGTCCAAATAACCACAATTATATCGTTGATATGATTGCTCCTTTATTTCCCTCACTCGAGCCACCACCGCGAGGTACTCAAGTGGACGACGATTTGACGGAATTGTTCTCATCGTTTAATTTTCTACCAGTGAAGTTCTTTTCCCATCTAACAAAAGCTAATAATAATCATGGCGGAGCCGTTTCGATGCCGGGCCGATTGCAATTTTCAAAGGGAACAGTCAGCTGTGTGTGACACCTCAACAATGGACGGACAAGTTTTCACGTTTGTAATGTTCACCTATTAAAGTAATTGGATGTGACGCGTTTCGCGACATGAGCATTATCGATCCAAGACAGCTTTTCAAAAGGAAGAATGAGGAGATCGCCGAAGAACCGTGACATTCGACACAGAAAAAGAGATTATAACTATGGTACCGTTTTTTTGCCGGTTATTATTAGACGCCTCTGTTGTTGTCAAACGACTGAAAAGAACCAGTGGGTAAATTGATCCCACAATGGATGTAATTGAATGAAAATATTACCCGGATAGATTGCCATCATTCTTCAAATTTTATAAACGATAAGTGTAAAAACTCTAGGTATATTAAATTTAATAGAACGGAACTCATAAACAACGCAATAGTAATTTAATCGAAATCATTTCAGAAAATACTACCTATTTATACTGCCTGTGGTGCAATTTTGACGAATCATTTTTAAAATAAAATTAAAATGTTCAAGTTTCACATTTTACCTTCAATCCTATATATACCCACAATAGTTTACATTTTGTTTTATTTAGAAAGATATACTCTTTAAAAATGGCCTGTTGATCGAAACAATTGTAGAGTTAATTAATAAATTCTTCGTGAAACTTTTACTTTTCTTTTAAGAATATTTACAAACAATTAATTTGAAATATTTAATCCTAGTATGTAAGGTTACACTAACAGACCTTTCCAGTAACAATAATTCCATCCACACACCCCCCAAATTTTCAAACCCGTAGTCTGTAAGTCATTTGTATATAAGAGTTATAATAGTAGAATTCTGCTTCCCGTAGAGAGCAGTTCTACATATACTTAGTCAATATACATTCAAACATCGTTTGCGTATAAGCTAACCTTGGTCATTGATGCATAGAACTTATTTTTTAACAATGGCGTTCCTCCATATGATTCCGTCGGCGAGTGTTTAGCCACAATCACTACCATATACTATCTATTACTCTATAACGTCAGAATATTGACATTTCAAGACGTCAAAGTTTTAAGTAACCATTTCGGTTAAATGATAACATCCTGGATATCGAAAGTATGCCACTTAGTTAGTCTTATCCATAGAGATAAAGAATGGACTGAGCCTTTCCTATCCAACTAAATAGCAAATAATGGCAGTAAAGAGTGAGAGAAATAAGCGAAAGTGTGGCCAGCAGTTGTTTCTAATCTAACCTAACATAACCTAACCTAACCTAACCTAACCATTCTCTATGCCTATGGTTAAATCCTTTAACGAGATGTTTTAATTTATAGAAACGATTTACCTCTAAAGATGCGTAGAATATTGTGAGATCAGTACATTACAAATGTATGTACGCTAATGATCATAAATATATACATATTATTAGTACGATATTATTATACAGTGATAAATGATTTAGTTAACCTTTTTGTTTCTTTTCTTCAAGATATCACTTCAGATAAGTTTAATAGTTTCTGGGGTTGGATATTTGTAAAACATTTTAGTAAACTGAAAGAAAACACAGTGGTTTTTTCGAGTTACAAATTTATTATGAAATGGTCTCTTACAATTATTTAGCTGGCGAAATCATTCTCAAAGAGTTCGTACAGAAACTAACTTAAAGTTAAATTGTGCTGACTATTCATAGGTAGTTATCTTTATTGATCTAGGACACACGGATGGTTGTTATGTCTGTGATGGATTTAAATATAGGACTGTTTAGATCTTGTGTCAATTCATTGGTGATATTTAAATTTTGGTTAATAGCTTTTTGTATTTCAATTTTTTCGAGATAATTTAATTTGTAGTCTTTATTTTCTAGGTGGATAATTGATAAATAAATTGAAATATAATTTTGAGAAAGGCCTGTAGGAATTTTATTGCCGGTAATAGATTGGTTGTGTTCTTTAAGGCGTATGTGGAAGTTACGTCCTGTTTGACCTATAAATATCGCATTACAGTCACCACAAACAATTGTATACACACCGGATTTTTTGTGTTTATCTACTTTATCAATTTTATTATTCATTAAAAATCGTTTTAGATTATTTCTATTAGTGCTTACAGTATTAATTGGAAGGTTTTTTAATCGATTGCATATTTGTGGGCTGATGTGTAAGAGACTTATAATTAATTTGTAATTTGTGTTTTCTTTCGGTTTATTTATATCACTTCAGACCTGATATAAACAAAGAGTAACAACTCCTGTAGAATTGTTGTTGATCGAACTTTCATACCGACGCTACATCATCTTCATTAGCAACTTAAATGATGATGCAATCATTCGATAGTTTGGAGTACCACGTGCTCAAAATTGCTTACATATCACATATATTAGTTCATGTGCCACTTGATTATAATCCACGTCGGTATTAACAAACCCAAGTGGATGCAACTATGTTATATGTTCCCATCCACCGAACGGAACCTCACCTAGCTACACGAACTAGGGAATCTATTCATTACGAGTTAATTGTTGCTACAAAGTCAGTTGGGTGGATTCACCCCCACGTTCACTTTCCTTCTCCTACCACAACCCCTAACGTCTCTGCCCCGTTTTCGCAATCCCATCACATTTATCCCTCACCGATTCACAACCCGCTTTATATTCGCCGTACTACTACGTTTTAGTTAAATTGTCTACAAGTCTTGTTGTAATAGTAAATGTGTTGTAGGAAAAGACCGTCCTTTCTGTTCGACTCATGCCGAAAGTTTAATTGACCGATTGCTTCTGATGTGTTACCAACTGTTAGCAGTTTTCAGATCGACTGATTTCCCTGAGGTACAATACCAGCGAATGGAAATACGCCGTGTTTTCGACCGAGAAACTTTATCATTTAAATGAAACTCACCTGTCCGCCCCGTCTCGTACATGCATCAAAGGTTCATTCAAACACACACGAGCTGCAATATACTAATATTTTTTCATATTCCATACTATGGAAATTTAAGCAATAATATAGGACCATTTAAGGAATATCGATATAAATCCCGCAATAGAACTTTAGGTAAAATCCTTCTCAACAACAAATTAGATAACCAAGTAGATTATTTAAATTGCAGCTGTGTCTATGAGATAACATGTGCAGACTGCCAGGCAATCTATATAGGAAAATAATTAATAGAATCTTCAAAAAGAAGGAATTAAAATCCTTATTCGTCTAAATATTAAGATCAAAGATCTCACATTTGGAACGCGTCCCACCAAGTAGGCACAACGAACCGAAAGCCATATCCCACGACCGGTTTCGACCTAAATTTTCTTTTAGTTTTACCTATAAAAAAAAATCAACCAACATTTTAGATCTTTCAAATATAAAAAATTAGATTCTAATTATTCAAAACACTTAAATTTACAAAATCACCATTTCAATAAAGAATATATTAAATTACATACAGAAACGAATACTAGAAAATTAGCCTTTTTAGAAAAGACGGAAATTAATAAATTTAAAAAGGCAGATTTATTGTCAAATGATCAACTCGATTTAAATAATTCTCCACTATTAAACTTGTTCCCCCTCCCTAGTGTAGTTCGATCCTAAACAGTAGATATTTAGTTAAATTTTCAATGTTAGATTCTTCTAATGAAGCTACAGTCGTAGCGAAACATGTTAAATGAGAATAAAAAAGTGAAAATTTTAAATATGTGTTGTACAGGAAAATCCAAAAGGGATATCGGCACATGTTTCACAGAACATATAAGAAATATAAAATACAACAAACCACAGGTTTGGATACTCATTGTATAAATTAAAATCATTTGTTTAATAGAAATAATGTTAAAATATTAAATTGCCAAAAAGGTGGAAAAATTTTAGATAATTATAATATTTTAGAAATAAAAAAAGCCATTTTGAATAATAAAATTTTAACCAATGACCAGCTTGATTTTGGAAACAACCCCGTCTTAAATTCTGAACTAGTTCTTGACTGAAAAATTAGTACATACTGTCGCAACATTATAATTTAGCTTTATACTCTTGACGATGCTCTAATAGGGCTAAAAGTACATATATTGTACTAATAAAAGAATTTTGAAACAACTCCAAGTGTTTAATCATTTAATTATTAATTATGTTTCACCAAGAGCTAACGGCGTCTTGTTTCTTAAATAGTTCTCGTAAAAAAACATTCATACAGCACTCAACACTTAAGCGAAACGAAATCATAAAGTACATATAAGACACCTACGATCAGCTAACTTTTAATAACAAGAATTATTGAGTTTCTAGCACTGTAACTGTCTCAGCATTCGTTTGATTTTATTGGTTATTCAGGCACGTGATCTTCTATGCGGACATATGAGTTTAGTGTGGCTGCAATATTTGCAGCGAGTAACGAGTTAGTTGGTACGAACTTTATTTCTACATTAACAACTACAATCTTTAACTGTGATTATAAAACCTGAACGAGTGAGTAATCTGGATAATCCCCTGACGATCTAATCACGGGAAGTACTAACTAGATGTCCTCTCACTTCACAAAGATCTTTTATATCCAAAATCGAATCTCTGCCATCAAGCCCTCAACCAAAATGGTTTTGGTTTGGGTCTCGGGCTATAGTGGCATAAAGAGACACTAGCTCGCAGACTAACTTGCAAAAGCAGATGCTTTACAGTGCTTGATTGGTCCAGAACTAGCTTTTGGCATTTGTAATAGCCTCAAACAAGGAGAAACAAACAAAATGTACAGACTGTTAACAACAAATTCTCAGTCTCGGAACCAACAAAGCTAGGACTCTTGTGAGAATAAGGAATAAGGAATAGGAACAAATTGGGATTAACCACCAGCTTTTTCTGTCGTTTCTGTGATAAAGAAATCGAATGTGCTATTTACAGAAATTGACCCGCGGTGGGTGGATGCAGGATTTCTGGACTGCAGTCACCGCTCGTGACACCCATCGGAAAGCTTCCTTTAAGGCGTTGGAGAAATTGATAACTTAAATGGAAAGGCTAAGGGATAGACCTTTCTTTTGAGGTTTAAATACACCTAAATTCACCCTCATAGGGGATGTTGTTAACGTTAATGGTTATTCTATGCTCATTGATCGTCCTATTTTAATAGCGTTTGAACCACGTTGAAAATAATGTACTATACTTCAACCATCTACAAAAACGTCGAGCGCATCAATAAAATGGCTGCTCTTTTAATATTGGTACACTTGTAATATATTCAAGTGCCGTTATGAGCGACGCACTCATAATTTCGCCAAAAGTAACTACCGTGTAGTAGAAGTATATAGAAACCATTACCTACGTTTAAAATATTACCAATATTGAAAGCGGTTCGCTTTTGTTCAATGAGCTGGAAAGGCACTTATAAATGATTGATTATGTAAGCAGCATGCCTCTTTCGTTCAGGTGTAAAAAAATTAAATGCGAAAGGCTGTGTACAGTTGTTGTGTGTAAATAAGTGTGGAAAGAAAATTGAAATATCTTAGAATTATTAAAATGAGTTGGTATAACTGTTCTCTCTATGTATTATTTATTCCATTATGTACTTACTTATACTTCAATAAAGAACTAACCTAACAACAAAAGTGCAATGTCACGCTATTGGTTTAAACCATTCGCATACTAAAACTATTAAAGTAAATTTCAAAAATGTTTCTTGAGTTGTCACAATTGACAACAAACTCTAATGTATGTGAACGTCAGAGCATAGCGTCATTAAATATTTTATTGGAAAAGACACTTAAATTATTGTGACATCGTTACTTCTTATGTTGGTAAATAAATACGATCACGTTCTTACTTTAGCGGCAATTATTCTAAAACGCTGGAGAAGTTGCTATTTTTTGTTCGATGTGTTTTCGGTTTTCATTAAATTGAATTTAATTTAAGCAATTATTAGAAATGATTAAAACCGTACTTAGTAGGTAATAAGTAATTCAGCAGAACATCTGCTTTTAAAATAATTTGCTCTTCTCTAATGAAACTGATAATATGATAATATACAATAATTTTAGTAGAGCTATTCATCATTAGATGGCGCTCATTTATACAGGTATATCTATATAGAAAATATTCTAAAACAAGTATAACAACCAGTTTTACATTGAAAATAAATAATCAGACATGCATAGTTTAAATGAAATAATGTTGAACAGTTATATTTAATCCAACTTGACAATTGTTTCGAAAAAAGAGCCATTCTCAAAAGTACAGCTATATAGTATAGATATAGACATGCATATACCTGTTGAAGTTTTGTATTGTGTTTCTTACTAATTACGTATTTAACCATGCTTCATCAACCCTGCACCGTCGAAAGTTTGAATATTATGATTTAATGTTTGTTTATACTTTTGGAATAGCCCCCGTACGTATCTGTATCAGACAGAGATTGAGATCACAAGTCTCCTGTCTCGTAATGTTTCTTTAACAACTTAATAATCTCAGGAACCTGTTAGTGTAACCGTTGCAACACCTTGTTAGTGTCAAAAAAAAAAAATAATAAAGAAGTAAAAGGAAGTCAAAAAAAATCAGATTGCTTCTCGTTACCAGAAGACTACACTATTCTGTCGTTTCAGACGCGTATTTCGATAAAATCTGCTTATTAGCAATTTGTAGCATGCAGACATATTAAACGTTTGAGAAGGCTTGTTAGTTATGTTCAGTCGAATGGAAAAAATGATATTAACAGAACTGATGTCAATTCTTCACAAAAAGCTATTTATTTATTGCCTCTGATATTTTATATTTGTTGGACTAAACAGTTAGGTGACTATACTACTACTAATTATTATTAGTGTAGTAGAAAGCGGCACAACCTAAATTAATTTTTTTCTGTGGTATTTGTTGAAATAATGTAGAACACATAGACTTTATTTTTGTGACTTCTGTACTTTTTACTTTAACTAGACAACAAAAACAACTATATACAACTTAAACTAAGGAATCAGCTTATCTTTTCTTCTTATCAAAATTTTCAAGTTTTTTGTTAAACTTTAAAACTCAAGCTTAAATAACATTCGTATGTAATTATAACGTGCAGATTGGTCATTCCTAATGGGGGTTGTTCTAATATACAAACTACTAAAATTTACAAGTAGTAAATTATTTTGCACTTAACAAAAAAGGCGATATAGACTTATTGCCTACTATGACCAATCGACCAATTTTGATTTTGATTTTAGTGTCATTCATAAGAGCACTTTTACCCTTTTGGGTACAATGCAACCGTTTTCGTAAATACAAACAAAGTTTTTAATACTGAATGAAAGTATTATTTCAAAAAAACTGACATTGCAAAGAAACTGAATTTTGAACGGAACGAACTGAAGGAAGAGACTTAAATAGTTTTATTTGGAGGAGATTTTCGTTTATCATAAGATTATTTAGAACTTGGTTCAATACAAATTATACAAAAGTTTTTAAAGAGCAGTATATTTTGAATTTGATGCAAGAGCCATCATGCGACCATTTTCCGATTCTTTTAGGGTAGATCGATAACTGTGTTAAACGCGACAGTACAGTTTTCTGCTTTTAGAAAAGAAAATTCGGAAAAGTTAGGAAAATTTTTCAATACAACTCTTGCAGATTAATTAATTGACGTTTGCATGTTCTTCCTGTAGATGTTTAAACACATTTTACAAAATCAAAGACACCTATGACATGTTTTAATTTTTCTTTTAAATTCGTCGAATAACAATAAATAATAGAGCAATTTGAATTTGATCTATTTTAATTAATGTCTGATTCGTCATTTTTTATTTTCAACTTCTTCTGCTTTAATTGTTGTGCTTATTAGTTTATTGTTTTGGTTCTCATTTGTTTTCTTTGCAGTCTAATAGTTAGCCGTTTATTACAGATTTCGTTTGTTTAATTTAATCTTTATCAGTCTCCTGATGTCAATCTCTATTCTTTAATTAATTTTGTAACTGTCTTAGATTTTAATGTTTAGTTTGGATGTTTATTCTTTTACTAAAGGATTTAAATAAAAAATAATAAATGCGTCCATCATCAGGTACCAAAAAAGAAAAGTTTTAAAAAAACGATCGGGTCGTAAGTGAATTAAATTGAAAAGAATTTTCCATGTAAGCGACATCAGAGGGACCGACTGGTTGTAAAACAGCAACGAAGGCATAATAAGAAGTAGAAGTAAAAGAATAAGGATGACGGCAACACATTCATAAGAAGTGCGGCGGTTTGAGGCTTGCAGGTGCCACGGTTTCATTTATATTTATAAAACTATATATCAGCGACAGGATTTGGCCTAAGAACAGAAAGGCGCGCCCGTTGGGATCGGTATTTGCATGTGGACCGCGCATTGCGTGAACATCGAAATTCATTTCCATCACCAGGCATCGCTTTTTAAACCAGCCATGTCAAAAAAGATACCGAGAAACTCTACTTTGGAAACAAACGTTGGATCCTTAATAAAAAGAAAAGGAAAGGGAAAAAGAATATAAAAATTAATTTGAAATTTAAAAAACTAATATGCTAACTAAGTTACATCGAACAAACGAAATAAGGATTATAACAGGCGGGCTGAAAACTTCGTAAACTAGCATAGAAAAAAATACGTTTTTTGATTGAATTTGATTTTATTATTTAATATAGTTCCATTCGAGGGCGATACAACGATTATAGTGGTCATAAAATTTTTCGATACCATTTTTATAATACGCTAAAGACAAATTAGCCTCAAAATGAGCTTCAGTTTCGGCGATTACCTCTTCATCGGCGCGAAATTTCTGTACAGCGAGCAACCCCTTGAGGTCTGAGAACAGAAAAAAGTCGCTGGGCGCCAGATCTTGAGAGTACGGTGGATGCGGAAGCAAGTAGAAACCCAATTCATGGAATTTTGCCACCGATTTCATTAATTTGCGACACGGTGGATTGTCTTGATCAAACAGCACTTTCTTTTTCTTCAAATGAGGCCGCTTTTCCGCGATTTCATCTTCTAAACGCTCCAATAACGCTACGTAATAGTCGTTGTTTATGGTTTTCCCCTTTTTAAGATAATCAATGAATAATAAACCATGAGCATCCCAGAAGACCGATGCCATAATTTTGCCAGCCGACTTTTGCGTCTTTCCACGTTTTGGAGTCGGTTCATCACGTGTAGTCCACTGGACTGACTGTTGATTGGACTCCGGTGTGCAATGATGGAGCCATGTTTCATCCATAGTCACACATCGACGAAAAAATTCGGATTTATTACGATTGAACAGCTCCAAACACTGCTTAGAATCATCGATCCGTTGTTGTTTTTGGCCGATTGTGAGCTCGCGCGGCACCCACTTTGTACAGAGCTTTCGCATATCCAAATATTCATCCACGATATGACCAACACGTTCCTTTAATATCTTTAGAGTCGGATCTCAGCTATCTCAATCAACTTCACTTTACGGTTATCAAAAATTACTTTGTGGACTTTTTTGATGTTTTCGTCGGTAACAGCCTCTTTGGGGCGTCCACTGCATGCATCGTCCTCGGTGTTCATATCGCCTCGTTAAAATTTTAGCAAACCACTTTTCTACGGTTGATTTTCCTGGTGTAAAGTCCGAATAATGTTTATCAAGCCAAGCATTGGTTTCAACAGTATTTTGTTTTTCGCCAAAAAGCCAAAAAGCAATACTTTATTAACACACGAAATTCCTTTTTATCCATTTCTTTAATGTAACAAAAGTTCTTTCACTAAAAATGCGATAACTCAGTTACTAATAGTGCAACAGCTGTCAAATTTATACACGCGTCTTTTGAAGGCTAGGACCAACTAAAAATCATATGGATTTGATACTAGTAGCGCAATCTATGGGTCAGCCTACGAACTTTTCAGTTCGCCTGTTATTTAGTAAAAAACATAGAATTGCGAAAGATTCAAAATTGGTCGAAGCTATTAATTTATCTAATTGATAAAAAGAATGAGTCTTTATAACAATTTATTTATACATTTTTTTATTGTTATTATAATTTACCATGTTTTGTGCCATACGCTAAATAAATAATCAATATACATTAAATTCTTTTGGGGTAAGTGTAGAATTCCTTATGGCCAGATGAATATTACGTAAATGGAGAAATTGTAGTAGACATTTAGGCTTTAATTTATTTACAAAATTACCTTTCACTACTTATATGTATAAGCAGCAAATTTATAGATCTTGTCCAAATGCTTACATATAATGTCAAATACCATTACAATTCCATTTGATATATTTAAATGTTGCAAACATGTTACTACTAATCCAATCGACCAATTTAAATAAATAATTACATAACAGAAATACTTAGTAACTATTTCTGCATTAAATCGCGAATGAAACTAACAAAATGTTAATTTTTAATTTTTGTAGTTGTTCCTTACATTTTAATAAAACTATAAAAACTATTTTCTGTTTTTCCAGACATGTGTCAATTCTCCAATGTTGTTAATTAATTACTATACATTTACTAATCCTTTAAGAAACAGTCAGTAACGGATTTGGTATCGTGATTTTTAAACTTAATGATATTTATGTATTGAACATTGTTGGTTGGTACCTAATTTGAAATGTGCTGATGTGTAGCTAAAA
The DNA here is from genome assembly GCA_963921985.1 of Agrilus biguttatus. Classification (NCBI taxonomy): domain Eukaryota; kingdom Metazoa; phylum Arthropoda; class Insecta; order Coleoptera; family Buprestidae; genus Agrilus; species Agrilus biguttatus. The sequence continues at coordinate 6,168,442 of OY998121.1, read as the reverse complement.
TAGTTGCATATCCCTTTTAAGGAATCAATGGGCACGTTGTGACCATACATCCTTCGGATCGCAGTAGGCAGCATCCCATATATGACTTTAAAAACAAAAAAGAATTTACGCAATATACACACAGGCTTGCATTAGAAAAAGGTCACAAGGCCTGCTACAATGGATTTAAGTGATTGCCATTTTAGATAACGAAGTATTTTCTTGATGTTATCAGAGGCGACTCGTGAAAAAATTAGTTATGTACTAACATAATATTTATCCTATTCAAAACAAGTTATTTTTAAAAACGGAAAATATAAATGTTTCAAAACTCTGTTCTATTGTTTAAAACAATTGTGTTTCTTTCCTAACAGCTACTAATATTGGTTGGCAGACCTTTGCTCCTTTGCTTACATTCCGGTGCAAAGCCGAACGGTAGGGCAGAAGGCCCTCTTCTAAGGATCGTGGAAATGGGCGAATGGTGGTTGGGGAGAAATAGACAAGACAGATGAACTGATGACAGACGAGAAGTAAAAGATTATCTGTAAAGTAATACTACTAATACTTTAGAAATAAGGAGCTATTAGCAAGGGTGGGAGAATAAAAGGCGCTATCGAAAAGGAGGGGTAGGTTGGTAATACACCCTTTGAGACATCAAGAAAGTAGAAATAGAAATATTAAGAGGCAGAAAAAATTAAACGATTATTCGCAAATATAACTAGGGATGCGGGATGTTTTGGTATCAGATAAATCCGAAGATTGGCTCAGGGTAGGAGGTAGGAATCATGATTGGACTGACGAATTATTACTACTACCACACTATGACCCATGTGTCATGATATAGTGAAGGATTTCATTGTGTCATTTTCTTTCGGTTTTTATTTTTAGTTTGAATGCATTTAATAGCAATTTCTCTTTTTTTAATGTTTCATATGAATTTGCTGTGGTTTATCCCTTAGTACACCGAGCGGCGTGGTCTAGTGCTCTATATCGTTGCTTAGCATTCGGGAGGTCACCGGTTCGAACCTGGGTCCAGTTGCTCTGGTCCAAGTTTTCTGTGGTTTCCTTGGATCATTTAGGCAAATGTTGATGCAGTAATATTCCACAGATAATCTTTCATTCCCACGATTCCTACAAGGAGGCTGAAGAGGGCCTTGCACCCTACTCTCCGGTTTTGCACTACAGTGTAGATCGGAGGGACTGCCCGCCCACCAGCACGAGTAGCTGGTGGGAATGAAACACAAAAAAGTTTTGTTCTCTTAGTTCCTATCCATATTCGTTTGACAGGTCTGAAATTATCCATATGACACAGATGCCCATACCATCCTATCTGCTTCTTTTTTTATTATATCTTCCAAAACAGACTTTTAATGCAGCTCTTCTCTATAACGTATTCTTATTTTGTCTTTTTTTCCGGTTACTCTTTTATTTATCAATTAATATGAATTGAATAAATTATAAATTGAATATTAATTAATTCAGAAGTTCAACACGGTACACATATAATATAAGTAGCTATTTCATGAATTTGTTCAAAACGCCACTGCATTCGGATGAAAGATATTCTGTCTCGTTACTAAAATAGTGTTCTTTCATTCCACCAATGAGTGAGGTTTTTAAAGTACGTGGCTGCATAGTGAGTGAAATCGTCCAAAATGCAAGCAGCCAGTGCGGCGGGACGGCACCTTATATTGCTCCGGTTGCAAGGCTGCAATCAATTTCGTTTAATTTATTCAGCGCTTTTAGTTGCAGTCTCAAATGTGCACTAAGGGAAACCTGTAAAAGGAAACGCTGCTCTGTTGGCTAGATACTTATGGTAGCTACGATGGCGATGTAAACTATCCGACCGACCAGTTCAAGTCTCTGTATATATAGGTAGGTATTAGCGATGGTTTTAAGGAATTTTGAAATTTTAATATTCATAACAATGTCGACGATTTAAAATGCAAATTATGCGGTTAGCACGGCGATGGTGCCTAGTTGAGAAAAACAAAGAAAACGGGTCATTTTCTCTTAGTGCACAATTTTGAATATCTAATTAGTTCTTAATACTACAAAGAAGTGGGTGGAAATGTACCTCAAAAGGTTACTGGGGCTTCTTACCTAACCTTTGTTCGTTTTTGTTCCTCTTTCCCAATAGGAATCGCATATTAGGCATCTATTTAGAAGGACTAGCGAAAAACAAAAGCTCCAATTATAAACAAATGTTTTTAAAATACGAAAACTTTTAGAACGATTTTTAATTTATTTTTAGTATTGGATTGTCCATTTATGAGCTTTAAAAAAAAATAAAAACTTTTTGTGTTTCATTCGTACTCGTGCTGGTGGGCGGGCAGTCCCTCTGACCTACTGTAGTGCAAAGCCGGAGGATAGGGCGTAACGCCCTCTTCAGCCTCCGTTCAGGAATCGTGGGAATGGGTGGGTGGTGTGGTTAGAAAAAAAAAGATGAGATGGACAAAATGAAGACAGAAGAGAAGTGAAAGATTATCTGTCTTCAACTTCGCTGTCCTCCCTAATTGCTATTTTATGATGGGTGTCTTCGGTAATTTGGGTTCTAATTCGTCATATTTCTCAAAAATTTCCAAGCTTTAGTACTTCTCTATTGGTACCTGCCCGCCCACCAGCTACTCGTGCTGGTGGGCGGGCAGTCCCTCTGACCTACTGTAGTGCAAAGCCGGAGGATAGGGCGTAACGCCCTCTTCAGCCTCTGTTCAGGAATCGTGGGAATGGGTGGGTGGTGTGGTTAGAAACAAAAAGATGAGATGGACAAAATGAAGACAGAAGAGAAGTGAAAGATTATCTGTCTTCAACTTCGCTGTCCTCCCTAATTGCTATTTTATGATGGGTGTCTTCGGTAATTTGGGTTCTAATTCGTCATATTTCTCAAAAATTTCCAAGCTTTAGTACTTCTCTATTGGTACCTGCCCGCCCACCAGCTACTCGTGCTGGTGGGCGGGCAGTCCCTCTGACCTACTGTAGTGCAAAGCCGGAGGATAGGGCGTAACGCCCTCTTCAGCCTCTGTTCAGGAATCGTGGGAATGGGTGGGTGGTGTGGTTAGAGACAGAAAGATGAGATGGACAAAATGAAGAGAAGTGAAAGATTATCTGTCTTCAACTTCGCTGTCCTCCCTAATTGCTATTTTATGATGGGTGCCTTCGGTAATTTGGGTTCTAATTCGTCATATTTCTCAAAATTTTCCAAGCTTTAGTACTTCTCTATTGGTACCTTACTCTTATCTACTACCTTTTCTCTTACTTCACAATTTCGATTTCATTCTTTTTTTCCCTCTGACTAAGGAGATTGATCTGAATCTTCCGCTTGTTAAAATCATTTTCTTCCTTCTTTTTGTCATCTAATATATTGTTATTTTTGATTATCGTATTTGTTATTTAGTATCATTTTCCGATTTTTTAATTACCCGCAAGGAGAGCCTAAACTAATAATTTTCTTAGAAAGGTGTTAATAATTTTCTGCATGTATGTTTTTCATATATACAAATAGGTGTTAAAAAGCAAGCAAAATAGGTCACCCTGTGAGTCTACTCGCAGGTCCTTCAAGTTATCAAGCTATGAAGTCTCTAAAATACATTTTTGACGTTCTGTAATTACCTTTACGATCTGGGTGTATTTACTTAATTTGCTTCCTTATTTTAAAAATGCTGTTCTATATTTGCTGGTATTTTTTGATTAACTTACTTTTTAGGAATAAGTATACTATATTATATTCTTCCTGTTCATGACGCCAGCAAAATGAAGCGAAAGAGAAGTAGACTCTGTTCCTGACAGACTCGTAATTGTTTCCGTTTAAAATATGATGTATGTGTATTAAAGTTTTCGTTCGGCTTTTCAAATAGAAAATTTCCTGTTGTTTTTTCATATTATTAAACTGGAGCGATGTCAAATCGTTATGGAATGTTTACGATAAGATTACATTGAAATTTTTAATATCAAGAAAAATTCCTGTTTATTCCAGACATTTGTAACTGTATACTTACAAGTTTATAAATTTCAGTAGAGTTCATTATTTTTAATTAACGTTTCTGCAGACCCTTAAACTTTCGTACTATATTTACATACTTTCAATAATTGTATTAATCAATCAAAAATCAATATTTACATGTTGTATATTGTAACTAAAACAAGTCAATGACCAAAAGTTATTTATTATCAGTGAACGTAGTGACGAATGAATTGAACAAATACAATAAATATTTATCTACTAATAAATTGTTGATAACGCCTAAGAACAATATTTGTAGAAATTAATATTCTTGTATTTTTGTATAGGTACTTAATTCTATTATTATTTTTAATTAGGGGTTACCTATTATACCAACTATAATACCACAAAACTACTCCAATCGTTCATGTTGCTATAATAAACACTGCTTCTTATAATAAGAAAAATTGTAGACAAACATTTATTTAATTTTATTAATTATCCTATTACTAAGATCATGCGTTTGCAGCTGTTTTTTATCGACATATTACGAGGGTGGATCAAATATAAACCAGCCTTTTTAATTTGCGCGCCGGAAAGTTGTTCAAGGCGCGTCCGGGCGTTAGGAACTTAAAGAGGGGATATTAGGTGACACGGAAACGACGCGTCGTATTTCTGCGTTCACTTGGTTAATAGCAGCGTTGCGCAACGAATTATTATTAAGCTTCTTACACGTGAAAACGAGAAACCAGCTGAAATTTTGCGCAGATTGCAAGCACAATTCTGAATTGAAACACTCTCGTGGCCACGTGTAAAAGTTTGGTGCAAAGAATTTAACGATGGGCGTAATTGTAATCGTGTCGAAAATGTAAATCATCCTCGTTGTCCGCGCACCAGCATTTCGTCGGTTAACATTGCACTAGTTGGAAACCTAATTGAAGGGGATCGCCACGCCACTGTACTTTAGATAACTTATGAACTCGGCATCAGCTATGGGAGTTTCCACACAATCTTAATCAAAAACTTGGTATTCCGAAAAATTTCAGCTCATTGGGTTCCCAAGGTCTGAGTGAAAAAGCTGTTCAAGTTCGCATCTCTCAGGCGCTACTCACTCGATTTAGAGAGGAAGGTGAAAACTGTAACCTGCGATGAGACGTGTGTACACCATTACACTCTAACATCAAAACGAGCAAGCATGGAGTGGTGGCGCAAAGATAAATCGAACCCAGTGAAGCCGAAAACACGTCTGTCTGCAGTCAAAGTTTTAGACGCGGTTTTTTAGAACTGGAGAGGGGTGCTGTTGGTCGATTTTTTGGACAAGCGAAGAACCATTAATGCATCCTACTACTGTCTGTACTACTGACATCTCAGTCAGGTAAAAGTTGCTTATCTCCGAAAAAGGAGGGCGAATGGGGTGCATTCGTGACGTGTTATTCTTGCACGATAACGCAGCTTTAACGCAGGTCCAAAGGGGTGAAGTGCACTGAGCTCAGCTGGAACACCCTTCATATAGCTCAGACCTATCCCCTTGTGATTTTCACATGTTTGGTTCTTGGGCCTCTTAAAGAATCACTAGGAGGCGAGCGATTTCAGACCGATGAACAGGTGGAGGCGTTTGTGCGCAACTGGATATCTATCCACCCGCCCTGCTTCTTTTTATGAAAACGGGATGAAAAAACTATCAATTCTTTGGGAAAAAAATTGTATAGACAAAAAAGGGGGATATGGATATGTGAAAAAATAGAGAAATTTGTGGTTTTGTGAAACTTTTCAAAATAAATGTTTATGAACAAAGGCTCGTTTATATTTGAACCATCCTCGTATTTGTAGACGATTGCATGGAATGCAGGCATTTTTGAGAACATAAAACAATGTTTATTCTTGATTGACGTTGAATCGAAAAAGCCTGTGCATAGAAAATCGGTTTCAAATCAGTGAAATTGAATCGGCAACAAAAGAAAATACTGCTATTTTGCAAATGTATTACACACATGTCTCCATTTATCTTATAGCTCAAACGACTTTCATGTTAAAAAAAAATAAGTGATTGTAAGCTTGAAGCAATACAAATTTATATTAATTCTATACTTTAAAGACGTTAAAATAATTTCCGAAAAAAGGAACGATTTTTGTTTATTAAATAATTTAAAATGCCACAATCGTTCTCGCGCTGCCCCTAGTTTCCTGTAACGATTCGGAGGGATGCAGAATTCAGTTCGTTCCTGCTGGATGAGGAGTCGCGCCATAAACCGGGTTTCAAGCGTCCCCTGTAGAGGGCAACGTCTTTTACAAAGAGCCACTACTGTGTTCAGCGATCGGCGTCAGAGACGACGCTCAAAACTTGAACTCTCGCTTCGGTCAACAATGCTCTTGCCAGTTTCAATCAAGTCCGTGAATGTTTTGTGCGCTTTTATGACGGCGGACGCTCTCGCGTAGGACACGTGTTTCGAACATTTTTCGTGAATAAGTTTCCACAAGTTAAAATTCAAAAGTGTTAGCTTTGTAAGTAAAATTGAATTTATTTTTGTCCAAAATGTTACTAAAACTTTTACAACATTATGTCGTTTTTTCTAAGGAAGATACAAGATTATTTATATATATAGAAAGTGTTATAATAAAGATTCTCTCTCATTTACTGTTTAAAAGCACAAAAATGTCTTTAAAGGTTTACTAAGTAGAGAATAATCTTTTTAAATTCAAGAAAGTAGCATCTGGATATTAGATCACGGTCTACTATGTCTCTACATTAGTTAAATCATCTTTTACATTTACCAAATAAAACTTTTAAGTATTCCTTTTAAGAAAACTCTTGCTGTTATCTTCAAGTTTTATATCAATATCTTCTTACGATTGCGAAACTCTAACAGTAAACTTTGTTTAAAACTATTGAATTTTAAGTGCTTATAATTTCCTTTATTCAACATTTAATTGAAAAGTTTAGTTGTATCACTATCGCCAAGATTTAAACTTAATTATAGATAAATTAAGCTTGTATGTGGATTGTTCAATTTTGATTTTAAATCACATCCTAGTTATTTAAATTTTGTCTGTACATTTATAGCTTATTCATGAGGTACAATGCTTTTAAAAGACCTTAAGAACAACAAATATTAAACAGAAATTCACTGAAAAGGTTACACACAAAAATTTCAGGCATTTATAATAATTTCTCCAGTTCAATTTGTCTTTAAGCTTTGATTTGCCTTTAAATTGCACACTTTACCGGCGGACGATATTAGTTAATTCAATATTAATTTTACCATTTAAGTTCCGTAATTTCACCGATTAACATACAACTAACTAGTTTTTAGAGCATGAGGTGCTATACATGTTTCTTAGAGTTGTCGTTTGCGTGTCTGTTTTCTCTTTCATGACATTAAAACGGTGCTATTACCTTTTTTACGTTTTAATAAAGATAAGTTTATTAATTGACATGAAATTGCACATATGTCATTGTGTGAAAGTGTAGCAATATTCTACTACTTTCCTTATCGGTTTTTAGCTGCAGCGGGTTGACACATAATCAAAATTCTTTTCGAATTAGCTCATATTCAGATCTTATGGTTCCTTATTTGGAATTTTGGAAAACCATATATTACATTGTAATATTTAAAAAGATAAAATAAAACACTTTTAATTTTCACTTTATACCTTTAATGTGTCTTAACGATCATTTCACCCCACTAGGGCATCTTCAGAAGAAGTATTTGTACAAACTATTATTACAACATCTCTTATATACCTACTCTTACTATTGTGGTGGGGTTATATCTACTAATTTATTCATTATTACAGAACTATACACATTTTCTATGTCATTTAATAAATTTATGTTATTATTTTTCATATGTTTTTTGATTTCCAAAGTTTCCAACATGTCTAATTTTTTTTCCTTTTTTCTCTTTATGTAAAATTTTGAAGTTTTCTTCTAAAATGAAGTTATCTTTATTCTCTTTTATATGATTCATAAATGATGAATTTTCATTGTAATTTTTCAAATGTTCCTTAATTCTTTCTTTGAACGCTCTTCCAGTTTGTCCTATATATATATATATATATATATTGCACTGCAATTATTGCAATTTAATTTGTATACCCCATTTGAATCTAATTTTTCACTTTTATCTTTTCTGTTAATTAAATATCTGGATAAATTATTTGTACTTTTGAATGAAATATATTGCAAACCGAATTATATTTAGCAATTGATTAAGCACTATTTAATAAAGGAAGGCATTTTTAAATCATCGATTTGGGTAAACATCGCTTTTTACCTCATTACCTAATTATTTGTTTTGAATATTCAACAGTTTTTGTATTAAGTAACATCATTTAAGCAGTTTATTTGACCTAGTTTGTGTAAAGTAGTGCAATTTTTGCTACAGAATTTTTCAAGAAGATGCCATCTTAAAATTCTATTCGTCTTATCTTTCCTCAAGATTATGTACTTGAGCTAAAAATTTGCACATCATGCGCTTTATTCCGATAAAGAGAAGGAGGTTTTCAAGGACCTATAGTAATGTATGTTTCTTTATCATTTCAACGTTACTATTTTCAGATATATAGCAGTTTACTTTATAAATAGCGGTTGTAAATCACTGTATTATTGGAAGACTTTTTGGACGAAGATAACACAGGTCAACGAAATCAGTGATCAGTTTCTTTTGGATTTTTTGAGAAGATTACTTCTTAGAATCTGCTTATGCATTGTAGAATATATCCATTAGAGTATCTTGATGTTTCAACATTTTAAGGCAATTTTGGAGTCAAATTCGAGTTCATGTTTGCAAAATACATCGAAGACAATTACCTTTGTTGTGTATTTTGTTTTCAACCTGTTATAGTAGTGTGCTTTTCTTTGAGTACCTTGTTTTTTAGAAGACAGGACCATGGAGAGTGGTAAAAAGAATAAGAAAAGAAATTATTGGCTCCAGAAAAGCCTTGGCACTTTGCAGTTTTGAGAAATCATAGTCCTAAAACGGAGTTTGCATAAATAACTCTCCACTAAACTAAATTACAAGTTCTTAAAGTGTTAATTATAAAACCGATTGACATATCAGAAATAAAATCAGGTACCTAATGCCGATAAATTATGCTAGCTGTATATTCTTTTGAAATAGTTATATTTGCTCGATATTTTCTGGATGGTGCAAATAGTATATGTATGTACAGGGTCTTTCAAACTGAGTGGTACATTAGACGTTTTATGGAAACTAAGCATGTCACAGATTTGAAAATTTGGGAATTAGAATTAAATTATCCCAGAAACTATTCGTCGCATCCTAGGCATACAAGTTGGTTATCAACGTCACCTTAAATTTTTATGTTTCATACGAATTCATAGTAAAAATATACCAGTTGACATCAACTTCCGGTATAACCGGAAGTGCCCAACAGTTGAAATTATTTTAGTTAAAGTAAATTATCCTTGATAACCCTTACTCCTAACTCCCAAATTATCAAATCTGTAACATACTTAGTTTTCTTAAAACGTCTAATGTACCACTCAGTTTGAAAGACCCTGTATATCAAAATCAGCCTAGACTGGGGCAATTCTGAGACTAGACTCTAATTCAGCTACAAAAGATATATCGGAAATGGCTATTCTCTTGGTTGTTTGTTGTCACAAAAGGGCCACAAGTTGAATTTTTTGAAATTTCAAGTTGGGATATTGCAAAATGTAGACGTGTTGTCGCAATTTTAGGGACTTATACATTTTGCTAGTATTTCTGCTCCACGTTGACAATTTGGGCAAAACTCATTCAGGAACAGATAACAATATGTATAATTGATGCAATTATTGAGGGTTCTGTACTGGAAAGGGTAGTTTGGACATACAAATAAGGGCTAAACTGGATTAAGAAGCAGACAGTTAAGTGTGTAATTTAGACAGAACTATTGTGGGCAAACAACAAATTTTTATAAAAGCCTTCCTATTAATTGTTAATTCGTTCAATAATTTTCTTCCATATACGTATGTATGTACCTGGAAGTTTATGGACACATTATACGAAAGTACATGCGTCAAACATTATTAATAAAACTTAACACATTGCCTCATGTCTGTAATTTCCGGTTATAAAAGCGTTAAGCAGGACGCAACATGATTTCCTGAGAGAATATCAAAAAAGGTAGCAATGTAGTTATTATCCTTTACGTTATCGTTTGAGTTACAATATTCATCCTACCATGTTAACAAACACTTTCGAATGTACTTATCTTTCTGTAAATAATTAATATTAATTGTAGCATTTTTAGATGGCATTAAGAAATTTTATGATAGGTTTTTAAATAAATGCTCTACAGTTGATATGCGTATTATATCGATTATTTTGCAATGTTTAGGTAATAAAACTTTCAAATGTCAATGACATCTCCCCTTACGCTGGCAAAGTAGTTTGTATCTTTTTCAAAGATAAGCTTGCCGGTGGATACAGGTAGGTTTGCCATGGTAATTAATGCTTTCTGGCTAGTGAAGTTTTAATTGCGGCATTGCTTCATTACTCATCCACTAATAGCCCCGTTTCACTGCCGAAGGAGGACATATCGCTGGTTCTATGTCCTGCAAGAGGAAACGCAAATGATTCATTAGTAACCGATAAAGATATGTTAGGTATGCATATTGTATTTATCTGAATACGCTCAAATAAACTCATTGAACACATCGCTTAAAATTAATATATATTTATATAAAGTACTTAACTATAATAATATTCCCAATTTGGAACGTGATGCCATTGTGCTTACAAAATGTGTGTACCAGAAATGGAACCTTTAGAAGCTCCAATAATTGTTTAAATATATATGGTATTGCGGTGGTGTTGTATTGGGACATAATTATAATTGCGATTTCTACGAACTGTATTAAAATAAATTGTTATTTGAAAAGATAAATGAGAACGGTAATGGTAGGATTAAGAGCAATTAAAAAATGGACCGAAACTGTTAAGAGCTTGCTACAAGTTTAGACTTCTAAATCAGAACTTTAAATTAAGTATTATGTAACCAACTAGTATAACCCGAATGAATACAGAAAGCACAGTGAACGCCATCTATAGAAATTTGCTACTAATTGTGGGATTCAGTAATGTTCACCAAGGTCCTTTTCTAATAAACATAACGTATCGTATCGTATTGTATTTAAGTATTATGTAACCAACTAGTATAACCCGAATGAATACAGAAAGCACAGTGAACGCCATCTATAGAAATTTGCTACTAATTGTGGGATTCAGTAATGTTCACCAAGGTCCTTTTCTAATAAACATAACGTATCGTATCGTATTGTATTTAAGTATTATGTAACCAACTAGTATAACCCGAATGAATACAGAAAGCACAGTGAACGCCATCTATAGAAATTTGCTACTAATTGTGGGATTCAGTAATGTTCACCAAGGTCCTTTTCTAATAAACATAACGTATCGTATCGTATTGTATTTAAGTATTATGTAACCAACTAGTATAACCCGAATGAATACAGAAAGCACAGTGAACGCCATCTATAGAAATTTGCTACTAATTGTGGGATTCAGTAATGTTCACCAAGGTCCTTTTCTAATAAACATAACGTATCGTATCGTATTGTATTTAAGTATTATGTAACCAACTAGTATAACCCGAATGAATACAGAAAGCACAGTGAACGCCATCTATAGAAATTTGCTACTAATTGTGGGATTCAGTAATGTTCACCAAGGTCCTTTTCTAATAAACATAACGTATCGTATCGTATTGTATTTAAGTATTATGTAACCAACTAGTATAACCCGAATGAATACAGAAAGCACAGTGAACGCCATCTATAGAAATTTGCTACTAATTGTGGGATTCAGTAATGTTCACCAAGGTCCTTTTCTAATAAACATAACGTATCGTGTCGTATCGTAGGCACGTAATTAGACAAAAAAGGTACGAGGGTAAATCAAATATAAACGGTAATTTTGTAAAATAAATTTATTGATTAATGGTACACACAAACTAAACATTTAATATTTTTCAATGTAGTCACCTCCATGCTCTACACACTTTTGCCACCGATTTGGATGCTTGAATATTCCTTCTTCCTTCTTCATAAAAAGTTTGAGGGCAAGGTGTCAGCCAATTGCGCCCATACTCCTCTACTTCTTCATTGCTTTCAAATCTTTTGCCTCCAAGTGATTCTTTCAAGGACGCGAACAAGAAATAATCACAGGGTGACAACTCAGGGCTATAAAGAAGAGAGAGAGATGCTCGAGGGTTTCCCAGCCCATTTCTTCCAATTTATTCCCTGTCAAAATTGCGGTGTGTGGCCTGGCGTTGTCATGAAGAAGGATGACGTCTCAAACGGGCATGAGTGAGCCCCGTCATTTGCTTCGATACGCGATTTTTGTCGACTGTAGACTGTAACAACTCAGGATAGTAATCCGCATTCACTGTTCGTTGATGAGTAAAACTCCTCTTGAATCAAAGAAAACAATCACAAGCACTTTTCCGGCTGAAAGACGGATTTTGGTTTTGGCTTTGACAGAGCAGCCTTAATCCTTTCTTCACCACTCCTCGCGATTTAGAATTACATACAAAAGTGAATTCATCGAAGGTTATTTAAAGAGTAGGCAGGTTGGTCGGTGTTCTGTTGAAGCTGTCTACAGCGTGCTGATGAGAACCAATAAGTTCGAAATCGTGACACACATCTTACAGTTCCGACATAATACTGAGTATGGTCACATTTCTATTTTATATTGTTAGTATAACCTGTGTCCAAATTTGGTCAGATAGGTGCCATTGTCGATGGTGCATGACATCTACGTGTTAACAATGGCGTTCTTCCTTACCATAACCTGTTGATTCAGCCATTATCACATATTATCTTTAAAACGTTGCTGATTTATAATTAAACGTTCCAATTAAATGACAACGTCCTGGATATGGATGGCAGTAGTAATTAGTTTTAAAAGTAGATATTTAAATAGTTAGGTAATTCCATAATATAGTATCATGAGAGGCGATAGCTCCTCAAAATTACTTTACAAATCTACCTGTACCCTACTATCATAGATACGTAGAACATAATTTTATAGTTGTTTACTATAAGTACTTAAAACAGGCCTTTACGAAATGTAATAAGTACCTTCAGTAGATTATATATTTTTATTAGTTATTCGACTGAAAGAATTATAAAGTTGATAAGTAGGTATACAGTTATTTAATTTGTTATCATGGATGAAAAGTATAAACATACAACTGCTTATTTATTTAACAAAAACGTTAGCATTTCTGTTTAAATTGTTTGCTTTATTAGTGTTTAGTTGTCCTCAATAATCATATAATTCATGGAACTGATCATCAGCATGTATGTAAAGTATGGAAACTACGACAAATCAATAACTGGACATTGACTATTTAATCTGTAAACAGAATTAATGATGACGAAAACAAAATGTGTATTAACGAGCTTTTCAAGCAAAACGGGAATATGTTTTTCAATTGACATAGCCACTCATTAATGTTTTGTAAATTCGTTATTATCCACCCTTATAAAATATAAATTATGAAAAAGAAAGACTTTATTTTTCATTTTTTATGAAGTCCGGTCATCCGTTTATTTTTAATTACCATCCATCTGAAAATTTTAATCAAGTGTGTTTTTAATTAGAATTTCATAGTTTAGTGTACATTACTATTTCAACATTAGCTTTACACAGTTATGTAAAACATCGTTGGAAACAATGATCAGCTTAAAATCGAACTTGATGTTTTTAAAATACATAATTACTTGAAAATTTTATGAAAATAGATTTATTAATCAATAAAAACCCACGTGAACTACATTACTGGTGCAGTAAAATATGTTAATCTCTTAGAAAAAAATTAAACGATTAACAATGTAAATTGGTTTATAAATACCTTATAAGTATTATATTAAACGTATTTCTGTCAACACAAAGAACTTTTGAACACTTGAAATAGAAACAAACAATAAACTTAATTTCCTAGATTTAACATTAAATCAAAAAAAAGACAACCAAATCGATACATCAATTTACCGAAAACCGACATGGACAGACAGTATAATTAATAAAAATTCTTGTCATCCTATTCAACATAAACTTGTGGCGTTTCACAGCATTATACATAGGTTACTAAATTTACCTTTAGGAATTAAAAATTTTGAAAATGAAAAACATACAATAAAACAAATCGTAATAAACAATGGTTACTCTCTCAAAATTAATAGAGGATTTAATTAATAAAAAGCAAAAATTAATGTTACCAATCTGCATATACAAAAGTTATTAAAACACCTTATAACTACAAATCAATAGCATATTTAGGACATACTTCAAATACATTAGCAAATAAAATAAAAAAGAACAATAAGTTTTCAATGTCATTTAAAACAAATAATAATCTATCGAAGTATATAATTAACAATAAGGACAAAAAAGAAAAAATGAATTCGTGTGGAGTTTACAAGTTAAATTGCAGCACTTGTAATGCGCTATATATTGGTCAGACAGGGAGGTCGTTCAAAGAAAGAACTCAAGAACATATTAAGAACTACAATAAAAAATCAACATTCATGAACCACATTGAAGACAACAAACATAAATTTAATTTAAAACAAATTTTCAAAATTTTACACAAACATAATAAAAGTAAAAAAGGAGACATTTTAGAAACTTTAGAAATTAAAAAAACAGATTAAAAATAACACAAGAATTCTTAATGAAATTGAAAATATCCACAATTCAATAATTGTAGACAAAATAGTAGAAATTTCTACCCACCCTTTAGACTAAGATAGTGGTAATACATATAAGGCAAAAATTGTATTTTATTAATTGAAAATTTCAATATGTATTTAAATTTCCATAAAGTAGAAGCTGATACAATTAATTAACACTTAAAGCATTTGAAAAATAACTAAAATAGTTTAGTGCAATTAATTGTCATTTTAAAGAAAATGGGAACATTTAAACATTATGTGGTTACTCAGAGCGTTAGCAATTCCCATTACAAAAATTAATTAATATAGCAATAAAACTTTAATTACATTACCACGATAGCATCAAGATATGCACGCTGAGTTATACGTACATGAAATTGCAATTTGAACCCACATTAGAGATAACCTTCTGACCCTGTTCCGTGCCCGTACAATGGAAATAATATTGACTGATTTAACTGACTTTTGTTTGAAAAAGCATTTTTTTTTTCAAATAAAAACTTTGTTGTTTTCTTTTCCATTTAATTTCGAAACGTTGAATTCCGATTGTGTATTCGAAACAGAATTCTAATATCACCAAAAACAAAGGGAAACATCTATACCTATATACATACATACATGAACAAAGATCAAAAACAAACAAAATAATTAACGTGGATAAAACGCGGGTTATCCTGCAAATATGTCAGTATTTCGATCAACCATTTTTTCTTCCTTTTTTTTCTTTCCATTCACGCACTCCTTAACGAGCAGTTCAGCCAACTAATAATAATGTGTTTTTAATGAGATATAAACCTTACAAAAGATTTGAACGAACGAATTTAAACGTTTCAATAAAAGTTACAAACCACGAGGAACATAAGAAGAATGAAACATAAATCATTATGTGATAATGTTCTAATGTTGTCGTTTAATCAAAGCTCCTTTTTTGAAATATATAAATAAAACACTATTGTAATTTCCACTGATTTTATTAGTTACTTCACATATGTTTATACAGGTACCGCTACGTTGATGATGTTCTGGTATGTTTGACTGGAACAACTAAATAAAATACACCACAACATTAAGTTTACAATAGAAATAGAAAAGAATAACAGCATTAATTTCTTAGACCTCACAATATCTAGAATAAATAATAAACACAGTTTCGCAGTTTACCATAAACCTACACATACAGATACTATTATTAATATCTATTCATTTCACCCTAAACAACATAAATTAGCCGCCTTCTACTTTATGATACATAGACTTTTAAGAATTCCAATGGACCAAACTAATTACAATAAGGAACTAAATATTATTAAATATATAACCAAAAGAAATAACTACAATTTAAGTATTATTAACGAATTACTAAATAAAATTTCATTTAAAATAGCTTTAAATACTGTTTTCCCAACAAATATAGATAAAGAAAACAAACTAAAACAATAACGTATTTTAAATTAAGAGGTTTTTGAATAAAAATAATATAAGTATAGCATTCAAAACTAACAACACACTTAGCAAATATATCAAAAATAACAAAGATAAATTAGAAAAAGATAGTAAATGTGGTAAATATAAATTAACGTGCGGAACCTGTGAGAAATTTTATATAGGACAGACAAGGAGAGCATTTGGCAAACGTCAATTCATTTAAAAATCTAAAAAATGATTCCAATTAGGCAACTCATTTAATAGAAGAAAAATATTTTTTAAATACAGATTTTGAAATTATACACACAGAAAGTAAGTCTTAAATTAAATTTACTTGAGTCAATGGAAATCAATAAATACAAAAATAAAAGCATACTACTTAATGAACAAGAAGTAGATCTTAAAAACTCCCCTCTACTGAATTTACCACCTAACAAATCGATGTAAACTAACCTATAAATATAGATAGAGAAGAAGCTACAAAGTAGCGAAACATATGTAACAAGTAACTAACAAAATCAGTGGAAATTACAATAGTGTTTTATTTATATATTTTAAAATGAATTTCCATCAAGTAAAAGGAGAATCAATCAATCCTTTTTTGATGTTTTTACCAGTATTTTCACAGCTATTAAAAATTCACAATCACAAATTCTCAGGATATATTGGACTAGGAGATCGAGTTATCGGTAAAAAGGACTTTAAATTAAGAATGCAGTTACAATTATTTATTTAGACTTCTTCAGGACTTAAAATGTTGACCAAAAATGAAGGCATTAAAATCTTTATTCGTCTAAATATTAAGGATCAACGATCTCATGTTTGGAACGCGTCCGACCAATTCAATACCGGTAGGGGTATTAACCCTCGATAAAGTTGTTTCTATTGATTCCATATTTATACTTAAAATGTTGTTTTAGTCATGATTTTAACGTCGACTATTCTGAAGAGTTGTTTCATTATTTATTTGAAGTCTATCGATATAAAATAATTATTTCAATAAAATTTGTGGCCGAAAAAACAATAAACAATTTATTCTAACATCCAGAATCGTTTATTTTGTCATTAAATTCTTAATATTATAAAATGATGAGTAATGTTGTTAATTTTTATACCGATAGTTAGTTCTTCTTGAAAATTGAGCAGGTTTTAAAAACTCGAATATAAATAATCAGATATATGAACACCTGTTTGTTTCAACTTGTAATAAACTACAGGGAACTTTATCGATTGCACAGCGAAATATTTTGTCGATCTCATGGTTATAGTTTAAAATTAATTCCACGCCTTCATTTCTTGATTTCGCAAGCAGTAAGAGGGCAATGTGAAATCAGGGCGAGAACAATTATTGTGTTCTTCAGACTATAATAAGGCAGTCAATTAAATTTCAGGTCGTTGAACGGGCTTATCACATTGTAATTAATTTGCAAACTGTACCTACTGGAATCCGCTGCAGCGAGTTCAACGTAAATTTGGCTGTGAGAAATGAGAAATTAAAAAATTGAAAATTAAACTCTTCCTTGATGCTAAAATTATAGCCCTCAGGACAGATTATTATTCACTTAATTCAAATTTACGATAGGAGGAAACGTCCAAGTTTCCATTAAAGATGATAATATTTAGATTTACTTCTGCAGAAGTTATCCTTATTTAAATTTTATTAATTAATTGATTTAAAATATCTGGGTGCCCGTAAAAGAAACAATGAACATCTGGTCTTTGTCGTTCAATGCATAGATATACCCATCTAAAAATAACGCGTTGCATGTGTGTTCACATGAAGGGGTCTACTATAAACAAGTACAAGCAGATCAACAATCAGTGATATGTACACTAAAAATCGCAACTCAAACTTACAGTTAATGTTATATTATTATTATAATTGTAAGGTAATTTCAAATTAGCGTTTTGTATATCAGAATGAAAAAAATGGAATCAGTAGTTTTGTAGATAATCTCAGAAGGTGCCCTATTATCCTACCTATCCATTCCTTATTAAAAATAAAAATATTAAAACTGTTACAACTCTGTCCAGTTTATCACAAAATAAACAAAAATTTTTTACGTATCCTTTTCACCATATGGCTTCACGAATAGATAAATTTTTTAAAAAATTTAATCTTACTAAAATTTTCAAACCAAATAATAGCCTGAAAGGCCTTTTAGGAAACACAAAAGATAAATTAGAAAAGGATAACAAGTCAGGAATTTATGAAATAAACTGTGAAGATTGTGAGCTTAAATATGTTGGACAAACAAAACGTGCTATTTCAACAAGATATAAAGAACATATCGCTCATTTTAGGCTAAATCGGATTAATAAATAATACAAACCACCATATAGGCCCTAAATATTTAATACTAATCAAAGAAGTCTCTTGCAAATCTGAACTTGACGCTTGGGAATATATATTATATATTCAAAAGAATAAAAATCTTATGAATTCAGATCTTGGCCCAATCCCTAATCCCGTCTTGTTTCGGCTATTACAATAGGTTTAATTGATTAAGTACTATTTAACTTATATAATATTCAGCTGTTTTACCTCCTTTTCTTCACATTTTTCGTTTCGTGAAGCATGCGCATTTAATACTGGCTCATTAGGCCTTCACACACACTCGTTAATTGTTTTTCCTTTTTTCTTGATTAGGCATACACACATTCCTTCAATCTATTTCCCTACTTGTTTGTCAAATCATACATTTGTAAAGTTGTCTTTTCCATAGGCCTACAATCTTGGTTTTTTAAACACTTCACAAATGGCACTGAACGTATTCAAGTTTTCCTCCCAACCCTTCTTCTACTTTCCACTATCTTTCGGGTCTTCAACCACCGCCCCTATAAATAGACATAATTTTAAATTTTAGAACCAGTCTCGCATTGATAATGTCCACGTGTAAAGTAGGCGAAACACGTGTCCGCTCATATAAAATTTAGTTAGTGGTAATTAGGGCGAGTCTTTCTTATTTAATTATTCATTCCTTATTGTTTTTCATAGCGCCCTCTGTGCCTACTTTCACTGTTTCCATTATCTTTTCATTTATAACCATTTCTGTCCATGGTATTTTCATCATCCTCCTATAACACCACATCTCATATGATCTGTAACCTCTTCTTTCCCTCCGCATCAACAGTCCACGTTTCGCAGCCGCGATTCAAATTACACTTTTAGTACTATTCTTCGAATTTTCAAATTAACTACTCGCGAGTATAAAAGTGAGTTATTTTTGTTAATGAAATGTTTCTACGCCCCCACTATTGTTTTCTTTTATGACGTCTTCTGGTTTTTCGTCTCCAATTTTTATATTAGCTGTAACCTTTTATTGTCAAATTGTGTCAGAAGTAGATATAATAATGACCAAATTAGCTTTATGTTACACTTGTCCTGTTACATTCTACATTTATATGTGGTCGAGTGAATTTATAGGAATTTTACTGAAGAAGTAAATGATATAAAAATATAAGCTTGAATCATTTTCTTCTTTTAGTATTCAATTCCAGATGCATCATAAAGTTTATTAACTTACAAATTTATCTTAACACTTACACCAACACTCTTGCGCAAGAGCAATAAACCTGAATACCTGAAACTTAATATGTTTATTTAAATTCCAGTTAATAAAGTCGAGCATGTTTCTCGAATAGTAATTTTAGGTTACATTTCCTCCGTTAAATAATTATATATAGACAACATATGTATACACATGTGTTCACCGCTGTTTATGCAAAAAGAAGAAAATGAAGATGAAGCTGTTTGTATTATCTGCTTAGCAAATTCTACAAACATCAGCATTTTAGAGGTAAATTATACTTTTAGAAGCTTAACTTAATTTATTTAATAATAATAATATTTTATTTCTTTGCATGGCTTACAGGTTTTCGCAAATTACTCATTTGATATTTACACACTTTTTAATAACAATTCTCTTAAAAATACAGACTCTAACCAAAATTTTTGTTTCTCCCTCCTCTGTTTCATTTATCTCTAATTTTTAGATTTACCCCTTATACAATATGTAAATATACTTTTTCTGTTAAGATTGCCTCTACACCTTTGAAAAAGTCACATGTTTGTACGCACATTTCGCCTCTTAATTTTTTAATAATTAATGCTCCCATATCTTTCTCTCCTCCATTCGTTCATGAATATTCTTACCTCATCTTTTTGAATCCCTATTGCAACTTTGCAACATAACATAACAAGTGGGATAACGTCTCTTGCCTTGTTTCACATAATCTACAGATCCATTCACTATAACCTTTTTTAAAAGCCATTCCTAAATTGTCGCATCTTATCCTTTCCCAGATCTCCTTAAATTCTTTATTTTTGTCACCCCTACTTAAATAGATTGATTAACTATTGCTTCCCATTCCTTATCCATCTCTCTATCCCACCACCTATTTAACCCTTCTCCAATTTTGCCAATAATTTCTGCCTATCCCGTTCACTTCCCACATGTTCTCACCCCACTTTGACGGTTTATTGATAACAAAATTTAAGTGGACAAGAAGTATCCACTTTTATAATTATATTATTTTCCAGACTTTTGTCAGACAATATGACAGAAAATATAAGTTTTTCAACAAGTTTAATTAAAATTACCCTCGAAGACTTAATATAGATTCATTAAATCTACCTAGTATTGTTCTTGAAAGCTCTTTGAAAGAAGAGCTACGTGGTTTATTAAAAATATTCTTTTTGTAAAAAAGGGAACATGGGTAGAACATGCGGAATTAATTATGTCGTTAAGTAACTGTCTGAGACACATTACAGTAATATATTCGAAGGCGTTGATAGAGACTTTTGCGTAGGTAACTGAAATTGCCAAGCCCATTTATAAATATTGCAAAGGATAAAACAAGTAAAAATATAAATTCATCTTTAAATACGATTCAGGTCACTTTGTAAATAGGTTTAGTCTTCTAATAACAAATTGGATTAATGGTATATCTATCTATTTAGTAGTATTTGACTTACAGAGTTGAGTATTAAAGCAATCTATAGCTTACTGATGACAACTAATAAGTTCGAAATCGCTACTGGTACGGACTAGGATCCTAATGTTTTTTATATTATAAAAAAAAATTCTTGCGTAGATAGGTAAATAAAATTTATTTTTGAGAACAAACTATATTTTTCATTTTAATCCATTCATTAATAGGAAAGATCCATTAATTGGTTGTGTAGATTACAATGGATCAATTAATTACGCGGTGGCTTCAGTTGAACAAGTCATATACTTATTTGAAGAGGACCTTGTTCAACGTTACTGAATCCCACAAATCAGTAGCAAATATCTACAGATGGCGTTCATTACGATGTGTGTATTTATTAATTAATTAATTGCTACTGTGAACAGGTACCCGAAGTTAATTATTAAGAGACTGAAGATGCCTTCTCAAATATGAATGAAACTCTCAGTTGATGAGCGGAGAAACAGGCAGAAGAATAAATATGCGATATTTACTTACCTTTCTTTTGCAACGTTTTGTTTGTTTGGTTTGTAACCTCTTCAAGCAATTATTAATCGTAGAAATACTCGTCAATATTGAATCGCTGCAAAAGAAAAATACGTCAACATCTTGTATATTTTCTTCTACCTGAATCTCCACTGATCTCGTTTACGAGGCATGTCTTTTAAGTAAGCACCGTTTTGAAATTAATAAAAAACGTGTAAAGAAATCTTAATAATTTTATTTTTAGATGAAAGCCTGTACCTTAATCTACTTTTCTGCATAATTTCCTTCAATATTGAGGCACTTGTCATAACTTTTGACCAGTGACTAGTTTTTGAATATCCTTCTCAAAGAACTCTGCCGCCTGACTTGTTAACTGTTAACCACTGCATCACAACTGTTTTGACATCGTCATCGTCTTGAAGACGCTGATCGCCCAGATGTTTCTTCAAGTGCAGGAACAAATGGTAGTCACTGGGCGCCAGATCAGGGCTGTACGGTGGATGATCTAGAGTTTCCCAGTTAAAAGATGTGGTGAGATCTTTGGCCCGATTGACTTTGTATTGCCATGCAGCAAAACGATTATCGATGCCCTTGCTCAACTTGCCATGTCTTTTGTTCTCGATTGCACAGCGCAGATTCCTTACCATTCCATCACTTATAATGTTTTGTCCGTAAACTGCACAGATCTCACGATGAATATCAATCCGTTTTAGTCCCTTAGCACTAAGGAATCGTATAACAGCCCGAACTTCAGTCGGCGGGACTCACGATTAACGGAGGCATCTTAAACATGTAAACAGAGGCGAATCAGACTGTAATGGCGTATGAGGTATGTAGGTACTCAG
Organism: Agrilus biguttatus; assembly: GCA_963921985.1. NCBI lineage: Eukaryota > Metazoa > Arthropoda > Insecta > Coleoptera > Buprestidae > Agrilus > Agrilus biguttatus. Next base: position 6,146,085 of record OY998121.1, on the reverse strand, counting down.
TGCGCATGCGGCGGCAGAATTTCAAAACGGTACTTACTTAAAAAACATGCGTCGTATAATAGGTTATGACTACTGCATGCCACTCTATCTAGAGAAAAAGTGAGCCAACTGATTAAAACGTTGCATTTTGTATTTTAAACGGCGCGTTCGTTTCAAGTTGTATTTTTATTTCATTGTCGGTCGGTGTCGTGAAACTACTTTCACGTGCTTCTCGTGTTCAATTCATAAATCCTTTTTACCCATAAGTTCGTGCCAACTTCCAAAACAATAACCCCCATACGCCACGGTTGAAGGAACAAAAGCTAATTGGAGGAAATATTAAACGCTGCGAAATCGGAACGCTCTCATCTAAAATATTAATTAAATTTAAAATCTGCCAGCTGGGCGACTATTGTGCTCAGTTTAAATGCAGAAAGGGTATTTCTACCAACCAAACAACCAACCAACCAACCAACCAACCAACCAACCAACCAACCAACCAACCAACCAACCAACCATCCAACCAACTAACCAAAGCAAACCAACAGTACGTACCTACTGCATTTAAAATTGTGTGCTTTACGATAAAATATTAAAAGTTAAGCAAAACCAATCGATAAACGGTGAATTTAATTTTTATATTAATGAAAAGTATTTTCCTTTTAACTTTTTCTCTAGTTTCACCGTTATTGTTTTTTAAAATTCATGCAGAAAAAATTAGCATCATGTTATGTTATTACTATATGATATAACACATGGGCTGATATGTCCCTGGCACAACAAAGAAAACACGGTTTATTCGAGCGAAATTTCTTATCGGCGAGTATTTTTTTGAGGTCTGTAAACAGTCAGTAGTCGCTGGGAGCCAAATCTGGAGAATACGGTGGATGTGGGAGCAATTCGAAGTTCAATTCATGTTTTGCTAGTTTTGCCATTGTTTTGATTGACTTGTGATACGGCCGAGTTTTGTACTTTCGGGCGCTTTGGACGAGGTTCACCAATAGCTCAGATGACGATCCACTCAGATGATGGTCGTTTTGATTCCGGAGTAAAGTAATGGATCCATGTTTCATTCATTGTCACATATCGACGCAAAAATTCCGGTTTGTTACGTTTAAACATGACCAAACACTAAACACTGCTCAGAATCATCAACACTTTCTTGTTTTTTGGTTAACAGTGAACAAACATCAATATAAAGCTAACACGTTCTTTTGATATATTTACGATGTCAGCTAACTCACCCAATTTCACTTTTCGATCATTCAAAACGATTTTGTGTTTTTTTCTATATTTTCTGGTGTTCTGGTGTTCGTCATTTGGAAATCCACTGCCTTCTGCATCATCAGTCTATCAATGGCTCTACGACCACGTTTGAAGTCAAAAAACCAACGTTTAATTTTGTTTCGGTTGTTTTCGATGGAGCGAAGTCTCTATAACACTTTTCCACTTTTTAAGCCATTTCTTCGCTTGAACGGTATTTTTTCCCATCAAGAAGCAGTGTAAAATTAAAACACGAAATTGTTACCATTGTTGTCCATTGTTTTGAAAATAACAATAGTAGCTAGATAAAGTCACTCTTAGCACAATAACTCACTAATAACTAACTAATGAATAGAATGTCATGAAATTTTAACAGCTGCTTTTTGAAGGTTAGTACTAACTGAAAAAGAGGTGAATGAAATAAAACTAGCGCCATCTATATGTCAGGCTCGAGACTTAACTAACCAAACCACTAGCCTGAAGGACTATCAATTATTTTGACACTCTATTTCTTATTATAAATAATTGGGCTGTTGAAAATACCGTGTATATATGAGATTAGAAGTGAGGAGGTATTAGAAAGCATAGGAGAACAAAGGGCAGTATGGGAGTCAATAAGGATAAGGAATGATAAGATGATAGAAGGCATAAAGGGCTACGTTAGGGACGCATTAGTGGCATAAATAGGAGTAAAAAGTGGCAGAGGCAGACGTAAATTAGATTCCTGTTCGCAAATAGTTAGGGGTGTAAAATGTTTTACTTTCAGAGAAATGCGAATATTAGCTCAGGATCGAAGGTATGAATGGTGCATGTGATGCGTATATTGATGAGAATCACAAATAATCTATTAGATGTCTTTCCAAATCGCAGAAAACGTAAATTGATCTTCATACTTCTTGTATCTTGTATCACTTTGTGTCTTTTTACCTGTATTCCTTTGTAATAATTGTTTTTTCCCTTAATTATTCCATATATGAATAAAATACGAAATCTTCCGACAACAGCTTATCCTTAAACTTTCTAATTTCTATAGGTTCCTTCACCTTTCCATCTTTTGATGTAAAATTATGTATTATTTATTTTCATTCAAATTGAAAATTCGTGGTCCAAATGATGCACTACAGGTACATGCTTTAGTTACAAGTAAATTCATCATTTTTAATAATTAGTTTGGTTAAACATCTTTAGGTACCTAAAATATGCATTCTCTTCTCCAAAAATTTTAATTAAAACTTTTTCTTTCTCAACTGTGTGTTGATGAATATTTATTAAAGTCCTAAGAAGGGTACTGTGGGTACTGTACTATAGGAGATCCACTTGATCCCAAAATTAATATGATTCATTTCATTTATCATTGGTTTTTATCTGGAGTCTACTGTCTACTATACAAGGTTCAAATTCAACATTGCATAAAAGTCTCTCCAAATAGTTTTTACGTTTTATAATTTTCCAAATCCTTCTCATACAAACCTCTCTCTAAATCGTTCTCTCAAAATCTTTTTTACGTTTTATAATTTACGTTACTAATACACCTCATGATCCTGCCCTATTTATTGGCTCAAATAAATAATATCTAATTATAACATCAATAGAAATTTTGTTTCTAAAGACTAGTTGATGTTAGGAACTTTGAGCGATTAATTCTCTTTTAATAACGCAACTAAAAAGCGCTATCCCGTCTCGAATAAAGCGAAAAAATTTCTGCTATGAAGCATTTCTTTTACAGAATTATTTTATCGGTACTTTCTAGAAAATATAAATGTAGAAGATCTCTTTTTGTCAATCTGCAGACTGTAATAGAAAGCAGTCACGAATAACGTTGTCAAACGATCGATTATCCTAGATTCTTAGTAAAGAAAGTTTTATTAGTTTGCACAAGTTCCACTAAGTCTGTGATACTGAAAGTAATCCGTCTTCCTATCTATGAAACCGTAATGAGAGCTTTAAAATGAAATTGTATGCATCATTTTTATCAAAGCTCCCACAAAGATTGTATTTCTCATTGGAGAAGGATGACTTTCGAAGTAGATTTTATCATTAATTAAAAGTATGGTCGTAATGTTGGGATCAAAATAAAGTTTGGTACAAAAATAGATTTATCTGAGTTTAGGTATTAAGACTCAAGTTTAGATCTTGGGTTTAAAAAATAATTTTAGATTAGATATTAACGCCTTCGGAGATATTAACGACTCACTTCTAACGTAAATTTTTTTGTCTACTGGACGGACCTGATCCTGGACCCCAATAAATTAGGACCAAAAACCCAAACAGAACCACATAATTTTGTATTATCAATTTTCCTATATGGGGTCATTCAGTTCCACTTTATTAGTATTATTTATATGGTCTTGGTCGTTATTTTATGTAAACACTTCAGATCATATATATATATATATATATATATATATACTTACCGCTATATTTCGATACCCATGTTCTTATTTAGATAATCCTGATCTATTTTAATCCCAATAATAATGGATAACATTGATTATGATTAGATGTCCCATTTATAAATTCTTGGTTTTATCAAGATAACATTCATCTAACTCAGATAATTTTAGTTTCATCAATTTTATAACTATTCTTGGTCTTACTAAAGTATAATATTGAACATATTTTGCAATGAAAAGTATAAGTAGATGATAATTCTTTTAAAATAACTTGTCGTCAAATGGATTATTTAGATTGTTATTTAGTTTAGCAGTGTCTTTGTAAAAAAATGAAAATAAACAAAACTGCTTGGCCCGATATCAATATATGGCATTAAAAAAATCTGTAACGGTTTTATGAGCCTTTTTTGCTTATCTTTTGAATGTCATACTTTATGAACTGGAAAATGTTTTTTTTATATTGCGCTTTTCAGTAACTGTAGACTGATATACTATTTATTTATTTATTATTTGCTGTTCCTCATAAGAGTGTTACATACACTCACTTTAGAGGAGTTACAGTGTTGCTATACTATTTCGAAATTTTCATTTTATGTCTTTGTTATAACTTCAAAATAACGGACGCAGAACAAGTTCGCCAGACACCTTATTTCAAACCAAGCCAAGAACTTATCTTAAATCTAACATCTTGACAGATATATTTGCACATTTTTTATTCGTATTCAAAAACCCGAGTTGCAATTAATCGCCCAAAAACTTCGAACTCTATATTATAATTTTCACCTTTTTCCATTTCATCAGCATACATTTTAAACTCTCCACCAGGATAGTAGATAGTGGATAGTAGCCCAATGAACGGTTCACAACTCTCATTGCTTTGAGGTTATTTTACCATCACAATATTTATCTGTTATGTTAAATCAGAATAATTTTAAGATTTTCTTGATTAATTAAATTTTGAATAAATTGGTTTTTTCCAAAATTTAAATTATGACAGATCAGAAGCGAAATATTTGACTTACAAGTATTATTTAGATCTTTTGGTAATCTTGGTCTTGTTTTTAATGATCGTTTTATAAATTCAATAATCCCGAACATTCATCACGTTGACTAATGTACAGTATTGTTAATCCATTTTGTAGAAGATCAAAAGCAAGACCGATTGAGCTCGTCAATATTCATAATGAAGATGAACGGTGTGTTTTTGTGAATATCGTACAATATGCAGGTGCTTCTACAAATCGTCGTTTCCTGTCATAGTAGAAACATTACTGAGAAATGTCAGCATTCCTGCATTGCACTTCTGTCACACCTGTTCAAATCGTTGGAATTTTGTTGTTCCAATCGATAGAATTTCTCTCATTCATGATTTGGCTTCTCACTTGCACATATTACATACTTATATGCGTGCAGGAATATGTATAAATGTAATTGCATTAAGCGGATTCAGGTTACACGAACGTTCAACTGCGATAACAATATTTAAACGGGGTAATAAGAAAAAAAACGGGCGGAATCTATCGCTGCTCGAAGTCACAAGTAATGTAAAGCGTGGGTAATAAATTAACTGGTGATGTTTATGACTTGTAGTAGACTGTAATGTGTGTCAGAAATTTGCCACAAACAAATTTTATTTCACTGGGGAAGAATGGTACGTAACAGGCGGGCTGAAAAATTCGTAGGCTGACCCATAGATGGCGCTACTAGCATCAAATCCATATGATATTTAATTAGCCCTAACCTTCAAAAGACACGTGTATAAATTTGACAGCTATTGCACTATTAGTATCTGAGTTATAGCATTTTTAGTGAAAGAACTTTTGTTACTTTGAATAAAGCATTGCTTTTTGGCGAAAAAAGAGACAAAATCGAGGAAAAGCGGCCTCATTTGAAGAAAAAGAAAGTGTTGTTTCATCAAGACAATGCACTGCGACACAAATCAAAGAAATCGATGGCAAAATTCCATGAATTGGGCTTCGAATTGCTTCCGCATCCACTGTACTCTCCAGATCTGGCCCCCAGCGACTTTTTCTGTTTTCAGACCTTAAGAGAATGCTCGTTGAACAGAAATTTCGCGCCGATGAAGAGGTAATTGCCGAAACTAAAGCCTATTTTGAGGCTAAAGACAAGTCGTATTATAAAAATGGTATCGAAAAATTGTATGACCGCTATAATCGTTGTATCGCCCTCGAAGGGAACTATATTGAATAATAGAATCAAATTCTATAAAAAAAAATATAATTTTTTCTATGCTAGCCTACGAACTTTTCAGCCCGCCTGTTATATTAGATGTTAGATCATAGAAATCGCGATCCTCATCTAGTAGTTTCGATAAATTAGTGTTCTTATTCACATAAATGAAGCTGCTCAGGTAAAGTAAGAAAACTAGCTGAATTTTAAAACAATCTGCTTAGTAATCAGTTAATGATCTTATTGTAACTGGTTGCTGTGTATGTACTTAACACAGTTCAGAAATTCCGAACGGAACAAAATTACTGTGGGGTTGTTTTGAGGAGGTACATACTAGTAAATACACATCGCTAATCTTCGTTGTTGTTGCCATGGTTAGTTTCTACAACGGTGTAATTTATAAGACAGGTTATAGTTCCGTGTAATTTATTTAGAAACGTGTTGCCAGAATTCTAACAACGGACGGATCAATAATCTTAGGAAGAGAAAGGTTGAATAGATTGTATAAGTAACCAATAATATACCATCATGGGTAAATCCTCGTACATATGGTTGAAATTTCTGTCAACAATTTATTAAGTACTATTAATAATTCTTACTTTAACACCGTTAGTACGAGGGTGGTTTGAAAAGTCCATGACTTTTTGACTTTCCCACACATTAACTGTAATGGCAACATTAACATTCTGTTAAGTACCATCTATCAGTAGACTACTGTAAAAGTTTAAGCAAGCTGTGACGTTTAATTTATGTTTGACAGCCATTGAAAAAACTTAACCTCGTTAATTTCCGTAATAGTGGAAAAAAGTAAATTTCGTGTGCTCATTAGGCATTACCTCTTGCGTAAAAAATCCGTTAAAGAGACGAAGGAGAGGCTTGATAAATACTATGGGGACTCTGCACCGCTGCACCTTCGATTTCTATGGCTAAAAAGTGGTTTACTGTGTTTGATTGTGGCCGCACCAATACAAGAGACGCTGAACGTTCAGATCAGAGAGAGTCCAAAAATCATTGATAAAATCCATGGAATGATATTAGATGATCGAAGATTGAAAGTGTGTGAGTTGGCAGAGACTGTAGGCATTTCAACTGAGCTAATGCATCACATTTTAGATTTTTTATGAATATTTGGACATGAAACAGCTTTCGGCACGATGGGTGATGCGTGAATGGATTGCTCACGTTCGACCATAAACACCACCAGAAACCAAACAATAATCGAAGCAGTGGACTCCTACGATGAACGTGCACCTAAGAATGCTTAGATGGGTCTATCGGCTAACAAAGTCTTTCTGGAATTCATATTGATTACCTTGAGAATGGTAAAATAGATTTGACACTTTTTTGAAGTAGAATCGACCGTATTTAGCCAGGAAAAAGGTGTTGTTCCATCAGGACAATGTACGGGTGCATACGTGTATAGTCACCATGACATAATTTTGTCAATTGGGCTACGAACTGCTACGCCATCCACCCTATTCTCCCGATTTAGTCCGCTCCGACTAATTCCTATTTCCAAACGTGAAGAAATGGTTGGGCGGTAAAAGATTTGGGTCGAATTAAGAGGTCATCGTGGAAACAAACGCTTATTTTAAGGGCCTTTAAAAATGTTATTACTTAGAAGGAATAAATAAATTAGAAACATGATGGACTAAATGTATCGATATATTGAGCTAAAACGAGATTATGTAGAAGAATAACATAATGTTTTGCCGAAAAACTGATGTTTTCCTTTAAGAGTCACGGACTTATAGAACCACTCTCGTATCTTACATATAGCTGATATATTGGAGCTCTTTCTAATGTTTTAAATAACACGTATAAAGACCATAATGTACGTAATAAATGTCCAGGTGAAGAGCTAGCCGCCTGGCCTCCGCACCTCTGCCAGCGTGAGTGGGTTGCTATAAGAACGGTGACATCAGCGCAAATAATTTGGACGGGTTTAACAAGTAAAACTTGATTATTGTAATACCCTACGTAATTTAAATATGCAAACACGATGTTTTGTGATTGAATATTGGAATCGTATCTACCCCCCAAGTGGGGTAACTTCTTGTAGTAACTGGGCTAAAAAATTCCATCAACTTTTTTGTTCTACACTTCGGAGAACAAAATAACTTCCTTGTCCCCAATCATTATTTGATTAGAAAATTTGCATATAAACGTATTTCGCCTGACGTCGAAACGTTAAATAAAGTCTCCACCTTCCACCCCAAACAAAAAAAGGAAAATAAGTTTGCTTACAATTTTATCGACACTTGACTTTTCTGAAACGCGTGTATGGTACTGTATGCAAATTGGATCGATACATGAGGAAATTTCAAAGAGGTTGTTTCCTGATTTAGTTTGCATATTTTTGTATGCAAATCAAGCCAAAAACAAAAATAAAACGCTTTTTTTGGCACGAGCAACAGAAAATGGTATATTACAGTGAAATTCGCTTGTAATGACATCGAACAAACTGGATAGCTCAAACACCCAGGGAATGAAGAGAACTAAATACTAAGGGCAATATAAGTATTTTAAATACTAACTAATTATATGATCCAGTGAACAAGATTCTAATTGCCGCAATATTCAGTGGACCTTACAAAAACAATAACAAAAGAATTAAATTAAAATAAAAGGCGGAGAGCCAAGAATAGGACCCTTCTGACTATTAAGATAACTTTTTTATTAAGCATCTATTTTTATAAATAAACATGCTTTCAAAACTATTTAGTAAGTAATTTCTTTAAGTAATTTAAGGTTGTCAATATTGATCCATCCTATAATTTTCAGCAACAATATGTTGAGCAACACTAGATTTTTCAGTTCTACCAAATTTAGCGTGAGCTAAGTGCTCTTTAAACCTGAACAGAAGAGAGCGTCTAATCTGACCGACACATTTCTTATTGCAGTCCATGCATATATCCGCGACTAGAAAAAGAATTTTGTCCTTAGGGTTATCAAGAAGTGCTTGAAGAGTATTAGAATTAGAACTGTAGGCTATTTGATAACCAAGTTTATGAAAAATACCACCAAGTCCTTGAGTAAAGCTTGGCTCTTATGGCATAGTAATTAATTAGTAAACATAATACTTATATTGCCCTTAGTATTTAGTTCTCTTCAGTCCCTGAAGAAGGTAACTTTGTAACCGAAAAGTGCTTCGGACATTTTGTTTAGCGTTGGGGCAAACTCCAAAGCTCAAAAGATATCCAGTTTGTTTTACAACTCCGGCAAAGTTTCCAGCATTTTTTATTTGTGATGACGTCGATAGGAAATTACAATTGTCCTAAAATACCGAACTTCATTAGGAAAATCTTATGGAATAATGTCATTGTTCCTAAAACGATCTAGGCAAGCGCCGTTACTATACCTGCCGGTTTAGGGAGGCTGCCTTGTAATGATTTATTAGGGTAATATTTCATAATCAAAACTGAGGCTCGTTTCGGTCACCCACCTGGTGGTGCTGCTACGTACTTTGCTGTTACTGACGAAGGAAATTTGTAGCAATATTTACTCCAGTTAAATGCAAATTTATTCTTACTCATAGAATACAACATTGATATACAGGGTGAATATTGAGTTGCGTATGCCTTATATGTTACTAAAACTGAAAATGTGAACTTGTTATAACGAATTATCAGTCTAAAATCTTCTTACCTTGTGAATTTAATCAATATCGTTAAGGCCGTTTTTAAAAATACATACACAGAACTTAATAATTGCTCGTACAGGATACAATTAAAAAATAAGGGCTTTATACTGATGTCGTTGTTGTAGTGATTTTCCTTCAACCCTGTCCTTATGTTCGCCGCTACAGGGCTGGTTATTCTTTCAGTTGAAATTCAATCAGTGATAAAATTCTCGCCTTTAAAGTTTAATGTATTATGAAGGATCAGTTTGTAATAGATTCCAAGTTTATAAATATTATGCATCTATTTTCCAAAGTTCATCATATAATTGGTTGTGTTTCTAAATTAGCTTACCAGTGGCAGTTGCTACGTAAAGTCTTAGGAAAGACGTGCCCATATCTATTTTTGGAAAAGAAAAAGTTCATTTCTCGTTATTTTCATAATATATATTACGGTTAAAATTTTGATAAATTCTTTAGCGTTTTGATAAGTGTATATGAATAACTAATAGAAATAAAACACTAATGAAACATAACAGTTTATCTACCAGTTTATCTACACGTAACACAGAAAACTACACGAAGAAGAAAACACGTAATTAAAATAAAAGCAAAAAATAACAAAGTAAACTTACAGTAGCGATATCACAGGGAGGTTGAAAGCAGTAGAATATTGTAGACTAACTTTTATAGAAGAATTTTGAGAATTTATATATAGGGTTGTTAGTAGAAAGAGGGGCTGTTTTATAGAGGGAGAAATAGTGATAGTAAGAGTGGTATAAGTCTACAGACGGTAAACACCTGTAAATAAACAATGGAAAAGTTTGGTTGAAGTAATTGAAGGTAAAACCAGCTATTAGTACAGGGTGTATGCAGGTAAAGGTGAAGATAGATTTCTACAAAGAGGCTACATGACTGAACAATAGTATCTGGTTTGAAAGGAAACAAAGGCATGCACAAGATAAGAAGTGAAAGTATTTACATTGAAATAGCAATAAAATTTAGAATATTTAAAATTTACAAAAATAATATTTACATATTTTACAATATTACAAGAAAATAATTTACTGTTCCGCTGTAATTCGATATCTATAATGACATGTATGTGACCAATTGTTTTCGTATTTAATCTACCCACGAGCCGGCATATATTGTTCATTCAATTTATAGCTGTTGTTAACAGAAACGTCGGTGCTTTTTTAGGAGTAGGTAGTTCTTTCAAAACGTCCTTTCAGATGCTCTAACCGAGATTTATTTCATTTTGTTTTGTAATGCGAACAAAACTGTCCCCGAAATCGATCAATATAGTCTGTCGAATGAAACTTCTCAAGTCCATTAAGGAAACGTTTGTACCAGAATACCGAAGGAGGGGTAGAAAAAAAAGATCTGTAGGAGTTCCCGCAGTTAGGAAACAGATAAGAATGGGCTGGAAACTAATTTTTTATTGCCACTGCCATAAATCACCCCGTTTCTGTTGAAGTGAAGATTGGAAATTCCACGAACTCAGATGCCTACTGATCTTTTCACGCAACTTTCCCGAAAACTTAAGACAGTTGCCAAAGTTGAAAGACTTTCTTTGTCAGCGATTACAACGCAAATGGAAAAATAGCTTTCCAGGGATGAAATGTTTTGAAATTCGTTTGTTAAATACACTGACAGAAATACAGACGGAAAACACAACTGACTCCGGCGAGATCTAGCGAATGTTAAGCTAAAGTTTCTCGGTATCTTCTGACGAGAGTATATATATACATATATACATCCACATACGGCTATTCCTAGTTTGAAATTTAATTATAACTATAATCCTAGCCAACGCTTTTGTTATCTTTTGGCTCCTTTTTTAATCTGTAATCTAAGCGGAAAGTTTTAATTGCTTTTAACACTATGACATTATTAAATATTAACTCTTTACTTTGTAGATATACGTGTTCAAGTCCATATTTTCGAATTTTTAAAATTAGTATTCTTGGTTTACAGTAAACTTCGTTTAAGACAAAGAGTTTGAAATGTCAATACTTTGGTTTTCTTAATAGGAGTAGGTTTATTTAACTTAAACTGACGTAACATAAGGACATTCTTGAACTTTAGTTGTGGTTGGCACCTCCACCAAATTTATACATTGTCTTTCAGTACTAAAAAACGAATTCCCGTAGGTACCAGGCATGGATACAGGATTATGTTCAAGAGGAGAGGGAAATTGTTGTGTGATATTACGTATCTTTACGAAAATGTGTTTTAAACAAAAGTGTTTTTTCGTTATCCGTGAAATATTTGCATTTGATTGTATCATGGCTGGCTGAAACTATTAAACAAGAAATACCATGCTGTTTTGCGTTGCCTGTGGTTCTATTTCATCTGTTTAACAATCTTATTAAGCACAATAAAGGAATACAGTGATTGATATTGAAGAAGTGTCGATTTTGGGATATGCTGAGGGTAGCAAGATAAAGAAGGGATCATTTGCATGAAAACTGATAACAAATAAATACAGACAGCGTAGTGAATGCTTCTGTAGATATTTGCTACTAAATTGTGGGATTTAGGATGTTATGCAAGCTTATTTTCAAATAAGGATATCGACTTGTTCAACTGAACCCACGGCGTAACTAACTACGTGGCAGGCACGTAAACAGATCCATAATGATAATGTTTGTGATTCAAGACGTCGAAGGAAAAACATAATATTCTTAGTATACATACTCATAAAAGTTACGTTCACATAGTTTAAAAATTGCAACTACATTTATTAAATCTCATTTTTTGTTTGTTTTTCTTTAGTTATAAATTTAAATTATTATTGTGTTACTCGTACAATCCAACTTCGATGCGATGATATGTTTAAGAATAATTTTGAGAGAAACAAACTTGATCGATAGATGTAACCTGCTTTGATAATAATGAGTTAATAACGACTCTTGTTAACAGGTAGCTAGTGATGTCTTTATAACGATTTCAAAATTTTGAAACAAAGTAAAGTGCTGTGGTTGTGACTTAGAGAGCCCATCCTCCATCCCCCATTTCAAACCCTGTATTTGCGCCTTGTTGACGTTTGAATATGAAGAGTAAAATTTTTAAACTTTCAGAGGTGCTTACACATATTTTTCTATCATCCGAAATCTCACATTGGAAAAGCATTATTTTGTACGTATCTATGATAATGGTGACCCTAAATGGTAATGACTTCAAACAGATTACCCCTAAGAGAAATTCAGTAACTTTTAATATTTGTTTTTTGTACATTGTACTTTTCATAAAATTGTAAAAATAAACAAATGAACTTCAACAAATTTATTGTAACGATACACCCGACAATTGTTTCGGCTAAGTAGCTATCAACTAGAGTACAACTATACTAAGTCAAAATGTGCAACATATCCTATATATATATATATATATATATATATATATATATATGTATATATATATGTATATATATATACTTAAATTATGCAAAGACAATAAATTGGGTTATAAAATATGTAGAAAACCTACCACGACAGATTTAGTAACACCTTCAAGTTCATACCAATCACTAAATATTAAACTTGCCTCTTTTCACATAGAATAATAAACATTCCTCTTGAAGAACAGGACTACTTTTCGGAAATACACATAATAAAACATATCGCTCAAAATAATGGCTACAAAAAACCTTATTTAAAATAGGAAAAAGCTCCACTAATTCTGATAACCTTTTCTGTTCCATAAATTACATTAAAAACTCAAGCCACAAAATCGAAAACTTTCTAAATAAATTCAATATAACCACTACAGAAATAAATAAATTTAATTTAGGCTCTGCGTTAATTAACAACAACAGAAAAGTAGATTACAAACAAAAAAGTGGGGTTTATCAACTAAATTGTCAGGACTGCGATGCCTTATACATAGGACAAAGTGGCCGATCCTTAGAAGTACTATTAAAATAACATTTAACCAGTATAAGGAATATTATTGCCAACCTTATAGCAGAAAACTAACTCTACTAGAGTTCCTGGAAATAAAAAGAGCCTTAACGAAAAAGAAAAATATCGTTAATAACCAAAAACAACTGTATGTGTTAAATATCCCACATAGATTTATAATAACTACATAATTTGATATATATTACTATATATAGGATATATTGCACATTTTGACTTAGTATAGTTGTACTTTAGTTAATGGCTACTTAGACGAAACATTTGTAGAGTGTGTTACAATAAATTGTTGAAGTTCATTTGTTTATTTTTACAATTTTATGAAAAGTACAATGTACAAAAAACAAATACTAAAAGTCACTGAATTTCTCTTAGGGGTAATCTGTTTGAAGTCATTACCATTTAGGGTCACCATTATCATAGATACGTACAAAATAATGCTTTTCCAATGTGAGATTTCGGATGATAGAAAAATATGTGTAAGTTCCGATTGTAGTTTAAAGAATGCGGTCGATAGGATTGTTATCGTTGTTGGAGGGAGGGCTGTGACAGGTACCAGGTCGCAATAATATCTCATGGAGAATTCAGTTTGAATTTAAATGGTTCCCATTTGTCATGTCGAAGCTACACTAGAATGACGTTATGACAAATACATCATCGGTTACGTGAGGCAATTCGGTTTAAATGTAAACACGCATAAAGTTAAGTGCTAACACTCATGCGAAAAAACAATACATTTTTCAAAAATCCATTAACCAACACGAAACATATTTTTAATAATGCACTTTACAAAATTGCTCATTTGTAACAAGTCGGAATCGACCGCCGAGGCAGTAATTTTAATAAATAATTTCAAATTATTACCAGACATTAAAAAGGGACGAAATTTCGCCGTTATAAACAAATAAAGTCTCCATTACTGTCTTGGGAAATGCTGTACCGCATATTTAGTTTCCTGTACAAAAATTACGGTCGCCATATAATAGTAATAAAAATTTTATGGCCTCTTGAAAACTGTACACACGAAACAAATAAATAATGATTAATCGACAACTTATCAAAATTTATTTAAATGTAATAAATGATAAAATAGAAGAGAAAATGATACGTAGTTATAGCCAACTGAGGGGACCCAAACATGCAAATGAAATCGGCGAACAGCCTCAAATTCCATTTCTACCTACATTTCTCGTCCACGCGCCTTCATAGTAAATACATTTTCAGTAATAACGATTTCTGAGTTAGCCTTTGTTCTTTCCCTGGTGGATCGTTTATGAGGTCCATATAAATAATCTTAGGGTTTCTAAAATACTTTACATCAATTTTCAGTCTTCTTTATTGTAAAGAAGTTCTTAGACAGCAATTTATCGAAATGATTAGTTCTCACGAGTACACCACAAGCCATTATAGTCCTGAACCAATATCCAAATTTCCCGAAAATAAAAACATTCGAAATCTCTAGCTATTTGCGAACAGTGCTCTAATACATGTCTTCCTTATTGATCTTTTATATTGATTCATTTTCACTCTATATTTACCTCCTGCTGTCTCTAACTCCTCCTCAGTATATAACAATGTTGCTATATCGTTCTCAAATCTAAACATGCTAATAGTTTGCTCCTGTTTGTCTATCCCGAAAGCTATCCACATATAGAAGAAGTTACTCTGTTCCAGCAAGTTGAATAATATCAAGTAACGGACAGAATATCGACATCTATAAATATTTACATCAAGTAAACTATTTCAGTGTTTGACTGGACCTTATACAAAGTTTTCTTCTTACAAAGCCGGTGCCATTTTCAGGTTTTCTCAAACATCACGAAAATACTACAGTTAACTATTTTAGATTGTTGAGTTTATAGTACTGCGATTGTTTAATAATCAAGATACTGAGGTTGGTTGATGAAACATTTTCAAAATAAAATAGTAAGCTAAAGAAAACACTTGGTAGTTTCACAATATTTATGCAAATTGAGTCTCTGACGACAGTCGTTTCGGTTGGTACACCATTCTCAAAAGAGTACCAATGTATACTAACTATTAATTAATATATAGGTTTTAAATACTAGGGTTTATACCTTAAAAGTGGGAATAAATGGAATTCCAACCAAAACGACTGTCGTCAAGGGCTCAATTTGAATAAAAATTGTGAAACTACCGAGTGTTTTCTTTAGCTTACTATTTTACTGTGACTGTTTATTGGTCTACAATGATTTCTTTATAATATGAAGGAGTATAAATATAAACATTTGATAAAATCGCGACTGTTCGGTTATAATTGCATTCCGCTTGTTTTATTTAAAAACCTTATGCAATAGGCAATATACACATATCAAAATAAATATTAAAAAACAGTATATATATATATATATATATAAAACCCATAAAGAAAATCTATCAGGGGTTTATAAATTAACCTGTAACACTTGCAATTGTATTTATATTGTTCAAACTGGACGCGCCTTTAAAAAACAGCTTGATGAGCACAAAAAGTCATAGGAAAACAATAAATTAAATTCAAATAATGCTAAACATCTAATTCAAGAAAAGCATACCTTTAATGATAATTTCGATATACTACATGTATAAAATAAAAACCTTAGATTGTCCTTAATTGCAAATATAAAAATACAAACACATTTTTAAACGACCAAGTAGACCTTAATAATTCACCATTACTCAATATTTTTGTTCACCCCCACCTTAACTCAAAATCATATAAGATAAGCACCTTAAGTAAGTTTATTGTATCACTTCTGAAGAAGCCTAAGTTCGGCGTAACAATTGTAAAGTACAATACAAATTTTGTGGAAACTGTTTGTTTTATTACTCATCTTATATAAAAATTACATTTTTCGTTAAACATTCAACTGATGTACTGTGTTTGTTAGATCGTAATTAAATTTGAATGAAACTCCAGAACACCGAACTAGTGCAGTTAATTTGATTTGAGGTCATTTAGTTTTCGAGGTACGTAGTTATGACGAAAATACAGGCCGTGTTATTAATAATTAAAATTGTGTGTCGTAGGGGGTGCTGTTCGCATTTGTTAACCGTTTACATGAGGCTACACTGCATGTTGTTTCCCATTTTCGTGTAACGTAGCAATTTGTTAATTATTTGACTGATTGTAATTGCTCGAAATTTGTCTTTGTGAAGTATGGCCAGCAACTAACGGAAAACAAAAACACACAGTTACACATATTTAATTTCCATGGAGATAAAATGGTAATCAATAAGTGCGTTTACAATATTAATTTGTGCAGTCAGTTTCGCCTTCATCAATTTTTCAAAGCTAATGTTGAACACGCGACAGATCTCCTTGTAAAGATTAAAAGAATTTTTTATATTAGTTATTGTAACGAGCTTTCGTTGCCACTCCACTGCAGTAGCGTGACATCCACTTTTGCTTATATACACTTATTTCTCTCGTGTTAAATCATTTATCTTCGTCTTGTTTTGCATTTAGTTAACGTTCGAAACATTTTTCGATGTCAAAAGTTCAATGTACCTATACATTCTCCCTACTAAATACAATATACTACATCAACTTTACGAAAAATCCATCAAAATCAATTTCATACATTTTACAAAAAATTCTAAACACCAAGTAAGAATTAAATAAAGAAATACCCACCCTAATTACCATTAACTAAATTTAATATGAGAGGACACGTGTTTCGCCCACTTCACACGTGGGCATCAGTCTCGCGTTGATGAGTCTTTCTTTATTTAATTATTCTTTCACCACAATCTCCTATTTTCTACTTAAACAAGTAAGAAATTCAAAATCATTTTTCAAGTACTCAAATTACATTAATATTCGATATTTTACCGGAAGGCATCTAAACAAATATATAAAATATTGTGAAAAATATTTTTTTATTGAGTATGAAATGAATTTTCATCAAGGAAATGTAGAAGCATTAATCATACTAAACAAATGTCTTAGAAAATTTCTCTCTTCAAATATTAATACCACAAACAATTTTGAAATAAATAGGGCCACATTAAATGTGTCTTACATTGATAATGCCCACATTTAAAGTGGGCGAAACACGTGTCCGTTTTTCAAAATTGTAATATTAGGGGTAAGTCTCTCCAATTGTGGTATTGTTTGTCACAGTCTCACATAATATTCTTATTTATACGGATTTCTTTGATTAAGAATTTTCAAAGGCTGCTTATCACGTAATTTAAAGATGCTAAAAATATAGGCAAAATTTAATTTGTATTTTTAATATAATAATAAAAGAAAATCCATTAAGAATAACGAGATCAAAAATGAAAATGAAAGGATTTTAAAATTATTGAGCAACCTTTAAGAAACCTTATCAAACTGATGGAGAGGTTTCTCCATATGCCAAGAGAAGCAAATTTTCATACAGAGAAAAAACTATTACAATAATTTAATATAATTTTTAAATATATAGATAGGTACCTATTATTATTATAATTCAGTGATGAAGAAAGCTAACTGCACCCCTTATATTCCTGACAGTGTACTTTGTTTTCAGAGGACAGGGGTCAAGAGAGGAAGGACAAAAGGGAAATTATCGAGAAGGGAACCGAGAATAATTTAGACCGTTCTGTTGGACAAAAGCGGCAATTTCTGGAATAGCTCAACCTTTCCACCTTACGCCATGAGCTCTAATGAGCTTATATTATTGTTATTAGGGAGCGAGAATGGCTCCTAGCTTCTGGGCTGTCATGGCAGTAATTTAGCCGCAGTGGCGGCGCGACAATCCCCAACGACGTGTTTTGGCGTATGTGCGTGCACAAAAGACGTCGTGGTTGCGTGACGACCGTCGCGACGCCAGTTATCGTCACCGCCACAACCCTCAACGGTATGGAAATCTACGCGCTAATACCGACCTTCTTGGCCACTGCAGCAACCCTCCTTGCTTTTATTTCCAATACTCACACTGCCCATGCTTTAGATTTAGGTAAGCATTTACGTAAGTGTATTTATTAATTATTACATTCTTAATTAGAAACTACCATTCGGTAATTAAAAATACATCTACTCCAAGGCATGTTAAGGAGCTGTCTTCAAAGAAGAAGAATTTATGTTAGGCTTTATTAGTGAGTATTTATTCATTATAAAGAAGTTCTGTGCCCGTGACTTCGTCAGAACGAATTTTAACAAAAAAATATTTTTAAAATTTTAAACGAAGTCGTTGAGACACAACTGTTACCAATAGCCCGCTCGGGCGTTCTGAGCCCGCGCGACAGGCAGCATTTGTGATTTTAATTGGCGGGAGGTGCTTTTACAATTTTTATCTGTCTGTCTGCCTGTTTGTTTCGGATAATCTTTGAAACGGTTGGACCGATTTTGACGGGACTTTCACTGGCAGATAGCTAATATAATAAGGAGTAACTTAGGATACTTTTATTTTAGAAATTAATAACTATTTATTAATAATAATAATTAATTTCTAAAATAAAAGTCACCTAAGTTTCTCCTTATTACATTAGGTATCTGCCAATGAAAGTCCCGTCAAAAACGGTATAGCCGTTTTAGAGATTAGCCGGAACAAACAGACAGACAAAAATTTAAAAAAATCTTATTTGGGTATATGTACCGTGACTTAAAAAAAAAATAGAGAGACGTAAATTGATTTACATTAGACTGTGGCTACCTAAAAAAATTAAAATTACAATTTTTTAACATTAACTATAATTAATGATATTTCTAAATAAGTAGCATAAAGGGAAACGTTTTCATCTTCCCTAACAAATTACAAAATATATTATCGTACGAAGCTTTATACGCCTGTACAAATTTTCTAACATTAACATTTTTTATTAGTATGATGACTTAAGCTTAGGCCACCCGCGTAACAGACGAGCATTCTGATTTTCCGACGTTTCTTCTTTATGAAGTTGCTCTTACTTAAGACGTTTTCTATTGGTATAAAAAGTACGCATTACCCAAAATTAAATTTTACCCGTCTTAGCAACAACATTTACACATTATTGTTTTGTGAATATCCATAACACATAGTGCCTTTCGAATAATATATGTTACATTCCCCTCCATTAATAATAAATAATAATAATAAACGTAGCATAAATTTAGATGTTCTTGTATTAATATAATTTAAAAGATAGGAAAAAAGTCGCCCTTCTTTATCACGGAAGCGAACGTTATTGTTTAGTGGAGGTATTACACCTTATGGGTCTAACAGCAGCTAATTAAATGGAATGCTTTGCTTTCAAGTGTAATTACCTTCCCTTATGTCACGAAACAATTAACCGTTAGAACTTTGAGGCATTCAGGTGCATAAATTACCATTGTTTTTATTAAATAGTCTCCTACTAGTTGTACATTCCACGATGTATTTCGTGACTAAAACGTCTTTCAGAGGTAATATCGTTCCAAGTTGGAAAACTTCTCTAATATTCCACACAATACATACATATTTGTTACATACACACGCAGACATACAGTAAATGATAAAAACGAGCTGAAAAAGTAAAGATAAGGTAATAAGAAACTTTTTTACATGTTCGTTTTGCACACGGGAATTCTCGTAAAATAGCAGGAAGTATTTAAAATGCGAATTAACTACCTATAGATTAAGTGATAACGCTTGTTTGTAGACTTGGCGTCTACACAAAATAAAAGAGGGTGTTGATTAAAAAAAAAAAAAAAACAAACGGAAAATGTAAATTTAATTTGAAACTCTTTTAATTCATCACGACTTTATCCAATTTATAAGGCTCAAAAACGCGCTTAAGGAAAGAAATTTAAGGAAATGTAAACCAATAATGGGAAATAAAAAGAAATTTTTAAAACATCCTGTCAAATTACATACCTATAAAAAAATTTAAAAGAAATTGGGGTAATGGAAATTATGGTGAATGCGCCGGGTGCAGTACTTTCTAGTATTTGATCTTGAGATTTGATTCTAAGTTTTCAATTATCAATGAAATGCAATAATTAAATAAACGAATAATAGAAAATGGCCCCTAAGAAATGAAAATTTAATTTTGTGATATTTAAAGAAAGATTTTGTATTAGAAGTACAAAGATTTAGTTGAGATAATAATTCAAAAAACTACTTAATTGTCTTACACATCGACTTAACGGAATGTAGGTGGTTTTGTTTTTGTTGTTTGATATTTGAGTTTGTTAAGTAAGTCTGCGAAGCCATGAAGAAGTCTACGTGAAGAGGCTGCAGACTTTTCTGACTTAATCTTCCAGTTTGAATCTTCGCTCTCGATTCATAATATTTCATTTAATATAATTTGTTTGTTTAATTTAATCATTTATTATTTATTTTATTAATTAAATTATCAGTAGTTGTTTATAAATATATGTTACAAAAAGGGAAAACATTTGACCAACCTCTTCCAACTTTGATACCTTGAGGAGGCATCTTGGATACAGTGCTTTAATATCTTTTGTTCTTCTACAAAAAATACTGAGAAGCTCTCATGTAACAATAATAGTAATGACTATCACTATAGTAAATACTTAAAAAATATATAGAGACTTAGTTGTAGGCTTTAGAATTAATAATTGCAAAGATAAAACTGATAAAAATTTAAATTCTGGAGTATATATGTTAACTTGCGGAGACCGTGACAAGGCGTACATAGGCCAAACTGGTAGAACCTTCTTGGATAGAGTTAAGAAACATTTTAATAGTTTCAAGTTAAAAAAGTGTACTTCGACTTACGTAGAATATATAATTAATTGTAATCACAACTTTAACAATAAGTTTAAAATATTACATATATGTAGACAATAAAGGACCAAAATTAAATTTTCTGGAATCGTTGGAAATAAACCGATATTATAAAAGAAACGTGTAATATGAAATGACTAGATAGAAGCAAACAATTCACCTTTGTTAAATTTAAATTTCAAAAAAAAAATTCTCTCCACCCTTTAGTTCTGTACTGCGCACGTATATATATACGACCGTGTTCGTTAATCCTTATTGTAATCTATTCATCTGAAGAAGCCATAGTGTAGCGAAACAATCGCAATGAAGATAAAAAATTCGTTTTGAAACTTAAAGTTGTGTTAGTTTATTAATAGTAATGACGTTGAATGTCCGATTTGTAAAAGGTGTAACTCTATTGAAACCCAGGTAGTATGTTGGTTAAGGTGTGAAAAGTGTTTCAAGAGGTGTCACGAAAACTGTGACACTACACAAAATAAAAAGCGTAAATTTTACGTTTTGATTATCTATTCCTAAAATATATTTTTTATAAATAAAAATATATTTTACTGTCAGATACATTAAATTTAAGTCATAATATTTGCAGGTATTTAAATATTTTTTCTATAGAAAAATCCGTTTGTGTATTTATTAAGATTAGAATTCTGCAACAGATATACTGATATACTCCTAATTGTAATAAATTAAACAAAATTATTGTAGCATTTGTACATATTAATATATTGGGAACAATTATTATTTTTTTAAATTAATGTGAACCGTATCATTAATAAATTTTATAGTTTACTTACAATTGTAAGTTTATGAAATATTACCACCTGAAATAGTAACTCTATTAACACCAGAAAACTGTAATATCGTTTTCGAAAGGGTAGCATGCATTATATGTTTATAATAATGAGTTTGTGTTAAGTGGGCGATGTTTGGGCCCATTACCTTATTATGTGTAGATACACAAAAACTAATAAAACGACGAATTTATTTATATTTAATAAGTATCTTTGGTGCAAATTTGTTGAAACATAATTAGTAGCCCTTAGTAAAAATTCAACAAAATATATTTAAAGAAAACCTCCTACAATTGTTTAGACGAGATCGTCACTATCAAAGAGTAAACAATCACTAATTCTTGTTGTTCGCATTTATCCTTTCATTTTTTGTTTTTGTAATTTATTGGCCTTGTTAATCACACATTTTTTACGTCTCCAATTATAGTATGTATCATATTTTTTCCCTTCTCAGTATTGACGTTTCCTATTGTATTATTTTTTATTTGTTTTCAAATGTGCTTCTAGAGTTTAAGTTAGTTTACAGATTTATTGGGGGTAATTTGTTGACCCATCGGTCCATTTCGAGGACGTAGATGATGCACCGACACATAGATTACAATGTTGCATTTTTTGTGTTTACGTTTTCCTTCCTTTTTGTTTGTTTTGTTGTTTCAAGTGTCGGTGCATCGGAACCACCCCTCCTGTAGGGGCGGTTCTTAAATTCATGAGAATATAAGTATTTCTACAATTCAATTCAAAGGACAGATAATATAGTCAATATAGTCAATACAGTTAGTACAGTTCAATCAATTCATTCAAATTCAACATATTAGAAAAAACATCAAACGTTTAGGAGAGATCGTTTTTAGTACATTTAACATATAGCACAAATCAAATCAAGATCTCTATAAACGTATAGTATCATTAACATATAGTTTCAATCAATCAATCATAGTCATTTAATTTTCGTAAATAAGTAGCAGTCACGACGTTCATGTAAAATTAGTATATATAGTTGTAAATAGTTGGGTGTAATAAACAATTAAAACACGAAGTCCGTTTATTGCACCGATTCCCTCATAGGAATCAAAAGAAGTGGCACATCTGTGCACCGGTGAAATAATTCATTTCATCAACCTAATTGTACACTTGTAAACAATTGGCAGAGGTTTTCTTTAAATATATTTTGTTGAAATTCTTCGTTAAATTTTTACTACTCTTATTATTATTTACTAAAAAGTAACGCTTTTTCTGAGTACCTTATTTGGAGCCATTCTTTTTACTTTCTATCAACTACTATAATTTTGATTGATTATATTTGCCGCTGTTGACGAATTCCTTCAATAGATTCCATCTTTTTAGTAGCGACGACGCGACAACGTGGTCGTCAAGTAGGCCGAGAAATAAAGTGATTGCCTGTCGTTATATTCCGGTTTCTTTAGACTTAACTTAATCCCATAATTCTCGGATAATCTTCCAGTCTACGGCATGAAAGTTTGTATTTCTGCTTGTTCACTCTTAATTAAATTTAACGATTTTCTTCGAATTACCAACTCAGCTGTTCTCTTCAAGATTAGACTGTCAGAAGAAAAAGAAACTTTCTATTCTATGATATTTTCAGCACCGACGTACAATCGATGTTCAATTTTAGACACAGAAACGTTTATCTACTTAATATGATGAAGACCAAAATTATTTGAAGGTATGACCCTCTTTCTCAAAAACAGGACAACAACAGTCGTGTTAATTTATACAGGCACTTTTCACCTTGTGTTACACCTACACAATTCAATAAAATTTAAAAATAATTTTGATAATAGCGATGCTTTAATAATCTTGAAATTTTAAAAAGATATACTAATTAGAAATACAGATATCTTTAACTAAAATTCGAAAATTTAATTTAATACATTTTTGTAGTTATGAGGATGTAAAATAGACACTACAGTTGAATATGACACACGGCGTTTCTTAATGTACCCCATTCCCATTGAACATGTATATGTTACGGGTAAAGTTAGATAAGCCAGTAAACCTAGGTTTAATCGGGTAAACTGCGTAATACCAAAGACTGTTGGGTAATGTCCAAAATATATTTGGAATTGTACACGTTTCGGGCTTTACCCGGGTAAACCGCGTTTTATCCGATTTCGCTTGGTTAATGTTGGATGTACCATAAATGACAAGGCCATTAATGTTTGAAAAACATATTTAATTCAAAAAACACATTTTACAAATAAAAATTAGAATTCTAAAACTATATTCTCTTAAAGAGAATCTACTCACGAGTACTTATTTGTTCAAACAAGACAAGCTGCTATGACATTTCGGGTTGCAAAGATTTTCAATAGCTTTACCTAACCTAACTTAACCACAAGTCATATTTTGACAGATTGCAGTTTTTTTTTGACACCCTTCACACAAGCGTAGATATAGCGTAATAACATGGTTATATGAGTCATTTATGGTACATTCAATTTTAACCAAGCGAAAGCGGATAAAACGCGCACGAGTAGCTGGTGGGAATGAAACACAAAAAAGTTTTTTTTTTTTTTGATCAGTTTTAATGAGCAGATGCAAGAAATACTAGGCTTTGCGTACAACAAATGGTTATTTACAGATTAGGCACAAAATATGTATTGCCTTTTTATTTTTATGATAGATAAAAGTATTTATTACAACGAATATACTATTAATCATGTATTTGAAAAGAATATTTCTGTTTGGTTGTTCGTTAAATTTAGTTTTTATTTATTGCTTTTTTAATATCCTAATTTTCAAGTAGATTCAGATTATTCCTTTTTCGGAAATACGTAAAACCTTAATACGTATTATCTTCATCCAACTCGTGGTGCTCATGGATATAATTATCTGTGAACCCAGTTGTAGTTTGTTGTTTTTTATTTACATGTATAATATGGACCTAAACATGCCGCACTTATTTAATTTGTTAGGTTTTGGTCTTTTATTAGCCATATATGATGTTTTAATAAATTTTATTTGTCAATTGATATTGTTTTCATTTTTAAGTTTTTTGCCCACCATAAAAATAAAACTGGATACTTTTACAAACAGGCAGTTGTACGCAGAGCTTAATATTTCTTACATCTACTCTTTAAAAATGACTATTCACACAAGTCTATTTTTATTTTTGCTTTATTTTTTTTATTAATTAAAACGTTTCACAGAGTATCACTTCATGATTGAACAATCTACTCGGACGGTTGGAAGGGTCTAGAGCATTAGGGTTGAATACATTTTTTTTTGTTTTCGTGGAGGAGAGGAAATCTTCAAAAGACACCCTGCCGCCCGTGCGACTGGGTAGTGTCGGATTTCTACTGACTAAAACCTCTCCCTCTTAGGCCGTTATAGGAACTTTCGTTCCGCTAGGGTTGAATCCACCCTCTATAAGGTTTATTCCTTTTATGGCATGCTAAAGCGCCACAATAATACATACCTAAACGTACTGTGTATACTTATTCTGTAAGCGTTTCGTATCGAGAGTGCCATGAATATGTCAGGGTGTTATTTGTCGCCGAAAATGTACCCACGGTCGTTGCTCACGCCAAGCATAATGCCACTTGCATTTACATTCTATGGATTTATAATATTGCCGGTGCAATTGTGAAGATAAAATGGATACCGCCGCTTATATACATGGGTATTCATCTATTGGTTCGTATAGTAATACGAGGTACGCGGTGGGATATTTATCAATGAAGTAACAACGTTCTTGTAACAGTTTGCACATTTAAAGCGTTGGTATCGGTGATATATTGCACTATTTACCAGAGTCAATTTGTTGCAGCATATTGCGCCTACCCTCTGGGCATGGAATCGGGACATATTAAGGACTCCAATATCTTAGCGAGCTCCAGTTACGATTCTGCAAGTGTTGGACCCCATTACGGAAGGTTAGTAGCTTTTAATTACCTTTTTAGGTACCTCGACCATTAAATTACTAACCGTTAATTTATAAACTCTAACCAAGCCAAACTAGAGCCATTAAATCGTAAAACCGATTTTATTGTCTAAAATTTGTAGAAATTGTGTAAAATTTTACAATACACTATACATGTTTGTATATTTTTATTCAACATGTACTAAAGTACTTTTCTTTAAACAAATATAAGCTAATAATAGAAAGGCATGAAAATTTTTGGCGAAAAAATGTTTACTTTTATTTGTTTGAAACTTATGTTTAAAATAGATGATCATAAAATTAGTGTATTGGAGTTGAATTAAGAAGTATGTATAAAATATAGTTTACGGTGCATCCGCCGTACTTACCGGACCTTGCATCTAGTGATGACTTTGTCAAATTTGACGGGTGAAGGTAATGGAGCTTTTTTGTAATACAGTTAAAAGTTCTTTTCCGAATTTAAAATAATTTTCCGGTAATTTTCTTTAAAATATTCGGACGATTTGTGCCGAATTCTACTCGGCTTATTAAGCCATATTATTAATCAGGTTACGTTCTTGTCGTTCCGTTTCGGCAATCACTATCTTATTCAAATTGCAGTTGCCCAAGTAATCCTCTAACTTCTGCTGCGTCTTCTTCACGCTAACTAAATTGAAAAGTTCTGCCGGAAATTAAATTACGAAATTCAACCAAGTTCGTTTCCTTTACATTTCATTTTGTTTAAATTCGTCAAATCCACCACTGGTCGCGTACCCCGTCATACGAACAACCAACTCGAAAATATTAAAGCCACCCGGAAATATTAATTCTTTCGCAGATTACGCACGAACAAGCACGGCGGAGCGTGGTGCCCTCGGCAGATGGTTTCAAGAGATGCCAAGGAGTTCTTGGAGATAAATTTGGAAGAGTTGCACGTAATTAGAGGTGCCAGGACCCAAGGACGATATGGAAACGGTCAAGGACAGGAATATGCAGAGGAATATATGCTGGAATACTGGAGGAGCGGCTTCTCAAAATGGGTCAGGTGGAAAAACAGGAAAGGGAAAGAGGTTAGTGAAATACAAAACGCCATTCCACATTTCTTTTATGCAAAAGCTATTCTTAACTTATAAACTTATATGTAAACTACATTGGCTGCTGATGATTGTACCATCTAGTGCATTTTAACCGCTACAGAAGATATCAAACTAGACAAGGTCTCACCGAGGTATTTAAACTTGTCCAGCTGTAGGCTGCGTTGTTGATTTAGCTGGACAAGTTTAAATAACTTTGTGAGGCCTTGTCTAGTTTGATATCTTCTGTAGCGGTTAAAATGCACTAGATGGCAGCAATTGCCTCTATGTTGTTATTATATTAACTGTTCTTTATGGAACATTTCGACTTGGTCAGTAATTTATCGGGACTGCCTATGGCACGCTGATGAGCGAAATCGCCATTCGTGTCTGGTAATTTCGATAAATTTCTGACCAAAAGCATAATAATTGTTATAATTATTCGGGTATTGACTTCAAACATTCAAATAAATAGAAAAACAACTAAAACTGAAAATTAAACCATCTCAGCCACTTTAATTAGTTTTATTTCATTTCTTTCTCAACGGGATCATCTCATACAATATTCATTAGATATCAGAACTACAACGGAATAAATAACAAAGTAAATTAAGAATTTCCAGATTGTATTCATAAACAGCCGTATTGGAAAAATTCTGAGTTGTTTTTGTCATTATAATGAGGTAATTTCTTTGTTTTAGAAATGGAACAAAGTAGATCTAACGGCTTCCATTAATTTAAATCAATTCAATGAATATTTATTGCTAATTTCCAATTCCTAGAATTCCCAATTCCCAACATCTTCAGTACTAACTAAATTTAACTATTAATCTAGATCAACTTTAATACGAAATAAAGAGAACAGTACGAAGTTATTGGACCATTTATAATTCTAATTTCCTAAAGTAATTAGTTCTTATTAAAGAAGCTGTGTTTTAAGGATATTTTTCTTGCATTCTCTTGCAATTGCATCTTACACTAGTTGTACCCACTCAAATCTTGAATAAACAATAAAAATAAGGAAATTACCTAAAGCCAGAAGTGTTGATTGTTTTAATAAATTTACATACAAATAGTTTGTAAAGTAAATTAATTAAAACCAAAAACCAGCGAGAGTAATTATTAGGAAATTCAGTCTGAATTATCTTAGCTGCTAATATTCCAATCTTGGTTATGTTCACGTAAGAGATAAGCCGAGAAATTTAGAGGCCGCAATTGTAGCTTTCGCGTAGAATATTTCTGGTTGCTTTGTCTTTTAGTGGTACAGCCGAAGCATGACTACTACTAAAGTAATTGCTCTATATCTCATTAGGTGCTCGAAAATTCTTGCCATGTAACAGTGAAACGTAAATCCTATTTAAATATTTAACTGTTCCTACTTCCTACGGTTTATTCTACGATACTGTAGGAAGTTGAAATTTGAGAGAATTTCAGTCTCTTGCCTAACAAATCAAATATATGCACGAATATTAACATATGTACTTACTACATTAATGGCATAATATGGATATGTTTGAGCAAATTTATTAGCGCCATGTTGCCTAAGACTTCATGTAATAGGCAGCTTTCTTCCAACACTCGCCGGCGACTCGCATTTAACTCGTTAGATGCTCGTCTACGACATGCCGTCTGTCGAAGACAAGTAAGAATAGCTGATAGATGAGGGTGGCGATAAGGCCTCCATTTGGCCCATGTATTAATAATACAATATGTTTGAGCAAATTTATTAGTGCCATGTTTCCTAAGACTTCATGTAATAGGCAGCTCTCTTCCAAGACTCGCCGGCGACTCGCATTTAGCTCGTTAGATGCTCGCCTACGACACGCAGTCTGTCGAAGAAAAGTAAGAATAGCTGATAAATGAGGGTTGGCGATAAGGCCTCCATTTGGTCCATGTATTAATAATACAATATGTTTGAACAAATTTGCTAGTGCCATGTTGGCTAAGACTTCATGTAATAGGCAGCTCTCTTCCAACACTCGCCGGCGACTCGCATTTAGCTCGTTAGATGCTCGCCTATGACATGCCGTCTGTCGAAGAAAAATAAGTTTAACTAATGAATGAGGGGTGGCGATAAGGCCTCTACTTGGCCCATGTATTAATAGTACGTATAATATGGATATGTCTGAACAAATTAATAGCAGCGTATTGGGGAAGACTTCGTGACAGGCAGTTTGCTTGTAGCACTCTCCGGAGACTCGCGTCTAGCTCGGCAGGTGTTCGCCTGCGACATTAAACCTGTCAGAAAATAGTAGGATCCAGTACTAAGGGAGGGATGACGACAAGGCCTGTATTTAGCCTGTGTAGGACCAAATAATGGCTTTTCCACAATTTCTCTTTTACTTTCCATTAAAAATCTGCTGATACCATTTTAATATCGTTTGAATGACATATCTGCTCACAAAAACATAAACCGATTAAAATTTTATCCGTTTCCTTTCTCAAATCCATCGTGCTTGAATCCACAAATCATCAACGATGGAATAGGATTAACGTCAAAATTAAAAGTTTGAGCGAAATCTTCTGAACTGTTCTGGCCATCTTTTTAACCTTTTTTTAATCTTACGATGCAGATAATACTTCCTTTTAATTTACGCTTTTGAACGCGAACGGGACTTGAGAGCTCAATTTGAGTTCATGCATAATCTAGATGGTGAACAGACGACGTCAATCGGCGTCGCAACGACTACACCGCCACGGCGGCTCCATCAGCGGCATCGCAAGGACAAGCGGTCGGGACGCGCCAAGGGACGTCGACGCTGTTGTAGTAGTACAGTCACTAACCTTTCAATATGTCGCTTCTGATAGTAAAGTTTAAGCGCGATCTCGTAATTCCTATTGTAACTCTGCAGGAACTTTAAGTAATATTCAGGATATCAAATGAAATAAACATTGAGACAGAGTACAAAGTACGCTAATATGATTCAACGACACTGAATTTAGTTAATTATTGCAAAGCAGAAATATGGGCGGATGGTATTTGTTTAAATAATCTTAAATTAATAACCAATAATAATAATAACGAGCCAGTGGTGACAATGCAACATCGAAAATTATTTAGGGCACTTAATTATCTACACCACTACTATGGATTTTAATTTACCATTTCGGTAGTAAAATATTTTTAGCTTTTTCAATAAGGTTCATTCTAAACCGGTAATATGCTGCATTACATATAGTCCAGCTTATTTTCCGTTACGATATGTAGTGCTGTATGTCTTTCAAAAATTGGATCAAATGTTTCTGTTTCAACTGTCTAGTAGAAAACTTTCAAAATTGCTTTGACCGATACGTCATCATCAAAGACAGATTTAAGTATATGTGCTAAGATTAATTCTAGTTACCGAATGGCGTAATCTAGTGCTCTAAATCATTGCTTAGCATTCGAGAGGTCATCGGTTCGAACCCGGGTCTGGCTGCTCTGGTCCAAGTTTTCTGTGGTTTCCTTGGATCACTTAAGCTAGGGCAGTTATATTCCACAGATAATCTGTCACTTCTCTTCTGCACCATGCGGCGTGATCTAATGCTCTAGATTATTGCTAAGGATTCGGGAGGTCACCGGTTCGAACCCGAGTTCGGCTGCTCTGGTCCAAGTTTTCTGTGGTTTCCTTGGATCATTTAGGCAAATGTTGGAGCGGTAATATTCCACAGATAATCTTTCATTTCTCTTCTGTCTTCATTTCGTCTGTCTCATCCTTCTCTCCCTAACCACACCATCCACCCATTCGCACGATTCCTGAAAGGAGGCTGAAGGGGGCCTTACGCCCTACCCTCCGGCTTTGCATTACAGTGTAGGTCGGAGAAACTGCCCGCCCACCAGCACGAGTAGTTGGTGGGAATAAAACACATAAAAGAGAAAATCTCTTCTGCCT
Source organism: Agrilus biguttatus (assembly GCA_963921985.1). NCBI lineage: Eukaryota > Metazoa > Arthropoda > Insecta > Coleoptera > Buprestidae > Agrilus > Agrilus biguttatus. The sequence continues at coordinate 6,115,405 of OY998121.1, read as the reverse complement.
TCATTTCAACTTTTTCTTCCTATCCACACCATCCACCCATTCCCACAATTTTGCTTTTAATAGAATTGCCATGTTGGCGAATACGGTCTATTATAGCCCTCCCCGACTAACCTCCATATGTAGCAATACACTTCTTACTGAATTTTTGAATCCTATTTTTAGTTTTTGTCCGATACCTCTTTGTTTTTAACTAAACAATTCCCTAAATTAACTTCTTCATTTGATTCTAAATTTTGTATTTTCAGAAACGTTTGATCGTCATTACTTTTTATATCATATAATATTTTTAATACAGTTAATATTAACTCATCAGTAAATGTCGATATACTAATACTAATTTAATAAATTTTTATTTTACGAAGGTACTTCGATGTGGTTAGTGAATTATCGAAACTGCCCATGGCGTGCTGATTAGCTAATTAAGAACCTATGTAATGTTCTTTATTGATATACATATGTATATTAGAAAGATTAAAAATTAGTCACGTACAGGAGAATCGATGCAAAGTTTTCGTTTCATTCCCGTGTTCTAAGCCAATTAGTGTTGCGTCTTAAAGGTGTCATTATTTTTTAATTCCATTATTATTCACGTAAGAGGAATGTTCCGCTAATTTAAAGCTTCCATAATTATACAGATGCATAAGTATGATATAAGTGACCAAAATTCGGATTAAATACGTTTTCTGTTATTAACGAAGTTACCTACTGACATACGAAAGTCACGCTAGGGTTATGAAAGGCATTCAAATCAAAGGTTAACCTACTTTGTGCGAGTGAAATTTCCATAACGACCTTTCTTTAAAGAAAACGAACAAACAACAATGTAGTTAATCATATTTGAGTGTGCTTTATTGTAAAACTTCTGAAATTCAACATGTCACGAATAGACGTAATTTGACAATTTACGTATTTTATTTTGCTGAAAATCATTCAAACAAACAGATGAGGGTCATTTAGTTACAGAAACAAACAAAGTTATAAAACGTACTCCACTGTATTGTTCAAAAACGAGAAAGAGAGCAGGATTAATTATTTTTGACAAGTTATTCACAATGTAACTAAGTTATTTAATTTGCTGAATTACTTGCCGTTATCACTTGGTGAAACATGTTTAATTATAAATTAATATCAAATCACTTGGAATCACTTGGAAGTTTAACCTAATTTTTTATTAACTCTATACGCATTTCGCCTGTTTAGGACATCATTATTATTTGTTATCAATTTATTATAAATTAAATTAAATATTACAGTTCATAAATATAAAATAAAATGTACATAATGTAATACTATCCACGTAAATCAAAAAGGAAAATTATTACACAATTCAATGAGCATAAACAATACGTGAAATGTGATAAACATATTTTCTTTTACCAACTTTATTATTGTTCTCGATAATATTGTTTGGAGCTTTGAGGTCATTATCAAGAGTAACGTTATACTGACAATACGAATCTTACATGCTCATTTATAGATATCTTAAGATAAGGGGGGATGAAAAACTGCCTAGTTCTAACTGATTATTTACAACATTTTCTGATTTTATTAAGGTTTTATCTATTTCCAAATATTCATACAGAGATAATTTTCTTCTTTTAAATGTGTTTGCATGTAGAAATTTGGTATTTTCTAAATTTATATAATGATTTAAGCTGATACAATGTTCACTAATTCCTGATTTAACATCTTTTTTAGAAATCGATTTTACATGCTCACTTATCCTAGTTTATAATATGCCTTTATTTCCGTTTATATTTGTTTTTGTTTTGTTGTTAATTAGTAAACTCATTAGATCCTTATTTTTACACTCAACAGCTGAGATGCTTAGTTCTTTGAGAATGTTTTTGAATTTAGAATTTAGCCCGGAAAATACTACTTCAATAGTTGACGCCGGCCGTGAAAACCTAAATTCTATATAATAAACATACTTCAGGACTAGCTTAGTTGAACTTAAACTGAAAATAAACATATCAGAAAATGAATCTAGCAAATGAGCAAACTAGTTTGGAAAACAACCCCCTCCTTAATCCAGACATAGTTTAAAACCTAACAAAGGAACACTGTATTCGTACATTTAGTTTATTTATAAAAACACTGTAAATTACTGATGATGCCCTAAAAAGGCGAAATACGTATAGAGTTCATAAAAAATAAAACCAAGCGTTTTGTATTATATTTTATTAATTTATAAGCTACTTAGTTATTTAGTTGCATTGTGTATCTTTCAGCAAATAACAGCTTATACAATCAGTATTATTATGACAAGTTTACAATAATCTTCGTCTTGTAAAAGTATACACATAAATGGGGTGGCAAGTAAACCATGAACCATTTTTGAATCTTCCAGAAGCTTTTTATTTTTTGAAACCTTTTCTTCAGATTCCTGTCAAGAATTGTCAATCCAATCAGTAGATAAACTAAATTTTAGTAAAATCTATCAATTTTATTCCTTATTATTTCCATAACGTCTTTCACCCTGTATTTTAAAGCGTAGCGTAAGGTGTATGCAGCCCCTTTAAGATCGTTGTTTTTAATACCGTTCTATTTAAATTATTTGGAATAGTACAGAAAATCTTGATACAATCGAAAAACACAGCAATTCAATATAAATTACGTCCATTATTTCAGAAAGGAACGTCTTTTTCAATTAATTTCTGTTTTGTTCCTGCGCTAAAAGAGTTCAATTCGGTAATTTGTCTGCCAATAGTGTTGGCAATAAAAACAAGAATAAAAAGAGAAAAAAGAAAGAGAAAGTCGCTCGGAATTTAATTTGTTTTTATTTCACCATCAAACCGTCGCTTAACTGGGAAGCAAAACAGGCAAATCACCACTAATCTAGATTTGACCTGTTCGTTTTTGAAGCTGTTCGTCCAATAGTTTCGTTCGTTTACTGCAAATGAGAAAATTTTTAGCGCAGATCATTACAGCTACTAGAGCATCCTCTCCTTGTGCTGCAACTGCCTTTGTAAGGTCCTTTTTCCTGCCATTAACATAATGAGCAAGCCAGCTGGCATCACTCTGCCGCACCACTTCTTTGGATCAGCTTCCTGCACAAAACTCGCGAGACGTTCCCGATTCTACATCGATTCTACTACTTTTTCCCAACAACTAAACCCGTTATATTGCCTCAAGAAAGTACATTTATGTTTCAGCACTTCGTATAAACTGTTCCATTGTCGAAAAGTACTTCACTACATTCATGATTATGTACTAGATTCATCCCTCTATTACATAACTATTAAGTAAATAACCGTTCATGGGTTAAAGTGCAAATATATTTAGGTACCTACTTATTACTGGATTACCAAAATAATTGTAATAAATTACGGAAGTAATTCGCCATGGACTCTTGGTGAAACATTATTTAAACAAAATATGAGTAAATTAAACACTTGGAGGAGTTTCACTTTATTGTATTGATTACTCTATGTACATTTCGCCTTGCTAGGGCATCATCAGGAGTATTTACAGTACTGAAGAGACTTACAATAATTTTGGTTTAAATATACCTACACATTATAGTCTATTAACTTAGGGTCTAAGAGGGGGTTAATACCGAATTGTACTTGGTCGTTGAATAATATTTTGTTAGACAAAACAGCTTTATTAATTTCTAAAATTTCAAATCGATCTAAAATTTTTCCGCCTTGTAAATGATGAAATAATTTAATGTTGTTTTTATTGCAAGTATGTTTATTGTTTATTAAATGGGAGGAAAGTCCAGAGGCATGTTTATTGTATTTAGCGTTTCTAATGTGTTCGTCAAAACGAATTGATATAGCTCTTTTGGACTTTCCTATGTAAACAGTAGGGCAATCAGAACAGGTAATTTCGTAAACACCACTTTTATCAGGGTTGTTGCCCTTGTTAAATTCTTTTAATTTGTGACCTATATTAATACTTATATTACCATAAAATGGGATTTTTCGCCAAATTTGTTGTTTGCAACTTTCAATGTTGTTGTTGTTTGGATAAATTGAGTTATAGAAGTTCTATCTATATATAATCTATAATATTAAAGCTATACCCGTTATTATTAGCTATAGCCTTTATGATTTTTAATTCTTTGGTGAAATTTTCAGTGTGTAGAGGTGTGTTTACAAGTCTATTTAACATAGAGTGGAAACTTGCTAGTTTTATGTTCATGGGGTGGTTAGAATCTGCTGGAATGACTGACTTTTAGTGTGTAACCTGATAAATTTGGTTCAAACGGTTTTTATGAACGGTATGTTAAAATAATGAAAGAATTAGGGAAACCGTTTCTCAGGATTTTAGTTTGGCTTTATTCGAAATAAGGATGCCAGTAATTTAGGGAAAGTGACCGTGACGAAGGAAATTGGCGTGAAAAATGGACCGGATGTAGAAAAGGATCACTTAAGGGTAAATAGGTGAGAGCGTGAAGATGCGAATAACACCAACCAAGGGTACAATAGGAAACGTTAAAAATAGAAATAAAAAGTGATATTTAAAATGTATAGAGATGTATATTATTTATGGTTGTGATAAAGGGTAGAAAATTGACAGGTGAGTGTAGCAATAAACGCCACAGATCTATATATCATAACATAGGATTCTATAAGTCACCGAGTTCGATTCCTGTCTTTGTTCAAGTCGTTATGTGGTTCACTGGAATCATTTAGGCAAATTATTTCACATATAATCATTATCTTCTCTTTTGTCATCTGTCGCTTTTCCACCACCATCCACCCATTCCCAGGATTGGTAAAAAGAGATTGAAGAGGTCCTTCCGCCCTATCTTCCTGCTTTCGACTAGAGTGTAAGTCGATGGGGATTGTCCGTCGAGCAGCATTAGTAGCCGGTGAGAATCAAACACGCAAACGGTTTTTATTTCGGTGATTTGTTGAAACTACCTACTTGTGCTGATGAGAATTAATAATTTAATTCCTTATCTAACTGGTTTTTTTTCAATTTCCCGTGAATTGTAACTTATTGACGTTCTACTGCTTTATCAGGTACGTTAGAAAAATTTATTAAGATCAACATTTTGAAGATTCGCAATTTTAATGTTTTATCGATCAATTATCGATATACATCTACAAAATTATGTATACATATACATATTATTGGAGGACGCAGTTCTCAGGGTTTCGATTGATATTGCCATACACACATATAGAGCTTCAGTTTGGCTATTAAACACGCTGAATTACGATAGGCCTTTTGAGACATGTTTATGGGATGCAGGATGATCCTGCATGCAAATGCCCGCGTCCGACATTAAATCACTCACCGTTATTTTCACTGACAGTGAGTTATTTTCGTTGCAAAGGTAACGTTGTCACGGGACTTTAGCGGACCGGAAATAGGAAACGCTGCTATATCCTTGCTACTAACAAAGTTTTCCTGCTCGACCTTGAATCATTCCACGTTTATGATTTCAAATCGTTAAAGGAAGGACAAATCGTTCCCATAACAAATCCTTTTTACATTAAAGACATTAAAAATCAAGAATAAGGTACAATATGATTGAAGTTCCAATAATATTTTAAAATTCAAAGACTTAAAAAATAATTAGCTTGAAAGCCCCAAGCAAGTTGCGGAAAGGGCTAAATTAAACCAAAAGGGCTCTAAAAACAGCAAAATAATTCAATTATTTCAAAAATATTAAAGCTCTTTGAATGTGTTCCAGATAGTTTTTATGTTTTTGCTACTTAATTTCCAATTTAAAGTGAGAAGACTTCAAGAAAGGCTTAAGGTACCTTGAATGAGTTTGAAGCTCTTGAAATACAAATTATGTACCACCTTTATAAAGCATTTCGTTTACCATGCCCTTACGACTTGTTCACAAAAGGGCTTGAAGTACAGTGCTTCTAGCCCCTGTAAGGTTGGAAGCAAATTTTTAAACACTAAAACTTTTCCCAGATTTGCTTGTATCTTTACTGAAAACAATTTTTACCATGTGTGACATTGGAAGAAATATTTATTCCAGTACTATATAAATCGATTTATAAATTGAAATGGTTTATTTAATAATTGCAGAGATTATCTGGAAATATCGACACGTCCACTATAGTAGATCAAATATTGGATCCTCCAATAATTGCCTCAAAAATCAGATTTGTACCCTATAGCGACCATGTTCGGACTGTCTGTATGAGGGTTGAAGTAGTTGGATGCAAATCTGAAGGTAACAATTATTTATTTCATGTATAATATTATTTTATTAAAATAAAATGCTAATATCATCGGAAGATAATCGTTAGTAATCAGAAATTGTATTCCCTAGTTATAAATGTGTTCCAAAAGCATATGATAAGTAAAAACGCTTCTTCATTTTCGCGTAAAAACACAGAAACGTGTGCAACAGTCTATTTACTCTAATTTGATACCGTTTCAGATTGTACAAGAAATAATTCTTTAGAAACTTCTTCTGTAAATATATTTAATTCAGTTAATTATATTCGCGAAAGTTATGAAAATTTGGGGATATTCTTAATCAAAACAAAAAAAAAAACAAAAATTTAAAGGGATAATTAACGTCAACATTCTGGAACAGGTGTGCTGACATGGTGACGTGTTGCAGACGGCCTTCTGAGTTATTCTGGACCGCAAGGCGCCCTTCGAGATGACCTCAATTTTACCGACAAGATGTACGACGGCATGCAAGAAAATGGGTTTTTACGTAATGGACTTGGACAGCTTGTGGACGGACAAATAGGACCCGACAATTTTAAAGAGGACACATCTGGATTGGGAATGGGTAAGGAAAACACAGTGTATTTTCTTTAACCAAAACTAATCTGGCACTATCCTGGAACTGTCTACGTTTTTGGTGTCTCTGTACTGGATTGTAACAGTGATCGGATTTTGGAATAAATTGATGGACGTTAGGGCATACGGTTAACAGTTAGAGTAATAAAGTTTACTGCAATTTTATGGAAGGTTTACAGGGGTGCAATTAGAAAGGGACTCAATTGGAAAGGAGCGGAAAATGATAATAAAGCAAATAAAAATATGGAATCAACAGAAACAACTACTCCGAGGGTTAATATATTAACCGGCATTGAATTACACTGTTGATTCCGAATGATTATTAGACGAAGATAACGATCCAAAAAAAGAAGGTATTAAAATCCTTTTTAGTCTAATTATGAAAAATCACAGATCCTACATTTGGAACTCGTCCTATATAGTAGGCACAGCGTACCGAAAGCCATATCCCACGACCTGTTTCGACCTATCGGGTCTCATCAGGTGGGTGCTGGCAGAAAGGCTTTCACAAGCTATATAATAAATATAAATATGGAATCGGCCCTCAGAGTAGTTGTTTCTGTTGATTCCATATTTATATTTATTATATAGCTTGTGAAAGCCTTTCTGCCAGCACCCACCTGATGAGACCCGATAGGTTGAAGCCGGTCGTGGGATATGGCTTTCGGTGTGCTATGCCTACTGTATAGGACGCGTTCCAAATGTAGGATCTGTCATACTTCATAATTAGACGGAAAAGGATTTGAATACCTTATTTTCGTGGATAATAAAGCAATATTAATAAAAATAAGTTTCGACATTCAAAAAAAGCGTGAGAAAAAGTAAATAATTATTTTATATAAAAAAAAAAGCTGGATAGTCGTCGAAAGACGCAACAGATACTTTAAATTAATTACAAGTGAATGTGGAAGAGTACGTCATGTGTTTGTGGGTTTGTTTGTTTGATATTTGGGAAATTTTAACAAACCACTGAACAAATCATTTAAGACATATGTAACCTACAGATTTCAATAAATTCTAACATAAAAGCAATAATCAGTCAGCATCAGAACACAAAAATATAGAAGCTATCGCAATGAATAATTCGAAAACCGCGTTTTGTAAGAGGGAGCGTCATGATGCAGCAAATTACGTATTGATTGATTTACTTAGCCCGCGGTCAACTACTAGTTTTTGATAGTAGCTGCTTTGTGAAGAAGTAATTGACGCTGTTATTAAGGTAAATTTAAGTTCAAGCTCCACAAAAAGAAAGAAACAATCAAATTGTTTCACCACAAACGTTAATAAACCGGAGAAAAATAAAATGTATTAGTCATTCGAAGCAATTACCGCTGTAGTTTTCTTCTGCTGGCATATACTATGTTCATAAATTATTAATTACATTATTAATTAGTTCGACATACGTATAATGAGTTCATGTTCCGGTAAATTTTTATTTTACCTTTTGACCTACATAATTACAAATCTTTTATTCAGAACGTGTCCCCAATTTATCATACCAGGCATGTTAAAAGGGGGTACGACAAAATTAACTGGGCTAATTTTGATTTTGTAGTAATAAAGAGGAAAGCGCCACAAAATGTAGATTTTGTTTAGAGATAAGCGGGCCGATAAATTTGAAAATTTCACTTCTTATCTACGTAGGTATAAAACAAACGGATTGCTTTTATGTTTCGTGGGACACAATTTAACAAATGGCATCAACCAACCGCAGTTTTATCTGAACATTTATAAAACACCATCGTTAGGTATACTATGTATAGATATAAGTATATATATATATATATATATTCAGTTTGTTGATATATCAGGTTATGAATGGGTCGGATGGCGTAACGATACGTCCCCGTGGGCAGGACATCCGTTGGAGATGCTTTTCGAGTTCGATAAGGTCCGTAACTTTTCTGCCATCCATTTCCATGTCAACAACTTTTTCTCCAAAGAAGTGCAGGTAGGGTGACTTCCGTTTAATCTTTATCACAAACTTCGTACTACTGATACTACCTTTGACAAAGGCGCACATACAATTTCCAGTTTGAGAAGATTAAAAAAACTCATACATTAATGAAATAAATATAAGAGGAGACTGTGGTGATTGAAATAAACAAAGGAAAAGAAATGGTTTACCCCAAACTAACCACAACACTTTTTGCAAATGCGTACACGTGTTTCGCTCACTTACTAATCGTGAGCATTTTCAACGCAAGACTGTAGTAAGTGAGCGAAACACGTGTACGCATTTGCAAAAAGTGTTGTGGTTAGTTTGGGGTAAGACCATTTATTTTCTTTTGTTTAATAAATTAATAAATTAAAATGTATATATGAATATACACGAGACAGGAAAATCTTTGCAGAAGATACGAAAATTCAACAATATTGTTGAGAAATTTACAACTAATATCTTCTAAATTTATAAAAACCAGAAAGAAAGAGAGAATTTCTGTAGTGATAAAACGCGGAGTCTTTTCGTTAGAATATGGGAACTGTAACATACGTAGAAGGGCAAACTCTTCAGTCAAAGGATTCAATGAAAACAATAATAATTTCAATTAGAAAGGAACTAATCCTATTTATGTCGTCTAGCAGGGTGGTTTGACAGGTCCGACACTATTTGAATTTCCCGCGCAGTAACTGTAAAGGCAACACTGTTTCCGTTAAGTGCCATCTATCGGTAGACTACTATTAATTTTGAGCAAGCTGCGATGTTTAGTTTATGTTTAACAGCCATTGAAAGCAGTTAATTTCCACAGTAATAGAAAAAAGTCAATTTCGTGTGGTATTAAGCATTCCTTTTTGCGCAAAAAATCCATTAAAGAAACCAAGGAGAGGCTTGATAAACACTATGAGGACTGTGTATCGCTGCACCGTTGATTTCAAATCTTAAACACTGGTTTACTGAGTTGCGATGTAGCCACACCAGTACAAGTGATGCTGAACGTTCGAGTCGCTCAAAAGAAGTCGTAACGATAGAAATCGTTGACAAAATCCATGGAATGATAGGTTGAAGATGCGTAAGTTGGCTGAGGCTGTAGATCTGTAGGTATATCAACTGGCGTGTGCATCACATTTTGCATGAGTATTTGGATATGGAAAAGCTGTCGGCACGAAGGGTGCCGCGATTGCTCACGATCGTCATAAAGGCCTTCGTGTAACAAGTTCAAAGCAGTGGCAAAATTTCATCAATTGGGTTACGAACTGCTACGCCATCCACCTTATTCACCGGATTTAGCCTCCTGTGACTATTTAATGTTTCCACGACTAGATCAAACAACCACTGTTTTCCGTTAAATTTTACTATCAATGCCAAGTATAACATAACTTCAAAAGACCTTAATAATTCCATTGTATAAAGTAGAAAGAAAAATTCATTACTTTCATATGATTTAACACGTTAAATTTTGACAAAGCAAATTGCAATTGGCATGTTGTTATAAAATTCTGTTTGTCTGAATACTGGTGGAGCTTAGTCCTTCTGTGTGTGCGCCACTGGTTAGTTACTATGTATGTACTGCTGAGATTCGCTCTTCCCTTTCAATATACATGTGTGGATGTGTGTGCTGTTATGTTCCAGATATTCTCGCATGCAAAGGCTTTCTTTAGTGTTAGAGGAAATGTCTTCGGCGGCGAACCGGTTCATTTCTCATACATGCCAGACGTGATACTCGAGCATGCCAGGAATGTAACTATTAAGCTGCATCATCGCATAGGGAGATTCCTCAAAATACAAATTTACTTTGCTGCCAGGTGGATTCTTATGAGCGAAGTCTCTTTTACATCAGGTGATGTATTCAATAAATAAATAATCGCAAATGTACGAATCAGATTTATTTTCTGTTACTGATAGTTCTATAACTATGTTGTTTTTATTGTTCCTACAAATATTGAAATTTTCACCACATTATGTAAAGCCATAGTTGAAAAAAAGAAACGATTTGAACAAAACAATTATTTATTGGTGCTCTATTATCATGTAAAAATATAATTTATACTTTCGAGGAGCAGTAATTGTAGAACATACTTAATAATTAAAATTATTTGAGTACTAAAGTTTAGAAGTGTATCTATAGGTGTATAGGATTATAGTTTATATAGGAAAAGCACAGGATTTGAAGTATATAATTCTAATTGACTATTAACTAAGTTTGCATTTTTGTTGGTTGTTTTATAATATCTAAATTTTCTAGTAAAAATATTTTGTGATATATTGGAATATAAAATTTTTGATTTGTCAAGAATTGCATAATTGAAAGTCGTACAAAGTTCTGCAAAACCAATATTTTTCATGAACTACAATACATTTGATAAATACCTTCTTTGAACAGAGTTATTTATTTCATTTAAATACTATAAATTTACCTAGACCCACGCTATTGGTTTCGCCAACTAGAAATTTGAATTTTTTACGAAGGAAATGTTCAAATTTATAACTAAAATTATTTATAAATTTAATGCTACCAAATATAATATTAATTGTCGAGACAATAAAGTATCTGTGAAAACATTCTTGTGTTCCTTTGTTTAAATTTAATTATAATAATTTTTAAAAATTGAAGGAAATTTTATTTGGATTGTAAATTCGTCATTAAACCTAAAACTTCTGTCACCGTGGAAGCAAATCTAGTTTACTTGGAAATGTTAGTTATTTGTAATAATAACTCTGTTTTAAAATTGTAGAATGATGGTTCGGGCTTGTAGGCCGTGGTCTATTTGAACGGTTTCGTCCAGACGTTTCGTCAGCTACTGCGGCTGACATCTTCAGTGGGTGCTGCGTTGACTACGCGGGCGAAGATTATACCTCGAAGTCTCGGCAGCACCCACTGAGGATGTCAGCCGCAGTTGCTGACGAAACGTCTGGACGAAACCGTTCAAATCGACCACGGCCTACAAGCCCGAACCATCATTCTACTATGAATTCCGGCCGTGAAAGCTTATGTACTGTTTTAAAAGTTGGATTGTAACAATCCACCTTGTTACTTCAGGATAATCGCAAGTTTGGTTGTATATTTGAATAGCCATGATTATGTAGATGATAATAAATGTTAAAATCTGCGATTATCTTGAGGTAACAAGGTGAATTTTTACAATATATTTTTAATAGCAGTATTTTTATTACAAATAACTAACAATCAAATTTAAATATGGCTTTCCAGGCTTACCAGGATCAATATAGTTAATATAAATTCGAAAGAATTTCAAAATTAACTAGATTTCTTTCCAAAGCAGCACAAGTTTGATATTATATGACATTTGATGATGAAATTATTATTCCCTTCAATTTAAAAATTTTTTGAAAATAAATTATGTACTATTAATCGACCTCTAATAAATAACCAAATTTCATTCAATTCAGAAAACGGATTTCATTTCAATCAATTAAGTTCAGAGACAGATGAGTAAGAAATATTCTTCTGGTAATACGTATATAATTTTTTTTACTTTAGTACGTACTGTATGCTTCAATATTTTAGTTAACTATCAAAGTCCGAATTTGAAGAACAATTTTGTGATTAAATTACATGTTACATCATTTTCATTATATATTTTTCACCGTTTGATAGAGTCTTCCTTCGCAACTCGTTATAAATTAAGCTATATTGTGAATGGTCTTTCTCATTTTACCTTTTTTTTAAACGAAATTATAGTTCCCGTATCAGGAAATTTCACCGACGTAGAAAAAGACGTGGAAACAAAGGAATCTGAACAGGAATATCCTTTGCAAAAAGACCAAATTGAAACAACGAATATCCGAAACATTCTCCGTGATATCGAGAAGACGAGTAAAAAAACCGAAACGAGCAAAGATTCAAGCCATTATCTCGGCTTCGTGATTGGTTTTTTAGTTGTCATTATACTGGTCCTTACAGCGGCTATTGTTTTTATTATTTATCGGAACAAAAGTCTTAAGGAATTAGCACTGCAAACGCCCATATCGCAAGGGGAGAACCGATTCAAGTCTGAAAGCAAAGTAAGTGAATTCTTTGAATAATGGCGTACTTCAAACGCTAAAGGGCGAAATAATTTCAGACAGCTGTCGAGGACTACAGCACAAGCGATGTCTTTGAAGCTTCCAACTCCAGCATACTTACAACACAACAAAGGGATTCCATGGAACAATATGCACGTAAGTTATCTCACAGTAATATCTACACATTTACGAAAAAACGTAAATATTTATTCACATTCCATGAACCACAATCGAATTATTAGTACCGCATTACTGACAGCATGTCGCCATCTATTGATATTTACTGTTAGCTGTAGTATTCCATATGTTTAACAAGGTATATACTTGACAAATCGAAAAGTAAACTCAAAAAAGTTATATATATATATATAACCACTACTGACCACTACTGGTAACTGATAAAAACGTAAAGCATGTCGTGATCAGCTTGCAAAAGTTAAATATCTTATAAAAGATCCAAAGAAAGAAGGCATTAAAATCCTTGTTCGTCTAAATATTAAAGGTTAAAGATCCCATATTTGGAAGGCGTCTCACCAAGTAGGCACTGCGAACCGAAAGCCAAATTCCACAACCGGTTTTGACCTACCTATTGGGTCTCATCAGGTGGGCGCTGGCAGAATGACCTCTACAGGCAATTAGGTTTATTAGCCCTTGGAGTAGTTGTTTCCGTTGATTACATATTTATATTTATCTTATAAAAGACCTAGACGATTAACAAAACTAGAAAAGCTAAGAAGTTTTGCCTTCAAAATTTGAAAACCTGAACAGCTTCTCTTAATTTTATGGTATTTCCCAAAACTTGATGTAAAGCGTGCTAAAAAATAACTAAAATGCTTCATCCAGAACGCCAAACAGATGTTGATGTTAAACATTAGTTTTAGACTCGCGATATTCATCGTTCCCGATAGTTGAAATTATTCTAGTTAAATAGATCATCCTTGATACTACCAACTACCTACTCCCAAATTTTCAAATCTGTAACATGCTTATTTTCCCTAAAACGTCTAATGTACCACTCAGTTTGAATGACCCTGTATAAGTTTGACTTTATGTTAATTAATAAATTTGGAACGAACGACTTTCGGTTTCTTTCAGATATTCCGGATGTTGTGAGTAAGAATAACTATTTTTCCGACTCTACCTTGGCCAAGCCGTTATTGGCATCTACCCGAGATCCACCACTGTTACTTGAAATCTTACCCAGACCTCCATCCGTGCCTCCACCCCCTAACAAATACGACTTCGACCCAGAAACCGATCAGCTCTTTCCCTCTGAGACATTGACACCATTATCACCCACATTATCGCATACTGGAAATTATCAAATGAACCCGCAATATCGTCTACGGTTAAATAGTCAACATCTGGAAGAAACGGGATCGCCGGAAGAAGATGTCGAACCGGTAGCGATGATCCCGTGGGAGCAGCTTCGAATAATCGAGAAACTGGGAGCATCACAAGATGAAGAGATAAATTTGTGTGAATTGACGTGCGACAAAAGCGCAGTTCCGGATGATTGTCGGTTAGTGATAGTAAACTGTTTGAAAGCCACTGGTTGGCGAACTACCTTCTTACCGGAAATTCGAAAATTGTCGCGGTTGAAAGATCCAAATATCGCCCAACTGCTCGGTGTGTCCCTTCAAACTGAACCGATGTATTACGTGCGGGAATACGGGGACATGGGGGATCTGTGTCAGTTCTTACAAGATCACGTAGCTGAAACTGCAACTCCTGTCTCATGCAACGCGAATAAATTGAGGTAAGCAACTTTTATTTCTTTATTTGAAAACAATTTTCTACAATTTCGAGGAACACGACATTGCCCATATGAACCTCCTAATAGAAATTAATGTTTTAAATTCTTGATAGATTGCGTATTATTATGAAACCCTTTACAACTGTGTGCACCAGTATTTTTTCTATGATTTCAAAAGTCTTCACCACAGTGTTAAAAAATGGTACATATATACAAGGATGTAGAATAAGTAGTATCGCATTCTTTGTGAAACATTTTAAATAAAATTGAATATGGGCATTTTGAGTAACAAAAACGAAAACGTGAAACGTAACCCTGTGTTTGTTTGTTACTCAAAATAAGCATATTCAATTTTTTTTAATTCTCTTCTCTAAAACCATTCAAAAACCAGTAAAACTTTTAAATAATAACAAAAGGTTGCGTATTTCATAAAATAAATTCACGAATACTCACCAAATCTCGCGTAGGTAACACACCATCTGAAAATAAATAAATAAATAAATAAATAAATAATCAAATAAAAAACAAAACTTTTTCAAATTCATATCGAACCCTTTATAATAATTTTAATAATGTAGGTATCTACTAAAATATATTTTCGAATTTATTAATATTATTTTCACTTGTTTCAGCAATGGTTGTCTAATTTACATGGCAACGCAAATAGCTTCTGGCATGAAGTATTTGGAATCTGTGGGCGTCGTTCACAAGGACCTGGCAGCAAGGTAAGTGTACCCTTTTTGAAAGCTGATAAGCCTCTTTTTTCTAGGACTTTACCAGGGACTGCGTTTTAGTAGCTTCGCTATAAATCTCTTTCTGAGAGATAAAACCAATATAAAAGCACCGAACTAGAAAATTCGCAGATGTGTTTATAGCAAAAAAAGTAAATAAAAAGAATATGGCGATTATTTTAAAGTTCTTTTGGAAATATAAAATATGAAATGCCTAATAGAAAAAAAAACTACTTAACAAAAAAGGAAAGACAAAAAATGTGAAAGGTGAAAGAGCATTATCAGAGAATTACAAAAAAAGATGTTTTAGTTGTTTATACTTATTTGAAGATATTTTACTAAAATGTTTAAATTCTAGTTAATTACTCATTAATTATTTATTAATAGGAAAAAATATACGATACCTGTATGATGTACGATGAAGACATACATCAAATAAATTATTTTTGAAAATCATTAATGATGAAACATCTTGGAGAATTTTTTAGTAAAGGCAAATTTAAATAAATTAATATCATATTAATTATTTAAATGTGAAAAATGTTTATTATTATTGTACATTAGAAACAATTGAATAGAATTTTTAATTATGATAAATATGCTTGTTTTTCTCGAATAGTTTAAAGGAACATTTGTTATATTTCATGCAAAACAATTATTTTAACTTCAAAATGAGTTTAAACGAAATTTATTAAAGAAAATCTCTTAATCGTTAATACTAGTATATCGTATATGCTCTCTTTGGTAATAATGGAAATTTTTGAAACAATTGTAAGAGATTTTTTTAATAAATTTTGTTGAAACTTATTTTAATTGAATTTTGAATTTAAAATGTTCCAACTTGTTAAGAAACACTTTAACGATTTTAAAAATTAGTTAATTGATATTTTATTGATCTCGACTGGTCTCCATCTGATTATCTTAAACTACTAAGCTTTAGAATTTCTCGTTTCACCCACTGCGACTGTTAAATTTTGGAGTGGTAGAGGTCAATATTTTTAGGGTGCCCTTCGTGTTATATATCCGCCTGATCAAACATTTAAATAATCAGGAAAAATAAAAACTTATACCTATATCTAAAGAACACTATATTCAAAAAATAAGGAATTAAAATCCTTATTCGTCTAAATATTAAGATCAAACATCTCATTTCTGTTGATTCCATATTTATATTTATATTTATATTTATAATATAGCCTGTATAGGCCTTTCTGCCAGCGCCCACCTGATGAGACCCGATAGGTTGAAACCGGTCATGGGATGTGGCTTTCGGTTCGTTGTGCCTACTAGGTAGGACGCGTTCAAAATGTGAGATCTTTGATCTTAAAATTTAGACGAATAAGGATTTTAATTCCTTCTTTTTTGAATATGTTATATTTTTGTCTAGGAGTCCATCGGAATCAACAGTGTAATTCAATGCCGGTAGGGGTATTAGCCCTTGGAGTAGTTGTTTTTGGTTGATTCCATATTTATATTTAAAGAATACTATGTTATGGAATAAGGGAAAATATGAGACATCAATATTCGGTTTTGTTTTGGCAAGTGTAGCATTTCAAATACTTAAAGACGAATTCAAATATTGATTTCTAAATAATTTTGGAACAGGGTTTTGCTCTCGAGTTGATAGAAATATAGCAATATATCATGTTCCTCTAGAGTTGCAAAACACTTTCGATGAAGCAGGGATTTTTTATTGCAATCGCTTTCGTTTTAATTGGAAGTAATATATGCGTTTGCGAATAATTATTTCGACCGCTTTATTGAAAAATAGCCGTTCTTTATTGCCGGAAGTAGATTTAATTCGATTAAGCGTAAACAGTTCGGCAGTAAATTTTGAGCCTTCAACTTAATTACAAACTCCCTCTCTTTCTATTTCCTCGTTTCAGAAACTGCCTCGTTGGAAAACGATACTCAATTAAAGTTTCTGACATGGGAAGCAGCCGACACTTGTATATCGGTGATTACTGCTGTTTTTTCGACTCAATACCTTTACCCATACGATGGATGGCATGGGAAAGCATAATTCTGGTATGTATTGACAGAAAAATTATTTTTGCATTAACAAGGACGCATTATTCAGGAGAGAATAAACATTTTGTCAGAAACAGACTATAATAAACAATTGGATCTAATTAAACAAATTGCCATAAACAATAATTACAACCCGCTCATAATTGACACTATTTTACAAAAAATTTCATATACTCAAAATATGTCAAACATCTTCCCATTCACTAAAGATAACACAAATACAAAATTCAAACTTTTAACATATATAGGGAAACCATCACTAACAATTAATAAATTTCTCAGAGACAACAGTACAATAATAATAATAACCTTAGCATACATATAAAGAATAATAAAGACAAACTGCTGTTTTTTCGACTCAATACCTTTGCCCATACGATGGATGGCATGGGAAAGCATAATTCTGGTATGTATTGACAGAAAAATTATTTTTGCATTCAACAAGGACGCATTATTCAGGAGAGAATAAACATTTTGTCAGAAACAGACTATAATAAACAATTGGATCTAATTAAACAAATTGCCATAAACAATAATTACAACCCGCTCATAATTGACACTCTTTTATAAAAAATTTCATATACTCAAAATATGTCAAACATCTTCCCATTCACTAAAGATAACACAAATACAAAATTCAAACTTTTAACATATATAGGGAAACCATCACTAACAATTAATAAATTTCTCAGAGACAACAGTACAATAATAATAATAACCTTAGCATACATATAAAGAATAATAAAGACAAACTGCTGTTTTTTCGACTCAATACCTTTGCCCATACGATGGATGGCATGGGAAAGCATAATTCTGGTATGTATTGACAGAAAAATTATTTTTGCATTCAACAAGGACGCATTATTCAGGAGAGAATAAACATTTTGTCAGAAACAGACTATAATAAACAATTGGATCTAATTAAACAAATTGCCATAAACAATAATTACAACCCGCTCATAATTGACACTCTTTTATAAAAAATTTCATATACTCAAAATATGTCAAACATCTTCCCATTCACTAAAGATAACACAAATACAAAATTCAAACTTTTAACATATATAGGGAAACCATCACTAACAATTAATAAATTTCTCAGAGACAACAGTATAATAATAATAATAACCTTAGCATACATATAAAGAATAATAAAGACAAAGTAGAGAAATTATCAGAACCAGGCATATATCAACTCAATTGCGGTCCTTGTTCAAAAATTTATATAGGTCAAACGGGAAGAAATTTTAGAATTTGTTTGAACGATCATTTTAGATCATATAGAAACAAAAAAACTGATTCTAACTATGCCAAACGTGTTAGAAGATAACCATATATTTAATTTACATCTAAAAATTTTACACATTGAATATAAATGTTTAAAACTTACACTATTAGAATCTAAAGAAATTAACAACTATAACACTACGGACATATTACTTAATTATCAGGTAGATATAAACCTTCACCACTATTAAATCTTTTCCTTCACTCTAATGAAGATGCACCACCCTATTCTACATCTACTTTTAGGTTTAGCGAAACACGTGTCAAGTTTATTTAATAAATTGTGGAAGTTATCAATTGTGTGTTTATTTCAATATGTTAGACTTCCATCAAGTATCCGCTAATTCAATAAAATTTATTTAGGGAAACAATTAGGGTATTACGAGAATAGATAGAGCACCTTTTGATAAAATAATGCGCAACTTGTTTATTTATAAAAATAAAAATATACTAATACTTTTCACATAATTATGGTTTTGTTTCTAATTCTAAAAGGCTACTACAAATAGTAACAAACTGATGTACCCTATGTGCTTATATATGTGCTTGTATGTATATAAACTGATCGAGCATTCTTTTTAAAATTTTATTTAAACTGTCTAACGTGCAATTGTGATGAAATATTGTTCATATATTAAAATAAAACGGAAAAGTTTCAGTGAAATAATTTATAATAATTCACATGTACTTTTTGAAAATGGCCCGTTGGCTGAAACAATTGTAGAGTTGTGGATAAATTCTTTCGTTGAAACTTTTTGTTTTATTTTAATATATTAGAAATTTTATTTTTAAATTTGAAAAAGCAACCATATTCATAATAATTGAGCTATATTCAATTTAAATCATACACTTTCCATTTTTATTTTACATTATGTGTATGCAAGTAAATGAGATTTAAATATTTAAAGACGCTGAATTTTCAGGGACTGATTCAAGTAAAAGTGTTAAATTTAGTTAAGAAAGAAAACCTGTAAGTGCAAACGGTAATGTAATGTTATTTGTAAGTAATCGAAAGAACGTTGTTTGGGTAGCTTAAAGAACTTTCTCGTATTTCCACAGGACATGCGATACTGTACACAGCGTTTTAGCGCCATTTTCCATCCTTGTATATTGGTTTGTACAGGACTTTTTCACAACTAGATTTCTCCAGTTAATCCTATCGTTAATGAACAACTTTTTCCTTTGAGAAAACTCACAGAAAGACAAAGAAAAGTTTACTTTGTCCTTGTTTATAGCAGAGTGCAAGTTAAAGTTGAAACATCTAGTCTTTATTAGTATTTCTATCTATTTCATTTTGCCTACGAGTCGTCATAACTTAGACAGTTCAATCTTATTTATATGTAAGTAGAAATTATAATATATAAGTTTTATTAAAAAAGTTTATTCTCTCCTGAGTCGGTATTGAATGAAAGGGAAAGCAATTTTACGAATCGGCTTTGTTTTAAATTTCCTTATAGTATAGATGTGTTTGTTTCTTTAAGGGTAAGTTTACGACAAAGAGCGACGTCTGGTCTTTCGCCGTAACCCTCTGGGAAATTCTTACTTTCGCAAGAGAGCAGCCGTTCGAAGAATTCAACGACGAAAGGATTATTGAGATTGCCACCTGTTATTACCGAGACAACGGAAAATACGTAAGTGAAAAACAACAAATCCTTTATTATTAAGGTCCGGAATCAAAGGTCTCCCTCATCTCATTAAATAAATTCCAAACTCGTCGCTTCTCTTCGTAAAATATTTTAACAAGAAAATTCACTTATATACAAGGGAATTAATTTTTTATGAAAATTAAATTGTTTATTTCAACTTGGGTCTATTATTGTACTCGACAATGAGTTTGTCCTGGACTCAAAAAAGTTCACGTAATCTCAAAAACCTTACATATTATTGTATATAGTTGCGAGATGTCGCAATGAGTTTGTCCTGGACTCAAAAAAGTTCACGTAATCTCAAAAACCTTACATATTATTGTACATAGTTGCGAGATGCCACAATGAGTTTGTCCTGGACTCAAAAAAGTTCACGTAATCTCAAAAACCTTACATATTATTGTACATAGTTGCGAGATGTCGCAATGAGCTTGTCCTGGACTCAAAAAGGTTCACGTAATCTCATAAACCTTACATATTATGTTCCAAGAATGTTAACAAAAATAAGCACCAACCCGAGAAGAATTAACAGATCCGGAGGGATGTTGAAGCGTTATCTTTATATATCGTAGAAAATCTCTAACCACATTTTTTAATCTCGACAGGTTTGTCAAAAGGTTCGTTAATATGTGAGGATCTTTGTGGAACTGACAATAACGGCTCGTGATGAAGTTTCTGCAAATGTTTTATTTTTTAAATTAGCTTCTCTCCATATAAGTATTTACAATCTTTTCATGTGAACAAAATTATAAACTAAATCCGTTGTCACTATCATAGTTTATATTTACTAATGGTTAGTATGATAAATAACTAAACAAATGTGCGTTAATTGGCTGGGTTGAATGCAGCTCACAGATCCTTTTAAACTGACGGCTTTATGTTAGCAAGTGGCGGGGAAGAGAGGAGCAGTGCTGGTTTCCGAAGTTGTGCGCAGAACTGCCTTGTGAGTTCCAGTTTAATAATGAAAAGGGTATTGATACGTACTCGAACAAAGGCCCAAACAATTTATTTTCACAGAACGACTGGAAAAATCGATTTTGTAGAGGCATATTAGCGCCAGGTGTGGTGTAGATACACTACAAATATCTTTTTGTTTAGCAGCTTTACAGCTCTGCAGCACCCATGCACAGCAGCCCCTGACCCTTTATATATCCCTAAATCTTCCCGAGAAGTAACAAAAATAATGACAGATGAGTTTCTGCTGGTTATTAAGGAATAAAAACACTAAACATGTAGATTTTATATTCAAAAAAGAAAGAAGGCATTAAAATCCTTTTTCATCTAAATTTTAAGGATCACAAATTCCACATTCCTACACAGTAGGCAAAATGTACAGAAAACCATATCCCACGACCGGTTTCGATCTATCGGGTCTCATCAGGTAGGCGCTGGCAGAAAGGCTTTTACAAGCTATATAATAAGTATAAATACGGAATCAATAGAAACAACTACTCCGAGGGCTAATACCCCTACCGGCATTAAATTACACTGTTGATTCTGATGGATTCTTAGACGAAGTTATAACATATTTAAAAAAGAAAGAAGGCATTAAAATCCTTTTTCGTCTAAATTTCAAGGATCATTTCGAATGCGTCCTGCACAGTAGGCACAACGTACGGAAAGTCATATCTCACGACCATATCGGGTCTCATCAGGGGGGGCTGGCAGAAAGGCCTTTACAAGCTATATAATAAATATAAATATGGAATCAACAGTAGATTTTCACAAATTTTATTAAATCATATAACATATTTCGCCAAACATTGGCTTCGTGAGACATGCGAGTATTTACTACTGATTCGTTACATGATTTAATAAAATTTGTTGAAATCTACTTGTTTGGTGTCTTTATTCCTTGGATTATGGATTTTTTTCAAGTAAAGGTCGAAACTATTAATTTTTCAAAGATTCTGTTAAAACGTGTCTCCATTTGTGATCTTTCTACTCCTCTTGAAATTATAATGTAGTTAACAATTACACATTGAAACAATTAACTTCTTAGAACAATATTGTTGCAATTAATTGGTTGCGAATTTTTACTTTTAGCTTAGGATTATCTGAAACTTTGTCCATAAAAGAAAAATTCCTTTTCAGTGATCGGTTAAATAAAAAATGTCCTTTAAATTTGAAATACAGTAATTCATTCCGCTCCCTTTTTCTTTAAATTAGATGAATAATTGCCCTTCAAACTCAGTCGTCTTTATAACAAGAAAAACGTACCAACAGGGACTTTTCTTGGCGGAAAAATCGTTCGGAATTCTTTATTGTGGATAATTTAGGCAACAGTTGCGGTGAACCGCTATTCCCTAAAGTTTCAGGTCAACGAGATGATTTATTACTGCATCCACACACATACATACGACATACGTACATACATATATAGTATACCCGTAGCACCTGCTACATACAACGGTATGGAGTTCCTGTTCACTATGACGGGAAGGTGTTTGTATACTAACGAACTTGTACACGTATAATTAATTTTCCCTTTGATTAGAATGGCTAAATTGATGCCTCCAGGATCCGGGTATCGAACAATATGTTCAATGTCTCATAGGCGTACATTTTCATATTCGAAAACAATAAATAAACTTTCATTATTGCTACTTTAGTCACAAAACAAAACACCAAAAAAGAAAACAAAACAAACATGTGAAGAGATGAATGTACATTGTTACGTGTTAACCAAGTGTCAATAATTAACAAAATATCAAATTAAATACTTGGCTTATGTTTTCACTAAAGTTTTTAACAAAAAAAACAACAGCATAACATTTTTTCCGGCATAGTAGAATAAAGATTCGGGAAAATGGCCAAAGGCCATTTCCAAAAATATATTACAGCAGTAATAAGGGTGTAATTAAACTAAGAAGCTGTTTATTGTTGTACATACAAGAATTATTAAGTTGACAAGTAATTAAATCACAATTATATCCTAAAAAATACTAATAATCCAAAAAAAAGATGGTAATAAACTCCTTTTTTGTCTAATTGTAAAGGATCACAGATCCCACATTTGGAACGTGTACTACACAGTAGGCACAGCGCACCGAAAGGCATACACCACGACCGGTTTCCACCTATCGGGTGTCATCAGGTGGGCGCTGGCGGAAAGACTTTTACAAGCCATATAATAAATGTAAATATGGAATCAACAGAAAAAACTACTCCGACGGCTAATACCCCTACCGGCATTCATTCAATGCCAGTTTGGTATTAGCCCTCGGAGTAGTTATTTCTGTTGATTACGTATTAAACTTTTTTCTAACTTACTTCGTCCTTAATTGTACCATATAATCTACAATTCAGTTTTTGAACGCAAATAATAATGTGCCGGATCATTTATGTACACAGTATTTTTTAAGCAAAAAAAGAAAGCATTAAAATCTATTTTCATCTAAATATTTACATGTATCATATAGCCTGTAAAGGCCTTTCTGCCAGCGTCCATCTGATGAGACCCGATAGGTCCAAACCGGTCGTGGAATATTGCTTTCGGTGCGCTGTGCCTACTGTATAGGACGCGTTCCAAATGTGGGATCTGTGATCCTTTATAATTAGACGAAAAATGGTTTTATTACCTTCTTTTTCTGGATTGTTATCTTTGTCTAATAATCGTTCGGAATCAACAGTGTAATTCAATGCCGGTAAGGGTATTAACCCTCGGAGTAGTTCTTTCTGTAGATTCCATGTTTATATTTAAAATGGTAATAAATGAATTCTAAGAGAGAGTAAACATAGGTAGTAATTGTTTAACAACAGACTTTAACGTAAAACATCTTGATTTGTGTACTAATTTTTATTATAATCCCGGTATGTTTTAAAAAGTGATCTATTTACTTGGTGGACTCGTGTTATGACAATCGTCAAAATTATTTCAAAGATAATAAATTTAAATATATTATAAATTCTCTCCCTAAACTGCAAGGTACGCTCATGGATTTGGTTGTCAATAATGTCTATTGTATGGTTGAAAATTGAATTAATGTCGTTGTCAATATTGACCACCTACACATTTTTGTACAGAATTTACTTCCGGCGCCCCGTGGATCATCGAAGGAAATCTACGACTTGATGTGTGAATGTTGGAATCGAAACGATTCGGACAGGCCAACATTTCAAGAAATACATTTATTTTTACAAAGGAAAAATTTGGGCTACGACCCCGACCTGCATTAGAATAACGTCATCTAATTATTATTATGACAATAATTGTTATCTAGCATGTGATACTAGCTAAGTCGTAAGGAATTAGACTAATACTAAACAATATTAGAAATACGCAATTGTTTATTTTTACGATCTCTCATAAGTTTACGATTTTTCACAGATTAATAAAATTGCGTTATCACCGACTAACCAGTAGATTTTAAATGACCAACAGAATGGTTACAAGTTTCCTAAATTTTCTTCTTTTTTTGTACTATTTTCAAACCTGTGTGGTTGGCAGTAGCTAATAATAGTGAAACAATCGCAATCAGGGGACAACAATATACTTTGATTTATTTTCTCGTTTATTTACGTGGCGCAGTTATTCGATCTGTGAAAAATCCTTATTGATAAGTATTTAAACGCATTATGGAAATTGTCGATTTTAACTCGCTGTTGCCTACTAGATTTCCTATAAAAAGTTTAAAATGTAATAATAAAGTGTAATTTTTAATATTTGTTGCAAATTGTTGCATGTACAATATTGATAAATGTAGTTGGTTAAGGAATATTAATAATGACGTTATTTTTTTCGTGCATTCTAGAAGGAACAATATTTAAAAATAATAATAACTAAACCTAAAGATGCCTAATTATTCTAAAATTAATTTTTATAAATTGTATGTAATTGTAACATTTATAGAAGCGAATACAGAAAACGTTTCTGTAATTATTAGAGTTGAATTGGTTATTAATTATTAATTAATTAAACTAATGGCATTGTTTTAATTTAAGTATCTTGTTAGCACTTACTAAAATAAAAACAGTGTTCAATAAATTATACCTAATAGACTAAGTGCAATTTTTAAGATCCAATTTTTTTATTATGACATACCAATATGTAAAAATAAATTAGTTATTTGTTGCATTCTTAATAATTGTGAATGTTTGTTTTGATTTAATTTCAATAATTTATATTAAATGAATTAAATGTGCCTTTATTGTATTGAACATTTCCAAAATATTAATAATAAGATCCTTGAAGTACTAAATAACGAGAATTGTATTATAAACAAAATGAGACACGCGAAACAAACGGCTTTTTTTAACTAGTTTCTAATTAGTTCATGAGAAATTTACTAAAAAAAATGTACCTATATTAGGATGCAAGCTTTATGTACTATGTGCTGTATAGTGAAGATTTTTTCATATTCTATTATTGTTAATATTTGTTTGTAAAACTTTGTATAATAAACACATTTTTCGACCAATGTTTCACTTTATTTCTGTACTTATATTAATATTCATATTTTCTAATTTAAATTACACTAATTATTATTAATTAAATTAATATTATAGCTATTTTAAAAATGATTTCATGCAATTCAAGCAACTGCAAAATTGTCATAAAAAATATACAACTCACTGAAACGAAAATAAAATTTGAAAAAAAGTTACTGAACGTTATGAAATTCACAATTGATTTAAACTTTCAAACTTACGCTTGCGTACTAAATTAGGAAAGGACTAACTCAATCACTGCGAACACTTTTTGCTACTCTGATTACATAACATGCACAAATAAGTTAACGAAATGAGGAATAAAAATGATTGATTGTATTTTTAAATTTGGTTTACTGATAAAATTGAAACAAAAACAGGGACATTCAGAAATGTTCTTCTTGATCATGATCACCGCGATTTGCTTGCCACCACCGTTGAACTAAAATAAAAAAAAGTAGGTAGAGCATTTAGTTGCCTAATAGAAAAGTTTTTACTGTAAATAGATAATTATTTCTGGATTCAATTACTTAACCATTGATGAGATAGGATGAGACAATAATTTAGTAACCATTTTGTTGATATAAATATTTTGAAGCAGTCTACGCACTATCAATGACTTAACAATTTAAATATTGAATATTTAAGCTTACTAAACATTCTCTAATTTATAATAACAAAATCAACGAATTCCGAATTCATTTATGCTCCATATAGTTTGATAAATATGGACAGATTCGCCTGCTTTCTCACACGACTTAATAAAGTGGAAATTGTGTATAATACCACGAATTTATTGGATCGGGAATCGACTAGCCGTGGGCAGTGGTAGCAAATCGACCATGATGAGTCTGATCAAGAATTACTCTTTTTGTAATTGTTTAATCTTTTTAGTTTTTATGAGGTTCTTGTTTAAAATTGTAAATTCTTCCAAAACCGAATTTGAAATAAAATCCATCAATTTTACCCCCAATTCCGATAACTTCTTTGAGACCGTCAATAAGAACCAATGATTGTAAAGTAAGAAATATGAGAAGGTCTTACGGTAGTTTCCTGAACTTACAAGATAACCCAGAGTTTAAACAGAAATCTAATTTTCTGAAAATAATGTAAGTTAATGATTTTAGTGTACAAGGTGATGAGATAATTCATGACATGAGACTAATAAAAAAATTAAAATGTCTTTGATGTGACACAACTGTACGCAAAATTATGGACTTAGTCGTTAAGTATCGTTAATTTTCAAGACAAAATAGTATCGCAAATGTTTGACGATGTACACAGGAAATAATTTATCTGGTGAACGGAACGTTCCAATTTCCACAAAGATCAATATTGGAAGTAGTTTAAAGTCGAAACTTGTAATAATTTATTGGACTTAGTGTGCAAGAGTAAATTTCTTCAATGTAGCGAGTGTTCACACAGAGATGGGATTCGGCAGTTCGAAGTTTAATTTACGACCCGAACTGTTCGGTTTATATTAATGTCAGTTTCTCACAGAACGCTGCGCGATCTACCGTGTTCCAACACCTGGGCCCATGCAGACGCTGATGTAGCAGCTTTTCTTCTAACTTCAGGATGGATCCAATCACTAAATACTATTCATATCATCCAGCGATTAAAAGAAATGATGCAAACGATATCTGTTTCTAATTAAACTTAAACTAAAGTAAATATAAATATAAATATGGAATCAACAGAAACAACTACTCATTGCACCGGTTTCGACTTATCTATCCATATTTATATTTATATTTATATTTATAAAATAGCCTGTAAAGCTCTTTCTGCCAGCGCCCACCTGATGAGACCCGATAGGTCGAAACCGGTCGTGGGATATGGATTTCGGTTCGTTGTGCCTACTTGGTAGGACGTGTTCTAAATGTGAGATCTTTGATCTTCATATTTAGATGAATAAGGATTTTAATTCCTTCTTTTTTGAATAAGTCACTATAATTCTTAGTTACCTTTGTTTGGTTTGTAAACAGCGATCTTTATGGTGGTGGTGGTGGTGGTGGTGGTTTTGTGGTCTACTTTGCAATGATTTATACATGTTTAATGCCATTTAAGAATATCAACTTGAGAAACTTACCCCACAGCGAACGTAATAGGAACTTATAACTAACAGAATCTGTAGACATTTTCCACTAATTGTAAGTTCGTTATGTCTCATTCTGAAAATATGGTTCCTGGGTTGAAAGACAGAGTAAGGAAGACGATAAATTCAATTAACCATCAAATTGTACAAAGGTTCAATGTACATCAACGATAAACAGAAGGCACAGGCACAAATAGAATGAATGGCAAATTATGCACGAGTCTAGCCACTCCAACCGTTACAGGCAATGTAACTTAAATCCTAGTACTTCTAATTGTCATTATTACGAGGGTAAATTAAATATAAACGGTAATTTTGTAAAATAAATTTATTGATTAATAAACTTTCTACGGAGGAGTGGGGAATGTATCGAGTCAAGTTCTGTTTGGTTGTTTACTAAATTTAATTTTGCATCTTTGGCTTTCTTAATTTCTAAATTTTCTCTCCTCCCGTATTGGTGGTAAGTAGCAAGTGTAAATTAAAAGCCACACTTTCTAAACTTTAGTATTAAGTAAATACTCTTGATAATGGTAGTATCTACCGAAACAATTGTCTAGTAGACTAATAAATTGGTGTAAACATTACTTTGTTTTATTTCTTAATAAGCTATTAATTAATGGTACACACAAACTAAACAATTAACGTTATTCAATGTAGTCACCTCCGTACTCTACACACTTTTGCCACCGATTTGGAAGCTTGAACATTCCTTCTTCATAAAAAGTTTGAGGACCAGTTGTCAGTCAATTGCGCACATAAATCTCTAATTCTTCATTGCCTTCAAATCTTTTGCCTCTATGTGATTCTTTTAAGTTCGCGAACAAAAAACAATAACAGGGTGACAAGTCAGGGCTATAAGGAGAATTATAGAGACTCGAGGGTTTCCCAGCCCATTTCTTTCAATTTATTCCTTGTCAAAACTGCGGTATGTGGTCTGGAGTCTGGCGTTGTCATGAAGGAGGATGACGACTCGAATGTGGGGATGAGCGAGCCCCGTCGTTTGCTTCAATACGTGATTTTTATCGACTGTAACAAAAACAAAGTGATCGTGAAGAAAATGAATGAGTAAAAGTCCCCTTGAGTCAAGGAAAATAGTCGCAAGCACATTTCCGGTTGAGAGACGGGTTTTGGCTATGATAGGGCAGTCTTCATACTTTCTTCGCCACTCTTTACTCGCCATGATTCGGGAGTGTGGTGAGTAATGGTGGACCCACCTCACAAGTGAAGATACGCCTCAAAAAAAACTTCCCTTCTGACCTGTTTTTGATTTTAAAATAAAGCAACAACAACCATGGAACCCAGCGAGCACTAATTTTTCTAAAGTCAAGTGCATCAGTGATGATGGAGTGAACACTCATACACACATAGCTGATACCCACTTCTGTTGAGATTTGTTCAATACGAGTAGTTAACCGGCGATCATCTTCAACAAGCTATCGAACAGAACGGATGTTGCTTGTTGTCATTTGTAAGACTTGCTCTAGGGCGTCGACCATGACATGATCATTTCATTTTCGACACGTTCTCGCCCATCCCTGAATGCTCTGACCTACGAATACACTCGATTCTGAGACAATGTAGCATCCCCAAATTATGTAAACTGTGCCTTTAAGCGAGTGAAATTTTCCGATGGTGTAACGCCTTCATTGGTTAAAAACTTGTGCAACAGACGAAGGTCATGACTGTACTGCGGAGAGAACCGAGCGCCGCTGCTACCTAAGGCGGTTTCTCCCTCCTTATAAACCAAACAGCACTCGAGCATCGAATCCTATAGATCGGAATTACGTGATAAGCTAAATAGTAAAATTACCGTTTATATTTGATCTCCCTCGCAATTTGTTTGCAAGTCCTAAGTATGAACCGGTTCAATTTCCTTTTAATTTTTAATATTTTTTTAGTCAAAAATTATTTATTATTAAATATAGATATTAAGAAGTGATAATAAATAGAAGTATATTATCCATGATTGTTATTTTTAAAATAAAATTAATGTAACATTGTCAAGTTTTGTTTTTTAAGAATTTTAGTTTTAAAATGAAAAACGAACTTGTCGACTACTTCTGTCGGTAATGAAACACTTTTCAGCTTAAAACATTGTTTCAGGAAAGTAAGAAAATCATGTAAGAATTCTAATTAAGTATTTTACTAAAGACAAACAGGAAACCAAGAGTTATTTGCTTATTTGATGTCAAAGCCCTGTCCAAGACCAAGACTGACAGCGCCGTTTTATTAATCTTTGTTCTCTTTCTACAGTTTTGCTATTAATTACGTTGAAGCAGCTTTTAGATGTAAGAACTTGTTAAAACTGCTTTTAACATTTTTTAAAACTTTACGCTGTAGGATATTGAACATAATCCTTTAATAATAATTTATTTCGTTGTCAACACCATAAAGTTGAAAATTAATTTTAATCTTCTTTAATATTATTGTTGTTTCATGTCGACGTGTATCTCTTCGTGTATTGTTTCTACATTCCTTTCGAAGGACCACTCTATCAAAAGGAAAGTCGTTTTCTTATAACATTTTATTAGCATTAATATAAACTCAAAAAGGATATAATTGTTTTACATAACACAACTTAAATTTGCTTTTCAAGTTCTTAATAACTATTGTCATAATGATCGTTCATGTTCTCACAAGAGTCTGTCTCTGTTCAATGCCTGTTCGATTCAGCCGTTATCCACCCAAACCACCCCTTCCTTTCAGCCAGACCTTGTAGGAAGGATCCAGCCCCCACAATCGTTATGAAAAATGTCAGGTCATTATTTTGTCATCAAGTTTCTATATTTTAATTCAACAAAAATTAAAACCTGTCAAGTATATAATACCACGCTGAATATTTATAAAAACAGTAAGGTAATATTTAAGAAACTTGAAACTTAAAAATAAGGAAATGTTTCAGCCTAAATTAAAACAAAATTGGAGCTCATTATAATCAGGCGTTTATAAATATTTTTTTGTGTATTATCTATCCAAAAAAGAATAAGTATAAAATAAGATAAATTCTATTTGCTAAAACATTTTATATTTTATAATTTTTGAGTGTTAACTATTGAAAAATTATTTATTACTCTAAGTAAATCAAGGAAGAAAATGCTTTTTTAATGTTTCAAATAAGTAACTACAGTAACACAATTTGTAAGAACTTAATCGTTTAGGTAAGAACACTTTCTCTGTTAATAAATGTAATATATGTAGATTATTAGTAAATAATAAACAAACACAACCGATTATGAATAAAAGTGGTGTGTACAAAATTAACTGTTTATATTGTAATGCATTTTATTTAGGCCAAACTGGAAAAAAATTGGGAATAAGGATAAAAGAGCATGTCAAAGACATTAATGAAAATAAAAACGCTGCTTTCAGTACCCACTCTATAGAAAATAACCATAATATAGATTTAGACAATATTCAATTATTACACCAAGAAAAGAAAGGTAAACGTCTCAATATACTTGAAGAATATGAAATTAAGAAAGCAATTAAGCGGAAAGATAATATCATGAATTTACAATCGGATTTTAAGAATAATCTAATATTAGACAGATATTTAGGCCTTTCCAAATTGCAAGATAAGGTCTCTGTTCTTTTTAAGTTCAGAACACTGAAAGTTAACTAAGTACTTACTTGTAATTGCACAAATTCAAATAGAGTTTGGATAATGCTAGAGTCGAAAGTTATTACAAGTCAATTTTGGCAGTTTAAAGACAAGTGGCTGTTCCAAAATATTAAAGCTCTGTAATTAAGAGACAGAGCAACTAAAGTTAGTGGAATAGTTTAGAAATTACTTTGCCCCGGTTGTTCATTTACAAGATTGATGCATGTGTTTTTGGGTGAGTTTGAACAAGTAATTTCAACGTCTATTTCTACGACACGAAAACAACCCTTCCACAAAAGAAGATTAAGAACCCAGTTTGACTACGAACAGAGATACTCAAATAATTAGAGGTACGGATGAGTACCGAGTGACTTGTAGTGTGAATAATATAAAAAAATAGATTAAAACGCCTTATAACACTACAAACAATTTTATTCGTACAACCAAATGTATACATTTTGACTACGAAGTAGTCATTTTCAATGGTAATAATAAACTAAGATTAAGAAAAGATTATACCTAAATTTATTCTAAAAACTACCTGTAACTTATTGAAGACTATTGAACAGGGGGTTGTTGGTGAACGGCAGGTCAAAATTCTTCAAAGAATCCCTGAATTTATGAACGTAAATACACTCGTAAACTTTTAGGACGATGTACTTCTGACAAGATTTTAATAGTTCAATATTAAGGTGTAAACTATGTCAAGTGTTTAAGGCATGTTATGCAACTGCTGATTTTTCGGAATTGTTCTTTTTTAGATGGTACAGATGTTCTTTTAAACGAATGGTTAGATTTCTCTTAGTTAAGCCTATGTAAACTTTATCACACTCTAAACAATTAATTTTATAAATTCCTGACATTAAAGTTTTGTTTTCTTTGTCTTTTGGATTTCCAAGGACACCACCCAATTTTAATTTTGGATTACTAAAAACCGGTTCTATTTCTATTTTTTTACAAAGTATTTTTATATGTCTATTAAACTCAGTATGATAATTGAATTTATGCCTTATTTTATTCTCTTTTGTTTTATCTAAAGTTGTATTGTCTTTCACAAGTTTTTGTTTTTGTTGTTTTGAAAAGAGATACTCAATCTTGAACACTCTCAAGGGCTACAACTCAAATGTGTACTGTATTGTTAAATTTCTTATCAGATATGTATTAACTCTACATAAGTGCCACTATTCTATTCATACTCTCCAACTTCTTTATAGTAAAACCAAGGGGATGTCAAACGTATTTTCGTAATTAAAATAAATAAACTTGCATGCATGTAGAAACCTATTTGGTGAACGATTAATACAGAGCAGCGTGGTCTAATGGTTTAAAAAATAGCTTAGCACTCGGAAGGTCAACGGTTAGATTCCGGGTGCGTCGATACTGGTCCCAGTTTTCGGTGTTTTTTTTAGATCATTTAGGCAATTTTTGGGAAAGCAATGTTTTACAAAAAAGATAGTCTCCCACGCTACTTAGAACAACACTGAAGAGGTCCTTCCGCCCTACGCCCTCCGGCAGAACAGTATGGGTGTAGGAGGAGAACTGTTGCCCATCTACTAGAATTAGCAGCTGGTGGAGATGGAAAATCCAAACGTTTTTTTTCTGAGAATTATCATAACTATCTTTAATTACTGATGAGAACCAATAAGCTAGAAATTGCGACCAACACCTGGTGGTCTCGATAATTTTCTAACAAAGAACTTAATTTTCTTTATTAAATATTTTCAGTAGGTACTTTTAATAAATTATCGAAATTTCATATTAATGAGACTAATACTTGTATACATAAAAAAAAATTAATACAAAAACCGCAAGGGTGTCTAAGAAATACTAAATAAGCAAAATAAAGAAATTGTCATATTAAAGGTACTTTTCACCTTTATCTATACGTAATAAATTGACATAATAAAACGCAAATTTCCTATTTTCTCATTACTCTTCTTAATTCATTTGAACAGTTTTCTGAAATTGTCGTCTGCTGTAAATGTTTCGGTATGACATTTTCACTACTTCCTATTTTTAAAAACTAAACACGTTTTTCTTAATCAATGTCCATTAGAATAGCATTGATAAGGTCACCAATTTTAACTGTGGGTATCAATTAGCTAGAGACGGGTTTTGGCTTTGACAGCCAAAAAGGCAGCCTTCATCGTTTCTTCGCCACTCCTTACTCCCGATTTTTGATTCGGAAGTGTGGTGGTGGACCCACATCTCATCTCAAGTGACGATACGCCTCAAAAAACCTCCCCTTCTTGTTGAAATCGATTTAGAAGTCTTTTACTGGTCTCCGACCTAACCTATTTTTAATTTTCGGTCAACAAGCTTGGAACCCAGCGAGCACTAATTTTTCTAATGCCAAATCCATCAGCGGCGATGGATTGAACACTCCCATAGCTAATACCCACTTCTGATGAGATTTGTTCAATAGTTAACCGGCTGATGTTGATCGTCAGCAAGCTCTCGAACACCACGGATGTGAGACATGAGACATGAGACATTGTTCTTTGGCGTCGATCATGACTTTAATTTTCGACACGTTCTCGCCCTTCCCTGAATTCTCTGACCCACGTCATTGATACACTCGATTCTGAGACAGTGTAGCATCCCCAAACTGTACCATCAAACGAGTGAAAATGTCCGATGGTTTAACGCCTTCATTGATTAAAAACTTTATGATCATGCTTTATGAAACAGACGAAGGTACCTTGCGATCTGGCATGGCGGTACTGCGGACAGAACCGAGCGCAGCTGCTACCTAAGCCGGTTTCCCCCTCCTCATACACCAAACAACACTCGAACAGCTAATCTTCTAGATCGGAATTACGTGCTAAGGTAAATAGTAGAATTACCTTTTATATTTGATTTACCCTCGTGAAGTGATGATGACAGTTTTAGTCATTTCATTTCCATATAAACCCCTGGTCTATGCTTTTGTAAAGAGAAAACATTATCTGAAATTCTGAATTAAAAATTAAATTACTCCTATTAATTAGGTAATTAATTAATAAAGTCAGACTAAGTTTTGAAATTGTTTTAGATGAGCTTTGGCTATTTTTCAGAAGATGTGCTAAAGAGTATTATCCAATTTACCAGTTTTGGGCTTTCCATATAAATTTCACGTGCTTGTTAACTCTGCGAAGGACATAGGGGTAAAAGAATTCATTAATCATCTCGCTTTATCTTTGCTCCTTTCGTTTAAAATTTTTAGATTGTTCTGTCCAGCACAGTGAACATTGAAAAAGGACCAATTATTTACGAGCCCCTTCGTAATTGGTTACAACATGGATTATTAACTAGTACTGGTGAGCTACATTAATCTTAATTATAAACATAACTGCGAAATGTTATTGGAAAATAATCATCAAACTTTACTTTTAATTTTTATCAAAAATTTAGAACGTTTAAGGTAAAAAATGGAAAAATACACGTAATATTTTAACACAACCTTTTATTTCAATATTATTACCGAATTTACTGATATACTTTTGAAAGTAAGTAAGTAATTTGAGTAGGAATATCTAAAAGCAGCAATTTCAGAAATTACCCTCAAATCCGTTGCAAAAATGTGACTTGTTCAGTAACATAAAATTTAGAACAGATGTAATGCTAAAATTGGTTTTCATACCTCCAGGAAATGAAGAAAAATTAATTGTATCTATTTCAGAAACTGCCGTGGGCATTAAATTACAAGATGTAGTTGATAATCTAAGTAAATACGTACAAAGCGTTACCAAAACAATTTTATTATTTACTGGATAAAATCAGACATTTCCTACTTATAATTATCAATTTCTTCGGTACTCAAAAGTGTATTAATACTTATTCTTTCCCCGATAATATTAAAAAATAATAATTAAGGGTTAACTTGAAGGTAATTCAGTAACTTCCGAAGAAGCCACAAGGTGGCAAAACAATTATTAATGAAACAATAAAGATGGGAAATTATAAACAGAATGATTCGTACATTTCTGCATCCAAATCCTATATAACATATACACCAACTATAAGCAGCGTGAATGAACGGATTGAATTGAAATCGGCATGGATTTTCAAAATTCGTTATGAATGAGAGAGTGAATGAAGTGAGAGTAGTAACAATGATCAACAAAGGTGGAAAAGAGCTTTGTGTGACAATTCGGGATTTGCTGAAAATGAAAAATAGCGAGATAGACGAAAGTCGACACTTTTATGTTTGAGGTTTATAGATAACACATATGCAGCATCCTGCATTTGTTAGTAACTGTTCGTAGGTATGATACAGGATATAGGGTGACCAATAGCTCCAATGAATTGTTTTTCCGATTCTGTACGTTGATTTTGTCTTCTCAAGAAGTGTGTCTCTGGAATTTTCTTCGAGTTATTGTTATTGTTGTAATCCAAGGAATTTTCTTTTCCAGATGTTTCATCGTGTCTCGCTAACAGCATTCTCAGAGTTCATTTGATATTGGACTTGAAATTGAATAGTGTGTTGCATCCAACTATATCAGCCAACTGACTATTAACGATGGTATTAGAAGAAACGACGAAACGCCCGGAAAAGCAAAATTCCATAGACCATCGCAAAATAGCCCGAACAAGATCCTAATAAGAACTATGGTATTAAGAAGTCTCTTTAATTATTAGGTTGAGCAGTAATTTTTTAAATAAAACAAAATTTCCTTCTGTAATTCTTGTCTATGCCACGTCAGTCCAATATGCGGTTCAAAATATTTGTATTTAATATTATACAAACTGAAATGTAGAAAAATAATGTTTTAATATAAATATTTAAAGGTTGTTGAAAAACATGAAATATTCCTGCTACTTATACTATTCTTGAGCCCCTTTTAATTTATACTGCCCTATCTTTTAAATGTCTTTAGAGAATTTATAAGTACATATAACTGTTTTATATCTACATCAATCTGCTGTAATATATTACAGATTACCGAAAAGCTTCAGGAAGCTAACTGTTATTCTTTTGATACTATTTTGAATACATCACGATCTGCTCTTCCAGGATCTTCCAAGAAACGTTTGATTTTCAGATGTATTCATATTTCATTCAACTTCACAAGCCACTTCTCCTTTCCTTCTATGTACGATACTTTAAAATTCTAGCGCGATTTCTTAGAATTGCTAAAGGAATATTTCAAAAAAAAACATACCTTTTCATTACAATTTCATTAGTGCTCAAATATGTTATATAATGTTGAAAATTTAACTGACGAATATTCCTTACCACCTACATGTACAGGGTTATTTAAACTGAGTGGTACATTAGACGTTTTAGGAAAATCAAGCGTGTTAGAGATTAATATAAAATCAAAATTATTCAAAAAATAAAACATCCGAATGTATTAAAAGAGGATAAAAAACGAAATCGAATGACAAAATAAAATAAACAAAATATAATAAATAACGCTTTTAAATGTTTCAGATGTATATTAGAAAAACTCTACATATGTTTCGGTGGATAATACCTTTATCAAGAGTACATTATAAGATAATACTATAATTTAAAACATGTTCAGGTCTTATATATCTACGGAGGGTTATTACTATGGGAAATACCCAAATACAGGTCTAATAAAGGGGTTTGTTTAAAGTCTAACTGGTCGTTTGTTATATTTAATTTTTGAAGTAATGCTCTCTTTATTTCCAATTGTTCTAGTAATGTTAATCTAGTGCCTTTGTTTTCTGAATGTAATAGTTTTAAATTGTCTATATTTAAAGTATGATTGAAGTCTAAACAATGTGCGCTGATGCCTGTGGATGTTGTAATGATTACAACCCTATAATCGTAGACAATATCTTAAAAAAGACGAAACGAAACTGAATTGTGAAAGAAATATATGCTGGATCCAATAAAGCAACCACTCATTATAACTTAATTAATTATTGTGGAAAATTTAGTAACAAAATATGTAATAGCCTTAATAAACTAGATATAAGCACTGTGTCTGTCAATAAATGTAACATTGGGAAAATATTAGTCAATAACAAACCAAAAAACTGCATGTACAAAAAGAGTGGAGTTTACAAAATAAATTGTAAGGATTGCGATGCTTTCTATATAGGGCAGACGGGCAGGAATTTAGAGACTAGAACAAAAGAACATGTTAAAAGTATAGAAAACTTAAAAAGATCCACAGGCATCAGCGCACATTGTTTAGACTTCAATCATAATTTAAATATAGACAATTTAAAACTATTACATTCAGAAAACAAAGGCACTAGATTAACATTACTAGAACAATTGGAAAAATTAAATATAACAAACGACCAGTTAGACTTTAAACAAACCCCTTTATTAGACCTGTATTTGGGTATTTCCCATAGTAATAACCCTCCGTAGATATATAAGACCTGAACATGTTTTAAATTATAGTATTATCTTATAATGTACTCTTGATAAAGGTGTTATCCACCGAAACATATGTAGAGTTTTTCTAATATACATCTGAAACATTTAAAAGCGTTATTTATTATATTTTGTTTATTTCATAATGTTTCATAATTCAGTCACCGACCAAACCATTTCTCTGACAAAATAAAATGTGGTAGATGCCATTTGAAAAAATGAAATTATTCGTGTTTGAAGTTTTTAAACTTTAGTTCTTTTTTCTGAACGTTCTGTATAAATTACGAAGCTTAATTTTGACATGACGTTCGCTCTATGACTTAACCTTAATTAGTCAAAATTTCAACTCTCTAACTTCTTTTTTATGGATGTTAAATTTTTTTACAGTTTTGGTTGCATTAGCGATTATTTTTATAAATTACATTATCTCAGAAACTATTCATAGTAGTCATACAAGTTGGTCACCAAAGTCACTTGAAAATTTTATGCTTCAAAGGAATTCGTCGTAAAAAATATACTATTTTACTTAAAATAACTAAGTTGTCATCAACTTCCGATATAATCGGAAGTAGCAAACAATTGAAATTATTTTAGATAAAAATATCATCCTTGCTAACCCCTAGTTCTAAATTTCCAAATCTCTAACACGTATAATAATGTGTCAACATCTATCTAATGAACACTGCATAGTGTGATCGGCATATTAATTATGACAGACCGCTGTATACCGTGAACAAACTAAACTTTCGGTTAGAGAAACGAACGTTCATTATAAATATGGAATCAACAGAAACAACTACTCCAGGGGCTTATACTTCTACCGTTATAACATTTTGCACTTACAGGATTTTCCACGAAATATTCTTTACGCGCAGTAAGAATTTCAACTTATTCCGCCTCTGCAATTCAGTTTATAGTGCACAAATATTATTGAGATAAGAATATTATCGCGACTGATTCAGGGTCAGAAACATTACGCAGGTCAGTGTATTTTGTGTAATTATATTTCAGAATTACTGAATTTGAATTAATATTAATGGTTTTTATTAAACAAAGTCAATTTTTGTAGTAACAAAAGTAATAGATCGATTCCGCTAATACAACCAGGGGAAGTACCAAATTTATTGCGGATTTACAGGAATTGTAGTAACACAACAGCAACGATGATATTTTGATTATCCAAAAGAAGAAGGAATTAAAATTCTTCTTCATCTAAATATTATGGATCAAAGATCCCACATTTGGAACGCGTCCCACCAAGCAGGCGCTACGAACCGAAAGCCAAATTCCTAAACCAGTTGTGGGATTAGCCCTCGGAGTAGTTCTTTCTGTTGATTCCGTATTTATATTTATATTTATAATATAGCCTGTAAAAGCCTTTTTGCCAGCGCCCACCTGATGAGACCCGATAGGTCGAAACCGGTCGTGGGTATGGCTTTCGGTACGCTGTGCCTACTGTGTAGGACACGTTCGAGATCTGTGATCCTTAAAATTTAGACGAAAAAGAATTTTAATGCCTTCTTTTTTGAATAATAAATATATTACCGTTACTGTTGTGTTACTACAAGTCCTGTAAATCCGCAATATATTTGGTACTTCCCCTGGTTGTATTAGCTGAATCATTCTATTACTTACTTCTGTCACTACAAAAATTGACTTTCTTTAATAAAAACCATTATTATTATATTCAAAAAAGAAGGAATTAATATCTTTATTCGTCTAAATATTAAGATTAAAGATCTTACATATGGAAACGCATCCTACCAAGTAGGCACAACGAACCGAAAGCCATATCCCACGACCGGTTTCGACCTATCGGGTCTCATCAGGTGGACGCTGGCAGAAAGGCCTTTACAGGCTATATATAAATATAAATATGGAATCAACAGGAACAACTAGGGGTATTAGCCCCCGGAATAGTTGTTTCTGTTGATTCCATATTTACATTATTATTAATTTAAACTTAGTAATTCTGAAATATAATTACACAAAATAGATTGACTTGCGTAATGTTTCTGACCCTGAATCAGTCGCAACGATATTATTATCTGAATAATGTTTGTGCACTATAAACTGAATTGCAGAGGCGGAATACGTTAAAATTCTTACTGAAAAATGCTGTAAGTGGAAAATGTTTTAAAAATGAATACTTTTTATAGTAAACAGAAATTGGGGTAATGAGGAGCAGAAGAAGACCTGGATTAGGTTAGTGCTTGAAAAGAGTTAGGGATGTAGGATGGTCTTGTTTTCGGGAAATGCGAAGATTTGCTCTGGTTAGGATGGATGGGAGGTCAGGTCAGATCGTCAGATAATATGACGTATTACAATATTTTTTGAATAGTTTTAAACTAATCATGAACGTACCCATACCAAATCGAAAAGTAAAAATTTCTCGCACGTACGGTCCTGTCCACTGCTTAGGTATTCACATGACACAGAAGTAAAGTCTCTCTATTGATAGTAATAATAAATAATAGCTGTGATGACTTTATAAATGTATTTCCTTACATTCTGCGTGAAAAAGTGATACTTATTTAGTAAAAGTGATACACTGGACATAAATATGCTGAATTTTGATTTTAAAATTCTCCTGTATCCAGCAATTCTCGTCGGGTTTTGGTACCTTTACAAGAAAATTTCTAGAAAAGTGAAGGATTACAGGATTATACTTTTAATACCAGGGCCACGACCGTTATTTGTTTTTGGGAATTTGTTTACCTTCTTGGACAGTCCAGGTAATTATTCCTGGATATCACACATTATACAAATATTATACTTTAAAATTTCGTCTTACCTCCTGTTTTAAAACGATTTAAACTCAATTTATTAATTTCTTAAAAGGTATCATGCATAAAAGAGACTTTTTAGAATTTAGAATTTTTGTTTCTTCTATTTGAGCTATAATTTTAACACAAACAATGATAAAACGAAAATGTGACAAAGCAGATGTTTAGTTACCAATGCAAACATCATTTTAATTAGTTAGATTGCAGTAACTACCATTTTGCAATAAAGTTCGCAGGTACTTCTTATTAGTTAACGTACAATTACAATCAAAAACCCATTAGAAAAGCAATAACTTCAAGATGGTGGGTTTACCCATGATAATTTACTTTTTGAATCACTTTCGTCATTTAACAAAGAAATATTTGTATGTCTTGTGTCACGGGGAATATCGAAAGAGAATATAAATTACCAATTAAACTCTTTACCTTCATAAAAAGGTAATACTTATAACATATCGATTTATAAGAAAACTTTTAATAACAACACAACAAGAAACA
Organism: Agrilus biguttatus; assembly: GCA_963921985.1. NCBI lineage: Eukaryota > Metazoa > Arthropoda > Insecta > Coleoptera > Buprestidae > Agrilus > Agrilus biguttatus. The sequence goes on along the minus strand of OY998121.1, from coordinate 6,074,501 downwards.
TAAGGAACAAACTACAATCTAACCGTATCAGTTGCATACAGATTGTTGATAATTGTTGCTACATATATAAAATATAAACTCTTCATACTTATCGCATTGATTTGTCTCTGTAATTGACAACAGTACGTATCTATATATATGTACATTATAGTTTTATATAAGTGTAACGGCTAAATGTGAAAATTTTGTGATGTTTTCTGTTTATCGAATACTTTTTAATTCGATAATTCTTATCGGTTTTGCGTACATAAGCTGGATAGTCTACAACAGAATTAAACGCATAATAATTATTAGAAAAATACCGGGTCCTCGTTCTCTTTACGTATTCGGAAATTTGTTTGAACTTCTGGATTCTCCTGGTAAGTCTTCACGATAAAAATGAACAAAAACGCTCAGAATAATTTAATAATATCAATTATATAAATTGTAGTATTGTAACGTAAAATGTTGTTCAATTCACTCTAACCCTAGGAATTTTTCAAAAACGAAGGAATTAAAATCCTTATTCGTCTAAATATTAAGATTAAAGATCTCACATTTGGAAACGCGTCCTACCAAGTAGGCACAACGAACCGAAAGCCATATCCCACCAACGGTTTCGACCTATCGGGTCTCATCAGGTGGACGCAGGCAGAAAGGCCTTTACAGGCTATATTATAAATATAAATATAAATATGGAATCAACAGGAACAACTAGGGGTATTAGCCCCCGGAATAGTTGTTTCTGTTGATTCCATATTTACATTATTATTAATTTAAACTTAGTAATTCTGAAATATAATTACACAAAATAGATTGACTTGCGTAATGTTTCTGACCCTGAATCAGTCGCAATGATATTATTATCTGCATAATGTTTGTGCACTATAAACTGAATTGCAGAGGCGGAATAAGTTACAATTCTTACTGTGCGCAAAGATTAATTCGTGGAAAAATGCTGTAAGTGGAAAATGTTCTAAGAATGAATACTTTTTATAGTAAACAGAAATTGGGATAAAGAGGAGCAGAAGAAGACCTGGATTAGGTTAGTGTTTGAAAAGAGTTAGGGATGTAGGATGGTCTTGTTTTCGGGAAATGCGAAGATTTGCTCTGGTTAGGATGGATGGGAGGTCAGGTCAGATCGTCAGATAATATGACGTATTACAATATTTTTTGAATAGTTTTAAATTAATCATGAACGTACCCATACCAAATCGAAAAGTAAAAATTTCTCGCACGTACGGTCCTGTCCACTGCTTAGGTATTCACATGACACAGAAGTAAAGTCTCTCTATTGATAGTAATAATAAATAATAGTTGTGATGACTTTATAAATGTAACATATTCAAAAAAGAAGGAATTAAAATCCTTATTCGTCTAAATATTAAGATCAAAGATCTTACATTTGGAACGCGTCCTACCAAGTAGGCACAGCGAACCGAAAGCCATATCCCACGACCGGTTTCGACCTATTCTTTTTTGAACATGTTATATCTTCGTCTAAGAATCCATCGGAATCAACAGTGTAATTCAATGCCGGTAGGGGCATTAGCCCTCGAAGTAGTTGTTTCTGTTGATTCCATATTTATATTAAAGGAATTTTTATTTTTTTCCTAATAATTAATGATTAAACATATTGCATTGAATTTAATATACCTACTCATCACGATCTGTTTACTTTTCGTTTGTATACATATATTCAAAAGACCTCCGGGTCGCAGAAGATGTTAATTGAGAGTAGCACATTTTTTACTTCATAATGAATGGGACAGGTCGACAAATTGTATTTGTATAACTTATAGAAATATTCTCAACTAGAATATTTTTAATATAAAGAAAATAAAAAAGTCTGCTTTGTAAAGTTTAGAAAAGGGCTTTATTGACTCTACAATTGTTTCGGCATATTATGACTTTATTAAGAGTACTTAGACAATACCAGAGTTTAGAAAAAAAACGTTTTTGTGTTTCATTATCACCAACTGCTCGTGCTGGTTAGCGGGCATCCCTCCGACCTACACTGTGGGTGGGTAGTGTGGTTAGGGAAAGAAAGATGAGACGGACGAAATAACGTCAGAAGAGAAGTGAAAGGTTGTCTGTGGAATATTACTGCCCCAGCATTTGCCTAAATGATCCAAGGAAACCACAGAAAACTTGGACCAGAGCAGCCGGGCCCGTGTTCGAACCGGTGACCTCCCAAATGCTAAGCAATGATCTAGAGCACTAGACCACGCCGCTCGTTTAGAATTTAATAGGGCGCAAAGTCTTAAATAAATACTATGCAAACAATAATATACCTACCTATAAATAACATAGTATATATTATTGACGGAAACCCCTAAATATGTGTCTATAAATATATTTTTCTTAAAATCTGAGTGTACATTGGTAATGTTTTCTTATCGCTTAGTTGATCTCAATTGAGTCAATAAATAAAGCTCTTTTTAAAACATTACAAAGCAATTTTTTTAATTTCCTTTATATAATTAAAAATGTTTCATAATTTCCTTACCGTACAATCATTACAAGAATGTTTTTATTTTAGAAAATATTTGGTTGAAATTAAGAAAGTATGGAAAAGAATTTTATCCAATTTACAAGATTTTTTCATTCCATTTGACAGCTGTTAATTTAGTGTCGCCGGAAGATATTGAAGTAAGGAATGGCCAAGTTCTAAATAATATTGAAAATATTTGTATTAGGTACCAACGAAGTTAAAATTAAAATTTGTTTTTTAGATGGTTTTATCTAGTTCAGTTAATATAGAAAAAGGCTTTTCGTATTTTATGATTCATAACTGGCTAGAGACAGGTCTCTTAACAAGTACAGGTAAGGCCTTTTTTAATATGTTCTTGGCCAATTTTTCGATACCACGAGATTATGATTTCGAATTTATTCGTTTTCATTAGTACACCATAAGTAGTTCCAAGCAAGTAAAATAATTAATATCAAGTAAGTCACAGTATAACGCCATCTGTAAATAATTTCATAATCTTTGACAAGTAGAAACTTTTGTTTGACCTTGTTAAATGTTTATGCAGCAATATATAGATAATAAAACACAAGTGAGTTACAGAAAGTTTTTATTGATACCACAATAACATTATTTCGACATCAATGTCTTCTTCAGGTGGTGAAGTAATCTAAACTTAAACTAATTACAAGTCGACTTAAATACTAAATTATAAGGTTGGGGGTGAAAAGTTTAAATGTTTAGTACAGGAGAATTGTTCAAATTTGTTTGGTCATTTAAAATTAATTATAATTTATTTAGTTTATTTATTTCCATAGTTTCTAGTTAAGTTCAATTTTATACCTTTAGCTTCAGTATGTAGTATATTAAAGTTATCATTAAAGTTGTGTGAGTTAGCATAAGTAGACTGATCATTTTTGTTTTCAAAACATTTCTTGTGTTCTTTTATATGATCTTTAAAAGCTCTTCGAGTCTGTCCAATGTAATATTTGTTGCAACTATTGCAATCTAACTTATAAATTCCAGATTTATTTTCTTTTTTAATGGAGTCTTTGTTGTTTTTGAATGATACGAATGAGTCCTTATAATTTAGTATTTAAGTCGACATGTACTTAGTTTATGTTTAGACTATTTCACCACCTGAAGAAGACATAGTATGTCGAAATAATATTATTGTGGTATCAGTAAAAACTTTCTGTAACTCATCTGTGTTTTATTAAATGTGATTAAGGAATTACAATATTTGAAGACTTCATCGATTCAATACAAAGATGGCGATATAATGTGACATACTTGATATTTGGACTATCAAAGATCATCTGCATTTCTTAGGTCAAAAATGGCAAACTCGAAGAAAAATATTAACTCCAGCCTTTCATTTTAACATTTTGAGATCGTTTTCTAACGTTTTCGCCAGAGAAACTGAAGAATTAGTTAAAGAATTGGATTTAGAATGTTCCAAACCATTCACCAACGTGGTTCCCTTAATTTACAAATGCACCTTAAAGGCTATAGCAGGTAAACAATTAAAAGAAATAACTATTCATTAACATTGGCTATTGAAGATCAGTTTTCATACATGCAATTTAGTTTAACTCTTAACATAAATTGAGAATATTAGATAATTACATTACATATTTAGCATTTAAGAAGGTATTTACCTGAATATAAGGGTGCAATTTGCCACTCTTACAACACACAACAGATCTGTAGATTTAACTTCTCAACTGTCCGCTTTAGTTACATAATTTAAAAAAAATACCTGTGAAGCATCCAGTTATATTTAAATTTGTATGAATTTCAGAAGACTGAACCTACAATATCGACCCTGTACCTGTTATTTATTTAATAATTTCAGCACCCACTGTTATATAGTAATCTAGATATTCAAATTAAAAAAAAAAGAGTTGGTAGTATTGAACTTTACCACGCATTATAGTAATATACCATTAGAAAGTACTAAATAATATAATTACTTCAAACTTTCAGAAACAGCAATGGGCACCAAGATGAATATGGACAATCAAGATGAAAAAGAATACATAAAAAATATACATAGGTACAACATTTTTAAGCAATGTCAATAAACTAATAATTGACTTACATAAAAAAACCGCTTCTCAAAAGTAAATCTAGACTTTTAAAATTGACAAAAAATCAGACTTAGTCCCATTGCTGCCCGCGCCTTGAAAATATTGCATTTCTGCCCGCTAGATTGAAAAAGAGATTATACAGTACCATTGCTGCCCGCATCCGTATTTGTTTGATAATAATAATAATTTAATAAGTATATATTTTTACATGCAAATAAATACAGAATTTATGTGACATTTTGATACATCTAGAAAGGCGTAGAGGTATTACACACAAGGCGAAAACCCAGGGCTTCGTTAAAAATATTTTATTTATATTTGCATTCAGGAGATGATATTGAACATTTGATGTTTCATAGTTTCAACCAGATTTTCGCGGTTTAAAATATTATATATGTGTAAATCCATTTTAAAAAATTAAAAAGTTGTTTTTTTGTAGGTAAATATATATTTTTACATACTATATTATACGAAGTCTCATAATCTTAATTAGCCTAGCTATCCATTGAACAATAAAATCGGAATTGTAACTTTATATTACGGATGTATTTAGCGATTGTTCCATAGTAATAATGGCGTTAGTAAATGTGCTAATGCTGCAGTAATTTTTACATGGTTTCTTACTTCGTCCGGTATGTAGATGATAATCCCAATTCTTGGATTTTTCGCCATAAGCACTGTTTGAAATGATGTATTAGGAAGTACTTCTCTGCAGGCCAAAAATGTAGATAGTTCAAAATCAATTTTCAAATATTTTAGACTAAACGTTGGTATTTTTTTTATTTGGTAATAATGCATATATAGCCGAACGCACATTCGTGTAATTTTCTGTGTTCTTCAGATCGACGTGAAGAGTGTAAAGTTGATCGAAAAAATTAGAACAACTTTCGAATGTTCCGTAACCTTCTAACCCCAAGCACTTTCAACCAACTCAATTATAGCGGGCAGCAATGCCACCAACATTAATAGACATAAAGGTCGGCGGGCAGCATATCCACAACTTTAAGTAAAATATTTTCGCGGGCAGCAATGGGACGGGCAGCAATGGGACATTCCCAAAAATCATAAGGAAGATTTTAGGAAAATTATCTTCTGAGGAGAATTGTAATTGTAGCAGAATATCAACTTCCTTCCAAATTCCTTAAAGAATTTTATCAATGTGACAAATTCATTTTTTCTCCAATAAAAACTACAACCACAAACATGGTCCTCATTTTTAGGATGGGAAAGGTTACCACGCATAGGCTCTTAAGACCATGGCTTTTCCCTACGATTTTCTACTCTTTAACTGAGTTTTACAGGATGGAACGGGATGCTGTGAAAGGTCTTCACAACTTTACTATGAAAGTAATAAGGAAGCGACTAAAACAATTTAGGTTAGCTTCTCAAATGACAAAAGAAGAACAACTAGAAGAAAGCTATGGTGCTAAAAAACGGTTAGCAATGCTTGATCTTCTTATAAAAACAATGGTTGAAAACGGCGACATAGATGAACATGGTATCCGTGAAGAAGTTGACACTTTTATGTTTGAAGTAATTAAAACAAATAAAATACCGCAACAAGTACCAATGTCAATGTATTATAATTAAAACTTATTTTTCTCAAATTTGAAAGAAGTTTAGTCAGTTTTTACATTGCTAGTAATTCAATTTCATTTACTCACTGTATTCTATCGTAATTACTTTAGTTTTTGTCTGCAGGGTCATGATACGACTGCTACATCACTCTGCTTTTCTTTAATGCTGTTGGCATGTCATCAAGAAATACAGGTTTGTTTACCTCAGTATATTTCATACCCTCCAAAAACCCTAAAGGAATATATGCTACAGATTATTGGAACTGTATTGTAAAATTCTATATCTTTATCAGGAAAGAATTCGAGATGAAGTCCTGGAAGTATTTGGTAATGCAAATAATGAAGTAACATTTAACGACTTGCTAGGATTATCCTACATGGAGATGTTTATTAAAGAATCTCTGAGGTTATATCCAAGTGTACCATTCATAAGCAGAAAATTAGTTGAACCTATGACTACAGCATCAGGTTACTTTCTACCAAAAGACACAGAAGTGAACATTCACATTATGGATCTTCACTTGAATGAAGAACTCTGGCCTGATCCTTACAGATTTGATCCCGACAGATTTTTGCCGGAGGCTACAAAGTATCGACACCCTTTCGCTTATATTCCGTTTAGCGCAGGACCAAGAAACTGCATAGGTATTATTTAACAATTTACATTGATTTATATATTAAAAAAAAAACTTTTTTATCAGGCCAAAAATACGCAATGTTGGAAATGAAAGCTATACTTGCTGGGGTAGTACGACGTTTCCGTTTGACGCCTGTTGATACCCCCGACAGCCTTATACATATTGTAGACTTAGTGAATAGGACAAAAAATGAAATCAGAGTTAAATTTGAAAGGCTCTAGTACTAGTTATAATTTTGGTGTTCTTGTGTTATGATTTTTGTTTTTATTATGGTTCTTGTGTGATTAATAGTATAATTATAGTTATTTCTCCAATTATTATAATAGTACTTATATAAAAATAAAATAAAGTACGACATACCAATATTAACAGAAGTTCTCTCTTGAGAATGACTCGAAAGGGTCGAAACAATATTGTAGAGAAGGCTAATTAAAACCTTGTGTTTCTGTTGACATCGTTTTTTTAAATATTTCATAATGTCCCACAAGGAGTGCAATATGAACTCTTTTAATAGTATACCAATGCTCAAATGTGTAATTTGCTGAAGTTCGGGGTTTTAGAATTACATCCCCAATCATTTCGGAATTTTCTATACTTTGGGTTCTTTTCCGGAAGAGAAAGAAACAATAATTGCACGCTCGGTTTAAACAACTGTATTGACAACCATTTATTAATACAACATGTAAACGAACAAAATGATACTATAGTCTGACAAATAAATAGAAAAATGAGTCATCATGCTGAACAAGTTAAAAGTTCCAGTGGCGTAGTCTACCAAATTATATTTAAGGAGGATAATTGATTACAATTTCTATTTTTGTCTGTCTTTCAAATAAATGCACATGTAGCCGTCTAGAGAATTTTTTTAAGAACTGTCACTACAACTGTCATTACTACTACTGTCATAGACACTTGGTCGAATTATCATTGTATCAAGAACAGCATCAGTCTGAAAATCTAACTGCCACATATTTTGTTCTTGCTTTAAAATATGCTTAAAAGTATTTTTGCCAATTTAAAGGCAAAACTTGGTCTACAAGAACATCTAGTATTTTAAATGTATTATGTGTCGTGCCACATATCCCTTTACTTGCGCCCATATTAGCTCTATGGGATTGAGGTTACAGTGGCAAGGAGGTAATCTAAGAACAGTAATACCTCGTCTGCGAGCCATTCCATCTACAACATACTGCACCTAATTTGGCCGATGTTGCTTTACTAAGGAAACAAATTCCGTTTTGATGGCGTTATTGTGAAACGGTATTGATTTTTCTTGAAGCCATTGTTGAATTTCGGCCTTCCGGTTTACTGTAGTGGGAATTGCCTCACTTCTACGACTGTGGTAGGGGTCATTATCCTTTACAATAATGGAATTATCCTCCACACGTTGAAGAACACGATCTGTGTTCATGTCCTCGTGATAATCGACAGTTTTTCTTTGATAAAAATATTAGGCTACTGTCTTGAAGCAAACCACTATCACTACCTATATGGGTCACAATCAATCGTTGTCCTTTTCCCGTTGAACCTCGGAAAACGGTTGATATGCCATCCAAAATAGCTTGTCGACTACTTTTAACTGTGGTACCCGTCCACACTTTTTCGACGGTATGTCCAGAGTTTGCACACGTCTCATCCAAGTAATATATTTTGCGGTTTTGCTGGCGGTACTCCGCAATTGTATTATAAATTCTATAATTTGTTGAAGAAGACAGCTTCATCATATTTTCGCATAAGCTAAGTGCTTCCGTCTGGTTCATTGTCTTTTCTAGAGATTGAAAAACGTTTAAAGCAAGTTCTTTAGGTTTCTAATTCTAAATCTTAAATCTTTTTGAAGCAGGACTTCTTAGGCCACTTGCACTGGGCTGAGGTTCCATATTGATAAACAATATATTTTGTGTAACATATGTTACTGTTACCAAGCGATAGGAATACTTGCCGGTTTTTGTCAATTTACCTACCCAATTTTTTACATTTTCAAGAATAACTCAAATAAAAATCCAATAAAAAGTCACAAAATATATAACAATAACAACAACCAATAAACGCACTCGTACACTGTTTTTGGTAGAAACGCACTACCCTACATAAAATGTATTTGTGATGGTAGCACGCACACCATGCATTGTCTTATGTAACTGAACAAAATTCCATCACGGAGGGTAGATCGATATAAACGCAATATTGAATACACTTAAAAACAAAATGAATAGTAAGAGTCTAGAATACATATTATACAAAGTATTTACAAGTGGATGGCTTAATCATAACTAACACTAAAAGAATACAAACTGAAAAACCTAAACCACGAACTTGATTCAATGGTTACCTGCCACCCTGTAGTGGTCCAATGATTAGAACAGATTCAAAAAAGGTAAACGCCCACAAAAGTTAAAAACTAAATTATGAAAAAGTCAAAAATGAGTTCAACGGTGGCGAATTTCTGGGAACCGGAACATTTACAAAATTACCGACAATCTTTACAGGTGTTGCATGCTGAGTGAAGTCAACAAAAGACCACGATAGCTCTTCGCAACAAGGGGTAATAAATACCAAAACGGATTTACAAATATTGGAGCCAATTTCATCAGATGTTGAAAGACTTTAAGACTAGTTCATGCACACAACTCTTAAAGATAGAACTATAACAAATTAATCTATAAATACAAATGTACAGTTTGTCACAAACCGGAAAGCGACAATGTTTCTGCAACATACACCGTAACTACTCCACAGTCGGCAACGCTACTGAAACCTTGTTTGATTTGCAAATGTATTCTACGACAGTGGAACAAGTAGGTAACATAGTACATCATGCAGCTGACCAATTACGACTATAAGCGTTCCACTTTAATATAGCAACGCTTCTTGTTTCAATACTGCAGAGATATGCACTACCCTTATCAACAATCTTACTTGGCGTATTAATCTGTAAATCTCTACAGTTATATGATCACAATTTTGCTGATGACTTATTTCTATATTTCTTTGCCAGACTTTAGTCGAAATAATGTTATTACAATCGATTGCTGCTGGCCAGGAACACACTCATTGTAGGACTCCAACGATACTTACGACGTACCCTCTCCAATTGCTCCACACAGATCAACTCCCAGCGATAGTCACCCCTCTACTGGCATAAAAAAAAACCACTTCAAATTATATAACCAGTTTAAATGTCTTTCCCCAACTTAAAAGGGCGCTATTGAAGTTAGTAAGGAAATGGAGAGATATATTTTTAGGATCCCTTTTGAGACATGAACCTAGTTATATTACTTATTAGAGGCAAAAATAGGAGTAAATAGAGGCAGAGGAAGGTCTAGATTAGATTACTGTTCGATTTTAAACGTAGGTGATGAGTTACGAAAGCGTTAAAAAATATATAATTTATGAATTGGGACAAATGAATGAAAATAAATTTAAAAGCTTCCTGAGCAATAATACCCAACTGAAAGGATTGCAGAAGAATTTATAAAAGCTGTTTGATGGCTGCAAATAATGTAAACGTTTCGTCCACAGTATTTGGTGGTCGTGTGGCCAGGGCTTTACGTAGGTAGGAATATTTATTGCGTCCATTTCTATAACGTATTGAATAATTTGCTGCTTTATAAAAGGTTTTGACTCGTGTTATTTGTAGCTTCGGCATCGTACACATATTCGTAGTGTACTCTAGTGGCAGTGAATTTCGTTGTTTTTCCGGTCCACGTAGTAATATGCTTCAACCCTTTGCCCATGTCATGCTACGCGAAAATATATGCGATACGCCGAAGATTTGGACCCTTTACACGTACTCTCTTTAAATAGCGGGGACTGATACTTTGACACGTTTGTCGGAATTGAAAGGAGCCATTTGAATACCAATTCGCCGACCTATATCGTTCCAAACATCTCACAGACGACGTCGACAACGGCGCCGTCGACGCCTACCCTCATGTTGCCACTCAAAACCGAATGGAATTTTCAAATCGAATATTTCGACACCGAGATAAAGGGACTAGCCGATATTATCATAAAGTTTTTCTGCCCATTCACTCTTAAGTATATTATGGATTTCTTCCTCCCTTTCAATCACATTATAACATATTATTATTATTATTATACATATACCAAATCTGCCAAAGAGACGATATGTATTCGGAACGAGCAACTGAGGAGCTGTAAACGAGCACTAGAAAAATGTTGGCTGTTTGGGACAATTTAGGATGATAAGATCCAGACTAAGAGGAGTTTATTCATTAGGATTTATGTACAGGATCATTAAGAAACCAGATCAGACGGAAACACGAAGGTGAAGATGAGCTTCAAGGGTTATCCGAAGCTTACTAATGAAGTATTTATGGGAGTTATGGTTATATCTGGGACTTATGCCTTTTTTATTTAGCTCTTTGTTTCCTATATTATGTCTGCTTAATTAATATTATTGTAGTCAACATCCTGCCGCAACCATCAGACATCGATTTCGAGTTATTCTACATTTATATAAAAAAAAACTTTTTTGTGTTTCATTCCCACCAGCTACTCGTGCTGGTGGGCGGGCAGACCCTCCGACCTACACTGTAGTGCAAAGCCGGAGAGAAGAGCGTAAGGCCTTCTTCAGCAACCTTTCAAAAATCGTAGGAATGGATGGATGGTGGAAAGATGAGACGGGCGAAATGAAGACAGAAGAGAAATGACAGATTATCTGTGGAATATTACTGCCCTAGCATTTACCTAAATGATCCAAGGAAACCACAGAAAACTTGGACCAGACCAGCCGGGCCCGGGTTCGAACTGGTGACCTCCCGAATGTTAATCAATGACCTAGAGCACTAGACCACGCCGCTCGGCACAATTATAATCGCGCCACAGGCAATTCAACCGACTTAGATTAATAAATAACAACACACTTGCAATAAGCGCCATCTGAAAGTTTAACGCTTATCAATAGACTCAGGATTATATAGGGACAAATAGTTGTAAATTGGAAAACACTAACCAAATATATAAAATAGCAATCCATCAATCCAATAAGAGTGTTTTGAGTCGTCGCCTTCTTAAACTGACTGTACTATGCTTATGATTAACAATATTTAAAAACTGACGCTATATGGACATTTGGCAATGTCGTTGGTGTATGGAATTGATTTTAAATCAGTAATACGCGGTAGTAGGTACATATTCAAACAATTTCGGATGCCGTCAATAAAAATTTGAACGGAGCAGTTTTTGCATTGGGTAACAACAACAACAGCAAATAACAAACAGTTGCATCAGCGGGACTGCTGCCAGACTGCAACGTGGATGTGTGTACATAGGTATATGGAGAATATGACTGTGGCTCTGTTTTGCCTCAGGTGGTACGAGCAATCAAAACAATACCGACGAAAACTAGAACGTAAAACATTTGTTTGTGCCATGGTTTCCACAAGGTGGCATTTTTCCATAAGTGCTTGCAGTGGCAGGCTTGGAAACGCAATATAAATGTAAATTTGAAAACAAAGAGAAAGATCGACGTAGCTAATGCACGTAGGATTGGATACAGACTGCTGTGGCATCGGGGACGCATTAGATTATTGTGTTTCTGTTATTGAAATTCTCAATTTTTAATATTTTGGAATATTACTTTACGAAACGTTGGGGAAACGATCGGCTGTGTTTGACTGAAATCATTCCAACCGAAAAAAGCATTAAACGAATATGTGGTTACTTTATTATTTAATATATACTTAGATAATTCACCACAATTGTTTCAATATAAACAAACATCCTCTACCAGTACTGGTTGCAGTTAATTTAATTTTAATCATTGGTAATTACATACTTGGAAATTTTTTTATAGAGATTAATTTTAATACATTAATGTGTAGAAATATTCTTCATCAAATGGTTTAATTATGGGAAATCCTCTAAGTCCTCTTTTAGCCGAAATATTCATGGATCACATAGAACGAAAAATATTTGATAAGTAAAAATTTTTTGTATTGGTATAGATACGTCGATGATGTATTAGCTTGTTTTATTGGAACTAAAAGACAACTTAATACTTTTACCGAATTTATTAACAATATACATAAAAATATAAAATTTACCATAGACGAGGAAATTTCTAATGGACTTACGTATTACTAAAATAAACAATAAGCATAATTTTCAAATTTTCCGCAAATCATCACATACTGACACCACTTTACACGCGAAATCTTCACATCCCATACAACATAAGTTAGCTGCTTATCACTCTATGCTCCATAGACTTGTTAACATTCCACTAGATCCAGAACATTACGAAGCAGAATTACATTTAATTAAACAGATAGCAGTTAACAATGGATATGATGCGTAACTTATAGATAAATTATTAAATAGGAAATTTTATAAAAAAGCCATGAACCTAATTTATCCGACCGTTACACAAACAAAACCCTTTTTCAAAACCTTAACTTTTATTGGCAAACCTTCGATCATTATAAAAAAATTTTTGAATAATTATAATATTAATATAGCTTTTAAAACAAATAATAATAAGTCGTTTTATTAAAAATAACAAAGGCAAAACCAAAAAAGATAATAAAAGTGGTGTTTACAAATTAATTTGTGGCTCCTGTAATAAATTCTATATTGGTGTTACTGGGAGAAATTTTAAAACTAAAATTTCAGAACATAGTAAATCCTTTATTGATAAAAAACTTAATTCAAATTACGCTTCCCATTTAATAGAAAATAATCACACCCCTAACTTTAATTATAATATATTACACGCCTGCGAAAATAGTTTAAAATTAATGTTATTAGAAGCTTGTGAGATTAATAAACAGAAATCGTCATCTTTATTATTAAATAAACAATTAGATGTACGTTAATTTTCCCCCCTTATTTAATTTAAAATTGTAATAATTTTTTGTTATTAAGTTTATATTTCCTATTTTAGTATTTTAAGTTTACTTTGTATATTTGATTTTTAATTTTTGTTATTTTATTATATTGCCATTCTTCTATTATCTCTCCACTACTGTATTCACTCTGTTTCATATATATATATGCAACTATTTGTTATATATATATATACCTGATCTCGATCTAATTTACCATTATAAACCTGAAGACCAAATGTTTCGGCATATGATGTCTTTATCAAGAGTACTACTATAATACTTTTTGAAACATATAGAAGCTACTTTTTGTTCTGAGTATTATTTTCATTATGTTTTATAAATTTCCGACTACCGAATCTTTAAATAATATTAATGTGAATTAATTTTTACCAACTACAGATTACCTAAACTTAATGAAGAAGAATTTCATTTTGTTTAACTACTCTGTTTAAAAAAAACCGATATGTATTATTTTTTATCTGTTTTGCTATCATTCTAGAAGAAAAGGGAAAACTGTTTGGGATCGAATGCACGCGGTAGAATAAGATTTAAGATATTTGCTTATCTGTATTCTTTCGATTCAGTACTTTTCTCGGTAAACAGCTTGAACAAAGTCTTTTTCTAAATTCATGCGTTGCCTATGTTTACCTTATATACACATATTATTTACGAAGCACTTTTACCATAAACTACAAACATATACCCTTTTATACACCCCTCTTTATGCGTCATCAAGAAATTCATAATAATGAATTTATTTCACAAATACATATATTTTTTTTATAACCGTCTGAACATCTGTACAATTTCATCGTATTGATAATGAATTGAAAGGAATGGTAGATACTATCTAAGTTTTTTTGTTCATCTTGATCGTAACAGCCAAAGGACATTGACAAAGTCAAATGTCTTTCTCTGTTCTCGTATCTAGAACTCGTCAACAACATCGTTATTAAGTGTCAGTTTTTTGCCAATGTTCGTCAAATGCCCTTTTAACGAATAAATAAGTCGTAGCCTGTGAATATCAGCAAAATCAGTAGGCACAGAACTTAAAAATCAAATTTAAAAAGAAGTATCAGATACAATAAAACGAACAAAATGGTAACAACAAAGATACATACGTTAAAAAAGAAAATATAAAAAGGAAAATAACTTACATTTCGATGAAGAACATATTTCTATTACAAATTAGGACAGTAGGCACTTTTTTCATAATAGAAAACAGCTTTTTATAAGTAACCACATGCGTAAAGTAAAAAATCTCAAAACTGCAACTAAACTACACGACTAAAAAAGCCGGACTTTAATGATCAGTAGATCCATGACATCCAAATCGTTTTTCGTGACATTTCTAACGTCGATAGTCGAGAGGACACGAAAGTTACTCCGATTGTCCACGGCCATCGATTTATTATTAATTCCTGAAGATTCGTTGAAGATATTTCAGAATCAGCCACTTTCAGCAATAAGTGAAACGTTAATTAAACAAATAAAGACTCACCCTAATTACCACTAACTAAATTTAAAATGAGCAGATACGTGTTTCGCCCACTTCACATCTGGGCATTATCAACGCGAGACTTAAAATTATGTCTATTTATAGGGGCGGTGGTTGAGGACCGGAAAGCTAGTGGAAAGTAGAAGAAGGGTTGGGAGGAAAACTTAAATACGTACAATGCCATTTGTAGTGTTAAAAAAAATGTTGTAGGCCTATGGAAAAGACAAGTAATAGCCAACGCAATCAAAACTACAATCGTTCGCCATTAATTTAACGTGCGACTTCAGGATACCAGAAAGATATCTTTCAAAACCTCACATACACTTTTCCTCAAGAAACATATATATTATATTTATTTGTTCACCACTCAATATTTTTATAAATACAATTCTTGCAGATGAGTATTGTCTTTATTCAAATGTGTGTGTTCGTTGAACAAAGCGATTCGTTAATAACACAAAGAATTGTACTTGAATCTTATTCAGGCTGTTAACTGCAACCAACCGAGTGTGTCAGTCAACCTTTCGCTTTAATATTGCATGGCGGAAGCGGCGGAAGGAGCATTTTGCTTGTATAATTGAATTTGTTTGCAAGTTCAGCAAACACAAGTGGCAGACATTTTAAGGTAGTCTGATTAATAACATAGTTTTGCACTTGAAATGCGCAACACTTAGCTTCTGTAAACAGGTATTTAATTAAAGATGAAAAAAAAAAACATACGGCATCAAAATTAGTTCACGTTTCATTGTTTATGGCCTGAATGCAACAGGTACCTTTTGTAATGACAGTAAATAGAATTGCATTCGAATGTACGTATTCAAAATCCTATCAATGTTGGCATATTGCGTATGGACTAATTAGTCAACGACATACGGCACGTAGTATGTCTTTCTATGTGCCTCATTTTAAAATAGATGAAGAAATGGGAACGCACTGTCATTATCATCATTATCACAAGGTCGCCAGTCCAAAGATTGGTTGAATACAAACCACCACTCTTTTCTATCCTACTATAAATGAAAAGAAGCGTGGTGTTGCTGCACAAAGCGGCGTGGTCTAGTGCTCTAGATCATTGCTTAGCATTCAGGAGGTCACCGGTTCGAACCCGCAGCCGGAGCCGGGTCCTAGTTTTCTGTGCTTTCCTTGGATAACTTAGGAAAATGCTGGGGTAGTAATGTTTCACAGATTATCTTTCACTTTTCTTCTGTCTTCTTTCGTCCGTCTCATCTTTCTCTCCCTAACCACACCACCCACCTATTCCCACGATTCCTGCAAGGAGGCTGAAGAGGGCCTTACGCCCTACCGTCTGGATTTGCACTACAGTGTAGGTCGGAGAGACTGCCCGCCCAGCAGCACGAGTAGCTGGTCGGAATGAAACAGCAATGTGGTCTAGTGCCCTAGATCATTGTCACCGGTTCTAACCCATGTCCGGCTGCTCTGGTCCAAGTTTTCTTTGGTTTTCTTGGATCATTTAGGCAAATACTGGTGCAGTAATATTCCACAGATAATCTTTCACTTATCTTCTGTCTTCATTTCGTCCATCCTACCTTTCTCTCCCTAACCACACCAACCACCTATTCCCACAATTCCTACAAGGAGACTGAAGAGGGCCTTACGCCCTATCCTCCGTCTTTGCACCGTAGTGTACGTCGGAGGGACTGCTCGCCCACTAGCACGAGTAGCTGGTGGGAATGAATCACAAAAAAATAGTTTAGTTTTTATGTTGCTGCTACTTTTTGGATTGGTTCGTACCGACTATGCAGATGACGCAAGCACGATCTCTCAATAATTTTACAGTATCAACGATTTTGCGAAAATTGTATGCTACAACATACTGAAGTGTAAAAGGAGATATATCAAAAGTGTAGGGTCGTATAAAATTGATGAAAATTTCCATGCTCTATCATTTCGTAACAAATACTCCAATTAAGCGTTTCAAGTATAATCGTGCTTGCCATAATATCTTTTATACGTACATGATAAAAAAATTCAAAGAATCATTACATTTCAGCGTGCCCTCATTTTTCCATATGTTTCAAAGCATGTTGTTCTAAAAAAAAGTACCAAGAAAAATATGTAAATAGATAAAATGTTAAACGTCATCGTTGATACTGAGCCACTCGTTTTTGAACTTGAGCTTATTGATGAAAAACAGAAAAAAGACCCGTCACACAAAAGATTAAATGACAGAAACTAATGAAAAGTCGTCTACCTATCCTACCTAGTGCCTTAGCCTGATTTAACTTCTTCAGGTACCCGCTATATAAATAATGATGATGATTTCAATACACCATAATAATGAAATTTTTGGAAAATTTTTGGTAGGTTTAAATTTAATACGAGATAATATGTAGTTGGTACAAATTAATTCAATAATTAATATAGTATTAATATATTTATTATTTTATTCAGAAAGAGAAAGCATTAAAATCCTTTTTCGTCTGAATTTAAGGATCACAGATCCCATATTTCGAACGCGTCCTACACAGTAGGCACAGCGTACCGAAACCCATATCCCAGGAACGGTTTCGACCTATCGGGTCTCATCAGGTGGGTGCTGGCAGAAAAGCCTTTACAGGCTATATGATAAATATAAATATAAATATAGAATCAACAGAAACAACTACCCCGAGGTCTAATCCCACCACCTGTTCAATATTTAGACGGACAAGGATTTTAATTGCTTCTTTTTTGGATATATTATCTTCCTCTATGAATCATTACGGTAGAGGTATAAGCCCTCGGAGTAGTTGTTTTTGTTGATTCCATATTTACATTTGTGTTTATCTTATATTCTGTTAAGTCCTTTCTGCCAGCGCCGATAGGTCAAAACCGGTCGTGGGATATGGCTTTCGGTACGCTGTGCCTACTATGTAGGACGCGTTCGAAATGTGGGATCTGTGATTCTTAAAATTTAGACGAAAAAGGATTTTAATGCCTTCTTGTTTTGAATAAGTTATATCTTCGTCTGAGGATCCATCGGAATCAACAGTGTAATTCAATGCCGGTAGGGGTATTAGCCCTGTTGATTCCATATTTATATTTATATGTATTTTGTAAATACAGTTCTTCGTTTCCTTTTGTGCTGACAGTTTCGTTCTGACGAGATAGCTGCGAAAATTTCTTGTGAATATTGCCAAAACTACATTGGAGAAACAAAGAGGCCTTTAGAAAATCGAATTAAAGAACATAAAACACACACCTTGAGAGGGGACACTACACGATCCGGCATAACAGAACATGCATGGACAAATCAACACAAAATACTTTGGGATGAAGCTATGATTCTCCACAGAGAAGAGCATTGGTTCCGACGAAAATTGAAAGAAGCAGCCTACATCTAACAACATTCTGCGTTTAGCCATCCAAGCATGGAAATAAACAACGTTTGGAAAACACTACTGAAGAAAATACCGGAACTTCAAGCAACTCAAGTGAAACAAAAAGTCACACCTTAGTGATTATCAAAACTGTATTTAGACCATGTAACCTTAGTTTGTAATTAGTTACCTGATGACAACTGGAGATACCATACCAGTCGAAACGTTGTAATTCTCAACAATAAAGACATGGAAGTTCGACAATCTATGTGTATTTTTAAGGTTAAACAGTTTTTATTTCTAAATATATGCAAGTACATAAAGTTTGCTTTGGTGATTCGAAAGTTTTAAAGAAATTTACCTACTTTTTCAGATTTGCGATATTTTTCTACCGTACTGCTTTCGGGGGCTGCTTCCGAAGCTATTCCGTCTTGAATATTTTCGCTCCAAGGCAACCGAGCAAATGCTCGGGTTATTTAAAGTTTTCAACCTTTGCAAGTTATCTTCGAAAAGTTTTCTGACTGAGTTTTGCTGGCAGTAGGTTATGATTACCAGGAACGAGGCAATGTTTGCTTTTAACTGCACTGGCTGTGCCGCCCTGCGCCAGAAAATTGAAGTTCCTCTTATAACAAACTGCTCTATACTTGTCTTCAACTAAGAAAATGAATTACCGCAATAACAAACCGAATAATAAGTAGTTAGCACAGTAGCATCCAACAGCAAAGTTTTACTCTGTTTTGTCTCTTATTTTTGTCCGGATTACGTGTCGACAACCACAGAAAATGTTGATTAATGTCATACATAATCTTACTTCATCGCTACACTTATAATAAACTCAGTGTCCATAGAATTATGATAACTTATCGGGCTTTTGGGTCGTGGTCTATAGGCTTTCTTCTTGCCTGACGTTTCGTCAGCGGCTGCGGCTGACATCTTCAGAAGCGTCGTTGGAATGGTCGTTGCAATAGTTGAATGAAACATTTCAACTCACTTATAATTTTAAGGTAACTCATACAACTACTTGAGTTTGGCTCTCCCAAATGATACTAGAATATAATGGTCAGGCAACAAAAGAGCCTATAGACCACGACCCAAAAGCCCGGTGAGTTATTATAATTCTATTGACGCCGGTCGTGAAAGCCTTCATACCACTATTAACTCAGTGTCCGTTGTAGAACAGTAGCTGTCATTCGATATTGAACAAGTTAAATTTAATTCGGTCTAGTAGTGTCTCGTAAGTACCTCATATAGTAAAATAGCAGCATAAAAGTATCAAATCAATAAATAGTCAACTGTGGATGCAACCTATTTCACGTGGCAATACCGTAGTCGAAATAAATGACTGATTCCAGTTATTTTGTTAGCAACTGTTGCTAACATCTTCAGTAGAAATTGCGTTGACAACATGGGCAGAGGTTTTTCGAGTTTAGACCTAATCGTTCATTTAGACATGTCCCATCAGTCCAAATTTTAATTCTGCTGGAGGCAAGATATAGTTTCGATAAATTACAGATCAAACTGAAGCTGCAAGGAAGTTGATTAATATCTCAAAAAATTAATAGTTAATGAAACATTTCAACTCAGTTATAATTTTAAGGTATCTCATACAACTACTTCAGTTTGGCTCTCTCAAATGATACTAGAATATGATCCTACACATCATTTCGAATTAATTCATTTACAACACAACAATTTTGACTGGAATCCAAATGATGAAATGAGCATGTACTGTAATGAAGAAAATAGTCATAGTTTGTAACATTCTAAGGTAGTTCATTCAACTAGTTGAATTCATCTCACCCAAATAAATTGTTTTTTAATTATAAATTACAGGACTTTTTGACTATAATGTACACGCTGAAATTGAAATGATTAGTTTAATTGAATACAAAGTTGTTATCTGTCATCTAAAAATGAAATATTTGAAGAATTTTTGCTATGGGTAACTTTTAAATATATTAATGCCATATTAATTAATTTGTACCCACTACAGATTACCTCAAATTATTGATTAAAAATTTGTTACTGCTGTCACGTCTTCGTCGGGATTTGAACCCGGGATCTTTGGCTTTATACGCCAGTGCTTTTGCCACTAAGCTACGAAAGGTGACAGACCGAGATAACAATTATCTAGTTGAGTTGTTCAATCAAAATCTAGCTCGACAGGGTGAGTTAGTTGCCTTGTAATATTATGGATTATGGTCGTGCCCTTAATTAGAGTAATCATGCTCATTTCATCGTCTGGGAAATGTGTTTTAAGTATATCAATGAACTCGAAGTAATGCGTGTTTCGGCACAAAAGACCGGTTACTTATTTCATGTAAATATTTTGTATTTTTAGCCGCAGTTAGTTATTTAGTACTGTTAAATAGGTTAGTGTTATTGTAGGTTATCAATTTAAGTAGGTAGGTAGAAGAAGACGATTTAAGGGGTTCGTTATAACAATGTATTATTATTGTATAGAATAGCAAGTAAGTTTGTTGCTTCTTTATAATTGTTTAAGTAAATTGTAACATTTGAAATTTCCAAAATTTACGTCAACCCAGGTCATTGTGTATATAGCACGTACATTATATATTTACAAACAGTTTAGATACTCTATTTAGGTAATCATCTAGCTATAGCTTCTTCCGTTCCAATTTGGAAGGTATACCAAAATAATATAAGAGCGAAATCTAAAATAAGACCAAACGGTCCTAAAATGGTCTAAGGGGGAGAGGTTTTAATCGGTAGGTCCGAGGACATCTTTCTAGGGAATCTGACACTACCTAGTGTGATGGGCGGCTGGGTGTCTTTCGAAAATTTCCTCTCCTCCACGGAAAACAAAAAGAAAAGATTCAACTCCGATTGTAGTTTTTAATGGTAAATAAATAATTGACATAATGTCTTTTTTTATTCGCTATAAATTTGATGGTCCTTCCAGTTTTATTCTATGTGGTACAAGCAGTACAACTTTGAGAATAACTTTTAATTATCTCATCAAATGAACAATGCGTATATCATAATCTACCATCGTTTGATTTGATGGTAGATAGATATGTAGAGATTTTTGCATTATTACATTTAAAAGTCAAAACAACTGAACAATAAGTAATTTATAAATGTTATGTTTCATATTGGAAAACAACAAAATATTCACTTCAAGGAACTTGAAGATTTGAATCTGTCGAAGTCAGAAAGTTATGAAACTCAATAAGAAGGAATTCCAACTAAACAAAATTTCCGATTTTGCTGCATCGGGAAAAACAAAGCTTCCCATGTTTTCTGTTTTTCACGGTTTGTTTACCAAATTACAGTAACTTCTCCAGAAATATTCATTAATCGCATCAGAATAAAATATAATTTTTAATTATAAATAAAAAACAAACTTGGAGTTTACCAATATTTAATGTTTCCACTATAATTATTTCAGCACACTGTGCCTTCTTCTGGTAGTGAAGTTATGTTGTTTTTTATTTATTTTTAAATATGGAGTTCAATTATTTATTTATTTATTTATTTATTATTTGCTGGTAACTTGTGTTCCTTATTTCAAACCAAGCCAAGAACTTATCTTAAATCCAACATCTTGGCGGATATATTTGTACATTTTTTATTCATATTCAAAAACCCGAGTTGAAACCACTCACACAAAAACTTCGAACTCTATATTATCATTTTCACCTTTGTTCATTTCATCAGCAAACATTTTAAACTCTCCTTCACCAGGATAGTGGACAGTGGATAGTAGCCCAATGAACGGATCACAACTCCCATTGCTTTGAGGTTATTTTACAATCATAATATTTATCTGATATATTAAATCCGAATAATTTTAAGATTTTTTTGATTAAACTTTTATTGAAATTTTGAGTAAATTGCTTTTTCAAAATTTCAATTATGACAGATCAGTTTATTATTAATCAGCTTCATCAATTCTATTTTTAATTTTTAATTGCCATTTTTGTTGCGATTTGATCCCATTTATTTTACTTAAATGTAACTATTTGTATTATGTAAATTTTCAAAGGATGGATAATATTAGTTATTAATAATACATTTCTCTTATAATTTGATTGTGGAATGGTGTACTCATATTGTTCAGTTATGTATATAGCAAGGTAACCTCTTGTAGATGTAAATTTCGATTTGGAGGAAGGACCGACCCACGGCCTGGCTTTGTAAGGACTTAATCCTGCCCGAAAATCCTTTTAATGCGAACAAATTGAAGTCGACGGAGACGCGGCATAAAACATTGCAGATTTCGTTGGGATCCCGCAGATTAAATCGTTAGTCCAGGTATCATGAAATATTGCGCGGATATTTGGTAATTGAGGTCTACTAGGAGCTCCGTTGCATTTTCTAAAGAAATATCACCTGTCTCAACTAATGCAATAAGCTATTCCAAACATTTGCACCGAACAACGTTTACTAATTTTATACGTCAGCAAACGAAATAATTAGCAAATTCCTTCTATTTCAAAATTAATTACTAAATCCTAACTCTCATACTTAACAATAACGAGAGAAAAAGGAGTCTAAAGTCATCATTAAAAGTCAAGAACACATTTATGTTGCCATTTCTTGTCCTATCCTGTCTATCCCTGCACCGTCCTGTCCGGCTCCGCCCTCTTCAACTCTGTCCTGTCATGTCCTGTCCTGTCTTGCCCTGCCCTGACCTATTCTACCCTGGCCTGTGTCATTTCTTGTCCTGTCCTGTCCTATGCTGTCTATCCCTGCACTGTCCTGCCCGGCTCCGCCCTTTTCTATCCTGACCCGTTATGTCATGTCCTGTCCTGCTCTGTCCTGCCTGCCCTATCCTGCCCTGTCATGTCCTGCTCTGCTTTTCCCTGTCTAACTTGTCTTATCATCTCCTACCCTTACCTTTTATGTCATATCCTGCCCTATCCTGTCTCGTCCTGTTCCGTCCCGTTACTTTCTGTCCCGTACCGTTTTGTCTTGACTCGAAAACTAAGACAATAACAATAACATGAATAATCATAGTAAAATTCGATGAAATATTCCTAAGACCTCAAATAAATAACTAATAATTCGAATTGTTTCTGCGGTAGGTTCATTGTGAAACATTTTGAACAATATACAAAAGTAAATAAAATAACGTACAATTTTTTACAGATTTAATATATGTCCTAACTAGTTTCGGTCACACGATAATTAACAAAAGATTAGAGTAAAATCTTATACTAAATTCTAAAAGCTAGTGTGACAATATATAAACTTAATCTTAATTGCCTAAAATGAGTGGGGAGTTTACAAAATCTAACTCCGTATGGTTATTGACTAAATTAAAATATTGGGACAGGGCGTTTTTAATCTCTAGGGCTTCTACGAGTGACATTTTTTGCTTTTTCTGATACCACTATGGAGTACAGTAACATTTATTAAGTCCAAGTGGTGATTAAATAAGACATAATGTTCTGAGAAGCCCGTTTTGGTGTCCTTTTTGTCTATACTTTTTACATGCTCAAACATTCTAACGTTAATTGCCCTACCACTTTGTCCAATATAGCAAGCATCGCAACTATTACAATGTATTTCATAAATGCCACTTTTATCCAATACATTTGGTTTTGGTGTGGTTCTTGAAAGTATTGACCTTAAGTTGCACTTGTGATTTTCGAAAAGTTGCACCCCCCACAGTTTTAAGATTATTTTGAATAATATTAAATTGTTTAAAATTAAACCATAAACGTTTTCACAAAGTTAATGGCCTACAGGTTGAAACACGTGTAATAGATTGTTAATAAATTTTGTGAAACCGTTTCTGGTTTAATTATAAACAATTTACTATTAAACAACTAATCGTTGAGGGTAACTATTTCTTCATACACAACTATAGATATATGACTATATTTATTAGATTCTGATAAGAAAAACAAAACGAACGTATAAAAATTACATTGTATGTATTATCTAAATTATTTCAGTTTCAGCACACCGGTCGTTTCGTGTAGAAACATGGTTGAAAGAATTTGTTAGGGGTGAATCACGTACCGGCGAAAACAGAGATAATAAAAGTTGTTTCCTTATTTATCGTTAGGAGGCGTGAAATCGGTGATTGCAACTAGAGGAGAATCTTAGGTTTTATATTAAACCTTTACAGGAAGATTCTCTAGACGGTACACGAATCTAAATTTCTATATTTCCGCGGTTGTTATCGACGAAGTGCAGTCTTATTCAGGATACGCTTTCAGAATAACAAAATGTTAGCAAATAAGAAAACCTAGATGAAGACATTACAGTAGAGAACCAACATCCCTGAGAAACAATTCTTATTATTTCGGATGGACTTTTAAAAAATAGGTTTCGAAACTTTGAAAACAATGTTAAAATTAACGCTTTATAATAAATATATCGACTGTGCCAAATATTAAAATACATTAATTCACTTCACTGTCAAGCACTTATTTAACAAAAAACACAAAGTCAGTTTTGTTTTAACGTATACTTAATAAAACTCTTACAATTGTTTCAACTAACAGGTCATTATCAAAGAGTAATATATAATAATACTGAAGATACAAAACAGTTACGTCACGTTATATGTATTTCTAGAGTTATGGTAACTTCATAAATTAGAAAGTATAAGGGGGTGGGGTTTGAACATAATTCTATTTGATTATTCACTAAAACATTATTTTTATTCTTTTGAGCTTTTTTAATTTCTAGGTTTCCTAACATCCTAAGTATATTATTTTTATTTTCAGTATGTCAAATTTTGATGTTATTTAAATTTAAGCTGTGGTTATTATTAGCACAATGTTCAACCGGATTTTCCGAACATTGTTAAATAACATCAAAATTTTACATACTGAAGATAAAAATAATATACTTAGGATGTTAGGAAACCTAGAAATTAAAAAAGCTCAAAAGAATAAAAATAATGTTTTAGTGAATAATCAAATAGAATTATGTTCAAACCCCACCCCCTTACTACTTTCTAATTTATGACGTCACCTTAACTCTAAACATACATAAAAGGTTAGTTGAAACAATTGTGAGAGTT
The DNA here is from genome assembly GCA_963921985.1 of Agrilus biguttatus. Lineage (NCBI taxonomy): Eukaryota > Metazoa > Arthropoda > Insecta > Coleoptera > Buprestidae > Agrilus > Agrilus biguttatus. The sequence continues at coordinate 6,049,069 of OY998121.1, read as the reverse complement.
TTCTTAAATATACGTTGAAACAAAAGTGACTTTGTGTTTTTTATTCATTATGTTTTTTCAAGATTGCACCAGTGTTAGTTATTATCTTAATTAACTTAAATTATGAACCGAGAACTCCAAAAATTTTTTCCTATATTCAAATAAATTAATTTATCTATCTCCATTCTAAAGTACCTACGTGATATTCCTTATTTAATTGATTTATAGCTAATCTACCACCGTTTTTATTCGGTCTTTAGTCTCCCTCTCTTTAATTAGAATTACATGTTTTCAAAGGCATTTATCATCGCCATTAATTTCAGGGCGCACCAAAAAAGCAGAAAGCGTTTTGATTAAGATATACGGATATATAGAATGAATCAGCAAAGCGCACCCCAGCATTCGTTACTGTCTTGTTTTGTTTTCTAGTTAATATTAACATTTGCAAGGGAACTTTCACACCCACCTTTCAGTTAAGGGAAAGGTACTAATTAAAAGATCTAGAATTACCTAATTAACGTAGATACTAATTCTTATTCGATTTATAATACATAAAGTACGATTTGGCGAGTTTCACAAACAAAATGCTTTGTTACTAGAAAGTAAAACACAAATTCTTTAAGATATCCAAAAAAAGAAACGTAATAAAATCCTTATTCGTCTAATTACAAAGGATCACAGATCCCACATTTGGAACGCGTCCTGCACAGTAGGTACAGCGCATCGAAAGCCATATCCCACAACCGGTTTCGACCTATCGGGTCTCATATGGCTTTCGGTACGCTGTGCCTACTGTGTAGGACGCGTTCCAAATATGGGATCTGTGATCCTTTGTAATTAGACGAAAAAGATTTTATTACCTTCCTGTTTTTGGATATCTTTCGTATCTTCGTCTAAGAATCTTTCCGAATCGACATTACACATTCAATGCCGGTAGGGGTATTAGCCCTCGGAGTAGTTGTTTCTGTTGATTCCATATTTTTATTTGCTTTATTATCATTTTCCGCTCCTTTCCAATATTTACGAATACTTTGTTTTAACACTATATATAGTTGTTATATACGCTAGTATAATTTTGACAAAATGATGATCGTAATAAATGGGTGCAGGTATCTGTTGGAGGGTTTTTACATAATGGATAGCTAATAGTAGTGTAAATGAGTTTACAATATCTTGTACAGTGGTGTTTAAAGTAAATATGTCCGTTTGTTTAATAAGTTGTTTGTATTTTTGATAAACTTAATATATAAATTTCAACTGACCCCAACATAAAATTGATTGAACGTATACCGAATTCGTTGTGTAACATTTTATAAATTATAAAATAAGATGAATTGAAGAAAAACACTGGGTTTCGTTGCACCAAATATTTATTAAAACACTCGACAAATTTGTTTCCACCTTTTCAGGTCATTCTCAAGAGAGAAATTCTACTACTAAAATTAAAACTGTTTACAATTATGTTTATATAGTGTTATTAGTATTATAAATTTGGGTATTACTAAGGGGTGGTTAGGTACTGGCAAAATCTGACAATAATAACGGTGAATTTACTGTGACCATTTCTACTTATTGTTAGCTATGTTATCTTTATTTTTAATTGCTTTCTTAATCTCTAAGGCTTCTAACAAATTTAATTTAAATTTTTTTTGTAAATTATGTAATAATTTTATTGAGTTAATGTCTAATACATGATTAAGTTCTAAACAATTTTGAGCCATCCCTGTTGTATTTTTGTTGTTCCTTATTGAAAGTACGTGTTCATTTATTCTATGTTTAATAGCCCTACCTGATTGACCTAAGTAAAAAACAGGAAAATCTTTACACGAAATTCTATAAACTCCGCTTTTTTCCAGAAAAATTGATTTTGTTTTAATATTAACTAAAAGAGTTCATAGGTTGATTTTATGCACTAAAATTGGAACAATCTTCAATTTGAGGAGATGGTTACCAATTTTGTAGCCAATATCTTTTACGTGATTAATAAAACTGTAATTAATTCTTGAAGAATTTATAATAGAGTAAACAGAGGATTTGTAAAGATGTTCCGTAATTAACTTGCGTTTTTTATGTGTTTAAATTTTGTTTACAATATTCGGATTAAAACCATTATTAAAAGGAATTTGTTTCATTATTGCCAATTCTTTATCAAAATTTTCTTTAGAAAGCGGGACCATAATTAGCCTATGAATTAGACTGTTGAAAGATGCCATCTTTACGTTGAGCGATTGATTTGAATCAATCGGAATGATTGCGACATATCTAAAATAAAAATATTTTACTCTGAAATGCTTAATTTTCCCACATCTGGGAAGCGGTGTTTACAATTCATACAATGGTTAGCGAAGTTATAGTCACGTTTATCAAAAAAACGTTTATTTTATCTTTTGAGATAAAAAAAAATATTTTTTAGTGAAGCGGTTGACTTGAAACTTACAGTGATGTTATGGTGTAAAATGATCTCAGAAATTTTTAAAGATACATTACTAAAATACGTCATAGAAACACAGTTTGTATTCTGATTTTTGTTTGATGGTGTTAAACAATTTGGTTTTTCCCTAAACTATGTAGTTATTTTTTGGGATGCTTGACCGGCGGAAATGTTAAACTGGCTTTATGTTGAACAGAGCATTAAGAGGGCTAATTTAATTTTAATTTACAAAATTGAGAGGGGTCAAATGCTAGAATATTTAAATAAATTTACTAAAAAGCGGTCGGCAGTAGATTCAGATCTAATTATAAGCTGTCATCTGTTAAAACAACATTACTACAGAAGACTTTATTTGTTGAAGGTGTATCACATTTTAACACTCTCCTTTATGTAATGAAGTGAGTTGCGAGTCTGTAGACATTTAAAAGAGAGATTTTTGAATACCTAAAAATTATAAGTTAAGTTAGTTAAAAGTCAAATTATTTTTTAGGAAGACAATTACCACTATTATAGAAATTGGGGTAGTGGCCGAAACGGGTGCTAATACAAAAGACGCTAATATAGTGGTTTTAAGACACCGAACGGCGTGGTCTAGTGATTTAGATCATAGGTCACCGGTTCGAACCCAGGTGCGGCTGCTCTGGTCCAAGTTTTCTGTGCTCACTTAGGCAAATAATGGAGCAGTAATATTCCACAGATAATCTTTCACTTCTCTTCTGTCTTCGTTTCGTCCGTCTCATCTTTCTCTTCCTAACCACACCAACCACCCATTCCCACGATTCCTGCAAGGAGGCTGAACAGGACCTGACGCCTGACTTTCTGGCTTTGCACTACAGTGTAAGTCGATACTCAGCAACCAACCCGACCAGTAAACAGCTTTTATCTTTAATGCAGATATCGTGTTCTTTTGTATAATGGCATAACTGCCGAAACAGATTTGTAAAGAAATTTTGAATAAATTTTTGAAACTAAACTAAAAATGGTTTTTGTATTTATCAATAGGATATTCATCATGTTTCAATATGAGTGCGACACACAATCAATTAATCAACTTTAAAGTTTACTTACATGAATACTAAAATCAATTGTTTCTTGTGGTAATTATGGCAAGCCTATTTCTATTATATTATCTATTCCATACCGAAGTCTCCTATTTTCAATTTTGAATGAAAACGAATTAAAGCAAGGTCTATTTATTGATTTGTGTTCTGCCTGGTTTGCAGCTTTGACGTATCGATACAAAGGGAGGACAGTTTGTAAAGCGCATAAAAAAGTTTGTATAAATTGTGTAGGAAGTAACGGTACAAGATTACACCGAGTGTGGTCTTGAACGCTTTGGAACGAACGTCTTTTGTAAGGACCTGACCGCAGACGCAAAAGGAGATTATGTGTTTGTTAGAGTAGCGCTATAAATAAAGAGTTGCGCGAGCTAGCGGCTCGACCGTAGAAATACAGGATCTGTTACCTTTTTACTTTGCGCATTCGTTTAGAGCTGGTTATCCTGATGTTGGAAGCTTAGGGAGAGACGCCTGGAAAGTTCTCGCGAGCAAAATCCACGGGTTGCAACTCTTCACGAGGTCATTTATTTTCCGAGACGACCGGTCCATGAGAAATGGCACCGTCGGGAATGACAAACACAAACTGTGAATCCTTTCATTTACTGCAAAACATTCCGATTCGCCACAACTAACGACACTAAGACACACACACACACAAACACAAACAGACACACACGCTTATTCCACGGATTGCTTATTCAACTTTCAAAGAAATGTGACACGTGCTTTCAAGTAGCTTATCACGAAGTTTTGGAGGACCAAGGAGCAAACAGAAATAGTTTACCGGAAAGTTACGATTGCTTTTCTCTCTTACAAAGGAGATTACATCTAACATCCACAAGAAATAGAAATCGGGGTAGAATTATATCTGCAATGGCTTTTGACCTCCATTCATCTCCCGTATTTTTTGAACAGAAAAAGAACTAATCTGGTTCATACCACGTGTATAAACATATAGGGCACATTAGACCATTTTGAAGCAGCATGCCAAACAGAGCTCTAATGAACATTTAATCGTTAAAGCAGCTAAATAGCAAATGGTACAAAAATCATCGCTTTACTAGTTGAACCCGTTCAAACTTCCACGGATGAACACAGCTGCCCATGCCGCTCGATACATGCACTTCAACCATTTGGCCGTAGCCACTAACATATCCTATCCATGACTCTACTACGACAAACATATTTACTTAATAATACTAATATCGAATTATTGTTCTAAGTAAATTATTTTTGTCTAATTATTTCGACCAAATCGTTAATTAAAATTAATATCAACTTATTTTATTTAATTCCAAACATAAAATATAAAATTCGTTTGCTATATAAATATATTGACATTTCCACGATATGTTAAAACGTTGGCGATTTCTAATTAAAAATTCCAATTAAACGACAAAATCCTGGATATCAAAAGTACGCCATCAATATTGCTAAATTTACTAGTTTTACAAATTGAGCTGATAGCTTACATACAAAAGTCTTCTCAAACATACGAACAAAATGAAAAACCAATTGCTAAACTTAATTTATTCCTAAACCAAATTAAGAATGTAAAATTTGACCGATTTAAAAAATAATCTATTTTATATGTTCAACTCATGTAAACTAACGTTTAATTAGGACAATAATCAGCGATTTCACAAACGTATTTAGATCTAGAAATAAAGTTAGTAATAATTTCCAATTAACCTGGAGCATTTCAAGATATAGTTTCTTAGAAATTTTAAATTTGGTACGAACTCGTGTTTATTGTATTTTGCATTATATTCATTTCCTTTGTTAAACGTAAATATCTTCAAAATTACATTCACTTTTATTCAAAGCAGAAAATAGGAGACTGTGGTAAAAAAATAATTAAATAAGAAAGACTCACCCTAATCAACGCGTTGATAATGCCCACGTGTGAAGTGGGCGAATCACGTGTTCGCTCATTTTAAATTTATTTAGTCGTAATTAGGATGAGTCTTTCTTTATTTAATCACTTTTATTATCTTATTGTTATATTCATTCTCCAAATTTCGGTTTTTGTGCAAACAACTATTTATTATATTTATTTCCTTTAGGAATAAACTGGCATTCAATATTTTCAAAATCATTTTATTTTATAATCATATTGTTATGTTCATTGTCAAACTTTCATTGTATTGTCAGGTTTAAGGTATTATTAAAATTACCAAATTAACCAGGGTGTTTACCTGAAGAAGTGCAATGACTTGTGGGGTTGTTGCTATGGTCGTTTTGCCATACTGTGCCCTTTGGCTAGCAACAGTTTTTGTCAACCCCCACTTCATTATAGTTTATTTAAGCTGAAAACCAGAGATTAATTGCCAGATTATTAAGAGCATTCTTAAAGTCATTCAAAAAGAGATTCCTTAAATCATTCAAATTTCATACATACAATTCAATAGTCAAACAAGTAAAAGATCTTACTCTCTTCGATATGTGTTAAGTTAGTTACCTTGTTATAAATATAAATAGTGTAAGTGTTGTTACTAAATATTTAAAACCAATCTTCATCGTTTCTTTCGTCAACAAGTTAATTAGATTGCTCGCAATTAAATTTGGCGTGTAACTGTAGGAATTCAAGAAAGATATCTTTCAAATAAAAATATTTTCTCACACATCAAAACATAACCCAATATAGTAGCTTTATGTCGCTTTTTTTTAATCACGTTTTATAACAACCCTGTATAATATATTGATATTTGTTTCATAATGAGCAATTTCCTAATACACAAAGAATAGAAATAAATGGGCATTGCCTCCTTTGTCTATTATTTCAAGAAAACAATATTGGAATACTTTAAGAAAACATTATAATAAGGGCTCCCATACATTAATGAAGAAAACCTGTTATCTATTTTAATTACTGTTCGGCTTCGACAACAAGGGATAAGTTAAAACAATGTTCACGTAAAGTCCTATAGAACAATCGGATAATGGTTTGCTTCAAATAATGGCAATAGTTTGGACACAATTATACTTAGAATATATAGATCGTTTGAATTCCATTGGAGTCATTTTCGATCTAATAATTGCTTTGAACTCGGAGCTTTAAATACAAATCGGTCTCTTAATTTCGCTATTGTTATTATTACTGCCTATATTACAAAACCATTATAGAGGAAGACTATATTACCTACAACGATGCAAAGGTACAATAATTAATTGTTTTATTCCATTTTGTCATCTCCTTGTAAAGTGGCAATTGATGGAAGCCATTAACTAAAGCTATAGAGGGTTGAATCATCGTAGTATTAGTTTTATAAAAATTTAGTTTTAGTTGCAGGGGTTGTCGAATATGCTCTTATTATAAACTTAAATAGCTAGTTATCTACCGGAAGCTGAAGTTAACTTACTTTTTTTATATGAAAATGTATATTTTTTATTGACTTTTCAGATTTTTTTTATTGAAATTGCTTCCTTTTTGTTGCAATATACAAGGATGGATCAAACATAAACGAGCCTTTGTTCATAAAACATTTATTTTGAAAAGTTTCACAAAAACACAGATTTCTATATTTTTCGACATATCCTTATCCTCCTTGTTTTTCTATACATTTTTCTCAATACATTGGTAGTTTTTTCATCCCGTTTTATAAAAAGAAGCAGGGCGGGTGTCTATCCAGTTGCGCACAAACGCCTGTACCTGTTCATCGGTCTGAAATCGCTCGCCTCCTAGTGATTCTTTGAGGGGCCCAAACATGTGGAAATCACAAGGGGATAGGTCTGGGCTATATGGAGGGTGTTCCAGCTGAATCCAGTGCATTTAACCGGTTTGGATCTGCATTAATGCTATGGTATGAGGCCTAGCGTTATCGTGCAAGAGTAACACGTCACAAATGGGGTGGGTCCTGCTTTTTCGGCGATAAGCAAGTTTTACCTTACTGAGAAGTCAGTAGTATAAACAGCAGTAGGCTGCATTCGACCAACAGCACCCCTCTGCAGTCCCAAAAAACCGTTGCTAAAACAGACGTGTTTTCGGCTTCATTGGGTTTGATTCTTCTTCACTTTTTAGTGTTTAAATTATTTAATCTATTAGGTGGTATTCTGATAAGTACCTCTTTCCTTTAAGAGAAGCCGCAAAAATATTGAAAGAGCTTTTTTTATTTATTGGTGGGTCGATTATAATATCATTATATCCGTAATTGATGTCTAGAACTTATTTTATTGTTAAAGTTGTCTTTGTTTAAATGTAAAAAAATAATAATGTATGTATGAAGCCATGAAAAAAGTACTTAATTTTATGTTCACTGATCTTGAACACTTTATTTTTATTGGATTTTTATTTCTAGGTTCACCCTAATATAAAAATTAAATCCTATAAAGATTTTTTTGCTATTTGAGACGGCTTTTTGTAAAAGCCTACTAAAATTGCTTTCTGAAAATTTACACATTTAAAATTAGTTGATCGTTTCAACCTTCATAATAATAGTAATAATCATCCTATCAGGACATTTTCAGAAGAAATATTTATACAGTTTAGTGTACAGTATTTCTTGTATACATATGTTAGAACTTATTCTATTGGTGGATTTATTTCAACTAACTTATTTAATATTATTTCAAGTTGAATAGTGTACACTAAAATTTTTTAATACTCCTTCTGATGATGCCGTGGAAGGTAGGGTGAAACAATTTTTAAGAGTTAAAAAACTTATAGTGGAAATTGTGTATTATTTAGTTAATTATTAATTAAATACATTAATATTAAATTAATTTTGAAAATTAAAGTGGAAAATTTGTTGTAACTGCTGTCTAGCCCTCCCCGGAATCGAGCCCATGACATTTGACTTTACGCGCTAATACTCCGACCAAATAATTTGAGGTAATCCATAACTAATATCATATTAAAATATTTAAATTCAACCTCTACCAAAAAATCCCCAAAGTATTTCTTTATTAATAATTATTCATTATTTAAAGTTTAGGTTGCTTCTAATTATGATAAAACAAGACATTTGAGTGATTATAAATAAAAGCCCTTGTTTAAAATCAACGAGGATTGCGGAGAATAATAGATTTAGGAGTGTATCATCCGAATATAAATTAGAAAGAAAGTTGAAGGCTCAAAGGACTGTATAAATATTATAAGGGGTTGTTGTGTGCCTATGTCGGTGCCGATCCTCTGTCTGAATCCCCCGGTGTAGATTTCTGGCAGCAAAATTTAACGTTTCGTCCCGTTCATGTCAGTTTTACAAAGAAGCACTTAAGGTAAACTGGTGTATCCATAAATCTCCACTTCATAGCGTATGCCTTTCGCTTGCCTACACACTCCTGTTTCGCTTAATATTTAAAACGCATACATTGAAACTGTGAATGCTTCCACTCTGTACACGCGTTTGCAATCTATTTAAACTGGCTCCTTTTCAGGGCGGCACCCGGCCTCTCTACTTGAATAATATGGTGAAGAAAGAAGAAGAAGTAGATGGCGAACGAGGACGATAACGTTCGAGTTAAGGCGAAGGAACTTTAGCCGGCCTACCCGCAAGAAAGGAAAAACTAACATCACATTCAAAAGGATAGACCATTCAGTTTAAAAGTGAATATGTCCATACGAGTAATTTACATGCATAAAGGACGACAAAGACAATAAACTGTTGATTGTTAAATTCGTCACTTGTTGAAACATATTCATAATGAAAAAGTAACAGAAAAATGTTTCAACAACTTTTATTAAACACTTTGCTACATATGTTTCGCTATACAATAGCTTCTTCAGGCGAAGAATATACTAACTAGGTCTAACACACAAGTATTTATACTAAAATTAGCGAAAACAATTAGGTGGTACTGGGGTTATACGTTTAAATTTAACAATGGAGAATTTGAGACTTGTGAAAAGGTGTATATAGGACAGACAGGTAGAACATTCGATAAACGCATTTCTGAACACTACAAAAGTTTTTTAAACAAAAAAACAGATTCAATGGATGCAGAACATCTCATAAATAGTGGACATAACTTTAATAAAGAATTTAAAGTAGTACATATTCAAAATAAAGGGACTAAATTAAATCTTTTAGAACAACTGGAAATAAATAGGTATAATAAACGCAATATTATTTTAAATGATCAAACAGGAGCCGATAAAACTTTCACCTTGAAACACAACAGCGTTCCATATTCAGGTTGTTGGTTGTAATACTATTTTGGCGTTATTTAGGGTGAAGTATTATGTATTGAAACGCACAGTTAACTATAAAGATATCTTTAATTTTAAATATAAAATAGTCACTCAGATTGAGAAGTAATTGTAGCCGATTTTAGATAAAGTTTATTGTCGCAGAACTGTAGAGGAACTCTAGAAGAACTTTTGAAGAACTGTGTTAAAGACTAACTTTAGTTTTAAAGATAAAGTATTGGGAAGACTGAAAAGCAGGAGTTCATTGTTCGAAGTAAAAATAAAGGAGGATCTAGATGTGGTTAAACTAAGGTAGAGAACCAATAAGAAGGTGGTGAAATCTGGAATAATTTTTACTTGGAAATATAGTGAAAGGACATAGACCCAAAATACCAATGTAACCCATAATAAAGATGTAATTAAGAAGGAGTAAGAATATTAGACGTCATGCGGTAACAGAAACTAAATTGTTATTAGGGATTATTGGAAAGTACAGGCTTTTATTGAAGGGTAGAAATGCGAACAAAAGAAATTACTTTAGCGCATAGAACAGTAATAAAAGGACAAACGATAGGAATGTTGTAAGAAAGAATGTGCATATTTAGGGGTAACAAGAATTGGAAAATTTACTTGAGCGCGTTGCAAAGGATTATTTACAAAATTCAACATATATTCATAAACACAAAACTTAACTTTAACAAGAATACAAAAATATATGCAGAATTTAATTTAATAAAAACGAAATATAATATCACCACCCCATCTGTTTATTTTTTTATCTTGTAGGTACCTCTTAAAGAAGCGGAATCATATTACAAAAGCTAGACCACTCAAATCTGTCTTATTTTTCTCTAAATTCAAAATTACCAAATTGAGAATAAACAAAATGTGTGTGATAATGAAAAACATTTCTGTATGATTTGAAAGAACGGTAGGAAACAACTCAAAAATACCATGACTTATTGTTTGCGTCTTTGCTTTATGGAAATTGGGAATCATATTTATGAATATAAATAAATAAACACAATTGTTAAAAACAATAAATGAATTAGTGGAAATTTTATGTGTTTTTTTATTATGGACAGTTAGTTTATTCTTATTATTGATGACACTATAATCAATCCAATCAGCTTTTCATGGTTATACATATGTTACATATTTTTATGTATAGTTTCTTTTAAGCATCCATAGGTTTTGATTCGATTTTTTGAGAAAGGTTGCATTGTATCAATAATCAAAGGTCGCTATGGACATCCGAAGTTAATTAAAAGATTTTATTGGGTCATCTCTTAGTTCGGAATAATGTAGGGTCAGAAATAAACCCTTTAACAATTTTTGTTCCACAAAAGGATAAATATTGAAAGTTCTCTGTTGTGCCTCGATTTTACGTTGCACGTAATTCCATACTTTTGTTTCATTAGAGGAGATAGTTCCACGAAATTACCTTACAAACCTACCTATAGATACGCTAGCACCACAGAAACGTAAAACATTGTTATATAGTGATTCTTAATATTAAATGTTTCTATAACAAAGCAATACTTAATAATTTTAAATTAAAAATATTTATATATGTTAATAAGCTTTCAAAACCAGGCATTACTCTTTCGTTTATAAAAATATTTATAAATTAAATTTCTGGAAATGTAAAATATCATTGTGTGACCTTTAACTCGACATTTGAGGTACAAAACTGGCAATTACGTACTCTCAAAGCTTGAATCAACTCGTAGCGAATAAGCATGTTGTGGTTGTCCGCCATTTAAAACACTTTAGCTCCATTGTACGTAATTGTCCGATACTGACGTCCCTTTACGAGAGTACGTAGCATACACAATACCGGTCGCTTTATCCCATGGATAACCCCTACCCTAACGAACAAACTGGAATGCGTTACGAGAGTGTTTGAACCTACAAACAAAGGCTTACTCGGGCGGAAGCTTGTACCTAATTAACATTCTTATTGAAGTGGGCCTAAAACAAATTGTATAATTATTTAAAAAATTATATAATGGAAAATGTAAAATTGAAAGTAAACATAAATAAAAAAGAATCGATAAATGTAACGATGCGCCTTACCTAAGTTGTAGGAAAATATTTTAAAGTCTATCATACGTAAAATAAATGGCAAGCAACTTGGTCACAAGTTGTATGATACGAATCTGACAATTATAAACAAATATTGTTATACATTACAAAAAGAGAGACATACCCCTATATACCACAAACAATCACTAATGCGGACACGTGTTTCTCCCACTTACAATGTGGGTATTTTCAACGCAAGGCTGGTTCTTAAGATTTAAAATTAGATTATTTATTCTAGAACTAAAGTTCAGGTTAATGAAAATGGGTGGACCCTATCAAATTAACCAATCAAAAACCTGAAACAACAAGGGGAAGAGGGAAAAAGTGAAAAATAAAATGCCCACATTGTAATTGGGCGAAACACGTGTCCGCATTAGTGATTGTTTGTGGTATATAGGGGTAAGTCTCTCTTTTTGTAATTTATTACATACCACAGTCTCCTTTATTATTCTCTATTGTTATAAATCTACAGCAAATGTTGAAAATCTACAAAACTGTATCGAATAGAGTCCCACAAAGTCAGTTATTTTCCTTGCTTTATTTATATATGATGTATTGATTTGCTTACTGTTATACGTCGTCTCAAACATTTGAAAAGGAATTAGATCGATTGTTCTAACTAATAAGGTGATTTTTGTGACATGTTGACCTTTTCAACATTTGTTACATCTTTCGACGACTATCCAGTTTTTTTTGTTATATAAAATAGTTATTTAACTTTTTCCCACGCTTTTTGTGAAAGGCGAAACTTTATTATTGGTCAATTGTTACGTCCGTTTATTATTATTAATATTGCTTTCTAATTGCACCCCTGTAAATCTTCCATAAAAATTGCAGTAAACTTAATTATTCTAATTTTTAACCGTATGTCCTAACGTCCGTCAATTTATTCCAAAATCCGATCACTGCTACAATCCTGTACAGAGACAAAGTTCTAAATCTCCACCTCCGTCACTTTTAACCATTGATCACTCTTCTCTTTTATCTAAACCACACCCTCCTCCCTTTCCATCTTATCAGCTAGTGCTGAATTTATCCTTATTTTAAAAAAATAACGGGAATCAGTAGTTCAACAAGTTCAATTCAAATCAAGCAGTTCAAATCAAAAATTCAACATTCAAGTTCAGTTCGAGTTACATCTATCAAAAGTCACTTCAACAATATCACATTTATCTATAAACTATCATCATCTAATAATCGAAACGCAATACTCTATCGACAAAGATTATTTGTAATTATCATCAATAAACTGTGCATAGTATAAATATATGTATAAAACGAACCACCAGATTTAATTATAATATCAATCTACCATCGATCAACATCTAAACAACAATAAAATAATCACCTGGCTTACATTAAGTTGTAGTCTAGGACAACACAAAAACGATAACATCACAAACTTACAGGCAGATTTTCGAAATAACTTATCAATAGATACATATTTGGATTTCCCATCAATAAACACACAATAGGTTGTCTACTTGCCGGTCTCTATTGTACATCGTACACCTGTATTTACTTATTTTATTTGATAAGTTTACATTTATAAGACCTAGTTTAACCCGTCAGATTCAGTATTTGTTTTGTACTCTTCAAAAAGGCTTCACTAGCCGAAACGATCGCCGAGCTTTAATAAAATCTTTGAAACATAAAAAAGCAGCTTTTTCTTTGTTTAATATTTTTTTGAAGAATATGTTTCATAATTATCCGACCAAACAATTCTTATTAATTATTATATCAATATAAGAATTTAGTAGCTAAAACATTTTAATTCCTTGTTTGGTCTCAATCAGTCCCAATGGTAGCTGCATTCTTGGGTCCAGTTCGACTATCGAAAATGCAATAGCCAACGCGTTGCATTCCTGATTCGAAGCAATTCATAAAAATCCGTCGAATCCTTTTCCGTTCGACGAGAGAACAAAGCACTTTTGAAAACCTTTCTTTTAGTATATGAGCAACGTACAAAAGGTGCATTTTGTCGGTTCACTTCAAATTCCGAACATGCTACACGTAATAGCGGCCCTTCAGCGCGGAAGAAAGCTTTCAGCCACTGCGTAAAGTGCACACAGGCCTGGACAGCAATATGAATTACATGTTATGCGCAACTGTTTTAGTTTACTTAGAATGCTTATGTTGCATCTATCAGCACCGATTTTACAGAAAGGAACAGCGACATAACGCTCGATGAAACTGTCAGATTGTCACCTTTAAATATTGCACGAATAAAAATTTCAATGTAGTTAAACGCTGAAAATTTACAGCTCTATAGGACAGAGACATATAAGCGAGAATAAATATTTGCAAAATAGTGTAGGAGAGTGATCCGTGACTTTTTGAATAGTTTATGGTTGACAGCCTTTGGAAGAACTTAACCTCGTTAATTTCCACAATAATGAAAAAAAGTGAATTTCGCCTGTGCAAAAATCCGTTAAAGAAACCAAGGAGAGACTTAATAAATACAAGTACTATGGGGGCACTGCACCGTCGATTTCAATGGGTAAAAAGCGGTTTACTGAGTCTCGTTGTGGCCGCACCAGTACTAGTGACGCCGAACGTTCAGATCGCCCAAAAGAAGTCGTTACGCCAGAAATAGCTTATAAAATCTATGGAATAATTTTAGATGATCGAATGTTGAAACTGCGTGTTGGATGAGGATGTAAACATCTCAACTGAGCGAGTGCATCACATTGTGTATGAGTATTTGAACATGAAAAAGCTGTCGCCACAATGGGCGATGAGTGCTGCGATTACTCACGACACAGTGTGACAAGTTGAAAGGAGATGTACAGCAGTGCACCGAAGATGGCTAAAATGGGTCTATCGGCCAACAAACTCTTGGCTACAGTTTTCTGGGATTCACGCGGTGTAATTCATATTAATCACCTCGTAAAAGGTAAAGCCACAAACGGCAAATATTATTCAGAGCTGCAGCTACTAGACAGATTTGACACTGTTTTGAAGCAGAAGCAGAAACGACCGCTCTATTTTATTTAAGGCTGTCTCGAACATCACCCTACTACATACTGATACTGCTATATCATCCGCAAATCAAATAATTACTATATCTTTTACGACCATCCTTTCATGTCACTCATGTATAATTAAAACGTACAGGAATGTGATTTAATTGGTGAACACCATTATTTTAAAATAATCGAACAGAAGGGTTATTATTATACCTACATTTCTCAAAGAGCACACCCGAATGCGGAAAAACATTATTGAACAGTACACCGTGGAAACCGTTCCGCTTTTGGTAAATGTCTATGATTCTAAATAATTCAATTTAAAACGCGTTATTAATGTTGCTCGTCGGTTCTGATTGGGAATTAATTAGTTCGCACTGTAAAACATGACGAGAGATGAAGTTGTAAACTTAATTACACTTATATCGGGTACAACCTACGTATAACCGATGCTTTTAGAGAATGAACTCAATTAAGAGAGGAACCTATATTGATAGAACACGAAGTTCCTCACATCTACTAGCGCCATAAGTCTAATTGGTTTAATGTCTTAAAAGCTGCTAATTATTCTAAATGAATACACAGCAAAGATAAGGAACTAATTCGGTTGAAAACTGAAACAAATTGGTTAAATCTTTCTGAATATATCTTACATTCATATGAAAAAATAAGTAGAAGTGCAAAAAATATAATACACCAAATAATAGGATTAATAAAGGTTAATCAATTTAATTTAAATAGGCTATTCAAAGTTGGTTGACGAAGTACTTAATTGCTTTAATGTTTCACTAGGAACTGGCCTAAAACTTTTGGGGTAATGCTAGGAGAAATGGACTAGTAGGAGAAATGGACAATTCACAATATTTCTGACAGTGTGACGACATACAAGGATGAATCAAATATAAACGAGCGTTTGTTCATAAAACATTTATTTTGAGAAATTTCACAAAAACACAAATTTCTTGTTTCTCTATACATTACTCCCAACGCATTGGTAGTTTTTTTTATCCCGTTTCCATAATAAGAAGTGATTCTTTGAGGGGATATGTGAAAATCTTAAGGGGATAGGTCTGGGCTATATGGTGGATGTTCAAGATTAGCCCAGTGCATTTCACCTATTTGGACCTGCGTTAAAGCTGCGATATGAGGCCTACAGTTATCGTGCAAGAGTAACATCTTACGAATGGGGTGCGTCCTCCTTTTTCGGCGATAAACAAGTTTTACCTGACTGAGAAGTCAGTAGTGCAGACAATAGTAGGCTGAATTAATGGTTTTTCGCTCGACCAACAGCACACCTATCCAGTCCCAAAAAAACGTAGCTAAACCTTTGCCTGCAGACAGACATGTTTTCGGTATCACTGGGTTTGATTTATCTTTGCGTCGCCACTCCATGCTTGCTCCTTTTGATGTTGGAGTGTAATGGTGTACCCACGTCTCATCGCAGGTTACAATTTTGTGCAAAAAAATCACCTTCCTCTCTAAATCGAATGAGAAGCGCCTGAGAGATGCGAACTCGAGCAGCTTTTTGATCTTCACTCAGCAACTTTGGAACCCAACTAGCTGAAAATTTTCGGAATCCCAAGTTTTTCGTTACATTTGTGTAACAGTCCCATAGCAGATGCCGAGTTCATCAGATATCTGAAGCACAGTGGCGTGGCGGTCCCCTTCAATAAAGTTTCTAACGCGTGCAATGTTAACCGGCGAAATTCTGGTGCGCGGACGACGATTACGCCTATCGTTGAATTCTTTGCACCAGCTAATATCCCTACTTCAAGTTCCTAATGCCCGGATGCGCCTTAAACATCAACAACTATCCGGCGTGCAACATAAAAAGGCTCGTTTATATTTGATTCGTCCTCGTATATAAGCACATATGTCAGTCGCATATAGTAGTAAAATTAGAAATAAAAGTTACTTTCACTGACACGCATAATATTGGAAGGAATATTTCGTGCTCAAACTAAATTTCTTGAAAGCAATTTTAATTGAAATTCATAAACTACCATGGCTAAATAATACTTCTAATATATCTTTGACTAGTCCTTTACATCTCAAAGGGTGTCGTACCAAGCTACTTTTCTTTTCCTTATTGAGTTCCAGTTCTTCGTCTTCAAGTTTTATATTAGCTCTAACCCTACTTTAATCTTCCTTACAAATAAATATTTTCGTCTTTATAAATTTATTTTTATTCCATGCTCTTGGGTGCGGCTTCAAGTAAAAGACTCTACACAATCAGCATTTATTAAAACACGAACAATCGCTCATCAAATCAAAACCCTTGCATAGTGCTTACATTATTCTACCGCACGAAATAACCTCGCAGTGTATGCCAAGCCTCATAACATAAACCTTAAATAATAGTAATGAACATACGGTAGTAACACATGTCGTAGTAGTAGTAGGAGAAGTAGTAGTGGTAGTTGTGTTAAAAGGAAAGCGATACGAGGACTTTTCACTTGAAACAGCCGGAAAGACGGGGGTTAGTTCGCGCTCGTTAGAGCTAATGGTGTGTGAAAGAGTAGGGTCGCGGATATGGGACTGTAGTCGACCGCGCAGCCTTCCTCTATCGTTTTCAAGATTAGCGAAATGTGCACAATAAACGGTGGGATGTCGGAACACGGTGGACCATACACAACTTACAAATGACCAAGAATATCACCTTCTTTTGTTAGCGACTTATCTTTTGCAGTTTTCTCAAAATACCGCTCCAAGGCACAATACCGGAGCTGACCTTTTTTCATTATCATATTTACCGCCTTAGAACACAGTTAAATGCACCTTTCAGTCCATTCTCGGGAATGAATGTTATAGATTTGTAAGAATCTGTGTAAAAGTTCAACGAAATCTTATGTTATCGTAGGTAGTTAAGGCAAAATAACTAGCAATATTTTAAATTCTAAATTAAAATTATGGCCATTAGTAATTAAATGATCTGCGTAAGCCGAGTCGGTTTGTTTATTTATAAAATTCTTATAATGTTCCTGAATACGAATATCAAAAGAACGACCAATTTGACCTATATAGACTTTCTCACAGTTGGAACAACTAAGTAAATAAATACCTAATTTTGAGTTATTAGGTGTCTTACATTTGTTATTTAAAATAAATTTGCCTAAAGAGTTATCTGTTTTAAATGATATAAAACTATGGTTTGGTTTTTGTAAAATTTTTCTTAATTTAACAATTATTTCACCTATATATGTTATACAATTAAAATTAGTCGGTTTAATTTTGACATCTCGATAAATTAACTTACAGGTTTTTTGTAAAAGTTTTTTATTCAATATATTATCAACTAGGCTGAGAGAATAACCATTATTTACATCAATACGATAAATTCCATCTAATTGTAACTTATAATGGTCAGGTTTTAACGGAAATCAACCTATGGATAAAAAAATTAAAAGACGCTAATTTGTGGGATACCGGATGAAACGAACTAGCACGAATAATAGTGTCCGTGTGAGAAGGTTTATGGAAGGTGGCAAATTCATGTTTTGATTGTACCCTTTTAATATTAAGATCTAGAAAATTGATAGATTTCTCGGTTTCAATTTCTAAAGTGATTTTATTTTTTCATGTAAACCATTGATAAAATTATGAATTTTTATAAGTAACCTATCAGAACGTGTAAAACAAACAATAATATCATCTACATACCTGAACCAATATAAACAGTGTTTGAATAGATTATGTTTAGCTATTTGTTTTTCCAATGGGACATAAATATCTCCGCTAAAAACGGGCTCAGTGGATTACCCATAGCTAAACCTTTGTCTATAATATTGTTCTTTGAAAAGTAAATAATTTTGACTCAGTCAGCAATCAAGTAATATTAATATATCTTTAGCAATGAAAATGCACTTGATTTACCCTCAATTAGCTTCTTTTCGACAATTTCTATTATATCTTTCGGAGGAATACTTGCAAACAAATTTATAATATCAAATGAAATGAGTTTACAACTTGGAGGTAATGTTATATATGAAATATTATCTATGAGTTCAAGAGAATTTTTAACAGCAAATGGTGATTCAAAAATAGTATTTTTTATAATTTCGTTGATTAAAAATTTTCACAATTTCGAACAAGTGGCTTAAAGATGGACTACTAGGGTTAGATAGACTACTAATGTTTTCGAGTTTTTGAACAAAAAACTTCCCTGAGAAGGACAGATTCTACTTTTGTAAGGACGCTTTTACCAACAGTTCGTTTTCCCGCCAATTCTTCGGTAAGGGCTGGTCGTCAGAGAACGCGTTGCTTTATAGCACCAAGTGCTTGAAGTTTGAGCTTTTTTGGTAGTATCCCTTTTGAAAAAGCTAGGCTCGAAAATTAGGAACGTTTGTTGTTCAGAAAACGAACTGTCTTTATTGCACCAAGTGCACAAAATTTGATGTTCGATATACTACTCTACTAACATATGTTGACACAAAACTTATTCTAAGAAATATTTAATTCTGTCGTATATAAAAAATTAACTGTACAAGTACTGCCTATAAGATCACATTTCAAACGCTTCTAACTTTTTTTAATTTTATAATTACCTTACATGCCTCACACTCCGACTCGTGAAATGTTGCATTTACAATTAACTCTAAAATTTTTAATGAAATTAAATCCTGGCTTGGCTCTTGGTGAAACATGTTAAATAATTAGAAAAACAAAGACTCGGTATAGTTCCACAAAGTTTGTTAAAATTTGACAATATTGTTTCGGCTGTTATGCCATTATCAAAGTCTAAAATTATACTTCTTCTTCGAGGTGGTGCCCGTCTGGAGATTCAAGTAGGGGACTATTTTATCTCCGGAATACTTTACCCCAGCGCACGCCAGCATTTGAGCTTTAGTTTGTTGTATTCGAGAAAACATAGTGTGGTGGTCTCCCGTTCCTATTACGTCGCAATTTTATGCATCACAGCACTGTACTGACCCCAGTGATCTCTCCTGATCTAATTACCGAAAGAGCATTACAAATTCCCCTTATTAACGTTCTTACAGGAGGTTAAAATAACTAGAGCTACGACTAACTGGAAATTTTAGAAAACTGCTACATTTTCCTTTTAACTGTTACACGATTCAATTAAAAAGCAAAAAACGAAGGTATCGAACTTGTGTTTATAACGCTTGAGTTTTTCTCTTTTCTGTGAGATTTTTAATTTGCAATGAAAAAATTAAGTACAATGCATTTGACAATTTAGCTTGCAGAGTAGCTATCGACGTAGCAAATTTGTGACGGGAAAAATATATACGCGATGAGATGTCAGAAACAGTTTCTTGGGGGAAATCCCGTTTAACGTAGAAATTTTTCTTTTAAATGGAACACGAGCCCTCTACTACATGAGAAAAGTTAATAGAATTATAAGGTTCGAGATTAGTCTCAGATGAAAACCGTCGACAATGTGACAAATTACGTTTGGGGAGTCAACATACAAAAGAATAGAAAAACAAAAAATATCATCATAACAATCTTTAACGTTTCATTATTTGATACAACTTAATATAAAGTTGTTAATTTATTACGGAACTCTTTTAATACTTAATAAATAATATTAGCTGTTATTAGTTGTAATGATTGTCCTAATTGTTGTACTCAATCGATAAGTATCGTATTATTGAGCTTTTTCCTCTAAGTGAGCAATCGCGTTCAAAGGTTTTAAATGTAACTGCTTTACTTGTCATTACCATCTTGTCACAAGAGAAATGAATAGTAATTGCATCCTGTAAGAAAAGTTTTGCTGTTGGTAGGTAAGAAGGTACCTACGGAAGAAGAACTTAACAACTAGTATGTAATATAGCTACATAGGGACGGGAAAGCTATCTAAAAGTTTCAGCGGTCTCGAAATGGAATATGAGGACGCTTATATCATTTTGAGCTTTTAAAGTTATGCTCGCCGCTTTCGAGCTGCATTTTAAACAGAGCACTACATACACATAAAAAGAGGTATAAATGGGTGAAATCAGTACTCAACTAGGTAATGAAAGCCCCACGGTTTCAAGAGACAAATTTTGGAAACAGGTAAAACATTGACATATGAAAAATAACCAAATTAATGTATAAACTTTTTTCTGACCAAGAGAGGGTAAATTAAATTTGAAAAACACTCAAACAAATACTAATTAAATAAATTTTCGGGCCACTCGAGTGTATGCTATGTTACGTAAGTAGGAACAATAAGCACGCTTACCAAATTAAAAAATAGGAGAATGTAGGGCATGTGAAGTGACTTTTATGTATAAGTAATAATTTTTTTTTTAAATTATTAAAAAATATTCTAAGCTTTCCATTTTTATTCGTTGCTTAATTAGTGGAATTAACTTTGAAATGTTTAATTAATGTAAAGTGACACTAAACAAACGCGAAACATAAAATAGTAAACAAATAAATAAATGATGGGCATTAAAAGCAGTAGGTTTTCAAACGAATAATCTGGAGAGTTTATATCGCGAAGTTAAAGAAGAACGCAAATGTCTTTCTCTAAAATATACGTGTTAGGAACATGCACCTATGACATTCTATAAAAAAACAAAAACCTTTTTGTGTTTAATTCCCACCAACAAATCGTTCTGGTGGGCAGGAAGTCCCTTGGACCTACACTGCAGTGCAAAGCCGGAGAGTAGCGCGTAAGGCCCTCTTCATCCTTGCAGGAATCGTTGGAATGGGTGGGTGGTGTGGTTAGGGAGAGAAAGATGAGACGGACGAAATGAAAACAAAAGAGACGTGGAAGATTATCTGGATAATATTACTGCCCCAGAATTTGCCTAAATGATCCAAGGAAACCACAGAAAACTTGTACCAGAGCAGCCGGACCCGAGTTCAAACCGGTGACCTCCCGAATACTAAGCAATTACCTAGAGCACTACACCACGCCACTCGATACCATTCTATATAAATTGTGGTTACTTATAGTACCTCTTCTTGACCTAATCGTGGTCTTCCTCTTCATCTCTTTACTCTTGTTTTTGCTTCTAATATGTCTCTAAGTAGTCCTTCATGTCTCATGATACTACCCTATCTCTTCTTTTCCTTACTGACTTACATAGCGCCCTCTGTTCTAATACTTCTTATCGTTTCTCATTTCCAACCTTTTCTATATACGGTATTTTGATCATCCGCCTATAACGCCACATCTCAAACGCATCTAACTTTTTCCCACCGTTTACGTTTCGTATCCGTAGAAAGCCATGCTCCAAACATTTTCTTCTAGTAATATTTTTCGAATTAACTGTTCGCTAGTATAGAAGTGATTTCTTTTTGTTTTTTATGTCCTGCTACGTCCTGTGATTTTGGGTTCGAACCGAAATATTCACGGGTACGCACGACGACCAAATTTGATTTGTTCTTCTAATTTTTCGTCTATAAAACGATATGACGAATACAATAATTGACACTTTTAATCAACCTAAAAGCAAACAAATGTCAAAAAAAGATGAAAAGTTTTCTTCTTCAGATGAATAAATCTTTTTTAAAAGGCAGTTTGTAATCATAAGAGAATTGTCGTGCATCTAAATTTGAAAGCAAAAGAATCGATGAAAGTTTTCAGTTTAGAAGTGGAGAGTAAATAAATCTATTAAGTCCGATACCGGGACATATAAATTGATCATGTCTCCAAACGGTAATTAAGAAAAGAAAAATAAATCTCAAGCACTGCCATCATTCTATATTTCAAATGAAATAAACAACATCTAAAGCAAACGCAAATCGAAAATTGTTTTGTTCTTACTTAGTTTAGACGTTGCCATTTGTGAAACATCAGTAGCGTAGTGAAAGGTGCGTTTTTTTAAATAATTAATGCCTACTATTCTTTATACAAACGACTTAGAAGATCATCACCTCTACAGAAAAACTCACACAAAACCTTAAGTTTTGAATAACCTGGTTATGGGATTTGGCTTTCAGTTCGCAGTTGCTACTGTGTAGGACGCGTTCCAAACGGGGACCGTAGCCAGCCAATGATATCGGGGGGGTTGGGAGGGGCTGAGGGCCTTTTTGTGTGCGCGCAATTAAAATAATTCGAAAGTCCCAAAACAGTAATTAAATTTTCGCATTAACTCAAACAAGTCAATATTTTTCGTATAAACTTTTTCAAACGCCAAATGAGTTAAATTAGCTTGTCGTTGGTGCTTCATAGACATTCTTTGTCCATGTAAGTACCGAAAATACTAACTAGCAAATAACTATACTACATCCAAAGGTACGGAAAGTGGCTAAAAGCTCAAATGCAGTTCGTTGGTTATAAATTTCAGCGAACATGTCGTCAGGGTTGTACTTTGAGCAATAATTCTTCACAACATTTATTTCGTATGGTTATGGTACCTGGATTTCTAATTTCTTCAGAATTCCCATTTCATCGATGTTCAGTTTCTCGGCATTTGTAATGGCCGTGCAAAGAGAAAATGCATTAGAATATCTCAAGTGCAAGCGTCAAATGGGGGGCTGAAATTCTTTTAGGGGGGCTCAGCCTTCTGGAGCCCCCCGTGGCAACGGCCCTGATTCCAAATGTGGAATCTATGATCCTTATTATATAGACGAAAAAGGATTATGATGCCTTCTTTTTTGGATACGTTATCTTCGTCTAAGAACCTTTCGGAATCAACAGTGTATTTCAATGACGGTAGGGGTATTAGCCCTCGGAGTAGTTGTTTCTGTTGATCCATATTTATATTTACTATTTTAATTATTTAAATAAAAAATTTTATTCGATTAATTTTCATATCTACGATTTAATGTTGCGCCACTGGAATAGTTAGCCGTTTTGTATATTTAGGTATGAAAAAGGATCTTGAATTTTCTTCTACTAACAAGGAGCACAATTCGAGACACTTATTTTACTACAACGATGCCGAAGGGAACACTTCGTGGTACGCAACTGCTAATTGCTGGGCCACTACTCTAATGATGCATTTTCTCCTCCTTTATCTGCAAATCTTCTTTCGCGTATTGCAGGAACTAATTAAAACGGATCTGTAGACATTGCGATTCAAGAGGTACACACAATTATAATTGTCTTCTTTTTTATCTATTGTTTGACGGTTTTCCTGCAGCAATGGCAATCGTGCAGGAACATTAAGTCGTAATTTTTATCTCCTTAATGACGTCTGTTATCCTGAAAATTTCCACAGAAATTTGAATTCACAAAGTCAACTGCATTTAATGCATACATAACAAAGAATTAACCTTTCCTGAGTATTCAGTTTTATTTTGAATAAGTTTGTGTACTTTTAAAACTCTTTAGCAGGCATTATGATTTAAAGGACTCATTTATTTCTCGCCGTTGACAGGCGCGCACTCACCTCTCCAACAAGCTCTTAAAACATGCCCACATGTGTGCCTTTAATACCATATTTTCTGAGGCTCATTCACTTCTCGCCGTCGACAGGCGCGCGCTCGCCACCACGGCTCATTCTAATGACTAGCTGCCTGTCCTATATGAGTCGGTTTTTCCCAACCATTTTAGTTTCATTCTGTTATCTACGAAATTCCGAGAATACTCTCCCAATCAATGTATTTTGGTAAACAACGTTCATATTTTCTGATTGGTCCAAGACGATGCTTCTAAGACCCGAAGGGATTTGTATATAAACGAGACAACTAGAATGCAATTACTATTAACATCTCGTCGAAGGGTCGAATGAGGGGATGAGAGGAAGCTCCGGTGCTGGCTATCTAGCAAGCTAGTGGATACTAGGGCAGTCAGGCTTTAGAATTTCTCGAGCTGACCTCTGAACCACGGACAATGGCTATTATTTAGAGTTTACTGCATCCCTTAATTGGAATACAATACATCCCGTTTATTACATTTAGCCGTTCAATGCCTCGTTAACTTTGCCCGACCGCAGATTCTATTATCTGTTCAACCGGATGTTCGGTATTCAAGGTATGGCACCATTAACGATTTAAACATGTCTAAGATCATCTCACTAGTAACAATAGTCGAATTGTAAGGCAGAACAGAACCATACGTTTCGTTATAGTTCAACTACACAAATCCGTTTATGAAATATGATATCACAACACTTAGAATAACACTAATTAAATCTGATAAAGAAGCTCATACAGGTTTATCAGAACTACATGCAACTTGAAATTCATCCTACCGATGAGCTGCAGAGTTTAAAGTATGATCACTCCATGCTATCCAATGTAAAACAAATGAAACTAAATAATTGTAAAGGAATTAAAATCACTTTTAGATGTTTCAAAATATTTTATATAACAATATCTTTCTGTTCTTGAGAAGGACTACACCATACGATACTAGCAAGAAAAATAAACGGTACGAAACAATCAAACAAACGATAATCGACGTACAATGCTGTAAGGCGACTAAAGCTACAAACGATTGTAAAAGTAACATTTATGTTGCCAACTTCAACTATTAAAATGATTTTTACAATACAAGAAATTTATTAAGTATGTACCAGGCAGATCCGGCTCAAGAATATATTACGAATAACGAACGCTTATGATGAGATAATAAACTAATTATTAAAAAAAAAATCACCTGCTGGATTAAACAATTTACTAAGTATTGGATTGAGTAGGCAGTTACTTGGTGATAGTTAATCATCATCAGGAATTAAATAAAAGAAACACTAACTTTGTTGTAGAAATTGGATTTTCGCTAATCTCTTGGTGAAACATTTTAATAGTTAAAAAGTAAAAAACACTTGGTAATTATTTCACAAAAAATTTATTGGATTTACCAGTTTGTCCGATATAAAACGCTTCACAATTTTTACAACTAATTCGGTATACACCATTTTTATTTAAAATATCTGTTTTTTGTTTATTATTAACTAGTATTTTTCCCAAATTATCTTTGTTAGCGGATATAGGAGATAGGTTTGATTTTTTTAATTTATTGCATATTTTATAAGAAATGTTTGGTACATACTTTAAGTAACAGAATTTTTTATTATTACTGTTGTTGATGTCTTTTGCATCTGGCGCTGAGTAACGTTTTTGAAGCATTAATTTTTTACGTTTTTTGTAAATTAGTTGATTTACTAGATTTTCATCGTAACCATTATTTTTAGCTAGGGCTTTTAAGACTGAAACTTATTTATCAAAATTGGTTTTATTTAAAGGTATTGTGACTAAACGGTGGACGAAGCAATTGAAAGAACTTAGTTTAATGTTTTTCGATTGATTGGAATTGGCATTTATTAGAGTGTCAGTAAAAGTTGATTTTCTGAAGATATCAAATTCTAAAGAATCCTGAATTTTTGTAATCGTAATGTCCAAAAAATTTAAAGAATTGTTAATTTATAATTCTACGGTGAATTTAATGTTGGTATAAAAGGAATTAATAAAGTTTTGTAACGAAACAATTTCTTCTTTTTTACCAGTCCAAATGCAAAAGACATCATTAACGTATCTCGCCCAGTGAAAGATATGTTTAGTTAATGGATTTTTTGAGGAAGAAATTTTGTTTTCTAAATCTGATAAAAATATTTCGCTAAGTAATGGTGATAAGGGACTTCCCATTGGCAAACCGTCAGATTGGTGATATATTTTATCGTTGAAATTAAAATAACTTTGTTTAGTACATGTAGAGACAGCCAATAGAATCTCTTTATATTGTCTAATTGTTAGAGAAATCCAATAAATTTTTTCTGAAACAATTACCAAGTGTTTTTTACTTTTTAACTAACTTTGTTGTTCTATCACTTTATTTTGCACAGGTTGCTACCATAGTTTCGGAAATACAGTTGCCATTATCAAGCGATTAGATACAAGAGAACAGGACGACACGTCAGCAATTTGGAAGCCCTCCATGCTGTTAAATAGTCTATCGTTGTCGACAATATTAGAAAAACAAAAAGGCAATAAGTGTGACTTACAGGATGAGTTGCTTGATGTGATAAAGAAAAGGACTTTTATAAGTTTCAAATTTATTTGAACATCATACAACAAAAACATTATTTTGACCTTATGCATCAGTCGTTGAAGCTTGATTTTTTTCAAAGTAGGTCACGATTTGAAACGTAATGAAGTTTCAAAACTATTCAACAATGCACTTTATTGGCCAGCATTTTTCTGAAGACAGAAGCGTCATTACCCTGAATGTCACCATTGTAAACAGGCATGTTTACTTTCAGCTTAAGCTGTTTGTTTGCAGATTACGAAGCCAGACAGTAGAAAGGTAAAGAATGCGTACCTGCCATCACATATACCACTATCGAAACGACGCGAACGTCGCGACGGCGACCGGTTGATCGAACCCTTTGCAAACTTATAGCGAGCAACGTTTTACGTTCTACAACCAGTAACTTTCAGGTGAAAGACTTCCAATCGCACAATAATTGATTGAAAAATAAATTCGGGAATTATGGACCAAAAAAATAGAATAATTAGAAAAACATGGTTTGTAAAATGATAAACAAATCCGTTAATTAATTGTAAAATTTAAAAATGTACGCAGATCAATATGTCCACTCAAGTGTATATTTTTTGCTAATCCGTTCTGGTTAACAATAGCATGGCCATTTCCAATCGTCATTTGCTAGTTTGAAACATCGCACGTCAGTAACTTCAAATATAATTCAAAATCTGTTTCAATACCGCCAAAATAAAAATTTTCTATTTATAATTTAATTAACATAAAACTATTGGAACAGATTCACATTTTTTTTTTAAATAATGCACTCTATGTACATTTCGCCCGTTAATGTTATGTCATCAAAAAGGAGGTCAAGTTGTACACAACTATGAAATTTTAGAAATAAAAAGAGCCATTCAAAATAAGAACACATTAACCAATGATCAACTTGATTTCGGAAACAACCCTCTCAAAGACTTAACAACGTCGTCTTCCTTAAATATTTTCTGTTAGACTTTGCGAAGACCTTGCTCTGTCGGATTGTGCCTCCTTTAATTATAGTCAAATAATTACAACCATGGAAAAGCTTTGTCACAAACGATTTAAATTTCAACGTTACAAAATAAAACATTTTACTAGGTCAAAACTGCGGGCGAAAATTTAAATTTTCCTTGGACTTTGTGAAAAAGTGCCTGATACATTTCCAGTTCTTCATTCTCCATTTTGTATGCGACAACAGGTACGTATTACCGTTGGTTTATTTAGAGGGTGCACATCAACTCCCGTCCAAATAATTGATGTACCTTTTGGCCACACGTGGTACTTAATCCCCTGCATTAACTCCCGTCCAAGCAAAATAATAATACCTTCGCTTAATTAGTTTATTACTCTGACAAAGTACATTTATGGACATATACAGCACGACTTAAAAACATTCTGTAACATTTTTATCGCAGGAAGTAGTTGGGGTTGTAATCGCTACAGAATTTGCAGCAGAACTACCGAACGACCCACGAGTAATACAATTTTTTTGATTATCTCGTAGATACATATATTGACGAAAAAGCTACTTTTCCTCTTACCATATGGGCCTCTAATACAGCATCTTTAGCACGCACAACAAACACATGCGAATATTTTCACGCGAAGTTTAACGCATACGTCGGAACCCCTCACCCAAATATTGTTACATTTCTGGAGGCTTTAAAAGATATCAAATGGACACATACATGAAAATCAACAGTGTTCAAGAACAAGGAAAAAGACGAACTGTGAGGAAAGAAGTTGAAAGGTCATTTAAATTTATTTCAGGGAAAATTAAAGAATACTCTGAAAATAAAATAAATAGGTTCGATTTTGTAAAATGTTTTTCTAAAAAGTATTGTGAAATCTGTTTATAAAGAAATGCCCTATATATTAACAAAATTAATAAATATAAATATAAATATAAATATGGAATCAACAGAAACAACTACTCCGAGGGCTAATATCCCTACCGGCATTGAATTACACTGTTGATATTTTGAACACGTCCTACCAAGTAGGAATAACGTACGGAGAGCCATATCCCACGACCGGTTTCGACCTATCGGGTCTCATCAGGTGGGCGGTGGCAGAAAGGCCTTTACAGGCTATATTATAAATATAAATATAAATATTAATATTAATTAGTGTAATTCAATGCCGGTAGGGGTATTAGCCCTAGGAGTAGTTGTTTCTGTTGATTCCATATTTATATTTATATTTATATTTATATTTATATTTATATTTATATTTATATTTATATTTATATTTATATTTATATTTATATTTATATTTATATTTATATTTATATTTATATTTATATTTATAATATAGCCTGTAAAGGCCTTTCTGCCAGCGCCCACCTGATGAGACCCGATAGGTCGAAACCGGTCGTGGGATGTGGCTTTCGGTTCGTTGTGCCTACTTGGTAGGACGCGTTCAAAATGTGAGATCTTTGATCTTAAAACTTAGACGAATAAGGATTTTAATTCCTTCTTTTTTGAAAATGAATAAATACTTGCATTTTATTTAGTCGTATAATTATTTAGACGGAAGTTAATGGGTTTTCAAATTCATTATTAGCAGATAAGAAATTTTGGACGGGTGTTAATGTTCGTCATTAGCAGACAACCTGACTTGGACGGGAGTTAATGTGCACCGAATTTAGAACCGAGTTATTATCTTCGAGGTGTTTATTTTCCTCATTTCTACTATGCATATATTTGGTCAAAAGCTGTGATAGGCAGACAGAGGCAGACGTAGCGAGTTGACTGGCTGCTAAATAAATACGGATATGGTTTAGGTATCGGTAAAGCAAATATTCTTATAAAACGCAGCAACGAACTAGTTGTCGCTTGTTTAAATCTCATAAATGCAAATCTTCAAGTAGGGGTAGCTATATACTTGTACATGAATTTCCGCGAGCACGAGGGGGGGTGAGCGGCGGTATGAAGCGACTCTCGGCTACGTATTGTCGCCGCCATTTAATCTCGCATGCCATTTCCTCCTCAGTTAACTGTAAATGAAAATGCTTATGCTCACAGATTTTATTTCGTAGCGTCGCTATACACACGCGTCGTTCCGATTGTAAGTACTCGTGTTATCTGATAAAAATTGCTGTTTTGCATAGCAAACGGCGCACGACCGACTACAACTACAACTACAACTACGTACCACTATTACTAATATTACTTGTACAACGATGTTACCGTCTAGATTGTTTTAACTATTTATGCAAATAGCCCATGTATACTGCTGACAAAAGTTCACGTGCATTGGGTAAGTACTTGAAAAATGAACGGACGTGAGAGAATTTATGAGAAAATTGTTTTCTGATGGTGGCCACCCAGCTAAGCATAACATTAACACGCATGGTCTTAATTAATCAAATAATGCAAATAATATACAATATGTTTATGGAGGTATTCAATTAATGAAAAGAATTAATTAATTTGACTTTCAAATACAGCGAGAAATTTAATAAAATACATACAAAATTGCACATTTGTAAAACAATAAAGAAACTAATCCATAAAACCGAAAAAGAAATACGCTTTTGATTAGCGTCCTGTCGAAACTGCGAGACCTGTAATGCGATTTCTTGGGAGGTCACCGGATCTTATCACCACGCCATAGGCAGTTCCAATAGAACAACAACCAACATACCTCTTGTCTATGAACAGGGTTTGATGAATAAATACAGACAGCGTAGTGAACGCCACCTGTAGAAATTTGCTACTTATTTGTAGTATGGTAAACAAGGTTCTTTTTTAATAAGGTTAGTATTTACACATAGCATATCTTACCTCGACACTGAGCGACATAGTCCAGTGCTCTAGATTGAGGACGGGCAACTCAGCGGCTCCCTGAAAAGTTTCTGATCCACCGAGAGCCGAGCGCGAGCTCATAAATGTGTACGCCGCGCGAAATCGGTCCCGGTGCTTACCGACCTGCTACTGCCACCATTCCTTCTATAATTCTGTTTGGTTGAGGAGTGGGTCAGAGTTACAACTTCTCCTCCGCCTTTCAAGTGTTTCCCCTCCGACTCTCGGGAGCTCCCGGCTCGGCTCGCAGGAGCCGCTGGCTTTTAGGAGCCGAGCTGCCCGGCCCTAGATCATTGCTTAGCATTCGGGAGGTCACCGGTTCGAATGCAGGTCCGGCTGCTCTGACTCAAGTTCTCTGTGGTTTCCTTGGATCACTTAAGCAAATGCTGGGGCAGTAATATTTCACAGATAATCTTTCACTTCCCTTGTCCTCATCTCGTCTGTATCATCTTTCTCTCCCTAACCACACCACCCAACCATTCCCACGAAACGAGGCTGAAGAGGGCCTTACGCCCTATCCTGCGGCTTTACACTACAGTGTAAGCTATTCCTAAGATGTTGCCCCAGCGTCAATTGAAACTTTGCAAGAAAAATCGCAGATTATCCTTTACTTGTTCACAAACATGACAGGATCAGCAGGATAAGTGTATAGCTTCACATGGAGAGAACTTTGAAGAGAATGTTGATTTTATAAATTAAAGTTATCTTGTTAGCCTTTGATTATACCATTGATGAAAATTTTGGTACTGTAAGACTACGTTTCAAAATCATCCCGTATGCTTTTTTGAATAATTTACAAAACACTCAGTATATTTAGTGGAGTAATTCTTACGAACAGCCACAATATTTTATCCCAAATTTTAATGATAGGTCCCTGAGGATTTCGTGATAACGATCACGAGCACCCGTTGCTTAATTAAACATGTCTGTCAATTGTTTATCCAATTTGTTTTTATTTCTCATTCGACTGTTATCCAATTTATCCCTCCTATCATGGAGCATGTTCATTATGAAATACAAGCGACAGAACAATATTTTTCATTCGGCAATGTATTTATTACGACGTGTCTGGACTTTTCGGGAAAATCATCTGGGATCAAAGAGTGTCAGGGTTAATTAAAACAAAACTGAGAGTATCGGGACTACTAGTCGACACAAACACATTCGTTAAAATTAACAACCTAATCGCAATTCTTTCTAAACCTTCGATATACTTATTAAATACCTACATGGAAAAATAATTTTATACAATTGTTAAAATTACTTGATTTACAGATTAGTATGAGTAAAAACAGACAGAGTAGTGAACTAGTTATTTATTTA
This sequence comes from Agrilus biguttatus, assembly GCA_963921985.1. Taxonomy (NCBI): domain Eukaryota; kingdom Metazoa; phylum Arthropoda; class Insecta; order Coleoptera; family Buprestidae; genus Agrilus; species Agrilus biguttatus. The sequence goes on along the minus strand of OY998121.1, from coordinate 6,017,425 downwards.
TGGGATTCAGTAATGTTAAACAAGGTGCTTTATAATAAGGATATCGACATGTTAAGCTAAACACACGGGGTAGCTACGTATCTATCGTAGATAGAACATAAATAAAGATATGGTTTGGTTAGCGCTCTGTCGAAACTACCAGACGTGTATAAGAAAAACTTTTCTCTCCAGCCTACACTGTAGTGTAAAGCCGGAGGGTAGGGCGTAAGTTCCTCTCCAGCCACCTTTCAGGAATCGTGGAAATAGGTGGGTGGTGTGGTTAGGAAGAGAAAGATGAGACGGACGAAATGAAGACGGAAGAGAAGTGAAAGATTATCTGTGCCCCAGCATTTGCCTAAATGGTCCAAAGAGGTTGATTTTGGGTATTTTACCAGTTTAAAGAATCTAAGGAATAAATTTCCTTTACTTAGAAGAAGATTTGCGCACCAACACTGATAAAAGAAGGCATTACCCCAGAAATGTTATTGTCATTATGGACATTAAAAAAGAGAACATTCTAAATTTTGATCTTTATTATTATAAAAGTCTTGAAAAGCCGTGTGAGTCCTATTACTATCCAATGGAGTATGCATGAATGATTTTAAACAAATCATCCCATTTTCTTAAGAATGTAGTAATAAAATGAGAAGGAACATCATAAAATTCAAAGCTCTAAATTGACGAATTCGTTTTGTTTGTTTTCTCAAAATTTGAGAATCACGAAAATGCTTAACAAACACAAAAGGCATTAGGCCGGTCATAAAGTTTAATCCTTAGTTGCATTTACGTGTAGTAAGAAAAAGTAGGGTCAAAAGGTATGCTTACGTTGACGTCCCGATTTTAAAATGAAACGAAGCTATTTCGGACAAGTGGTGACAAACTCCAAACATTAAATGGATGAAATCGTTTCCGAACTGAGCACACATTGTTTAAAGTGTCGTGGGCAGGAAAAGGTAATATAAATGCAAATAAGGAAATAAAGATGGCAATGTCAACGGTCCTGTTGTTCGTCTGCCAAGATCTTGTTTTACAACGTTGCTCGCGTTTTCTTTAAGGTATGCTACACGGATACATAGACACACAATATGTATTGATACCGTCCTTCTTGACAAAGACATCATGCATGCAAATATTTTTCCGTCACTTATAATACAACATGCGGCGTTTATTATATAACACAGCATCTCATAAGCATGCACGGAGAGTTACAGACAAAACAAAATGAAATTTCCATTGTGAGAAATTCATTAAAATTAGCAAGTGTTGATTCTCTTCAACAATCCATAACTCCTTGGTTTCCAATCATATCATCTCGCATGAAATAATACGAAATCGATCAATACAATGCTAAGTTTGATCTGTACTTGATCATTAAGCCATCATATCAACCAAACGCTTGACAAAAAGAAAAGTTCATCAATTGACACCTTCACCCGTTGTTGTGTAGAAAATCAGGACATGACGGTTATATCAATTTTCAACAGAAACAACTACTCCGAGGGATCTTTGATCTTAATATTTAGACGAATAAGGATTTAAATTGTTGAACCGAAACTTTCGGTTCGTTGTCTCTTTAGGATGCGTTCCAAATGTGGGACGAAAAAGGATTTTGATGCTTTCTTTTTTGGATACGTTATCTTCGTCTAAGAATCTTCCCGACTTAGCAGTGTAATTCAATGCCGGTAGGGGTATTAGCCCTAGGGATAGTTGTTTCTGTTGATTCCATATTTATATTTATAATATATCCTGTAAAGGCCTTTCTGCCAGCGCCCACCTGATGAGACCCGATAGGTCGAAACCGGTCGTGGGATATGGCTTTCGGTGCGCTGTGCCTCTTTAGGACGCATTTCAAATAGCGATCTTAATATTTAGACGAATAAGGATTTTAATTTTTGAACAGTCTTTTTGATCCATTTGATACCATTTCATGTAAGATTCGATTCGAAACCAATTAATTTATTACTCCTTGTACATTTGACAAATCACTAGAAAAGCAAAGCTACTCCATATAAGTAAGTTAAGTAGCAGTATATCGCAATCTGCACACATTTACAGTTAACTGTAGTATTTAATAAGACTTTACGAAATATTTATTTTGATCGCTGATTTACTGTAACTAACTAACTACTGTGAACTTATGAAAACTAAATTCTTATTTTGTTTATGTAAAATCTGATAATCTGAATTGAAATTTTGGCTATTTTCTATTAGGTGTTGTGCACAGCCAAAGTCTACTTTTTTATAAGTGTAGCTTTTAAAGTGCTCATTAATGCCAGTCTCGAACTTCCTATCTATTTGTCCTATGTACACTTTAGGATAGCCTTTACATTTTAATAAATAAACTCCTGAACATAACACCTAATAGAAAATAGCCATAATTTCAATTCAGTGTATCAAATTTTACATAAACAAAATAAGAGTTTCAAATTAAATTTAATGGAACAATTAAAAATCAATAGATATTTCAGAAAAGGAATTATTTTAAATGACCAATTAGAAGGTAATAATTCTCCATTACTCAATATTAAATGCACTTATTTGACTACTAACCTCCATCAACTTAATCTTGTATAAATAGTCTAAGTTAAGCCAAATCTGTAGATTCATCACCTGATGATGCCACTGTGTGGTGAAGCAGTATTGTCGTGTACAAAATAACATATACTTGAAACTTTATTGTTTTTATTTTTCGTTAAAATTATGAATAAGTTTCAACACCTATCAGCTACTGCCCTAAATAATTTGATAAATTTTCAATTGTAAACTGACAACAAACGAAGAAAAAATGTTACGTCCACTGTAGCACAAGAAATAGTAAACTAATGAGTAAAATTACAGAACGTAGATATGGGCACTATCATAATTAGGACGTCAGTTTTGTGTGTCCGAACTAAACATAATTTATCGCCTATAATGTTCATTTTCGAGAACTCGCCAACTTCAAGACGTCTTATTCGGTCTCCATTAACTCGGTTTACACTCTTTGCAGATACCTACGTAACTTTATATTTAGCACAAGTTTCGCCTCATTCTAATAAAAAATTAACAAAAAAGCAAATGTCTTTCTGTGTTCTAAAAAATACGTGTAGGCGCTATTTCGTGTTCTCTTTCAACCTCTTCACGTTCACAATGACTGCAATTCTTTCTTCAACAGCTATCTGTTTTATTAAAAAAAATCATGATTAGAATTATCTCTGCGTCATAGCATTTTTCATCCTTAAGGAGAACGACATTAAGCACGCAGTGAGTATTCATTCTATTTCATACTTTTATTCGTTGATAAAACAAAGAATTTTTCAGTCTGCATAAACATTGAAGTATCTTAAAAATATCTCGAGCAGTTTGTTATGTTTATTACTCCACTCATCATCTACCCACTATCCATTATTTCACCTATTTCGAATGCTTTCTGTCAGTCTTTTCATACAGGCACAACAAAAATATTGTAACGAGCCTGTATGTGTGTGTACAAGAGCGGCGGCGAGTTCCGGAAACAGATAAGACGGGTTCCTCGAATACGGTCGTCGGTCGGCGCTTTGATAGAAATAAGTAAACAACAAGATAATAGGAGTTCGAGAAAATACTAGAAGATTGTTCCTGATTACTCCAGAACCTTCGATACCTCTATAAATATTATGTGGTCGACGGTCAAGAACAGTTTTTAGTTTAGTTTTAGTTTAGTATAGTTAGAGAAACGGTTTAGTTACAGTTGAGTCACAGTTTAGAGTTTACAGTTGACAGTTTACGGTAGATAGTAGAATGGTAATATAAATACGATATACCGAGTGATATAAATAAGTGGTAATATAAATACGATATACTGAGTGATATAAATAAGACATTTACCTTGTCATATAAATAAGTTGTTGCATTAGTGTTTAAGTGTTTTAAGTAGTGTGTAAGTGTAAAATAAATAATTGTTTAAATAAATAAGTTGATCTAGAAAATTCGTTACAATATAATAAAACATTACAGGGGCTTCCTGAAATACTGGTAAATAGTTTATTTTCTAAAAGGTGAAGATTCATATTGTCTAAAATCCATAAATAGATAGTACATAATGACTTATAAGATTAAAAAGAAGTACGTACCTAGGTACATATAGAGCAATGACATCGAACTACTTTCGGTTTAAAGAAACCTGGAAAGTTGAAGTTAAAGCTGCTTGTATGAAAGTGCATTCGTATTTATTTTTGAAGTCGTCTAAAGTTACATCTTGTTAAAGAAGAAAATGCATGGCCATAGCGCCCTTTTTTCTTTTTGTACTTAAAAGTAGAAACAAGGAATTAAATTAAAAAAGTTGCGTTGCCGTTAGACTGTAGGTAATAATGAATAAGTTTTAAACTTTTAAAACTTATTTATTATACAGGGTCATTCAAACTGAGTGGTACATTAGACGTTTTAAGGAAACTAAACATGTTACAGGTTTGAAAATTTGGAAATAGGGGTTATCAAAAAAATAATTTCCACTCTGTCGGGCACACCGATTTCATCTTTTATCCTCTTTCGATACATTGGATATTTACCATTATTCAAAATTTTTAATAAAACAGTAGGAAATATCCAGATGGATCAAAAGAGGATAAAAAAGGAATCGAATGACGAAGTAAAATATGCTAGGTGCCATTTGAAAGAATGAAGTTATTCGTGTTTGAAGCTTTTGAACTTTGATTTTTTTTCTGAACGCCCTGTACAAATTATAAAGCTTAGTTTTGGCATGACGTTAGCATTATGACTTAGTTATAACTAGTAAAACATCAACACTCTAAGTCATTTTTTATGGAAGTTATGACTTTTTATAGTTCGGGATACGGTGCAATCTTTTTTCCAATAAATTAAATTATCTCAGAAACTATTCATCATTATGTTTCATACGAATTCATCGTAAAAACTATACCATTCCATTTAAAATAAAACTTTCGAAATAACCGGAAGTGCCCGACAGTTGAAATTACCTTAGTTGAATAGATCATCCTTGATAACCCCTATTCCCAAATTTTCAAATCTTTAGCAAGCTTAGTTTCCCTAAAACTCAGTTTGAATGACCCTGTATAATGGGTATTCCTAATAATGTCTTGTGAGTCGAAACAAGTATCAAGGAATTTATATAATTAAATTCTTTGAATTCACTGTTTTTAATTTACTTATTCAAAATATTTTTTTTTTCATGGAGCAAAAATTATCTTCTATTTTTATGGAACTTTCGACGTATCCATATCCCATCAAATCAAAGAATATATAGAAAGCTTTTCATCTTCGCTTTTTCTGAAAAGTTGTTTCTAGACTAATTTGGTATCGTAGAATTTAAAACTGACCAAAGAATATAAGTCATTTATTTCGAAAGTGATATATTTCACTTAAAAGTTTTTTTCGTTATCTACTTTGCAGATTCAAAACTTTGGCGGTGTTGTAGAAATATATCTCAAACCCCAACACCAAAACACGACATTGAACGTCCGAAGCACTTTTCGGTAGCAGGAACTGAAGAAGGTAATCCTGTTCATTGGACCGCAACATTAATCAGTATTTGAGATACTGAGGTTGTTGGCCACTTGGTGAAACATTTTCAAAATAAAATAGTAAGGTAAATAAAACACTCGGTAATTTCACAATATTTATTGAGTCCTTGACGACAGTCGTTTCGATTGTTGCACCATTCTCAAACACGTTACCATTACATTAATTACATTCTAAATTTAACCAATAGTATAAGCAATAAATTAACAAAATTAAACATAACTACAATAAGTGTAAATAAAATAAATTTAAGTACGTTATTAGTAAATAACAAAAAAAAAACTGAACTGTTAAAGAAGAGTAGGGTTTACCAAGTATCTTGTAAAAATTGCCCAGCTATTTATATAGGACCGACTGGTAGAGCTCTAGGAGTTAGGATGAAAGAACAAAAAATCTTTATAGCGGCTTCGCAGAACACTGTATTGTAAATAATTATACGTTAGACCAAGATAATATCAAATTAATTCACAACACACATAAGGGCAGATTGTTAAATTTCTTAGAAATGGTCGAAATTAATAAAGCAACAAATTAATAACAAATGACCAAACAGAATTCCATTTATCCCCACTTTTAAGAGCTAGCATAAACCCTAGTATTTAAAACCTAGATGTAGTAGTTAATAGTTAGTATACATTGGTACTCTTTTGAGAATGGTGCAACAATCGAAACGACTGTCGTCAAGGACTCAATTTGAATAAACCTTGTGAAATTACCGAGTGTTTTCTTTTTTTACCTTACTATTTTATTTAGTCAGTATTTATTACACTGCTTTTGGTTTTTAGTTCAGAAGAAGGTAACTTTAGATGTTTAATATCGTATTTTAGATTTGGGGTTTGAGCTATTTATTGTTTTCTACAAGACTGATTCTTGAGTAGCCCATTGTTATATATGCAAGTTATGATCTTTTATGTTACTAGATAGGATTTAGCATTTTTTTCAGCACTTCCGCAGTTAAATAATTGAGTTAATAAATATATTTTAATGCGTTGTTGGTTTCCGGGTATTGCCGTGTTTGATGGGTTTCAATACTTAACGGTTCGCCCAACATACTGCCGGCTTCTTCAGAAACGTCAAGTATGGAAACCCATCAGACACGGCAATACCCGAAAACCAACAACGCATTAAACGACGGCCGTGAAAGCCTACATTATGAAATATATTTTACCATACCATTTGCAAATGTTTTTTTTTTTCGAATAGATTTCTACTTTGCAGTTGGCATGATTTATCCATTTTTCTAACAGTTTTTCAAATACAGTTCTACTTTTAGAACCATACATTATGGCTTGGACGAGATATATGGACCAAAAACAGTTTTTTGCATCCTGCGTCAACAAAACGCCGCGCCAGCAAAAATGCGTCATTTTATTTGATAGAAAGCTATATACATACGTGACAAAGTTGTATCAATGAATAATGGACACAGAGGGCTTATCTACACTGTGCAGGTCTTTACACTGTTGTACAATGTATAGACTGTTCCTGTTTGTTTTTGTTTTTTGTAAAATGTTATATTTGTTGTTCTCATGCCTGAGGCAAATTTGTTTAATAAAGCGGCTGGTTTTTCAAAGGTTTTTCAGTTGATATTTGGCGTATTTAGGAGTGCACTACTTGACAGGCTTTTAAGGGAAAATGTTGTTCCTGTTTTATAAACAGATGTAATTGAAATTGGGATCAAAAAGAATTGCTTATACGAGATGGATGTATAACCTTTAGATACGATAAAAAAGATTAAAATAATCTCAATGAAACAAAAAGCAAAAGAAGATCAATATTTGCAAACATACATTTGCTAACACCCTACTACTAATCCCTGCCATATTGTTTATCCCATTAAATTTTGTCTACAATAGAATTAAATTAGTATCTTTAATCCTCTCAACATCAAAGACTGACCCCTTTACGGAGGTTGTTGTTGTCAAAAGTAAGCTCCCCTTCACTGATAGGGGACTACCTCTTACTTTTCGTTATATCTGATACTAAATCGTTTGAAAAACAATTTCACATTTACCTGTCAGGTCGTCCATTGTTTCCTCTTCTTTATGACGTCGAAATAGGGGAACGATGGCCGTCAAAAGTTTCAATTGTTACTCGATGCACACGCTGTGACGGACAACATCGACTGCAGCCGGTCGCACGCCGTACAAAGTGGGGGTGAACTGGAAAGAAACGAAAATCTACCATCAGCATGCTATTTAATGGAATAACGTAATAGAATGGAAAATTGCACAGGGGGAGAACTCTCGCGTTTTGGCAAATTTCTAGACGTGTACTTTTGTTCGTGAGTAATTTTTATAAATGACGAAAAATCCAAACGAAAGCATTCTGATGAGAATAATAAATAATAGGGAAATATGCCTACCGCCCCATTAAAAAGAAACATAATTAAAAGAAGCGATTTGTTAGGGTTTCTTAACCAACCGGTCCGTCGGTCTGTCTGTATCTCACAAATCTTCCCGTCCTTTCATTTATATAGCTATTAAGATGAAATGAAATACGGAGGTAGATTACGACCTAATAACAGAACTGATGACATTTTTTAGACCCCCACCCACTAAGTGAAATCTGTACACTCAAAATTATTGTTTGTAGCAGTTTTAATTTTTTTTTAGATTATTTATGTTTAAAATTTACTAGCTTTTATCCTAACTATTTGTATTTCATTCCCGTGCTGGTGGGTGGGCAGTTCCTCCACACTGTAGTGCAGACCCGGAGGGTAGGGTGTAAAGCCCTCTTCAGCCGCCGTTCAGGAATCGTGGGAATGGGTGGGTGGTGTGGTTAGGGAGAGAAAGATGAGATGGACGAAATGAAGACAGAAGAGAAGTGAAAGATTGTCTGTGGAATATCACACAACACCCCAGCATTTGTCTAAATAATCCAAGGAAACCACAGAAAACTTAGACCAGAACAGCCGGACCCGGGTTAGAATCGGTGACCTCCCGAATGCTGAGCAACGATCTAGAGCACAAGACCATGCCGCTCTGCAGCTTTTATCCTCTTATCAGTTTTTCAGTAGATAAAACCATGGTTGTATCTTAAAAATACATTATCTTATTAATTTTATTAAAATTGCTACATTCCTTTCTTATACCAGACGATAAATATTCTATAACATTTTTTTGACCCCACTGAGTGAGATAATTTGTAACAACATACCTTGTCAATTAATTATCTGGCCGTTCATTTTGGAATATAAATGATAATAATTTCATATACATAACACATAGCCTAATGGAGTTCCAAAAGAATTTTTTGTCCTAAATTTTCTTTTTGGTTTTATAAACCTGTATTTTCCGCACAAACAATTATTGCTTGTGATTCTAATCTTTTTTTTTCGGTTCATAAACATAATAAGTCCCTGTAAATTCGCTAAGCCAACATTAGTTTTATGACAGGAGATTGTTATTTTAGGACTTCAGAACGTCAAACTTTCAGGTATAACACAGAATTTCACTCAGGATTACGTGGGTCCAAACAACTTTAATAAAACCCTTCGAAACCAACCCTTTCATGTTACCTATATATGTCCAAATACACACAGAGGATCTATAGAATTGTGAATTGCTAACTGATGGAATCCTTTCTGACGAAGGTAATCATATAGCTTTTAGGAACGAAATTGTCTTTAGAAATGAACATTAGAAACTTTTAGTTCAATTAGAGTGCGAGACATCAAAGAAAATCAGAGAGAGCAACTATAGAAATTCTAAACCGCCACTTCAACAAGATAATATAGAAGATAAGAATTTAGTTAACACAATTATCAATGAACTAGTAATACTGTTATTAATTGTACAGTTAGTTGTAGACGGTAGGTAAATGATCTGCTTTCTGTCAAAAGTCCGCTATTTTTTTGTGTCCCGCATTATAATCTTCGAAATTCACGGACTAAATTTAAAATAACTACTGTAAAATTATTGAAAGATAGCGTTTACGTCATCGACATAGGCTAAATGAACCAATCCGAAACAGTAACGACAACAGACCATTGAACTTCTTTATGATATAGAAAATACGATTCAAGGGCTGCTAACTATATTTTGAGCCTTGGCAATACTAAGTGTTTACAGGAGCCATCTAACGATTCTAATTGAAAGTTTAGCCATTTTAATCACAACCTTCTTCAGGAAGTTTTATCATTTAAGCACAACTTGTGCTGTTTACAGTGACTTGAAAATTTTGTCTCAGCGAAAAAATAGAATTATTCGTTAACATTTCCGTGCGATGATTTTTTAGGACTTTCGACGTGGATTATCAAAACAGGAGTGCATCAATCCGATTAAGCCCCATGCTTGGCCACTGTGGTATAATGAATTTAATCGTGACCGCAGTTCACTCAGGAACGAAAGTCGTGAAGGTCGTCCAAAATCAGTTGTTGGTTGTTGTGCCAGAATACATTGATGCTTTGCGCGAACTAATATTGGAAGATCGTCATGTAACTCATCGTGAGATTGACTAATCCTTGGGCATTAGTATGACGGGGCATTAATAAGATTATGTATGAACATTTAGCTGTGACAAAGATTTGTTCCTGTTGGATCCTGCATAATTTGACAGAAGCTCAAAAAGATGCTCGTGTTAATTGATGCACAAAAAAGCTCAAGAAATAGAAACGCGGTGCACCAAACAACATGTATAACATCTACACAGGTGAAGAGCTTTGTATCTGTGGATACGAAGCACTTTAAAGCAAATGATCGCCTGTTTCTTCGGAATAACTGGACTGATCTGACTGAATCCTGATTTGATTGGTACACAACCATTCGTTTGCCAGAAGGGCTTGGTTAAATACGAAAAAAGAAGTAGCAACGAAGGATAATTCTTCATTATGACAATGTAAGGTCTCACACATCGGCTGAAACAACCACTTATTTGACTATTTGACTGACTAAAACGTCAAATTGATAGATTATGCTCCGTGCAGTCCTGATTTGTCACCAAATGACGTATGTTTATTCCTGCATATCAAGAATAAATTACGTGGCCAACGTTTTTCGGCGCCTGAAGCAACCGTTGGTGCATTCAAAAACGATGTTTTGGAGGTACCTCAATCGGAGTGGAAAAAGTGTTCATCATGGAGAATATTTCGAAAACCAATAAAGCAATTTTCGGTAATAAATTACTGTCTTTTCATATTTATATAGCAACCCTCGTATAAGCTACGTGTGTGTTTTATATCAAAGAGTAAGTCAGAATATCAGTTCACGTTACAGAGAGGTTATCGTAATTGTTTTGTTATAGAGAGTTAACACTGTATTTCCCATTTTCATTAGACCTATTGACAATAAAAAAAATGCTATTTAGAAGTCTGAAATAGTCTCTGACAGCGTGTTCAATTCAAAATTTGACTTTAGATTCGTATTTTTTTTGTAGTAAATGTAGTCAAAAGAAGAAGAAGTTAAGGAAAGGCAGCTTTTACTTGCAATTTACTTAAAAAGTAAGAAACAGTTCCTTGACTGACAAATATTTACTTTTCTTAACAGGGTTACCGGGGAAGCGCGAAACGCCATTCGTATTTGCTTTCAAGAAAAAGGCAAAGGTAAAGAACACGGAAAATACATGTACCTACCTATTTTATAAGCCTCAGTTTCGTTAAAACGTAGGCAGGTAGGTACTCAAAAATGCTTATGAAATATTTAAATCGCCTTAGCATAAATAAAGAATTTTATCCATAGATTAAGTCCTTTCGGTAAATGTAATATACAATTCGAAAAAACAAAAACAACAACAAGCAGCACACTAGTAGGTATACTTTTGATTAAAATTCGAGAAAAGGGAAAAATAAAAACTCTTTTAGCAAATTTTTAATTGAATATAAATATGGAATCAACAGAAACAACTACTCCGAGGGATAATACCCCTACCGGCATTGAATTACACTGTTGATTCCGAACGATTATTAGACGAAGATATAACATACTCAATATTATACATTATATAGTTTATAAAAGTCTTTCTGCCAACGCCCATCTGATGAGACCCGATAGGTCGAAACCGGTCGTGGGATAAGGCTTTCTGTACGCTGTTCCTACTGTGTAGAACACGTTCGAAATGTGGGATCTGTCATCCTTAAAATTTAGACGAAAAAGGATTTTAATCAGCTGGTAGACCGTGGTTTCGATAACTATGGACGACATACTCAAATGGAAGCGTGATATTGTCATGTTACGTTTTGGATTGGTTCATATGACGTAAACGCAACTCCTTAATATTTCAGCAATAAATAGATTAACATCTCACACCACATAAGGGATGTTAACTAGAAGAGGGAGTGTTGCGGCATGTACTACTGAAGCCTATTTGCTGACATCTGTTACATGTATTGTACATTAAGTACTCCAACGTGAGATGTTGTCCCTATAATTGTTTGAGTGTTTGGATAACACTTACCCCACCTAATTTATCGATTACGTCTAGAGTATTTGCGATACTAGGTGCAAGAGTTTGTTCTGTGTAACGTTACACGCACTTTGTTTTATTTAGGTGCAAATCTATTACAATAATTAACCAATCACTACATTATGTAAATATCATTCAGCATTCATTGTAAGGGTTAATATCAATTAATTTTTTTCTACTACAGATTACCTCAAATTAATGAGGAAAGGCAAGGATCCGAATTCGATTACCATCGAGGGCGTGACAGCAGTAACAACATTTCCTCATTAATTTAAAGGAATCTGTAGTGACTGAAAATTAATTCTACTAAATTTTTTTCCAAATATTTCATTAATATTTTGTGTAGAAATATTCAACGCATTCGTTGTGGTCATAAAAACCGACTCTAAGGCATTTGATAAAAACCATAAAATAAGGAGTGACATTTTTTGTATATGGTCTGGTTCCGAAAGATTGTTAAATAAATTCTTTGAACTCCTAAATAGTTTAGATAGAATAATACAATTTAATTTATTTCCTAGATGGTACAGTAAAAAGAGTAGATCATAAGTTAGAATTTAGTATCTTTCGTAAGCCCACCACTACTGATACTATAATACATTTTTCCTCTAATCAAATTAATAATATTAAATACTCTTTCTTCCACATTCTTTCAGATTAACAAACATCCCTTTAAACGAAAAAAAAATTAAAATAGAACTAGATACAATAAAACAAATTGCTGTAAACAATGGCTATGATACCAAAATTGTTGATAGAATCTCAAACCAAAAACTTAAAAATAAAACACGCCTACTACTCTATAACCCTCAAATTATTCATAATCCTTCCAATAAAGTATTTTGCTCCATACACTACGTTAAAAAAAACAGTAAAATTATAAAATCACAACTCAAAAAATTAGGTATCACAGTCATTTATCCAATAAAAATACTGTTAAAAAACTACTTGTCAATAATAAACCAAAATTTTATTCTTTAGATAATAGAGGCGTTTATAAAATTCAATGCAATGATTGTGATGCTGTGTACATTGGTCAATCAGACAGATCCATTAACACTCTTAAAAAAGAGCATTTAAAAAGTATCTCAAATAACAACAATTGTACAGGTATTTCTACACATTGTATTTCAAATAAACACAATGTTGCGTCCCTTGGACCACTAGCTGATTTATAACATTGCAAGATGTGTAACGTCTTCACGCCGATTTTTTAAATTATGATTTTTAGCTCTTTTGTTCATTTATTACCAGTACCTTTCCTTTGTCAATTTAGTTTCGAATCCTTTCCTAATTTCACTACCTTAAATCGCCCATAAATTCCAATAATTTTCTCTAGCTGTAACTGTCAACCCCCTAAGCCTAACGTCCGTCAATTTGTATCATATTTCTGTCACATTTATAACCATAAACCAATACACTACAACAAGTTTCAAAACCCACCTTCCTCACTTGTAACACCCATCATCATTGTTCTCATCAAATTTAACCACACCTCCATCCCTTTCCAACTGAGTCTATAATCTATAAATAACCTTTTTCTATAAAAGACAAGATCAGACATCAGATCAGACGAGATCAATAACAAGCAATATCAATTAACATCAACTATCTAACTATCAACTACATATAAACTTATATCAACAAACAAGTCAAATCAATTAATCAATATTCAATCGACAATTCAAACGTGACGCAACGCTTCCCGGTACCAGTATTATCCGTGTATAAAGTGTAAATATATGTATAAAAACCTGCTTAAAGACTTTAATTCAACGACTTACTTCAACCACAAAAATTCAACACAAACACCTGGACTTCATCAAGTTGCAGTCCAGGACGATTCATAGCGAATCGTAACACACAATATTAATGAAAATTTTCAAATACTAGACATACAACCAAAAAGTAAGAAATTAAACTATCTAGAAAATTTAGAAATTAAAATTGTAAATTCCCAAATAGAAACATATTCAATACTTTTGTTCAAACTGGGTAATTATGAAATTTCCCCAGCATTATTATTCACTATAAATATGTTTGCGCACATTTAGATATATATATTTAGTAATTCTACTTACTCTTGATAATGACAAGGGGTCTGTCGAAACAATTGTCGAGTTCCGTCAATAAACCTGTGAAAAATATACCAAGTGTTTTATTCGCTTTATTATTTCTTAAAATGTATTTTCACAATTCCTACACCATCGATAGTTTAAACTGCAAACAAGGAGTCTTCAAAATGAAAAATCTATTAGTAAAGGCTTTATTTTCATAGTATACAGTATACATAAAACACCTGAAAAGAAATTGATAGGTAGGTATATAATCTATTTTATGTTTGCAAACAAAAAGGTAGTTGTTGGTGTAATTGAATTTCGTTTTGGTTGGTATCATAGCCTTCTAATTTGCAGAGTAAATTCATCAATAAAGGCTGCACCAGACTTGACGCAATTAATCTTTTTTAAATGGCATTTAATTTTCTTGGGGCAACACAAAGGCTCGTTGTTCTCGTTGAAAATAAAAAAAAATAAAAAACGTGTAATTTATCCTTGCCGTCGTCGGCGAATCAAAACACCATTTGGATGCCGCTTGTTTTCAAACAATCAACTGTTTAATAGTGATTCTTTTGTTGAAGGCCAACTTGCTCGCGGAAAATGATTTTTCAAGCTGTTTAAATTTAAATCGTCCCGTGGCCCTCTTTTTCTTTTTGCATTCGTTTTCATAATTCATTCGTTTAATTTAAGTGGCACAATGCGGCCTGTCAACAAACCAATTACACGCTTTGTCTGAGGCCGGTTCAAATGTCTCGCAATTAAATTAACTCATTCATTTAAATAAATGAAGAAAAAGCGACCTCCAAAGCCACCCCAGTAAAGATACCGCTTTATTTTTTATCTCAACCCAAAACACAACACCATCCTACGAATCTGCAAGATCCTTGTCACTCTTTGAAACATCTTTCTCTTTCACCTTTTAGTTAGCATTACATCGACGGTGTAATCAATTAATTTTAGACGTTTCATTTCCATATACTCTTAAATATTACAAGGGATAATTGAAATAGTAGACTCGCTTGGCACTTGGTGAAACATTACTAAAAGAAACTTTGAAAAATATTTCAAAAAGAACACTTGACTTGTTTCACAGATTTTATTATGTCTTTAACGATCGTTTCGGTTACAACACCATTTTCAAAGAGTATTAAATTACTAAATAATATAAGATAAATTTGTTTCTTAAATACTAGGGTTATCTGTCTACCTGAATGTGTACATTTAATAAGGGAGATACGTCGAAATCTAATTGGTCATTAACGATGGGAAGACTTAATGAGTTGGCTTTCTTTATTTTAAATATTTCGAGCGTATTAAGACGTTTACCTTTACTACATTGATGTAATGATTTTACATTTTCTGTATCTAAAGAATGATTATGATCTATACAGTGTTGGGCTATACCCGTACATTTGTTATTTTTAATAATTGATTAATCATGCTCGTCTCTACGAGTTTTTAAAGAACGACCAGTCTGACCTACAGTCTTTACAATTTATTTTGTAAACTCCCGATTTGTACAATATATTTGTTTTTTCTTTATTGTTTACTAACATGGACTTATTATTTTTATTTACACAAATTGTGTTCTAATTACAATTTTTTAAATGATTTTAAACTTTTTTACTTAAATTAGGTACAAAATTGATTAAATGGAATTTTCTAACAAGTTTAGTAGGGGGTATAGCATATAATTTACGGAGGATTAACTTTTTACGTTTTTTCTTTATTAATTTGTTAATCAGTGAAGCATCATAACCATTATTAATTGATAAAGATTTAATGACATTAACTTCTTTTTCAAATTGTTATGTTTTTTGTTCTGAGAGTAAATCACTTGTTTCAATTAAGTTTTCACATATTTGTAGAAGTTCTGTCGTTGGGATCGAAGGAAAGAAGTTTTCAACGTAAAAATAAACAAAACCGAAACGATCGTTTTTTATTTTTGAAATATTTTTCATTTTATATTACAAGTGACACAAGAGAAATTTTCTCAAAAATGAGGAGAAGTAGCAAAATTCAGTTATATAATACTTATTCTATAAAATCTCTAGTCGGGATTTTGAAAACCTTTTTGCATTACATTGAGATCCACTCCAATACAATGTACTTCTCCTTTTATGTAAATAAATGTAGTTACATACTAGCACATTTTCGGTATATAATACTGATAAACTATAATAGTTGTTATACATTTCTTGTAATGGGAAAGAGAGCAGCTGGGGACATTCAGAAAGCTAACTCATGTCATCCGATAAAGGAAAAGGGGAGTATAGAACTTTCCCGGATACTCGCATTTGTAAATTTCTAACGAAAAAGATTTTATAAGTGTTCTACTTTTCTAACAAAATTCCGATATACTTTCGGATGGAAAAGATGCAAATTGTAAAACCAAAAAATATGTAAATAAAATGTTGTCCATTCAACACGCTTAGCTAAGTATTTTATTAAAAAGAGAAGGAAACTCTTGAGAGTGTACAATAACAACCCTATTTTCCATATACTTTCTTTTTATCCTCATGTACCCTGTTAGGCATATTAATCTTACGCACTTAAAAATATACAAATTTTAAAATCCAAAAAAGAAGGTAGTTTTTTCTGTTGATTCCATATTTATATTTATTATATGGCTTTTAAAAGCCTTTCTGCCAGCGCCCACCTGATGAGACCTGATAGGTCGAAACCGGTCGTGGGATATGGCTTTCGGTGCGCTGTGCCTACTGTGTAGGACGCGTTCCAAATGTGGGATCTGTGATCCTTTATAATTAGAAGAAAAAGGATTGTAATACCTTCTTTTTTTTTGGATTGTTATCATCGTCTAATAATCTTTCGGAATCAACAGTGTAATTCAATGCCGGTAGGGGTATTAGCCCTCGGAGTAGTTGTTTCTGTTGATTCCATATTTATATTTACAAAATTAAAAGTTCTTCTTTCAGCATTTTTATACATCCGTTACGATAAAGACAGTTCAATGAGAACCAATTTCTTCCTTACCCGACAAATATTAATTTTTAAGAAATATTCAATTTATTTTACCACTGACACAATTTTCATAATCTGAAACATAAATAACGCTTCCTGACGTACAGGATTAATAAAAAATTTCTTGGATGTCTTGTAGGTATGTCGCGTGATATTTTCTTCTGTGTAAGACATTTTGGTGCTTGGTACGTGAATGAATGAAATTGTTAGTGTACAATGATTGATGGCAAGGCTCCGAGTCAGGCCGTGGATGCTCCGTCTTCAACATGGGAAGGGTTGATACAGATACCTAACTATTTATTTCAAGGGATAAGGCCGCAATACTGAACCAGATGCCATTCGGTGGAGACTACTAATCATTACAATGTACTCATAAGATTAGAATAGGCCGTAAAACACCTGAGTCTAAAGCACATAATTACTTCAAGTGTGGTCTCTATTTAGTTGTGACATCGTTATAAAGACGACAACGAACCACCTTTTCATTTTTGTGACATCGAAAGCAAACAATGGTCGTTCTTTCTAGAGCAATGTAAAACCCTATACTTAGTTTACCCCCCGACAGTAAAAAATAAATCACTTTTTAACTCGCTAACATATCAAGGTAATATTTCCTTACTTCGTATCATTCAAAGCCGATAATTCTTTTGGCAAATTTATTAAAAACAACAAAGACCCCATTAAAAAAGAAAATAAATCTGGAATTTGTAAGTTAGATTGCGGCAGTTGCAACAAATCTTACATTGGACAGACTGGAAGAGCTTTTAATGATCGTATAAAAGAACACAAGAAATGTTTTGAAAACAAAAATGATCAGTCTACTAACACACAACTTTAATGATAATTTTAATATACTACATAAAGGTATTAAATTGAACTTACTATGAAAATAAATAAATTAAATAAATTAGGATTAATTTTAAATGACCAAACAGATTTGAACAATTCTCCTCTACTAAACATTTAAAACTTTTCATCCCCATCCTTATAATTTAGTATTTAAGTCGACTTGTAATTAGTTTAAGTTTAGATTACTTCACCACCTGAAGAAGACATTGTTTGTCGAAATAATATTATTGTGGTATCAATATAAACTTTCTGTAACTCATCTGTGTTTTATTAAATGTGATTATGGAGTTACGACATTTGAAGGTTTCATCGATTCAATATTTATTTATTTATTGAACGATGTTTAATGGCAGCAAATAGGTTGTCGAAGTTGTGCAAATTGGACCATATACTGACCGATTTGTGCTATTGATATGACAACTAAAGAATACCAAATTGGTATGGTGTTAGAGAAAGTTGTGTCAATATATTCACAGTAAATACAACGTTTTCGAAAAACCTACGAGAGAATGACCAAATGCTCCTGACCTTCCTATTCGGCAGCAACCCTGTTCATAGCGCAACGATGAACTTTGTAGATTGTATTGTGATTTCTGCAGATACAGACGCATGTGCCTTTCAATTGATACCACTCATGAAAATTTCACAAAAATATATGCATTTTTATAGCGCACATCACGCACGCTTGAGCCGTATGACCAGTTGTCTCGCACTCTTCATTAATGAACGTAGATCTTAATTTGAAATAATTTCGCTTAATTCAACCAGTTTTTCACCCAATCAAAAAACAAAATTCGGAAAATATCCGGGGCAGTTATGAAGTCAATTCCTTCAAAATTACTCAACGAGACGTAAATTTTTCAATTTCCTCATTTCAGTTTAATTAGGTCACAGTTCCGTAGTGAAATCTTCTTCTAGATAACATTCCGTTTTGCACCTATACGTTTTTTTAATTGAAAAGTGAACTGCTCAATTACTGAAAATGGTGCGTTGATGAAACATTTACGTTAAATCTATTAAAAAAAAACGAATAACAAAAATTAAATCCATTAACCAACCAGAAAAGTTAATCACCCGTTTCCATGGTGGGAAGGATTACACAGGGTCAGCGAACGCTAGGAAACACGTGACGCATCCCTGAATTAGTTATTCTGCTAAAAAAATTAACTCGAATTACAGCTGACCGTAAACTGACGAAAAAATAACAAAAGTTATTAAGTACGGTACAAAATTACAATTAATATTGTGATGACGGAGTCTCTAACTGAAAAAGGGAAAAATTATCACACAATTTGGCTTTATTAATAGGTTTTTAAATAAGCTATAGGGTAAATCATCGCTTATATTATAAGACACCTGAGACAGATAAGGGCAATGTAATTTTTCTTACATTCAATAGAATACAACGTGCACCGATTGTAACAAATTGTTTAATAACTTAAATTAAAATAAGCACACTTGGAGTAAGTTTCACAAATTGATTATCAATCGTGATATATGTTATATGTTTCTACCTACAGTTAGGTCATTATTGAAGAGTATTTGTAAAAAACTTACACCAAGTGTTTTTGTTTTAATTTAAGTAATTTTTCTTTTTAGATTTCTTTTGGTAATGATTAATATTAATAAATGAAAGTTTATTCTTCTCTTAAAGCAACTATATAGAACATATAAACAAAATAATAATCAGAAAAATATAAAGGATGTTTCACAATATATCATCCCTGGGAATAATTGCATACACTATTTCTAGTAACGCCCACAGACACAATTAACAAATAACGAACGTAACAAAAATTATTTTCCTTGTAGTTAATTGTCTTCTTCCGATTAACCGATGGTTTTTTAAATGAACGAGAAAACTCGACAATTGTTTTGACCAGTCGGTCTTTTTTAAATGTATTATTTGAAAAAGACCGACAGGTCGAAACAATTGTATGTATTTCATAAGGTATTAAGGAAAGAAGTAACAAGAAGACAAGGGAAATTCGTATGTGGATTGGAAAGGCAGTGTTTTGGGTAAAACATATTGCTAGTTACAAGTAAAAATATAACAACTATAATATCGCATGAAGGTTGAGCTTTCAGTATTGCTTTCCAGCTGAATAAATATGTATTTGTCATTTCTAACTGCTAGAATATTAAATGAGCCTATTTAACTCAGATACCTTATATCTTGTACTTTAATGGTGAGTATTTTAATTTATTTTTCAGAGTACTTAAAGTTAAGTAGTATAACTATCTTAAGTGGTATAACTGACCAACCTAATCCAAACCAATCAGTAATTAATTATATTGATACTTACTGACAGTCTAACATATTGAAATAAATACACAGTTGATAACTTCCACAATTTACTAAATAAACTTACCACGTGTTTCGCCAACACTGTGGCTTCTTCAGAAGTACAAAATCTGCTTAAAGCTACCTAAAAGTAGATGTCTATAAATAGGGTGGTGCATCTTCATTAGAGTGAGGGAAAAGATTTAATAGTGGTGAGAGGTTTATACCTACTTGGTCATTAAGTAATATGTATGTATTTTTATATTTGTTAATTTCTGTTGATTCTGATAGTGTAAGTTTTAAACTTTTACTTTTAATGTGTAAAAAAAAATTTACACATTGAAAATAAAAATTTAAAACATACACTATTAGAATCTAATGAAATTTATTAAGTATAAAAATACAGACATATTACTTAATGACCAAGTAAATATAAACCTCTCACCCCTATTAAATCTTTTCCCTCACTCTAATAAAGATGCACCACCCTATTTATAGACATATACTCTTAGGTAGTTTTAAGTAGATTATGTACTTCTGAAGAAGCCACAGTGTTTCGAAACACGTGTCAAGTTTATTTAATAAATTGTGGAAGTTATCAACTGTGTGTTTATTTAAATAATCAGTAATTAATTCCATTATAGCATTTTTTATTTTTAGAAAGGAAAAGAAATATTTTTGTAAGTAAATATGATTCATTTGTTACAATAATTACGAAATAAAATTGATCATTGCTTTGCTGTATTCATCCTATTACCCCACTGTATTATTTTATTTTTTAAGATGATGTATCGAACTGTAAAAATCCTGTTTTGAGAATAAGCCCTCAGCTTTAATTAGAGTATGGGAGAAAGTCCGGTTCGATTTTGATTAAATATAAAGAGAGGTCGGCGGAAGCTGTACTTCCGTTGCCTTCTATTTTCTGCAGCTTCTCTTCAAAGGATTATCCGCAGCGTAGAATCGGACGAGCAAAGTAACTTCTTTGTCAACTGGACTTCTCAACTTGTTGTGTATTAACAGATCGGGTCAAGAGAGAGCCCCACGCATTCAAACCAACCACATTTGCTCGAAATGAGAAGAATACTTAAACTAAGGAAGCGGAAAGGTCCGGGGCTTAGTGCTCTACAAGAACTTACCACTCACTCTTGCAATAACTTATCCCCAGTAGACACTGATGCCTGATATTTCTTCTCCGGCATCATTCCAGTTTAAACTTCGGATGAAATCAGACAGCAGCAAATACTGCCTTCATTCAGCATCACAGAACACAACAAATGAATATTTGTTCGTATATAGAGGGATTAATGCTTAAATATTTACAAAAAACTATTTAAGCTAATTAACAAACAAACAGTATAAAATAGCTTGCTATAATATATACCTCCGGACGTATTTTGGTAATGTATCCCTTAAAATCACTAAGGCACATTCACACCATAACATCACCGTAAGTTTGAGATCAGCCACCACACTAAAAAACATTTTTTTAACTCAAAAGATAAAATAAACAAGTACGAAGAAAGTGGAGTTTATAAATTAACATGTCCTGAATGCGATGCCTTATATATAGGTCAAACTGGCAGACAGTTTAAAATCCGTTTTAACGAACACCTCTGGTCCTTTAAACTACAAAAAACGGACTCTAATTTCGCTAACCACTGCATCAATACAACGCAACTCTTGAAGTTCTACATCTTACATAAAAAGGATTTAAATTAAAAATGTTAGAAGCAATAGAAATTCATAAATCAACAAAAAACCCAAACAAAATCATCTACCTCTGTACAAAATTTTATAACATTGCTTATAATATTACTAGTTACCTTTAGTCCATTTATGTATATAAACCTTTCAACAGGTATCCATTCATTAAGAATCGCTTGATAATGATACTCGTTGTATCGAAACTATAGTAGTGTAGATAGCAACTAAATTGTTTATATAGTTTTTTATGTACATCGAAAAACCAGATTATAAAAATGGTAGTATTCCAAATTTATCTAATTTGTTCTGATTTTTTAAATTGTGAACATCTTTACAAAAAGGATGTCAAGGTAACTTTTGATGATGATCGCAGTTTCGAAACACGATTTAGATATTAGGGCGATAAAAAACCAATTTTCATACCATGTTCTGAAGTGTTCTACAGTTCCTATGTAAGAAAAACGACTTACATTTAAGATGAATACTAAATCAGTCATATAATCAGCTTTACCTTTCCTTTGTTCTGTAGTTTTACGAAAATGTAACTTTTTATGATAAATGATACGAAAACGAAAAGTTAACATTAAATTACTGAAAAAGTTGAGTAATTATGTTCTTTTCAGTGTAATTTAATAGCAATTCTGAAGTAAATATAAATATGGAATCAACAGAAACAACTACTCCGAGGGCTAATACACCTACCGGCATTGAATTACACTGTTGGTTCCGAACGATTATTAGACAAAGATAACAATCCAAAAAAAGAAGGTATTAAAATCCTTTTCGTCTAATTACAAAGGATCACAGATCCCACATTTGGAACGCATGCTACACAGTAGGCACAGCGCATCGAAAGCCATTTCTCACGACCGGTTTCTCATCGAGATCGAGATCCACATCTTGCAGTTTTGATAATATATTGACCAATAACTTAATTTTATTTATTATAAATTTACCACTAAACAAAATGTATTTGTATTAATGTTCTTTATAAAAATTGTAATTTAATTCCAATATTTATCCAACTGTTAGAAAATCCTGGATCAGATATTATCTATATGTCAATATAGCTGTGAATGCTTACACATGAGAAAATTTAATGAAATTTTTTGAATTTTAGTGCTCGTATTATTTGGCAATTTCATTTAAATATTGTGTACAGATCGTAACTAATGCATGCAAAAGCGTTTTTCGTGTATTTTTTATTGATTTTTTTCTTTTTTTTTTAATAAAACTGGCATCAATTTGTCATTTCTATTTTCCATCGTGTCCAATAGTTAGGCGGCTTTTATGAATTCGTCCATTTTGTTCTCGAACGATTGAAATTACTCCAATTTGCGGCAGTTGTACTCAAAGGGACCATCGCTGTTTCAATAAAAGGAAATACAATAAAGGGAACGGCATCAGTGTCGACGACTGCCAATTTCATACCTTCGTTTTATTATTATGGAAACCCTTTCACTACAAATGTGTGTGGTTTGCGAATGAATGTTGGTTTTCCGTAAACATTTTGTTTTCATTCAATTTCCATCCGCGACACTCTATTGTAACAAATATTATTTGTCGAAGAAAAATAGAAAAATAGCGAATACGAGGCATGTTTTTTAAGTACCGTCTTGAAATTAATAAAAAACATGCAAAGATATCTTAATGAATTTATTTTTACATGAAAGCCTGTACCTTAATCTACTTTTCCACATAATTTCCTTCGATATTGAGCCACTTGTCATAACGTTTGACTAGTTTTTGAATACCCTTCTCATAGAACTCTTCCGCTTGACTTGTTAACTGTTAACCACTGCATCACAACTGTCTTTCTTGACTACGTTATCGTCTTGAACACGCAGCGCTGACCGCCCAGATGTTTCTTCAAGTGGAGGAACAAGTGGTAGTCACGTCACTGGGTGCCAGATCAGGGCTGAACGGAGGACCATCTACAGTTTCCCAGTGAGAAGATGTGATGAGATCTTTGATCCGATTAGCCACATGCGGACGGGCATTGGCATGCACATTTGTGCGGCCATCTTTAAATGCTCTCACCCACTTCCTTACCATTGCATCGCTCATAATTTTTGTCCCTAAACTGCACAGATCTCACGATTAATATCAATCGGTTTTAGTCGTTTAGCACTAAGGAATCGTATAACAGCCCGGACTTCACAGTTGGCGGGAATCACGATTATCGGAGGCATCTTAAACAACGTAAACAAGGGCGAATCAGACTGTAATGGCGTCTTTAGTCGTTTGGATGCTTTAAAACGACGCAATAAAATAATGCGATCGAGTGCAAATAAAGTTTAAATTGTACACAATGAACAATTATATACACTGATGAAGAATGAAGAACAAAAAGTAGAATAGAAGATGTAGGAACAAGGACTAGATGATTAAGTAAGTTTAGGTGTGTTGGCGGAGTTAGAGTGATTCTGAGTGACTGACTGTGTGTGACTGATTGTGAGTAACTGACCTAATAAAGGGTTTTAATAAAATCATATGTTATGAGAATGAAAGAAGTGGGGGAACCGTTTCTAAGGATTTCAGTTTGGCGTTATTCGAAATAAGGATTCCAGGAATTTAGGGAAGTGACTGTGACGAAGGTAATTGGCGTAAAAAGTGAAATTTGGACCGGATGCAGAAAAGGGTCACTTTCTATTGACGATGCTAAATGGGTGAGAGCGTAACACTTCGAATAACACCAACTAAGCGTACAATAGGAAATGTTCGAAAAGGATTTGTAAAGAAGTTAAAAAGAATAGACTGAAATTTAATGAAGAACCTACTGTGTTAAAAAATACAAAGGAAAAGTAAAATTTTAAATGTGCAGAAGTAGATATTATTTATGGTTATGAAGAAGAGTACAAAAGAAATAGAAGTTATAAATTTAAGAAACAGAAATGTGAAGGATTCGATATGCGAAATAAAGATGTGTAAAAAACCATAAATCGTAAAATTAGATATAGAATAGGCAATGAAATATTTACACAATATACACAATTGACAAATTAAATTTACAACCCTGGAAGAGGCGAGTGTTGCAATAAATGCAAAAATTCTATTAATTGTCTGAACCTTTTATTTTTTTAGCGTCGGAGTTTATTTCCCTTTATTTTTTTTCTTAATGCCTGATTTAGATGACCCCCGATATGTGCCAAAATAGTGATATGGTCTTTGTTTTATTACGGATGGCTAATCAAAATCGTTTGACTTAATAATCTTTTTGGTAAATAAGGAAACCTCGACGGGTTAGTTCAATATTTATAACTTTTCTTAATTGCGAGTGCAAATTTTAGCCGCAAACTATAAAATATCTTTGAAGACCGGTTTATATTTTACTCATATAAACCAAGTGTGTTTTGTGTTATTTAAAGCAAGAAATAGTGGCAGCGTCACCTCTATTGGTAGTTGCAATAGTGGCAGGATATGCAGCACTAAGTTGAATGAGTAATGACTTCAGTCGGGGATGCCTTTAACAGGCTTCATTCAAATAATGTAATCGCAGGTGTTGCTAACAAGCTCTTTAAAGTTTCACGGCGAAGGCGGTCTCGGAAGCGAGCTCATGGGAACTACCACTTGCATTGCCCCGGTTAAATTATCCTTCTGATGATATACAAGTTCAGGCAAACGTGGGTGGGTATCCTGTTTAAAAATTTAAACCGGCAAGCCATCTTCAGCGGCTTCGGAGCAGAGAGGTTTGCGTCAGCAGGTACCGTTGTCCAGTAAGTACGGCAAGATAATTTCATCCTCTAATTAATAATAACTAGAGCATACCAATAGATTCACAGGCCCACAAAGTCGCCGGTTAATAACAAAAATAAACAAAGGGATAGTTGTTACCGATGTAATTTGTAACGCCAAGTTTAGAATTTTATCGGCATGTCAGGATTGTTGGATTAAAAATTAAAAAAAAAAAAAAACAATTTTCGCTTTTTCTAAAGCATTGCGTCGTAAAGTAAAAGGACAAAACAAGTGCTCATCGAACCAACCTCCATGGCTCTTTTGTATCGTTTGGGAATGGCAATGGGAAACACATTATGTAAAAAAAATATCAGATTATTTTTGCCACACTGTTCGTTATAATTTTAGAACTGAATTTCGTGAAGTCCAGTGTCGAACTGTCCGATTTTATTGCACAAAACTTTGCCACTTCCCTTGCGTTCTGGACGAACCCTTGTAGGTGTATGTAGGCCGTCGCATTATGGACCTATGAATTTTCGAGCGCGACACTACTCGTGAGACCGCCTCTCCTACAAATTCTGTCTGTCAGCCAATATCACAGAAAGTCCGTAGGTATAATTGCTATTATCAGTTGGAGGTGTAATACATTCTCATACATTTAAATTATAACACTGCGCTAAAGATTTTGATGGCATCCGCATCCAAATGGAACCGTTCAGTCTAAAATTATCGACTATATTACAGATTTAAGAAAACAATAAAAAATGTGTATGACAAAATAGCGTCCACTGAATCGCTCGTAGCGTAAGGTGCGACTGTTCGATTTTTGATCTTTTATCATCAAAAGAAATTTCGCATTTCCTAAAATGGCGGTATTCAATATTTCTTTTACCAGTGGGGGGCTCGCACATTCGAAAGTGTCATAGGCTATCTGCAGTGGTATTTTGAAACTTTAATCCATAATTAACCCTATCGTGTTCAGAAAGGCACGGCCCGACTGTTGGTTAAAGAATTTTTGCGTTAGCTCTATTGTTTCACCAGATGTACTGTTCTATACTTTTAAGTGTCTTAAATTTCAATTATAACACCCCGCCGAAGTATTCAATAGCGAGAACTTCGAAACGGTAAGTCGAGGGTAGATAATTGTAGTCCTATTTCAATCCCAGATGTTTCTAGAAAAATTTGATGGCACCCATATCCAATACGAATTTATCGGCCATACTATGAATATAGAAAAACATCAATAAGAATGTAAGGGTAATACAGCGTCAACTCGGTTGTCTGTAGGTTGTATTTTTTGTGTATAATTGAATACAATCTATATTTGCAAATATGAATAGCACTTCACCATCTGTTTTAAAAAAGTGGCACCGAACACTTATTCGTTTTCGTAGCTCAATACAAAATTCGGACGCAACAGTAAAAAGATATATTTACAATCTTAACACTAAATAAATACAAAACTATATAAGATTATTAAAATGCAAAATGATGAATCTGCTTTCATAAAATAAAATGTTAATGATTCAACTGCTGGAATGTGAATGCCTGTTTTTGGATGAAATATGCATATTTAAGCGGGCGAAAATAGTGCACACTATAGTACAGATACCTTTTGGCAAAACCCACTTACCTGAATGATAGTGAACTTTAATATAACTGCAAAACTACTTACATTCTACGAAAAAGAATTAGACTAAACTTAAATTATAGAAATAGAAAAGTTTAAAATAACTATAACCTAATGAAAATATACAAGTCTTAACACCATCTCTTTTTTCTTTTTTTGAACCATAAACAATAATTTTTCACCATCAAAGTTTACAGATATAATTTTTCACCATCAAAGTTTACAGATATAGGTACCATAGCCAACAGGGGTGTTCTACTGTTGATCTTGGGTTAACTTAGATTACCACAAAACTTTTCCAAGACAAACTCACGGTTCATAGCTCACTATTAATTTGCTACACCACCCGTCCGACCGACTCTCTCCCTCCGCCAACCCCACACGGTGGCCACAGGATTAACAAAGCAATTTGGCCTAAAGTGATGGGGGCGCTTTAGTAACCGAGACTTCCTTTCTCCAAGCATTCGTCTTCGTTACATGCATTATTTGCCCCAAGGAAGAAGCTCGAACCAGCGATCCTTCTGTTAATATTTTCACTCCCCGTCGACCACCCCGCTGCCGTAACAACGATAACGGTGACGCGCCGGCAACAGTACCGGCATGTTCCCATCAAGGGTGAAAAAATAAAGCAAACATGAGTTTGCATAGTAGAAAGGGATGAAGTGCCGAGCCCTGATTCACTAAAGATTTCTATTGGGGTTGGGGTCGAGAAAGAGGCCGGAAAGAGGTGGTGTTAATAGAATACGTTATTCTATATCTGCCAAACCCATAAAAATATTAATTAATTGAATAATAGAATTATAATTTATATAATCTTGGTGACCTATATTATTAGAATAACAAAAAAAAGAAAAGCATTTGAAGAAAATCACGTTTATGTTTATTATTACTCTTCAGTATTTACTGTACTCCTGAAGATGCCCTAACAAGGCGAAATGTACATAGAGAATAATAATGAAAGTAAAAGTAACTTTTTCCAAGTGCTTTACTTTCCTTGTTATTTTTATAAGACTTACATTGGCAAAAGGCTTTTTTAGGTAAACGATCAGTAGACAATTACTCATAGGTAAACCATTACCTATGTTACATACATACATGTCAGAATAACCACATGGCCTTTGGTTTTGTTACCAATGAATAGATTTTTATATTTAGATATTATATTTATCATATAGCCTGTAAAGGCCTTTCTGCCAGCGCCCACCTGATGAGACCCGATAGGTCGAAACCGGTCGTGGGATATGGCTTTCGGTTTGTTGTGCCTACTGTGTAGGACGAGTTTGAAATGTTGGATCTGCGATCCTTAAAATTAAGACGAAAAAGGATTTTAATACCTCCTTCTTTGGATTGTTATCTTCGTCTAATAATCGTTCGGAATCAACAGTGTAATTCAATGCCGGTAGGGGTATTAGCTCTCGGAGTAGTTGTTTCTGTTGATTCCATATTTATATTTATCATATAGCCTGTATAGGCCTTTCTGCCAGCGCCCATCTGATGAGACCCGATAGGTCGATACCGGTCGTGGGATGTGGCTTTCGGTTCGTTGTGCCTACTTGGTAGGACGCGTTCAAAATGTGAGATCTTTGATCTTAAAACTTAGACGAATAAGGATTTTAATTCCTTCTTTTATGAAAATGAATAAATTTTTGCATTTTATTTAGTCGTTAATTATTTAGACGGAAGTTAATGGGTTTTCAAATTCATTATTAGCAGATAAGAAATTTTGGACGGGAGTTAATGTTTGTCATTAGCAGACAACCTGACTTGGACGGGAGCCCATCTGATGAGACCCGATAGGTCGATACCGGTCGTGGGATATAGCTTTCGGTACACTGTGCCTGCTGTGTAGGACGCGTTCAAAATGTGGGATCTGTGATCCTTAAAATTCAGACGAAAAAGGATTTTAATGCCTCCTTGCTCTAATAGATTTTTCCCTTTTTGATGGTTGAAAAATTCAAATGCGGAATAGAAATTTACGTTTTGAAAATATGATCGAAAAGTCTTAACAGTCTTGCGGATGGGTTACGCATTAGACACATACATGCACCTACACCCCTGTATGTGTAACATATTATGGATGCATGCCCGGTAACTTCATCAAGATTGGAAATAAAACTTTGAAGTTCGTCTTTTTCAGAACAACTCTTTGAAAGTAGTAGCACGCAAAAGAAAAAGACGAATTGATGCGAATATATAATCGAGTAGATC
Source organism: Agrilus biguttatus (assembly GCA_963921985.1). Lineage (NCBI taxonomy): Eukaryota > Metazoa > Arthropoda > Insecta > Coleoptera > Buprestidae > Agrilus > Agrilus biguttatus. Next base: position 5,988,138 of record OY998121.1, on the reverse strand, counting down.
GAAATAGAGACCCGTGAAGGAAAAGAGATAGACGATGGGTTGTGTGCGCGATGGATGCAAACAAAGTTAATAAAAAGGGAGGACATTAATCGTAAATGTGCAATAATATCAGCGGGGAACTAACGATGTTCTGTTTATCGTTCCATCTTTAATTTCCTTTTTGCATAACGTTTGGGACAAATATTCCGCCAGCATCCATCACAGAGATAAGCGACGCCGCTGATGGTTGTCATTTGGCCATTAGCGGAGCCGCCGCTTTATATTCACTTGATCTCCAATTTCGTATGCCAGCCACTTTGGCGCTGCTGGTTGCTCGCGAACACACATACAATCATCCCTACTTTTATGCGTTTTTATCCGCGACTAATACCGGCTATTAAAAAATATTAAAACCGTGTTTATTAGATGGCTTAAACGATTGTAATGTAAACACAGTACAAATAAAGATTTTCTTTTTAATTATTGCATATCCAGCGTAACAAATAGATATTTATTTACTTTAAGAAATTTGGTGAAATATTTTAAGATAATATAAAATATAACATTTGTAGCGATTTCACTTATTTGTTATAAAAACTCGTGCAACAGAACAGAATATAAAATATACCGAAAACAAACACAAACAGATGTAATTATCCCCGCAGAATCAAATCATCCGAAACAGCACAAAGAAGCAACATTCAGAAGTATTTTATACCGCCTAGAAACAACACAAATGAATAAAAGAGACTACAACACAGAACTTAAAATCATCCACCAAATCGCCAAAAACAACAGATACAACGCATACACAACCAAATAAAAACAAAAAGAACAAACAAATGAAAACAAAAAATGGACCACATTCACATATTTTGGCTTTCACATCTACCGCATAACAAAATATTTAAAAAAAAAACATCAAAATAGCATATAAAACGGATAACACAATAAAAAAAAATCAGGAATAAGACTACGACAAATACAACAGACCAGGGGTATACAAACTTGAATGTAACACTTGTGAAAAGAACTATGTAGGACAAACAGGCAGGAAAATAGTACACAGATACAAAGAGCATATAAAATCTTACAGAGAAGGGAAAACCGATTCTAACTACGCCACTCACCTACACCAAAACCTACATAGCCCAGGTCCTATAAAAGAAATCCTCGCAATATTACATCACGTCCCAAAATACTAAACATCTTGGAAAATATGGAAATATAAAAAAGTAAAATTAAAAAAACACCATCATCTACGTGCAAATAAATAACACCTCAGACGCCATATTCACTCCCCTCAAACTCATCGCTCAGAACAGTATAAATTCATAACACCAATTAACATCAGAACAATCACCTTGATAATTCCGAAAGGCGAAACGATCGTCGCTGCAACAGAAATAAACAAAATTCGCCAAAAGGACAACCCAACAAATCACGTATTATTACGTATTAAAGTAACAATTACAGATATCTGCTTAAATACTAGAGCTAGGTATTAACTTAGGGTCTAAGAGGGGGTTGTTACCAAAATCCAGCTGATCATTTGTTAATGTTTTGTTTTGTAACAGTTCATATCTGTCTTAGATTTTTTGATTTTGTTACATTTGGTGAATTTAGTTTAAATTCTTTATGGTACAGGTGTGATTGCTATTGATCAGATGAGAGGTTAGTCCAGATCAATGTTTGGACTTACCGATGTATATAGCCGGATAATCTGAGCAGCTAATTTCGGACACACCGCTTTTTTGGTATTATCTGGTTTATTATTTAATTTTTTTTAAACAGAACTTTGTCCAAATTTGGCTTATTAAAATAAAATCATGTGTAGTATAATTGTAATAAAATTATTACCCCAAATACAACAAAATCAAAAAATAATTAAATATTTGAAGAATTTTTCGTAGGGGTAAATTTTAAATACATTAATGCGATATTAATTATTGAATTAATTTGTAATGATTAATAATAATATACATTAATTCCGACGATCTGTGACTTAGACCTCTCGTAGCCTAGTGACAAAAGCATGGGCGCGTAAAGCCAAAGATCCCGGGTTCGGGTCTTGCCGAGGGCATGACAGCAGTAATAAGTTTCTTCCTCAACAATATAAGGTAATCTGTAGTGGATACAGATACAGATTAATCGGATTAATGTATTTAAAATTAAAAAATCATAGACAGATATGAAATGTTACAAATTAAAAAATAAATTTCGCTTAACAAATGATTAGCGGGATTTTGGTAACAACCCCCTCTTAGACCCTAAGTTAATACCCAGCTCTAGTATTTAAGCAGCCAGCTGTAATTGTTACTTTAGTACGTAATAATACTCTTGACGACGCCCTAAGAAGGCGAAATGTACATCGAGTTTGTTAATGTTGGGATTGAAAATAACAACACTTGAGCTTAGTTTATTGAAACTAGTTCATATACATACAAAATGATTCTCTATCAAGTTCTGATAGCGTACTATTTTTTATAATAACAAGTTGTCATAACTACATATTGACGTGCTATATAAACCACTAGACTAAATAGTAAACAAGATATGAAATGTTACAAATTAAATAATAAATTTCGCTTAACAAAGGCTTAACAAATGATTAGCGGGATTTTGGTAACAACCCCCTCTTAGACCCTAACTTAGACCCTAAGTTAATACCCAGCTCTAGTATTTAAGCAACCGTCTGTAATTGTTACTTTAGTACGTAATAATACTCTTGACGACGCCTTATGAAGGGGAAATGTACATCGAGTTTTTTTATAATAAATAAGTGAAACCACTCCAAGTGTATTATTTTGTATTTTTCTTTTAAATAAAGAGGACATTTTGCCGCATTACGTATTTTAGGTCAAACAGTCGAACGTTACACTATAAAATATATATTATTGATTTCATTCACTACCCGATCACGTCGTAAATAATACGATAAGAACATTTAAAAGTTTCCGAGTTCGCGGAATGAATAAGAAAAAGTCGCCGTTCCCTGAGTGGCTATCGTAATATTTTCGAGTGAAATGAGGAAAATGTAACTTACATGTTCGTCGATATTGGACTTATTAAACCGAATGACCGCAATTTCTGCCCCAACTTGTTTCTTTCCTCTTGTGACATCGACCGTCAAGCTATATATTTAGTACTAATCACCGAATTGACGTTATTTCTATTAATGTATATCATAAGCGAAGTAAATAGAGAACATTTTGTTTTTCAAACATGCTTGAACTTGAAGTTTAGTAGGGAAAACTGCAGGATAAAAATCCGAATTACAAATGTATCTATAAGTATAATTATATATAAAAATAGAACAAAGGAGACGTGGTACAATCAATAAAGTAAAGTAAAATGAAATTGAGACTCGCCCCTAATACCACACACTGTTTAATAAACGGACACGTGTTTCGCCCACTTCTACCGTGGGCATTACTCTCGCATTGATAATAGTTTCTTGGAAATTTTAAATTTGGTACGAATTCGTGTTCATTTATTTTGCATTATATTCATTTCTTTTGTTAAACGTAAATATCTTCAAAATTACATTCACTTTTATTATCTTATTGTTATATTCATTCTCCAAATGTCGGTTTTAGTGCAAAAAACTACTTCTTATATTTATTTCCTTTAAGCGTAAACTGGCATTCAATATTTTCAAAATCATTTTATTTTATCATATTGTTATGTTCATCGTCAAACTTTCATTGTATTGTCACGTTTAAGGTATTAGTAAAATTACCAAATTAACCAGAATCTTTACCTGAAGGAGTGCAATGACTTGTGGGGTTGTTGCTATGGTCATTTTGGCATACTGTGACCTCTGGCTAGCAACAGCTTTTGTCAACCCCCACTTAATTATAGTTTATTTAAGCTGAAAACCACAAATTAATCGCCAGATTTGAAGAGCATTCTTAAAGCAATTCAAAAAGAGATTCTTTATATCATTCAAATTTCATACATACAATTATTCAATAGTATTAAGTTAGTTACCATGTTATAAATATAAATAGTGTAAGTGTTGAAATTAAATATTTAGAACCAATCTTCATCGTTTCATTCGTCAACAAGTTAATTAGATAATTCGCAATTAATTTTGACGTGTAACTGTGGGAATTCAAGAAAGACATCTTTCAATAAAAATATTTTTTCACACAACAAAACAGTATCATATTAACACATTATTCATGTAGTTATTTTTGTTTCAAGCCTAAAAATAATTTTTGATGATCCGTCACGGATTATTATGTTATGACTTCCGAAATGGATTGTTCAATGTAATAGTCAACCGATTCGTTAATTTTTTAGATTTTATTGTAATACTTTTATGTTAATCGATATATCGATTGAAGTGTATAATTAATGAAGTAATCGATTATAAAAAATAATCGATACTTGCATACGTAGGTCTTTTGTTTTAACGGAGTTGGCTAAATAGACGCAAAGCTGCTTCTAAGGCCTTGCACGTAATTGATTTATATCATTGTTACTGAAAACCGCGACCTGGGGGATTTCTTTGAAATAAAAAGCTATTCGGGACACGTTCCTTAAATAACAAAAGTGTCACAGGAGAGTTAGACGACGGCTTATTGAGACCTGCTGCTTTTCACATGAGATGCCATTTAACGGTTGCCTGACGGCTATATATATTATATATACATATATATATATATATATATATATATATATATATATATATATACGTATAGTGCTACAAACATCAAATATGAAAGTGTCTGATCTAAAACAGTCTTTATCAGCTATTGCACTTACATAACGCATACCGATAGAATTATACTGAGTTATGAGAATATAATGTGAAAATGAGAATAGTATAAGTTGATGATTTAATTTTTAACCATTATTATTCTATTGTTCAGAAATTTATCGAAACTACCAGACACCGATCGCGATTTCACTTTTGTTAGAAGCTCACCAGCGTGCCGTAGGCAGTCTCAATAAATTACTGACCAAGTCGAAATGTTCCGTAGAGAACGGTTAATATAAAACTAACATAGAGGTGATTGCTGCCATCTAGTGGATTTTAGCCGCTACAGAAGATGTCAAACTAGACAAAGCCTCACAGAGGTATTTAAACTTGTCCAGCTATATCAACAACGCAGCCTACATACGTGAATACACGTAAACCTTAATAATAACAATTATTATGCTTTTGGTCAGAAATTTATCGAAACTACCAGACACGGATCGCGATTTCGCTCTTATTAGAAGCTCATCAGCGTGCCATAGGTAGCTTCGATAAATTTCTGACCAAAAGCATATATAATGGTTATTATTAAGCTTTACGTGTATTCACGTATGTAGGCTGCGTTGTTAATATAGCTGGACAAGTTCAAATACCTCTGTGAGGCTTTGTCTCTATGTCAGATTTAATTTTTGTCCAATGTTTTGTTAATTTAATGGATTCTCTTCTTTCATTCTATTATCTAACTTTTTCAAGTCATTAAGCGAGTTTCTTGAAGTAAGTTGACTTCGGCCTTCAATATTCGTCTCTGTCTCTGTGGAGTTCCATTCTTTACATTCAATAAATTATCAATTGAACATCAAAGTGAGCATTGCTTTTCGATTAATTTCGTGTCATTTAATGTGAAATATTATTAGAAATCAGTGAGTTATTCACTTTTTAAATCGCCCAATCACACTCTTTAGGGTAAACTGGAGTAAATAGGAACGTTTAAAGTAAAAAATAAGGAATGCTATTTTGTGAAATTGTGTGAATTGGCAACAATTTACTGCAACGTATAATATAAAGCTATGAATCTGTACGTGCCACAGAAACTAATCTAATAATATAATAATAATATACCCCTAAGTTGTTCAGTAGGCAATTAAAAGATGCATCATGCAAATTACAATAATTGGATACATATTTGATTAAACAAAAATAGAGATATGCCCTTGGTTAGGGTTCTTTCGAAACTGACAACCTGTATCTCATTAGTTGTCCACAATAAAAAAAGCTCTTTTGTGTTTCATTCCCACCAGCTACTCGTGCTGGTGGGCGGGCAGTCCCTCCGACCCACATTGTAGTGCAAAGCTGGGGCGTAAGGCCCTCTTAAGCCTCCTTGCAGGAATCGTGGGATTGGGTGAGTGGTGTGGTTAGGGAGAGAAAGATGAGACGGACGAACTGAAGACAGAAGGGAAGTGAAAGACAATCTGGGGAAAATTAAGCCGCAGCATTTGCCTAAGAGATCCAAGGAAACCACAGAAAACTTCGCAATCGACCTTGGTTCGAACCGGTGACCTTTCGAATACTAAGCAATGATCTAGAGCACTATACCACGCCGCTCGGTAATCAACAATCATTTTTTTTTGTTTAGATTTAACTCGAGGTGGGAAAACCTTACATAGGCACCCCCTGAAGGGGGGTAGTGTCAGATTCTTACTGACTAAAAAAGCTCCTCGGGTGGGGATTATCAACCAGAAGGTTTTAACATCCCCAAGGTAGATGTGGAGAGGTTGGGATAGGGAAGTGGATTGAGGAGAGAGCAGAGTTGTGTGGTGGGAAGGGACGGGAGCGTTGGGGAGAGGGTGTTTGAAAGACGGTGGCCCACCTCTGGGCACTCGCGCTAAAAAGCGAAATAATCAACAATCAACCGACCAACCTACTTCATATAAACAGCGTTTAATGAATAAATGCAGACAGCGTAACAAACGCCATCTGCAGATACTTGTCACTTATTTGTAGGATTGAGTAATATTAGAAAAAGATCTTGTTTAATATTACTGAATCCCACAAATATGCAGCAAATATCTACAGATGACGTTCACTATGCTATCTGTATTTATCCAAGTATTTGATTAATTATTTTTTGGTTAGTGTACTTTAAAAGAGAATGAAATTTTATAACCTTCTTTGTACGTTGACAGGAACGCTCGTTGACGTTCACATTCATCGTGAAAGTGATTGAGGGTGGTAGTCATTGTGTGCGCAATATGTAATCTACACTTCGACAAATATCAAAACGGGGCATTGGGAGGAGGGAATGTTGTGTGTTGGAGAGACGTTGCCTTAAGGCCAATTATAACGTGCTCTTTCATGCGACTGATATTATTTTTCCATTATTCAGTTATTTATAGAGAGGGGAGTAATATTCGAATTCTCGTCACGCACCCTACTGCTCGGGGCGGCGACCGGAGATAAACCGACCCGTGTTATCATTTACCCTAATGTTTATAAAACTTCAGTATTCGCTGCGTGTCACCCTATAACAAAATAACAGCGGCAAAATATAATTCTATTTGCCGAGGCTCAGGATAGATGGCAGGACATGTGTAAATGAACATGGGCCCCCCGTATCCACCACTTCCGTAAACATTTTGACGGAAAAACCATTACCAAAGGTCAAAGTAAACGAAAGAATTAATGTACTGCTTGATAATGGACAATGCTGTCCTGAAAGAGACGCAAAACTTTTGTTTTTCTTTTATGAGTTAAACTTGAAGCAATTTGTGTTATATTTGAAAACAGCCCGGAAGAATACACTGCATCAAAATATAAATACTAAAAAAGGTAGTCATACTATACTTAATCAATTTCTTAATTAAAGTTTCGTGTCACCAAAACTTTTAGACAAATTTGTTGGAAATGACTTAAGTATTTGCCATAATTTCCATTTAAAGGATCATCATCAAAACTTCGTCATTCCGAAGGCCGGCAGGACATGTACCTTCACTCCATCCTATCCTGAATTGATCTTTGCATTTCCAAAAAACTAAATGCTCATATTTCTATGAATTTGCAAACAGTAAACTAATCTAGATCTTTCTTCACCTCTTATTCCTCTTCTTTTTGCTTCTAACGTGTCTCCACTAGCCCTTCATGTCTTATACGATGTACTATTATTTCATCTCTCCTCTTTCTTATTGACTTACTATCCCCTGTTTTATGTATTTACCGCCTTTTTGTCCTGGTTTATATGATTTTTAAGCCTAAGTATGACTGGTTATCAGTTCTTCACCAATGAATACCCGATTTTTCCGAAATTTCTTTTTCTTGTCTAGTACACAATGATTCCCTCTAACAAGGTTTACTCCAAATGAGTCTTCTGTGTTTCAACATTTATTGTAGTTAGCTGTTTGTCTGTAAATATCCGTAAATAATGAACATTAAAAACAAAAATCGACATCTTCATTATATCATGATCTAAAGGAATTTTCTCCAATTCAGGAAGTGGTTTTCGATGACTCTTTTGGAAACAGATTCGAACGATGCACAAAGCGTCTGTTAAACGCTGCTTCAAGCTACTCTTGGCGCCTTTATCGGTAAATTCGTCGCGTCCATGGTGATGAAAGGATTTAAATAATTCTCCCCTGGAGGAAAAGAGAAAGATTGCTAGATGTACTATAGAAACTTGAAGGAATTGCCTCGGGTTCATATGAGACCCAAACACACACACACACACACACATATATATATATATACAGGGTCATTTTAACTGAGTGGTACATTAGAAGTTTTAGGGAAACTAAGCATGGTACAGATTTGAAAAACCTTATAACTTGGCTAAGTCATTTTTTATGGAAGTTATGATTTTTTACAGCTCGGGTTGCGGTGCAATCTTTTTTCAAATAAATTAAATTATCTCAGAAACTATTCATCGTAGGCATATAGGCATACAAGTTGGTTATCAAAGTCACCTTGAAATTTTATGTTTCATACGAATTCATCGTAAAAAATATACCATTCCATTTAAAATAAGAAAGTTGACATCAACTTCTGGTATAACCGGAAGTGAGCGGCAATTGAAATTATTTTAGTTAAATAGATTATCCTTGATAACTCCTACTCCCAAATTTTCAAATCTGTAACATGCTTAGTTTCCCTAAAACGTCTAATGTACCACTCAGTTTAAATGACCCGGTATATATATTTACACATCTTACTTGCCAGACTCAATATTTTGGTAACAGGAAATTGAATTGCCGTTATTTCCATATACCTCAGTCGTACAGAGGCGGTCAAAACAGGAGAACAATGGAAAGTACGCTATCAATACCAACGCGATACGACGCTCAGCGTCGCTTTGGAGTGAAGCCCTAGGCATCCTAACCGTCTGTTACGATTGGGAAATCACTACATACCAATAGAATCTATATATGTACCGATGATATATTCTTAATCCAGGTATAATAAGGGAACAGTTAGACGAATCTAACATTATAATCTACAATTAGCCGCAATCATCCCTACAATTGATCAATGGAAAAAGTATCACTATCTTTAAGGACATACTGTATAAAATTTTACTGTTTTTTAAATAGACAGAAAAGAAAATATCAGAAGCATTTGATATGTGGTGTTATAGGTTGATAATGAAAATACGGCTGATAGAAATAGTAGGAGAACGAGGAGTAAAGATAAGTGTTCAACCTGTCTTCACTCTGATCTGAAGGGATAAATAATAATATGTAGCGGTCAAGGCCACAAATTAATAATGCATTTTTATCTTTTCATATTTTTTGGTTTATAACAGCATTCAAGTATTTACTCTATTCAATATCGACCGACGTGGTTTAGTGCTCTAGATCATTGTTTCGCATTTGGGAGGTCACCGGTTCGAACCCGGGTCAGGCTGCTCTGATCCAAGTTTTCTGTAGTTTCCTTGGTTCATTTAGGCAAATGCTGGGGCAGTAATAATCCACAGATAATCTTTCACTCCTCTTCTGTCTTCATTTCGTCCGTCTCATTTTTCTCTGCCTCACCACACCACCCGCCCATTCCCACGATTCCTAAAAGGAGGCTGAAGAGGGCCTTACGCCCAACCGTCCGGCTTTGCACTACTGTGTGGGTGGGAAGGATTGGCCGCCCACCAGCACGAGTAGCTGGTGGGAATGAAACACAAAAAGGAAAAGGACTATTCAATTCAAAATCTTTTCTTCAAATTTTATAGCTTCGTAAATCTCAGTCTCGCGTTGATAATGCCCACGTGTCCCTTTATTAAACAGTATTAGGGGTGAGTCTCCAATTTCATTTTACTTTACTCTACGTAAATATGTTCAAAATTCTTTTGTGTAAATATTCTTTTGTATTCTATTTCTTTGTGTCTCTGTGTCTGTGTAAATATTTCTTAACATTCTATTCCAAATCTTTTGTATTATATCTATCTATGCCAATAACATTTATTACTGTACTTTCCGATAATCCCTGCTAACATTTCAACTTCGCATGCTAACCGCATGACGTTTGTACTTCGCTGTCCTCCCTAATTGCTATTTTATGATGGGTTTCTTCAGTGATTTGGGATTTTGGGATTTCGTCATATTTCTGATCTCAAAAATTTCCAAGCTATCGTACTTCTCTATTGGTATCCTACTTTTATCTACTACTCTTTCTCTTACTTCACAATTTCGACTTCACTATTTTTTACTCTCAGTAATGAGTTATTATCTTGCTTCGCTGCCTTCAAATTCACTTTTCCATTATCGTGATTCCATTTCTATTTTCATTGTTAAATTTGTAAATATATGTTGATTATTGTGTTGTTATTAATTAGTGTTTAATTGTGTTCTTCGTAAAAACCAACATAAACTAAAAATAGTACTCCTCAAAGAAGTATCGTCTTTCTAATTGGTAAAAGTACCCTACTAATTTAAATTATCTAGTTATTTTAAGATAAGTATTACCTTGTTTAGTGCACTAATTAGTATAATCCTATAATTTTGTTTTCATTTGTTAATGGGATATGTGAATAAATAAATAATTTATACCTGAAAGGTTTGATTAGTCCGTAATTTATCAGGTTTAGTTAAATTACATTCTCTCGCTCAGTGTTAGTAGTACGTAAATAATGAGCAGGGATTTAAATCAATATTTCTTTATTTTATACTGTCGACAGAACATAAAACATATAACAACAATACGTACATAAATAAACAATTTAAATGGTCCTGTAATTACTGGTATCATCATCAGCGTTAACTCCTTTTTTTATTATAAATATAAATATAAATATGGAATCAACAGAAACAACTACTCCGAGGGCTAATACCCCTACCGGCATTGAATTACACTGTTGATTCCGATGGACTCCTAGACGAAAATATAACATATTCAAAAAAGAAGGAGTTAAAATCCTTATTCGTCTAAATTTTAAGATCAAAGATCTCACATTTTGAACGCGTCCTACCAAGTAGGCACAACAAACCGAAAGCCACATCCCACGACCGGTTTCGACCTATTAAGTCTCATCAGGTGGGCGCTGGCAGAAAGGCCTTTACAGGCTTACTTTACTTGGTAAGACGCGTTCAAAATGTGAGATCTTTGATCTTAAAGTTTAGACCAATAAGGATTTTAATTCCTTCTTTTTTGAATACCTTTTTTTATTATTTAATCATTATTAAAATATCAACGAAATATGCTTTTGTTGATGTGTAAATGTTCAGGGAAAATTTTGACCGTAAAATATAAACATACTTAATGGTTGTTTAGGTATGTCAGGATAGTATAGACAAGATAGCATCCATTATACTAAACAAATAAAGCGATTCCGTTAAAAAAGGAAGAAAATTGTGTGCTTTTGAACGTCTATACACGTAAGGCGTGTTACTTTAAAAGCTTTACGTGTGTTATTATTATTTACTGTAGGTTATCACGCCTTGTTCACCTTGCATTATGCCTAAGTCATGCATACATATCCTGGCTAATGTAACGCCGTCGGGACATTATCCAACACAAACAAAGAATAGATACTCGGATAATGTTCTTTAAAAGCACGTCAAAACTTCAATCATCCACTCTGACTATAGTGGCAAAACAGCATGTAAATAAAATTCAAATGCGTCTTAAGCTGTCCACGTCATCATTTCTATTTTTAATAATGTATATGTGTGCGTGTATGTTATTTCACACGATTGAAGTTAATATCTTTCACACCAATTTAGTTGAATAAGTGGAAGAGAGATGTAGCTGTCTGTCGTGCGACCTGGAAGTTTTAACACACTCGAGGTGGCTCTGATGGAACGTTGCATATTGCTCCGGCGGACATTACTACCCATACTCCGCGCCTACCACCCATGGAATGTAATAGGTTAATAGTTTAACGCATTCTTAGTCCGCTGTTGCAAAAAGGTGTTCATGTCCTATTATCCACTGCAAACACTTAATTATTGATAAAAACCATAGCTTACACTAATGGCTACAACCTTAAATTAGTTGACAGCTTTAAAACTAATATTTCACAGCCAAAACAATAAAAAAGATATGTGGTTTAGCATAAACCATTATAGAAATATCAGTGATAAATTATATAGCACATTATGCAGAAATCAAAATATCAACTTAATTAGTTCAAACAAAACCAATTTAAAAAATATTTTCGTTAACAATAAAATAAAAGAAATAGACAATTTAATAAAATCAGGCGTATACAGAATAAAATGTAATGATTGTGATGCAATCTATATTAGGAAACCGGTCGTAACTTTGACATTAGATACAAATAACATGTAAAATCAATTAAAGAAAACAAAAATTGCACAGGATTGTTACAACATTGTAACAAGAATGGACATTTGATAAATAAAGACAATCTATCAACTTTACATATGTTAGATAATAGTAAAAAATTAGACCTTTTAGAAAGACTTGAAATTCAAAAAGCATTGCATTATAACAAAAATATTACCAATGACCAAATTGAGGGTTTTTCCAGTCCAATATTTAGAGCATCGTTTCCACTTACTAGATAATAAGGAATTTAATGTTTGTGTATATGTACTAATGTTTATTTATATGTATACTGTATAGTTAACTTAGGGTATAAATAATGAATATCTTTACTTTCAATTTAGTTCGTGTATGATTTCTTCGATATTGATTGAAAAATCGAAACAATTGTTAGAGTCTTCTGATAAAAACTTTGTGAAAATTAATAGGTCTAAATATTATACTATAAATACAGCTTTGTATCCATTGCGATTTTGTGATAACAGATTTTTGAGAATTAAGGTGACGTAACCTTCATATCAAAACGCAATTTATCGTAAACGGTGAATGAATCAAAAGAAATACGTACATATACCATTTGTATTCATCATTCAACTGCACCACTATAATATGTGAATTCTCTAGGGAAAACTGTCAGATGGCAAAAGGAGATTTCAGAAACTCCCTGTTCACATAACAGATACTCTTAAAGATTAATTTCCAAGGTATCTATTCATGCGAGGATCACGAATTTATAATAGATACAACGTGATATTAAAACGAACAAATAAATTAAAGAAATGTCAAATGCGAAATATTTCAAAGGCAAGGAAAGTAGCAAGCTATCTACTTGTCCAACTGAATCGATGATGTAGCTAGTATACATGACAGGAGTGTACAACGAATTAATACGATCACTGTAAGCTCTTAGTTAATTAATAACTTATGAAATCTACCAGACGTAGACCACGATTTCGATCTTATTAGACATCATCATAGGTAGTTTCCATAAATCACCGACCAAATAGAAGGAGCTCTTTAAAAGGACGTTGATATAATATTGTGACGGACGTAGCGTTTTGGGTGAAATTGACCCGCGCCGATTGCAAAAATAGAGTGGAGTTTGCCCATGCCGAGTTCTAGAAAAACCGAGACAACTACTAGATCATTCGATTTGGTTCGAGAGTAAGCTAGCAACGTCCATCAAACAGCGACAGCGATAGACGATTTAGAACAGTTGACGGAGTTGATGGAGAATAGTTGACAGGTGACGGAGAACAGACAGTTGACATAAAGAGAAGTTTATCGACGAAAAGTGTTTACGAGAGTTGTAGAGTCGAAATTGTGTTAAATAGTTAAGTTTCGTTGAGAGAGTTTAAATAAACGAGTTTAGAGCAAAAACGTAACAATATCTAATTATGAAAGTATATCATCTATTGGTATATATTGCCAACTGAAGTATTTCATATGGCAACTGATGAGATCTAATAAATTCGAAATCGCGGATCCACGTCTGGTAGTTTTCTTGAGTTACTGACCAGAAATTATATTGTTCCTAGTTTAGGTGCTTATCATGTATATAATCTGTATCGTCGGTTCAGTTGGACAAGTTGATACACCAGTAAGACCCATGCCTGACATATGAAATAACATACTTGATAGATGGAGGTATACAGTCATAACTTAATTTTGTCATCATTCTAAAATTTCTATGAATGTCAATGAACAATAAATTCTGAAATTATTTTAGAAAACTAAAAAATGCGTTAAGTAACATTAAAGAAACGTGTTCAAAGAAATGAAGCTTTTTCAGGTCGTATTAAATCAAAATCAAACAAAATAGAATAAATAGGGTTGAATGTGATTAGGTTCATTTTGACAGGTAATATTTCTGGTACGTTCTTAAAAAATGTTAGCTATAAAATCAAAAATAGGTTAAGAAAATTCAATATTAAAGCAACAAAAGTTAACAGAATCAATTGAAAAACTCTTTTGGTTCACAACAAAGATAAAACTGAAATCAGTTCAAAAAATGGTATTTAAGAATTATGTTGCCACAAGTAGGATGCTTTATACATTGGACAACGTGATCGTGCCTTAAAACATCGATTAAAAGAGTACATTAATAGTATAGAAAAATAAAAGTATGAACACACTTTAAATAAAAATAACATCAAATTAATTCAGACAGGACAAAAAAGTAGAAAAGTAAATTTACTGGAAAACCTCGAAATAAAGAAAGCATAATCGAAAGGAATGAATATCGTCAAAAACAAAACTACTCGTGCTGGTGGGCGGGCAGACCCTCCGACTTACACTGTGGTGCAAAGCCGGAGAGTAGGGTAGGTGGTGTGGTTAGGGAGAGAAAGATGAGACGGACGAAATGAGGACAGAAGAGAAGTGAAAGATTATCTGTGGAATATTACTGCCCTAGAATTTGCTAAATGATCTAAGGAAACCACAGAAAACTGATACATATAATACACCCTTGCTCCTACCTGAAATCCGAAGGTCTTTCACTTTCACATTTATGTAGACACAATTATTACTAGGTACCTTATTTAAGTCACCCATTTCAAATTCAAATTTAGTATTTCTAATACACTCTCTTTGATAATGACATCAATTTTCTTTAATAAATTTTGTTGAAACTTATCTTTAATGAATTTAAAATTCCTGGTGATTGTAGTACTGATACTACACGCGATTGGTACGAGCCAACTCAGACATTCTCACATATTTTTTGTCAAAACAAAATAAAAAAAAAAAACTGAACACACAGTGAACGAAACAATTCAACGAACTTATACACCCTGGAATCTAGTCGGCTATCTAATTTATTCATGATATGGCGGACGAAACGGAAATTGCAAGTTCATGGCAAATTGAATCCCAGAACGTAGTATATAACGGCGTTGCTGTTCACCTATTCACTAAATTTTAAATGATGGCACTACCAAAATTGCAACGAACTCCTTAATGAATATTTCAAAGTTCCGGGAGTCCCTGGCGCCTTTTTTATTGTTGTGTGTAAAGTGAAAGAACTGTATATGTTAGCTACTGGTTAAACCCGATTTCAGGATAATCTAATTTTACCTAGACCATTCCAATTTTACCCAAAATCGGGTAAAATTAAATTTAAAATTAGAACAACCTAACCTAACCTTCAGGAGGTGCCGAATATTAAGAAGCAATTAATATCTTTAGTAACAATTCGAAATTTACAAAAGAGCCCTTAGTCGCTTTAATATTTTTATTGACTAAACATACAAGATGCTTTTATAAATATAAATAAATAATCAACAGAAACAACTACTCCTAGGGCTAATACCTCTACCGGCATTGAATTACACTGTCGATTCCGATGGATTCTTAGACGAATATATATAACATATTTAAAAAAGAAGGCATTAAAATCCTTTTTTCGTCTAAACTTTCATGCCTTCTTTTTTTTTAATGTTATAAAGAATCCATCGGAATTAACAGTGTAATTCAATGCCGGTAGGGGTATCAGCCCTCGGAGAAGTTGTTTCTGTCGATTCCACATTTATATTTGTATTTAACATATAGCCTTACAATTTACACGAAAAAATGATTTTAATGCCTTCTTTTTTTTAAGATGCTTTAATGATGAGTTGTGGTGGACGAGAATGAATGAGTTTATGGCGAGTCCAACTTGAGCAAATCCCGGGTTTAAATTCAAATGACATAAATTTTCCGCAGACGTACATGTGTACCATTGTTACTTAACGAGTTTGCTCAGTTATTATCAGTAAATATCCATTTAAATCCACAAATAAGCTTATCACAGGGATGATTCGTGATTAAAATTTAAATCCGTACAATGTACTCATCTGTTCAATTAGCATTAACAAAGAAACGCAAAATCCAAAGATAGACACCTTGATCCCAGAGTGTAGAAAATTGGGGAGTAGAAGACAACAAAGTGTCTTTCTTATTACGTAACACACATACACACACACACACCTACTCACTTACACACCTTTGTATATCAGCATCATCCTTCTAAGGCCGTTTTATTGTATTTTAGAGACAAGAAAACGGGATGATGAAACTGACTTTGATGAGGAAAGTTTGGAACAACATAATACCGTATGCTCTGTGAGGATAAGGGACTCGAATACTATATAATATCCGAAATAATACAATGCTACTGCTATTCCCATGTACCTACGCATCGCTTTTGAATAATTGCTTTTTAATTAGACGGTTGTTTTGTCCTTACATATATTTGTCAAATGGAAAATGGAGATAGATCCCCTGTTAAAATTTGAACGGAATATTGCACGTTGGATTTATGTTAGCCATTAGTCCTTGGTCTCTTTTTTTCTCCACTTAATGTGTTATTAAATAATTTATAAGAGATACTCACCCTAATTATCACTATCAATTTTCACAGCGGACACGTGTTTCGCTCAACGCCATACAGACATTTTAATTTATTTATCATTTTATCACAGTCTCCGTTTTCTGCTTTTAATGTGTTAGTATTAAGAACCTCTGATAACGGTAAGCCCGTAAAAATAAGACAGAATTTTCAAAGCTCCATTACTCTAGGACAAAGGCATCATAAAAACTTCTCTTTTCAAATCAAATACTTTGAAAATGATCTATTTTTCAGCTCAATTTGTTACTTAGGTAGGTATAACAAAAACTTCTCCCTTTCTACTGACGCATCTCAAAGTGAACAAACAATAATGGCCTAAAGCTTTCGTCGTCTAAAAAGAGTATGTTAGGATAGAAGAAAATTAACGTTTACACAATGCACCATAATTTAATCACACAGAATTTCAAAATAAAAAAGATAGGTCTAATATACTACCAGTTTTGAGAAAATTAAAATTAAATAACGATATATAACGTTTAGACAATTGAATTTGAAATAACTTTCAATGAAAACATATACCTACAATCTGACGGATTATAAAATTCATTACATTTTAATATTTTTAGAAAACTTATATTTACCGACACTCTAGTACATGCCGAATCGAACATCATACAATCATACAATATTAAACTAAGCTCATTTAATTGCTTTGTAGACCTCTTGCTAACCTTACCTTTGTATAAATCTAATTATCAAAAGAAAGTTTCTATCCTAAAGAGCCTTGCCAAGAATAACGGTTATGAAGAAAATTTAATAGACAAACTTATCAGTAAAAAACAAAAAAAGTTGAATCTCCAACAGCTATATTCAGTTCCAAATACAAAAGATATCCAACCCAATAAAACGTTTTGCTATAGCAATTATGTACCTAATATCCCCAATAAAATCTGCAAAAATTTAAAAAAGCTGATTTATCAGTCATTTCGGTCAATAAAAACAATTTAGGAAAATTTTTGGTAAATAATAAACCAAAAATCAATAAATTAAATAAAAGCGGTGTTTATCAAATAAATTGCAATAACTGTGAATCGTTTTACATTGGACAGACGGGGCGGGCCCTTAAAAAGCGTTAAAAAAAGTGTACAGGTATAGCGGACCATTGTATTTCCCAAAATCATGAAATAGATAATAAGAATATAAAAATAATACATACAGAAAGTAAAGGAAGAAGACTGAATTTCTTAGAAACCAGGCCATTGTAAACGGTCTACCTATTACCAATGACCAGACCAATTTTGGGGTTTCCTAGGTTATTAAAATCCATTGTATTCTAGGTATAAGTACTTTGTAAGGAAATAATGTTTTCAACCGAGCGGCGTGGTCTAGTGCTCTAGATCATTGCTTAGTATTCGGAAGGTCACCGATTCGAACCCGGGTCCGACTGCTCTGCTCCAAGTTTTCTGTGGTTTCCTTGGATCACTTAGGCAAATGCTGGGACAGTAATATTCCACATATAATCTTTCACTTCTCTTCTGTTTTCACTTCACCCGTCTCATCTTTCTCTCCCTAACCACACCATCCACCCATTCCCACGATTCCTGCAAGGAGGCTGAAGGGGGGCTTACGCCCTACCCACCAGCACGAGTAGCTGGTGAGAATGAAACAAAATTTTTTTTTATAATGTACCTCAGTTATCTATAGCTCTTTGAATGTGGTGTAAAAACCGAAACATATGTTAGAGATAGTCTAAATACATTTGTGAAATATACCGTGTGTTTAATTTTATTAATTATTCATTTTGTTTCACCAAGTGATCAGCGAAATCTCAATTTCAACTATATTTAAATTGAACTATCCTTTGATGGGGCTCGATTCCAGAACAGTGGTAGCAATTTAAAAATACATTTTTTATTGTGAACCGTAAGCTATTGCTATTTTTTATATTAGAAGAAAATCAGTGCATCCATCATACGCAGATTATTCAAATATTCTCACAAAAGCTCTTTTAAAAATTAATTTATGTTCGTACCACCAGTTGAAACACAGAGACCAATGGTTTTTAATAGTTCTGTTAACTTTGTTTAGTTAGCTTTTTAATAGACATACTCTACAGTATTGTTGTATTGTATTAAGACAGTAGCTATTGCAAATATCATTACTTTTAAAACCCCGTGTTCGGATTTATCTTTCCATTTTTGTTTGTAATTTATTGGCCTTGTCAGCCACACATTTTTTACGTCTCAAATTTTTGTTGTATTATCATGTGCATTTGCTGTCCGTTTCTTTCTTCTGCCATTTATGGTTTTATAATAGTATGTATCATATTTTTTCCCTTTTTTTAGTATTGCCGTTTCCTATTGTATTATTTTTTCTTTTTCTTCAAATGCGCTCCACCCCTCCTCTAGGGGCGGTTCTTAAATTCATGGCAATATAAGTATTTCTACAATCCAATTCATATAGTTAATAGAATACAGTAAGATAGTTAATACAATAACATATAGTTCAATCAATTCAATTTCAACATATTAGATAAAAACATCAAACGTTTAGGAGAGATCATCTTTAGTACATTTAACATATAGCACAAATAAAATCAAGATCTCTATAAACGTATAGTAGCAATAACATATAGTTCAATCAATCCATCATAATCATTTAGTCTTCGTAAATAAGTAGCAGTCACGACGTTCATGTAAAATTAGTGTATATAGTTGTAAATAGTTGGGTGTAATAAACAATTAAAACACGAAGTCCGTTTATTGCATCGATTCCCCCATAGGAATCAAAAGAAGTGGCACATCTGTGCACCGGTGAAATAATTCATTTCATCAACTAATTATACACCCCGATGGAAACAAACTTTCGAATATTATTTATTAAATTCTGAAGGTTGGGGAATCAGCCATCGTGCGTTATTGTCTTGATTACTTTGTAATAAATATCTTGAAGGAAAGGAGTTCGTTTACGAATTGACTTGCTCGCCCATGGCAACCGGAACATTGAAGGCCTGTTTGCAATTCCGCTCAATTGAATACGGACGGTCCGGATACTCGTTACAAGCCTCCGGAGGGCACACGTCCACTATTTCTTTGTTAGACGGTCGTCAATTCAACCTGGCTCACGTGTGTCGCACCGTCATATATTTACAATTTCCTCCGATTCAGAGCAAACCGAAACTGTTTTCGAATGCAGACAAAGGTCAGAAAACAGAGTAACTTGATTGGGTTACCGTCACTGCCCCATCGGCATCACGGCCAATTTCATCAACCAAAATCTCTTCGTACCTCTAGCCTATTGCTATACATCTCCTGATCAAAACGATATAATTCCAGGACGTTTTCCCGTAATGAAAAATGAAAGCCTAATATCTTACAATCACAATCACACTATCCGACGTACGTAATTGTTGTTTCTACAGAACGAACCTACGAATCTATTGTCCCACTATGATAATTGGATGATATGGGTTTTATTTTGTACCGTCGTTTCGTGAGCTTTGCATCTCATTTTTCCAGGATAAACCTGAATTGATTCAAAATACCCGATATAAAAATGGCCTAAAATCGTTGATATCGTGAGTCTCAATTCAGAAATGATATCCAGCATTCTATTCTAACTGTATTCAGATTTTGAAGAGCAATCCACAAAATATATTTACGTGTGGTTATAAAATGGGTTCTGGAAGAGAAGAAACAAAACTAAAGATTTTCACAAACTTTATTTACTATTTGTAACATATGTTTCGCCAAACTTTGGCTTCCTCAGTACTACTGTAGTAAGTACTCACGTCTGAGGAAGCCAAAGTTTGGCGAAACGTATGTTACGAATAGTAAATAAAGTTTGTAAAAATCTTTAATTTTGTTTCTTCTCTTCCAGAACCCATTTTATCACCACACGTAAATATCCTTTGTGGATTACAATCAATTCAGGTTTATCCTGGAAAAATGAGATGCAAAGCTCACGAAACGACGGTACAAAATAAAACCCATATCATCCAATTATCTTAGTGGGACAATAGATTCGAAGATCTTTAGGTTTGTCTTTTCTAATTAAGATGGATTTTCATCAAATAAAGGTCGAAACTATCAAATTCTGGAAGAGACCTCAAATGTATCAGTTATTGCTCTTATTTAAATTAATTCATAAATGAATCATGGAGATAAGCTTCCATTATGAGTCAAGACAGCCAAAGTTTGCTTTTCATAAAGCACAATTTTAGTACATGTATTGAAAACAGCAGCTTCACCATCAGTTAGTCAACTAGAAAGGTGCTGAGCTGCTGCTTTTACATAAACCGAAATTCTGGATTATTCAGAGGTAATTATTTCAAGATGTATGATGTTATCTGTGTAATAGTTAAGGTATCGGGCTACTGCTGCTGACACCGACACAAAACCGGAACTTCTATAGGAAAACGTTTCAGTATATACAAAGTTCAAATTACTTATCAACCTGTCAACATACTCACGCCGTTAAACTACCTCCTATAACATTTGAATAATGACTGTAAAATTTCAATTAACCATACAGCTTTATGTATGTAAGGATTCTTTAACAGAATATGCTTTATTACAATACATCCTACGCTATTCTACAATACAATAGGCGTCTATACTGTGTCGATGTATTTTCGTGAAAACGACCCCAACAATTCTGATGAAATTCGCAGGAATGGAACGTCGTTAGGAGCTGAAAATAGATCTCAAAAGATCTCAACTCGCATTTGAAATATATTTGAGGAACACGTCAACATTTTCAGATACAAATCGCGAGTAATATTTACGAAGGCTGACATTGAAAATATTCACTACAATTAATATCACTATTTAACAAAGAGCTACGTACTACGGTGCTAGTGTGTATATATTTGTAAGGTTAATTTGTGGGGAGATAGCTGATAATGACATTATGAAATTAGCTAACGATTACAACGTCAAATATGAAACTATCTAAATGGGCTTGATAGCTGTGGTATTTATCTCTACAATCAGCAGAAATTAGACTTCAAACACTATTAGGACTGTCTACGGGAAAGACTACCATCATGTGTATGGCCCAACCAAAATCATTGAGGATTCCTACCATTGTTTTTGATTAAATACTGAAAAACCTCCATGCGGGAGACGGCCATCAAGCATTTTCGATATTTAGGAAGTCAGATAACTTAGGATGGAAAAACGGTAGAGAGATAAAATGCAGATTAAATCGCTTTTAAAAAAAACAAATCACTTTTGTGCATATCAAAGGTAATTTAGATATTCAAAAACAGACACGAAGGGCCACTTGGAGAGAAATTAAAATCAGAAACACGAGCATAAAGGAACAGAAGCAGAGCTGGATTATATTACTGGTCGTAAATATTAGTTAGAGATGTGAGATGTTCTAGTTTTATGGAGATGCTAAGGAAGGTATATATGAAGGGGTTTTCCTTGTTGTCTAGGTGTATTTGGGCCAGTAAAAGACTTCAGGTAGTTAAAAAACTATAATGGTGAATAAAATAGTATAAACAGAACAAAAACAGAGCACTGAACAGAAACACATAAAATTAATCATATCTAAAAACACAAAATACAACACACCGGCACTATAACTATAATACACCAATTGACAATCTCTTAAACATTTAGCATTTAGGTACAACCACGTCTTATTATTATTATATAACAATCGCGTCTTTTCGTCTTTATAAAATAGTACAAATAGAAATACGTCTTCCGTCTTTCGTCTTTCGACTGAAAAAAGTATTTTTGACTCGTACCGTGTCACCCGTCGGCCCCTTTGTCTCAGACTACCACGAGAAAACCACGCAGCGAACCTACTAACACGTGATATATTGATTTTCTCCATTTAGAACCGGTAATATTGTATATTTGCACCTTGGTGGGTAAAAAGCATTGTATTACTTAATGTACATATATATGTTTATATATACGATTTCAGGACAAACAAGTTTTGCCTAGGCTAAACTAGTTCTTCCTATACGCGATAGGATTAACTATAATAGTATAGCCTAGTCCAAACTAATTTGTCCTAAGCCTGATAGGATAAACCAGTTTAGACTATTCCAAACTGATTTGTCCTGATATAAATACGCATACTCTAGGATAAACTGAATAAAATAAAAAAGTAAATAAAACGAAGGTTTGCTTTTAAATGTTTCAAAGGAGTTTATTGTAAGATCTCTACAATTGTTTCGGTTTATAAGACCTTTTTCAAGAGTAATGCTAACACTAAGCACCCATTGTATTGAAACAAAACATGAATTAGGCACAGATAACGTAAAATTGTTGCATGCAGATAATAAAGGAAAAAGGTTGACATGTTAGGAGCAATTAGAAATTAAGAAAGCAATACAAGAAAATGTAAACATAACCAATGATCAAATTGACTTCAAACAAACAATTGTAATAGACCAATACCTTGGTTTTACCATTATCACTCACACTAACATACATTAACCTAGTATATATAAAGAGCAATTTTACTTTTGAATTTTAGTATTGTTAGCATTCCTCTTGAAGAAGGTTTTATAAACCGAAACAATTGTAGAGATTTTACAATAAATTGCTTCGAAACATTTAAAAGCAAACCTTCGTTTAATTTACTTATTTTTATTAAAACCATTATGATTCGTCGTTAAAAGTTATAGATAATTGGTAATACAAACAATCATACTAAAACAAATAATAAATGTTTTTTTAATAGAAGCAATAATCATACCTCAATTATTAAAATTGTTATTCATTTTTACATGGAATGCTTTATGGCACTTAGAATTGCAGAGTATCATAACCTTCTTGCACTGCCATCTGTTTGTGGAACAGCTTTTTTTGCAGCTGCATCTCACAAAACCTATGTATCATAACCTAACCTATTTATATCAGGACAAATCAGTTCCGACTAGCCTAAACTGGTTTATCCTATAGGTCTTAGAACAAATTAGTTTGGACTAGGCTATACTAGTTAATCCTATCGCGTATAGGAAGAGCTAGTTTAGCCTAGGCAAAACTAGTTTGTCCTGAAATCGGGTTTGGCCGGTAACATATATAATAGATGAGCAAATTCTACATATATATATCTGGAGAATCCTAGCCAAGAGAACATTATCAATTCCATATCAGACATTCCTTCTTCAGTATTTATCTACATTACATGGCTTACTTCATCCTGATCGGGCATGCGCGGCATGTCTGACCAAGTTCTGAACATGTCCAGAAAAAAATTCTAGTCGGGCAGACAGATTGACAAACTTCTGTTAATGAAACGAAGACGTGCGGGTTTGTTATTTTCAATACCACTAGAAAACTATTATTATACACAAAAGTTTGTCTCACATTTTTTAGGAGCGCAGCAGTTATCCGCTAGCTCTTTTGGTCCATTAATCGACCCGTAATCCTGGCCGTCTCTCGTTGATCGAAATGCACACAGAGAAATAATTGTCAATACGAACTGACAGGTTAAATTCGTTGCTAATTGAAAAGCCCAGTTTGAATTGACATTACGAATTCAAAGAGCTCCGTTTCTCAATAATTTCCCATAAAATTTTGAACAGTCCGACGGCCGGTCGCAGCAAAGCATCGATTCGACCTGAGTGGTTATAAATAAAATAGAAAGCGATATGGAACACCAGACAGACGAAATGGTGTTTGTCTGGTATACAGACCAACAACGGACACACGTACGTACAAATAATACCACCACTCTCGCCGTGCTTTTCGCTAGGTGACATACGAAAGTGTCGAAGCTTCGGAAAATTTACAACAAACTATACGCCGCGAGTACACAAAGTCAAAACTCGCTCTACAGTTTGTTTCACACTAAAATAAATTTACTTTACGTATTATCGAAACAATTTTTCTAGTAAGTTATATTGTTGGCTTATCGTCCATGCTACAAGGACAGAAAAAAACTCTTTTGTGTTTCATTCCCACCAGCTACTCGTGCTTATGGGCGGGCAGTCCCTCCGACCTACACTGTAGTTCAAAACCGGATGGTAGGGCGTAAGGCCCTCTTTAGCTTCTTTGCAGGAATCGTGGGAATGGATGGATGGTGTGGTTAGAGAGAGAAAGATGAGACGGGCGAAATGAAGACAGAAGAGAAGTGAATAATTGTCTGTGGAATATTACTGCCCCAGAATTTACCTAAGTGATCTAAGGAAATCATAGAAAACTTGGAACAGAGCTGCCGGACGCGAATTCGAAGTAATGATCTAGAGCACTAGACCACGCCGCTGGGTAAAAGGACAGATAAAAGAAGCATGCAACATGTTCTAGAGAAAGTCTATGCATCAGGTACGTACATGAAATAAATTCAAGTCTGCTTGTTCTCTTATAAAACTGTGGAAGTTACTGTTTGTTAAAGACTTCTTTTGGCGTTAAAATGTTAGCGTACTACCGAAATTGTCAATATCAATTGTCAACTGTATTTATGAGTATTAAAATTTGAAAGCGTTTCCAAATATAATGATCGAATAAGTACACACGTCTTTTTCTATCATCACCTTTCTAATTGAAATTAATACTGTAGCAGCAACTATAAATGTAAGAATTATTTCTTTTTTAATATTTGGCGGCATACCTTTCATGCCAAAAGCAAATGAAGGCATAGAAGGTCGTATCCTAATAAAACGGTCGACTTTGATGATAGCGACCAAGCGACCAAGCGGCTGCCGACAGTAACATGGTGGAGAAAGAAAGGATCGAGGAAAAAACGATCATTCGACACGGTGTGTTCTGTAAATTTTGTACGTGGGCTGCAATAAACCACGATATAACTATATAAAGTGTGCTTAGACGCAGCTTTGGTAAATCAGCCTATCATGTTCGTCCCCAAAAATCATCCACTTTGATTGTGAGGCCAATCAGTAATGAACGCGCCTCCTTGAAAATTTAAATATTATTTGGGAGCTGACAGAACTTCGGTGAGATGCACGAACTGATACGAAATTCGGCCTTATATAGCTGCATCATGTAATAAATACTAAATTATTTCCAGCATTCCTTTGTTATTAATTGTGAAATGGCTTTCTTCTTTTCTCTAACATTACCAGCGCATTTGTTAATTACTTAAGTAATATAATAATCGCGAAAACTACAGCCAGTATACGTCTAGTACCCGTCATGGACTTACTACACTCGCCATGACATACTGCCTGTCATTTGACAAAATGTAGTATATTTAAAAAAACTTATATTTAAATTCTTTTGTTTTTAGAAACAATCCTACACCAAATGGCATTATGCATTTAGTGTTAGTAAATACGAGGATGTATCAAATATAAACGGGACTGACTTCATGATCGACGCACGATTAATGCGCAATATTATTGTAATCTATTGGATGCCGCGAACTTGTACTTTCAAAGGAAAAGGAAGAAGCAATCGGTCAGAAGTGTCAAACGCTGAAACATCCCCCATATAACCCCGCCTTGTTCCCTTGTGACTTCCATCCTTTTGGGTCTCTCAACGAAGTACTTGGCGGCCAACGTTTCCACGAGAACAACGCAGTGGAATGATGAGAAAAATGTATTTCTAGAGCGGAAGACTACGTAGAAAAATAGTAAATGTCTCAAATTAGTGTGTGAACGCTTTTCACGGCCGGTGTCTATATGTTGAATGTTTGCTTTCGGGCTTTTCTGGCCTTTGTCTTTGGAAATTTCTTCCCGACGTTTCGCTTGCGACTGCGACAGGTATTTTCAAGAGTGGCGCGGTCGAAGTACTCCTGTAGATCGCTCGATCGTATGCATACTTATTCATCGGGAAGAAATGTCCAAAAACAACGGCCAGGAAGCCCGAAACCAAACATTCATCATAAATGTATCAAAGTCTAATTAAAT
Source organism: Agrilus biguttatus (assembly GCA_963921985.1). NCBI lineage: Eukaryota > Metazoa > Arthropoda > Insecta > Coleoptera > Buprestidae > Agrilus > Agrilus biguttatus. The sequence goes on along the minus strand of OY998121.1, from coordinate 5,961,525 downwards.
ATAGTTCGAACTTTTACAAAACCAATCCCATTTATATTTGATACACCCTTGTAAAAGTATTCAAGTGCAAATAAAAAAAAACATACAGTATTATAATAGACGTAAAACAACTCAAAATTGTATAATAAATAAAAATAAATCAATATAAGTAATTGCACAGGTACTTACGAAATGTTACAGAAAGGAAAAGATAACGAGGCATAAATATAAGTACAATGCAAGAAAACTAATTTTTGTTATGTAAAAATAATTTTCTAAATCTCAAAGCTATTTTGAGACGATGTGTATATACAATGGCATTTGTGCAATGTATTATATATGCTATGTCTGCGTCTTGCATCCTAAAACAGGACCAGAAAATTACACTTCCACTGCACATAGCGTTGCCATACTTTATCCTAGACGTATTCATGGTACGGTGCTTACATAAGCTTAAAAGCTGATATACAGACTTTGCGCCGAACTGACCGATTTTAAGCTCCGATTTTATGCTTCCTTGACCTCCCCTAACCCCCATTATGCACGCGAAATCTTCAACCTATTCTCGAAATTCAGTACACAGAGTCAACAGACTACACATAAATAGCGAAATGGAAAACACGCTTCTTCAAACATTATTATAATAAAAATAGCAAGCACAGTATTCCCTCCAAAGTTTCAAAATGTCCCTTACAATGTTGTAGGAACAGAACCATCATTGTAAGAATGAGAAGACCAGAAATCAACTAATGCAACTGAATCGTAATATCAAGTAAAAATCGTATACTTTTTATCGTTATGGCTTCCTGATGAATTGAACAGCGTTGTTGGTTAGTTGAGTGAGTTACTAAGTGAGTGCATCAAAGCACACAAAAGAGTTTACTGTGAACTGCGAGGACACAGATCGAACAATAGCTAGCTCATTAGACTAATGGCGTCTATTAGTTTTCTGCACTTGGGCGAGCTATCACCGTTATTACAAATCATTCCGGTAAAGCAGTTTCTCCTCAGAGTAGCATCGCTTAATCAGTTCAGGTAGATGGGCTAATGAACTCGGGAAATTAATCTTGATTATTGTCACTTTGGCTACGATTATCTAGGTGTACGTACACCCTCGTACATAAATTGGTTGTCTTGAAAATGTTACAAGTTCAACAGATACCTACATTACTTGCTTCTGCATTTGGGTACCATCTGCAGAAGAATGACAAGGAGTAATTTGTATTTATACGAATGACTAACGAAAAGCCATGAGTTAACATCGACAAGAGTGAAAAATTTTTATAGGTTAATTCTCCAATACCTACACTAACCTATAATTTAGTAATTGTAACTAGGGAAAGATTCCTAGAAAGTATTGCTTTATTACATCTAACGAACTTTTAATAGACATGTTTCTAGTAAGCTTTCATGACCACGTTTGAATTATGAGAAGTCGATATCTTTAATGCATAAGGACGTTGTCAGACAATAATAAATTCACAATTAGTAGCAAATTCCTTTAGATGGCTATCACTACCCCGCCTGTAGTTATTCCTGAAATACGAGGGTGTATCAAATATCAACGGGATTGGTTTTGTAAAACATTCGAACTGTATTTAATTAGACTTCGATAGGTATACTATCTTTCTACACATAAAGCGTCTTCTTTTTATGTGTTTAATATTATATTATTAACATATACCTAGTGTGTATATTGGATAATAATCCATATCAAGCTTTAAATAACTAAGACTTCTTATATAAAAAAACTCTTATAATATCATATTCAAAAAAGAAGGAATTAATATCCTTATTCGTCTAAATATTAAGATCATTTGTAAAGGCCTTTCTGCCAGCGCCCACCTGATGAAACCCGATAGGTCGAAACCTTGTCGTGGGATATGGGTTTCGGTTCGTTGTGCCTACTTGGTAGGACGCGTCCCAAATATGAGATCTTTGATTTTAATATTTAGACGAATAAGGATTTTAATTCCTTCTTTTTTGAATTTGTTATATCTTCGTCTAAGAATACATCGGAATCAACAGTGTAATTCAATGCCGGTAGAGGAATTAGCCCTCGGAGTAGTTGTTTCTGCTAATTCCATATTTATATTTATATTTATATCTTATAATATCGTTTCGTCTTATTATGCCATTATCAAAGAGTTAAATGGAAACTAAACTAAAAATCAGAAACATGACAATTTTTACAATATGAGTAGGTGGGAGAATTACAATTTTTGAGGTGTGGCGAAAAAGATAGGACTTTTATGCCCTTCACACTGTTCATTGGTAACATTTCTATTCTGAAAGAATGCCTTTTGAATTTCAAATTGTTTTAATAAATTTAAGCTTTTACTTTTATTAATACAATGTAAAATTTTCATTTTACCTTCGTTAAAATTATGTTTATTTGCAATACAGTGTTGGGAAAATCCTGTCATACCTTTTTTGTCAATTATAGACTTTTTATGTTCGTTACATCTAATCTTGAAGGATCTACCTTTCTGTCCTATGTAAATAGCACTAAAATACTCACAATTAAGTTCAAAAACTCCAGATTTACAAAGTTTGTCCTTGTTTGATATTTTATTGTTAACTACCATTTTGCTTAAATTATTCTTATTAGAACATATAATGCCAACTTTAGAGAGTCTTTTCCCAATAGGCTGAACTAATATTATCATAAAAATTAATAAAGGTCCAATTATTCGTTTTAGCTGCTAAACTTTTACCAAAATATATTTAACTGAAAGTTCTCTTTTTGAGCTTTTTCTTTAAAATATTAATTATTACATCAAATTTATATCCATTATTAATTGCCAAAGTTAAATACTGTAGCAGCAACTATAAATGTAAGAATTATTTCTTTTTTAAAATTTGGCGGCATACCTTTCATGCCAAAAGCAAATGAAGGCATAGAAGGTCGTATCCTAATAAAACGGTCGACATTGATGATAGCGACCAAGCAACCAAGCGGCTGCCGACAGTAACATGGTGGGGAAAGAAAGGATCGAGGAAAAAACGATCATTCGACACGGTATGTTCTGTAAATTTTGTACGTGGGCTGCAATAAACCACGATATAACTACATAAAGTGTGCTTAGACGCAGCCAGCTTTGGTAAATCAGCCTATCATGTTCGTCCCCAAAATTCGTTCACTTTGATTGTGAGGCCAATCAGTAATGAACGCGCCTCCTTGAAAATTTAAATATTATTTGGGAGCTGACAGAACTTCGGCGAGATGCGCGAACTGATACCAAATTCGGCCTTATATAGCTGCATCATGTAATAAATACTAAATTATTTCCAGCATCCCTTTGTTATTAATTGTGAAATGGCTTCCTTCTTTTCTCTAACATTACCCGCGCATTTGTTAATTACTTAAATAAAATAATAATCGCGAAAACTACAGCCAGTATACGTCTAGTACCCGTCATGGACTACACTCGCCATGACATACTGCCTGTCATTTGACAAAATGTAGTATATTTAAAAATACCTATATTTAAATTCTTTTGTTTTTAGAAACAATCCTAATCCAAAGTCCAATTATTCGTTTTAGCTGCTAAACTTTTACCAAAATATATTTGACTGAAAGTTCTCTTTTTGAGCTTTTTCTTTAAAATATTATCAATTGCATCAAATTTATATCCATTATTAATTGCCAAAGTTTTAAGTAAATTAACCTCATTATTATAGTTTTCCTCATTGACGGGAATTGAAATTGTTGTAATTCTAAACAATTGTTTTTATTCTGGTTATTAAAACGTTTTACAACTTCCCAACCGCGACTTCCCTAATATTAACTTCTTATATCTTTTTATAAGTGAATATAATACTGAAATTCGTAATTTTGTGTTACCATCGCCAAACCAAAACAAACCAATTACTATTTTGCACCAGAAATGCAGATATACCACATTACAAGCCAAACAAGACGCAATAAAGCCATTACTTGTATATAAGATATTGTTTCCTCTAGAAAATTACGATAATATTTTTACTTAACGTTACAATTTTCATTCTTACCTTATCGTTAATTACAACAAATTGGTGATTAACTACGAATTAATTAAGCAAGCACAACACTCGCGGACGCGAATAAACTACCGGTTAAGTTCAGTCCTGCACATTTTTACAGTTCTACGGTAATAACTCTCGTCTCTGAAATAAAACTGAAACACAATGGTTCTAACAAATTTTACAGCGAATAAGAACAGTCGTCCTTGATACTGTCCTCTACCAATGCCGTCCTCACAGATATCAACGTTCGACTCCAGATGTTTTTTGCTCACTATTAGATTAAATATCTTTCTGTAAAAAGAGAGATAAAAATACGATAGTAGTTTTAAAATAAAATTGAGGAGTTTTCTTGTCATGTGAGAATAAATGGTTTTATTTTAACAAAACTGAAAGTGGTAAAATTGTAATGTTCAGGTTAAATTATCTGAATAGTAATAGTATGTACAAAGAATATTTGGCACAGGCGACAGTAGGTAATTAAGAACACATAACAAGAAGTAAACCACAAAAGAAAACATTTTCGAAAAATTATACACAGCAGCAAGTAGCTCTTTAAAAATGAAATACATAAATACGATAATATTTTTATTTAACGTTACAATTTTCATTCTTACCTTATCGTTAATTACAACAAATTGGTAACTAACTACGAATTAATTAATTTTTTGGATATAAATACGTTTGTTAAATTAATTTAAGAACTGCACATAAAACTTAAAAAGTGGGACGTTGCTACCCCATTGGGAGCTACTAATATGATTAGATTGATTACAATTCTCTAATTTAATTGTTAAAACATGAGTAAAAATACACAATTTCTTATGTGAAAAATTCATTTAAAATTTGATCACAAATAATAAAAATTCCAATCTTGTCGTCTTTTTATACTATTTTTGATTTTGTCATCAATTACGTTAGTATTACGTCAAGAAATTTTGGTCTCGTCTATAAATTTAAAAAAAAAATCAGTCCCATTTATATTCGATACACCCTCGTATATGGTGTACTGTTAAACCCTCGTTTCGAAAAATTCTAGTAGTAGAGTGTTTTTTTTTTTAATTCTAAGACACCCTTGCATACCGGATCGATAAACTGACAAATCTTCACATTATCAGTTAAATGGTGGTGGTATGTTCGAACTTAATTTAGTTAAATGGCGAGCCTATTGTCAGACATTTGTTGCGGTGCTTCATCAGACAAGTGGAATTTTTCTTCCGTTTCGGTTGGTCGATAATTTATTGCGAAGTCGTCTCTTGAACGGACTTCCCCGTAGTGTTAGTATGCGGTCAGCAGAACTGGACGTTCTAGCATTACGAATACAGATGAATCGGTTTCAATTTGCCTGTTCTGCCTTTTTCGACAGATTACAAACTATTCTATTTCTAGAATGGCTATCAACACGTTGATATTTATCACGCCGATAAAAAGCCAAGTGAAAATGGTTCCCTCAAACCAAGGAACCTCGTCGATAGGTTTTTCCGACCCAAACAAAAAATAACGGCTTGAATAAATCCAGAAAAACGCAAAATTTCATCCTCGTCCGTCTCAGATAATACGCAATTTTTGCGGGTGGCAAAGCAAGACTTTATATATATTATATTATTATATATACATTTCAGGGACGCACTTGATATTTTGGACTGGCTTTGTACTACTGTGGAGGTCGGAGGGACTGCCCGCCCACCAGCACGAGTAGCTGGTGGGAATGAAACACAAAAGTTGTTTTTTCAGTACCAGCATCTCTGACATTCCACCCACCCGGAGCAAGGAATAGGCAGTCTTGAGTAAAGTAGCCTGCCTTCTTAGCGTTCATGTTGGTCCAGTTTTTAACTCATTTTTTTAATTTTTGTTCAATTCCAATTTTCTTTTTTTTTGTATATATATTTTGTTGTTGTTCAATTCCTGCTTTGTTTATTTATTTGTGTCATTTTAACTTTCCTCTGTATTTTTTCTATTTTAATTCTTTGTTTTGCCTACACTATCTGTTCAATTTTGATTTTTTCGTTGTATATATTATTTGTGCATTTAACACTTGATTTTTGTACATATTTTGTTTCTATTTATATGTTTCCTGTATATATTTTGGTGTGTAAGAATAAACTTTTATATCAAGAAATGTAAAAGTGTTTTGTACCATCGACAACGGTATCCATTCGTGTAAATTTGGACGGGTTTAACTAGTTCTTTTGTAATAAACTAATGTAAATTCTAGCAGACTAAAACAAAATTTGTAGGTTTTTAGAAAATTCAAACTCCATCAGTCTCCGCATTTAAAGTGGATGTAGGAGGTGAATCAAATTATACGCGAACAAGTAAATTTTCGTTGGTAGTTCATATATTATACCAGAAATGGGTTATACAGATTGATGATGAAATATTCGTATAATAATAGATAAAAGCAGTGCGAACTAAAGGAGTGAAAACCATATTATCGTACTTTGAAAATCGAGACCAAAGTAATTAATGGAAATCAATACTGCGCCTAGGATTCTGTATTCTTTAAAGAGAATCCAAACGAAGACAGGCTGGCAAAGCGTGTTCAATTACTGAAATTTTGTAACGGTGAATGGCTCGAGGGCTTTGTTTAGTTTAACTCAAAGAGCACAGTCAATTATTTTGCTGAATCTTTACTTAATTGCTGATAAGTTGGGCTTTTAGTGAAGCTACGCCATTTAACACTTAATGAGTTAATGATTAGAAATTTTCGGGAAAGAAAAAAAAAACTACTACCTAAAGTACCTACTAACTAATGGTTAATAAATTGATACCCACTAATAGATGGAAAAATGTACTTAAATATAATTGGCGTAATTTTCATTAAAAATTTCAACATTCAGTAGATTTTGATTTTTGGTCTATGCTGGTTTTTTGTTGGTAGTTTTAGTGATGTGAGAGATATAGTGGTTGAAATTAGTTAACTTAGGGAATTTTCATATTTCTAACAGTGTCAGGTAATTAATAATTTGATAAATAAAACTAGACAATAATAACGATAGTAACAACAACAATATATTTAACAACAAGAAGACAAAAGGAGATGATTTTTACAGTTGGAAGATTCAGATCGGACTGTCTAGTCAGAAGGAAAAAGTAGAATCAAATCGAAATTCTGAAATAAAGGAAAGGGTAGTAGATAAGAGTAGGGTGCCAATAGAGAAGTACAAAAGCTTGGAAAATTTTTAGACGAGGAATATGACCAAATAGAGCAACGACCCAAATCACCGAAGAAACCTATCGTAAAATTGTAATTAGGGAGGACAGCGAAGGACAAACGTCATGCGGTTGATACGCCAAGTTGAAACGTTAGCCGGGATTACAAAAGAATACAAAACCTTTAGAAGATAATGTTAAGAAATATTTACATAGATACACAAAGAAATATAATACAAAAGAATATTTATACAAAAGAATTTGAACATGAAATGTTATATACAGAGTGTATCGACCGCCACAAGTGTTTTAAAAAATGTTTGAAATATCGTATAATGTTCGATATTTCTCCAGTTTGTTGGTGGATATGGGTGGGTGGGGTCGCTAGTCAGCCACCAGCCACCAAACACCCATCTAGGATTTAAATTAAAATGTTCTCGAATATCTCCAATATTGTCCTCAATTAGAATGTTTTAGAATGAAGTGGATCGAATGGATCGATAACGTTATGGAATGATCGAGGATCATTACGTGTGAGTCGTGGGGATGGCTTCTGACAATCTATCGCGGTATTTGCATGTATGTTCTAAAAAGTGTTTCAAATCTCTCATTCGAGATTTCTCCAGTTTAGTGGGTGTGTGAATCTGCAAGTCGACCACTGCCAATTCAACAACTGTTTAAATTAAGTGACAATGCACTACATTTTTCTTGAATGTCTCTCAGCTTGAAAATTCTAATGAACTGGACCAGAAGCACACGTCATCTGTATTAGATATAACAATAAGATACACTTATATCAAATAGAAACCCAGTAAAACGGGTTGTTGGAGATAGCAGAACACTAAAGCTAATTGTGGTAAATCTGTAACATTAGTAGGAAAAAAACACCAATTTTATTAGGTACATAAAAGCTATTTAAAACACTAATGTTGTCGTCATTTGATTGCCGAATACTATCAGTAAATTTTAAATGAAGGAAGGTGAAGCCGAATCGTCAGAAAACGTTTTCAGCTATTGTTTCAAACTTAACGAAAACGTTTCGATCCTCATTTTTTTGTATCTCAATATGGGTCTGAATGGCAGCTATTGTGACTTCAAACAGGAGCCTGTGCAGGGTTAATTTTCCACATAAAAACCGGTTAAATTGAACATTGAAAATTGCATATTGCTGGAAGATCTATTTAGACAGAAAGAGCATATATGAAGTGCACCTCTCAAATTTTAAAGCTGGTAGCTAACCGACCTACTATTGTATACCACCTATATGTACATGTAGCATACACACATCCAGTGACCTGTACAATTTGCAATAATGCTATTACTATAACTGGGAGTTCCATACCCAAGCAAATATGTACAACGCCTTTGCTTTGTAATATGCTATATGCGTTGATATTTCGGCGCAATGACCCAATTACAATTAAATTTCACAGGAAGTATAAATTCACTTCCAAACAACAATTGCCTACTGCTAAAAGCTGAATTGTAATGTACATTACGTCTAGTGACGGCTCACTAATGAAAGCAAGCGGAGAACTGCGCCCCCTTATTTTTAAATAAACCAAACCAAGCGGTTATCTTTGAATTTTGATACTGTACCGGTAAAACCGTAAATAAATAGCACAGTATAAACATATCCTCGTATATACCTGTTCGTGTTCAATCAACACCTCCTTTACAAAGCCTGACAACCAAAGTATGACGTCAGCCAGTTCAGGCCAACGTGAGACACCGATATTTAAGCGATACCTTCACATGCAAGTAAAAACATCGCGGATCGGAATAGAAATGAAAAATGTAGTGTTTGAAATTATGTTTTAACCTCCAAATCATGTAAAAAATTGAATTAGAAGTATATAAATGCAGATTTATACAGGCGCATATACGTTCAAATCGACGTGTAAATATAAAATTAAATGAAAACCTATTTAAGAATCTTTTGGAATTAAATACATGATGTGTTTACTGCTATTTGTACTTTTAATATGACTTAATTTAGATACACTATTTTTACTTCGATTAACTAACATGGCCAATTTTCTGTTTTTCTTTTCGATAAGTTTTAAACGAGAACTCTCAAACGTTTTGTTATTAACAGACTTATAATAATTGTTAAGAGTCATGTTAATTACAATGAAAACTATTTTTTCCCAAACGTCAACCAAATAATGTTGGTTACATGGATTCTTACATTTTGATAGACATTGCTTAGTTGAGCAAGATTCACAAAATATGATACAGCCTTCCTATTGATACTATTATTATCAGTTGTATCAGCAATAACAGAAAAAACAAAACCAATTTGTTCAAGACCTGTGACTATAATTTTAATTATTTCAAATAATGGTTTTGCGGTTAATTTGTGTACTAGAAGAAATGTGCTACGTCTTTATATTTTGATATAATACTATCAATCATAACTGACTGATTTGAGGACATTCCAATGAAATTTTCACGAGAAAATTGAGTACTTTTACTTAAATATGATGGAGCTCTGGGCAAAATGCAAGGAACTGCATTCAATTTTGGCTTTTTCAAATCAACTGTTAAAATCTTACCTGTTTTCCAATAAACTTTTGAAATAGTGTAAACAATATCGGTTACCTGGAAGTGAAAATGGCAGACGACAGAATGCTCAGATATTATAAAATTTTCTCGGTGTATTGCACTTAACCACCTTTTACGAAGATCTTCAGCTTTGAGAAACTCGAAGACATGAACTTTAATCTTATTTGTTTTATAGTTGCTGCTGCAATTTAGGACACAAAACTTGTTCACCATGCTCGATGTTATAATTATTACAATAAACGATACACTGAAAATATTCCCAGTGTCTCAGTGTGATAACTAAATATTTCAAACTTGCACAATAATTTTAATTTGTACCAGCTTCGATTTTGCTAATACTTTCCGTGTTGTAAACAAGGTTTAAGTAGCTCTGAAATAATTAAACATTTTCGATACCATATCTTCCGCCGGCGCCGTTTCGCGCTCTATCGGCCTTTTTATGCAACGTCATACGTATTCTAATAATTGGTTGTGAGGCTTTTATATTGGCGGTGTTGGTTCAACCCACAAAAAAATAATTTATGACGTCTTGCAGAAAACACCTAGGTATCTACTGTTCTGAATGCATTTATACTGTGGCAATAGAAGCGATGTGGTCTACAAATGTGCTCCCGCTGATCGTCCAATGAGCAAGACAAATCATTGATCCGTTCAGCCGTTAACATTGCATTAGTGATGGGGGTAGCTATATTTCGAGCATCTTCAATGCCACATAGTACGTAATAGCGGAACAAGCAATTTAGTTTGCTCAAGATCTGCATCGGCATGATGTTAAGCTATGTATGTTCATTGGACAATATTAAGTTTAGTTTATAGTTCTCTTGAGTTTCTGAAGAAGGTATCCTTGTTGCCGAAAAGTACTGCTGACGTTTAATGTCGTGTTTTGGCGTTATGGTTTGACATATTTACTATGTTAACACTTCCGTACTTCGATCTTGACCCACTGGTGTATCCCAATTTTATAGGTAATATTGACTTCATTATTGAAGTATAAAATATGCAGCTTCTGAGAGAAGGTAGTCTGCCTAAATGCATCAAAGGCAAACTGCTTTATGGACTTACGAGTTTTATACTGAAAGTTAAACTAGTTGTTTTCCCTGACGACGTATACTTAAATTTTATCTGTAGATTGGATTAGAATTCTAGAGAGAGGCAACTGCTGGCCGCATTTTATCTTTATTTACTTCATAGCTTGATTGAAAAGGATCAGTCCATTCTATATATCTATGACATCATAAAAAAGGAATAAATAGACAACTTGGCGCCATCTAATCATCATGTTATTATGAATATATCAATTACAATTACAGAAAACGTCCACCACATGTACAAAAGGAGGTCGTGGTAGAAAGTTGTTTATAAATGTAAAAATAATTAACAACTTATGATGAAAATCAATTGAGTTCTATTTGTTCCACTCAACAAGTGAGTCAAAGTCAAGAGCAACAATTTTTAATACAACAGGTAACACTATTTCCTAACGAGTTACAAATGAGTCGAATACGAGTACTCACTGTGTTTTGTAGGCTATCGATCACAGAAACTGACGTTTATATAATATATACAGCGAATATCGCTAGAGAATATCCTAAATATGTCAACTATTACTTTCCGTAGTAAAAACTATTGCCTACTAAGGCGATATCCGTATGGTAGATTTTATTGACGTAAAAGCAATAAATCATTTGATTTTGAACGAAATACAGAGTGACTTTTGTTTACATGCTTGTGGCTCGTATGGCTTTCAACGAATCGTAAAATCGGATTTTCAATCTACATTAATAATAAATGGATCCATTGAATCGCTGGTATTTTGGTCCTTTGAGATCGTTCGTATAGATGTTGTGAAGTACTTGCTCTATACACTTATATACATATTTATACATGCATCTATGTATTTATATTGTAGAAGCAAATTTTGAAAGCGTTGCTTTCCGAATTGGAATTCTAAATTTATAGACAAAATGAATGCATACGCTGCCCTGTTTAAATATATAACTGAATGTTAGGAACAAAATAGAAAATGTGAAACTAACCGGCGTCTTTCAACCCCATAAACAGCTTTTGTACACCTCTATTAGATATTAGTGCCAATATAAAGACGCCAAGTACCTCCAATTTTCATTTCAATTTGCTAATTCCATTCATAACCTAACAATTTTTTAGTAAATTTATTAGAACATTAGGCCGTATTTATAAAAATGAAACATTTATTGGCAAGTAAAAGGTTTTGCTACAATTCATATTCATAATCTCTACCTTTTCCTTTCAAGGAAATGCTTCAGATAAATAATGTTTCGACAAACAAGTTGAAACTTGCAGCGTTCAATCGACACGTGTGTTTTTCGCGAACGCAGTTTATTGTTTCATACTTGAAAACTATTCGCAAGTGAATTGAGGTGTAGTGTTGAAAATTAAGTAATAAACTTAAAAAAATGTCTGAGACAGATAGTGGTGAACAGGAAGCTAGCAAAGATGTGACCACTGAGATGATCTTCTGCATCTTCTAGTTGCTTAGCTATGTTTTGTAACACAGCACATGCAATTATAACTTTTGGAATACTGGTAAATTTCACTCTGCATTCATACTTCAGAATAGGAAATCACCGTTTCAGTTGCCCAAATGTATGTTCAATCACAACTCGTTCTGATGTAAGCAGCCTGTTGAAGGCTATCTGATATTGCTCGTGGGGGTTGGGGTAGGGAGTCATGAGACATGGCATTATACCATACCCACTGTCCCCTAGTATGATAGCGTTTCTTGTTCTTTTCATAACTTCACACACTGCCGAATTTTTCCATATACCAGAATCATGAACTGATCCAGTCCAACTTGCATCTAGACTAGTTATAACACAATTCTGCAAATTTATTTATTTACATATTCGTTTCCAAATCTTGTTGGCTTTTCAATACCAATGTTGGGAAATGAAACCAGGTCAGCCACTTCTCTTTGGCTTGCATGATTTGATTTTCTATGTTTGGGTACCGAATACATTCGCTGGCCTGTTGTACAATCCGGTCAAATACCTCATGAAATATTCCGGACACTGTGGACTGCGTACATCGTAATTCTTCAGCAATTCCGCTTTGGAATCCAAGGTTCGTACAATAACGCAGAAATACTTTCATTCTCTGCACAGGTGACAGGGCTCCTCCACGAGTTTCGGAATCCACACCAAGAAAGTGGTCCGCCAACCACACCACATTCTCCTCCTCAAATCTAAACAACGTTTTGGAATCTGATTCACGTGGCGTACGTCTTGGTTTGTAGTGTTTCATTGTACGTAAATACACTATATTATTGGCCATAACAAACACAACACTGGGAACATACAACCAAAGATCACTTATACAAGTTCCGGATATATTTTAACACATCAAAGCACTCCTACAAATACACGTTTTTTTTTACGTTACAAGCTGTGTGATGGTTGGGTAAATACTAAAAAGTTGAAAGGAGCGAGAAATGTTGTTATAAACCTAGATTCCTTATTTTAGATGGAAATCCCTTAGTTTTTGAGCAAATCCTTCTTTTTATAATTACGCAAAACGTAAAACCTTTTACTTTAAAGCAAACCCTCGAAACCTTTTCCTTCACTTTTTTTATACATATACCTTGAAGAAATTGATTCATTTCTTGAAAGCAAAAGGTAAGGCTTTTTTATAAATACGGCCTATTTCCTCTTATTCATTGGAATATTTTAAAAATTGGATTGATTCAGCCGTTACATTGTGATAATTCATCTTAACGATAAATGCAAAAACACTACTTTGTTTATTATTCACAAATCCTATTGACTATAGTTTCGACAAATAGCTTGTCATTGTCAAACAAATGATTCAAATCGAATGAATACAAACAGATGTACAGTGGTGTTTATATATATTTTGGAAATACCATTAATTATTAAATGTACTGAGTGGTACAAATCTACCTGGTCGTTATTTTCGGAAATTTTTGATGCTTTGTATACTTCTAAGGATTCTAAAATATTAAGTTTAAATCCTTTATTTACATTATGAATAATTTTAAGATTTTCTGATTTTCTATAGTAGGAAACTGATGGCCTATTTCTAAAAAATGGTTTGCAAAATTGGAATTATCTTTTATAAATCTAAATGATCAGAAGTGTTCGTTATAACGAGTTCTAAATGACCTTCCAGTTTGGCCTAAGTACATTCTAGCTTATAGACTCCAGTTTTTTAAAATTTGTCAGTTTTATCTTTTGAATTAAAAAGTATGTGTTTTAAAAATATGTTTGTTTATCAGTTTCCTACTAAAGAAAATCTTAAAATTATTCATAATGTAAATAAAGGCTTCAAACTTAACATTTTAGAATCCTTAGAAGTATACAAAGCATCAAAAATTTTAGTAAATTTATTAGAACATTTACTTTTATTCATTAGAAATGTCCTGTTCTAGATCTAAACTATTAGAAAGTAGAAAATGTCTAAATGGTATCATTTCCATATAAATATTTACCCAAACACATACAAAAAAGCGCCCAAGCTGCCATTTAACCCGCTAAATAATTTACCTTTCAGATAACCCTTGCGCTTTTATTTTATGTTAGGCTTGAAAAGGAATATTGTTTTATACATTATTTAAACCAGACCAGGCACAAAATGCTTTCTTACATATTCAACATCTCCTCCAGAGACACGCTGAATAACATGTTCCTCTATTTTTAATTTAAACGAAAACGTTTCTTGAAAAAAAGCGCTCAACGTCTGCATCAGTACTTTTTAGCAGCAGAGGGGCGATGGCGTGGTGGTTAGAACCCAATAAAAGTTAGAAAATAATTGAATAGTTCCGACCTTAACTTGATGAAGATCCATTATAAATAGAAAAAAACAAATTCAGTAGATTTTCACAAAGTTTATTATATCGTAACATGTGGATCGGCAATTAGGTGTTAATGTAGTTTACAAAAAGGGTGGTGGATGATCAAAATAAATTTAAAAGTGGGAAATAATTACCTTCTGTCTGTTCGTTGAGTAGAATACCTAATTTTTTACGTTTATTTATTTCTAAATTTTCTAATAACGTTAATCAACATCCATCAAGATTTTTATTAAATAAAATTTAACAGACGTTTTGTGAAGCAACTGCTGGTCTGACCATTATACAGTTTTTAGCATGATCCACAAATTAACAATCAAATTACAGAATACACCTCTTTGTTAAGAAATAAAAACACCAAACAAGTAGATTTTCACAATTTTTATTATATCATGTAACATGTTTCGCCAAAGATTGACTTCATCGACGATGAATAGTTTCTGAGATAATTTAATTTATTGGAAAAAACATTGCACCGCAACCCAAACTATAAAAAAAACGTAACTTCCATAAAAAATGACATAGAATGTTGCTTTTTTTTGTTATAGCAAAAGAGATAAAAAATGGAATCGAATGACAAAATAAAATATGCTAGGTGCAATTTTAAGAATGAAGTTATTCGTGTTTGAAGTTTTTGAACTTTGCTTTTTTTTCTGAACGCCCTGTAGAAATTGTAAAGCTTAGTTTTGACATGACGTTAGCCTTATGACTTAGCTACAACTAGTAAGTTACTAACTTCAATATTCTAAGTCATTTTTTATGGATGTTATGATTTTTTATAGTTTGGGTTGTGGTGTAATCTTTTTTTCAATAAATTTAATTATCTCAAAAACTATTCATGGTAGGCATATAGGCATACAAGTTGGTTATCAAAGTAACTTTAAAATTTTATGTTTCATACGAATTCATCTTATTGTAAAAAATATACCATTTTATTTAAAATAAAAAAATGGTTGACTTCAACATCAACGGTATAACCGGAAGTGCCCGACAGTTGAAATTATTTTAGTTAAATAGATTATCCTGGATAATCCCTACTCCCAACTGCCAAATTTTCAAATCTGTAACATGCTTAGTTTCCCTAAAACGTCTAATGTACCACTCAGCTTGAATGACCCTGTATAGTAAGTAGTTTATATCAAAAATCGTTCGAAAATAATTTTTCTCGTTGAACCGTTCTGGCAGATTAATCACATGGTTAAGAAGGCTTCTATTTTGTGAATTGTATGAAAATTGTGGGAGTCGCTTTCGACGTACACATAGAAGATTAATGCGTATTTATTATACATGCAAGATAACGAGCCGCTTCTGGTACATGAAGCATCGAATTAACCCATTTGCCCCATTCATTTATTTAAAGGGTAAATTACTTGGATTCGCTAGCCGTGAAATGTATAAACAATTAATAATTTCGACATCATTGATTTCTCCAGCAGATAAGAAACAATGAAACATCGCTGTTCTTGTTTCCCAATTGGTATCTCGAAGTTAAAATTGTATCCAATCGGCTTTCGTGTTTTTTATAGCGTTTCGTGATAAGCGAACTAAATTATTACTTGTGATGTTGTTATCAGAATAACCAAGAAATCCATTGAGTCACGAAAGAACTCAGTGTTAATTAAAAGAAAAATATCTGTATATACCGGCGGTTCACATAGGACGGGATACAAGAGAACGGTAATATTTTGATTTTAATTATTACTGTTTTAAATAATTGTAAGAAGTAAGTAATTTCTATAGAGGAATTTTTCTATTCACACTGTAATATTCAGATCCAACTTTTGGCTGTTACTATTTAGTCGAATTCTTCAGACTTTGTTTATTTGAACGGTGCGATAAGGCCCAAATATGCAGCTCTTTTATAAACACGGGCTCTGCTCTCGGGAGAACTATCCCATATAAGTCAGTCTTTCGTAAGCTATCAATTTCGATATTTATAAATTGTGTGATATTGTTCATCTGTGCTTTAATTTTCAAAAGTGTCAGTTTTTCAAATAATAGGTGAGTTGATTCACTGGGTGACCAATTTTACTATTAAATCACATTTCTATTTCTTTAATTTATAACTTTTATTTCTTTTGTACTCTTCTTCATTACCATAAATATTATATATCTCTACACATTTCAAATTTCACCTTTCCTTTGTATTTTTAACATAATACTTTCTTCATTCAATTTCATTCTATCCTTTTTAAGTTGTTTACAAATATTTTTCGAACATTTCCTATTGTACCCTTAGTTGGTGTTATTCGAATCGTCACGCTGTCACCCATTCACCCTCACCAGTAGAAAGTAACCCTTTTCTGCATCCGATTCAAATTTCACTTTTTTTACGCCAATTACCTTCGTGATGGTCAATTTCCATAAATTCCTGGAATCATTACTTCAAATAACACCAAACTAAAATCCTTAGAAACGGTTCCCCTACTTCTTTCAATCTTTCAACAGACCATTTTTAAAAACGATAAATATTAGGTCAATCACTAACAGTCACTCTAACTAAGTCAACACTTAACACTAAACTTACTCAATCAATTAACTCCTTATTACCACATCTTATTTTCTACTTGTTTTTTCTTTATTCTTCATCCGTGTATTTAACTGTTCATATTAAACTGTATATACACACGATCCCATTCTTTTATTGTGGCGTTTTAAAACAAACAACCAAAATATATGTTCCTGGTTTTAAAAGTGTGCTAATGTTAAACGATATTCAAAATTATTATTGTTTACAATAAACAAAATATTATCTACTCTGTATAATGTTCTCTTTCGCGATCGATCGTCCCATTTTATAAAATGACTACCGAGAGGCGTTGCTGTTAACCTTTCGAACAAATAAACAAATGAATTTATGTCCGAACAAATTAGCTCCTCCCAATTAAATGTTGGCACGGTATGTGCAGCTCCTTACGACAAATTATTGAACTGAAACTTAACGGACTACGACTGTACGACTTATGATGTACAACTTATGATCTCCTGATACCTACCTCTTTACTTTAATGTTATTTAAAGGACGTCGGTGCTGTTTCGATTTTCAAGGTTGAATGAATGCTCAAGGGAGTAGTATTTATTATATACATCAGGTAACTACAGATTAAATGAGAGAGAATAAATTAAATACAATTTGTTCGTTTGTGACGTTTACTTTGACGACTTATTTATAGTAGTATAAGTTTATTTTGGAGTATTGCCGTCTTTGATCATGGTAAATTAATGTAATCATACAACGATTTATAGCGACATTTTGAATATTTCGTATTTTTACAATTACTTTGAAATTATTATTGACACTATCGTATTATTATACAAGGTTATTCAAACTGAGTGGTGCAAATGATGTTTTAAGAAAAGTTAGAGATTTAAAAATTTGACAATACGGGTATCAATGGTGATTTTTATATCTAAAATAATTTCAACTGTCTTCCACTTCCGGTTACACCGGAAGTTTTTGTTAATTTTGTTATTTTAAATGGAATAGTATATTTTTTACGATTAATTCGTACGAAGTATAAAATTTTTGGGTGACCTTGATGACCACTTGTATGCCTACGTTGAATCGTTTCTGAGATAACTTACTTTATAACGCAACCCAACCTATAAAAAATCATAACTTCCATTAAAGATATCTTAGTGTTGAAATTTTCACTAGTTATAGTCAAGGCTAATGCTATGCTAAAAAAATAAACTTCAGAATTCGTACAGGGCGTTCAGGAAAAGAAAACAAAGTTCAAAAACTTCAAACACGAATAATTTAATTTTCTCAAATGGTCTTACTTTATCATTTGATTCTTTTTGCTGTTGCCTTTCGATACAATCGGATGAAAAAAATCGAAAATTATTCAAAATTTCTCAAATTTTAAAATCTCTAACACGTTTAGTTTTCCTAAAACGTCTAATGTACCACTCAATTTGAACAACCCTGCATGACAACTGTCAATGCTTCTTAGTGTATTTAGTAAAAAAAAAGTATGTAATTTATTCGCTTGGAATTAAGAACCACCGTTTTCACAGTTAGTTGCCGAATATACAATACTTTAAAAGACAAAAATTTGGTACATTTTTCGAAAGAAAAATCTGAACTTTATTAATTATTTAATAAATGCCTACTTGGCCACGTTGAAAATATTACTGAGTTTGTCAAGGAAGTACAAAAACAAATTTGATTTGTTACTATTATTTTTATATTAATAGTGCCAACTATATTTTTCGTAGATAAATGTTTATGTTTTTTTCATTATTCGATGTAGTAGGTATCGATTTAAAATTTATTGGATAAGTCAGATCGATATGGTTCGTTGTGAAATTAATTTTTACTGTATAACACCTAGACACATTGTTGAGTATTAAAGAGGAAAATAACCGATTTCAGTGGTCAATAATTTGATTTAATTATTTTTTATGAACTAATTGACGCAATTTGCGTATTAAAATGAAACAATAAAAACCATGATGAAAAAGTAGAGTATAAAGAATAGGTAAAGTATATCAACGGTTCCACATATTTGAGCAAGGTCACCCTAAAATTTTATATTTCCTACGAATTAGTCGTAAAAAATATACTATTCCATTTAAAATAGCAAAGTTAACAAAAACTTCCGGTGTAACCGGAAGTGGAAGACAGTTGAAATTATTTTAGATACCAAAATCACCCTTGATGACCCGTATTGTCGAATTTTTAAATCTATAACACGCTTAATTTTCTTAAAACATCATTGTATAATAATACAATAGTGTCAATAAAAATTTAAAAGTAAGAAAAAAATATCGCTATAAACGTTTGTATGATTTATATCGAATAAAACGGACTTACAATTGGCAATGTTCAAAGTCGCCAATACTCCAAAATAAACTTATACTACTATAAGTAAGTCGTCAATACAAACGTCACAAACAAACAAATTGATTTTAAGACATTCTCACTTATTTTATCTGTAGTTATAATAAATACAACTAATTCCCTTAAGCATTCAGTTTTGAAAATCGAAACAGCGCCGACCTTTAAATAACATTCAACTAACTAACTAGTATCAGGAGATCATAAGTCGTACATTGCAAGTCGTACATCGCAAGTCGTACATCGCAAGTCGTACAGTCGTAGTACGTTAATTTTCAGTTCAATAATAAGTCGTAAGGAGCAGCACATACCGGATAAACATTTGATTGGGAGGAGCTAATTTGTTCTGATATAAATTCATTTGTTTATTTGTTTGAAAGGTTAACGCCTTTCGGCCATTTTAAAAAATAGAATGATCGATCGCGAAAGAGAACAGTATACAGTATAAGCAGTTCTAATTAATCATCGACCAAATGAAGTTTGTTCCACAATAGCTAATTCATATAACATCAAGGTAAGACAGTACATCGCCATTTACTAATATATATATATATATATACACTGCTAAGGCTCCTTGCACACGAACGGTGAATCCACTGGCCGTCTGTTTCACCGGCTAGCAGAACAACTGGGATTACTTTACACACGAGACCGGCGACTGGCCAGGTACATATTATCTGACCTGTTGGCTGTGCCGTACTGTCAACAGATACTTTTTTGTGTTTATATTATTCTCGAGGAGGGGAAATCTTTAAAAGATACTCCCGAGAGGGTAGTGTCGTATTCACCGTTGTGCCTACCGACTGCAACCCCTCTTCGAGAAGGGAACTCAACCCGAAAGTTATAAATCCCGGGGAGAAAGGGGTGGGAACAGGATTAGGTTGGGAGGTGGGGAGGGAGGAATTGTTGGTCAATCGGTGGCCCACCACAGATGGTTGGGTGGGCACTCGCACTGAAAAGCGAAACTAGATGGCTGGCAGTGAACGGGAGGTGGGGGGTGTCTGCTCATTGTCTAAGGTGACAGGGCCTTCTAAAACGATCGTTTGGTTTGAAGGCAATGACAGAAAGTGCCGAGATGGACGGGTTCGGGTAACCTGTCACTGAAGTGCGGAGATTTGCTGCGAAACTGAGTGCAGCTTCGGGGAGAGAAGGGAGACCGGTTTCTTTCAGAATCTGGGAGTTTCTAACGAACAAGGGATAGTTTAATGAGGAGCGAAGGATCCGCATGTAGGTGCCTTGTAGAATTTGAAGGCGGCGGGGAGTGACGGAGTTCCAGATGGGAATGGCGTCAACTGATGCAGACGGAGCTCCGTTATATATTTGAGATATTTTCGCGTATTTTGAAAAATGAACGTTGAAAAGAAAGTTGCTCATGTGTATTTAGTGTACAGGCGAAGATGATACAAAAAGGCTATTGTAATTATGGATTCATCCACTGATGGCAAAAAGGAGTGCAGTGGTGTACTGTTTTATCCCATATCACAGGTTTTTCCTCAGTTGCACAAATAAAAGCTTCCTGATGAAAATCTTCCATTTTTATTAATCTCTTTGAATCAGCACTTCCCAGCAACAACGCCAAAATAGAACTGTGATCTACTACGCCTCTGTACGACGCTAACGGCAAAATCACCGTTCGTGTGTCAACATGCATAAACTTGCATGCAATGAAACAAATGCCCCGGTAGATTTGCCGCCCGGCGACTGTGTGTCCGTCATCGAAATTTTATTTTCGCCGGCCGCCGGGCGGCATATCGCCGGCACCGGTTAAACGTACGTAAAATAAATTCTCCCGGTGAATCCGCTGTTTCAGTAGATTCGCCGTCCGTGTGCAAGGGGGCTTAGTGCTTTGTTTTTGAGTATGATGTAAGTTGACCGTTCATACTCTGTTAGTTGTTATAGAGTGGGTACTATGCGAGTTGACCCTTAGTACCTGAAGTGAATGTATGCACTGTTTACCATGGTAGATAACTCTTTACTAGCTTATTGTATTTCCGTTGAGGTATTTCGCGATTTGATCCTCAATAAATGATTGAGTTGCAAATTCATGAATTATTTATATTTATGTCTTTAAATAATTGGTTGTTCACATATTGTTTTTGTTTATTTATTTCAAATGTCATCTCGGACCAGTTAGGCCATAAATTCCTAATTTAACAATTACTTAGTTTTAATTCATATATTTTTATAAATATAAATATAAATATGGAATCAACAGAAACAACCACTCCGAGGACTAATACCCCTACCGACATTGAATTACACTGTTGATTCCGATGTATTCTTAGACGAATATATATAACATATTTAAAAAAGAAGGAATTAAAATTCTTATTCGTATAAATATTAAGATCAAAGATCTCACATTTGGAACGCGTCCTACCAAGTAGGCACAACGAACCGAAAGCCATATCCCACGACCGGTTTCGACCTATCGGGTCTCATCAGGTATCTGTTGATTCCATATTTATATTCATTATATAGCTTGTAAAAGCCTATCTGCCAGCGCCCACCTGATGAGACCCGATAGGTCGAAACCGGTTGTGGAATATGGCTATCGGTTCGTTGTGCCTACTTAGTAGGACGCGTTCCAAATGTGAGATCTTTGATCTTAATATTTAGACGAATAAGGATTTCAATTCCTTCTTTTTTGATTGTCATATATTTTTACTCATTTTTAAATCAAATTTCATTTTACTTTCCTGACTATTTTAATTTCACCCTACATAATTTATAGTATTAATTTTGAACTTAAATTTTATCCTTATATAAGAAGTCTGAATTACTGAAATTTTTCAGATTGTACACCTTATGATATATGAACTTAACCAAATTAGCATATTCATAATTTGAAACTATGAACCTCTCTACATGTCTGACTGTTGTATGTTTTAATTTTTTGCTTAGGTGTAGTCACACATGTCTAGAAATTTCCATATACTTAAAGTACTTCTTGCCAACTACAGTAACATATTTAAACCTTCCCTTTTTACATGATAACAAATATTTTATTTCACTATAAACAGCTGTAAATCTTCGAATGAAAGCCGCCGAGACAGTGCCTACAAGTCATGCAACTTGGTAGTCTTTTATTTAACATTTTGTAAGTCATTCTACAACATGCACTTTGCGTATGACCCATATTTTTTTTCACAGTGGCCTGTAATTCGTTCTCGTTTAACAACACGCAAATTGCCAGGCCTTAGAATGGCACTCGTAAAACTAATGTTAAGCTAATGTGGATGCTTAGAGAAAGAAGACTTTAGAAAAACGTAGATGCATGCATGTACAGAGGGAGCTTAACGAGGCGAGATCTTGTAACCCCCTTTGCCGTAATAACGCGAGCCATTTTAATTGTAGAAGGAATTCCTGCTCATAAACCGACATTACTTAATTTTTAAAGGATTTCAACACGGAATGAAAACAAATTGTTGAAATTCAGGGCATTTAGATAATTTTAAAGGAAATTTGGTGAAAACCGCACTGAAAATTATTACAACTCTATGTTAATTTGGTCCTGGGGAACCAACAGCAACCAAAACTCCAGGGTTAAAAATACATTATACAGAGATAGTATAATCTTAATGAGAAATTCTTTCTGGAGTGACACTTTTACAGTAAAAACTGAAGTGATTTTGATTTTAAATGGCTAGGAAATTTGATGTATAAAATACATCAGTTGTAGCAACAAGTTATCATTGAGTCATCAGTCCCAAAGCTGGTTTTACGAAGGATGTTTTTTTTTAAATAAGTACCGTTTTGAAATTAATAAAAAACGTGCAAAGATATCTTAATAACTTTATTTTTACATGAAAGCCTCTACCTTAATTTACTTTTCTACATAATTTCCTTCAATATTGAGGCACTTGTCATAATGTTTGACCAGTGACCAGTTTTTGAATACCCTTCTCATAGAACTCTGCCGCCTGACTTGTTAACTGTTAACCACTGCATCACAACTGTTTTGACATCGTCATCGTCTTGAAGACGCTGATCGCCCAGATGTTTCTTCAAGTGCAGGAACAAATGGTAGTCACTGGGCGCCAAATCAGGGCTGTACGAAGGATGATCTAGACTGAAAAAGTATCCTACCCATTTATTTCTCCTTTTACTAACTGAATTCCATAGTACCCTTTGTTTTCCTACTCTTTCAAATGCCTCTTCATTTCTAACCTTTTTTTCTACTACCAGTTGTTGTTCTTTGTATAAACTGTACATCACTCTTTTTTCCTTGTATCTCACCCCTGTATTATTATTAAGTACAATTAGCACCTTATTCCATTTAATATTATCAAAAACTATTTCTAGATCTATGAATTCTATATACATTCTCTTTTCTTGTTTTATCGTTTTATCTCCTATAACCGTAAAGCTAAAGTGGCCTCACGCATTTCCCTATTTCTTCTAAACCCGCATTAGTCTTCCCATGATGTTTCTCTGTACTGTCTAGTTAAGATTTATGACATATAAGAAGTTCTAATTTTCGCATCTATTTGTGCCCTTCTTGTTTCGTATGGCTACTATCATGTTTCGTTTGTAGTCAACCGGAACATTCCCAGTCTCATATTTGTGGCTAATTAAAATAAACAAACGTTCTGTAACTTCTTAGCCTGCATGATTTAAAATTTCTGCCTTTATACCTTATCATTCTTATCTTTTTGTAAAGGGCTTATAGGTATAAAAATATTAATAATGAACTGATGTTGTCCTTCTTCGGGTGTACAGGCCGTCGTCGGTTGGAATTCCTTCCTAACGTTTCGCTAGCACGAGTGGCGAGCTTCTTCAGAGGTCTATCCTTTTTCGCTGTTGGTTGTAGATAGTCTACACCCGAAGAAGGACAACATCAGTTCATCAACTGGCCGCGAAAGCCTTAATCAATTTGTCATTAATAATGAAAAAAACAAATATGACATTAAACTATTTTAAACCCCTTCAACATATTAGGATGAATTTCATTTTTATTTCCTAAAAAGTACGCCTATTTACAAGAGACATAAAAATACTATAACAAAACGAACTGACAGAAGTTGACAAGAAGTGTTAGGGTGGTAGAATTGATAAACTACGATTATCTGCGAACATGCAGTCCCCGGAGGGCTGTTTGTATGCTAAAAGAATTCGAGGGTCGTGTACTCGAAAGCGAACATAAAAACTTATCGCACAACCAGGAAGCAAAAGTGTACAAAATGGTACATACACACAGCTATGAAAGGGATATTGCAGTAAATAGAGACACCCTGCATGTCTTATCAGAATGCGCATATGAGCATATGAAAGACTATCGCTAACGTCTGTTTTTAAAACACGTGTTAATGTTTGGTGTATATGACTGTGGAACAATGATAAGGCAAACTGTTTTATTAGTTATTTTGCTTCAACTACTTTAATAATGTGCAATGCGTAACGCGATACTTCAATTAACTGAGGTTGCTGGAAGGGTAAAATAAGTCGTTATTGATTTATTTCATAGGATAACTTAGATAGGAACAGATAAATGATAAGTAGGAAGGAATAAAATTAATTAAAGTAACACCCTTTGCAATTCTACATGGTCTATTTTTATTTGACTAGATAAGATAATTCAATATGATTATTGTTTTATCAGCGAAAACAAAAGCTTTCCTAAAACAAATTAAGACAATAAAATCATCTTCTATTTTAACATTATTAAGAGAAATAAAACGTTGATATGGCAGTACGTCGCCATCTGCCTGATTTTGCTCCTATTACCGTTTTTCATAACGTTAAACAAGATCCAATAAGATCGAAATCGCGATCCTCGTCTGGTAGCTTCGATAAATTATTTGACCAAGAACTTATTTTTATTCTTATTATTAAGAGATATGTCACGTTTACAGCTAATCTGGTATCTGATCCATATATAGAGCAATTCTATTCTAACTCGGCCAATTTTTATCAGTACAAAATAAAATAATAGTTCTCCCTTCCTACTGCACGACATTGTTCTTTAGTCGTTGTTTTGTTTCTTTTTAGTTTTGAAGGTATGTAGGGAGTAAAGTAAAACGTGCTCTTGATGCACCCGAATGGAAGATATCACGTACGTACAGGGGAAAAAATACTCAGAAAATTTGCAACATCGATCGTTTTAAACTGGGAACAAAATAAAAATGTGATATTGTAGAAAATGGGCGAGAAGTGTAAGAGGAGCTGAATTCTTCTTGAGTGAATAATTCATAACTCTAAATTACGCCATCTGAAATGGAAAACCTGGACCAGTTTTCCTAACCATCATAAAATTCTATTAACTTGATGGACCCTAGACGAAGTCGTAGTTATAAATTTATTATGATTAAAGAAAGTTTAACGTTAAATTCCACATAAACAGTTACATGAACTTATTTATTGTCATGGACTTAAATCAAGAGAACGTCTCATCAAAATACAAATGATCAATAATTAAAAAAAAACTGCGCTTAAGAAGAAATTATTTTTGACAAGTTCTCAATTTATTATTGTAATTTTAATCCTACGATTCCTTAATCAGTAAATAATGTTTCAAATAATGAAAATATAAATAAAAACTTTTCAAAGGAATAACTGATTAACCATCCTGACTGGACAGAAGTTCAAGTGCACAAGTTACATTGAAACAAATTATTTTTGCCAAGATTTTACTCGCACGGTTGACTGTAGCCTATGTTACTTCTGACAGAATTTTATTTATCGCTTCACTGGGCATACAATAAATAAAACCGCACATTAGACAAGCTACAAATGGGCACTCTTACATCTCCTCAGGCAATTTGAAATTCAAATTTTACAAACGAAAAACTTTCACGCACAAATAAACCCACAAAAGTGTTGTTTTGCCGTTTTTTTAGACTTCCAAGGAAACACTTCCAATTAACTTATTTCGCAATCCTAAACATAATCAGCTACAGAACCAAATTTTTTATTCTGTCTCAAAAATTTATAGCCACATTGAATCACACCCTTTCTGTTACCATTCGCCTTGAATCGTCCTGGACTGCAACTTGATGAAGTCCAGGTGTTTGTGTTGAATTTTTGTGGTTGAAGTAAGTCGTTGAATTAAAGTCTTTAAGCAGGTTTTTATACATATATTTACACTTTATACACGGATAATACTGGTACCGGGAAGCGTTGCGTCACGTTTGAATTGTCGATTGAATATTGATTAATTGATTTGACTTGTTTGTTAATATAAGTTGATATGTAGTTGATAGTTAGATAGTTGATGTTAATTGATATTGCTTGTTATTGATCTCGTCTGATCTGATGTCTCTCTTGTCTTTTTATAGAAAAAGGTTGTTTATAGATTATAGATTCAGTTGGAAAGGGATGGAGGTGTGGTTAAATTTGATGAGAACAATGATGATGGGTGTTACAAGTGAGGAAGGTGGGTTTTGAAACTTGTTGTAGTGTATTGGTTTATGGTTATAAATGTGACAGAAATATGATACAAATTGACGGACGTTAGGCTTAGGGGGTTGACAGTTACAGCTAGAGAAAATTACTGGAATTTATGGGCGATTTATGGTAGTGCAATTAGGAAAGGATTCGAAACTAAATTGACAAAGGAAAGGAACTGGTAATAAATAAACAAAAGAGCGAAAAATCATAATTTAGAAAATCGGCGTGAAGACGTTACACATCTTGCAATATTAATAAATCAGTTGGTGGTTCAAGGGACGCAACGCTTTCTTTATTCTATTTGAAAGACTCTCAAAATAAAGCAAACATCTACCTAAATTCAAAAGTGGCGATTTTGAGAATGAATTGTGCCATCTAGTTAATTTCATGTACTCGTATGAGGATGGACAACTTAATTACAAAACGTAGAAGGATGGATAAAATAAAGAATCAACAAATTAACTAAATCATAGGCAGATAAAATACTAATAAGCCTTAACTAACACGTAGCAGAGAAGTACAATAGAAAATCATCATAAACCAACAGTCAGGCTGACTGACAACCAGGCATGATTTCGTTAAGGCGCAGAAGACAACATCGTAACAAAATCACAGGCCGACAGACGGGTGTGATTTAATGAAATTGTAAGGGCTGCCATATTCACTAAATAACGATAGAAAAAGTAATTGATGGATGGGCTGACAGACAGACGCAATTTGATATAGCAGTAGAGGTCAACAGACTGACTAACGGTTAGTAAAAAATTATCTTTAACCACCAGACAGGCTGATAACCAGACATAACGCACGAAACAACATAGTAACTAAATCACAGGCAGGTACAGTGCCCGGCACCTAAGGAGATTCAAAAGCCATAAACTATCGGATGCGCACTAGCAAAGCTTAGCCCCTTTAGGGCGGGGATAATTGACCGGTAGGTAGAATGATAACTGCTCAGCAAGGTTCAGTAGCGTAGTGGCAAATAGTTGCAAATTAACAAAGTAGAGAAGGGGTTATTAGGGTAAGTAAATCAGTTGAATGAATTCACTTGTGTTCCGTGTTTAGTACTTTTTCTCTCAGTGATACGCGCCACTGAACTACAAGTTGACACTTCGGCCCAGCTATATTCTTATTGGCTCTTTCATTAATTTCTATGCTAAAACTTTCCGCTTAGCTTTGTATGATTAAATGAAATAGTAAGAGCCGACATATTGATTAACTAATGACAAAAAGGTAGCATAACTAAACGTAAAATAAACAGAAAGGCATAATTTGATTGAGGTGCATAAAATAATAAGACAACTAAAACGTAAATAAGAATGTAATTAATCGACAGGCTGACATGATCTATTGAAATATGTAGTAAGGTCGACAAATTCGCTAAGGGACAACAGAAAAAGTAGGTAACAGTTGACAAAAATTAAAAATTAATTACTTTATAATTAAGCTTGTGTAAACCTGTTAGACAGAAAGTCTACTTACGACCTTAATTGATATCGTATTATTTTAGTCGAATGGTTTTGCATTTCTCAAAGCAATTCACTTATGTCATTAGATTTTCTTTTTCGTGCCACAAAATAAATAAAGAACTCAAAATTATTCCGTCTGAGTGAAAGCCAGTAATACCATTTAAGAAACTGAGAAAAAAACAACGAAACAGTTATTACTTTTTCCTTTCTACACGTCTGGCTGGCAAAAATCCAAAAAAGCGAGAGGAAGAGAGAAAGATACAGGACGTTGGGACGATATTGTAGTGAAGTAAGACAAACGGTGTATTTCTCTTGGTATGAATGAATAATTCATAACAGTAAATTACACGAATGAAATGGCAAAAGCAGTAAAAACGAAGCAATGCAGTAGGTAGTAGTCGGTTTAGAGAACGTAGACGCCTGATGATGCTTTAAATTTATGAAGATTTCGTGAACTCCTATTTCACTGCGTTGGACGTTTACGGGATTCAACTCCGCTTTGAGCTATTTTAACGTTTAATGCAAAATATTTTATTTGTGCCTGCTGATGACGGAGTATGGGTACGTAATAGACGATAAAGAGACCAAAAAAGACAAATAAAAATTACAATGCAAGGAAACGAAGCCACACCAACCATCACAATATAAATAGTGCTAAATCATTATTGAAACTGAGATTTACAGATTATTCATTTATTAATTGTCTTGTTATGCACTAAAAATAATTAATCAGTTACTAATTTCACCTATTGAAATAATATATTCCTTTTACACATGATATTACTTTGACCATTCGAAAATTGCTGTTTATCTCTCGGGAGGTATGATCAATGGAAGTGAAACAAGGGGAAACCGGTAAATGTTGTACAAGCTGACATCCGGATTATACAAACAAATTAAGGTATGAAGAATGTATAAAGTACCAAACCAAAATATTTTTCGGGAGAGAAGGAATAAGAGACCGACAAGTTAACTAAAAGACAGACAGGAAACGTAGCTAGTACACAGGTTGATAGATGGACATAATTTAATTGTGTATGAAAAACCAAATACGAGGGTAAATCAAATATAAACGGTAATTTTACTAATCAGCTCAGCACATAATTTAGATCTAGAGGATTCGATGCTCGAGTTTTGTTTGGTTTATGAGGAGGGGGAAACCGATTTAGGTAGCAGCTGCGCTCGGTGCTGTCTGCAGTACAGTCATGACTGAGCAGAAGGTATCTTCGTCTGTTGCACAACGCATCATCATAAAGTATTTAACCAATGAAGGCGTTAAAGTTAAACCATCGGAAATTTTCAGTTCGAGGATGCTACACTGTCTCAAAATCGAGTGTAATACGTGAGTCGTGGGTCAGAGAATTCAGGGATGGGCAAGAACGTGAGAACGTGACAAAAATGAAAGTCATGATCGACAAGTCGACCCAAGAACAGGTCTTACAAATGACAACATGCAACATGCGTGCTGTTCGAGAGCTTGTTGAAGGTGATCGCCGGTTAACTACTGACTATTGAACAAATCTCATTAGAAGTGGGTGTTAGCTATAGGAAAATCAAAATCAAAAATGGCGAGTTATGAGTGGCGAAGAAAGGATGAAGGGCTGCCATTTTGGCTGTCAAAGCCAAAACCCGTCTCTCACCCGGAAAAGTGCTTGCGACTGTTTCCTTTGACTCAAGGGGAGTTTTTGATCGAACTCATTGATTTTCTTCACGATTAACGAACAGTGAATGCGGCTTACTCTTCTGTTGTTGAGTTGTTACAGTCGACAAAAATCGAGTATCGAAACAGGGTATGTCCATTCGAGACGTCACCCTCCTTCATGACAACGCCAGGCCACACACCACAATTGTGACAAGGAATAAATTGGAAGAAATGTACTAGGAAACCCTCGAGCCTCTATAATCCTGCTTATAGTCCCGACTTGTCACCCTGTGATTATTTTTTGTTCGCGCCCTTCAAAGAATCACTTGGAGGCAAAAGAAATGAAGAAGTAGAGGAGTATGTGCGTAATTGGCTGACAACTCGCCCTTAAACTTTTTATGAAGAAGAAATATTCAAGCATCTTCGGTGGCAAAAGTGTGTAGACCACGGAGGACAGAGGTGACTACATTGAAAAATGTTAAATGTTTAGCTTGTGTGTACCATTCAATAAATTTATTTTACAAAATTACCATTTATATTTGATTTACCTTCGTATGAAAATAAGCACGAGAAAGAGACAAGCTAAAAGATGATAGTAGTTTAATGGAGTAGTAAAGAATATCATCAGGCTACTAATTGGGCATAACTAAGCAAAGAAATAGGTTAAGTGTAGTAATTAAGGAAAGGACTAACTAACAGGTTAGGTTAGGTTAGGTTAGGTTAGGTTAGGTTAGGTTAGCTTAGGTTAGGTTAGGTTAGAAAATTGCAAAATTTAAAAGCAATTATAGTAAAATACCTAATAAGATTAATAAATTAGAAACAAAAAACAAACAAGAATGTTTACAGAAATTCTTTATTGCCTCGACAATATTGTTTC
Organism: Agrilus biguttatus; assembly: GCA_963921985.1. Lineage (NCBI taxonomy): Eukaryota > Metazoa > Arthropoda > Insecta > Coleoptera > Buprestidae > Agrilus > Agrilus biguttatus. The sequence continues at coordinate 5,930,754 of OY998121.1, read as the reverse complement.
GGCTGATACGACCATTTTCAAGAATACAAAAGTTAGGATTAGTAACCCTAACTTAATAAAGAATTTGTGTAAACATTCGTGTGTGCTTTTTGTTTATAATTTAGAAAAACATGTTTCACAATTGTTGCACCACCAAAATTTTGAATAACATTAAATTATGTTATAGTACATAAAAAATGCAAATTTGGTTAATCATCTAGATTTACTTCACATAGCAAAGTTCCTCATCAATTGATTTAATCGAAGGATACATGTATGTCATTTTCGAATATAACATTTTCGAATAAGCATACCGAACAGGTATGTTAATTAAACAAAACCGGAAGCCATCGTAACTCAAACAATCTACCAAACCTCCTGAAACTAAAACGTGGACAATATTTGACTAGACCTGCACCTCTATTTAAAACAACCGCATGAACTGACATGTCATATTGATATTGCATTGCGTAATAACGGTCACAATGGGCTCTTTGTACTGATTCCAAATTAAACAAGATCTTCAACCCTCGATATACTCGTGATTTTATATCGATTATCTGTTGGCTTACGTTGGTTGATAAAACAATCACTGTTTAGTTGGAAACCGCTTCTACTAATGAAGAATGCACTCGTGGAAGTGTTCGAAAATCAATATCGATGAAACACTTAAAATACGCCGTCGACGATTGCAGTCTGCTCTAATATAACAGAGAGCCCTACTAGGTACAATTGACTTGAAAGCACATAATAGTTTTCTTGTTAACAACTCGACGTGTTTCCTTTGTATCGAATGTCTACAGTTGACCTATTACTTCCTAAAGTAAAGAAAACTCTTTGTTAAAATGTAATTTATTAATTACGTTCATAAGCTGAAGTGGTACTGCATTTATACAAAGCTGCTTACAATGGGTAAAAATTAATGAGTATAAGGGTATATTTAAAAATATGCCCTTCTTTACCATTACATTATACGAAGGTTGATCAAATATAAACGAGCCTGTTTAAATTGCGCACCGGATAGTTGTTCAAGGCGCATCCGCGTCGTATTGCTGCGTTCGCTTGGTTAATAGCTATCACAATGAGTGACAAAGAGGTGCATATCACATAGCAGCGTTGCGCAACGAATTATTTCGTACACGTGAAAACGTGAAACCAGCTGAAATTTTGGCAGATTGCAAGCAGAATTCGGATATGAAACGCTTTTGTGGCCACGTGTAAAAGTTTGTTACTGTCTGTACTACTGACTTCTCAGTCAGGTAAAACTTGCTTATCGCCGAAAAAAGAGGACGCACCTCATTCGTGACGTGTTACTCTTGAAAAATAACGCTAGGCCTCATACCGCAGCTTTAACGCAGGCCCAAATCGGTGAAATGCACTGGACTCAGCTGGTACACCCTCCATATAGTCCAGACCTATCCCCTTGTGATTTCCACATGTTTGGGCCCCTCAAAGAATCACTAGGAGGCGAGCGATTTCAGACCGATGAACAGGTGGAGGGAGGCGTTTGTGCGCAACTGGATAGACACCCGCCCTGCTTCGTTTTATGAAAATGGGATGAAAAAAGTATCAATGGATTGGGAAAAATATATAGACAAACAAGGGGAATATGTCGAAAAATAGAGAAATTTGTGTTTTTGTAAAACTTTTTAAAATAAATGTTTTATGAACAAGGGTCGTTTATATTTGATCCATCCTCGTATATTACGTGAAATAAATGCCAACTGAATTTAATTTGAGAAGTCAGTTTTTAAGTTATGAGGAGGTTCTAAACTCATCTCCATTTTCAAGAATCCCGAATATATGCCTATTTAGCTAACCTTTTCGAGGGTAATCCCATACAAATTTAGATACAACTTTTATATTGTGGTAGCATGTAGTCGATTACATTTATCCATAATTTTAAACAAAGTTAACAAAGCATAGTTTTAAGAGCTTTATAATTGTACACACAACAATATTGTCGCAGTGCGGTAAAACAATAGTGTGGCGTGTATAATTAATAATAAAGCTCATGAACCTATGTATATATATATATATGTTGTTTAAAATTATAGTTAGGGTACGATAATGGCCTTTGAAGATTCATCACTCGATTCCCTAACGATATGCAGCACACGTTATAGGTAAGCAAAATAATATTAAATTAAACGAAAACTATATAAGTTTTGTACGACAACAACAGGAAATTTGACAAACACCAAAAATTAATGTTTTGTTGGTTTAAAATTAAAAAAAAAATTCTTGTTAAAAGTATTACTATTATATAACTCATCAAACGCTATCATGCATAGGTATAAACCTCCGAGTATGACCTGGAAAAAGTCAAATTAGAACAGGAATAATTGAGACTTTAAAGCATACACCATTGAACTTAATTGATTTATTATAAATTAATCAAATTACAACGGATTACTTTAAATGTGACAAAAGAAAAGCAGTTTTAACGTAGAATTACGATATATTCAATATATTTTACTATTTACTAATTTAAAATCCACTTAATTCCTTTAGACACTTATACTTGTATGTACTTTATTTTACCACAGTAATACTTGAACCAATTTATTTTCAGTTCATAGATACAATCATTGCTATCACCCATGCATAGAATTTAATTAATACATGTTGTACAACTATACAGATAAATAAAATTGGAGTGTCTTTTTGTAATATTAAAATAACCACTTTTTACTAAATGCATATAGATGTATACACGGTACATGTACCAAAATAACATTTTAACAATTTTTGTCTGTCTTTCTGTCTGTCTGTCTGTCTGTCTGTCTGTCTGTCTGTCTGTCTGACTGTCTGTCTGTCTGTTTGTTTGTTCCGGCTAATCTCTGAAACGGCTGGACCGATTTCGACGGGCTTTCACTGGCAGATAGCTAATGCAATTAAGTTACTCCTTAGGCTGCTTTTACTTTAGAAACTAATGATTATTATTAATAAATAGTGATAATAATAATTAATTGCTGATGGTTGTGTCTCAACGACTTCGTTTAAAATTTAAAATAACTTTTTTGTTATATTCCACGAGGACCTTACTAAGGTATCTACTTTCTCAACTGAATCGACGACACAGCTTATATACGTCATAGGCACGTAACTAAATTAATAAAAACAGGTGCAGCATGTTCTTGATCAGTAATTTATCGGAACTACCAGACGTGGATCGCAATTTTGATTTTATTAGAACTCATAATTCAGAACTAGTTTATTAACATATATACTTGATTTTAAAAAGCTTTTTCTATTTAGTCGATGACGATACCTTATCAGATAGAAATCACTATCCACCCCTGGCAGTTTCCCTAAATTACTAAACAAGAACTTACAGAACTGTTCTTATACAAAGTTAGTTGTGACTAAGAATGATGATTCGGGCTTGTAGGCCGTGATCAATGTGAACGGTTTTGTCCAGACGTTTCGTCGGCAATTGCGGTTGACATCTGACATCTTCAGTGGGTGCTATGTTGACTACGTGTGCAAAGATTTTACCTTAAAGTCTCGGCAGCGACAGTCAACACAGCACCCACTGAAAATGTCAGCCGCAGTTGCCGACGAAACGTCTGGACGAAACCGTTCACATCAACCACGGCCTACAAGCCCGAATAATCATTCACTGCTTAGTTGTGACTTATACTGTTATTACTATTATATATTGTCACCTCAGAAACCAAACCCAATTTTTCCTTATACAAACTATGGATGTATTTTACAGAAAGCAATAGAACAATTTGGTTAATAAAAACAATAAAAGCAATTACTTTTTCAACCGTTTATAAAATACTTATTTGGAATTTTGTATATCAACTGTATACATTTCATATAGGAAGTCGTTTTATAATCTGCATCTTCGATTTGAAATACACCCTAACAACTAGGGAGCTTACGCAAGAATTTCGATAACCCTTTTTGGATTAAACGTTCATAAATGTCTAACAATACAAAAAATAATCTTTAGAACATATTCGGCTAATGAACAGTGTGTTTACATGTACAGACGAACGTATGGAGGAATGGACGCCTTGATGTGGCGTCTCGACGAGCACCCTTCTATGTGAACACTTGCGGAGGAATTAATGCCAGACAGCGGCAATATCGTAAACGTCGGCAAGTATGACAGATGTCCGCAACACTGCCATCTACTAATGCGGCCCAAGTTCGGTTTATAAAGCGAGGCGCAACAGTGTGTGTCCTGGCAAGACATCCAGGCGCAGGACCATCCGACGAACTTAGCATCGTCGTCCCGACGCTCGCACGAACTTTACGACGCGCCGCCGTTTAAAATCAATGTCTAATATAGCGCTCTTTTAGTATCAACCGATTGGCCATTCGTTACGTTTCTACACATTACGTTGCGTACTTGTGCCGGCGTTTACACGTAATCGTATCGGCTATGACCCTTGTTACGTGCTTGCAACTTTCGTCATCTTCAACGTCACTGTACTTTTAGAAAGTTACGCAAGTTCTTTTCGTTTTCTACTGGTAAGTTCAAAACTTTTTCTGTACTCGCCAATCCTGGCTTTCGGTAGTCGATCACGAAACCTCCCGCCAACCCGAAATACACTTGAAGCATTTCGATAAACTTTAAAAACCACCCCCTTAAGAGAAAGAAGGAAGAGAAAGAAGTTGTTGAGATTATTCCTTACAACAACAAACAAGTACCAATTATAGAAATATATCTGTTGATCACTATTACTAGTTACGCCTTTAAGTCACTATCAAACAATAGATTAATAAAAATTTATAGAATTGAGTAGTCCATCATTTGGGGTATAAGTAATATACTTAATTTGTTTTAAAGTTTATTATAGCCTACTTTTTACACTTGAAGGTTTCTCCAATAAAAAAAATAATTAATTTCCTGGCTTTTTAAGTTATTCAATTAAGAAAATCCCCACAAAGCCAAGGATTAAAAAAAAGGGATCGGCCGAGCTTTTGCAGTTTTAATTTACCAAAATGATGAACCAAAACGTAAAAAATTCTCAAATTTCGTTAATTTGCTTTTCACTCAAACAAACAACAAAAATGTTGTGTTAGTATATCCAGTTTCCTTCTTCGTTAACAAAACTGATCTATCAAAACTGTGGATGAATGATTCCATAAAGTTTCTGAAACTTTAATCCTTTACGGAGGCTTTCAAAATTTTTTTTTAATGAAATTTTATAGAACATCAACCGCTGCAGCAAACTTGAAAAAAGTCAATAATTGTATTCTTACTGAAAAGGAATTTTTTAAAATTAAGGTGTCAACTGGAATTGGATATAATAAGAAAAAATATATTCGACAGTTTCATTAATTTAACACTTGATGATAATACTTTATAAATATTTTTTAGTACATCTTTAGGGATGGAATATAGTACGAAAATAATTATAGGATACTAAAACACTCAAGCAGGTGAATTTGACTTCAAAAATTAAACAAACTAAGTTTCTAATATTATAGTCGGTAGAAATTATTTTATCTTCTTATATATGTGTCTAAACTATTTCTAATTTTCATTTGGATAATATTTTCTGTAAATTCAGAGCAAGATGGTAGGTTACATTTTATGCAGTATTGTACCCTTAAAGTCGAGGAATAGAAATCCAAAAAGCCTGACAACATAAATTTTGTGGAACTCGGGTTAAATTTTACTCATTATTCAGGACAGGAAAAAATAACCCATTACGTTAGCTAATTCATCTGTAAAATTCTAAACGGGTGATTTTACCAAAAATAGAAAAATATTTCCTTCATAGTTTTAAAACGAGATCGAAGTAAAACTCTTCATGAATAAAATTTAATATATAACTCATGAATTTCAAAGATACGTTAGAGTTATTTTGTCATCAAGTAATCGATTATCAATATGTACATTTCGACGTTTAAAAACAGAAAATCCATTTTAGTGATCGTCTATTTCAAACTTTAATTACATTAACCAATTTGGAAGAATGCAGATTTGATAGATTGATTTCAATTTTCCACAAATTGGCCTAATGGTAGGAGTGAAGCAATATATAGGTACAATAATCGGCATTATTTTCATTACATATAAAAGCACTCAGAATATTCAATTTGCAGAAAATATTAGTTATCGGTATTGGATAACAACAACAATTAATTTAATTTTTCTTCAAGTCTTCAATAGACATAAAATGGAATCAGAAATTACAATAAAAACTCATAAAATATTACCATTGAGTATGCTTGATTGTACTACCATTTTTATACAATAGATCATTACGTCCCATGGTTCCATTAAATTAATACGCACACTTTACTATTTTAAATTAAATTTTTACAAATTTATGTCAACAAAAGAAACTAACGTAGGTTCACAGAATAATTACTTATGAAATGTAACAATCAATAGAGCAAAAAGGCCCAAAAGTTATTAGCTTTTAGTATACTAAAAGCCATTCCATTTCGAAAATAATTTATTTGCTCTTAACCACAGAAGGTGGTATGAAATATTGAGTATTCGTACCGTGGCCGCCAGCGGCTTTATCCACGCGTAATAAATCTTTCAATTTGTAATTCGACGATCCGACGTATGACACGCGACTGTAAATAATCATATGTGAAAACGATGATTCGCAGGGCACTTGGTGAAACATGATTTTAAATTAATAACAATGTTAATAATAAACACTTGACGAAGTTTCACTAATTTTATTAAGTAACCAAATTCTAACAATTGTTTCGGCTGCTATACCATTATCAAAGAAATTTATATTGTTATATTGTTATTTCTTTGATAATGACATAACAGCCGAAACAATTGTTAGAATTTGTCAAGTGTTTTTTATTATTGTTGTAAATAGTCAGTCATATCCTATGTCCCGCAGTGAACTTTATGATGACACAGAGTGGGTCAGTGGAAATAAGGGGGTGAGCAGGCCTGTGCCTATGTCTATCGTTATTGTAGATAATCGGCCATCTTTATTCCTTTATTATTGCGGCATTGTTGCTTGTGTCGGCCATTACAATGATTTAATTGTTGACGGTGTCGGCCATTATACTTTTTTTGAGCGTTGCTAAGGGCAACCGTTTGAAATTTTTCCCGGTTTTAAAAAAGCAAACGTCAGTTTTGAATTTCAATTTCGTTTTAACATTTAGAAATAGTACATTTCAGTACATGAAATGCCTCAGTTGAATTTCAAATGTAAAATTTCTAAAAATATTAAAATTTCAAAATGTTTCTGTATGAAATTTTGAATTTACGAAATGTTGTAATGTATCTGTATTTTATTTGACAAGAACCCCCACTTGAATTGTCTCACTTATTTCCTATATAAAATAGGTATATACATAGTTACATAATCAGACATTATAAATGGTATCCAATTTTATATACAGAGTGTTTTTTAATTCACGTGGAGGGGTGGTATTTAATTTATTTATTGCAGTTCAAACTATCGATGGTGCAGGTATTGTGAAAATACATTTTAAGAAATAATAAAACGAATAAAACACGTGGTATATTTTTCACAGGTTTATTGACGGAACTCGACAATTATTTCGACAGGGGTCTGCCATTATCAAAAGTAAGCAGAATTACTAAATATATAAATGTGCGCCAACATATTTATAGTGAATAATAATGATGGGGAAATTTCTTAATTACCTAGTTTGAACAAAAGTAAAGGGGAGTTGTTTGAATATGCTTCTATTTGGGAATTTACAATGTTATGTTTGTTGTACACAGCTTTTTTAATTTCTAAATTTTCAAGATATAACCCTCAAATTATGCATAATCCTTCCAATAAAGTATTTTGCTCCATACACTACGTTAAGAAAAAACAGTGAAATTATAAAATCACATCTCAAAAGATTAGGTATCACAGCCATTGTATCCAATAAAAATACTGTTAAAAAACTACTTGTCAATAATAAACCAAAATTTGATCCCCTAGATAATAGCGTTGTTTATAAAATTCAATGCAATGATTGTGATGCTGTGTACATTGGTCAATCAGGCAGAACTATTAACACTCGTAAAAAAGAGCATTTAAAAAGTATCTTAAATAACAACAACTGTACAGGTATTTCTTCACATTGTATTTCAAATAAACACAACATTAATGAAAATTTTCAAATACAACACATACAATCAAAAAGTAAAAAATTAAACTATCTTGAAAATTTAGAAATTAAAAAAGCTATGTACAGCAAACATAACATTGTAAATTCCCAAATAGAAACATATTCAAACAACACCCCTTTACTTTTGTTCAAACCAGGCAATTAAGAAATTTCCCCATCATTATTATTCACTATAAATATGTTTGCGCACATTTATATATTTAGTAATTCTGCTTACTTTTGATAATGACAACGGGTCTGTTGAAACAATTGTTGAGTTCCGTCAATAAACTTGTGAAAAATATACCAAGTGTTTTATTCGTTTCATTACTTCTTAATTTATTTATTAGTGTTCAGAAAGGAGCTTTTCAATGATGCAAAACATATACTCCTCTGAAGAAACCTTAGAAGCCGAAACACTATAGTCAAGAAAAAACATAGATATGAGGTAGTGTCCACACAATTGATACTTTTCACATATTACAGATTATCCATAATACAAACGTAAAATAGTATTAGTCTTTGAAAATAGTATTAGTCTTTGAAAATAGCAATTTCTGCGAAGTTTGAATCCCCACAGTACTTGAGGTGGTGGTATTACACAAACTATTCTGTTCTCCTGTCTTTGTCCTCAACACGGGGCAAAGTTTTAGTGTAACATTAATCCCGTTTGAGGCTCAAGGTGGGCAACTATTTGCGCCAACTTGACAATTAAAGACCCCCTTTGACAGTTTTACTAAGTTCTCGTTGTCAATAGAATAATAATGGAATATCACCTTATTCCAATATGATAGATAAGTTTTAGAAGATGGTATGGAGTTCGTTCCAAGAGAGACTGTAAAGGTGGTTGTCTATTATTGATATTCAAGAGAGAAAATAATACTACTTTACAGGAAATTGTGCGGTTGTAATAATACAATTAAGGGAAGAAAATACTTGGTATTGGTTTCACAATTTTATTTAGATCTTGACGATATCGTTTCGGTTATTACACCATTATCAAAAGGAGTATTGTAAACTGAGTTTGATAATAATGTAATTAAAAAAATAAAAATAAAATAAATAAATAAATAACAAAAAGTCACTTCTGTTTCAACGTATATTTAAGAAAACTCTTACAATTATTGCAACCAATAGGTCATTATCATTATTATATATAATATATCATATTTAAACAAATAGCCACCGCTAATGGCTACCATTTAGATTTAAAAGAACAGATTCTTCACAAAAAGGCCAAACTAAAATTCAGACATCCTTTATTTTCCTGTTTATTAAGTAATGATAATCAAAAGCCAACATTTTGTGCCATAAATTATATAAAGAACGTTAATAGTAAAATAAAACAAACAAAACTACGTAATTACAACCTGCATGCCATTGAAGTCAATAAACGTAATTTAGGCTCAATCATTGTTAACAATAAACAAAAAATAGATAATATGTTAAAAAGTGGAGTATAGAAGTTATATTGTAATGAATGTAATGCTACATACATAGGAAAATTTGCCAAAGCAATAAAAACTCGCATCAGTGAACATATAGCTAGCATAAAAAAGCACAATAATTCAACCAACTTTTCCGAACATTGTGCTAATAAGAACCACAGCTTAAATTTAAATAACACCAAATTTTACATACTGAAAATAAAAATTATATACTTAGGATGTTAGAAAACATAGAAATTAAAAAAGCTCAAAAGAATAAAAATAATGTTTTAGTGAATAATCAAACAGAATTATGTTCAAACCCCACCCCCTTACTATTTTCTAATTTATTACGTCACTATAACTCTAGACATACATATAAGGGACGTAACTGTTTTGTATCTTCAATATTATTATATATTACTCTTTGATAATGACCTATTGGTTGAAACAACTGTAAGAATTTTCTTAAATATACGTTGAAACAAAAGTGACTATGTTTTTTCAAGATTGCAACAGTGTTAGTTATTCAATGGTGTAATAATAAAATTGTGAAACCAATACCAAGTGTTTTTTTTTCCTTAATTGTATTATTATATTTAAATAATCATAAACTGAATTCGAACTTTGGTGGCATCTAAATATGTTAAGAATATCTTTATATGAAGTAAAAATTGGTTAAGAAGCTATTTTCCGGGTTTAATGGCTGTGACTCTGTTATCCTCTTCGGTAAAGACTCATTCTCAATCCAATTGCCACGGGAAGGACTACGACTAACAGTTCGACCTAGACATAATCACGTTGAAAAAACAACGACATCAAAAGGAGAGGATTCCACGACCACGACCGTCAAGCCTGAAAAATAGTTTTCTAACAACGGACACCAGCAGTGAAGGGATAATCTATTGTCGTTTAGACTGGAGAAAAGGACGATATAAAATCCTATTTGAATTTTATCATTTCTTCTACCCTAGTTTTAAATTTACAGTAGAACTAGAAATTGCTAACTCTTTGAATTTTTTGGATATTACTACCAACAGACCACATAATTCATTACACATTGACATTTTTAGAAAACCGACTTTCACAGACACCTTAATCTGTGCTAAATCTAACCAATCCATGAACAACAAGTTAATTTAACATATTAAAAAAATAAGGAATTAAAATCCTTATTCGTATAAATATTAAGATCAAAGATGTCACATTTGGAACGCGTCCTACCAAGTAGGCACAACAAATCGAAACTTCTAGATAACCAAAACAGAGGTAAACGGTTCAACTTCTTAGAAATTTTAGAGATAAATTTAACCCTGTTAAATGACCTACTCATTACCAATTACCAAACAGATTTTGGGGTTTCCCCTCTATTAAAAGCGACACAACTGATTGGCAGTAAACGATACAATTAGATTGTAATTACCGATGTACCTTTAGTCTAAGATTCTTCGACAATAGTGTAACAACCGAAGCACGTTGACATTTTTAATTATATTGTGACGTGTTCAGTCACTAAAACACAATTAAACGAACGAAAACAACAATAAATATAAATATGGAATCAACAGAAACAACTACTCCAAGGGCTAATACCCCTATCGCCATTGAATTACACTGTTGATACCGATGGATTCTTAGACGAAGATTTCCATATGTGAGATCTTTGATATTAATATTTAGACGAATAATGATTTTAATTCCTTCTTTTTTGAATATGAAAACAACGAAATTTATTAACAACTAAAATTATATTAACTACAGTTCTGATTAACACAAGTCTACAAAATTTTTCACACTAGTAAATCTATTTCTGCCGTCGCCGTATTCTTCGCCGCTATTTATACTCTCATTCAACTGCCGCCGCTCTATGATTATTGATCGCCTGTCTATCGCTCCTGTCACTTGTCAACGCACTATGTAAACAAACTGACTCGGTCCGCCCAGTGCACTCGCTTTTATAGTTTCCAGCATTCCTTCTAGAACGTTCTATAACCTTCTCGTCTTACCATTGTCTTTTTATTGAACGTTGCTAGAATTTTCCAGACGTATCTAAGAAGGTCGAGAATATCGAAATCGTTTTTAGAGTTCGTTTTTATCCACTGATAAATCATTATTCTTGGAACATATTTAATATGTTTTTACTATTTTGTCATCAATTACATACTGGAAAGTTAAAACAGCTAATAATTTGATTCAACGTTTTGTTGTACGTAAAACAGTTTTAGTTAAAAATGTTTCGAACTTATAATTGTTACCATCAGTTAATGTAGCTCGTGGTGATTAAATAAATCTGCGTGATACGCGTTCGTATAAAATTAACCTAAAATTTTCGGTTTATTATAAATCAGGCTCTAAACGAGAGCAGAAGGTTGTGGTGACGGTGCATGGCACGACAATATGCCTCGTTAGCGGGAGTTTCCATTGTTATTTTTGTTATTGGGGTGATGTCGGTAGTGCTAATGCAAGTGCTGCTGTTCAGCAACAACAAGCCTACACTGATCTAAAACGCTGATTTGGATTTTGGCTGTTAGTTAACCTACGTGACGATTGGATGGAGAGAGGACGTCGCGACGCCTCTGCCGTCGTCCATAATGAGCTTGGCAGCAAAAACAAACTCGCTCTTGTTGTTGCGGTTTAGATCGAATCAACAACTCTGTTTGATGCTTCGATCGAGGTGAAAATAAGCCTTTAACAAAATACTAAAGCAAATTTAGAGAGCTGCCAGCTTGCCAACATACATAATTGAAAGGGCTTCAACTGAAACAGTTTGATCATCACAAATTTTAAACCTATACAGATCTTTCTCTATATCAAAACACTCTTCAGATTTGTCGTCACGGTAAAAAGTTAAATTAATTACCTGCTCTATTTTAGGTTAAGGTATTTACTTAAAGAGCCCTATAATAATAGTGAATTCCCGAAGGTCTTTTCATTTTAAAACTAGGTTAAAGACACAAGGTTATTAAAGAGTAATTAGAGACTTGAGTGACGCACTTGTTTGTCTTTTAATGAAGGACAGGAGGGAGGAGATACGTCAAAAAAAATTTGACAAGTTTCATAGGTAACTTCTAAATTTTGTACTTAATTAGTTAAGATTTTAGAAGTTTATCTGAAAATTGGAGTACCTAAAACCAATTTGTATGGTTTACAATCCCTCAAATCATAAAAATATTAGTTGATTACCACTCAAAAATAAAATTATTCTGCGATATTTTTGATACAGTACATATATTGTAAACACCCAAAAATTACCAATTAAATAAAGAAATATAAAAGAAAGTTGAAAAGTAATGACAAGAACTAATAACCAGACCCTTATTACCATTCAATTTTTTGTTACCTATGGGATAATCAATAAGTTCCTTTCATGTAAATCAAACGTTCGTTTTTGCAGTTAATTAGAAGCAATTTACTGGCGTAGCAAACTGCTTAATTATTTGATAATCAATCAATCTTTAACAGAATTCAGTCTCAGATCGATTCTCTTCTAATTTAAGTTGGACAACTTCGAAATTCAGTTATAAAGTGAACTCCCAACTTTACCGAGTTGTTCTTGTTCTTATTTTCCACCTCCCGAAGTTATAATATATATATATATATATATATATATATATATATATATATATATATATATATATATATATATATGTATACTCATCGGCTACCCTTTCAGTTTAAATTCATCCCTACACCTGATGCAAATTCATAATAATAAATCTAGAAATAGTAGTGCTTCAATACCTTTACGTCAGAAAATGAAATTTATAGCATAAAAAAGGAAACAGCATTTAATTCTGAAATATGAAGAATCTCTGAAGGCAACATATTTCAGGATTACTGATATATTAGTATTAATGACTGAAGATGGTGACAAATATATGTCAGACATTTGTTTTTCAACTTTTAGCATAATTGTTAATTTAAATTTATTTTTCTTGTCCTAATGTCATCGTGTAAATGTTTGACCAAGAGCTAAATGTTTTTATTAATATTTTTATTTTGTACCAATCAAATAAATAAATCCTGAAATTAATTTTCTTATGAATCGAGCTCTCTCTGCTGATATTGAGAGTTGGCTTTTGATGAAATCCAAAGGTGGAATTTCCGTATTAAATTTATAGGTAGTAGCAAGCGATAGACTGTCATTGATTATGAACAATCTTGCATGTATGTACGAGGGTAAATCAAATATAAACGGTAATTTTGTAAAATAAATTTATTGATTAATGGTACACACAAACTAAATATTTAACATTTTTCAATGTAGTCATTTATCAGAAGTCTTTCACTGATCTCCGACCTGGCCTCTTTTTCATTTTAAAATAAAACAACAACAACCTTGGAACCCCGCAAGCACTAATTTTTCTAAAGCCAAGTTTATCAGCGATGATGGATTGAACACTCCCATATCTGATACCGACATACACACTTCTGATGAGATTTGTTCAATAGTTAACCAGCTGAAGGCTCTCGAACAACACGGATATTGCTCGGATGTCCTTTGTGAGACTTGTTCCTGGGCGTCGATCATGACTTTTATTTTCGACACGTTTTCATGTTCTTGTTCATCCCTGTATTCTCTAACCCATGACTCACGTATACACTCGATTCTGAGACAATTTAGCATCCCTAAATTGTGCCTTTAAACGAGTGAAAATTTCCGATGGTTTAACTTTAATGCCTTCATTGGTTAAAAACTTTATGATGACGCGTTGTGCAACAGACGAAGGTACCTTGCACCCAGTCATGGCTGTACTGCAGACAACACCGAGCGCAGCTGCTACCTAAATCGGTTTCCCCCTCCTCATAAACCTAACAACACTCGAGCATCGAATCCTCTCGATCGGAATTACGTACGGAACCAAATAGTAAAATTACCGTTTATATTTTGATTTACCCTCGTATAATGCATATCATTTTTATTAAAGAATCTTCAGTTGAGATCTTAAAACTCTGCATACATACAGGTACATATGTACACAACTTTAAAGCGTAATCTTCCAATCCAAGTTTTTTCATAACATTTTTAATATCTCGGCTAAATAAACTCTAGTTCGTATAGCTTATCTTTAAAAGACGGGTTGCTTCTTCTGCGACAACTTATTAAAAACACTGTTCATTCTTGGCCCATTCGAAAAGTTTCAATCACTCGTTCTTTCTTAATGGAAATATTAAAATAACAACTGTTGATCACCTAATTTCTGCAATAGCATTCACATCCCGTTTGGAATTAATATAGATATATTTTGCAATAAATACCATTTACTGCTATTTCAAATATTCCGTTCGATAATAATAAACAGTTCCGGAAACGAACTGCAATAATTGTTTTTGAAATATGATAAAAATTAATTTGATGTTTAGTTTAATTATCATTCCCAATCAAATAATATCGCAATTAAAATTAGAATGTTTATGGACAATTCCGAATGGATTTTAAATAAATTAATGTTAACAACTTGATAATTCTATTATGGACATTTGTCATATTTTCTGAAAACAATTCCTTCGGAAACAGAGAAAAATAGGGAAATTTGTGACGCTATCGACAGAATGCGACACAATGTTGCGATACAATGACATTTCTCTTTCATTTTATTTGGTTTTAGTGCCAACAAGGACGAGAAAATTGGAAAAACATTTCTGTTGTATCTGTGCTTGGGCATTTTTCAGATGGTAATCTAAAATAGCCTATATAAAAACTGGATTACGAAGCTTTTTAATCCAAAATACTGCAAATACAATTTTGATCATAAAAACTGAGCAAAAAAGGATAAGTCCTCTTAAAATATTATTTTAAACAAAAACTATTTATATTTAATGGTTTCTTCTTACCAAATTCGCTTGGTCTATTACATAATTTGTTGGGTTGTCCATTTGGCGAATTTTGCTTATTTCTCTTGCAGCGACGATTGTTTCGTCTTTTGGCATTATCAGCTTGATAATATTCCGTTAAAAAAAACAAAACATGTAATCAAAAATAAAACACAAATACTTTGTTTTATTGTATATACGCTACTGTAGTTTCGACACGAGTACCATTATCAAGTGATTTGTAATAAATTAATACAGATATTTGTTGGAGGGTTTATATATGTTACGTAATGGCTGGCTAATAGTAGTATAAATAAGTTTACAATATTTTTTACAGTGGTGTTTATTCGTTTAGCAAGTTATTTTTTATATTTAAGAAACATATTTATTTCAAACACCGCTTATTTGTAGTACCATTTAGCCACCAATTATTTATATAAGCCCTGCAACAGATATCTGTATTCGTAATGTAACAAAATAATGTATTTGTGCATTGTTTTTAACATTTAAAGTGAACTGTCATTTTATTATTGTAAGGTATAAGTATTTTGGGGCAATCATTGCGGTCATAAGAACGACTCCCATTATGTTGTTTACATTATTAAGTATATAAAAAATTGTTGTCTCCTTTTTATTCCAACATTTTGATAAACAGCATTTTGTTCTTGGTCAAACAGTTGTGGATGTGGATCGCGGTTTCGAGCTTATTAGTTCTCATCAGCACACCATAGATAGCTTGAAAAAATTACTGACCAAATTGAATTTGTTCCTTTAAAATAAGTTAATATTATAGGATATTGCAGACAATATATCACGATCTATTAATACTTACTGCTGACCGTAGCATTTCACATATTTCACAAGGACCTTACGTAGGTCAGCAATTAATCGAAGCTAACTTTAGTGTGCTGATGCACATCTAGTTATCTGCATCGTACGTTGAGTTTGTCAAGCAGATAGTCTCGTAAGGACTTGTCAGACATATTAAATACTACAGTTAGCGGTATACTGCCTGTAATACTACTTTATATCCACATTTTAAGTAAAATCCCTTTGTTCTCACAGAAATTAATGAGTCTAATAAGCGATAACATACTTAATAGGTTAACCCAAACCCAAAAGCTTAAAGAAAATGTGTATAATGTGTTGCAGTCCATGTCAATTTTCAATTAATGTTACTGTACTTATCTACCCTATCCCCAATGTTATAAGGGTCGGTAAGGGCTGTAGTGGAAAGCTAGCAGAATCGAGACCGCTCCTAAAAGTTACACGCTCGAAAAGGTACCGCAAGCATGAGGTCAGAGGGGGCAAAGTAAGCGATAAATTGGGCGGGTGGAAAGCAAGGCACTTCGAATTTTCTTCGAAGTGATTTACGATCTGTTATTTTCTCTTGTACCGCCGCTCTACTCGTTTAACAAACGAATTTGGTATTTGAACGAATTGCCAAAGGCGATGCGATGTGATGTATGAGACAGGCACCCTCTGATGCCTTCTTGATTCCAACCAATGAACTGTTTATGTACATATGTTACAAAGGCGCATATAAAATTAATCTTTTTCAAATTAAACAATCACGCATAGCTACAAACGTAATATGTAGATATACGTTCTTGTATGTACATATATTCAATTAGGAATACCTGTGCTTAATATGTACAGGGGTATGTGGAGTATGTTGCTTCTAATTAATAATTAATTGATCTACGGCAACACGTGTCGAGAAATTAGTGAATGTGTCAAAGTATGCGGCAAACGCCAGAAGTGACAGATGCTTGACAACTCAGTTACAGCAGGGAATTCCCCGAAATTTAATGTTTGCTTTTGAACTCGAATGACATCAGTGTAATTGAAGAATAATTATATTGTTAGTCATGATATTTAGCGATTTAGTCCTTCGTATATCCTTACGGTAAGATCAACGACAAATGAAACTGACTTCTATAAGTTTAGTTGGTAAAAACAGCAATGAAGTATATTTGGTAAAGTATGTTCCTACAGATTTTTAAGTTCTTACATAGCTGGTTTATCAAATAATTGAATATCACATATATACAAACCAACTAAACGTTAATTATTGTTATAATAACTTACCGGGCTTTTGGGTCGTGGTCTATAGGCTTTTTTGTTGCCTGACGTTTCGTCAGCATCTGCGGCTGACATCTTCAGAAGCTTTTTTGGTATGGTCGTTGTAACGACCACGACCCAAAAGCCCGGTAAGTTAATATAATTCTATTGACGCCGGTCGTGAAACCCTTCATACTACTGTTAATTATTGTTATTTTGATGGAAGATCTGTTTTCTATTATAATTTCAGTAACTTTGGATTGTCTGTATACCATCCAGTTGGTTTGGAAACTACTAAAATATAAAATTTGAATACATTAATGCGATATTAATTATTGGATTAATTTGTACCCACTACTCATTACCTCATATTACTGAGGAAAAATTAGTTACTGTTAATGTTTTTGCCACTAACAGTAACAAATTTTTAACCAACGGCCGTACTAAGATATCTACTATCTACCTCCTCAACTGAATCAACGGCGCAGCTTATATACGTAAAACCGATCCGTTAGTTAAAATTTAAGCTATGTGTCATCCCGCTAGTTTACAAATAAGCAAAATCAGCATTTTACACGCAATATAAATATAACTACCCTTAACGTTTAGCTACACTTACCTCACCCTTGCCGTAAAAGTATTTGGAAAATGTTTTAATTTCCCGAAATGCCGTACAAATTGATTATTCGCATGATGAAACAGAAAATGGAAATGGAAATGGAATAAAGCAGATAATGGACTTCAATATGATCACTTCAAAATTTAACGCGTCTTTATGTGAAAATAAAATCAAACAGAAAGTTGTCAGTTACGAAAAGTGACGGAGGAAACAGCTGACAGCTAAGCTTCAAGTTTCTTCTTTCTTCCGTCAATATTCCCAAATGTGAACAAAACATTGACGAGAAACATTCGCATTTGTTGTGACGTTAATAAATTTGATAACATCAAAAACAAGTCGACTGAAAAATCTACAAAATTTTATAAAGCAAATCTGAAGAAGTTAAATATAAAAATGTGGAAGGGTTTTCCCCCCTGAATATTTGACATAATCTTTAGATAAAGGTCCTTGAGGTTTTGTGTGGATAAATATGCGATAGGGTGATTCATAAAATATTTTGTAAAATTAAATTAAACTCATTATCTATACCTCCTTTTCGATTTGGCCTATCGGGGTAAGAAGAAGAATGCACACACTTATTAGAGAAATTTACGGGTACACAAGTGCGGAAGTGCGGATAGGTAATCATGGAACAAAAGAATTTGAGACAAGGATAGTAGGAGTCCCACAAGGTTGTGCTTTAAGCTCAGTGCTATTCGATATATACATACATGACATTGATGAAATGTGGGAAAGAGAGGAGCAGGGAGGGACGGTAATAGGTAAAGCGAAAATAAGGACACTTAAATATGCGGACGATATTACAATAATTGCTGAAAGTAATGTAGAACTAAACGGTATGCTAAGATCGCAAGGAAAATATGTACAACAGAATAGGTTAACCATTAATGTCGTCAAAACAAAAATAATGTTATTTAAAATGGGGAGACGAAAAAAAAGGATGAAAGTTGGAAACTATGTAACGGTTAACGAATTAAATATCTGGGATTCTGGTTTAATGCGAGAAATTATATAACGAAAAAATGTATTTAATGAATTCGTTAGCAAGGACAATAGCTTTATATGGAGTGGAAATTTGGGAGTGGGGGAATTTAAGAGAGGCGTGCAAACTTTAAGCGAGATTATGTAAAATGGCGTTGGGGGTATCTAGGAATACTCCAAAATATATATGGAGACCTGAGATAAGGGTTAATTGAATAAGGTTAACTATCATAGAAAGGACGTGTAAATATTTGTGTGAGGTGCTCAGCTAGAGTAACAATAGGTGGCCTAAAATTTACCTTCTAGAGGAATGTAGGGCAATACTGAATGGTGTGCCGTCAAAATGGGGTAAAGAATTGAAGGAAGTGATATACAAAATAAATATAGGTGAAGTTTTTAAGATGATGTGGGAAAATAAACATATAGATAAGGTAGAAGGTTTACTAAATAAGGGTGTAGATAAACTAAAGAGCAAAGCAAAAGAGAATGAATGAAAAGCGATCTTGAAGTCATCGTTTCATAACAAGTACAAAGAACTCATACCGGGTGATGAGGGCGCTGCATACTTAAATAAAAGATGTAAAAATAGGACGCATAAAGAAATTTGGACAGGAAAGAAAGGCTTTAAGGAGTGAGTTATTGGGAAAATGAGACTTTAGGGCACTTAATGTGCTGTAAAAATGCAATGAAGGATCAAAAACAAAACATTATAGACTTTATTAAGGACTGGAGAAGTGGGGGAGATGATGTAGACCTTGAGAAATTATTAAAAGAGGCTTTAAAAGGTAACGTGATACCGGAATTATGTGATTATTTCCACCAGGTTGAAATAAATCTAAGGGAATGCAAGTATTAGCATGTAAGGGAATTATTGCTAGTAAATTTAAATTGTTTAATGTAATTAAGATTTGTAACCAGAATGATGGAAGCAAATTGCAAAAACTGCATGTAAAGGGGCATGTAATGAAAATAATAAATAAAAAATATATATTTGTACCTCCTTTTCTACATCAACATCCTGTATATATCATGAAGATTCATACAAACTATTATGAATTACCTACTTCCAAATACGATAAAAACACTTTCAGTCTTTTATCTCTTTTTTTTTCAAATTTCTCATTGGATTGGCTTTTAGCAATTTGCATCCTCATGATGAACCCCTTTTATGCGTCCACAATAAAAGACGTATTTTCTAACGAACTAGCAATCAAACCTGTCTATTATGCAAAAGGAAAATCACCGCCTCAAGTAGGGAAATGGAAGGTAAAATGGGGAGAGAATTCGATAAGAATTCTGAAAGGGCGAAAAGCTAAGCAGCATGGATTTTTCGTGGATTGATTTATGACCCCCTTATAACGGGCCTTGTTAACAAATGAATTCGAAAACGACTGGCGTATTTTACCATCTCATTGTATCAGATATAAGAAGAGGACTAACTTATATATTTTAGACATTTTGTGTATAAATTGTAAATATTAATTTCTCTATTAAGCAATAACTGTTTTAACTAAACTTTATTTATATTTTAGGTAAAATTATAATCTTAAATATAAGTTAGTTTATTTATCAGAGAATTTATTTTATTGGACAAACTGATACTTAATATATGTAATAATAAAAACTTTGAGGTTTCTGTTTCAAAACAATTATTTATTTATAAATCGCTACAATTGTTTCGTTACACAGTAACTTCGTCAACTATTGTTAGTTTGGTGTCCTTTTTAAGTAGGTACAAATATTTAGGGTGAGACAATCTTATGTTTACAACTTTAGATGTAAAAGGGGTGTATTACGTATTTCTAGTTGGTCGTTTAATATTGTGTTGTTTCGGTTGTGTTTATTTATTTCTAGTATTTCCAAGAGGTTTAACTTTTTCCCCTTATATCATACAATGTAAAATTTCAAAATTATTGCCAAAATTATGATTCTTGGTCAATAGATCTTCTGTATATGTGGAATGAGATTTTTTCAGTGTATATGACTTATAATGTTCGTTAATCCTTTCTTGAAATGATATTCCCGTCTGTCCTATGTAGACTTTTTCACAATCTCTGTACTTTACTATATAAACTCCTGATTTTGAGTTTTTATCTGCTTTATCTTTATTGTTTCTGATTTTACTACTTAAAGAGTTATTTGTTTTGTATATAACTAGACGATAGCTCTTTTTTCCTATTAAGTTTCCATTTTTTTAGAGATGTTACCTAAATATGTAAGTGAGGTAAACGATTTTTGCTTTTATCTTTGTTATAACTCGAATATACCTGATTTAATGTATTTTCATTAATTTTTTTATTTAAATGTTGGGTTATTAAACATTTATTATAGCCATTGTTTTCAGCTATATTGTAAATTCTATTTAATTCTGTGTTATAGTTTTCTTTGGAATGGCGTACATTAATTAACTTTAATACTTAATAATTTGTTTTAAACCCCATTTACCGTTGACCACCCACTTGTGCTTGATTTTTTTAAAAATGAGAAAACTTTAGACATATGTATTAATACCTATATTTTTATATTTTTTAAATGCCATTGACAAGAGCTGTAAACGGTGGTGTGAATTTCGAGAATATGTACTTCCGTTAGCTCATTTAGTTCAAAATTGATCAGAGCTTAAGCAAAGCATACGCTTGAATTCATTTGTTAACAAGAGTCATAGTAGAAATGTCGTAAATTAGTCTACGGAAAATCCGGGTTGTCTAACTTTTCGCTATTACAACCCCTTACACAAATCTAAAGCTTCTCTACAAGAGATCTACGAATTTCAATGAAGAACTTTGGAAGAGGTTGAAGTTTACGATGGTCCATTAATCCACCTACATAGGTATATGCCACGTACATGAATTCTAACTAAAATTCCTGTTCGGTTTTCTTAAATGTTCTCAAAAGTTATGATGAAATAAATATACAGGGTCAAACAAAATTAGAGAGTAGGAAATAGGGGTTATCAAGGATGATCTATTTATCTAAAATAATTTCAACTGTCGTGCACGTCCGGTTATACCGGAAGTTGATGTAAACTTTCTTATTTTAAATGGAATGGTATATTTTTTACGATTAATTCATTTGAAACATACAATTTTAAGGTTACTTACTAAAATCATAACTTCCATTAAAAATGAGTTAGAATGTTGAAATTTTTACTAGTTACAGCCAAGTTATAAGGCTAACTTCGTGCCAATGCTAAGATTTATAATTTGTACAGGGCGTTCAGAAAAAAAATCCAAAGTTTAAAAACTTTAGACGCGAATAACTTCATTTTTTCATATGGCACCTAGCATATTTTATTTTGTCATTCGATTCCTTTTTATCCTCTTTCTACTTACTACTTGACACTCCCTACTCTCAAATTGTCAAATCTATAACATGCTTAGTTTCCCTAAAACTTCTAATGTACCACTCAGTTTGAATGACCCTGTATATAAGTACGTACTGATTAAATGTACATTTAACCCTCAATCGCGGTTACACTAGATGGAATATTTTATTAACAGACTCAATGCGTCTTTCCCACACACTATAAAACACAAAGGCCCTCAATCTGCACCCTCCGCAACACACAGCTGCAAACTCATAACAATTTTTGAATCACAGCAATAAATTTAATTTGATATTGTAAATTTAACATCCTGTAGTAAATCTGCAACAATCCTATATTGCTCTGTATAAATATAAGCTACTGATGAAGTAAAGAATAGAAAGAGAGATGCAGAGAAAGGGAAAGTTGAAGAAAGAAAAATAAAAGAACCATGCAAAGAAGTGGTAAAGTAGTGCTATTAATTTCGTGGTCGGCGCATTTATTTGACGTCGGCGTCGCGAGGAGGAGCGTCGTCAAATATTGCTCTCATGATGCGTGGGAACTGAGGTGGGAACTTTATCATCTGGGGTTAAGCTTTTACCCAAGAAGCTAGCGTGCTCGAAAGGGGATGATTTACGGTGCTTTATGCAATCTTTATTTTATTATTTCGGGGCAAACTCCCGGAAATTTATTTCGGCGGGGTATTGGCAAGGGCAGGGATGCCAGCGACCGACGCTACAACGACGCCATGAACAGAACGCGCACTTCTATCCGAGTAAAAAACAGGAAAGAGTTTGCCCCAGTTAATACTATAGAAAGCGAGCGACCACGGGAGATGCACTCATGCGAACAGTAACTTTGTTGCATTACACTACAGATCAAAGCAGATTCAGACATTCATCTTTAATTCAACTTATTAACACAATGAAATATTGGAAGAATTTTTAGTAACGCTAAATTTTAAGTACATTAATGCGATACTAATTATCGAATTAGTTTGGCACCGCTACAGATTACCTCATACAATTAGGAAATATTGTTACTGCTGTCTCGAAGCTTAGTGGCGAAAAGCATGGGCGCGTAAAGCCAAAGATCCCGGGTTGTCCCAGTGAGGGTGTGACAGCAATAACAAACTTTTCCTTATTGTATGAGGTAATCTGTACTGGGTACAAACTAATTCAATAATTAATATCGCATTAATGTATATTAACACAATTTAATATTTCACATATATGAAGTCGTTAAAAGGTGTATTGCTGCCCGCGAAAATATTTTACCTGAAATTGTGGCATTGCTGCCCGCCAACTTTATTACCCTTATAATTAATTTGAATTCATAATTAGATATTATACTGCATATGTGTAATCATTCTTATAAACGTATTAAATATTCGTAACATATAAAATAATTTGCTCAAATTTATCAATATAATTTAATAAATGTACCAAATAATACACACCAGTAGGGGTCAATTAATTATATTCAAACAGGAAACCGTTCTAGTTTCATAGTACGGCGGGACGGACAGATTCCTCTGTTGTTATTAGTTTACCTAATATATTAATATGCTCCTTCCAGAATTTATTATTTAGTCTCTGACAAAACGACAATTTATGGACAAATTATGGATTCGATTGAGTTGGTTGAAAGTGCTTGGGGTAAACAACAAATTGTGTTAGAAGGTTACAGAACATTCAATAGTTGTTTTAATATTTTTTATCAACTTTACACTCTTCACGTCGATCTGAAAAACACAGAAAATTACACGAATGTGCGTCCGGCTTTATATACATTATTACCACATAGAAAAAAAGATACTGTTTGGATTGATAAAAAATGGAGTAGAGTGTAAAAAGAGCTTTTACTTATTAAATTATTATTATCAAACAAATACGGACGCGGGCAGCAATGCCACTGTATAATCTCTTTTTCAATCTGGCGGACAGCAATGCAACTTTTTCAAGGCGCGGGCAGCAATGGGACTAAGTCGTATTGTCGACACAAGGTAGAAAGAATAGATAACAGCTTGAGTAGAAAGTACTGGACCGAATCCGGCAGCCCAGTTTCCCTGTAAGGACTTAAAAAGGGAGAATATTATCAATGCCTGAAATCCTCCGATTCGGATCCGGTCACCTTAATTTGAACTAAAGGATTCCATGAAAGGATTAAATTAAAAAATAATATCTGGATCAGACTGGTATAGATGAGGGGTTACCTGAATGGGCTACGATAAGGCAATCAAATCAGATCCGGATTGGGATACATCAAAGGTTCCTTATTGATAAGCGATTCCCTAAAAGGGATACGATAAGACAATCAAATCAGAGCTGGATTGGAACAGGTAAAAGATTTCGTAACAGAGTATCCCTTTTAGTACCTGATATGAACCACATATAAATACAGTATTAAATAAAAATTTGCAAATTGCGATGTTTTGTCATCTAGTTGATATTAATTATTGATGGTTAATGATTTATCGAAGCCATACATGATTTGCCAATGAGAACAGAATGTTCTGAATATGAATCAATATTTTATAAAAAAAACTATTAATTACCCGTTGACTATGATAAACTATTTGCAAATTATTAATAAAAAGCTTATTGCTCATAATGCGCCATTAAATTTGTTAATAACTGAGCCTGAGACTTGTCATATTAAAAAAGTCAAAATTAATTTAAAAAGTCTGTTAGGTAACAACAAAAATAAAACAAATTCAATATATAAAAGAGGCGTTTACAAATTATACTGTAAATATTTCACAGCCTTTTACCTAGGACAGACAAGTAGAGCCATAAAAACTCGGCTTAAAGAACATGTGGTTTCCATACGGAATAAAAAGAATAATACAGGAACACAGGAGCTCAACATTGCTTAGATTTCAAACGTAATTTAGACACTAATTCGATTGAATTTTTACATTATGCACAAAAAGGTCGTAAATTGAGTTCGCTCGAATCCTTGGAAATTAAGGGAGTCATCAATAATAAACAAAATATTGTAAATAATCAAATTGAAATGTTCACTTTGGATTCTCCGCTGTTATTGGACCTTCCAAATAAATAACCACTACCTGCAGTTATTTACATCTTTAGTAACACCATAGCTCTTGATAATGACCCGCAAGGGTTGAAACAATATTGTAGAGAAGAATAAATAAATTTTTCGTAAAACGTAGTGTTTGTTTGTTACCCATCTCCAATTTTATTTAAAATGTTTCACAAAGAATGCGATACGCAATCTTCAACTTTAAATCAAAAAAGTCGTGTACAATATAGAATTTGAGAGTTTGCATGAGTCAGAATCAGTCTGAAACGTTCGCGATTAGTTGGGAAAAAAATTTAAATTATGGGGAATCGATGAAGTTGCCAGCAACTGTTCCATAATTGCTGAGAATATATATATATATAAATGCATGCAACATTGAGATCGTGTGCAGTTAAATACAAAGTTACACAGGCATGCAAACAATTGTTTCCAGAGCGACAAACATTTAATTAAAAGTTGAGAAAGCTGCATTAATGCGGGAACTCGTAGGGAGAGAGAACTGGGATAAATTACACCTTTATTCGAGAATCAAAGAGTGCTGAGCCTTAACAATTCGTTTGTCCTTAAACATGCAAACGTTAGCGCCTACTGCAAAAGCAATCGAACAACCGAATGAATTCGACAATTATAATAATTCATTTATATATCGTAATGATGGCAACGTGCGCCATTATTCTATAGTAAAAAATTATAGACAATTTATCTTAAATGAAATCGAATCTGTTACGAAAACAGAGTAAATATACAATGAACAGAAAATGCAACGCGTCTCAATTCTACTGAATTCTGTGGCTGAATGAATTCAAAGCCAACAGTCCCGTCTGTTGTAATATCCAATATTGGATATAAGCCAAGCAGTAGTAAAAGAATATATATGTACAGAGTTTGTATACGGCTTTTACTGCCAAATCACATTTTTCTTTCTTTTGTAACTATTGTATTCCAATTACTGTTCTGTTCTTCATTTCTAAGTAGCAATTAATTAATCAATACAGTGACACGACAGGACTTTGTAGCTGTTTCCAAATTTTACTCTAAAATCATAATTATGAAGAAATACTATTTAAGGTTAAATTTAAACTATAGGGGGTGCATTTTTTGTGAAACATGGTCTCAATATATTGTTTTGTAATGAATGTAACGCTGTCTATATAGGACAGATAGGTCGGGCCTTTGAAACTAGGATAAGTGAGCATGTAAAATCGATTTCTAAAAAAGATGCTAAATCAGGAATTACTGAACATTGTATTAGCTTAAACCATAATTTAAATTTAGAAAATACCAAATACCTACATGTAAACACATCATAAAGTAGAAAATTATCTCTGTATGAATATTTGGAAATAGATAAAGCCTTAAGAAAATTAGAAAATGTTGTAAATAATCAGTTAGAACTAGGTAGTTTTTCATCCCCCCTTATCATAAGCTATCTATAAATGAGCATGTAAGATTCGTATTGTCAGTATAACGTTACTCTTGATAATGGGCACATAGCTCGAAACAATATTGTCGAGAACAATAATAAAATTGGTCAAACTTACCATTGTGTGTTTTATTTGACTAAACTATTTAAGGTGTTTTTATTATTAAGTATCGTTAATTCGAATTCGTTAAATCGATATTGTATTCTCCTTTACTTTTCTCATGCATATCTTGTGTGTAGCGTGTAGATTAGTACAAAACCTATGGGTCAGAATAGGAAGGCGATATCAGCAATAAAACAATGAGCACAAAGAAAGCCACTATTCAGCTATAGTGTGCCTTGTTGTGACAACCCTGATGTTAAAAGTTACCCCACATGCAAGGAGATCATTGTATACTATCAATAGTGCGAAACAAAATACAAGATAATAAAACGGATCTTGTTCATTTCCAGTAATTTATTACCTAATTCGCCGTCTTAATTTGACCCGAGCATTCCTTAGTGATTTTACTCACTCTTCTACATCTATCTGTAATAACCATCTCAAATGTTTAAATATTATATTTTATGACTTTAAAAGGCAATTAAATTTTTTTTATTACTAAAAATTTAATAAACCCAGAGAGTACACAAACAAAATTTAGATTGAATAAAACAAACACCCAAAATCCACAAAACACTTAGAAACCTAAAACAGTCTCTAATTAAGGATGACATCATGAGTGTCGATACGCGTTTTAGGTTTCTAAACGTTTAGTGGATTCTAGGTGTTTGTTTGTTTTATTCAGTTAATATTCTACTGTACTTCTTCGATTTTCTTGTATAATTTAAATTGAAATTTTCCTATTTTTCCCATTGGAATTTAGAATCCTAAAATTAAAACGAAAATATTAGTTAATTGAATCCGCTATTATCCTTATATTTATAATAGTCCGCCATCTTTATTCTACCATTTTTACGGCATTGTTGCTGTAGTCGGCCATTATTATTTTTTAATTATTGACGTATTGTTACTAATGTCGGCCGTTATACTCGTTTTAATCATTAACGTTGTCGACCATTATAGTTCTTCAACCATAAGAAAATTGACTGTTGCAAATCATAACTGTTTTCTTTAGAGAATCCAAACAACTCCCTAAACATTATATTAATCCATCCACATATTTCAAAGTTATTTAGTAAAAACAAATGCAATTTCAATCAGGTTATGAAAAACGCATTATGTACGTTATGTACGGCCATTTCTATTGCTCCGTTTATATAGCATTGTTATTTTTTCAGTTGTTGCCATTATACGCCATTATATGTTACTTTTCATATTTGTTGCCTTTTCCTAATTGTTCAGTTACTTATTGTTGATATTTTGATCATTATAAAACAAAACTCTCGGAAAAGGCCTTATAGCAAGGAGATTTATCCTTTATAGAATGGTTGAAAATGAGTTATTATCAAAATTTTAAAAAATGTTATAAAATATATATATTTGGAAAGTGTGACCAATATAAATTCCTGTATTCTTTGGTTCTTTGCCTTATAAAGACATATTTAGATGTATTTCCAAAAGGAAATTCTTCACTGTATTTAAAACACAATGGCCCAAAAACCAAATGAAAAAAGCATTTTACTTATTGTTGATATTTTGAACATTACAATACAAAACTCTCAGAAAAGGCTTTATACCAAGGAGATTTATCGTTTATAGAATGGTTGAAGATGAGTTATTATCAAAATTTTTAAAAATGTTATAAAATATATATTTGGAAATTGTGACCAATATAGAATCCTGTATTCTGTGGTTCTTTAGCTTATAAAGACATATTTAGATGTATTTCCAAAAGGCAATTTCTATATTACTGTTAATACTTCTTCACTGTATTTAAAACACAATGACCCAAAACCAAATGAAAAAAGCATTTCTTTCTTTAGAAGTTACAAACAATTAATCCAATGGAAAAAAAATGAGGATCTTTAAATTTCCTATTTCAACACATAAATTAATAATTAAGAAGGATATGGAGTGCAGTTTTTAATGAAATTTTTAATTAATAAGAAGCAGTTGCAAGAAGTAATAGCGCGGCTTATATTATATTTTACATCAAATCCTGTTAAAACTGCCGCAAACCTTAATTAATTCACGTCTAATCAAATTGGCTTGTTGTCTTTTCCTATAAAGTAGTACGAAAGTCAAGCAAACTAATAACAAAACTAATCTTAATTAATAACGACATAACGCGGTACAGGAATATTTTCCAGTTTATGGTTAAGATGACATCAAATTAATCCCATTGCAACAACACCGATAGTTGAAAACTTTTCTAGTCGAACTAAAACTTAAAGATGGTGTTGCTGATGTCATAGTTAAACAAAGTTGCATCAAACTTATAAGATGCAAAGCCTTGTACCACCGTACACGAATTATGTAACAGAGGCGCCTTCTTATTAAATTAATTAATTAATCTTATATGTAGTATATATATATTTATATTATTTATATATTTGTTTGGAACAGAATTATTTCACATTTAGCGAGAAGTTTTACCGGCAATTAGAGGGCCCCCTATGAGGTCGCCTTTATCACCTGCATTGGCTGAAGTGTATGGCTGATTTTGAAAGCAAATTATTTAGTTTAGTAAATCCGTTAATAAGTTATGTCCATACATGGTATAGATATGTTGATGATATATTATGTGTATGGAAAGGTACAGAACGTCAATTAGATAATTTCCTTTTACTTCTAAATTCGTTGAACAACAACATCTCTTTTACGATCGAAAAAGAAGTTAACAGTAGTATCAATTTCTTGGACATACCTTTCAAAAAATAATCAAATAAATTTGTTTTTAATATCTTTCGTAAACCTACTACAACTGACACAGTTATTCCGGCAAATTCTTCACATCCCAAACAAGTAAAGCATTCAGTATTTCATTCCCTACTAAATATACTCATTAACATATCTTTATCAAATACAGACTTCAATACAGAGTTATCAACTATTACATATATTGCTTTTGCCAATGGTTATTCCCCCCTGAGTATTGATAAATTACTAAATAAAAAGTTGAGAAAACAACTTTCTACCATATTGTACAATATTTTTTCCCTTTGTCAACAAAAAAACTTTTGTCCTATCAAATATGTTAATAATTTTAGCTATAAATACAAGTTTCTTTTACAAAATAGGTTAAACTGTAATATAATCGAAACTAACTCCGCTAATCTTGGTTTAATGATATGTAATCTTAAAGTTAGTGTTCCCCAGTCTAAAAAATCGGGTATCTATCAAATTTTTTGTAACAATTGTGACGCTACATACATTGGACAATCAGGCAAGGCTATCGGTAAACGCATTTCAGTACATGATGCGGCTATAAAAACAAAAAATGTAATTCCATTGGGATAGCTGAACACTGTACTGAGTTAGGTCATTCCATAGA
Source organism: Agrilus biguttatus (assembly GCA_963921985.1). Lineage (NCBI taxonomy): Eukaryota > Metazoa > Arthropoda > Insecta > Coleoptera > Buprestidae > Agrilus > Agrilus biguttatus. The sequence continues at coordinate 5,900,579 of OY998121.1, read as the reverse complement.
TGTAAGTAATTTTAAACTTCTACATTCAAACATTCCCAAATCAAGAAAATTGTATCTTATAGAAAATTATGAAATTAAGAAAACTATATTAAATAATCTTAACTTAGTTAACAATCAATTAAAACTAACCACCTATAACTCTCCCCTTCTACTTTTCAATTTGTAATTACTTAAATAGCAGCGAGTAGTTCATAATTTTAGTAATCATCTGTATTTCTCTTGTAAATAAAAAATAAACTAATGAAACTTGTTCTTTTATTTTCTTTCTTGTGTTTCTAACCTATATCATTCGAAAATAGTATTCCATAGATATGAACAAAAATATCATTTATTTTTTTCAACCTTAAAGCAAGTAAAATATCTAGAATGTCGCCATAATTAAAATGGTAGATTTGTAAGGTAAATTTGTGGAGCTATCTCCTCCTACGATACAAAATTGTGGAACCATCTGACTATTAGAAGGTCTAATTAAAGGATGGTACTAACTAATGCGCCTATTGTCGGTATCCAAGATGTTTTAATTATTTATTATCAACATTTTTAGGTGTGGAGCGTGTCTAAATGTCAACATTCGGTTATGATAGGGCAATAGATAAGATGCGGTTGTGAATTGAAACAAAAAGAATATTTAATATCGTATTGCAGGCATCTACTGATATTTGTTACTAATTGCGGTATTTAATAAGTTTGACAAGGCCTTACGAAGGTATCTAATTGACACTCTTAATCCACGACGCAGCTTCTATTATTAATTAATAAAGAACAATTAGTTTTTGGTCACAAATTTATCGAAATTACCATATATCTCTTACTGACCAAATCGAAGTTGTTCCGTAAATGGAAGTTGATTTAAATACGATATTAAATCAACCCCCATTGTAATACGATATTAAATCAACTTCCTTTTATGAAACAGCAGCAGTTTGGTTGGTTATTTATCGATGGGACCTACAGTCTGCTAATGAAATCTAAAAATATCGAAATAGAAGTAGATCGAGCTTCTAGTACTTTCGATAAAATTTTGACCAAGAACTGAATGTTCTTTAATGAATAGCCTTGCACCAAATATTTGACCAAGTCTAATAAACATTGAAAGTATATAGATAGTGCTATTTTTAGGACACCATTTACGTCACTACATTATCACAAAATCCTAACAAATTCCTTAGTTCGTTGTTTCTTTAAATATCTATTTTTAACATTATAGAGTAAGTTAACCAGGTGTATTTTTGAAATATAAATTATTTCGTTATAGAAAGTAGAACAGAACAAGTTTTAGCTGGCGTTGATGGCACAATTGATTTCTTATCCTCGATTTTATTTTTAGCAGTTACCGTTCAATCATAAAATACATAATTAACAAGGAAATTAGAGAGTTATTAGGAAAGAAGAGGTAAACCCTTTAAATTACTCGTAACGATCTTAAGAGTGTCAATTATTCTGTATATTTTAACAATTCCGAGCACGCATTTAGAACTGAGTAGTATTCAAGGGGTTGGGGAGGTGTTTCAAACCCTTAGTGGATATCTAAACCAATGGTGCCAGTTAACTGACTAAAAGCGAAAAATTTTAGTATTTATTTAACATCTGTCCACATTTCGTGCTTGATGTTTTCTTTATAAATTTCGAAACCCTTGGGGTGGCAAGAGAAGAAGGAATACAAATAGAATGCAATAGAAAGATCTAATTTACACAAATATGTTAAATTACAACACAAGATGACTTACAAAGAGTAACAAATAAAAACAAAAAAGTATATACATTTACTTGTGGGACTTGCAATAAACTTTACATCGGACAAACGGGTAGATCATTTAGTAAACGTATTAACGAACATGTTAATTCATTCAAATGCCAAAAAACTAATTCCAATTATGCTATACACTTAATTGTAGAGAAACATAATTTAAGTTCAGATTTTATAATTCTACATTCTGAAAGTAAAACTTCTAAATTAAATCTCTTAAAAACCATGAAAATTAATAAACATAAAAATAATAATCTGTTACTTAATGACCAATTAGACATAAGCAATTCTCCGCTATTGGATTTGTATCCACACAAAAACCCACCCTTAAGTACTTAATATATATGTATAAATACAGAAAGTTGTCTTCAACACGTTAAGTGCAATTGTAACTTCTGAAGAAGTCACATAGTGGTGAAACATAACATATGTTAAGTGAAATAAATAATTTTACAAAAGTGTTTCATTATTTTTCTAATTATATAATGAATTTGAAATAAAATGTAGATTCAGTCCATTGAATTACAAAAGATTTATTATACCACAATATATATTAAGGCATACAATGCCTTCTTCAGGTCGTGAAGATAATGGACCAAGTTTAGATTATGGATTATGGGGTTACAATATTTAAAGGCTTCAAAATCTACAATATTGTTTCGACATAACAATGTCTTTCTCAAGAGTAACAGACTCAGTAAAGGAATGATTCAGTAAATCTGTTACTCTTGAGAAAGACATTGTTATGTCGAAACAATATTGTAGAATTTGCAATAAAATATTTAAAAGTGACTTTAATTCCTTCAATTATTAAAATAATGTTTCACAAAGATCCGACCAGTTCAACGATTGATTATATCTAAGTTACAGTTCAAGAAAAACTAAAAAAGAGTAATAAATGAACAGCTATCTGATAATTCACATCTAATATGGGATTAAACAGAATCTTCCAATAATTTTACAGTACTTCCTATCATTAAAAATTCTATAGGTTCTCATAGGAACACTTTCATTTTCTTTTATGATATTACAAAGTGGTTTCTTTCTTTCTTTCATTCATTCTTTCTATCTATCCTTGGGTCATAAAGAACAAGATGTCCGATGAGAATCATTGATTGCGAAGCTATCAGTGGTACAGAAAAGCAATCGATACCTGTGGCTGCCGTTGTACGGTAATGGATGGCTTAATTAAGACAAACAATGTCGGTACTGGGCAAAGCATTCTATATAGGGTCCCGAGCTTCCACTTGCACGCAAAAACTTTCGCCCTTTTTCATTTATTTACCGACGAACTCGCCCCTTATATTGTCTCGGTTAATGTCGAAATTTCTGCCCCCAATTTCGTGAATTCCGTTCTTTATGCGAGGAAAACGACCACCAACAACTATTAAAAGCTTAATGAGCTATGTTCTACCACGTCATATCGTTGTCATGCTTACCATCTACCTGAAGAACAAAGAACAACCACTCTATACAATTTTAGTTGATATACGTCTGCAACATCAACTCGATGTTGGTGGATATTTGCGAAAACAATGTTAACTAACCCTTATACTCGTCGAAACTACTTCAAACCCATTAACCAGTGCACTTCAGCTGTTATAAACTACATTATTACCATATTCCAATAGTACAAAGCCTTTCAGTTTTTATAAATTTTATCTACTTCTGCTGTTGTTAATTCCACAACCAAACAAATGTACCAATTGAAAGTAGAACTGTAGTTGATAATATAAAAGAGAACTTTTTAATATTTTACCGAATTTCAAACAATGTGGGTAATAACCATATCTATAGGGTGTCCCAAGCTAACAAAACATGATTAAATAGTACTAGTAGTCTATGTACATTTCGCCTTATTATGGCATCATCAGGAGTATAAACAGTACACTAAAGCTAAATTATAAAGTTACGACAGTATATATCTAATTTTTCAGTTTAGGAGTCCATCGGAATCAACAGTGTAATTCAATGCCTGTAGGGGTATTAGCCCTCGGAGTAGTTGTTTCTGTTTTTCCATATTTATATTTATATTTATATTTATATTTAAAATATTAATACGTTTACGCATAGCATTAGGTTGAATAGACTCTACTTAAAACGTCAATAATTTTATTACAATAGCGTTTTTAAGGCATTCTAATATTAATAAATAAGCTTAAACTTCGCTTTATTTCACAATAAACTTTTCATACGGGTATGTGTAATGGCCTTCCAACAAGCATTGTATTTTGACTAAAGCTTCAAGTTAAGTTTTATTACAATACCAAAAAAAAAATAGACAACGATTATGAAACCTATCTACGAAATATTTTGGTGGCATTTTGGTTAAAGTTTCTTTTTGTTTCAGGATTTAGTCACCCACAAAGGAATGATGATTACAGTTTTCACCATTTTGTTACTTACTTCACAATGGGACTGTACAACAGGACATGATTCAAGTGAGTTATCATTTTTATCTGCTTTCGGTATTTGGTAGATACCCAATTTCCTTTCAGTATTGTACAGAAAACTAAACCCAGCAACTATTGTCATATGTTATTCTTCGACTAAAAGCGTTTCGTATAATGACGCAGATAATGCGCTAAATTTGACACTAAATACATCAGATCTGCATTTGATTTTAAAAAGTACCTCTAAAATAACACATGTAGATGTATTCGTCACTGGGTGCAAGATCGGGTAATCAAATTCCTCCCATCGAAATGATCGTTTTACTTCATTGCAATTGAACTAAAGATCTCATCGTATCGATTCGTTGAAACCAACAGATCACCCTCCGTACAGCCCCGAACTAGCGCCCAGTGACTACCACATGTTCCTACATTTGACGACCACAATGAGTTCAAAACGACCGTGTTGCAGTGGTTGTGATGTTTTAATATCGGTGAAAATTATATAGAAAAGTAGATTAAGATAAAGGCTTTCATGTAACAATAAAGTTCTAATTGTTTTTTAAATTTCCAAACGGCACACTTACTTATAAAATATGCTTCTTAAAATAATTATATATTTTGAGAATCACAATCGTTAAGTTTTCCATAAAAAATAGAATACAAGTAGACTCATGCACTGCCACCACAGTACTAATGTTAGAATTGAATAGAAGAATACAGACGAGTAAGTAAAATTAGAATAAAAGAATTTAACCTAGACTTTCAGAAAAGGTTAAATGGTTAGGTGTCGTAGAGATTTTATAAAGGAAGAAATCAACGCCTTAAGTTATATATATATATAAGAGGTAACGTAGCTGATATCGAACAAAAGAGAATGAAATACGAAATGTAGCAATCACAAATGGCTACGTCATTTCCTCCTCTCTGACGTCTTATCAAGCCTGAAATTACAGAGTGAATAAAATTATGCAAATTCAACTGTGATTTGACCGAAATCGGATCTCGCGGAGAATTAATTCCATTCTCTCCGACTTTAAATGTACTTATTTCGGAAGGCGGAAGATATCTTCACCGATGTCATGCATTAAAAACAGGAACTGAACATTTAAACACTTGAATAAAAAGGAAACCTTGCTCGAACCGTTATATTCAAACAAATAAAACGCCAAAATTATTTGTGCAGAAATAAAATTAACCAACCGTTGCGTGTAGTAGGTAAATACTTATTCTTATGAAAAAGTTAGATAATAACTTCCATATTGGTTGAAATTGATCCTAAAACATGCACAATAGTTACAATTAGTGGTGGATCAATGGGGACACCCCAGGATATGTTTAGCATTCAAATATTCCACAAAATAATACAAATATACAACAGTTATCAAAACCAGCAGATATGGATCACAATTTCGAACTTATTAGTTCTCATCAGCACATCAAAAGTAGTCGATAAAATCAATATCCACAGATATTTGCAGCTGAGTGTAGTATTTCACAGTGTATGACAAAAACTACTTGCCAAACTCAAAGGCTGCGTTGTAGATTCAGTTCGACAAGTAGATCTTTCTGTAAGACACTTGTCAAAAGTTTGAAATTCTACAAAGAAGTAAACGTAACTAACTAGCTTTGATTTTGATGCATTAGAGCTTTGCTTTAATAAATTATTAGTACGCACATATTGTTAAATTCATCGATAAGTAGACAGGCGAACTTTCTGCAAGGAGACATATGATACAAATGATAATTCAGTTGTTTCCTTCTACCATTGTATACCAAAAAAAAACTATATGTTAACCAGTAACACGTTCGTATATACTCGTTTACATATTGGTTACATTCCAGTCTTTAAATGCTTGCTGCACTTTAGGTGGGAGTGCTATAGTTAATCAAAGAAAGATTTAAGAAAAATTTGAAATCTATTCTATCTGTAGTTCTTGATTTTATAAAGAAACACGGAGGGGTGGTAAAATATCCTAATTATTAACCCTGTAGGTTAATATAATCTCAAAGGAATTAAAATCACTTTTAAATGTTTCAAAATATTTTATTGTAAACTCTACAATATTGTTTCGATATAACAATGTCTTTCTCAAGAGTAACAAATTTACTAAATATCAGGTCATACTTATCGTCTATATACATTTTTACAGCCAACAGCCGGTATTCTGTGGGTATAATTTCAAAATTTCAGGTACATTCTCGTTGTTGAGAACCAGATGACCCTGCTTCTAATCTTGCATCTAATAAAGGCGTATTGAAAAAATTTTGTTGGTCATTTTTTATATTCCCGTTCATCTTTATTGCTTTTTTAATTTCAAAAAATTCTAAAAAGTCTAATCTTTTCCCTTTTCTTTCATTATGTAAAATTTTGATGGTGTCCGAATTGATAAAATTGTTGTATTTTTTATTCAATATGTCGCTAATCCCGTATTGTGTTTTTGATTTAAAATGGATTTTTTATTCTCATTTTGTCGAATTCCAATAATACTGCTAGTCTGACCAATATATGACGCATTACATGATAATTTGTAAATACCTGCTTTTTGTAGCAGTTCTATTTTTTTTTCTTTATTATTAACAAGTAAACTACCTAAATTACATTTATTCATTTCTACAGTGTTTATTCCTAATTTGTCAAAATTGTGTTTCCACAATAATTTATTAGATTAAAACTCTTTTTTACATTACTATTTCCTGGTTTATAAAAAGTATCTATTAAAATCTTCTTTTGTTTATTTCTAATCATTTTATCAATTATAATTTCTTTGTATCCGTTGTTTCAAGCAATATGTTTTATTGTACTTACTTCTTTCTTAAAATTAATTTCATTTAATGGTATCATGAAAAATGTATGTATTAGGCTATTGAATGCTGCTGTTTTTATTCTGTAAGATTGGTTATTAAAATAATGTTTCACAAGGATCCGACCAGTTCAACAATTGATTATAGAATATAATCTCGTTTTGAGTCCTGTCTTACTCGAAAAGGATTATGATTATTTTATAATACCAACCAAAAATACATATGCATATATGGAAAACCTTAATCCTCAAAAGCTCTTTAATAAGACCGCTTTCTAATTAATATGGCAAAGTATAATTAATAAGTCGCGTTCTCCAGTAAATTTCTTAAATAATTAATTCGTTGTATATTATCAGGAGGTAGTATACATTCACCTCTGTTGATAAGTATTAGTGTAAGTAATAATTAACATCAAACAGCATTCGTCACCAAGGGCGTAATGTCTACCTACTAAACCTATACATTATAAACATACATGTACCCATGTTATCAATATGATATGCGTACATACATATATATCTACATAAGGTTACATTATGTACGCTTCTAAGGAACCGTATAATTTTTGTCAAAAGTAGGTTAATCTATCGTCGCGGTATAATGGAATTAAACGACGTGGCGTGTTGAATACTTTTATCGAAATAATTTCGAGACTCCCATCAGCACGAAAAATTGAAGTTAAGTTTTCTGACGCCGCAGTCTCCAATTACGTGATTATTTACTGTCCAAACGAAAAGAGTACAACGTATAACAGAGTGCTTTGTGCTTTTACCACTTATTACTTACCCTGTGTATATATGTTATATCAAAATGTATGATCTAATACTGTGGACACCGCTAAATATAGATATAGATAATAAATATAGAGGGTGTCTCAAAAGTCCTGGGATACAAATAAGTCGACCCTTAATCAACTTAAGTAGTTTGGAAAAACACCGAGTTTTCGGCATTTTTTATTCTTGAGTTGAATAAAATGTTGTTGTTTCGATACAAAATACGATTCTTCATGGGCTGTTGCTAAAAGATGATCGAGTTCGAACCTAATTCATCATGAATGAATTTGAGGTGTTATCCTAGGTTTTGTCTATGGATGTACCAGTTTTTGATTTCAAGATCCAACCATCTTTGTTTATCCAATTTGACTGCAGCTACAGCTATTTAAGTAGTTTGGTAATCAACTTATCTACAGGATCATTCAAACTGAGTGGTATATAAGCCATTTAAGTCGCTGCCGAGACTTCGAGGTATAATCTTCGCCCGCGTAGTCAACGCAGCACCCACTGAGGATGTCAACCGCAGTTGCTGACGAAACGTCTGAACGAAACTGTTCAAATCGACCACGGCCTACAAGCCCGAACCATCATTCTACTATGAATTCCAGCCGTGAAAGCTTATGTTCTTATTAAACTAAACGTGTACGAGATTTGAAAATTTGGATGTGGGGGTTATTAAGGATGAAAATTTTGGATTAATTTTTATAAATAAAACAGCAGGAAACATCCGAATATGTCAAAAATAGTATACAAATAGAAATCGAATGACAAATAAATAAGATATGGTATGTTCCATTTAAAGAAATAAAGGTATTCGTCTATAAATGTATGTAAATGTATTGTAATTACATTAAATAAGTAGATCATCATTGATAACCACCATTCCCAAATTTTCAAATCTCGAACTCGCTTACTTTTTTTACAACCTTTAGTGTACCACTCAGTTGCATAACTCTATATATGTATATACCAAATTGATCCATTTGCTCGTGAGAGTTTATTGATTTGTTATAAGTAAAGTGTTTTTGTTTCCATTTTGGCTTTGATTCTTGCAATAATTGTTTATTATCGATTTGCTAAATCATAGGGATAAGCCCTTTTAATTAAGGATATATTCTATAGATATTATATAGTTAATATGTTTTAATGAACGTTTTTGACAAATTAGTTTCAAATGACAAACCGATCGATTAAAACTGAAATTACGTAAATAACTTTTATGCCAGCTCTATAAGCTTCGATATTCATAATAAAAAATTCATATATAATTAAAATTCATTTTCTGTTATATAGCATTCCGGTCGCTTGGTGCTTGAAATCATCATTTTCATTTATCGCGTAGAATGCGCCTTGTAATTTCCATTGTTAGATATTTATTAAAAATCGTTCGACCGATAAAAACAGGAAAATTGGTTTTTAATTAATCTAAAACGTGGAGTTGTGTTCGAAGTGGATGAAACGGCAATTATATTACCAACAATATTTCATTTATAAACTATTAATTTTAATAAATTTTGTAATTGCTTGTAGTAACACAAGTAGAATTTTAATTTTGGAACGTTCTCGGTATTGTTGAACATTAAAATATATCACTCATGAAGTTGTCAAATTTTGTTTTAATTTGCTAAAAAAAAACGTCTTTGGGTATATCCTTATATGGAAAAAAAATGACTAAGGCAATACCCAATATATCTTTTCAATTATTTCGGGATGTCAATGGCAACCTTTGATTTTTCATACAACCAACCTTCCTTAATAAATCGAAACCAAACGTTTGGATGATTGAAAGAAACTCTGCAATAAAATATATATGTAAAACTATGAAAACCTGATTAGATTTAATATAATTCAGCCATAATAAGAGTATTTTAAACTTTTGGTTACAATGAGGGGTTAAAACTTCGAAACAAAATATTTGGATGCTTAATAGAAATTAATATGAAAAGGTGACATTCAAAGAAACTGAATGAAAGAAATCCGAAGTACAACAATTACGCTCGATGTGACTATGTCTTGTACGAGCTGTAAAAACAGAATCACTTTCTATCAAACACTACTCAAAACCATTTCGCAAATACTGTCTTTTCAATATACATATTACATAGGTACCATAATTTCGAAAATATGTATTAAAAAGCTAAATCAAAAACAGATAACACATATTACAATATTACAATCGTACAAGTAGACTCTAAAACACGAATATAACAAATGCAATTAAACTTAATTACCCTGGAATGGATGCTAATATTTAGAGATGTCAGCCAGAATCTTCACCGATCTACTAAACTTTGAATCAATCTTACAAATAACTTATAGATATCGATTATGATCTCAAAAAATAACGATAAAAAATCGCGAGAGGATCTTCTTGGATCCACGGAGATTTACAAACAGGGGCGTCATTACGTCTTTTATATTATATCGAAGAGGAAAAAGAAACGTCCCTCTCCTCTAGCATACTATAAGGCCAAGTTATAAATTTATCATTTCCCTTTCTATAAACATTTCAATACTATGCTTATTTTTGCATTTTAAATGTTTTCAAATTATTTCCTGTGAACTTTTTTAACAATAAACAATAACTAGGTAAAAAGATTGTATTGTGTAAGGATATACATATCCCTTATTCGTTATTATCTAAATCTTCTTGTAAATAACTTATTATTTTGCGGCACGCTTTGTATGAAACAATTTTTGCTTATCGGTCCCAACAACCTGTTTCCATCGTTGTTCGCATGTATGCATATATTATTACTAACTTCTGATTATTCCCTAATCCCAGTGCAAAACAGAAGCAAGTGTGCTGTGTCAAGTTACAAACGTCTTTCAAAACACGTAAACATGTAACACGTTACAATTGCTATAATTTTTCCAGTACATACAGTGAGAAAAAAATTTTCACTTCAATGTTGCTATGTATCGAAGCCAATATGTAAATGTCGACATTTTGTAATGCATTCATCCGGCATTTGGCGTTGGGGTAGCTAACATTTAGGTCCAACTTTCTCTCTGGCTTCCTTGAATCATTTAGGCAAATACTGAAGCAGTAATATTCCACATATAATAATTAATCTTTCAGTAGGTACTGTTATGTCAAGAGACTGTAGAAGGCCTTCCGCTCTAACTTCCAGCTTTGCACTAAAGTGCATATGGAAGAAGTTGCTGGCTCTCGGGCTTTAGTAACACTGGCGGAAATGAAATACCCAAAGACTCTTTTTGGCATTCAGATAAAGAGAGTGTTTAAACTTTGTCACCACCACTTTATTTAGAGGGTCCTACGAGGGCGGTTCAATAAGTACCCGTGCTAGAAATGAAGACACCATTTTAAAAAAAAATTACAAAAATATTATTTATCAACATAGTCCGCTTTTAGAAAGATACACTTCTCCCAACGTTCCTGTCATCTTTTTAATCCCTCCAAAAAATAGGATTTATCGAACTCTCCAAAATACGCCCTTGTCTCGGCGATGACTTCCTTGTTTGGTTAAATTTTTTCCCGCGAGCCATTTCTTCATGTTGGGGAACAAGAAGAAGTCGCAGGGAGCCAGATCTGGTGAATACGGTGAGTGCGGCAGCAATTCATAACGCAATTCATGGAGTTTGGTGGCTACAACTCCAGATGAATGTGCTGGTGCGTTATCGTGGTGAAAAAGCACCTTCTTTTTCACCAAATGCGGCCGTGTCTCCTTCAATTTTTTGTTGAAGCGGTCCAATAACTCACTGTAGTATTGTCCAGTGATCGTTCTTCCTTTTCGTTGCCATGACCTTTCCGGTCGATGGCACCACACGATGATAATATTAACTTCCCTCAGGAACGTTCTCTGTCTCCAAACACGGGTACTTATTGAACCACCCTTGTAGTGTGAATAAGCTCTTTAATTAGTTCACCGTATTCGATATGTACCACACTTAAATGCTATCTAATTAAGTACTAATTGTATATTTGTTATTTAATTATATTAAAAACTAAAATTTTTCAATTCAGATTTTTCAAAATTTTGATATACTGAGGCAACTACAAAGCCAAATATTAATTCAGCGACAAATGATGTCTCGGAAACTTTCTTGGCTTTTTGCCTTTTTATTTCACGCAGAAAAACTCTCAAAGAGACCAGAGATTCGTTGACCTGTGATAATTTATTTCGGGGATGCAAGGGGCATCGACCTCTAAATAATGACTGATGTAAAATGATACTCGAAAATTCGGTTTAGTTCATTCTTGCAGGCAGTGCCTATTATTTTCACCAAAACAAACAGTTTCCCATTTAGGGCCGCAAGCAAGGAGGAAAATAGTAAATTGGCCGTCTAATTGCCATCTGACGGTTACTCATTAGCGGTTGTGCGATAAACGAATCTCTCAATTAGCGGTCGATACCAGGTGCCATATCTCTTCACATTACAACAACATTGCTGTCCATTACCATTTCGGATCATGTGAGCCGTGGAGAGTCGTTTAGAAACAACCACGCAGAGGCAAACAAACAATTGACAATCGGTTAAACAGTTAAAACTACGTTGTCATTGTGAAAGGAATCCCGAATGATGCGTACATAGAGAACTACAAATAAACCATATACCATGTTAAATGCCTTTTTAGTCTCATACTAATCACATTCATTGGATGTCTAATGCGTTTCTATAGGCTCGTGAGGGCGTAAATTTGGAGATCCCTCAATTTAAAACAACAGACTTTACATTGATACATCTTCTTAAACATTTGTTGAAACAATTTGCACAAATTCATTCAAAATCATCAATAGAATGTCTATAACCAACTACAATTCAGAATTAAATAACACCAAAATTATAGCTCACAAAAACGGATATAATCCATCTTCAACATGTACATTAATTAAAAAGAAAAAATCTTGTTTCCAAAATACTTTATAACGACAATTCTTGCGTTGATAATGCCCACATTCAAAGTGGGCGAAACACGTGTCCGCTATTGTTAGGTTTTTGTGGTGAAAGGGGTGAGTCTCTTTAATTATTATTTTTCAGGAATTATAGCTACTGAAACTTGTAAACGCAACATAAAGAATTTGTTAGTTAATACGTAATAAACCTAAAAAAGATCCATTTCTTAAAAGTGGTATATACGTATCAAGTTTTTTGTATCTCTTGACCGAGCGGTGTGGTCTAGTGCTCTAGATCATTACTTATCATTCCGGAGGTCATCGGTTCGAACCTGGGTCCGGCTGCTCTAGTCCAAGTTTTCTGTGGTTTCCTTGGATCATTTAGGCAAATTCTGGGACAGTAATATTCCACAGATAATCTTTCACTTCTCTTCTGTCTTCATTTCGTCCGTCTCATCTTTCACTCCCTAACCACACCTCCCACCCATTCCCACGATTCCTGAAAGGAGGCTGAAGAGGGCCTTCCGCCCTACCCTCCGGCTTTGCACTACAGTGTAGGTCGGAGAGACTGCTCGTCCAGCAGCATGAGTAGCTAGTGGGAATGAAACACAAAAAAGTTTCTAAGGTTTTTTTGTATCTCATGTAATGCAACATACATTGGGCAAAGTGGCAGATCTATTAAAACCAGAATTAGAGAACGCACATACAATATTAATTGAAAACAGCAGAATCCTGGCATTTCGGAACATTGTACAGTTTTCAATCATAATATTGACTTAGATAATAACAAGATATGGCATAGTAACATTAACAAAAGCAGAAAGTTGATAATGTCGGAAAACTTAGACATTAAAAAGACCTTAGATAGTATGTTTAACCTAGTAAATAACCAAAAGTGCCGTTTCATCAAGACAATGCACCGTGTCACAAATCGATGGCAAAATTCCATGAATTGGGCTTCGAATTGCTTCCTCATCCACCGTACTCTCCAGATCTGGCCCCCAGCGACTTTTTTCGTTGTATCGCCCTCGAAGGGAACTATATTGAATAATAAAATCAAATTCTATAAAAAAAAAATAGTTTTTTCTATTCTAGCCTACGAACTTTTTAGCCCGCCTATTAGTTTAAATGTTACCAAATTCATTTACTTGTATCTTCGCTATTTTCCATGAGTCGCTCTGAAATCATGTCATTTACCTTTTGTTTGGTTTGTTCGCTCCTGGAGTGATATTTAAACTATTTTTTCTCTATCGCATGTATTACGGTCTACATGAACGCTGTTTACTGTTATGTCCACATCGTACACGTCCTGTTTCACTCCTCCCACTTACGACTCATCCCCTAATGTTAACGTTGCTTTATTGTGGCATGACGGCAGATGTTGCAGCTTTAACGAGATGAAACTTCATTGAACACCTGCTCGGCCGCTCTGGAATCCAAAGTGGGCTCTCTTGAATCATTAATTTTATCACCTGAATAATTTACTTTGTGTAAGGGAACAGTGGTGTTATTTTGGAGATTTCCTCCTTTGTGCCGAATCAGAACGATAAAAAGATCCTGTTAAAAAATTTAAAAAATTTTCAATTTCATTCATTCGGGAATATATAATCGTTCTTTTGCAATTCAAATCTTTCCGTTTTCTTACTCAAAAATAGGACAGGGAAGTCGGAATGTGACGTGAAAGTTGAAATTCGTAACAAAGACCATCATCAGCTGATGACATTAAAAGTTAACGTTCGTCATTTTCAATAGGGTAACTATCTTATTTTCCGAATTTTGATGTCTTCAGCGAATTATCTTCTGAAGCTACAAGATGTCCCCCAACCTCCACTCCATTCCACTTCAATCGTAACATGATTCTCAAATTATGATGGGAGCAGTCGTTACTCTTTAACGTTCGATATCGTGTACTTTTAGTGGTTATAAACGTGAAACCCTATGTTCGTAGAAACTTAATGACTCACTGGAAATTTTTATTTAACATATAATTAAATTTTCTACCGACTGCTATCATCTATGGCATATTTTATACCTTCAGTATCTTTTCCTTCACTCCGGGAGGATAAGTGGGGTCACGTTAAAGAAAACAATAGCCTTGACCTTAATTTCTTACTATTTACATCGACACCCCCTGAAGGGGGGTAGTGTTAGATTCTTACTGACTAAAAATCCTCCTCGAGTGGGGATTATCAACCAGAAGGTTTTAACATCCCCGGGGTAGATGCGGAGAGGTTGGGATAGGAAAGTGGATTGAGGAGAGGGCAGAATTGAGTAGGGGAAAGCGACGGGAGCGTTGGGGAGAGGGCGTTCAAAAGATGGTGGCCCACCTCTGATGTGAAGGTAAAAAGCGAAAGATTTTCTCACTTCCTTATTAAGTAGTACAGAATACGCATAATATGTATCAGCTATGAATTATAGCTTTTTGATAAAAAGTTTTGATAACCCTACAATGTTATGTGTTTAGGCCTTTTGGTAGCAGAAATATTCCGTTCTAATGATTTGTTTTTTTTTTTTCATCTAATTTGGACCCAACTTAGTACCCCATTTTCCTAATATTTAGAGAGGTTGCTGTTGGAAACTTGTGAAACATTTTTAATATATTCAAGAAACAAGCACACTTGTTCAAATGTTTTACAAACTTTATTAAGAATACTCTTACAATTGTTTCGGCTTAATTAAGCCATTTTCAAAGAGTCAATTAGAAACTAACTAATGATAAACAAACATAACTATTTATACGTCACATGTAGGTGGAGGAAGTGACACCACTTATAGTTTTTGCAAACATTCAAGAAATATAGAGCTATTGTGCCCTTAACACTGTTCATTTTTAATATCATTATTTAGAAAAAAATCCGAAACAATTGTAAGAGTATTCTTAATAATGTTTGTAAAACCTTTGAGCAAGTGTGTTTGTTTCTTGAATATACCCCATTTTCCCTTCGGTAGGAGATACAGATTAATTTACTTTTATCGATATTTAATTTTTATCTTTTATCGTAAATACGACTATCTTCGTAATCTGATTTTGAGTCTGTTCAACCAACCGTATTTCGTATGTAAGTTTTGCTAGTACATGAAATGCACTCATCAGAAACTCAAGCTATTCATCCATCCGGATCGTAAACTTCAAATCCAAATAATCGTAGAAGATGATCCGGTATGATTGCCTACAATCAGTGGGTTTTATTGCATGCTTTTTAAACCACGACCTCAGTAGCAGAAGCGATGCAATGACGCAGTTATATTCACATTCATCTTTACGATGCGACGCTCAACCATTTGCAGCGCAGCTTTTTGTACATAGATAATTAAATCCTTCCGAGCTTTTGTGCGTTTACGTTTATAACTACCAACTGAACGGATTATAATAATGTTCCACCTTCAAAGGTCACCCACGCATTAACATTTAATATTGCACTTAGACTTTATATGGGTCAAGGTGGACATATTTAGAATCGAAAAGTATACAGATAAGAATAAAAGACAAAAGATTGTTTCAACGAATCTATTTCGAAAAACTCGACATATGTTTCGACCGGGCGGTCTTTATCAAGAGTAGATTAATACTTAATAATTAATAAAGACCGACCGGTCGTAACATACGTCGAGTTTTTTAAAATATATTAGTTGAAATATTCTTTTGTCTTTTATTCTTATCTTTAATTAATTATGTTTCATCAACAGTGCACCGAAAAAAGTTTACTTAGTATGAAAAGTGGTGATGGTGACTTCAAAATTCAAAATAGGTCCGGTTTTACAAGGAAAAAGTAACAGTAACTCCTCGAGGAGGGGAAATCTTCAAAAGACACCCTACGAAGAGGGGAGTAGTGTCGGATGAAGTAGTAGTGAGTAGAAGGTGACAAGGCCTTCTAAAACGGTCGTTCTGTTTAGGGTCAAACTCGTCAAATTCGGAAAGTGCCAAGATAGACGGATTTGAGTAACCTGACACTGAGACCCGGATATTTGCCGCGAATTTGGTTGCAGCTTTGGGAAGCGAAGGTAGACCGGTTTCTTTCAGGAGTTGGGAGTTTCTGATGAACCAGGGGTAGTCGAGTGCGGAGCGAAGGATCCGCATGTAGGTGCCTTGGATGATTTTAAGACGGTGGAGATGGCAACCCCATATGGGAATGGCTCCTACCTAAATATTCTATCGCTGTCGCTTATATAGTTTGATGGACATTCCTAGGTTACTCTCGAACCAAATCGAATAATCTAGTAGTTGTCTCGATTATTCTAGAACGCGGCATGGATAAACTCCGCTCTATTTTGACAATGGGCGCGGGTCAATTCTACCCAAAACGCCACGTCCGTCACAAAATGTTACTTCGGTCCAACAAGCTCTATAACTTTGACTTTTTCCAAATGTCACCAACATAAATAGCGTTAGTATCATCAGGTATATCTGTATGTTGGACGCTAAAAGACAGGTTCATCCTTAAGAAGCCCTGGTCTTACTGTCTAGTCTCTCAAGCCCAATCCTCCACACATGATTGGTTTATCAATCCATGCCCACTTTAAATCCAATATATAACATATATAACACCAGAACCATAAATACCCCTGACAATATAACCCGATTACAGTATATAAAGGCAAAAAATTAGTTTATTGAAAATTATACTACAACTTATAAAGTTTTTCAACAGAAATTAGGACGGTACTAAACAAAAACGAATCTATGCTGACAACCCCTTGGCATCTGTTAATGAACCACGTTAAGTTCTGCTACAACACCTAGTCTGGCTACCACTTCTTCTATTGAATCATTTACGTACCAGTTGTGGTAAGGTTACAAAGGCTTCTATTTTCTCCTGTGCAGTTTGTATGATTTTCAATATTATGAATGGTCAGAAAGTCTCTTCAGATAGCAAATATTTTAACTTCTTAAATTACTAAATGCACCTAAAGCGTCTTATCGCATGTTTGTAGCTCCTTTAATTTGGATTTAACGTCTAAAGCAAAAGCTTTTAGGATAAAAGCGTGACATTATCACAACGCCACCACGTTTCCATGCTACAACCTTTTTAATTCTATCACGACATGACACTTTCAACTAATGCAATGAGCGTCATATAGCTTATCCACCTGCTGTTCCTTATTTCAATTAAATTACGAAGTCTGGAGATGTTCTCGTAATATTTCGTGTCAAAGGTAATTTTATGTAGAAAACCCTTTTTCAGTCACCGAAAAGCGACTATTATTAATATATTACTTCATGGGTTCATTTTCTACTTCATCAGTTCATCCAAACTGGAGTGGCAAAGGTAAGAAACTTGCATGATTCAACCAACGCTCATGATTATAGCTTTAACGATTTTGCCTAGACTACGATGAATTAGGCAATCAATTCGAGAGAAAAGCTTCGAAAGGAAATACTTGATGCTAGTATTCAATAATTTTAGAGTAACATCTCATAATTATGAGTAACCATTCTACCAAACATTGTGGCTCACTTTTTGCTCGTGTGGACTCACCTAAAACTCAAATGTTATCGAGCAACTTCTGTCGATTAAAGAATGAGATTAAAGAGAGAATTTCATTCTACCGTTTTATATTCTCAAACGAAATTTCCGGAGGAGTTAATGGTCATCCAATTTCGATCATAAACTATCTCATCAATTTCCTTTCAACTTTTACACCGTCGCTTCGTCGCTACTGCTACACTGTCTATTGTTTTATAAAATATGTTATCTTCCAGAGCGCAGATTTTCCATTTTCACGCTATCACCCGAACTTAATAGGCAGCAATTTTCTACTCATTTATGACTTTAAAGGCCAAGCGGTGGTGTCTTCCATAGGTAATAACCGACGCTTTAACGTCATCTTTAATGTCTTTCTTTCTAATAGCAAGTATGTTAATAACCCGACTTGGTAGTAAAATTTTTATCACCGTTGTTGTCAATATAAAAACGATAATGTGTGCAGCTAATCATTACTTTGCCTATCTCATAACGAAAAATCGACTCTTCAGGGAAATAATATAATGTTGTTTTTATTACCGATATCTATGATGCTCCCGTAATAAATTCCTAAAACATATCATGTCAAACAAAGTCAGGGTTTGATTTGAGATTAAATATACTACCTACAGAGAAAAATCGTTTATTTCATTTAAAAGTTAAATTAAACAGAATGGATAATTTCACCAAATTTTATTATTAAACTTCCTAACAAGTTTCGATCCACGCGATCATTGTCAAAATACTAATCTTATACTAAAGGGTAAAAAATTAAATGCAGCCATTTTTTTATTTCTAGAAAAAGCACTTATACAGACACCATAAATCCGGCAAACTCTAACTATCCCAATCAAACCAAATTTGCCATTTTTCATTCTTTAGTAAATATATTATTAACAAAACCATTATCCCATATTGATTTCAACAAGGTTCTATCTATCTCTATCTTGTTTAATAAAAAATAAAATATTTATAACATCAAATTATTAATTTTCGTTTTGCGATCTCGCATTATTATAACCATCAAAACCTAATAGTGCATTACAAAGGAAAACCCTACTATTTTACGGGATCGAATAACAAACTGTATGTCACAGACGAAGATGAGACAATAGGTAGTAAAAGTGAAAACATATGCTTCTTATAAAATGAATAACAGGTGATAATGTGCCATAAGTTATTCTTAAAAATGAGAAAATAGTTATAACGAATGTGTCTCCGTGCTTTATGTTTCAGACTAACAAATCCACACTCCAATCTTTTAATGGTGCTTAACGGTAATTTTGTAAAATAAATTTATTGATTAATGCTACACACAAACTAAACATTTAACATTTTTCAATGTAGTCACCTCAGTTCTCTACACACTTTTGCCACCGATTTGGAAGCTTGAATATTCCTTCTTCCTTCTTCATAAAAAGTTTAAGGGCGAGTTGTCAGCCAACTGCACACATACTCCTTTACTTCTTCACTGCTTTCAAATCTTTTGCCTCCAAGTGATTCTTTTAAGGGCGCCAACAAAAAATAATCACAGGGTGACAAGTCAGGACTATAAGGAGGATTATAGAGGTTCGAGGGTTTCCCAGCCCATTTCTTTCAATTTATTCCTTGTCAAAACTGCGGTTTGCGGCCTGGCGCTGTCATAAAGGAGGATGACGTCTCGAATGGGCATACCCCGTCGTTTCGTATCGTTTTGATACGCGATTTTTGTCGATTATAACAACTCAGAATACTCTTAGTAATCCGCATTCAATGAGTAAAACTCCCCTTGAGTCAAATAGAACAGTCGTAAGCACTTTTTAGTAATACAAAAGAAATAGACGTTATAAATTCAAGAAACAGAAATGTGAAGGATTAGACATGCACATTACACATAGATGTGTAAAGAAACAGAAATAATAAAATTAGATACGGAATGTACAATGGCATAGTTACAGAATATACAAAATTGACAACTTAAATTGAGAACCCTGGAAGGGGCGAGTGTGACAATAAATGCCACAAATAAATTGATAAAACTTCTTTATAGCTACTACTGTAAATTATTTACTTATAAAGATACAACACATTGTATCATTGCATCTTGCCGAGTTAGTAATTCCATTATTTTTATTTAATCTTATATTTTCCGTACGGCATAGGAAAATTATATTGACGAGAACGACTGTGATTCAAGTTCCGCTTTGTAACGTTCTTATTAACCGTCTAAGATAAGATTTGTATTTGTATGTGATTAACGAGAGAGAATGGTAGAAAGCAGAATTCACTTTATCCGCGGTTGCAATATCTGCCGTTGAAAGCTGCTGCCGTTTCCAAGACGGTCGTGGTTTGCTCTGTTCATTTTTACTTGGGATAATTTTGAATTAAACTCTCAGACATCAAAGAACGCTGCTCTACCGTCGTAGTATATTAAAAAGAAGATCTATGACTCTAGTTTTCATGTCTCCTAAAACTTGTTTTACCATGAAAAGGGCCGAGGCGTCAACCATGCAATTGTCATTGCGGTTTCCATTCACTACACCAACACACACCTTTTAATAAGGAATACAATCCCTACAGCCCCTAATCTTCATTAAAAAGCCAAAACCTATTACGTAATTTCAAATACATTAAATCTTCAAATATATCACTATTAATTTCAAGTAATTTAATGAGTAACATTAAGATAAAGAGTTAATTTAGTTTTGTTCTAAAATAGTAGCATAAATACGGAGTTGCCGTCAACACCGTCAACTTCAAAAGTACATCCTGAAAGGTAAATTCTGATTTTGCTAAAAATCAGTAATGCGTTCAATTGCCTATTAATTTAGTTTTTAACCGTTATTATTATCGCTTAGGTCTTAATTTATTTTGAAATTTTTACATAACTCTAGGCAGCACGCAAGTTGAATGTAGGTATTTTTATTAATTAATATTTATATTTTTGTATGTTAGATATATTCAAAACTTTCTACTAAAGGTTTAAATTTATTTTTGTTGCTTATTATACATTGTGTATTATTACTCATAGAGCAGATTTACTTAGATACATAATTCATAAACATAAGTTTTAGGAAACAATGGAAATTGCGGTAGGGTGGTTGTAAAAAACATTTTAATAATTTCAAAAAAAAAAAACAAACGTTTATTTTTCACATATATATTTTGTTAGAATAACTCTAACGATCGTTTCGATTTTGCAATCGTTGTCAAAGAGTACAAGAACTCTCAGTTCCTTCTTATATACAAAATATATATGTGAAAAATAAACGTTTGTTTTTTTTTATAAGTTTTAGGTTTTCACTTATAACCTATATCTATTATATAGCTTGTTAATGCGTTTTTTAAGAGATATTTTATAAACTTATTTCGAATCCGTGGACAAACAATATGTATCAGTTAATTACGACACTTTAAGGGATCAAGTCTGTGAATTTACTTAAGCTCGGAATAATTCCGAGCAACGATAATTATGTTTCAGATGTTGCGCCACAACGTGACAGGATCTTACATAGATCGTTCGATTGTATCCTTCAAAATTAACGTTATTATAGTTAATAACGTAACCGTAAATCGGTACATTCGCTTCTAATTGTATTTGCATATACCTGTACACAAATCTATTGGTAGGAAACTACAAAAATAAGCGCTAATTAATAATTGCACAAATACTTCAGGTCACGTATTCGTCGAAACGTGCTGAAGCAATCGAATCGGTTTTGAGCTATTCAACAGAGAGATTTCGCTGTGTAATACACTTGAGAAAATGCAAGCACTTCTGTTACTTGTCCTTGCAACTTCTACTATTGAATAGACGAAACGAAAATAATGTTTTAACAGGTGCGACAACGTGAAAAATGCACTCATAGCTAAATGGAACGAAAATACCCTTCTTGTTCACACGTTTGCATCATATAGCCGAATCAGCAATTTTCTCCCTAACTGTTCTTCTTCTTCTAAGGAATAGGGAAACTCATAGCTTGATTAGATAAAACATTTTTGTATAACGAATAATAAATACGTTATCTGTAGAGTAGACATTGCTACTTATTATGAGTTCAATAATGTATGGCAGGATCCTTTTCGATTAAGGATATCGACCTGTCAGACTGAACAGTCGAATATATACGCTAATACGAGGATGTATGAAATATAAACACAAACACAAATTTCTCTATTTTTCGACATATACCTTTTGTTTGTCTATACATTTTTCAAAACGCATTAGTTTTTTCATCCCCTTTTCATAAAAAGAAGCAGGGCGGGTGTCTATCCAGTTGCGCACAAACACCTCCACCTGTTCATCGGTCAGAAATCGCTCGCCTCTTAGTGATTCTTGATTCTCTGAGGGGCTTAAACATGTGGAAATCACAAGGGGATAGGTCTGGGCTATATGGAGGGTGTTCCAGCTGAGTCCAGTGCATTTCACCGATTTGGACCTGCGTTAAAGCTGCGGTATGAGACCTAGCGTTATCGTGCAAGAGTAACACGTCACGAATGATGTGCGTCCTCCTTTTTCGGCCAAGCGATAAGCAAGTTATACCTGATTGAGAAGGTTATAGTAATAGGCTACATTAATGGTTCTTCGCTCGTGCAAATAATCGGATGTGCCTTGAACAACTATCCAGCGCGCAATTCAAAAAGGCTCGTTTATATTTGATCCACCCTCGTACATACACTACACTTCAAGGTTGGAACCGTCAGACATGGATCGTGATTTCGAATTCAAAATCGCAACCCACGTCTAAGATATCACGGGCATTAAATAGAATTATTTTGGGTGTCCTTTGTAGGAATATTTCTAACATTAAAAAGTGCGGATTTCTACACTTACTGGATAAGAAATGACACTTATCTTACCTACTGTCGGATCCATTTCGTAGATGTGTTTTCACTGTTGATGGTTAAAAAAAAATTGTTATCTCATCAGTATCATACCGACGTAAAAAAGGCCATAAAGGACGTGGAAAGGCGTTTCTAGGATAGTTGGAAAATTCCTTTTTGTACGAAGATCGTTTTGTGCTGATTGTATCAGCTCGAATTGGCCTAGTGTCGTGAAAAGTTTAAACGATTTTCCGAGAACTTTAAATGAATACCTTCATATATGTTGAAGTTGACTTTGTTACAGTTTCCGATAGAATTAAATACAAGTTAAAGCAACTATTAAACTAAATATATAATAACATATACATAGATTTACAATACTTCAAACAATAATTACAGTCAGATTCAGAAGATTATTTCTGTATTATTGAGCTAGAAAACAAAAGTATTTAAAGTGAATTATATAACCCATTTATTTACATAAAATTTAACTTTCACTTACTGGGAAACATTTTTGACTTCAAAAGAGAAAATAAATAAAAGAATGGAAAAAGTTTCACCAATATTTATTGTACTCGATAATATCGTTTCGATCTACGTGATCATTATCAAGAGTATTACTAATTACTAAACTTAAATCTAAACAAATCACATATTTATAGTCTACTTAAAATAAGCGGGGAGGAGTAGGTTACTTATTCTAGTTGGTTGTTCATAAGTTCTTCTTTTTTATACAAAGATTTGCTTATTTCTAAGGATTCTAGAAACGATAACTTTTTACCCTTTGTTATATTCGTGTGTAAGATTTTTGTGTTTTCTATGTCTAACTTATGTCCTAGACTTAGACAATGATCTGAACAGCCAGTTTTTTTTTGTCAGATTTTTTAATATTATTTAAATGTTCATTTATACGGGTTTCTACTGCCCTCCCTGTTTGTTTTAAATAACTCGCACTACAATACTTACAAATTAATTTGTAAAGTTTTATATTTTTCTCATTTGTCTGTTTGTTTGTCCGAAACATAAATCTTTACAACTGCAGAAACATGAGTTTTAGATCATTTAAATTTACCGGAAAAAACTGTAATAATTTAAATGGCAACGTCTCTAATATTTTCCCGTATTGA
Organism: Agrilus biguttatus; assembly: GCA_963921985.1. NCBI lineage: Eukaryota > Metazoa > Arthropoda > Insecta > Coleoptera > Buprestidae > Agrilus > Agrilus biguttatus. The sequence continues at coordinate 5,876,610 of OY998121.1, read as the reverse complement.
CCCTTCCTTAAATTGGAGTTGTCCTGTTACTATTCTGCTTGCTTCGACTTAAATTTGCAATATTGTAGCTAATTGACTGTGCAATTCCGTATATGACGACAACATATTCAGAAAATGAGCCCTTTAATTATAGAGCATCCACGAAGAGTATCAGTTCAACCGTACAACCGTATGTAGTTAGGTACACAAATATAAACAAACTTGGCTTGCCATTGGTTACCATCTGTTGACCGGTAATCTCTACAGACTACAGCAGGTAAAGCAAAAGGCTTTCAACTGCAAATCAATGATTATTCGTGTGTATCGTATCAATTAAACGATGTCCATTAAGTCGGAAGACTGAAACCAACTTACCCGAATAGCCAACATTTGGTTACTTGATTTATTGTTGACTTCTATCGAACAAAACGCTTTAATGGATTAGTGCACTAATATGTCTATGACGCATTATGTATTCTGGGGTTCAAGGCGCATTCAAAAGTGATGATCTGATGATCATTTTAATCGAGTGGAAGGAGCTAGAGCAAACATTCTGATCGAATAGAATAATACCCATGACGATTCAAATTCCAAGAAAGCACAAAGGGATATAAACCTGTCTTTTCTTTAATAAAAGAGGCAGAATAAAGCAAATTAATGCCTTTGTATTCCTCAATAACGTATTAGTTTTAATAATATATTATGTTTGGACTCCTTATTCTAAAACCTGCATGTTGGAAGCGAGTTGTGGGCGAGTATGTGTCTGTCAAAAGCGAGCTCGCATCTGTCTAATGTTAGGCGTCTACATCTAAATAACTACGTGTTATCGACGCATTGTTGTGAATTTTATTGAGTGTATCCAATGTAATTTCAAAAATGTAGAATAAACACTTATAAATTTATAAATTCCATTCAGATGGCATGTTTAAGATGAGTCGTGCCCGTGCCTGTGAAATTTGAGCTCACGCCTTTTGTACCATTACATGGCCATTGGTTATCACTTTTTAAATAAACTATTTAATGGTATATTAACAAAATGAATAATACTTTTTCCATATACTTTCGACAAATAAGTATGGCTGGATTTCGAATTCTTGTTCCTCAAATCTCGAAAGTAAGGGTTCTTTTCGTTCCAGTGGAGACAACACTAATCCAAATAAACTCCTATTTACAAACGGCTTTTGTTACTGGGCTTTCGACAAAATACGGATTCCCTGCTTTTTCTCGGCTCTATTTTTTTGAGATAGGATTTGTAATACCCCAATCCAGCTGGCTGCCATTCGAAGTTGACTATATGTACGTTTATTCTGGAGAGAAAGGGCCAGGAACTCGTCATCGAGTTAAGGAGTTTCGGGACCTAATTGCATTTACAAATTGAATAAAGCAAAAGAAAAATAGACCAGACTCTATTCTATTGCACGCACAACAGATGTGCTTAGGGAGTGGAAAATCAAATGAAAAGATACAAAGAAAAAACAGTTCCTTTTTTCTGATATATAGAAAGAAATAAGTAACATGAGTATGTTAATCAACTATGTTATCTCATACAGATTACGTATCGTATGTAACTGCTAATATTCAAATAGAACAAAAGTTAGAAAAGGTATGCAGTGCCCTGTTGTAAAAATTATAAAGAATTACATTGCTTTAATGTACCTCCCGAGACTATAAATTTCTTTTTTAATTAATTTAATTTGAGCTGCGTAATCCGTTTGTTTATTTTCGTTTATTTGAGAGGTTACAATTGACCTAATTTTGTAAAAATACCGCCAAGAGAATTAAATACTACCACCCCATGTAATCATTTACATTCCCCATAACTGCCTAACAAAGACGTAAATGAACATTCCATGTTAATAAAGCAATCATAATCACCTAAAACAACCCATGATTTTTTTTAATTCAAATAAAACACGAAACAGAAGCTCATTATTTAAAACTATAATCATTTAAATTTAGAATACAAAATTTCTTTAGAGCGTAATAATGTATGACAAAACAGCTAACCAAGAACTTTTATAAAATTGGGGAAAATAAAATGAACACTGTCGCCTTACCATTCCTCCCCCCATCCCTATAACAACCCATGTGATACTTTTTATTTTCCAAAACTTCAACTCAAAGCATTTTGGTGGTCATTCCCACCATCTTCTCATGCTGGTGGGCGGGCAGTCCCTCCAATCTACACTGTAGTGCAAAGCAGGCGGGTAGGGTGTAAAGCGCTCCTCAGGAATCGTGACAATGGGTGGGTAGTGTGGTTAGGGAGAAGAAGATAAGACGGACGAAATGAAGAGCGAAAGATTATCTGTGGAATAATTATTAATCCAAGGTGACCACAGAAAACTGACGAGAGCACCAATACATCAAAATTAAAATTAATTAGCTACACTATGCTTAATTCGTTTTTGAATAATGGAAACAAATATTCTCGTAATTTTACTGCCAATGTTTGTATACAACAAAAATTAATGTCCCATCGCTTTTACAACTAAGCACGCGAATTTGTTTAGCGAGATAAATGTATATCTATTATGAGGATTATTGTATATTCCATCAAAAACAACTAAAAACGTTCAATTTGTTACATCTATTTGTTTAATATATATTTCAAGCCAGCCACAACCGAATGAAATAAATTCTACATTTTTATCGTTTACATTATTCATTAAACTAATTACTGTTCTACGCCATTAGGTTTTGAGCCGGTGGAAATTATTGTTTAATAACATTACCAATATTTAGCCAAACAAGTTTAATTATTATATTGTTCTGAACTTTTGAATTTTAGTAGTACAAAAAGATACATAAATAGATCTGTTATAAAATAAATAGAAGCAAAGTTTATTTGCTTTAATGGCGAAAAAGTTTCTTACGTTAAGAATTTTTTGTTAAAGTTGTGTTTTATTAAAACACTTGTATAATCCGTCCAAAATACAAAGCATTTACATTTTAAATATACCATTCCTCCATACCATAACCCAGGGCCGAGCAGCTCGGCTCCTAGGAGCCAGCGGCTCCTGCGAGCCGAGTCGAGAGCTCCCGAAAGCCGGAGGGGAAACACTTGAAAGGCGGAGGAGAAGTTGTAACTCTGCCCCACTCCTCGACCAAATAGAATTAATAGAAAAAATGGTGGCAGTAGCAGGACCGAGTGACGTGGTCTAGTGCTCTAGATCATTGGTTAGCATGGTTCTGTGGTTTCCTTAGATCATTTAGGCAAGTGCTGGAGCAGTAATATTCCACAGATAATCTTTCACTTCTCTTCTGTCTTCATTTTGTCCGTCTCATCTTTCTCTCCCTAACCACACCACCCACCCATTCCCACGATTCCTGAAAGGAGGCTGAAGAGTGTCTTACGCCCTACCCTCCGGCTTTGCACTATAGTGTAGGTTGGAGGGACTGCCCGCCCACCAGCGCGAGTAGGAATGAAACACAAAAAGGTTTTTTTTAAGTTCTTTTGCAGTATCAGGCCGGTAAGCAACGGAGCCGAATTCGCGCGGCGTACACATTTATGAGCTCGTGCTCGGCTCTCAGTGGCTCCGAAACTTTTCCGGGAACTGCTGAGTTACCCGTCCCTACCGCAACTTAATTATTCCGTCGGCGGGAGTTCAGTCACAGCCACTACACCACACAAGATTCGAAAATTGACATTTTAGCACGCTCGTCTCGTTAAAAAAATAATAATTTTCAATTGACAATTTCGATTAAACGACAACATCCGTTATATCGAAAATAAACACGTTAGTTAGTTCGATCCATTAATTAGACGTTTCCATAATTTTGCACCATGAGAGGAGATAGCTCCACAAAATATGAAGATCTCTTAATGATGATGATGTTTTCGACAACGTGCCTACCTCAAATTTTCAGAATTATAAAGAAATTACGTTCCGAAAGTTACTAACAAAATTTAATTTCACGTCGAACCGAGTCAGAATAATTGATAGGCCAGCACGAAACGGGAAAGAAGCGGAACGGTGAAGGCGGTCGGTGAAATCACAAATTAATATTTCGAATTGCCAGGGAAAAAATTTCACGAATTAGATAATGGGACGGAAGGCATCCAAAATGGGGTCGATATGCAGAAATCCGACTCTGTTGTTACCGCTTCATCCATTCAGGCACTTTATACCAACCCCTAATCACGACGTTAATTCTCTCTCCCTGACTATCTTTACCTCTTCAGCTCGGCAAACAAAAGAAATTAATTTCAAATTTGATTTGCTGTTTTGTATTTTTTATTGCCTACCTACCGCTAACGTTTGAGACTTGATTTCATTATTTCTAATTTAATTACAAAGCTCATTTTGATTAATTTCGGTGGATTCCCAGAAGGACATGCTTATTATTTCATTCCAGCCTAATTAAATCCTGATTAAAAGAGTCAATGCTGTAGAGCTGAATAAATATTTTAATTGCCACACAACAAAATAGGAAATGGCTAAATTAAATTTAACCATTACGTACTTTTGTTTATTAAAAGAAGCCCCCTTTGACTCGAGGACATTCAATTTATTATTGATCTAACCAATCCTTACTTAACATTACCTCAATAATTGTAAAAAATATTGGTATACTTCACATTTGGTTATAAACTATTTCACAACTTGATTAAACTAAAAGTTTATCAAATGAAACAGAAAAAGAATAGAAATGTGATGCTATTTAGATAGGTCAGAGTGGTCGTTCTATTAAAACACGCTTAAAAGAACATTTAGATAGCGTAAAAAAAATACACAACAGGCCTAGCAGAACATTGTACCACAAACAACCATAACATAGATACTAGTAACGTAAAACTACTACATACTCAATCATACGAGAGGTGACAATAGTAAGCATTAACTGTGTTTTTCCCTCATTAATTTGAGGTAATCTGTAGAGGGTAGGTAATTCAATAATTAATATCGCATTCGTGTATTGATATTTATATTTCTATTTGCACTAGGAAAATACAATATCGTCTGTAAAAGTCATCTATCAAAAAGGTCATAATTTTATCGAATTCCCACTACTGTAATAGTCGAAAACAAACTGGTTATTCATGAACCTTGAAAAATGTAAGAAGACAGCACTTCTCATTGAAGAAAAGGTTACACTGAAATCTAATATCTTTAAAAAACACTTTATACCTACGCAATATGAAACGAAAATTCGTATCTAGATACTAAAAATGAGATATCTCATAGGAAATCCATTATGTAGAAATTATTTAGAAGTTAAGTTTTGCTGAAAAAAGAAACATCGAATGTAGCAAAAAAACCAGAAAACATCAATTACTTTAGAAGTAGTGAGTATCAAAAATATATTAATAATGTAGTCGATGTCTGTCAATTCAGAGCACACGTCTGACGAAATCGAGAACGCATCTGTCAAAGGGATGCATCCGCCTGTTGAAGGCGAGTACGTGCCTGTCGAAAATGAACGAGTGCCTGTCAAGCATGAGATGACGCCTGTCTGAAACAAGCGAAGAACAACAAGCTCGACAGAGCATGCAAAGTATCTAGAAATATTACACGAATATAACAAACGTACTAAATAACAAATAAAAGTATTTTTAATATTCTCCAAATTTGGTATAAAACAAATTAATCTTTAAATACATCAATACGATACTAATTATTGAATTAATTTGTACCCACTACATATTACCTCATACAATAAGGGAAATATTTGTTACTGCTATCACGCCCTCGCCGAGACTCGAACCCGAGATCTTTGACTTTACGCGCCAAAAAAAATTCCCTCGTTGTATGAGGTAATCTGTAGTGGGTACAAATTACTTCAGTAATTAACATCGTATTGATTTACCCCTACTGAAAATTCTTTAAATATATCATTATTAATTAAAAAAAATTCTTTATAAAATCTTGAAATTTTACTGTTAAAAATCCGAAAATTCAGAATTGTGTTTGTATTGGTATTAATTTAGCAAAAAAGAGAAAAATAATTGTTGCGAAGTTTTAACGGTCCAATTAGGAGCCGGACGAGTTAATGTTAAAGAGTTTTCGGTGTTAATTTAAGTGAAAATTTTTCATTTTGTTTTCAGTAAGGCTGGTAGCTTGCTTGGTATGTTGTAAGCGGTGAATAATAATAGTCCTTATGTCCACAGGGTCCTGCTACGAGTCGCTTGGAATGGAATCCGGAGCAATACCTGATGAGGCCATTACCGCTAGCTCCTCTTACGTACCGAATGTCGGCCCCAAAAATGGAAGGTAAGTAATGAGAGTAACTTATTAAGTGCGGCCATTGCTGGCTCGTTTAGAGACACAGCCAGCCGCTCTTTTCACATAATGGGCCGCTGACACGACGACGCGACATCAATACGCCGACGCCCAAACACCGCAACCCCCTCAACCGTACTATAGTCTGTTACGATGAATTAAAATGGATCAAAAATTCTTACCTTACCTGTTATTACGCATAATCCCACCCTTTCTGTTCCGAAAGGGACGATTTAAAAGTGTTTCTCTGGTATAATCGGCTCCAATAAGCCACCAGTTGAAATACTCAAGTAGACGAAAAAGGATTTTATTACCTTCTTTTTGTTTATTGCTATCTTCGTCTAATAATCGTTCCGAATCAGCAGTATAATTCAATGCCGGTAGGGGTATTAGCCCTCGGAGTGGCTGTTTCTGTTGATTCCATATTTATATTTATTATATCGACCCAAATACCTAATTTGAATCAATACCACTGACATTCAGTCTGTTCCTGTATTTTTTTATCTTCTTCTGGCAAAGTTGTCATGAATCCGCCACCATTCAGTGGAAATTCGGAAAATCGCTAAATTTATTTGTTCTATCTACGCAAATACCTTTTTTGTATCTTTTAGCTTTGACGGTAAAATACACACGAATCCACTACCAATTAGTTGGTACATTATTTTTTTACATTTTTGCCTGTAATATCAACCCAAATACCTCATATGGATTATATCCTCTGAAATTTGGTCTGTAAATGTATTGACCTTTTCTGGTGAAATTGATACTAATCTACTACCATTGGGTACATTTTTTCGGGAATTCCTTGAATTATTTTCTCCCAAGTTTTCATGTAAAATCGAACCAAATACCACATTTGAATCATTTGCACTGACATTCAGTTCGTGATTGTGTTTTTATATCTTTTTCTGGTAAAATTTTCACGAATCCGCCACCACTGAGCACACTTCGGAAATTCGCTAAATTTTTTTCTGCTCTATCGACCCATATACCTCAGTAGAACCATTTGAATTTATTGAAATTTAAACTCACAATTCAACGTTTCGTTACAAGTAGTCAATTTATTTTTCGTCTATTCTTCAAAATAAAAACAGCTCAAAAAGGTAGACGAGTTAGCGAATACGTGTTAGTTACAATTAAAGTGCGAAACATTTCGCAGGGCGGCACTCTCCTCTTATATAGTATTAGTATTTCCCTTAATTAAAGAACCAACCGTCAAGGAGCTACCTATCTACGTTCCGAGCTTTGTTACAATTAGCGTTAGCGCAGAGAAAAACGAAAGCAAAACAAAACGCTTTGTGTAATTTGTACTTCTGAAAGCTTATACTGGGGCACAATCCAAACTCTGAAAGCGTTAGCGTTGGGATATGCTCTAAGAAACGTTTATAATACGAGTTTTACAATGAATAACAAATATCATTAGACCAGTATGAACGGCTATGCCAGTAACGATAAGAATGGCAGTCAATAACACAAACTCAAGATCATCAGGCCTGCACAGTACCCGACATAAGTTTTGGTTGCCTATATAAAGAATGGATCGGACGACAATAGTGAAAGGCACAAGATATAACAGACTGTAAGAGGCGGGCTGAAAACTTTGTAGGCTAGCATAGAAAAAAATATTTTTATTGATAGAATTTTATTTTATTATTTAATATAGTTCCCTTCTAGGGCGATACAACGATTATTGCGATCATACAATTTTTCGGTACCATTTTTATAATACGATTTGTCTTTAGCCTCAAAATAGGCTTCAGTTTCGGCGATTACCACTTCATCGGAGCGAAATTTCTGTCCAGCAAGCATCCTCTTGAGGTCTGAGAACAGAAAAAAGTCGCTGGGGGCCAGATCTAGAAAGTACGGGTGATGTGGAAGCAATTCGAAGCCCAATTCATGGAATTTTGCAATCGATTTCATTGATTTGTGACACAGTGTATTGTCTTGATGAAACAGCACTTTCTTTTTCTTCAAATGAGGCTGCTTTTCCGCGATTACGTCTTTTAAACGCTCCAATAACGCTACAGCCACTATTACCTGTTTATGGTTTTCCCCTTTTTAAGATAGTAAATGAATATTATGCCATGAGCATGAGCATCCCAGAATACTGATGCCAGCCGACTTATGCATCGTTCCACGCTTTGGAGTCGGTTCATCACGTGCAGTCCACTCAACTCGACTGACTGTTGATTGGACTCCGCACTCCGGTGTGAAATGATGGAGCCATGTTTCATCCATCGTCACATATTGACGCAAAAATTCGGATTTATTACTATTGAACAGCTCTCAGCTCCAAACCCTGCATAGAATCATCAATCCGTTGTTGTTTTTGGTCGATTGTGAGCTCGCGGCTCGCGCTGCACCCACTTTGTACAGAGCTTTCGCATATCCAAATATTCATTCACCATATGACTAACACGTTCCCTTGATATCTTTAGGGTCGGGTCTCAGCTATCTCAATCAACTTCACTTTACGGTTATCAAAAATTATTTAGGTGGACTTTTTTGATGTTCTTGTCGGTAACAGCCAACAGCCTCTTTGGAGCGTCCACTGCGTGCATCATCGTCGGTGCTTATTTCGTCATCTGCCACGTTTAAATTTAGCAAACCACTTTTCTAAGGTTTATTTTCCAAGTGCAAAGTCCGAAAAATGTTTATCAAGCCAAGCCTTGATTTCAACAGTATTGTTTTTCGCGAAAAAGCAATGCTTTATTAACACACGAAATTAGTAACAAAAGTTATTTCACTAAAAATGCTATAACTCAGATACTAATAGTGCAATAGCTGTCAAATTTATACATGCGTCTTTTGAAGGTTAGGGATAACTAAAAATCATATGGATTTGATACTAATAGCGCCATCTATGGGTCAGCCTACGAACTTTTCAGCCCGCCTGTTATAAATTTTATGAATTGCGAAAGGTATTGCAGACATGGGCCTATTAAATTTTCTTTAAATAAATAGTTGGTAATTTCAATCTACTTTTCATGAATATAGAATACAAACACAATACTTTCGCAACCTTGAACCTTTGCTGACATTTTATTAGTGTCTCCTTTTTTCAATGAAACTACCTAATACTATTTAATTTAATAACCTAGAATGGCAAGAAACTTTGAACAACAATTGTGGGTTAATTGGGCCTTTAAAGAAGAAGCCGTTCGAAAAGGTTGCTTCACAAATTGCAAAATGAAAAAAAAAACAGTAATTTGTTTGATCAATAGAGCCGTGTCCCTTTGTTAAAGTTCAACGATGACGCTTTCGCCTTTGGGCTCGTCAAATTCTTTTCGGGTTCTTCGAAACAGTAACTGCTATTAGGTAAAATTTGACGGCATATAGCAAGGGGCAAATTTATTGCGTGAAAAAGGCTCCCTATGTCCTTACACCTTAAGCGATAGTTAAGAAAATAAAGGACGCAAAAGGCAGAACAATAAAAGAGAACCAAGTACAAAAGGACACGCTCTTAGAACACGACACTTTCATGACGCATATTAGGACGTTATATGACAAGCGCCTTTTGTTGCCAATTTTCATTCGATATTGAAACATGAACCGTACACTTTTCATCAATGTCGCGTAATAAATAAAAAAAATGTTTGTCGTGAAAATTGTCACAGAATCATTAAAACTAAACAAAAGGTGACAATATAATCGTAAAAAAGTATCTACTTGTGGAATTGTCTGGAAAACTACAACTACCTCGATGCTTGAAAAAGAAAATAAAATAAAACAAATTTCTGTCGGTATTGCCAGATGTGGATCGCGATTTCAAGCTCATTAGTTTTCAGGAAATCGCTACTTAATAATGAAATATTTGAAGAATTTTTTAGTATTGAATTAATTTAATATCGCATTAATGTATTTGAAATTTACCCCTACTAAAAATTTTTTCAAATATTTCATTATTAATGATTAATAATAATGTACATTGATTCCGACGTTCTGTGACATAGTAATTACGTTCGTCGTTGTTACAGTTGTCACCTCTCGTAACTGACGTGACAACAGTAACAAATTTTTCCCTCATTGTATGAGATAATCTGTAGTGGGTATAAATTAATTCAATAATTAATATCGCATTAATATGTTTAAATCGCTACTTATTATGGAATTCAATAATGTCCTTTTCCAAAACAGATAGCGACTTTTTAAACTGAACCCATGGCGTAACTATCTACATAGATTTGTTTATCGGTTAAAATATAGTAATGAAGTATTATACGCTAAAATTAACATATCTTAAGCTAACATAAACTATAATTAAATAAAGAAGACTCACCCTAATCAACGCGAGATAATACCCATGTGTGAAGTGGGCGAAACTCGTGTCCGCTCATTTTAATTTAGTTAGTGTTAATTAGGGTGAGTCTTTCTTTATTTAATTATTCTTTTACCACAGTCTCCTATTTTCTACTTTTAATATAAACTATGTGTAACAAATTGTTTAAACAACAACTTTACATACTAATTAAAATGAGAAAAATGATCCACATTAATTTACATTATACCAACAAAGTCAGAATCTATTTTGATAAATTGTAGCAATTACGTGAGATCCACTTAGATAATCGGTAAAATAATCTATATCCCACAGTTACATGTTATGTACATAAATTTATGATGGAATACAACTCGTCCTGCTCTATTATTAATATAATTATATTGAGTGCAATAAATAAATATAGTACATGGGAATTATCACGCAATGTAATCGGTTTGTGACGGTAGCATTTTGCTATCACGTCTGATATTTTGTGTATAAGCGAGAATTTATAACTGAACGAACTATTAGCATATTTGATTCGTTTTCGCATCGACACTTTCGGCGGCTTTAACCGACCAAAACTGCCTAATTTTCAAGTCCTCTCAGTCGGTAAAATTCTCGTTAATAATGGTTTTGCATTAAAGCGGAAATAGCACATTACGCTCTACTGATATCAAACGCAAACAATATGGCCATCGTTTGTAAAAATACAATTGCTAATCGATAGAAAACGGCACGGCAGATGCGTGTGCGATATTTATGTTTCTATTTATGCAAAAAACTCGCCAATAGGAAATTCACACTTCATTCGAAATTTTTTACCGTTGACAATTAAATGAACGTCAAATTTGAATTATAGATTACTACTAGATTAGCTCAGCTACATTTTCAAATTTATTCCGTAATATCTTTTTCTAAAAATAGAAACGATCTATTTTTTAAAAATACACGCCATCTGAAATTGACTAGTGCTACTAAAATAAATACATATGTATATACAAATACATAAAATTCCTTATTATCTAGTAAGTGGAAACAATGTTATAAATATTGTGTTGGAAAAACCCTCAATTTGGTCATTGGTAATATTTTTGTTTTAATGCAAAGCTTTTTGAATTTCAAGTCCTTCTGAAAGGTCTAATTTTTTACTATTATATAACATATGAAAAATTGATAGATTGTCGTTATTTATCAAATGTCCATTTTTGTTACAATGTTGTGACAATCCTGTAGAATTTTTGTTTTCTTTAACTGATTTGACATGTTCTTTGTATCTAATGTCAAAGTTACGTCCGGTTTTTCCAATATAGATTGCATCACAATCATTACATTTTATTCTGTATACGCCTGATTTCTTTAAATTGTCTATTTGTTCTATTTTATTGTTAACGAATATATTTTTTAAATTGGTTTTGTTTGAACTAACTAAATTGATATTTTTATTTCTGCATAATGTGTTATATAATTTATCACTGAGATTTCTATAATGGTTTATGCTATACCACCTATCTTTTTTGTTGCTTTGGCGGTGAAATATTAGTTTTAAAGCTGATTTTCTTTATTTTTTGTTTAGTAACGTGTCGACTAATTTAGGATTGTGGCCATTATTGTAAGCTATGGTTCTTATCATTATTAATTCTTTATTAAAATTATTTTTACTAAGGCGGTAATTAACTAGTCTGTGGATAAGGCTGTCGAATGTTGATAATTTAATTGAAGCATTTTGATTGTAGTCCTGTAGTATAATAGTATCCGTAAAGGTGTTTTTTTTATAGATGTTATATTCAAGTTTATTGTTAATAATTTATAGATGAAGATCTAGGAAATTTAAATGGCCATTATTTTCCACTTCTAAGGTAAATTGGACGTTTTTATTTATTAAGTTAAGTGAGGTTAAAAATTGTTCTAATTATCTATTAGTTCCTACCCAAATGCAAAATATGTCGTCGACATATCTGAACCATGTATGTTTGTTTTTTAACAATGGGTTACTTGATAAAAATAAATTAATTTATAAGTTATAAATAAACATTTCTGCAAATAATGGTGATAGAGGTGATCCAGTCCAATAGTTAGAGCATCGTTTCCACTTACTAGATAATAAGGAATTTAATGTATTTGTGTATGTACTAATATTCATATATATGTATACTGTATAGTTAACTTAGGGTATAAATAATGAATATCTTTACTTTCAATTTAGTTCGTATATGATTTCTTCGAAAACGATTGAAAAATCGAAACAATTGTTGAAGTCTTCTAATAAAAACTTTGTGAAAATTAAATCCAGTTTTTTCATTTACATCTATTATAATGTTTTTTCACAATCATCCTACCGCATCATCTATAAATCATATTAAATGATTAGACATTTGAACTAAATAGTACTGATAATGATCTATGTGTTTCTTTTGGATTCAAAGTTTCATTCAAGCTTCCACATGCAACATGCACGAGCAAACTTTGCCCTTTAAGTGACATATATATTTCGGCACACAATTAGTGAAACCTCTGAAACAAAATTCCCATAGCGCTGAGCCATAAGTCATAATGAGGAAGTAGGATAATATTGCGTTAAGGTCTCGCATGGCCCTTTGAAATAGTCATAACATTGTCCGGCAGAAGGAACACAGCGTAATGTACAAACAACCCCTTTAAATCAGACTGCAGAATCTTTAGGGAGTAATAACGCTACAAAACATTGAGAAATATTGCTCAACATGTACACCAATTCCCACTTAGAAGAGACTTTATTTGCTACTGTTATACACACCAAGTTTCTGAACGTTCATTTGTGTAGGGGTTGTTTTGAATGAAACTCTATTAACTATTCCTGAAAAAAGAGGCGTCGGCTTCAGCTATTGTCACCTCATCATTGGTAAATAAGTTTTTCATATAGCTATGCTAGTGTTTCGTTGTAGTAACTAAAAGTAAGTCAGAATTACCAAATCAGGACAATATGTTGGGTGAGGAAATATGTAGTATCGTAATTCCACCAACTTACGAATGAGTCAGTATATTGTCATATTCAATGAGAAACATTTCCTTCACAAAATAAGAAAGTTTTTGCTTCAGTGCAATATAACACCTTGTAGGTCCCAGGAAACAGAGGTCAGTAAAACAGTACCAGCAAATAATCTTGATAACCCTTTTACCAACAGATGTGTACTATTTTAATCGGTTCATTGTCTTGGGTGTATAATAATGTACCTATCCATGTTCCGTCAACAGTTTCACATCGACAGAAAAACTCAGTAGAATGAATTACACTTAAACAAATCTGAACATAGCTGGGAAGTTTTCACATGATTTTTGGTTAACCTGTTTATTCCCGGTATTCATCTTGCCAATAACTGTTTCTTCCTTAAACGATTGTGCAATATTGTTGATTGTGGAAACCTTTACTTGTTGAAATTGATTTATAATTTAAAAAATGAAAACACACATGAAATTTGAAGATGCTTATTTAAATTCACTACAATTGTTTCGCTTAACATAAGAAGAAGATATCATCACCTGAAGAAGCTTAAGTTAAGCGAAACAATTGTGGTATTAAATAAACATCTTGAAACTTTTTGTGTGTTTTCATTTTTAAAATTTGTGCAATATATTTGAACCACATTATTTAAAGATATATACCATCTTAGCTACATCGAGGGTTTACCAGCACGATACCATAAATTTAATTGACCTTTTTATCAGTACAAATCTCAGCTGGGCATTCAAATCGCTATGGAGCAGAATTCTCATTATACTTTAGTAGTTTGGTTTAGTTTCCTTAGCGTTCATTCTTTTCAAAAAGTAAGCTTTTTCAGCACACCTTTTTCCATTTTTGCGAAACAAAAATATTTTGTTTTTGTTTTGATGAACAATAAAATATTCACTATTTGATGGATCGAGTAAAAGCCTTCTGAGATTACCTACAGATAATGATAGATTCTCGAAATAGAAATAAGAATTTCAATCGTGCTTTCACCTTTAATAAAGTCATTGACTTATCAGTATTTAATGTAAACTCAGTATGGAGTAAAATTACCAAACAGAATAAAACAATGAAATAAATTTTCTTAACAGCATCACTAGAAGAAGTTTGGAATATTTAGAGATTTAAATTTGTTGGATAATTTTCCCACAAGAGAAAGTTCCAAATTAATATTGAACATCCGCTTCAATTTTCGACGGCTAGGGAAGAAGTAGTGGTTTTATTTTAGTCCTACAACGATACCTTTGTCACGAACCCTGTCAACGAGCCTTCGTTTCACCCTGTCAGTTTATATACGTAGAAAGTTGATCCCTACAACGGCTAATGAAGATGAATGAAGACCAACAGGAAAATATTATCTATCCAGAAAAATTATTTCGGAATGAGTTGCACAAAATGGATAAAGATACTTCCATTAATATAGTAATAATAAACGGTTGACTAATTTTGCACGACATGCTAACTGTTTTTCCAAAATATAGGAACTGTATCTAAAGTAACACAACACTGACCATATATTTCCCATAAATTGCATAAAAATTGTCAATTGGCACATTTTGTTGTGATAATTCTTCCTAAGTTTAAATAATGTTTACTAAAAACTTTAAAAAAACTTTTTTGTGTTGTGCTGGTGGACAGGCAGTTCCTCCAACCCACACTGTAGTGCAAAGCCGGAGGATAGGGCGTAAGGCCCTCTTCAGCCTGCTTTCAGGAATCTCAGGAATGGGTGGATGGTGTGGTTAAGGAGAGATAGATGAGACGGACGAAATGAAGACAGAGAAGAAGTGAAAGATTATCTGTAGAATATTACTACCCCAGCATTTGCCTAAGTGATCCAGGAAAACCCCAGAAAACTTGGACCAGAGCAGCCGAACCCGAGTTCGGTGCTAAGCAATAATCTAGAGCACTATACCACGCCGGTCGGTTTGTTTACTTTGAAGTACATAAATAATGGATTTGTTGCCAAATCAAAAGGATTTCTTTGAATTAAAGATTATGGTTTTGTTATTGCTAAGGTTTAATCCAATAAATTATTAAACAATTGATATACCATACACTCAATCGAAAACTCTTTTGCATATTTTTAAGATTAAAAAGATATACAATTTAATTTTATAATGAACATTAAGTTCTTGGTCAAAAATTTATGAAAACCAACAGATGTCGGTCGCGATTTCGAACTTATTAGTTCTCATCAGCACACTGTAGGTAGCTTCGATAAATCACCAAACAAGTTGATGTTACTTCGTTCAATGAAGTAGATCAATTTTAAGTCAATGACGATATATCGCCATCTATAGATAATTACTGCTAACTATAGTATTTTATAGTGTTTGATGAAACAATTAGAGTTTGATCTTGATCTAGCGGTCTTTATACGTTTTTGTTGTGGAGTCCTTGGATCATTTAAGCAAATACTGGACAGTAATTTCGTTGATAATCTTTAATTAGTGTTACTTTGTTCTGTCTCATCTGTCTCTCCTTAACCACCACCCACCAATTCCCACAATTCCTGAATGAAGGCTGATGAGTGCCTTCCGCCTTACCATCCTGCTTTGCACTAGAGTAAAATGTAATAAGTTCTATATCACAAACTGCATCGTAAATTCAGTCTGGCTACTTGATGACTTCGTAGAGCTCTTGTCAAACATCACGGAAAACTACACTTACACTATATACTACCACTTAAAGTAAGTTTCATCTAACATCACACTTTAATTGACACCTCCAGTGAACTCTTGTCGCTTAATTACGGACGGAAATCTTCTGTATAAAATTCTAATTTTAAACCCCTGTTAACTGAATAATTTTAAATATTAAAGCAGCTTGATTTAGTTCTACTTAAAATAGATACATAATTATATTCCAAAATACTTGTTTATTTTATTAATGACTGAAGAAACAGAACCGGCTTATTATAATGTAGCTTATTTGCAAGTTTTACAAAAGGTTTTACTTGAACAGACAGAGAAACAATTTCGTGGACGATATCCTTTGAAATGATAAATTCAATAGACCAATTATATTCAAGCTTATTTCAATTATGAATTATTTCCGTACTTTTTATCCTGTTTCGGTATCTAAACGATCTTTGCATGCATAAATAGCAAAGGCTTTGTTAAATGTAACCGTTTTGTCGACCGGCTAAACCTGATTAAACTCTTTTTTAAGTAGCTAAGTATTTCTTGAGTAAATATCCCACGGCAATGAATTGTTTTTGTCATCCTTTCCCGGATTCCGGGATACGCCACAGTAGGAGATAATTTTCTTTAGTGTTTTGTTAAGACAAGCTTTAAAGATAATGGGATATTTAGAAGTATTCTTCAAAAAAGGTTCCTGAACAATTCCTTTCTTTTTGGGAAGTTTCTACCGTACAATAATTTCAGCATATTACTGTTATTCATACAAAATACAGATGAAGTATATTTTGTTGTTGGTTATATTTGGTAGAAGATGTCAATCTTGAGTAATATGGAATCAACAGAAAGATTCTTCGAAGAAGATAACATATCCGAAAAATAAGGCATTAAAATCCCTAAGAACAAAATTAAGTTCTTGGTCAAGTAATTTATCGAAGCTACCAGACATGGATCGCGATTTCGATCTCATTAGACCTCATCAGCACACCATAGGCAGATTCGATAAATTACTGACCAAATCGCTGGAGCTCGATGTAAAGCGGATTTAAAGAAGACGTTGATATGGCAGTACGTCGCCATCTACCTTCTTTTGAAATACGGCAATAGCAGCAATAGAAGGTAGATGGCGGCGTACTGCCATATCAACGTCTCATTAAAATCCGTGTTCGCCCAAATACTAAGGACCAAATTTGTAACGCTTCCCACCAAGCAGGCACTACGAACCAAAAGCCAAATCTCACAACTGGTTTCGACCTATTGAGTCTTATCAGGAGGGCGCTGACAGAAAGGCATTTACAAGCTATATGATAAATATGGAATTAAAAGAACTAGCATCCCCTCATAACGCCATCTATTTTTAAAACGGGTAGTATATTTTTGGCAACAGTTCATGTTTTTAATCGATATTGTTGTATTACACATGATAACCATAAATTTTGATGGTTTTGAAAAATGTATTTCCAAAATAGAGGGCAAACATGATCCGAACTAAACTTCCCTGCAATATTGGCTTTCCTGACAGACGATGTTTTATTACTTTAGTAAAGTAATAAATCTAGGAAGGAGCGCATTCTATCGATTTCTTTTGTAAAGATGACGTGAAAGAATTCGTGATTCGGAACTTCTAGTTCTTTGCATTCTTTCAAAAACAATAGTTTTCCTATTAGACACGACCAAGTAACAACGGTACTGTATAAAACGTTTCAAATCTAAACGTATTTTCAACGGTTAACGTGCTGATCTGGTTATTTTATAAACTAGAATAATAGTCTAAATCTTAATCAATCCTTTGTTTTTTTTTATAGATAATCATCTTTCTATTGAAAAACATACGACTTTTAAATAGTTTGTGTTGTGGATAAAGTATAAACCACAAGAAACATACAATAATTAATTAAATCACAAATCACGCATATTTATCATATAGCAACATTAAAAGCAAGAATATAGCAAAAAATAACGCTTATAACCCTCAAGTCACGGATAGAATTTCGAAGAATATGAAGAAAAACCATATCACCAAACAATTATATACAGGACATAACAAAGAAAGCTGTAAATACAGTAAAAAAATCTAACAGTCTTAATAAATTAAGTATAAATACAATTATTGTAAATAAATGTAATTTAGGAGAACTATCAGTTAACAATAAACAAAAGACCAGTGTGCTGAATCAAAATTAGGTGAGGTTTGTACGATAAATTATACAGATTGCGATGTATTCTATTTAGGTCAAACAGGTAGGAGTTTAGAATTATGGACCAAAGACCAAGTAAAAAACATTAAAGACAATAGAAATTTTACAGGTTTAAGCACACATTGTTTAGAATCTATACATGAATTTGACGTAGAAAATGTAAAATTGTTACATGAAAGTAGCAAAAGGAAATAATTAACTTATTTAGAGCAGTTTGAAATTAAAAAACCAATTCGAAGACAATTTATGCGATTTGTACAATGTATTTACATAAATGACCAAACATATTTTAAAGTAACTTGTATAATAGACCAATATCTGCATTTTACCGATAATAATCGTAAACACACACATAATGTAACACCCCCCAATTATAAATACATATAAGACCTGTTTATTACTTATTATAGTAATAACATTATTCGTGATAAGAGTATAAGTGGACCGAAACAATTGTAGAGTTTTCTAATAAAATTTTGAAGCATTTAAAAGTAAATTATTTTCTTTTGTTTATTTATTATTAAAAATATTTCATATCACTATCCAGGTGATTTCATTTCTATTATTAGAAGCAATTTAATTTAATATCTAGTTATGAAACTATACTGCCATCTGCTGATAGCTCTTATTCACTAAAGTATTTCAAATGTTAGGAAAGGGCCTTACTAATAAAGTATCTAGTGGATCAAGTGAATCGACGACGCTGCTTCTATTATGGAGACTACCTACGCCTTGAACTAATGGGACCTAACAGACATCGATATCGCGATCCACGCCTGGTAGTTTCAATAAATTACTGACCAATAACTTATGCTGTTCTTATCAAATTATAAGTAAGACAAATATGTTCTCGCCATTAATCTTTGAATTTATTCGCACAATCTACGTCGGTAATGATTTTAAGGTGTAGTATACATTTACATCTATATACATATACAATTTATTCGACTTTTAAAAATGTTTTGCTATTCTTCTGGATTTAACAGTTCACAAAACCAGTAATTTATCTTCTCATTTATTTATTCTCAAAGGATGGAGAACAAAATAAAATGTAACCTAACTCTCTCTCTCTGTTGTAATTATTCTTGTGAAATATTGATAAGGCTGTACAAAACCGGTTTCGATTTAACTTCGAAATAATAATCAAAGGGTGAAGTGTGAAGTGAATGGGTGCTTTCTCTGTCTTCAATGAACGTCAATCACCATCACAGGTCTCACTTACACAGGCACACTCTTTCTCTATAAATTATTATTCGTCGTCATAAACAAACATAGTTTGCACACGCCGCAAACTTCACCGTTTCTGATCATACACAAGTGAAATTACGAAGTCAGCCTTGAACCTTCGGCTCGTTAATTTGTGTCGCATGCAAAAGCTGAAACAGTAAAGTTCGTTAGATTCTTTATGATTGACTACAGTGGTACACGGAACAGAACATTTTTCCACAATACATAGAAACGTACCTCCACGAGGAAAATAATTATCAAAAAAAGAGTAGTGACTTTGCTATTTATATAGAAACAACTTCACAAAAGTATTTTATATTCCGGTCTTTAATACAGATATTACAACAATAAATAAATAATCTAAGCGATCCTGTTGGTTCTAGATTAACCGATCGCGAACACAAAAGTGATTTACTTTTGTCAAAAGTGACTCGACCCTAGGCTGTACCTTGGTTTATGTCTCCATTGTTAAGGGAATTCATTTTATTTGTCATTGTCAGCACACACACTACACATACGAAGGAATAAGTACTTGTTGCACCGCGCCAACACCGCAAATACGAACAAACGACATACACCTACAATGAGCATGCTGTTCGACCCACCACAATCTCTTCGATAATTGGAGAGCGGCAAATATGCAGGTCAAACCCTTCCCACTCATCCCCAAACATGGAAGAGATCGCGTCGGGTCGATGAATCTACTGAACCTGCAGAATCTTTGTAGGTGTACGTTGGTTATTCATATTTGCAGTGTTGATGCGTCCTATAAATATGAATATCTCGAGAATTCTTATTATTAGTAAACCCACGCTAGACTCGAAATATTTATGTTGCTCGACACTAGAAATTCTCTATTATTAAGGATATTCGAGAGCATACTAACCTGATTGTATGTTTAGTGTATTTCGGTTTTTTCACATAATTCACTTAAAATACGAGCTGTTACTGAATTAGGCCAACATCACTCAGATAGGGTTCGTAATTTCACAATTGACCAAATAACAAACCTACTACAAAGGAATGTTTCATCTGAATAATAAAACTTTTCTTGTATTTATTGCCTATCTCTATTTTCAATTTTGCAGCGGCATATTTCGCGGAAACAACGGCAAAGGACAAACAATAAAAATTAATTAGTTGCCGACACACCAGCCGGCGCGACGCGACGCGACACTGCGCAAGGCGGCACCTCGATGAGATAATTGAATTACACTCGCCACGTTGTAAATATCGGTTGTCACAATTGGTAGAGTTAGTTGGTTGATTTTGCTGCCACGTCAAACTTATTTACCCAAAACTTAAAACGTCTGACGAACGAAATAACGTCCAACGGTTTGAACTCTAAATGACCCACATATTCTGGTCAGTTAAAACCAAAAGCTCTCCCAATGTGCGGCTGACCAGGACTGACTCCATAAACTGTTGATACACGTATTGCCAATAACGGTTACAATATCAAATTAGTCGATTTAATTAGCCAGTATCCCAGAAGACTGCCTGATTAAGCGGTGCTATAATTAAACATACCATCCCGACAGGCCGGTAAATTAAGTAAAGCCAGGCCGATGTTAAAATAACATACGACTGCGGTATGCACCTAAATCGAATTGAAAATAACCAAAAGTTTATACCTTAAACAAATGCGATTTTGTAAAAAAATAGCCTGAGAGTACTCAAATAATGTTAATTCTCTGAGATATGTTTCGGTTTGTTACACCATTATCAAAGTGCTTTAAAAGAATAAAGTACATTTCTCCTTAGAGTTCAATTCCGGCAGGGGTATTAGCCCTGGGAGTAGTTTTCTCTGTTGATTCCATATTAATAAGTTTCCTTATTTTAATGCAAATTTTATTAGATATATTAGGTACCTAATTAATATAGCTGAAAGTTTTATTGTATTTGAAACCGAATATAGCGTTTGAAAGATTTACTTCTTTTGCCTTTTGTTAATATATCTGTCTACTAGATTTTCTTCATAATCATTATTTTGGCAATTTTTTTAATTATTTTAAAATAGAAACATCCCTTTGAAAATTAGTTCTATTTAAAGATAAGGCAAGCAACCGATAAACAAAATAATTAAATGAGCTTTATTTGATAGTATCTAATTGATTGGATTGTGTATGTAAAAGTTGATTTTCTGAAAATGTTGAATTATGGAATATTTTTTGCTGCAGCAACGGTTCAGTCTAAAAATTTCAAACACTAATTTTTCTAATTCTAATGTAAATTTAATACTTGCATAGAATGAGCTAATAAAATTTAGACAAGATGGATAATTGTGTAACAAACCGAAACATATGTTTTACATTGTGCTGGTGCTTTCTATGTTTTCATCTTTGTCAAAGGATTCATGAAATATTTTCACTTAGAGCTCCATTGACATATACAAAAAATTTGTATATATATAATTTAAGTTCAATTTTAAATTTTAAATCTAAGTTTATATTTGTAATTTACAGTTTATTTCCAATAATAATTTAATTTTTGCAATTAACTCAAGACAACAGCAAACACCCTGGACCAAGTTCACAATTAGTTAATTAAAAATCAATCGTGTATTTATTTATTCAGCAAGAAAAATAATTAAACAAAATTAGTTTAAATGAATTCTGGTCTAAATTTATTCAGAAATTTAATTGAAGAGGTAGCAGTAAAGGCACTAGTACAAGTAAACAAATTTGTCTTAATTAAAAGCCTGTCTCTTATTTAAGACGACGCTTCCTAGAATTACTTACAGGGAAACGACAGTAAGCATTTTATTATTAGACACTAACAGGACCAACGATAAAAATATTCAAATTCACTCGCTTTTTAATGGCAAACGTAATCTAATGACTGTTGTATTAAGTCACGAAGTAAACTAAATCGAAATAAATATAACAATAAAATAAATAAAATGTTCGAATTTTTTTATTATTTTCTTAGACTTTTGGAAGAAGAAAGTTATGCGATATTATTAATATGTGAAAATCAAATATTATTTTACGTTCGTTTTGTATTTATTATGGGAACGAGAATGAATTTAAAAGGTACTGTACCATAGTTCAAAGGAATATAGATACAGCTACAAAATGTACGACTTCTTTCTTTAAAGGTACCATCAACCCCATAAGCCATTCTCTGAGCCTCCTCCCCTATCCTAATGACTTGAACTTTTTATACATTGGTACATTGGTTCTTATGATTTAATCCAATAGTTAAACACAACATAATAATCGCATTTCTCACTAATTAACTAATTCATGCATAGCTATATGTTTGCATTGTAGGAAGCTAGTTAATTATAGCAAACATTTGGGTGCAAAACTTACGATATGAAACAGGTAGGAAATATACTTTAATAAGTATGAGCAAGTCTATTCCAATAATTCTAGGAATTCGGAGGAGTCTAAACTTTCAACAGAGTATAATATTTGCAATTCGGTGTCGCTAATGTATCTAGAAAAGGAATTTGTAATGAATTCCTCGCATTATTAACCCTAAATGACCTACTGTTAGCCTAAACCAACTAGTTTAAAGCAGATCTTGCGTAGAGATAAATAATAAAGATAGTTTAGTTTAAAAATTGGATTGATTCTGCCGTTACTTTGTGATAATTCATCTTAACGATAAATGAATAAACACTACTTCGAAACTATAGTCAAAAGGATTTGTAAATAGAAAAGTGATAATAAACAAAGTAGTGTTTATTCATTTATAGTTTAGTTTAGTTAATATTTCATTTAAATAGATATTATTCTGTGAATACTCGGTTGAATAAAAGCATTAGTAGCAGACACCATAAATCTAAAATCAATTGCTATATTTAATGAAAAACTGTTGAGAATAAAGTAATTCCTAGAAAAATAGTTAATAGAATAAAATACTAAGTTCAGAATGTACTAATTTATTTTATAATGTTGTGGTATTGTCGTATTTTGAGTAAAGGATGTTTAAGAACCTGACGAGAAGGGTACAATATAAAAAATATTTAAATAAATATGTATAATAGAAAAATGTTGTTCGTAAACTAAAAATTGTTGTTGTCGTTTGTTCCAGGCTGAGAATAGAACGTGCCGGGGGAGGCTGGTGTCCTAAACAACAGGTAGAAAAAGGCGTTCGAGAATATTTGCAAATAGATCTCGGAGATGTAAATGTAGTAACAGGGATAGAAACGCAGGGGCGCTACGACAGGGGTCGAGGACAAGAATACACAGAGGAGTACACCTTGGAGTACTGGCGACCCGGATTAGGAAAATGGAAGGAGTATCGGCGGTGGGATGGCAAACAGGTAAACAATTACATTTACGTGATACATTTACATTATCTATCTACATACAAATATAGTTAAGCATCCACGTGAGTTTGTTGTACGGGTTTGATGACCGTGGTCCAGGATTTGTTCTTCTCCTTGTCAACTTCTACATGGAGAAATTAGAGGAGGAAACTCTCGCCTGAGCATTTACAAAGCCGACCATCTGGTTCAGATAAGTTCGTTGTATGGAGTCTTGGACGAAAACAGCTGGACCTCAACAGCATCCATCCCAATATTCACTTCTCTATGGATATTGAAAAAGACGATTGCCTGGCATTCCTTGAACTATTGATTACCAAAGAAGGGGAAAAACTAGGACACCGTGTCTTCCGGAAGGCTAGACACACGGATCGCTTCCTGTACAAAATGTCCAACCATCATCCACGATACAAACTGGACACCATGCGTACCCTGGCCCGAAGGGCAGAGAGAATATGCCACAACATCTTAAACATGAACCGAACGATTAACACAACGCTTTTGGAGCCAATGGTTACATTAATAGAGAAATCTAGAGAGCCATGCGATCCAGAAACCAACCGTCGACTAAAGAAGTAGTAGCCAAAACATTTATACCTTACATCAAGAAAAAAACTTAAAACGTTTTTGTGTTTCATTCCCACCAGCTACTCGTGCTGGTGGGTGGGCAGTCCCTCCGACCTACACTGGAGTGCAAAGCCGGAGGGTAAGGCGTAAGGCCCTCTTCAGCATGGGGATGGGTGGGTGGTGTGGTTAGGGAGAGAAAGATGAGACGGACGAAATGAAGACAGAAGAGAAGAAAGATTATCTGTGGAATTTTACTGCTCCAGCATTTTCATAAGTAATACAAGGAAACCACAGAAAACTTGTACCAGAGCAGCCGCACCTGGGTTCGAACCGGTGACCTCCCGTATGCTAAGCAATGATCTAGAGCACTAGATCACGCCGCTCAGTTAAATCAAGGGAACTTCTGATAAAATTATCGAAGAAAAACATCTTCTGCCCAACCAAGAAAATACAACGATATTTACGTTCCGTCAAACATACAGTTGTGAGCAAGGACACACGCAGGAAAAATTATGAATGGCACCACAGACTACTACAAAACTAACAAAATCATCAGTGGCAGAGGTCAAGTAGAACACCTCATCCTGTGTCACTCCAATCTCAGCTCCACTACAACGAAAGGCACTACGCCCTCATTACGTTCCTTGAAGGTGCTAGCCAAAGCAGCTAGAGAAACGTTGGATACTACTCTCGTACCAAGGATTCATCCAAGAGAACGAATCCTGGACCACGGTCATTAATCCCGAACAACGAACTTACGTTAATTAACGCTAGCCGAGAAAGTCTCAGCCTTTTCATAGTTAAGCATACTTAATATAATGTTCATTTGACAAGAAGTGTCCACAAACTGTCGGTTATGTTAATAACGACATTATAGGTCCTTGGTCAGTAATTTGTCAAAACGCGTAAGCAATCTCGATAAATCACAAATCAAAAAAACACTTTAAAAATAAAAATAAATAAATATAAGAGGAGACTGTGGTGATTGAAATAAACAAAATATAAGAAATGGTCTTACCCCAAACTAAAGTGTTGTGGTTGTTTTTGAGTAAGACCATTTATTTTCTTTTGTTTCTTGAAAAATACATTGGTATAATATCTAGTTATAGCAGTTTGTCGCTATCTACTGATATCTGCTGCCAACTGAAGTGTTTCATATGTTAGATGCCTCAAGTAAGGCCCTTGTCAAATTTATGAAACACTTTAGTTAAAAGCCGATATCAGTAGATGACGATATACTGCCATAACTTGATATTCTGTCGCTTAAGCTTACTCAGTATAAACAAGAAGACTTTTTTTGCCCTTCTAGTAACAGGGAAGCATATTCTCCTACATATTTTATATATGCTGATATTTAATTCAAAGTTGATGTATTAATTTGTTATACCTAGTGTTATCCGATACTCTGTATTAAAAAATAGATCCTGGCAGATACAAATTCCTACACGTCACCTTTAGAAGGTTCAATTGTGTCACGTACCCGGAAACTAAGCGACAAACAACTGTGTAGAACTACAACTCAAGTCTATTTCGTGCCTGCGGCTCAGCTCTAGTTCCGTTAATGTTCTAATTGATTAAATTACAATAAATTAGGAACAAGACATGGAGTATATTAACCTTAGTAATTATTTATCGTAACCAATTGTAAGTAAGTAATGGTAAGTGTACCATTAAACAATAGAATCGGTCGTAAAAATAGCAATTATTCAGAAATAAATTAAATAAAAGTGTTTTCGAATTTATAAAGATGTACTATAGCAACTTATAGTGTACGTCACCGTTTTGGTAAATACGATCAATCAAAATCAAAATCAATAAAATGGAATGACGTTAAATCTTCTTTTATTAGATTTCTCAGTTATTATTTTCGAAATTAGAGCGCATTGAGAGGAAAAACTGAACATGTAACGGAAGCTGCGCGTGCAACAATTGTAAATGTTGTAATATTAAATGTGTTTTCAAATATTTACGATCAATAAATACAGACAGCGTAGTCAACGCCATCTGTACATTTTTGCTACTAATTTGTGTGATTCAGTATTGTTGAACAAAGTCCCTTTATAATAAGGATATCGATATCGACATCGCGATACACGTCTGTCAGTTTCGCCAGAACACTAACAAAGAGCATATTAAGACGTTGATATGGCAGTACGTCGCCGTTAAGAAATACGGCAATATCAGCAAAAGAAGGTAGATGGCGATGTACTGCCATATCAACGTCTTATTTAAATCCGCTTTACACCGAGCTCCAGCGATTTGGTGCCTATGGTGTGCTGATGAGGTCTAATAAGATCGAAATCGTGATCCACATCTGATAGCTTCGATAAATTACTTGACCAAGAAGTTAATTTTGTTCCTATTAAAGAGCATATTTTTAAACATTTATTTAAGATTAAGTTTAAATACATAAATAAAAATATAACGCCAGGTGTACAGAAGCACATATACCTTTTTTTGTGTACATTATACATGCGACCCGAAAACATTACTTAAGTACCGCCACTGCCCTTAAAAGTCGTCTGCCACCAACTGCGTATTCTACAAGGGTTGGAAATAATAACAGGCGCTTATTCCCTTAAGTACCCCTTTTGAGTTTTTTTCGCAAACGTGCCTCTCCTAAAGCGCCGTCCTTTTACAAACAGCATTTTTAACCATTAACGAGCATCTTCTCGTCTGGGGAAGTTTAAAGTGGTGCTATGAATAACGGGACAAGTGGTGATTAAGGTGGAACAATACTTGGATAATGAGCGACGAATTTGCCACTTTCGAAATCGAAAAGGGAAAGTGCTTGTTTTTAATATGATTGCCAAAATAATGAGATACATGCTTAACACCTACCATTATCTATTTTTATTGCCAAGGACAGCATAAGCCGGAGGGGAGGGTTCAAGTATTATTATGCACAAGCTCAATTCAATACGCCCATTTTACGTTTTTTTTTTCTTTGGTTTATTCGCGTAAAGTCACTAGCTCATCATCACTGCAGACTTTACAGACTTAGCGCTTTTAAAAATTCAAATTTTTTCAATCAGTAATGGTACAGCGGACAAAACTTACTGTACTCCGCGTCAAACCCTCATGGAAATCAGGTCCCTCATAGTTTAAAGCTTTTGCATAAAAAGCAGCCACTGCAAGAGTACTTGGTAAAAAGATTTAATCATGAATCTTTGTATAATTTTAAACAAAATTTACCACTGCAGAAAGCACCAAATGTTATTTTAAAGAACTTTAAATTTTCACTCAAACTTTGTTCAAGCTTTCGCGGCCATCGTTGATACAGTTTCTGGCTTTCGGGCTGTCCGGCCGTCATCGGATAAGATATTTTCTTCTCAACGTTTCGTCGACTCGCGTGGACGACATCTTCAGGAGATCTTCTCATATCAACCAATGACAACGCGCTAGAGCGCGATGGTTGTGCTACGGGCCTACAGATTTCTACTGACCATCCTAGGAGAAGATCCCTGAAGATGTCGTCCTCGCGAGTTGACGAAACGTTAAGAAGAAAATATCTCATCCGACGACGGCCAGACAGTCCGAAAGGCAAGAACTGTTTCACTCAAACTGTTAAAATATTTCTGCTAAGGAGAATTTTAAGACGGAGAGCCTTAAAAAAATGCATTTTAAAGAGTTCTAAAGTTTTCCCCCAAGAGAGAAATAAAACAAAGTTCAGCTACTGAAACCTATCCACAAAATATTTACTGTTTGAGAAATAACATTTGTTATTACGTTAAAATTAAAAGGATCTAAGTACATGCTATATGTGTATAGACTTTATTAAAGGAAATTAGAGAAATTTATTTTTATGAAAATGATGCAGTATCAAAAAACGCATATTTTTAAATAATTTTACATATACAGGGTGATCCGCTAAACCGGAGCACGTTCCAGGACATTTTTTTTAATGGAACACCTTGTATATTTTTTGTTTTTTATAATCTACTTAAAATTCTCTTTTCAACGATTCCTTGGTTTTTGGTTTTGGATGATGTGTTGTTGAGTTATTAATGAAAATGTAAAAAAAATGGTTGCGACAGAATTTGGCATATTAATTTTTTTGATACTTAATCAT
This sequence comes from Agrilus biguttatus, assembly GCA_963921985.1. Classification (NCBI taxonomy): domain Eukaryota; kingdom Metazoa; phylum Arthropoda; class Insecta; order Coleoptera; family Buprestidae; genus Agrilus; species Agrilus biguttatus. The sequence continues at coordinate 5,848,181 of OY998121.1, read as the reverse complement.
TTTCATAAATATAAATTTCTCAAATTTTATTTAATAAAGTCCATATTGGATTTATATATATTTATATGCTTCAATGGATCTGTATGGTATTTTCTAGTGAATAATACGAGATTAATTCATCAGGGAATAAAAAAAAATTCCGGACAATAAATAGATACCTGTAGGCGTTTTAACAACAATAATAATAAGCTCGAAAACAAATATTTGATGACTTGAGATGAGGATTAAAAATAATTAATTAAACCCTGTGGGAAGAAGAGATACTCATTTTTGGAGTGGATGAAAAACGGGAAACAAAAATACCCACTTCTTTAATATCCTGTGAAGCACCCAGTAAGTTTCTTGTTAGACTGGAACTGTTATCGGACGTAAACGGCAAAGAAAAGCGAGGAAATAATTTACCAGCGAAGAAATTTAATTTCTTGAACGACGCGGCGGCGAAATTTTGTACTCGAAACGAAAACAGTTGGCGTATTTAATCAGAAACTATCCAAAGAATAATAGGGCAATCTGCTGTGCTCGCGACTGCGGAGACCGACTGGAAGCAATACGTTCAAGTCTCTTTAAAAAGTTGGGACTTTCTAGTTTTTAAATGGGATTTAAATGCCTGCTAAACGCGGTTCAACGTTCGCTAAATGGCTGCAATTCCTTCAATGATGGAGACAATTATTGCTAGACAAAAAAATCAAAGTTAGTTTCCTAACTTAAACTAAAGATAAATTGAGGAAATTGTAACAACCAACTTCTCTACATAATAGGGTTTCAATCAACTTGTATAAATTAAACAGGGCAAGGGTGGTGCAATTCTCTATTTTCGTTTACCCATTACGCACTCTCTTGGTTTGTCACAACTGTTTTCATCAGAAACTGTTGAAAATTTAAATTTGGGGCAGTAATAAATGATATTGACATTAGAACACATACATATCAATTCGAATATTTTTGAGGAGCAAGTTATAATGTCCAAAAAAGGTTTTAGCTCTGAGAGAGCCTTAGAAGTAGGATAAAATACTAAACTATTTTAAATCTCAATAACAAAATTTTTTGTATTACTTCTGAAGAAGTCACAGTGTGACGAAACAATTTTAAATTGCAATAAACGCTATTGAAATTTAAAATATTTTATTTATAACTATTTATAAATAATAACTAAAAGAACAAATTAAATATTGTACTTAAAATAATTACGTTGGGTTTTATTGGAGTTTCAACAATAACCAAAACAACTGAAAATTATCACACAATGGAACGTATTTATGTTTTGCTTCATAGTCCATGCTGAGTAACAAAAAAGAAAGTTGTAATACCTCCCCAACAGCAAGTATATATGTATACCTCTAGACAATAAATTCCTTATAAAAGCTTATTAAGCACGCTAGATGTGAAACAGACTAAAGAAAATATTTAATGCTGCTTGAATATTTATTACAGGTAATAACGTAGAAAATTAGCAATAAATTAAACGTCTTAGTTTAGCGCCCTAAGTCTAGAAAAAGTTGATGCACTTATAGTCAAACAAAAGCTTCTTCTTTTACAAAACTATAATAAAAAAAAATCTCTTCCACCACCGTTTTAAATTTTAGTATTCGTTTTCATCACTATCCCTATAGAATAACGTTTTACGTATTTATGGTACCTACTAGCGAAATTCATTTGATGAAAATCCATAATCCAAGGAATCAAACACCAAACAAGTAGACTTTAAATAAATTTAAAATATTCGCCGTTATCACTTGGTGAAACATATTACAAAATTTGAAATAAAACAACTTCGAAAACTGCCACTGTAATTTATTAACTAAACTCTATATACGTATTTCGCCTTATAAGGGTATCGTCAGGAGTATCAATTATACAAAATAATATTCTAATGTACTTTTTTGTTTATAATAGATGGTTTTAGGGAATGGTTACAATATCAGGGTCTAACAAGGGGTTATTTCCAAAGTCTATTTGGTTATTTATAATAATTTTATTTGATTTGATTTGATTGCTTTTTTAATTTTACAAATTTCATATCTGTCTAAAATGGGGCCACCTTTTAAATTATGTAAACAGATATGAAATTTTTGAAATTAAAAAAGCAATCATATCAAATAAAATTATTACAAATGACCAAATAGACTTTAGAAATAACCCCTTATTAGACCCTGATATTGTAACCTCTCCCTAAAACCATCCACTATAAACAAAAATGTACATTAGAATATTTTTTTGTATAATCGATAGTCCTGACGATGCCCTTATAAGACGAAATACGTATAGAGTTTAGTTAATAAATTACAGTGAAAGTTTTAGAAGTTGCTTTATTTCAAAAAAAAAAAATTAGGTTTTCACAAATTTTATTAAAATATGTAACATGTTTCGCCAAACAGTGACTTCATCAGACATGCGAGTATTTACTACTTGACCTTTTAACTATTCCATATTTATTAATATTTCCACCCCTATTAATTAACTATTTAAACTGTTACGCGACACTTTAAGTTCAGTAGTAAATACTCGCATGTCTGATGAAGCCAATGTTTGGCGAAACATGTTACATGTTTTAATAAAATTTGTGAAAATCTACTTGTCTGGTGTTTTATTCCTTGGTAAAAAATTATGTGTAGATATAAAAATTTCATATCAGCATCTCGAGTAAAATGGTATTCTTTATGAAAACAAGGACATTAAATTTTTAAATAAGTACATTAGGAGCGGTTCCAGGGAAACCGAGTCCGTCAATTATCTAGGCTTGGCATAGGTTGACTGAGAAAGTATTGAGATAATCCATTAATTACTACTTCTGCCCGTCTCAGCCCATTTTCAACAAAAGCGCCAGTCTATCCCGTGAAAGATGGCCACCATAAATCCAACAGCAAACGCTGCTTTGCTTTAGACAACACAGTTAGGCTTCGATAGACACAAACAGAGTGAAAAATATCAAAAAAAAATTAGCTGTATGATTGAGACAGTTGAATTCGTTTTAAATCTACTATTGGCATTTCTACGATGAGCACAACAAATTGGTAGTTATTATTGATTAACAAAAAACACATTTTTGAATTGACAATGCAAAACCATTATTTACTTAATCTACAAGACCCAGTCGGGACAACGACTTCTAAATTCTATTTAGAGCGAAACCAAAACCAAATTGCAAACCTTGGTAAAATCCATAAACATTTAAAAATATAACATATTCAAAAAAGATGGAATTAAAATCCTTATTCGTCTAAATATTAAGATCAAAGATCTCACATTTGGAACGCGTTCTACCAAGTAGGCACAACGAACCGAAATCCATATCCCACGACCGGTTTCGACCTATCAGGTCTCATCAGGTGGGAGCTTGCAGAAAAGCCTTTACAGGCTATATTATAAATATAAATACAGAATCAAGAGAAACAACTACACCGAGGGCTAATCTCCTACCGGCATTGAATTACACTGTATCAGGAGCTGGCAGAAAGGCTTTTACAGGCTATATTATAAATATAAATATAAAAATAAATATGGAATCAACAGAAACAACTACTCCGAGGGCTAATACCCCTACCGGCATTGAATTACACTGTATCAGGAGTGTAATTCAATGCCGGTAGGGGTATTAGCCCTCGGAGTAGTTGTTTCTGTTGATTCCATATTTATTTTTATATTTATATTTATAATATAGCCTGTAAAAGCCTTTCTGCCAGCGTCCACCTGATGAAACCCGATAGGTCGAAACCGGTCGTGGGTATGGCTTTCGGTTCGTTGTGCCTACTTGGTAGGACGCGTTCCAAATGTGAGATCTTTGATCTTAATATTTAGACGAATAAGGATCTTGATTCTTTCTGTTTTGAATATGTGATATATTCGTCTAAGAATACATCGGAATCAATGCAGGTAGGGTATATATTAGCCCTCGGAGTAGTTGTTTCTATTGATTCCATATTTACATTTATATTTAAAAATATATTTAGTATTTTTGCAGTAACATTACGCACGCGCTGATAGACATACATATATACATACATCGCCTACAATTACATGTGAATAAATAAAATCAGAACTTCTCCCCTCCTTCAACCCTACAGCCCTTTGAAGCAAGTATTAGTAGAGTTAATAATCCTATTATTAACTATAGAGCTCAATTGCATTTGATTGAAGAGACAATAACAACCAAGCAGGACGGATACGGACGTGGTTTATTAAACTTTTCGATAGAATTGAACTTCAACAAATTGTTAGTATCAATCGGTGACAGTTTGCTACATTTGTTGAATTGACACGCAAACTTATCGGCAACCGTAACGAGTCAATTCAACGATTGCACTAAAGGAATATGTACATTGCTTTTGTATTGCACGAAACTTCTTTACGAGATTTCAGTAACAAAACGAAATAGTCGCCTTGTTTTTATTTTATTACTCAATTGACACAACAAAGTACGTCTACAACTCACAATAAACAACTTTCATAAAGTCCAAATTGAAACAGAAAAGAAGTGTGCTAAAATCGAGTAGTAAGTGAGCCTACGTCGAGTATGAATTAACAATTAATTACTGCATATATAATACTGCAATATAATGAATTTTATCAAGATTTAACTACGTATTTGGAACGCTATGAAGAGAGCATAGGATATAGTTTAGATGAGTATGAATACATCGAGTCCCCGCGAGTCCAAGCCGAGTACAAATACGAAAATTAATTAATGCATATTTATTGTTCTAATATTAATGCTTTTATCACAAATCAATATCTATGAAGGAATTGTAGGACTGGTACCTAGAAAAGAGATGAATTAAATACCTAAATTATCTAAATACACCGAGTCGTAAATGAGTTCCCACGAGACTTAGCTGAGTACGATTAAATACCAAATTAGTCGATACATTTTTATTATCATATAGTCAATAGATTTGAAGGAATATTAGAAACAGAACTCAGGAAACTGTTGAGTTGAATACCTAAACATCTTAATTACAGCGAATGAACTTAAGTAACCTAATACGAATTAGAAAATTAATCATCCCTTATTAAATATTATAACATAAAGAGTTTTATCAAAAATTAATCGATTGGAAGGAACGGTGAGAGTACATCTAAATTAGCTTAATAGACCGAGTTTTAAGTGAGTTTCCGCGAGTTCAAGCTGGATACGAAATAGAAACATCATCACTGCATATGTAATCCTGCAATATGAAGAATTTTCTCACGAGTTAGCCCCTTTAGAGAAATTATAGTATTGGAGCATAGAAAATAGAAGAATTAAATACCTAGAGTACCTAAACATACCGAGTCTTGAATGAGTTCTCGCGAACTCTATATTTATTGGTGTAACACAAAGAGAAATCATATTTATCTATGGACATCCTTAAAGGCAAAAATGTAATCTCCCTATCCATGAATAACTCCATTTATTCTTTCAACAATTTTCTTAAAGAAGTTGGAACAAATGGGAGTAATTTGTTCGTCCATCTCGTTCTGTAAATTTCATGAAAAGAAAACTTGCATTGCCCGCTGAGACGTTGAAAGATTGGAGATGGTGTGAAACTAAGCCAACTACGAGAATAAAAGAGGAGCATGGTCACAAAGGAAAATTTGACGTACTCTAAAGAACAATGGCAGCATTTAGGCGATATTGCGTCAACTACAGCCTCCGGAGAGTCATCCAGGAGCACACAAACACACACAGTTAATATCGTGGGAAAAAGGCCAGCAGTAAATAACATAGGCGAATAAGCAACAAAGTTCTATTTTGTTGAATACTAGAACCAACTAATTTTTAAAAAAGCTAAAGAGCAAACTTAATATGTTAATACGAGGCATGTTTTTTAAGTAAGTACCGTTTTGAAATTAATAAAAAACGTGCAAAGATATCATAATAATTTTATTTTTACATGAAAGCCTGTACCTTAATATACTTTTCTATATAATTTCCTTCAATATTGATGTACTTGTCATAACGTTTGACCAGTGACCAGTTTTTGAATATCATTCTCATAGAACTCTGCTGCCTGACTTGTTTGTTAACCACTGCATGACAACTGTTTTGACTTCGTCATCGTCTTGAAGACGCTGACCGCCCAGATGTTTCTTCAAATGCAAGAAGAAATGGTAATCACTGGGCGCCAGATCAGGGCTCTACGGAGGATGATGTAGAGTTTCCCAGTGAACAGTGAAAAGATGTGATGAGATCTTTGGTCCGATTAGCCACATGCGAACGGGCATTGTCATGTACATTTTTGCGTCCATCTTTAGATGCTCTCACCCACTTACTTACCATTCCATAACTCATAATGTTTTGTCCGTAAACTGCACAGATCTCGCGATGAATATCAATCGATTTTAGTCCTTTAGCACTAAGGAATCGTATAACAGCACGGACTATTCACGATTATCGGAGGCATATTAAACACTCAGTAAACGACGTAATCAGAGGCTAATCAGACTGTAATGGCGTCAGTGCGTAAGAACGCTTACTTACTTAAAAACATGCCCCGTATATAAATATTAAATATCAGTTACCAATCGCTTTCACCAAACTACTAAAGTATAACAATATTTATGTATAAAATGATAATTATACCACTATAAAACTAGCGAAAATTTCGGCTAGCATAAATTGTAGCACCTACAGACGACCTTTGTTGGACACTTTCACGTTATATACGCATCCAAATTAATATGAACTGTTGATTTTAAAAATACCACCTCCGTCACCAATAGAATATCAAATTGGCATATTTTTAAAATAAATTTAAATAGGTTCAATATGAAGTGTTGAACAAGTAAATTAAAGGTTGATTATTGAATGCGTCACTTGTAGAAACATATTCATAATGAAAAAATAATAGTAAAATGTTTCAAAAACTTTATTAACACTTGCTACAATTGTTTCGCTGTACAATAGCTTCTTCATCAAGTGTTAATAAAGTTTTTTAAAACATTTTACTATAACTTTTTCATTAAATTAAATGTGTGATGTGGCTGTAAATAGTGTGACCAAATGTGACGTTTCCGAATGAAATAATTCTCTATTAATCTATTCAGTAGTATTATCAGATAGATATCATTACCTGATGAGGAATATTTATTACAAAATCCCGTTAAATAAAACTCAGACGAAGTATTGCGAAAACCGAAAAAACGAACTTTTAATTTTATTTTTATGTCAGCACATCGTATGTAGTTCCGATCAATAATTGACCAAACCAAAGTAGTTGGTAGTGGTACGCCAATAGATGACGACTTACTACCCTTTTTGTGGATATTTAGTTATCTTGGTTGATATATAACAAATGATATTACCATTATAAATACCTACTTCGACTTTTACTTTATGTGAGTACCAATAAGACAATCGCGTGACATGTTTTTAAACAACAACGATCGTTCAACCCTGAAATGTTGTTTGTTAGGACCGGCGTCGACCGGCACAGTAGGTACGTAGCGTCCCGGCGTCGCGGGGATTGCCGCCCTGCCACCCGTCTTCACCGTCCCGCCCCAACCCTTTACATTGCCGTTACGTAAAGCTCGCGTTTGCACAGTGGTTGTCTGACGGCGATGAGATTAGAGATCCGATGAGATTTGCGGTTCCGGTTTCTTTGTGACGTCTCCGTGGAAGAGAAGGCATTTATCCCCTATCTTAACGAATGCTTCGCTGGTTTGCTTTCAAACTGGCAAAACGGCAACGACAACGGCATTGGCATAAAGGACCACACGCCGCGGACTCTTTTTGCACAAAATATATATGTACATAATACCTATAAGTGCACACTCGTACATCACGTTTTAATAATGGGAAATGAATTGCTTAATGTTTTTGTTTTTTTGGTTAATATTTAATTAAAAAAATAAGAAAACACTAATATTTAAAAGTAACAAACACGAAACACAAACAAATGAAAAATATAAACAATAGATGAAAACTTTACTATCACGAGACTTGTAAACGAGCTGGACTAGACTAGACTGTTTTTTTGACAGGGTTGTTGTTGGTAAAGGATAAAATATTCGAGAAGAAAAGTACTGACAGTAAGGGTAATGTGTGTAATTGATCAGTTAGGGGTGTATAGAATTTAAGGTGAAAAAATTGAGGGTAAAGCCAACTATTAGTAAGGGATGCATGCAGGTATGAAGATTAAAGATGAAATTACAGGTAGAGGTGATTGAAAGAACCGTAGCAGTTAAATAGAAATGATACCTACATTGAAATAAGATTTAGACAAATAAGAAGAAAACAAATTATAGTAAAATTATACGGTTTTCCGCCATAGCTTTTTTTCTTTTTATTTTCGTGGAGGAGAGGAAATCTTCAAAAGACACCCTGCCGCTCGTGCGACTGGTTAGTGTCGGATTTCTACAGACTAAAACCTCTCTCCCTCAGGCCGTTATAGGACCGTTTGATTGGGTCCTCTTCAGCAGCGCCATAATACTATGATTATTTGTACGTATTTTTAAAAAGCTGCATAGCAAATAAGCGACCAAAACCACTAATTTTCCTGTAAATTGCAGTCTATTCCTTATTGACAAGTACGTACATACATTAATTAATTTAATTATAATCTTGGCCTAATTTAGTCCTGTTTAATACTCTTAACCCTTCGTATACTGATTAGGAACTGAAACCCAATTAACCCTACAAAATAATTAACGGACATCGTGATTCTTCAAACTAATTTAGCGTACCCATAAGAAGAGTTGATAAAAAACAGCATTATAAAATCAGTACCTACTTGAAGATTGCAATGGTAGTTAATTAATGTTCAAGTCATTTCAGTTGAGTTTAATTGTTGCAGGTTCTTAGAGGAAACAGCGACACAGCGACAGTTGAAAGCCACAAACTAATGCCTCCGATATTTGCAAGTAGATTGAGGATTCTGCCATACAGTGTCCACCGTAGAACAGTGTGCTTAAGGGTGGAATTGTTGGGGTGTCTTTATGACGGTAAGGTACAATTTCACAATTTTGTAAGTTATCACTTAATTGTTGACTGTGAAATCGTTGCTCTGATAATAAAAATTAGGTTGATTTAATCTAGCTTTTATGATATATATATATATATATATATATCATCATAAAAGCTAAAAATATATATATACGTAATTGTATAATTTACATCGTCAGAGTAGTGGTAAAAAAACCAAATGAAGTCGTCAAAAATTCAATTCAAACTTTTGTGAGACGCTGCGTTAATGAAACATTTAATTTATTTTGCTTCTGAAATATCGAAGTAGCCATCATAAAAGCTAGATTATATATATATAAAAAAATTTAACCTCATAATAGTAGTAGATATACAATATTTTTTGATATAATTTCCACTTATAATACAAATTGACGTGGATCAGGAAGCAGAGATATCGTTTATTGTGATTCTGATTCCGATTCTACCTTCAGAATTGCCTCAATACGTCTGTACTTTAAGATATACTAACCCCAAAAACTCAGAGAGAAATAGAAGAACAATACAACTAAGATGATAGTCATTTCGAAGATATCTTCTGTCGCAGAATTAGAACCTGACCCCATTATTTCCACCGGCATAATCAGATTTTAGTATACCTATCTTAATTTAATAATTTTAATAATTTTAATAATTTTAATAATTTTAATAATTCTAATTTAATCTGTTTGGTTTTGAGACCAGGATTTCTGGAAACTGCAAACTTTTGAAATGCCAACTCGAATCTGGTTTCAAAATTGCCCTGAAATATCAAAATTCTAAGATACTCTAATCACAAATCCAAAAATACCACATTAGCAACATTTGGGTTTTTTAGTTAAAATATTTCAAAATGTGTTGGGGAATTATGAGACCAGAGTCCAATAAATGACTACCGTTTTGGTTTTGTCGTTCTCAACCCCTGATTTCGTTGACCTGTGACCTATGCATACAAATAAGAAGGAAATTTCTTTCTATAATATCGAAATAACTGCCTTCTTTTAATTTCATATGGTTCTTTGTATGCATTTGGACACAAACGATCCTTAAATTTTGTGTGTGCGGGCTAATCCTGAAAGATCTAAACCGTTTTCAATAGGACTTTACAGATATGAACGGAGGTTGTCAGGAATGATCTAGGTTACTTTATTTTCACTGGGGTTAAAAATTAGTATATAAATAAAATATAAATTCACTTAAATGAAAATATATATAAACAAAATGCTTTTAGATGTTTCAAATATGTTTATTAACACACTCTACATATGTTTCGACTTCCGAAGTCTTTCTCAAGAGTAATAGATATTTAGATAGTAAATAAATAAAATAATAAAATTCCGAAGTCTTTCTCAAGAGTAATAGACTTCGGAAGTCGAAACATATGTAGAGTGTGTTAATAAACATATTTGAAACATCTAAAAGCATTTTGTTTATATATATTTTCATTTAATTTAAACGATGTTTCATAATTATCCAACAGACAATTCAATTGAAATTATAAATTCACATTGAAATGGAACAGATGCAGTGCTGATCAAGACACTGGACAATGTAGCTTACATGAAGAAGAAGAAAACATTAATCTGAAATAAAAGAAAGACATAATTAAAAACTAAAGTTCATTACTAAAACTGTTTAGTTAATATCTCATGAATAAATATAACAATTTCTCTTCTAGAAGAAATGTAGGAAACGTTATAGAAATAAATTAAATACTTTAAGAAAATTTATTCCATTTTTTTTATCTACAAAGACTTGCTAATCAGTTTTTTTTTATTAAACTCCCCGTAATTAAGCGTACTTTCGAATTCCAAATTACTTTACTCTTTTTTTGGCCAATAGCTTCGCCTTTTCCGCTTTCGAGTTTTAACTTGTTATTTACGCAAGCTACACAAAAAAGCTCTCAGTCATTTCCACCAACCTAACATAAAAACAATAAATCCTACAGTTTTCAGTTCAGCGCTAAGCAGCTTATTTGACAGTCAAGTTGCCTTTTTATGTACCTATCTACATACGTCATTCAACTATTTATAGTTTTATTTTTACGAGCATTTCCAACAACTAGCCACAAAAAAAAATAAAAAACATGAAAAATAGACGCATGTGGTGGTGCTTGTAAAAACATATCGTTGCAGAGTGTGTTTCCTGATTATTTAAATATCTCAAATACACAATTTGAGTTCCGAAACATTAATCATCTGTGAGAATCTAAGACAGGATGGGACAAAAACAATTTTATTTATCACAACCAACAACCGACCCAACATTTCACCTTTTAATACAAATGTTTTGAATTTCAAACACGAAGATGTAAAGAATTATTAAAACGAATGCTGATTTGTAGCAAATATCATCAGCGTCATTATAAAGTCACCAATCCGCAGACGCCTTGGACACAAACCTCCACTTCTTACCATCCTGAGCCAATCATGTTTCCTTTTTTTCTGAAACTATATTATCTTATATCCCTGACTATTTACGAATAGTAATCTAATCTAGTTATTCCTCTGCTTCCTATTACTCCTATTTCTGCTTCTAATATGTTTTTAACCTTCCCATCATGTCTCAAAAAGTCTTCTGCCAATCTACGAGGATGGATCAAATATAAACTAGCCTTTGCTCATAAACCATTTATTTTGAAAAGTTTCACAAAAACACAAATTTCTCAATTTTTCGACTTATCCTCCTTGTTTCTCTATACAGTTTTCAAAACGCATTGGTAGTTTTTTCATCCCCTATTTATAAAACGAAGCAGGGCGGGTGTCTATCCAGTTGTCACTCGACTTATTCATCGGTCTGAAATCGCTCGCCTCGTAGTGATTCTTGATTCTTTGAGGGGCCCAAACATGTGAAAATCACAAGGGGATAAGTCTGGGATATATGGAGGATGTTCCAGCTGAGTTCAGTGCATTTCACCGATTTGGGACTGGTTAAAGCTGTGGTATGAATGAATTATGCTTGCAATCTGTGCAAAATTTCAGCTGGTTTCACGTTTTCACGTGTAAGAAACTTAATAATAATTCGTTGCGCAACGCTGCCATACACCACTTTCTCACTCATTGTGATAACTATTAACCACCAAAGATCCCCTCTTCAAGTTCGTGACGCCCGGATGTGCCTTGAACAACTATCCGGCGCGCAATTTAAAAAGGCTCATTTATATTTGATCCACCCCCGTTTCTTTTCCTTATTGACTTCTATAGCGCCCTCATTTTTCTGTTCTCTCCTTACCTCTTAATTTCTAATCTTTTTTATAGACGGTATTTTCATCATCCTCCTATAACACCACATCTCAAACACGTGTACCTTTTTTCGTTACACTAACCGATTATCTGCACACAAAGAATTAGTAAGTTTACAACAAACCTTATACCGAAAAGAAAAACATCGGTTGTTGATTGTGATAAACAAAATTTGTTTTTGCATGAACATTAGCTTTTACTCTTCAATAACATCTTAAAGAAGGGATAGCAAAGGAAATTGAGTTAAGCAGTTGTTTCAAGTTTAAATTATTTACAACATTCGTGAACATGCAAAACCAAGAGCAGAGAGTATGTTGAAATATTTCATTTGCTGACAACATGAATTTTCGATTCTAATTAACCCGTTGAAACGTAAATGCATAAATGTCGTTCAATGAGAATATTCAGCTCAGCTAGCGGAAAGGGTGCAAAATAAATACACGCATATTTTACAGGGTGTCAAGTTTATGAACGGTGGTTGAGAGGGATGTGGGGGGTTAAAACGTATATAAGCGGGGTACAAGGGGGCTGGTATGATGTCGCAGATGCTGTGCCCGAAATTAAAATCTAATTAATCATGTGACGGCTTATAATGAAACTGCTGCTCGAAACTGTACAATGTAGCTTGCTTGCAGTCTCAAGCAGTTTACGTAAAGTTGAAGTTGGCAGGCCTTAATTTCCGAAATCAATTACCCTAATCTTTCGGCTCGACTTAATTTGGATTACTTATGAGGACGTCCCGCGTTACTACGTTGCCGGCGACGGCGCCGTCATTAGTAGGAAAAATGAGAAATTGAGAAGTTGGCGTGGAAGCCAACAGGAATCGAGAAAGTCGTTGGGAACAGTATGAGAACATTGTGAGTACCGTCGCCTAACGAGATTGACGCTTTCGAATATGTTTCATCATATCGTTCGAATTATTCGGTTCTACGAACACTAATTGAGCTCCGCACTCGACTATCTAAAATATAGTACACTCATAAGATTCGACTCACTAAGTCTTTCATCTATCAAGATACTGAAATAACTAAGAAGAGATTTGAAATCGTGCAAACAACATAAAGAAAAGCCGAAATTTTGTTAGCTCCAAAACATTATCCGTAATAATGAAGTTTGAGTTTCCCGTATATGTAGACACATACGAGGGTGGTTTGATAACTCAGTGAGTTTTTGAATTTTCCGCGCAGTAAGTGTAATGGCAACACTGTTTCCGTTAAGTGCCATCTATCGGCAGACTACTGTAACGTTTAGTTTATGTTTGACAGCCACTGAAAGCAGCTAATCCCGTTAATTTCCACAATAATGGAAAGGAGCGAAATTCGTGTGTTAATTAAGCATTACTTTTTGCGCGAATAAATCCGTTGAAGAAACCAATGAGAGGCTCGATAAATACCATGGGGACTCTACACCGTCGATTTCAATGGTAGTTTACTATCGCCTAACAAAATCAAAGTAATGCTCACAGTTTTCTGGTATTCGCACGGTGTACTTCATATTGATTACCTTGAAATAGGTAAAATGATCAACGGCAAATATTATTCAGAGCTACAGCTACTGGACAGATTTTAAACTGTTTTGAAGCAGAAACAACCGAATTTAGCCACTCGTACGTGTGTAGTCACCACGGTAAAATTTCATCAATTGGGCTACGAACTGCCCGCCATCTACCTTACTCTCCGGATTTTGCTCCCTTCGACTATTTTCTGTTTCCAAAGTTGAAGACATTGCTGGGAGGTAAAAGATTTGGATCGAATGAAGAAGTCATCGTGGAAACAAATGCTTATTTTGAGGACTTTGAGAAGGAATAAAAAAAATAAATTCACGATGGGCTAAATGTATCGAGCTAAAAGGGGACTATGTAGAAAAATAGAATGATTTTTTGCCAAGTGACTGACGTTTTTCTTTAAAAGTCACGGACTAATCAAACAGCCCTCGTAAACTGGAGCGTATGTTATGCAGCATGTAAAGTTTGTTATGACTTACGTTCATCATATTTAACTACACTTAAGACGTACTTAGTGTGTTCTATCTCGACCAAAGTTACAATATTATGTAATTAGCTGACTATTTGAATATCTCATTTTAGTAGATGTTAAACAAACACTGCCCTTTCACAGAATTTCATTATACAACAATTGTTTCGCCATCATAGTAGCTTCATCAAGTGAATAAAATAGAATAATAGAAATATTAACCTAATAAAGCTACTGTAATAGCGAAATAAATTTTATTATTTTTTATTTATTTTTATTTATTTACACCAGTATTACAATATTTTACATCAAATTAAAATCCACAGAATCTAAGGACACTGAACTTGTACTGATTAACTTAAAGTTAAAATTAGAACAAAGCTAACTAAATAGATATAAATGTGTAATATAGATTCAACCAAGTGTATATCTTCGGGAGATGATCTGAAGAAGATCGCCACTCTAGTGCTAGTGAAACGTTAGAAAGCAATTCGACTTTTAGACCCTAATAAGGACTACACTCGTTGACCATTAGTCTTAAATAAATACAATTATATTAAAATTCTGTTATATTACAGTGTTTCTTTTACTTCTAGGATGAATTTTAACGTTCACCAATTAAAAGCCGAAACTATTTCATGTCTAAGTAAAAGTAAGAACAAACTAACGGCGCTACTTTCCACGTCAAGGATTTTATCGTATAATCTGAATTCTTTATCATAAATCGTGAATTTTAGACGTGTTGGGCGTGTTTGAATGTCTATTTTCGGTCGCAGCGATTAAAATTTGAACGGGTTCAACTGGTGTCTTAATAATTTTAGAATATCAAAATCCGTTCGGTGCTTTGTTTTATAAAGGAAATACTTATATGTGACTGATAATCAGAAAGTATTTGACACTTATCATAAAATAGTACACCAGAATAAAGGGAACCGTATACATCGCCATGGCGAATCGAACTAACTAAATTACAACGAATTCCTTTTCTGATGGAGAGAAAGTGCTTCTTTCAGTGGCGTCCGTTACGGCTCGATTATTATGAGCCGCATTTATCAACGAAATGTTCGCTGGAGAGACAGACGGGTGTACGTACTTCCCGGTCGAGCGATAGGGGAGCCGACCGACCACCTTGCAACGAATCATAGATATGCTGTACATAGTGTTCGGTCGGCTCTAAATGAATTGAGCAACGCTCCCTGGACCATAAAAGCAAAATGTAATAAACCTGCGATATGCTTTCAATAAAGCAGATCCATATTCCCGATCCGGGCCGTCTCGCTCCCGTAACGACATTGCCGAAGGGACGCTCAGGTAACAGGAAGCCGTTACGCTTTGGCAAATGCACAAAACCTGAACAAAGAGCAAATAACTCACAAAAATAAATTGCTGCCATCTCTTGATTTAATATTATTTATGGATTTTTCAAGAGCGTAACTACCGCATACTTATACAAATGATGATGGACACCAACCACATTAAATTTAAATAATGACGCGACTTTGATTTCTACAAAAAGTATGATGGCATTTACTGCGCTTTGTGTTGTTATTTATTATATGTCTTAAGCAGTAGTAGCATGAGTTAGTTGGTAGTCCACCACACCACCCACCCATTTTCACGATTCCTGAAAGGAGGCTGAAGAGGGCCTTACGCCCTACCCTCCGGCTTTGCACTACAGTGTAGGTTGAACGGAGTGCCCGCCCACCAACACGACCAGCTGGTGGAATTAAAACACAAAAAAGTGGTAATCTACACTATTCTGCATATTTAAAATCGCGATCCACATCTCACAGTTTACTACAGGAAGGTTGATAAAAATATATAAAGAACACGTGAAGTATAATGTAACTATTGACATCACATTTGATATCTATTGCATATTATAAATAAAAATTTTTGAGAGACGTTTATCTGTCTATTGATTTTGATTGCGATTTTCATCTGTATCTATAACGTAGTGTTCTCAAATCGTTTAAAACTGTATTTAAAGAACATGAACTATTCTTGGTGCAATTTTTGTGAAGCTACATAATTATACCAAACAAATAAAATAAAAACCACAGGAACTTTCTCAATATTATTTAATTGAACTTGACAAATTTCGTTAATCGAATCTACATTTACTTGATGGAAATTCATGTTGAACATAAATGCACAAACACTATTGTTAATTTCCACAGTTTTTTATTGTTCTTAACAATTGTTTCGCCGCATTGCGGCTTCGTCAGATTATACAAAGATACTTATTTTATTTACACAATTCTATGCATTAAAGGGTGGTTATTTAAGGTGGGGATGGAGGAAACATAATATTAACATATCATTTAAAACAAGTAACAAACTTAGCATGCATATTGAAAACAATAAAGATAAAACTCCACAAAACAATAAATCTGGTGTGTACAAACTAGAATGTTTTATATAGGACAAACTGGCAGAGAATTTATTACGCGGATAAACGAACACACGAAGTCATTTGAAAAACTAAAAAACGATTCCAACTACGCAACTATTTGATTGCTGAACAACACACATTTAATCCAAATTTTAAAATAATGCATACTCAAGGAAACGCTTCAAACTATATCTTTCGAAAACCTTAGAAATCAATAAACAAAAAAACAGTAATTTATTATTAAATGAACAAATAGAATTAAATAACTCCCCTTTATTGAATCTTTGGCCAATTCCTCCATCCCCACCCTAACTAACCACCCTTAAATATACAGATTTGTGTAAATAAAATAAGTATCTTTGTATCTTCTGACGAAGCCGCAAAGCGGTGGAACAATTGTTAAAAACAATAAACAACTGTGGAAATTAGCAATAGTGTTTGTGTATTTATGTCTAACAATTTTTGATTCAACCGATACGGCCATTAACACGAGTAAATGTACAACGATTACTAATGTCTACACTTATCAGTTACTATTCATAATAAGAATTAGAATTTTTATAAAACTATAGGATAGTTATAACTTACCAATTCTCTTTGGTTGTGAACCAAGTTATTTTTATTTGATAAAGCTTTGTTAATTTCCAGGTTCTCTAAAAGCGACATTTTTTTGGATTTTGATATGTTCGTATATAAAATTTTGATATTATATACATTAAATTTGGGCTGAAGGTTTATGCAGTCTGCCACGTCAATCAAATTATTTTTTTAAATTTTTTATAGTGCAAAAATTCTCGGAAATTCGTTTTGGAAATGCTCTACCTGACTGACCAACACTGGTGGCGTCGCACGAATTACAAAACATTTGTTAGATGCCACTTTTTTGAGAAGGGGGAATATGTTCTTTTTGATTTTGGAACATACGTCTCTGAGAACCCTTATTATAAATAATAGTAGCTGATAAGACTAGACTTTAGTAATCTTTGTATATTTATTCTCGTTAATGGCTGTATCTGCCGAAACAAATTTGTAGAGTTCGATTAAATAAAACTGTGAGTTTGATAAACACATAGCTCTTTTTGGACCTCAAAATTTACGATTCAGGTGGAAACAGAGTCAAAATAAGTGTTTAACTCAGGGATTACGTTAAATTCAGATTCAATCTCAAAGCACCAAGAGGGTGACGCTTCGGGTAAAAAGTTACAGGCCTCTATAAATAAAAAAATCACAAAATTTATATTGAACTACCAGATCATTCCATCTTATCATTTTCCTGCTTTATGAATATTTCGTTACTTACAGTAAAATCAAATGGATAGTATTATAAACTAAATAAACTGATATAATTGTACATTAATGAGATACTAATTATTAATTATTTATTATTAATTATACCCACTACAGATTATCTCATACAATGAGGGAAAAAATTATTGCTGTTGTCACGACCTCGCCAAGACTCGAATCCGGGATCTTTGGCTTTACGTGCCAATGCTGTTGTCACTTCTCGTAGCTTAGTAGCAAAAGCATTGGCGCATAGAGCCAAAGATCCCGGGTTCGTGTCCCGGCGAGGACATAACAGTGACAAATTTTTCCCTCATTGTATGAGGTAATGCGTAGTGGGTACAAATTAAATTAATTCAATAATTAATAACACATTAATGTATTTAAAATTTACCCCAACTAAAGATTCTTCAAATATTTCATTATTAATGATATAATTATATTACAAGTTTAACAATTCCCATCGTTCATTTTATCCATTATCAGAAAAATATAACATCGTTCTTCTTGACTGTATTTTGACAGGGTATTGTATGTGTGTGTGTGTTTGTGTGTGTGTAGAACTTTTATAAACGCATTTCTGTGTATTATATCCCCACAACTTGGCGACAACTATTTCAATTTGTTCCAGGAGGAGTAATTTCTTACTCAGCTCCGACAGGTTCTGATCCAGATCTGGGTTTAGTGGACAGCTCTTACGACGGCGAAACATCTGATGGACAGTTGTACGGTGGCTTAGGGCGACTGGTCGATGGAGAAATCGGGGCTGATAACTTTCGTTTAGATATAGGCTATGGCAAGGGTGAGTGACATACGTCTTACACACATGTGCGTAAAATTGCAAACCCCTAAAACAATTTTCGATAGGTATTCATGTATATACACAATGAAATATCAATCGACATCATGACCTCTTTTATTCTTTTGTTTCTATTGTTCTTAACACTTACTTATGGTATATAGACAACATGTTAAAAAGGACGACATTCATATGTCCTTAATAAACGCAAGAGTTATTAAAAAGTCAATGGAATTTAAGGGGACACTGCAAGATAATATTGAATTATTGTTATGTCAATAAGTCTTATGAAACAAGGAATTTCTTTTCTATAGGAAGCAAATTTAATTTATCGAATACAACAATTGTTTCACCAATACATTGGCTTCTTCAGGTAAAGAAAAAACTCCGCAAGTAAAGGACTTAAGGGGTTACCCACAGCTAGACCTTGTTTTTGTTCGTAAAATTCTTTATTCTTTATGGATGAACTAGAATATAAAATATCTAAAAATCAACTTTTCAAAAATTGTATTTACTGGTATCGATATGTTGACGATATGCTTGTTTGTTTTAAAGGTTCTGAACGTCCACTTAATAATCTTTTTAACTTCATAAATAAATTACACCCGTCTATTAAATTTACGAAAGAAATTGAAATAAATGAGTCTATTAATTTTCTTGATTTAACTATAAGTAATATCAACAACAAACATGAATTCTCAATATTTCATAAACCTACTCATACTGATATGGTTATACATGCTAAATCGTTTCACCCTTTTAATCACAAAATAGCAGCTTTCAATTCAAAGTTACATAGACTAGTTTATCTTCCCTTAAACAAAAACAACTTTGATACTGAATTAAACAGAATATTTCACATTGCTGTAAACAACGGTTACCCAGTTGGCTTAATACAAACTTTATTAAACAAAAAACTCCATAAAAAAACATTAAATCTTATCTATCCCATTATTCCTTCCAATTCAAATAAGTATTGCTCTATCACATACTTAGGAGATATTTCTTTAAGATTACGACATATACTGTTTAAATCACATAATCTAGTTACTTCTTTCAAAACCAGTAATACTTTATCTAAATTTATTAATTATAACAAAGATAATACTGGTAAATCTTTAAAATCTGGAGTGTATTTGCTTGAATGTGGTGACTGTAACCAAGTCTACGTAGGACAAACTGGAAGATCTTTCATGCATAGGATTTGTGAACACAAATGTAGTCCTACGCGGAACATTTGTTGCTAGAAAAACACTCTTTTAATGATAATTTCAAAATTTTAAAAGAATTACCCAAAAGTATTATGCTCAATCTAACAGAAAGTTTGTATATTAATAAATATAATAAATTAATTAACGACCAAATTGAAGTCAATAGATCCCATTGTTAAATTTATTTTCAAAAATTTAATGCCCCCACTTTATTCCCACCTTATTTAGTCTTTACCTTTTATATATAAGCTGATACTCGTAACTGTTTATTAGACTCATCTTCACCTAAAGAAGCCAATGTATTGGTGAAACAATTGTTGTGTTCAATACATTAAATTTGAAACTTTCTTCTTTTATTTTCTTCCTATTGAAATATGAAGTTTCAACAAGTAATACCTACTACAATTAATTCTTTTCTAGAGGTTTAAATATTTTCCAAAAACAACGTTCTCTTATTATAGAACAATTTAAACCATGAAATAACTGAAACCTGTGTCTTTAGTACATTTTCAATCCTTCGTTGCAGCAGTAACTTCCCAAATTAACAGCTGAATTAAATTTACTACAGAATTATAGTCAAGACAATTACAGAGTAGATAAAGTCATGTTCTCTCTATTCATTCTTTGTTGCAGGTAATGGCTGGGTAGCATGGAAAAATAGTAGCTCGTTAACAGGATATATAGAGCTCGTTTTCCAGTTTGATGAAGTTAGAAATTTTTCTTCGGTACATTTATTTACAAACAACTATTTTACGAAAGGGGTTCAGGTAAGAATGTTTAATATCTTATGTATGAACGTAAAATCTTCATTTATGTATAGGGTGTCTTAAAAAGAATACCAGGATAGCTTATAACCGATTATTTGCTTTAAGATCCTGTATATTTATTATACATATGTTATTGATTCTTGTTTTTCAAACAAAATTTGCTTTAAAAACGCCTATAACAAGTAATAACAAAAAAAAAGGTTTGAAGAGATTATAAGAATTAACTGTTTAATATAAATGAGTATTATGCTTTTATATTAACAAAGTACAAGGGCGAAAATTATTTTCCATATATTCGAATGTAAATTGTAAACAAATTTTTCAATTTTTCCATTGTAACTTGTATGTCGATCTTATCGCCATCTGTACTCGCAATGGGTAATCAAGCAGGTATATATTTACATACCTATATATGTGTCGTACATTAGGAATACATTTTCGGACTGTATTATAATATCCAGA
The DNA here is from genome assembly GCA_963921985.1 of Agrilus biguttatus. Lineage (NCBI taxonomy): Eukaryota > Metazoa > Arthropoda > Insecta > Coleoptera > Buprestidae > Agrilus > Agrilus biguttatus. The sequence goes on along the minus strand of OY998121.1, from coordinate 5,827,131 downwards.
TATGAAATAAACAAAACCCATTATTGCATACCAAATCGTCAGTCATTAGTACGATATCGATAGCATTTGAATTAGTATAAAAGCGTTCTTTTATTTCCTTAATGCAAGCAAAATGTATGCGTTCACTTTGCCTTCCATATTTTATTCATAAAAGGAAGAAATAAATCAATTAATCTATGCGATCAGTAAGGTGCCATAGCTGCTAATGGCTCATGAATATGATTCAGACCATTTCATCATCTCTGGAAGCTTCAGATGCTCCAACTTCAGGCTTTTGAATAGTTAATTAAAATCTGGAACGGCGATAGCTAGGTGAAAATTTAATTATAAGGTGCATAAACCGAAACGTCTATTTCTGTGCCATTTAAACAGGGTAGGTCAGGTCACGTTGCATTTAAAACTGACCTGAATAAACAGTCATTGTGTGTTTAATAATTATATTAATTTACGCGCAATGAAAAATGAAAAAATGTACTGATGGATGCAGAGCTTTATAAAAAATATCTACCGAGCTGACACCTTTCGCACATTGAAAAACTACATTAAATATAAAGTGGTGAACTCACCTCCAAAACTCTAAGTTAATGGTAAGAATGTCCACAAAATAAAACTGATATACAAATTATATTTTTTACGCGATAGGATTAACTATAATAGTATAGCCTAGTATAAACTAATTTGTCCTAAGCCCGATAGGATAAACCAGTTTAGGCTTGTCCAAACTGATTTGTCCTGATATAAATACGTTAGGTTATGATAGACAGGTTTTGTAAGATGCAGCTGCAGAAAAACTGTTCCACAAACAGATGCCAGTGCAAGAAGGCAATGAAACTATGCAATTCTAAGTGCCTCCAAAGCACTCCATGTAAAAATAAATAACAATTTTAATATTTGTTTCTATTAAAAAAACACTTACTATTTGTTATAGTATGATTGTTTGTATTACCAATTATCCATAACTTTTAACGACGAATCATTATGGTTTTAATAAAAATTATTATTTTTCCAATTACGGAGTATTTTATTTAGTTTTCTAGATATACTATAATGTTTACACTAGGTCACACCAGTTTATCCTAGAGTGTGCGTATTTATATCAGGACATGTCAGTTTGGACTAGTCTAAACTGGTTTATACTATCGAGCTTAGGACAAATTAGTTTGGACTAGGCTATACTAGTTAATCCTATCGCGTATAGGAAGAACTAGTTTAGCCTAGGCAAAACTAGTTTGTCCTGAAATCGGATTTGGCCGGTAACACATATATAGTCGAGTATTGCTCAGGCTAAAACTCGAAATTCTAAGGTTGTTTATAATCAACGTTTCGTCTTCGATCGCGAATGACGTCTTCAGGGCTCTTCCAATTCTTGTGTGTCAAACCATCAATCAAAATCAGAAGAACCCTAAAGATTTGCAATTTTGCAATAGACATTTTGACACTTTGAAGGCCCAGAATCTTGATAAGTTCAGAAATACGAGTATAATCGGTATTTCGGTTATTTTGAAACATGATGATTAACGGGATTTTTTAATAGAACGCTTGCTTATATTTTAATTCACTTATTCATTGCACAACTCAATACTGACTATTGTTTATCATTACCCTTGATGATCATCTTTGGCCGAAACAATTGTCAAATACCGAATCCTAAGCTGTTTGTGCCTTTTTGTCTGATGATATAAAGATCAAGTCACTTTTCTGACTTCCCCACTCATATAATCATTATTCTAAATTCACTTAAGCAATTACCTTTAGGATTTGTCTATATTTTAGCATATGGTGACACTATATGCTTTAATAACAGGCGGGCTGAAAAGTTCGTAGATTAGCATAGAAAAAATTATTTTTTTTTGATAGAATTTGATTTTATTATTCAATATAGTTCCTTTCGAGGGTGATACAACGATTATAGCGGTCATACATTTTTTCGATACAATTTTTATAATACGATTTGTCTTTAGCCTCAAAATAGGTTTCAGTTTCGACGATTACCTCTTCATCGGCGCGAAATTTCCGTCCAGCGAGCATCTTCTTGAGGTGTGAGAACAGAAAAATGTCGCTGGGGGCCAGATCTGGAGAGTACGGTGGATGCGGAAGCAATTCGAAGCCCAATTCATGGTATTTTGCCATCTATTTCATTTATTTGTGAATAAAAATGCTATTACTTAGATACTAATAGTGCGACAGCTGTCAAATTTATACACGCGTCTTTTTAAGGTTGGGGCTATCTAAAAATTATATGAATTTGATACTAGTAGCGCCATCTATGGGCCAGCCTACGAACTTTTCAGTCCCCCTGTTATTTTGGTGTTTCCGAACCATCCGAATCATGCCTAAAGTAGTTTTAAATTCTGAGGTCAATATTTTTTATTGGCATCTATTTACAATTACATAACATATATGTACTGTAGGTAATAACTAATATCTTGACAATTGAAAAACTCGTTCAAAGCTTACCTTATCTTAACAAGTACTATGTATTTTCAGTAAGCCACAAGTTAAAGGCACGTTTCTCGTTATTTGCGTTTAATAATTTAATCCTTTTTTATAAAATTCGTTAGCATTCGTTAGAAGACCTGCTTAAAAATGATGTACATCTTGTTCTTCCTCTTTGTAACCGTTTTATATAACTAGGTCAGAAATAATTATCGTGCTACCTATCCGCCTGGTTTACATTTCAGCTTCTTCTTTTTTTCTTAGACAAGTAGTCTAGTTTATTTTACATCGTTTGCAGGTATTCTCGATGGCGAAGATAATGTTCAGCGTGGGCGGTCAATTTTATAACGGCCCTACTTTGTCATACTCATATATGCCGGATCGGGTTATGGAGAATTCCCGTAACGTCACAATCAATCTTCATTATCGCATCGGTTGCTTTGTAAAAATGAGACTCTACTTTGCCTCTTCATGGATTATGTTAAGCGAGATCGTCTTCGATTCAGGTACTTAACACTTGAATAGTTTCGACCTTTACTTGATGAAAATCCATAATACAGGAATAAAACTTCACAAAATTTCTTATTTAACAATATTCAAAATGACATGTTTCGCCAAACATTTTTGGCTTCTTCAGACAGTGTCGCATCACATCTTAAATACTATGTTACATTTGGGGTGGACATAACATTAAATAAGATAAGATTAAGGAGAGGGGAATTATTTCCTTCAGTCTGGTTATTTAAAATTAAGTTCTGTTTTTTAAATTAATTTATTTCTAGATTTTACATGAGATTTAGTTATTTGCTTTTTTACAGATATGTAATATTTCAAACTTGTCGTTAAAATTATGATCTTCTTCTATTATGTGGTTCGCTTGTTTTATGTTTTAAAAAACTACTTTTATGTTCGGAAATACGTTTTTTTAAATTTCTTTCTGTACGTCCAATATATACCTTTGGGCATACTTACGGGATAGTGACCAGATTCTAAATGTTTGGGGACTCTAGCAGAACAGAACTAAAAATATTAACAAAAAATATTTAGTTTAAAGCAATACGCTCGCATGAATTTTGTTATCATTCCTACAATGCCCAACAAAGAAGTTGTCATAACATGTGCCAAGTTAGATCACGAAATGCCTGTGATAGATAAATAAGTACCTCAGACCAAAAGCATTATACTAGAGTGCGTAGAATAATATAGATACCTACGTACAAAAATAATTAAACTTTTAAGGTTTTTAAAAGTTTTGAGCGGCTTTTAAAAGATTTTTAATCAAGCTTATAAGAGACTTCCAAAAACGTCAAGAAGAGACAACCTTTCATACAGATTAGAAAAAAAAATATTCGGTAAAAATGGACTACCCTAATTACGTAATAAGTTGTTACCAAAATGGCTTGACTTGTAAGTTTTTATACGTAACACATTAATTTCTTCAGTAATTTGTTTCATCTTCGCTATGCTAATGAGAAATAAATAACCAACACAATAGTCCTTGAACTACGAACATAAAATCCTTTATGTAATATAAGAAGCCGGCTGGTTGATTTCCGCTCTGAAATTAAAACTTCCTCTTTGAACGAAATCAGCTTCGGTTAATTAAGTCCGCGGTGGTTTTTAATATTTAAAAAAAATGCACAATTTTCTCGATTTTCCGTCTCATTTCGTTGTTTAATGAGGAATAAATTGGACGGAGATTCTGGCTCTCTGAAGTGTGACAAGCAATTTGTTCGGTCGTCTCGAACCAAGGATCAGTTTTATGGTTTTCACTCCTTTAAAACTGCCACGGAATTTATCCTCCCTGAGTCAAACAAACCCACCCGATTAGGGCATTACTGATGCTTAATCACCGAAAGGGGAAAGTTTAAGGATTTACCGATAAATATATCACCATCCACCCCCTTTTCACTGAGTAGCCTTCCATAATGTACTACAAATTTAAAAAAAAAAATTAACATCCCAGACATTTTCGAACACCGTACATTATTACATAGTTTACTCATTAGATTGATTTTTCAATATACAAAGATATCTCGTAGGAATATAGCAAAAATTTCAAATTGTAAAAAGTACAAATAGGTAGTGAAATTTTACATTATGATTGACATATTCAGACATTTTGTCATACGCCTAGGCTTTTCACAAGACGTGTACGGGCACATAGACAACCCTGAAGCATTGTTCTGCAATAATTGTTGCATAATCGGATGTGTTATAAACAGACTGAACATTTGAGAAAATAATCTGTACCATTCCTAAATTAATCTAACCTAACCTAACCTAACCTGAAACACATGTAACCTAACCTAATCTAATATAAGCATGGAAGTTACGGAGTATTTTATTTAGTTTATATAGATATTCTATAATGTTTACACTAGGCAACACCAGTTTATCCTAGAGTGTGCGTATTTATATCAGGACAAATCAGTTTGGACTAGTCTAAACTGGTTTATCCTATCGAGATTAGGACAAATTAGTTTGTACTAGGCTATACTAGTTAATCCTATCGCATATAGGAAGAACTAGTTTAGCTTAGGCAAAACTAGTTTGTCCTGAAATCGGATTTGGCCGGTAGTACATATATAGTCGAGTATTGCTCAGGCTAAAACTCGAAATTCTAAGGTTGTTTATTATCAACGTTTCGTCTTCGATCGCAAATGCCGTCTTCAGGGCTCTTCCAATTCTTGTGTGTCAAACCATCAATCAAAATCAGAAGAGCCCTAAAGATTTCAAGTGCAGTAGACATTTTGGCCCAGAATCTTCAGAAATGCGAGTATAATCGGTAAAGTTATTTTGAAACATGATGATTAACGGGATTTTTTAATAGAACGCTTGCCTATATTTTCATTCACTTATTTATTGAACAACACAATACTGACTATTGTTTATCATTACCCTTGATGATCATCTTTGGCCGAAACAATTGTCAAATCCCGAATCCTAAGCTGTTTGTGCCTTTTTGTCTGATGATATAAAGATCAAGTCACATTTCTGACTTCCCCACTCATATAATCATTATTCTAAATTCACTTAAGCAAATAGTGAAATTTTACATTATGATTGACATATTCAGACATTTTGTCATACGCCTAGGCGTTTCACAAGACGTGTACGGGCAAACAGACAACCCTGAAGCATTGTTCTGCAATAATTGTTGCATAATCGGATGTGTTATAAACAGACTGAACATTTGAGAAAATAATCTGTACCATTCCTAAATTAATCTAACCTAACCTAACCTAACCTGAAACACATGTAACCTAACCTAATCTAATATAAGCATGGAAAATATAGAATAGAGTGGACATGTCCCATATAGTGGCGGTATTATTTGAGATGATAAGTACTGTCTGTTCCTTTGTTTAATGACGCATGCACTTTCAAAGACAACATATGGCAATGCTACTATTTTGCAGACATTGCTCAATTTAAAAAGATACAGATAATGTATCTTCGAATAAACTACAAAACGTACCAACGACAAAACGTACCACTTCTACCTGCCAAGGGTTCTGCTAATTGCTTAATATATTTTGGACGCGACAAAACGTACCACGTACCATACTGACCAATATGAATCTTTTTAAACAATTATTTAAAAGCGATTTTCACAACAGAATCTGATTCCCATCACAATTTTTTCAGGCTTTGGACTGACAAAATTACCATTTTGGCGTGTTTAAAATCTGCTGTTGTAAAGCGTTTGTCATTTTTTTTATTTTAATTTCTTATTTTGGTTTTTATTCCTTTACTCTTAAGATTTGTTACTCAAAATTTTGTACATAAATTAATGTTTTCATCGCCTTCACATCGTTAATTTATTCTATGTAACCTAACCTAACTTAACCTAACCTAACCTAACCTAACCTTTGTCATGAAGGTCTCACAAAACTTCTAAGAAATGAATCTTTGCAAGTAGCCGTGGTACGCTTTTTCGTCGTTATATTAAGTAATGACCCTTTGCAGATAGAAGTGGTACGTTTTGTCTGTTATCTCTATAAATATAACCTGCGTCAAAGGTTTAGTATATATTGCCATTTACCGCCAGTTAGTTGACAATATAATCCATTCTTTACACAGGTGCTATAATTCAAAGCTTTATTACTTCATATTTTATTAAAATGTCTAGTAACCCATTTAAAGTCCGTTTAGGATAAGAGCTGACAGAAATCATAAACTAGGACCACAATTTTGTCCTTTAATCTTAGGCTGATGTAGTGGCTGATATGGCGTACATAAATAGCATTTTGGTCACAAAAAGCCGGGAAAAAATAAGTTATCCGTAGGCATATAATAATGAAAAAGGGACTCGCGATAGGACGCGCAGTTCGAACTGTCCAAGAATAAAGGCCATCTATCTGGTAAGGCATAAGCCGTGATCTATCTTGGCGACACATCAGTGCCTTTGTGGCAAAGCACTCGGTAAACTTGGGGGTAACCGATAAGTTCGTGTTTTAGTGCCCATTGCCTGGAACATTACGGAAGAGGAGGAACCACAAAATGCCGAACACGAGGTCGTCATCAATTCTGTTGGTCAAAGTAACTTCGATGCCTTCGAGACAAGTAAGCTCCCTTAAGCCTTACAAGTACACAAAACACCCCAGGAGCAAACGAACAATTCACATTTTGAACACAGAAGCAGATAGTTTCCCGGGTCCCAAACCATCAACAATTAAACAAATGCTTAAGTTTCACCACCGATTTTAAGCGACATCTTCACGGCTCATATGAAACAACAGAAAAGCTCACGAAGATATTGAAACAAAAGCTTATCTTTGGTCCATGAAACGTTTAGAACCTGAAAAGCTAAAATGATGACTTTTAGATAATAAAAAACTTAATAAGGTAAATGCTGTCACGGTCGTAGTTATTTGAAGATGGATCGATATTCAGGATTGATGGCCGTAACTCTGAATTGGTTCTACTCTTTTGGTGAATCGATTTATCCAACATTTCAACATATTGTTTGGCTAAACGTTGAATAAATGGCTCCTGTATCGCGACGATTAAACCCAAATAACAAGCCCTTTTAAAAAAAAAACTTAATTTTTCACTCTCCAATTGGACTCATGTTTTCTAATCCAGAACGTTGAGCTAGCTCTTCACTATTTCTATCTTTTACGAATATCATTTGCACTTGACCGATTTTATTTTGTATATTGCAGCTAATAATAACGATAGTACTGGTATAGGCCTGCACATTCAAAGAATCAATAAGATAACAAAATATTTTAAATTCGACAAAAGTTACTTTACATTTTCAATTAGAATTGTTCGTTCGCTCCTGTTATATGTCTGTGTTATGTTATATTTTATTTGTCTTTTTATGAGTACAGATAATCCGTTAGAGTGTAACTCCCGATTATTTATTGACTAAAAGATCCGCTGTTATTTGTGAATCAACATCTACCATAATGTTCAACCATTTCAAAAACCACCCCGGATAAAGGCTTGAATAATGCCACTCAAAACGAAGCGTCTACATTTGCACATATAAATATAAAACGAAGTATATTTTACGTTTACTATTTTAAATTTTCCATTTCTCTTTGTCTCCATGTCATATTTTGCGACAGACTTCCTCTTTTGTTTTGTTTAACTTATCATTGGATTATCTTTTATTTAAAATGTAAATCTTGATTTGATGGGGGTAAACAAGAATGACGTGGCGTTTTATTGTTTCTGAAGTGGATTTTAATATATATAAATAAAAATCAAACTTTTTAAATTTTTCAATTATTTATGACTATGGCAAACAACGTGCTCTAAAATTATGAATACATATATTTACGTCATCAACATAATCTGTACGAATCAATCCAAGAAGTAATGTTAACATCACCATAAACTAGCTTGTAATATGGGAAGTAAGATATACAAGGGTGTATGTAGCAAATATAAACAGGATTGGTTTTGTAAAAAGTTAGAACTATATTTAATTAGACTTCGATACATATACTATTCTTCTACATAGTCTCCCGCCTTAGAAATACATTTTTTCTTATCGGATTGCGACCTTTTTTATGCCATCATCGTAGAAACTCTCCGGAAATTCTTGTAACCATTGGAGCACAAATACTTCCACTGCGTTTTCGTGGAAACGTTGGCCTCTAAGCCATTGTTTCAGAGGCCTAAAAAGATGGAAGTCACAAGGGGACCAATCGAGGATATATGGCGGATGTTCTCGCGTTTCCCATACTAATGGATCTAGTTTTTGCTTTGTGGTATTGGCCGTATGAAGTCCGTATGAAGTCTGGCGTTGTCATGCAAAAGAATGACACCTCTGATCGATTAGATCACACTAATCACAATAATATTGTGCATTAATCGTGCGTCGATCATGGAGAAAGTCAACGTGAAAAGCACCTTACAGATCAAAAAACACTTTATTGGCCCCCGCTTTTTCTGCACTCCATACTCGCCTGTTTCGACTTAGGCGAAAAACTTAATAACAATCCGTTGCTCCACGGAGACATGCACTTCTGCCTCGCTCATGGTTTCTTTTCGTACTAAAGCGACTCGAGCGAATTTCCGTTGGTTCTCCCTTCTCCCTAGCGCTACAGGCCATCTTTGCATCTACATCTACCACTACCAGGTCACTAACCTCTTCGTATTTAAAAAAATCAGTCCCGTTTATATTCAATACACCCTCGTATATGGTGTACTGTCAAGCCCTCGTTTCGAAAAATCCTACTAATCGTAGAGTGTTCTTATTTTTACTCTAAGACACCCTAGCATACCGAATTGATAAACTGACAAATCTTCACATCATCAGTTAAATGGTGGTGGTATGTTTCAACTTAATTTAGTTAAACGGTGAGCCTATTGTCAGACATCTGTTACGGTGCTTCAGCAGACAAGCGAATTGCGGTTGGTTCTCCGTTCTTCCTAGCGGTACATGCCATCTTCACATCTACTACCACCAGGTCACTGACCTCTCCGTAATAAAAAGAAATTAGTCCCGTTTATATTTGATACACCCTCGTACATAAGGTACACCCGAGAATTTACGTAAACTAGTATTAGTGTTAGTATACATGTTAAAATTTATACACACTGATAAATAATATAAACATTATAACTTCAAGAAATATGAAGATTCTGCAAATTTCACCTGAAGAAGCTAAGATTTTAGCGAAACAAATTTGTTATGGTGGTAATCAGTATACTTCTTGAAACTGTACTTTTTAGATTATTTTTCACCAAAATGATTTACTGATTCGCTGTTTCCCAAACAGTTTTTTTTTAACTGATACACTCTAATATTTTTGGAGTTATTGATTTAAAATTTTGTTTCCCTGAGTCAAATACAGTCAGTTGATAAACTGTCATCGAATTCATTACGACGGAATTTAAAATATTTAATAAAAAGCAAAAGTAAAAACGAACTTCTATCTGCGTGATTGCTTCTAACATAAACATACTGCCTATTATTCATATCTCTGCTGCCGTTTCCGAAAAGAATGTTTAAGTAAAAAGTTATGGTTAAATGGTTACTCGGTTATTATCTTGTCATTGATATTAAACGTTGTAATTTAATTTCGGGGAAACACGCAATTGATAAATTAATTTTTCATTTGGCTTTGAACGCAATACTTTTCGGCAGCTCTTTTATTCTTTCGGGCAATAGAATTTTATTCTTTCTTTATTAATACCTACATCATTAGTTTTATTCAGATTATCCAAGCAAATAAAGAAACAAAAGTCCAAACACTATTATCAAATGAATGTCTTTTGTTGATTTTGTGAGGGTTGCTTTTTGTTTCCTTTGTTTCGTTTCCCTCAATATTTCTCTTGGCAATGCTAAAGATATTTTTTTAAAGATTTATCTCTTTCAAATCTTAATCTTGTTAAAGAAATATAATTTTCAGAATTCTTCTAAAAACTACACAAAAGTAATTTGATATACCTGCCAGAATATTGCTTTCAATTTCGTTCAGGTATCAGGATTTTTTCAAAACAAAATTGCTTCATCAAAAGACCCTCAGTTACAGGTATAAATAAAATCTAATTTAGAATCTTACTTGTACCTATTTATTCTGCTGGTTTTCTCCGGGCGCAATATAATGACACCCCAGATATCTGACGAGATGAAATCTAGAAGTTTTGCAACAAAACTTCCAATATTTCATGCCTTTTTGCAGAGTAAGTTGGAACGGTCGATATTAATCTCAGATCCCCAGAGTGAACTTATTTTCTCTACTTTTTGAAACATAAACTAAAACCGAAACGATTTTACAGTAACAGCACGCAAGAAGGAAGGTTCTTACACCGAGGTTGTAGTTGGAGTGCTAACGGCTATAATGCTTCTCCTTCTGGTTGTTTTTGTGGTCATTCTTCTAGTCAGTCGACGCCATAAGCTTCAAGGATCTCCTACGCTCTTAAGAAATCCTTTTGGGGTCACGCTTAACATGAAGGTAAAACTTTAAGCCAAAACGCGGCTTTTACTTTGCAACGTTCCGTAACTCTAACTTATCACAATATTAGTAAACTTTAAAACCAACTTTTTACAAACTAATTCATTTATTCTTTAAGTTCATCTAAAACAACGTTTTATTCGTGAATAGTCTGAGGCATCTTTGTAACATTATTACTATAGACGTTATCATCCAATAGGATGACACTAACAGCCTATGAAAAAAATTTTTTAGGCGAATAATTTATCATTATTAAACCAGACCCAACGATCCGCTCAAAAGTTTAGAACTTCTTCAAAAGAAGAGCCTTGATGCTAAACACAATCATATTTGACTATGTTAAAACGATTCCCATTTGAAGTTCAGTAATATTTTCTTCATAATACAACAATCAGGAAAACATATGGATATTATTGACAGCGTATTTTTCAGGACCAAACTTTATTATTGTTTTTTAAATTCTTCCAGGGAACTTCTTACTGCTTTTTATTCGATATTAATTGCTGATACTTTTTATATATTTTTTATTAGTCATTTTTAATTATTTTATATAAATATAAGTAATTTTAGTGGAAGAAAAACAAGAAATCTTAATGAAACTTAAAGAGTTTGTTGTTTGAAACATTTTATTAAATCAGCAAAATTCGAAGGTGAATACAGAAACACTGTTGGACAAGTATCACTTAATTTATTATAGAATTCCTTACAAAATTGTTTCGACTGTTAAATCATTTTCAAAAGATACATGAATTTGTATTAAAGTTACCAACCAATTTGTAGAAGCATATGCTTATTTGGTAATACCTACAATTAAGGGAGGGGTATTATTGAAATCAATAAAAATAATCCTTATTCTTTCTTGGTCAACAACAAAACCAAAATTAACCCCTTAGAAAAAAGCGGAGTTTATCAAGCTTTTTGCAAAGACTGTAATGTTTTTTACATTGGTCAGACAGGTAGATCTGAAAATTGTCGTACTATTGAACATGTTAATAGTATTAAAAAATTTAAAACAACTACAGGGATTGCTGAACATTGAACCATTAACAAACATAATATCAATATAGACTGTTAAAAAATGCATTCAACGAACAGAAGCTGAAAATTAAATTTATTAGAAAATCTAGAGATTAAGAAAGCTGTACATCAAAATTTACCCTTGCTTAACAACCAAACTGAAGTTCTCAGTAATAATACCCCCCTCTTAATTGTAGGTATTACCAAATAAGTATATGCTTCTATAAATAGCTTGGTAACTTTATTTAACTATAATACAATTTCATGTATCTTTTTAAAATGACTTAACAGTCGAAACAATTTTGTAAAGGATTCTATAATAAATTAAGTGAAACTTGTCTAACAGTGTTTTTATATTCACCTTCGAATTTTACTGAAGAAATCTTAACTTACACATGATTTTACTGTATATTTATTTAAACTATATTCTGTTAGTTGTTTTAATTTTCCTAAGGAGGAAAAATGTCACAGGTGGTTCCCTTCTACGTAAGTAGATTAACTTGTGATGGACCACACAGGGTATCTTGATCAGGGCTGTGTAAGGTGACCGGATCCGAATTGGAGGATTTCAGGTGTTAGATATCCGATCCGCCCTCATCAAATTTTTCCCTTTAAGTCATAATAGAGCAGTTATGATACCGGTCCAGACACAAACCCTACTTATTTTCTACTCAGGTTCTACTGTCAAATTACTCAACAGACAAATATTGGGCTGACCCGTTTTATTTGGGATGCGTTTGGTCAAGAAAAATCGATTGTTTTTCGCATTATAATTTCAGAAAACTTCGCAGACAAAAATTAAACTTTTACAACGGGCCGGCGGTTAAGTGACATTTCCGAAATGATTTATTTTAATAATAAATCAAACATTCTTTCTCCAGAACGGCCGTGATATATTATACTCACGTATTATAGCATACCTGCCGTTTGGTAAAAGCGTTTCAGAAAGTTATTATTTTTAATGCGGTCATATATCTGCTTCAAGTGTTCGAAAGACGCTCATTTTCTTTCAAAAATGAAAACGTGCTTTGCCTTTATCTTCATGGATTTTACCTTACCAACAACATACAAAAGTACAATCAGTGTTAAATCTAGAACGGATTTTTAATATGAAACCAATTTTTTTAAACTTAAAACTACACAACTTGATACAAAATTCAACAGTGACTAACTTATGAGTAAAGAGCGGACGTCGTTCGTAGGTGACGTCATTATAAGGGATGTATTTAGGGCGCCAATAAACGACTGTTTGTATAAACTTACGTGCAAAGACATACATATTCGAATATGGTTCATATTAAGTTCACATTTTTCCAAAACAGTTGTAATGCTGTAATAAAACTAAATAAGTAGCAAATGTTGTAAATATTGAGGTGTTAGATTGTGACGTTTATCGTTAAAAGTCCATTTAAGTTTTGAAAAGGTACATTAAGGTCCACAAAGATTACTGGCGCATAGTTAAAGTATGTACAATTTTTAACGGATGTTATATTGTGGAAAGGTTGTGGGTTCATGAAAATCTCCTTCTGTACCATCAAATAGATCTACCGACTATAGGGTACCTATACAATTAGAAATCCAGGATTATTCTACAATTAAACATGCAGCTAGTTTAAAAGAATATAATCATGAAGAACAACCAAAAACGTTTTTTATATATTCAAGTGCAAAAAATGACTCAATTGTAATTTAAATATGTTCGTTCCCTATTAGTGTAATTAAATTTGTATTTAATAAGAATAGGGACTATTTAACAATTATAAAAGGAAATAAAAGAGAATTGCTTTTAAATGTTTCAAAATTTTTAATGAGAATCACTCTTTAAGAAAGCTGCTAGTATATAATTATTAGTTATTAATTGTAACCGTTAGTAATACATTACTCTTGATAAAGGGCTAACAACCCGAAACAATTGTAGAATGATTCTCATTAAAAATGTTGAAACATTTAAAAGCAATTTTCTTTTCTTTCCTTTTATTAATTCAAAATTTTTCATAAAACCATAACATAAGAATCGATATCGTTTAACAATTATAATCGGCGGCCTAACTACGGCCCTTATATCTACGAAAGACGTCAGCTCTCTACTCGTGGAAATGGCATCTACACGAATGAGCATAACCTGCTTTTATTTGTACAGAAATTTTATTATTTTCTTGAAAAATCATGAAATGTTTCTGTAGATATCGACAAAAATTAAAAGGCATTCCTTTAAACCCATTAACAGTTCTTTAAAGCTGACACCATCGGAATTTTTCTGCAATCCTATTAAGCTTAAGGCTTTCTGAAAGAAGGACGTCTGTGAATAGTATTACAAGGAAGAATAATTTAACAAAACAAATTACAGTTTTCGTTATGCCTGCCTCGATAATACTGAAACTATTTGAAACACATTTAATTAAAAGAAAAAAGAGTACCTAAAGCTACCCGTCAGGCAGGTAGGGTATTTTTGTAAAAAGCAAGTCGAGATTTAACAACGCAATTAAAAATATGCCAGCAATTTTATTTCAGCCGGCGCGGCGCGTTTAAATATTTTCACACTCCAGCTATTCGTTCTGTTGTATAAAAACCTTTTTGAAATCATCTAAACAATTCTACTCGTCAAATACTTTGTGAAATAACTTCTTTCAAAATATTTACATAAAATCTAGAATGTCGCATTTTATAAATCAAAATTATCACCGTCAGCAAAGTTAAATTCAATAGACTTTTTAACATTTTGTGAATAATTGTACATTTGAAATTCACTACATCTACAAATTTAATAGAAATTGTTTATAGCGAAATATATAAAGAGCAGTCGAATTTTAAATGATATCACCAATATTCTCTGGTTTTCGCAGAACCCTGATCAAATAAACCGCCATCTACCTTCTTTTACTGCTATTGCCGCATTTCATAATGTTAGACAAGGCCTTATTAGAGTATCATCTTGTCTAAACTGTTACTAAGAACAAAAATAAGTTCTTGGTCAAGAAATTTATCGAAGTTATCAGACATGGATCGCGATTTCGATCTTATTAGACCTCATCAGCACGCCATAGGCACATTCGGTAAATTACTGACCAAATCGATGGAGCGGATTTAAATAAAACGTTGATATGGCAGTAGGTCGCCATCTTCTTATTATGAAATACGGTAATAGCAGTAAAAGGAGGTAGATGGCGACGTACTGCCATATCGACGTTTTATTTAAATCCGCTTTACACCGAGCTCCAGCGATTTGGTCAGTAATTTATCGAATATGCCTATGGCGTGCTGATGAAATCTAATAAGATCGAAATCGCGATCCACGTCTGGTAGCTTTGATAAATTACTTTACCAAGAACTTGTTTTTGTTCTTAATAATAGTTTCTATCAAAAAAGTTTCACAAGTGTCCAACTAAAAACTAAATGGAATTTTGACGCATCATTTACTCGTTTGTATACAGGGTCTTCTAATGAACTTCTCGTCCGCTAATAACACCGAAGGAAGTGAGCATCCAACACCTGTGAGTCAAGGACCGCCGAGTCATCACAATTCGATACATTCAGCAAATTGTACCGATCAGTATCAAACACCTTTGGTAAATTCGTACTTCTCAGATAAAATTGAAGTGATAAAGAACTTCACCACGATGCCAGAACCGGTTTTGTCATTAGAAACACCACCACCTCTTGACATGACCGAGGGGTACTGGCAGGAAGGTCCTGTATATATCGAAGAATCACCGCCTCACTATCACAGCCTACAGGGGACGCCTAATGCTAGCCCCAAATCGAATCTCATCGATTTGGGGAGCTTCTTCCCAAAGGTTGATGGAAGTAAAACAACGAAGAAGCGATATCACACGGCACCACGTGAAAAACAAAGGGTGAGCTGTAGATTTAGATTATTCATTAAAGAAATCTTAGACCACCCCATACAATTTTTTATTTAAATTGATGTACAACCTTCTTGATAATATATTAAACCCTTGTGACAAATAGTAACCTTTGAGAATAAACACATAGCATACTATAGCAGCGTACTTAAGATAGAAAGTCTTCTTCCGCAACCACCGAGCGGCGTAGTCTAGTGCTCTAGATCGTTGCTTAGCATTCGGGAGGTCACCGGTTCGAACCCGGGTCCGGCTGCTCTGGTCCAAGTTTTCTGTGGTTTTCTTGGATCATTTGGGCAAATGCTGGGGCAGTAATATTCACAGATGATCTTTCACTTCTCTTCTGTCTTCATTTCGTCCGTCTCATCTTTCTCTCCCTAACCACACCACTCACCCGTTCTCATGATTCCTGCAAGGAGGCTGAAGAGGGCCTTACGCCCTAACCTCCGGCTTTGCACTACAGTGTAGGTCGGAGGGACTGTCCGCCCACCAGCACGAGTAGCTGGTGGAAATAAAACGCAAAATAGTTTAAAAAAATTTTTTTTCTTCCGCATCCGTATTGCTCCCTGTCAAGAAAGACGAACCACAATTATTTGTTATTTTAAGATAACTTCTATAGTATTAAATACTGTCTCCATGTTAGTGAGAGATACGGCTGGGAAAGAGAGATCCAATCGGATGTCCAGATACACTTTCTATCTCAAGCACCTTGCTATGTTATAATAGTAATGTATGCCGCCTTCATGTGTTTATGCTCTAAGTCAATAACAGATATTTGAAGGCAATTTGTCGTTGACAAAAACAATATAATGACACAAGGCCGATGCGATATCGAAGTTTGCTTGGCTGCTCTAACAATTTCATTTGCTTCAAGTAGCTTACGACTACGACTACTCCTCTAGGACGTACAACTGGTGTTCGAAAACCGGAATATAAATTGAATATTACAATTTTTGTTTGCCGATTTGCACACGCGGCCGACTGCATTCCGCCGATAGCGAATTTGTATTTACAAAGCAAGCCATTGGCTGCTTTTACATATATCCTAATGTTTATTGGTATTCGTATTCGAGAGACGGAGCTTTCAAATACGTGAAACAAATGTTCCCTATTTATACGTATACACATATTTTTAGCTTTTTTGTAGGACGCTTTAAATATTTTCGAAACGTTTATCGATATAGGTAGGTAAGTATTCACCATTTACTTCACTTTCGTTTACAATTAAATGATAAAAACTGGTTATGAAATACATTAATACGATATTAATTATTGAATTAATTTATACCCACTTCATATTACCTCATATTAATGAGGAAAAAATTTTGTTACCGTTGTCACGCCCTCTCCGGGACTCGAACCTGGGACCTTTGGCTTTACGCGCCAATTCTTTAGCCACTAAGCTACGAGATGTGATATTGGCACGTAAAGCCAAAGGTCCCAGGTTCGAGTCCCGGAGAGGGCGTGACAACGGTAACAAAATTTTTTCCTCATTAATATGAGGTAATATGAAGTTGGTATAAATTAATTCAATAATTAATATCGTATTAATGTATTTAAATTTTACCCCTACTAAAAATTCATAAACAATATTTCGTTATTAATAGTTATGAAATATTTTAAAGTTTTGTTAGTGACAAAGCGTGCATAAATATTTGTGAATGTAATGAGCTATTCTGAAATTGTCAGCTCATTCTATATTTCGTTAACACGAACATATTTTGTTGAAATTTTCAGACCCTGCCACCTGTGGTATGCTGGAACATAGCTCCAAGCATGGGCCATAAATATTGCTGTAAGGAAGAAGAACTCATTCCCATTCCAAGATACTGTCTTAAACCCTTGGAGAAAATAGGGTCGTGTCATGCAGGAGAAGTACGTTATTTGTTAAAGCTTAAAGGAAAAACCTGTTTTTCACGATTTATCGTCTATTTACCTTCAATCTTTTCTGTTATTTAATTCAGATAGGTATACTTCAAAACAAAAAAAAAGTACTGACAATGAAACACTGAAACAGAAATTAACGCAAGTAAAAATTAAACAATGTCTATTTTACATGAAAGTTACTAAAAATAATGAATGAAAAACAAATATGTAGTATCGTATATACAGCAAAATGCAGTTTCGAATTTCCTCCCTAATTTTAAAAAGTTACGGTTTACAAAAGTTCCGCTGGGTTCACAGAATAACTGAATAATTATTTATATGTCTTTCGTTCCTCATGCGCCATAAAACAAGATAAAAAATTCCGTTTTTCTGCAGCATAAATCAAAACCCGGCCAATACGAGTTCAGCTCATGCGCAGAGAAATCCTTTTCATGAAATTTTCTTTGATTAGGCACAGGATTAAGAAATATGAAATTAAATTAAACACTGGAGGGTTTTACTTTTTAAAGACTTTATTTCTCAACAATCAACCATTCTCAAGAGACAGTACAAAGATTACTAAATTTTAAAATATCTAACATTAAATTATAATAATTTAAGGGTAAATGGTGGGGGTAGGTTACAATTTATGGAGGATGAGCGGGGAGTTGTAGGTACAGAGTTCATTCTGGTTGTTTACTACATTGATATTTTTATGAATGGCTTTCTTAATCTCTAGGTTTTCTAATAGCGATAATTTCCTACTTTTTTCTATATTCCTATGTAAAATTTTTGTTTGATTTATATTAATATTATAGTTATTTAAGGTGCAGCGTTATGCTATACCTGTTTTGCAGTCTTTTTTGTTTATAGAATATATATGTTCATTGATACGTTTTCTTAATAGAGCGGCCACTTTGACCTATGTAAGTTGCATCGCAGGTATCACAGAACACTTGATAATAAACAAACAATGTTGTTGAGAAATAAAGTCTTTAAAAAGTAAAACCCTCCAGTGCTTAATTTAATTTCATACTCCTTTAGAAGAATGTTTCACAAAAAGTGCACCGAAGTTTAGATAGTGTCACAAGATTAAGAGTTTGGTGATGTTAGAGTGTTGGAAATTAATTAAAAACTATATAAGTCTTATAATTTTATTACAACTGAAACTGTCTTTCTGAAACTATTGCGTCTTTATAATCATCTAAAAACACTAAATTCTTTCTATTATTCTGTACGGCAATTTCATAAAAAAACTAACTAATTACACATTTGTAGTTCCTTTTTATTCTTATTCTTGAATTGAATCAACTAAGTAAACATTAAGTACTCAAAATAGTAACCTAACGTAGCCTAGGTACGATTTAAAAAACTAGAATGTATTTTAAGAAAAATTAAACAATTTCACTGTAAATGATTACCCAAAACCTATTCATATAGCAGCTTGGTCGATGTAGAAATTTTGAAGTAACAACAACGTAGATACCTACTATATATAGTTTTATTTATCGTCATGGTATAACATATTTGTTATTCGGTCTCGCGAGTTTGTACACACTAATGATTTCCTCGACGGTAGGCATGTGTTACATACAAATAATGTTCGGGGTACGGAAAAGCTCTAGTTGTTCTAGTATCTCGGTGTGTATTAGGACATCTAGATAACACGGACGCTGTTGATTATCATTCATGATAGGGCCCAAGGGTAACTATATGTTAGGTACGTAATCTAAATTAATATTGTAATTAAATGCTACACTACCAAGACTACTGCTTATAACGAACGGTATATTCTGGACAAAACTAAGTCCACAGGGAGTACGACGGTTTATTGCTTGCATTCTGGCATTTCGAATGAGAATATTTGAGAAAAATAATAAAAAAGGAATATTGGAAGGTGTTTAGTCTGATTGTTCTTCATTATTATCTAAAATCTAGCAGATAACACACAATATATATACCCATAAAATAGTACTCTGATTTATTAATAATTAACAGACAGACAATGCATAGCCTAAACCATACATAATTAAAATTTAGAACAAATATTCCCTGCGTATTCTTTGGGAGAACTGAGAAAGAATTTTTTGAAATCGTATACTTTATGGAGTAAAAACAGATGCTAAAAGTTTGTATTGAGAAACATTTATTAGTTTTTCGTGGTACTTCTATGTATAGTGTTCCTACGATAAGGGATAGTAGTGCCTAGTGTCCCATAACCTGCTCGATTTTCTCAAATTTTACTCAACGAATTTAGATGGAATGAAATTCCGAAAATGACCTGCCCGATTTTCTCAAATTTCAATCAACGAATTAGATGGTATGAAATTCTGAAAATGACCTGCTCGACATTCTCAAATTTCATTCAACGAATTTAGATGGGACGAAATACAGAAAATGACCTGCTCGATTTTCTTAAATTTCATTCAACGAATTTAGATGGAATGAAATTCCGAAAATGACTTGCTCGATTTTCTAAAATTTCATTCAACGAATTTAGATGGAATGAAATTCCGAAAATGACCTGCTCGATTTTCTCAAATTTTATTCAACGAATTTAGATGGAATGAAATTCCGAAAATGACCTGCTCGATTTTCTCAAATTTCACTCAACGAATTTAGATGGGATGAAATTCCGAAAATGACCTACTCCATTTTGTCAAATTCATTTAGATGGGATGTCTTCTTTCGCATGATAAATGAAAAAAAATTTCAAAACAGAATATTTGGCGATTTTCAAGTTTTATCATCGAAATGTATAGACTGACAAAAAAATAGAATTATTACAATATAAACTTATTTGTCTCAATTGTTAATAAAACTATTTCGAGATCTGGCTAACTTTCCAGATAAGACTGTGCGAGACTGAAAGACTGGAAGACATAATTCCTGGAGTTGGACGTTTGGTGGTGGTCCGAACACCATCCCCTGTAGAAACCAACAGGACAAAAAACAACATGGTAACAGCGTCAATGGAATCATTAAGAGAACTTCGATTTCTCGCTGGGTTGACGGATCCCAGCCTTTGTAGGGTGTTGGGAGTCTGTACAGCAGAACAACCCCCTTGGACTATAATTGAATACGGTGATATGGGAGACCTTGCCGAATATTTACAATTTATTATTAAGAAAAGTGGAAGTACGAGATGCTCTAGCACCAACCCACTAAGGTAATTAATTGTTGTTGTTAAATGATGATTTAATTATTAAGTAGGAGTATCACAGTGTCTTTGTTCGGACTTTTACTTTTTTAAAGTGTATGAATCGCACCTTCGGGAGTTATCCGAACGGTAAATCCAAATAAAAACACCTAAGTAAAATTATTATATTTAATTTACCATATCGTCCCCTTTACATTTCTATTTAAAAACGCCGAAGAATACCAACTATCGAAATTAGTAATTAAACGAAACAACATGGTCTAAAAATATAAGAAACTTCGTTAATTATTTATAAAATAGTAAGGTTACAACACTCGGTAGTTTCACAATATTTATTCAAATTAAGTCCTTGACGACAGTCGTTTCGGTTGTTACACCATTCTCAATAGAGTACCAATGTATGCTAACTACTAATTATCACAACGAGGTTTTAAATACTAGGGTTTCTGCTAGCTCTTAAAAGTGGGGATAAATGGAATTCTGTTTGGTCATTTCTTACTAATTTGCTATTAAACAGTGGTTTATTAATTTCGATCATTCCTAAGAAATTTAACAATCTGCCCTTATGTGTGTTGTGAATTAATTTAATATTATCTTGGTCTAACGTATGATTATTTACAATATAATGTTCTGCGAAGGCGCTACAAAGATTTTATTGTGAAATTGATTTAAGATGTTCTTTCATCCTAACTCCTAGAGCTCCACCAGTCTGTCCTATATAAATAACTGGACAATTTTTACAAGATATTTGGTAAACCCCACTCTTTTTTAACAGTTCAGTTTTTTCTTTGTTATTTACTAATAACAATTTACACTTATTCTAAATATGTTTAATTTTGTTAATTTATTACTTATAGTATTGGTTAAATTTGGAATGTAATTAATGTAATGGTAATGTGTTTTATCTTTTGTGCTTGGCACGGTATAAAAATGTTTTAGAAGTAATTTCTTTTGTTTTTTCTTTATAAGAATGTCTATGATATTTTCATTATACCCATTATTTCTGGCTAAACTTTTTAAGAACTGAATTTCTTTATTAAAGTTATATTTGTTTGGAGGTAAAGTTAATAATCTGTGTGTGAAACAGTGGAACGAGCTAAGTTTAATATTTAATGATTGTTTGGAATTGAAATGTGATATAGTATCAGTGTAACTAGGTTTTCCGTATACTTCAAATTCAATTTTGTTATTTTTCATAAATACAATAAGTGTAAATAAAATAAATTGAAGTACGTTATTAGTGAATAACAAAGAAAAAACTAAACTGTTAAAAAAGAGTGGGGTTTACCAAATATCTTGTAAAAATTGTTCAGCTATTTATATAGGACAGACTGGTAGAGCTCTAAGAGTTAGGATGAAAGAACATCTTAAATCAATTTCACAAAAAAAAATCTTTATAGCGGCTTCGCAGAACATTATATTGTAAATAATCATACGTTAGACCAAGATAATATCAAATTAATCCACAACACATATAAGGGCAGATTGTTAAATTTCTTAGGAATAGTCGAAATTAATAGAGCACTATTTAATAACAGATTAGTAACAAATGACCAAACAGAATTCCATTTATGCCCACCTTTAAGATCTAGCATAAACCCTGGTATTTAAAATCTAGATGTAGTAATTAATAGTTAGTATACATTGGTGTAACAACCTAAACGACTGTCGTCAAGGAGTCAATTTTAATAAATATTATGAAACTACCGAGTGTTTTATTTACCCTACTATTTTATTTTGAAAATGTTTCACCAAGTGGCCACAACCGCAGTATCTCGATTAATTATGCTATTTACAAGTTAATACAAAATATCCTTCTTTAATTAAAACCTATGTATTATAAAAGATAATAATATTAACTTATATATGTATGTATGTATTATTTAATCTGTGTAAATCTAAAAACGGTCCTCATCTCATCATATTACATTTTATCAGTCGGTACGTCGGATATTAAATATAAAATCCACTCGTATTTCGTTGTTAGTCTCGTTGGAAACATTTGAAAAACGTAAAAGTCTAGATAACATCAAGTATAACTCTTAACCGTCGTTTTCGCTGCTGTTCCAGCATCGGCTGTTTAATTTTTATGGCCACTCAAATAGCCTGGGGAATGAGGTATTTGGAATCGAAGCACGTCGTTCATAAAGACTTAGCTGCAAGGTAAACTGCACCGAAATGCTCCTTTTGAACCGGCAATTCTCTATTATAAATCTTTTGCCTTTTTTCTCCAGAAACTGTTTAGTAGGACGAGGCTACGTCGTCAAAATAGCCGACGTTGCAATGTGCAAGCCACAATACAAAAAAGATTACGCAGAAATCGGGGGACGACCTCCCGCACCCATCAGATGGCTTCCATGGGAAAGCATCCTTCTGGTAAGTCATTATTTTACTATTTTAATTTTGTTACTAAATATTTCGGGAATTATCCCATTATCAAGAGTAAAATTAATACTAAAATAATTAAGTGTAAGTTAAAACTTATACTATGGTAGCTTACATCGATATTATGTTTGAACAAGGTGCAGTGTAATGTAAATAATGTCAAAATCTTACATACCAATATTGTTAAAAGTAAAAAAATTAAGCATGTTAGAAAAGTTAGAAATTCAAAAGGCCATCAATATTAAATCAAACATTGTTAACAACCAGTTAGAATTAGGACAAATCTCCTCCACACAACTATTAAGTCAGCTACCGTAGTATAAATTTTAACTTAGCACATAATTATTTTAGTATTAATTTTACTCTTGATAATGGGATAATTCCCGAAACATATGTGGAGTAATAAAAGTTTGGTGAATATTTTGTTGTTTTTATATTTACAATGTTTCACAATATTTGCACCTTAAACAGTTTATTAGTAAATATTTCATTTTCATAATACATTTTAATCTAACATTGACACTAATCATTACTTCAGCCCTAGTTACAACTGTCAATTCATCGCAAACGTTTCATAATAAAGAATATTAAGTTACACACTAGATATGGATCGCGATTTCGAGATAATTAGATCTCATTTACACGCCATAGATAATAATAATTTTAGCTATGAATACAAGTTTCTTTTACAAAATAAGTTCAACTGTAATATAATCGAAACTAACTCCACTAATCTTTGTTTAATGATATGTAATCTTAAAGTTAGTGTTCCCCAGTCTAAAAAATCGGGTATCTATCATGTTTTTTGTAACAATTGTGACGCTACATACATTGGACAATCAGGTAGCGCTATCGGTAAACGCATTTCAGAACATGATGCGATTATAAAAAACAAAAAATGTGATTCCAGTGGGATAGCTGAACATTGTATTGAGTTAGGTCATTCCATAGATGTAAATTATTTCAAACTTCTACATTCAAACATTCCCAAATCAAGAAAATTGTCTCTTTTAGAAAATTATGAAATTAAGAAAGCTATATTAAATAACCTTAACTTAGTTAACAATCATTTAGAACTAACTACCTATAACCCCCCCTTCTACTTTTCAATTTGTAAAAAAGCGAGTAATTTTAGTAATCATCTGTATTTTTCTTGTAAATGGCCTTATTAGGCCGAAATAAATTTGTCGAATTGATAAATAAACTAGTAAAACTTGTCCATTTATTTTCTTTCTTGTGCTTCGTACACCATAGATTGTTTTTAATAAAATCCACCACACCGAACCTGCTCCTTTAAGGGTTGCTTCGGTTTTTCCGGTGATATACTCGTATTTAAAGGATCTATGGTGTGTTGATGAAAAGTAATAAGATCAAAGTCTCAATCTTAATATTGTAGTTTCATATATTCTCATTTAATCGTGAAAAATATGAACAGTTTCTTTATTTTCCTCCAACTTTTCAGACTTTCGATAGCTTAACGGTCAATAGTAAAAATTCTTGAATAATTTGAAGTTTGTGGTTAATTTGGAACTGGTAAAATTAAATCTGTTAATTAAACGTTTTCTATGTTGGAATGACTCAAGTCTTACGTTGTTCAGTTCAAATTTTATTCATTTGTACTCGCGACTTTGATTTGAAAAGGTTTTCTTTAATTTCCATTTCTAATTCGTACTTTCTCATTTCCAAGGCTTTAGCAAGCTTTAATTTAAATTAAAATCTACCGGACGGGATTGGATTTTACCATTTTACACTTTGTTAAAATTCTCTTTGTTTACATTTTATGCATTTTCTATCTCCAATGGCATAAGCTACATATCAACTGAATTTTCCTTATATTTTTTGTTTCTCGATCTCCCAGGACTACGCTTCCAAATTTTTTTTAAAAATGTTTACGATTTTTTAGTTTTCTTATCAATCTCTTCCGATGTCAAATATTTTGTACTATTCTTAATTGTTTATAGTACTGTGTTGCATTTCAAGCTATATTTTCTCGAAAATTTTAAATTTGGTACGAACTCGTGTTTATTTTATTTTGCATTATATTCATTTCTTTTGTTAAACGTAGATATCTTCAAAATTACATTCACTTTTATTATCTTATTGTTATATTCATTCTCGAAATTTCGGTTTCAGTGCAAACAACTATTTATTATATTTATTTCCTTTAAGCGTAAACTGACATTCAATATTTTCAAAATCATTTTATTTTATTATCATATTGTCACGTTTAAGGTATTGGTAAAATTACCAAATTAACCGGGGTGTTTACCTGAAGGAGTGCAATGACTTGTGGGGTTGTTGCTATGGTCGTTTTGCCATCCTGTGCCCTCAGGCTAGCAACAACTTTTGTCAACCCCCACCTCATTATAGTTTATTAAAGCTGAAACTCAGACAGTAATCACAAGATTCTTAAGAGTACTGTTATATCATTCAAAACAGATTCTTAAGAGCATTCGTAAAGCCATTCAAAAGAGATTCTTTATATCATTCAAATCAAATTTCATACAATTATTAAATAGTCAAAAGTTAAGTTAGTTACGTTGTTAAAAATATAAATAGTTAAGTGTTGTTATTAAATATTTAAAACCAATCTTCATCGTTTCTTTCGTCAACAAGTTAATTAGATTACTCGCAGTTAATTTTGGCGTGTAACTGTGGGAATTCAAGAAAGACATCTTTCAATAAAAAATATTTTCTCACACATCAAAACACTATGTTCGAAACTTGCTATGTACCTACCTCTATATCTTTTACATAGACCAGAAACAAAAAAAAATTAAACCGAAATTCTCAGCCAGTTCGTCCGAAAGAGAAAGAGTAAAATGTCGTGGAAAGAATGGAAATTCGATTTGAAATGTTTCCTTTTTTATTAATTCACAGGATCGATACCTTTGCTCAAGCAGTGTGTGGGCGTTTGCAGTGACGCTTTGGGAAATATTACATTACGCTTGCGAGAAACCATTCCACCATTTGACTAACGAGCTAGTTATTCAGAACGCAGAACACATGTATTACGGCGGAGAACTTCAGGTAAGTAAATACGGCGCAGAATGCTAAAATGTACCCGTTCTCCCACTAATACATTAGATAACTAAGTACAAACTTACTTAATTTATTATTAAAACAACTAGCTGTGCCCACGACTTCGTCCGCGTGGAATTTAGCAAAAACGTTATTCTTAAAATTTTAAAGGAATCGTTGGGAAACAACTGTTTGCAATAGCCCGCGCGATAGGCAGCCTTGTGATATTAAGTGGCGGGAGGCGCTAATGTTCTTCAAACCACTGGTAAGGTTTTACCCCCATTTTAAGAAAAAAATATTTCATGGGTACCTTAAGATTAGATTTGTAAATAAACTAGTCTCTAACTGAAGATAACACTTAGAAAGATTTTCACACACTTTATTTACTATTCCTAACATATGTTTCGCCTAAACTTTGTCTTCCTCAGACGTGAGTACTTACTACGAAATAAACATTGTAACCTGGGTGATTAAATATGTAGAGAATAAGGGTGGTGGTAATATTTACAATAAATTCAAACGTGGGGGGAGTTGTTGCCTTCGGTCTGGTCGTTGAGCAGGGTTCCTATTTTTTTTTCTCCAATAATGTTAACTTAAGAGCTCTTATTTCCTAAATGAATAATATCAGTACAGTTGTTGAACATATGACATTCTTCTGTGACATGGTTTGCATAGATGGAGTCTGTCTTATTCTTTATGTAGCTCTTTTTGTATTCGGATAGACGTTTATTGAAATTTCCACCAGTCTATCCGATATATACTTTAAGGCATGACCCACAGGTCAAATTATAAACTCTAGAACACTTAAATTTGTCAGTTTTGTCTTTGTCATGTTTTATTAATCTTCCTATGAAGAAGAAGTTAGTTTTGTAGGCCATATTAATTCCACATTGTTGTAAATAAGAGAATATTTTATTACTAATAGGTCCTAAGTATGTTATGCTTGTATATTTACTATCTTCATTATTAGAGAAAGGGCAAATGGAATTTAAAGATATTTTATGTTGTTTTTTAGAATCTATATTATCTATTAAAGAAGGGTTATATCCATTATTTACTGCCGTTTGTTTAATTATGTTTAGTTCTTTAATATAGTCATTTTTGGACATGAGAACACTTAGGAGTCTATGTATCATGGCATTGTATGCTGCTATTTTATGTTGAATTGGGTGAAGGGAATTGTTATGTATTGTTGTATCTGAATGTAAAGGCTTGTGGAAAAAAGAAAAGTTAATTTTGTTATCTGTTCTGGTTAGAGTTAAGTCTAAAAAATTGATCTTATTATTTGCTTCTTCTTCTATTGTAAACTTAATATCAGGAACTATTGATATAATTTAAAAATACGTCCAGCTGTCTGTTTGTGCCTGTGAAACAGGTAATAATGTCGTCTACGTACCGATACCAAAATAAGAAATATCTGTTACCTGAATTTATTATACATTTTCAAAGATATTGAGACATATAAATTGATAAATTTTTCTAATTAAGATGGATTTTTATCAAGTAAAGGTAGAAACTATCAAATCTTTGATGATAACACCTTGAGTGATGAAACGCGTATTAGATATTTTATGTGAAATTTTGAGTTAGGTGAAGGGGTTTATTTATATTTGTTTGTAATAAAAATTATAGGCCAAGTGAAACTTGATCACCCCCGCATCTAGCAAATGTTCTCTTTTTTAATATTCTCCCATCATAAAGTAAGAAAACAATAGTTACATATAATTAAAAAAAAAAACAAAGTTACGAAAATGTCGAAAATAACCAAACTTCATTTAAATTGATTAAAAAATTAATTGATTTTGGCGTTGGTGTCAGTGTTTTCTTAACGTCCCACGTTGTTTCCAAACTTTGTTGATATCATATAATCAACGTTTTACTAATTTTCATTTATCTAACTAAAATATAATAAAAGTCAAGATTATTTGCTATATATATTTTAGTATTTTCTAACTTGTGTGTTTATACCGATATGCGTATCCCACCCCATCATCCAAATTAACAAACAAATATATTATATATATAGGCGATGAAAAACTTACTTACATTTTCTTTTCGTAAAAGACAATTCAGCTAATCAGCACACAACTGCGAAAAAGTCACTATCATTGGCACTAAACAGAGTTTCGCAATTATTGTAATTAAAGTCTTATTAAAAAAGCTCACGCCGACCGTGATTAATAGATAAACAACCTAAAAGACAAACTATTATAGACAATGTGTCAAAGCCGAACCGCAAGGTCGATTATTTCCGAAAATTCACGATATTTTGGTCATAAACAGCAAGCAGTTATTAAAGTTCATGTCATAATAGAAAAAATGACCTGCTTGATCGCAAACATTTAAAAGTTGAGTCTTATCTCATGAGCTTGTGAAAAGTGTGTCATACAAGGTACAGTCAAAAAGTAATACAATAACAGTATTTTCTACCTGCAAAAAATACATTATTTGTTTGAAAAAATTATTATGCATGTTTTTTAAAAATAACTAGTAAATTATAAAAAATATCCAAAATGAGGAAAAGATAACATAAGAATATAAATATAAATATGGATTCAACAGAAACAACTACTCCGAGGGCTAATACCCCTACCGGCATTGAATTACACTGTTGATTCCGATGAATTCTTAGACGAAGATATAACATATCCAAAAAAGAAGGAATTAAAATCCTTATTCGTCTAAATATTAAGATCAGAGATCAAACATATGTGTTATATCTTCGTCTAATAATACATCGGAATCAACAGTGTAATTCAATGCCGGTAGGGGTATTAGCCCTCGGAGTAGTTGTTTCTGTTGAATCCATATTTATATTTATATTTTTATATTTAAATAAATCCTGTAAAGGCATTTCTGCCAGCGCCCACCTGATGAGTCCCGATAGGTCGAAACCGGTCGTGGGATATGGCTTTCGGTTCGTTGTGCCTACTTGGTAGGACGCGTTCAAAATTTGAGATCTCTGATCTTAACATTTAGACGAATAAGGATTTTAATTCCTTCTTTTTTGGATATGAAAAGATAATAGTGAATACGATATTAATGACGATACATTGAATAATTTTTAACAATATTGAACAACCTATTGTAATTGTGTAATATTATTAATTGTTTTATTATTTCAGGTACTTTTAAATAAACCTACAATTTGTCCATCGGAACTTTACGAACTTATGTGCCAGTGTTGGAGAAGAGAGAACACATCAAGGCCTACTTTCAAACAAATTCACCTTTTCCTTAAACACATGAATAAAGATTTTGTACCTTCAGATCTAATTGTGTCATAGTATTAACAATACAATTTCGATAATTTCATTTAAAGTTAAAAATAGTTGTAAGTTAAAAAAATATTACTGTAAATAGCTGTACATTTAGTTTATTTTTACTGCTCTCGTTGCAAATATCGAATTATATACTTAGCGGTTTTCAAAAATTATAAACAAAAGTTCGAAATTTCTGTCAGCTACACAATTGGTACATCATATAATGTTATACAACAAAGTGAGCTCTTCCAAAAATAAGCTTCATTGGTTGTTAAAAAAAAAAACAAACGATTAAGTCCTTCGTTCAATGAAAATGATTCTTAATTACCTTTCAATGAAAATTTAACACGTTACTAAACAATTAATATAATATACACGTAAAAGCGTAACATTCATATACCGATAATTCTTTGTACTTGTAGAACAGTACGGGAAATTTTTCACTTTATAACAACGAAGAAACAATTATTCATTAAACAGCGCAAAGCTTTTTTAACATTCCTCGTATATCGTGTACAATTTTCCAAATAAGAAGGTATTATGTACCATCTAACAGCGGAAAAGTAACCAAAAAGTAGTATTTGTTAATAAAATATAAAGATTTATCAGTTTGAAGGCACAAAGTCGTTTCCGTTCTACTATTGTCTCATAAAATTGTACTTCACATTAACTATAGATGGCGCGGAGAGTATCAAAACTAACTTTAAAACTTTTCTTGAACATTATTTCAAAACTTCTTAAACATGTTTCTTTTTTTTTAGAAAAACCACCACACAATTAATTTATATATTTTTTAAGCACCAAATTGTTTCCTAAATGTATAAAGTGAATGTATTTTAACGTTTTCCTACAGAATACTTAAGAGATCCCAAAATTGTTTTAGTTTTACTTACCTGTCTTATTAATGATGGTCTTAATTACTTACTTTGTCTTTTTTTGTAACAATTCTTCAAGTAATAAACATAGCTATGACAATCACTTAAAAACAAATTTTTACTAATCGTTTTCTTAATTACTTATTACAAAAAATAAAATAAATAAACTCGTTAATTAAATGTTAAATTTTATTAAATGATTCAAATAACAACAGCAAAAAGAATGAAAAAATATGTATATACACATTTATGATGTAAATGAGCGAGGACCAAATGATTTTTATAAATAATAATAGCGACGATAAAACCATGAAAAATATGATAATGATATGAATAATTCTAAAATTAAATGATGCTGTAAAATCTTAAGGAAAAACGTAATCCATTTACAAGGCGGAATTAAAGACTGTATACATAAGAAAATAATGAATTTTAACAGTAGCAGATCATTTAATTAATTTACCAGTACTATAAATACTATTGGGCTCTAATATGTTGTTGAAAAGCTTTGAATAACATCAGAATACAGAATTTAAAAAAATCCACAAATTTATTATAAATACACCAATACATTTTGGAATTTTGGTTTGTCTCAACTCAAAATATTTGGTAAAATCAACTGAGATAAAGATGTAATGTTCTTCTAATAAGCTCTGCTTATAGATAATTTGTTGTGTATCTATAATATTTAAAGAACCATAAAATTGATCCATGCACAAATAAAAAAGTACGGCAATTTACTAGGAGGCTCAATTTGAACCAAACATAAAAACAATTAATTAAATGACATTAAGCTTCTATATTCTTTCCTATACATAAAAAAAATCTTGTAGCTTTAAAAAATATATTTACGGTATAATAATTTTCCTCACACCCATTCATTGGTGGTACAACATTCTTTTTGTAAATATAAAACGAAAAAATACAGAAGCGTTTAAAAAAAGCACGAAATTAAAAAATGCACCTGTTAAAGTGTCAAGAAACAGAATTTCCTTTATTACTTTGCCCACTTTCCGCACTTATACAACAGCCAACAGTCATTTCCTATATTATGACATCCTTAATAGCATGATGACTACAATAATTTTAATGTTTCAGCGCTGTAAATACATTTTGATTTATTTGATCAATAAACGTCGACCAAATATTACGACTTTCATTCCAATCGCACCACAAAACAATTTTCGCATATTACCATTCAAAACTTCTGTTTGTCTCTAAATTAGAGAAACAATTTCACTGCCAAAGCAAAGGTAGGTTATCTTTACGGTTCAAATATATTTTACATATTATATATCTATTGTACAAAAGCATGAGCGTGACCGGGTGACTGATAAAAATCATCTTTTGATCTGTTTACATCACGGATGATGAGAGTAAATATGTATAATGAATAGTGCACACACATAGGAAATGTCGATCCTTATCTAGAACTTTTGTGATTCTGCATTGATAGAATTCCGTCGTTATGGCCGTCAAAAATTCTATACCATCAACAAGTAGATACTACATAACACGATCTTATGTAGAAAATACGGGATTTCCAATATCAATCCAAGAAATAGAGTCAATATCGCAGACTCATATTCGTATAAAAATTTGTCAAACTTGAACTTCAATTTTAAAAATTTTACGAAAGTAATAAGCGGACAAAATATTTGTTTAATAAATAAAGACTATTTATCCCCATTGTTTTTTCTTTGATATAAGTAATAAATACATACTTAATATGATTTTTTTAAAAAGATAATAATTTTTTTTTAAGGGAACTAAAAATTGATTGGCACATAAATTGAGGATTTCTTTTTGGTATAACGCAAGTCAGCTTAGTACTTTCGATGAAACATTAATCAACATGTTTATTAATTATTAAGAGCATCTGATTTTAATCGATTATATAATTGTAACCTTAATAGAAATCAGTCTTTATATTCATCCGGTTTTTTCTCGTTCAGCTAAACCTACATAACCAACAAAGTACGTCACTTGTATGAGACATGGTACAAGTCTTAGGCAAGCAACTGTTATTTAGATTAGACAATTAGACGAATTTTACAAAAGGCAATTTCATACATAAAATGAAAACTCTAAAGCGCATAACTTAGTACGATATGGTGTGTCGACAGTCTTTGAAACATACACAATAGTAATTTTCTTCCTTAAACGAACGAACAAACAATTAATTGCTATTCGGTGACTGGCACAAAGACTGCAACACGTCTTCGTATTTGTGCATGTCGGATTCGAAACTTTCCAGCTGTTTCGTCAGGTCTTCCACTTGCTCGGCGAGGGTGGGAATGTTCGTGAATGTTTGCAGTGGTGGTGCACTTTGCCATTCGCGATAGAACATCCCCAATTCAGTGGTGGTTGTTTTGCTGGCGAATGGCGTTTTCTGTAAAAACAATATAACTTTATTAGTCAATGAGGAAAGCTATCGCTAAGTGCGTTTAGACTGAGATCCACATTTTAGCAACACATTTATTGCTTTCAACGTTCAATTTCTAATATAAACGCACCTAAAGGCATAAGGGTTAGTGTGTAGAAAATAAAAAAACTGTGTAGGGTTAGTGAAGGGCTAGCATAATCTACACTAAAATAATAAATAACTTCGAACACAATTTTAATTCTGATATTTAAAAAGTCTTCATTGGCCAATAAAAATTCTCTGAAAATTCCAAAACTTTACGGATATTAAATTTTATTGCTTAAAAAATGTTATTTTTAACTTATAATCTACAAACTTTTTCAAGATGTATGCATACTAAAAGTGCAAGTAAATATTTCAAGTATGTATAATATTATGGGTAATTAAAAAACAAGAATACCTTAAACAAAAGGGCTATAAAAATTACTAGCGAGGCATGCTTTCTTATCGAAAATAGTTTACATTATTAGTTATGTTTTTTATAGCTACTTGGTTACCGTAATTGAAATTTAAAAAAACTACTCATAATTCCAAAGAAATACGTCAGGAAAAACCTACAATTTAATTAAGCAGCAACTAAATGACTTAATGATGCCGATTTTTGTTATCGAATAGCTACGCTACGTACATAGTCATTCTAGAAGTATATTTTGAAACTATATAAAACAAATGTTATAATAATACAATAATGTATTTAAAACATAATTAAAATGGTTTTCAGAAAATAACCATCAAGAAATAAATACTTACATAATTTAATAAATTATAAAAAGAAATAAAAATATACTTTTTATAAAATCTATGGATTTAGTTTTTACTTTGTGACATTGCATATTAATGTAGAAATAAAACGACGTTTAATTTTACACTGTCACCAATTTTATTTATACCCCGGACCGGTTTCGACTTACATAGTCATTATCAACAGGTAAAGCTAATGTTAAATTACATTGTATTTATACTTAAAATTAGGTAACTACTTACAGTTATAGTGGGTATGGTTTTTGTTCTTTCGGGATTATACATTTAAATATGGTTAAAAATGGTGTGTATTTAGGCCAAATGGGGAAGAAATTTTAGAATTATATTAAACGATCATATAAGAGCAATTAGATTAAAAAATGATACATCAACATTTGCAGAACATTAATAATTGCAATCATGAATTTGATAATACATTAACACCGATCGATTAGTACTGAACGTATTTGAGTACTTAGAAATATTTAAGTATAATAAATTAAAAAATGTCAACTTATTAAATGATAAAATAGACTAAAAAAAAACACACCACTAATTAAATGTATAATCCCGAAAGAACAAAAACCATCCCCACTATAACTGTAAGTAGTTACCTAATTTTAAGTATAAATACAATGTAATTTAACATTAGCTTTACCTGTTGATAATGACTTTGTAAGTCGAAACCGGTCCGGGGTGTAAATAAAATTGGTGACAGTGCAAAATTAAACGTCGTTTTATTTCTACATAAACAAAAATATATATATTAAAATTATTTCTAAATTATAAAAAAAAACCTACATCATAGTCATCCAAGTCACATTCAAAGATAAATGACATTTCCAAGACAATGTTTTAGAAATGTACTAAAATGACACTCTTAAAACTAGAACCTCATTCACATATACTTCGATAATGATAAGGCCTAGTTCTAAAATTGTCGTTTTATACATACATCTACAAACAGAGATGTTTTATATTTTTAGTATCGCTATAAATCAGATATTCGCTTGTAAATAAGTTTACAGTTACGTCACTGCACGTTATCACCGTTTATCCTTGGATGAGGCTTCAAAACAACAATTTGAAGGTCAAATAGCAGAATTCTTAAACATACACATCTACATATTTACATCGTATCAGTACTACACTTTTGTGTATAACAAGAACACATCACTACTACTACATACGGAAAAACAAAAGGTATTATCACCTTCTGAAATTAACGAATACCTATCGTAAGTGATAAAAAAACAAATCCAAATACAAAAATATTCAAAAATAATTTCAACAGTGCCGGATCGTATCTAATTAATTTATTTATAAAATAATTGTTTTTAATGCTATTAAGACTTTCATTTGTACAATGATTATGAAACATGATGTAAATTCACTTAGAAAAAAAATATATTGTGTACTCAATATACTCTTGATAATGGTCCCTGTGGACCGAAACAATATTGTCGAGTTAGCCAATAAATTAGTGAAACTGT
The DNA here is from genome assembly GCA_963921985.1 of Agrilus biguttatus. NCBI lineage: Eukaryota > Metazoa > Arthropoda > Insecta > Coleoptera > Buprestidae > Agrilus > Agrilus biguttatus. The sequence continues at coordinate 5,792,166 of OY998121.1, read as the reverse complement.
CCAACTTGTGTTTTCTTCTAAGTGAATAATTGTTTTTGTTTTAAGTATCTATTTCAAACAGTTTTCAATTAATCTAACAATAAGACACCCTGTACATATTTCATACATAAATTAAGTAAGTAAATTTTGAGCTAGAAATAAAAATAAAAGTCGATTACAAATGTCTTCTAACTGACTATCACTGTTTACTAAAACGCTTTACCATCCCACTATGTGCTATGATAAAAATAAAGTTATAAAACACATTTTCCTCGTAAAACTGTGAACACATGTATTTAGATTCCAAACACGAATGACGTGAAAGTCCGTGCTTCCAAATAAAACACAAAATAACGTAATAGTAATCTTTCGATTTGTTTTTCGCTATTCGTAATGTAAGCTATTGTAATACTTTCACGAATGTCTTATCGTGCATTTCAATTTAAATGAATAATATGTGTTTTGATAACATTGGCGCCCGCCAACATTATCTCTAGGTATTTTGTTTTTTTATAATATATAATAGCCTCTTATCGTAAATCAATTTTAAAATCCATCGCGCAATTATCATGATTATGGAATATAAATATTATAATAATAACGAATGCTATATTGAAAAAGTACAATCTATCCAGCAATACGACTGGGATATATCGGGGAAATAATTGCGATGAAGAAATATTGATCTTTAAGGTCAATTAACATTTTTAATTTGTTCGTAGTAGACGGGGGTTTAGCATAATTAATAAGCGGTTTATATTATCGGGGTGTTCACACTGCTAAATAAATATCTACTACTTGGCGTACTTAATTAAAAGCAAACAATTAAACCTGTCATATATACAAACATCTTGAAATTAACACATATTATTCGGATAATTAAACTACGTGATACCTATCAGCGACATTGTATTTTAAAAAAATCCTTTAATTACATAAGATGTACCCAATTGTCATTAAAAGTGAATGGAGAATGTTTATTTTTTATTGCCATTTAAAAATAGTAAAACGAATATCGGGTAGTCCAAGGTTATTTTTTTTAGCACATTTTCCACCAATCGACCTTGTTAAGAACCTTGTTTTTATCAAAAAAAAGTATTAACCATTATCTAAATCAGCAGGTACACAAACGTTAAAAGTACCTTCAAGTATTATCATTACTATTTTTTGTTCGTACACCATCCTCCGTCGATTTATAAGTTTTTTTTTTTTAATTTTATGACGGACGGACTTCGCCTTTCCAAACTAACCCGATGATAATAATAATAATAATAGAAAACACCCCGTCAAACTATATCTTAAAGAATAATCCAGTCAAGTCGGCAATAAACATCAGAACAATTAAATTATTTATAAAATAAAATTATGTAACATGTTCTAAAATAAAAGCAAACAAGTTTTTAATTGTGACGCGGGATTTACTTATGGTAAAGTTTAAAACGCATTAACTTAGTGACCCTCCGAATGTTTTTCGAGATGAAATCGATGAACCCATTATTTCAATAATAATTATTACACAACAAACCGTTTCTCAAGTACAAACACGTAATATTATTAATGAAAATCGGTTTGTTCAACACAGATTGTAAAACTCGAATATTTTCAAAAATTATGCAAATATTACCTGAAGTACCTCGTCGCAAAATATTTAAACACCAAATGAATAATACTGCTGTTTATCCTCATTACCAAATTATAGGCTGATTACAAGAAAAATACTAACCTATTAAACTGAGGTAACTGATGACGGATGCTTCATAAATTACAAGAGAATAAAAACAATACGGAGTGGCGGCTTGTGCCTTCAAAAATACATGAAAAGTTACAAAAAACTGAGAAAATCTAAACCAAGAATCAAATACAGTATGCCCGAGTCAACAGGATTCATTTTGTTTGTCACTATGAGCATACACATTAAACATACGATGAGCTAAACCGATCTTCATCCCCGCAAAAATGTACACGTACAAGTGCAGTAGGATGGTCGCACCGCTGCGATCTCTTCCCTATTCGGGGATGACTGGGGAGCGCTATCTGTGCCTTCAAATTTGCTGTCAGCATCACCGTTATCATGGCAACCTGCTCGCGGTAGCAGAGGTACGGCGACCATGTGTATAGCTCTTCACTAGGCATACGTTACGTACACTAAGACCATTACAAGAGCTATTTTAAAATACTAGAAAGCGCTCTTAGCAGATGCAATAATTTTATATTATTTTTACAAGAGGCTCTTCATCTGAACAACCGCCACTGATAAAAAGGTTTTAAATAAAAATTTACAATCAATAAATAAATAACCAATTAAAATATTCAAATAAACTAAATTTGCAGTCGATAAATACTGAATTTTTTAGATAATTAAGTTCATACAAATTAATTTGAATAAACAAAAAACTTAAGAAATTCCAATTTTATATAACATCAGACACTAACCGTGGGAACAAAAATTGTTTTTTACAGCTGTGAAAATCTAAACGATTAATTTATTATAATATTACATTATTATTACCGTATCGACGAACGCAATATAGCTCACTAAATGAAAGAACCACCTGAAGAAATATTATTTTATATTAATACATTTCGTGTCTAATTAAGACTCTGTCCAATAGCACGAAATAATTAATGCTGTAATAACATCACGTGCGACATCTTATAACTCGTAAGTTATAATTATGAACTATTGCTGTATTTTACAAGTAATTGAAATTTATTTATTGATTACGAAATCGATAAAATAATAAGTCCTGATAAAATTAATATTTATAAACTTATAAAGAAAGTAATCTCGTTCTTCGACGCCTACCTTCTAGGTAATAATAATTTTATCTTTCGTACTTTGCTTTGATCACGTAGTAGCATTAAGTTTATACTTAGTTATTTTCGTTTGAAAAAACATTTTCTGCGGGAAAATCTATTTTAGTGGTTAGCAAACACGAGGGATAGCATTCATTTGTAAAGTGACAAGAAATCTTACGGCACGTGCAGAAATAAGCAGAACATTGAAGAAAGGACCAAACTTGTTTCACGAAAAACAATTTCATAGTCTGCCAAGTTTTATAATATTTCTTTAAAAACAAAAGTGTTATTTAGAAAACCGAAGTTTTGTTTGTGTTACATTCACTGAATTTATGAACAAACAAAATTTCCATTAAACAAAATTATTACTGAAAAATTTTGGAACTTTTTTTATGGTCCTTCGAGCCGGACGTTTCATGCAATACATTACAAAAGTCATGCGATGTTTATCACAAGAATTCCTGACAATAGGTATTAAATTAAACGACTGCACGGATTTTTATTTTGACTAATAAAATAAATAATATTAAGGTTTTATGTATTTAAACTGTTAATCCGGCTCGAATGACCACCACGCATATTCGCCCAACAAATGTAATAAAGAAAATATGTATACTACGGCATTCAGAACAATACCCTGTGTTTGTCATAATGCAAAAAATAAATTTAACTAAAAATAATTATCTAATAAACCCTATTCAAAACTGATATGATAACCTAAATTGTTACGACGTCATTAATAAATAATTACTTTATTAAGTGTCTTTTCCTTTTACAATTATGTGTACATTTATAATTTATAACTGTCCGATAAGGGCAAGGATATATATTTCATAAAAAGGAAACAATAAAGTACTGAATTATTTTGAACTTTACTCTTATTGTTGATTCATTTAATTCTCAGTATAAACTGTTATTATTCCATGGAAATTAAAGTCACCATAAAAATTTTTTAGGCCATAATTTTCTAATTTAATTAAATTTAAAGCGATAAAGAGGAAGAAGTTAAAAAAAAAGAGAAGTAAGAGAAGATTGCAAAGCCCTCCCTGTTGTGTTAATGTTAAATATTAAATTACCAAGTCTACCATAATGAAGTCGTCGTTGGTGGAGGTCATCGTTATTTCGGAAGACGTCTGGCACTCGGTGGGTGTGGGCGTATCGTTTCCATTTTTATCCTTCAGGATGTTCTTCTTATTGACCGTTTCCGTAGTGTCTGGGAGGCCATTATTCTTGTTATTCATCATTTGTTCGTTGTTAATAACTGGATTGTTAGGCGGACTCTCCAGGGGTATCTTTTCCGAAAGCAATTTGCTGAACGGAGGTTGAGGTATTATCAATTCCGGTTCGATTTCTTTTTTTTTCGTGTCTGCAAACGCGCCCAGTTTCATTGTGTCACTTAACGAACATACGTCGTCTTCACTGAAACAAGCAGAAAAAAAAACATTTTTAGAAAAATTTACTTTGTCTGTATCAACGTGCCAAAAAAAGTATTAATGAATAATAATGGAAAATAAGATTTACTCTTTCTTTTGAAAATGGTCGCGTGACCGAAACTTGTCAGGAGTTTTCAATAAAAAATTGGTGAAATTATTCTGCGTTTTAATTTAAAGTTCATTATTATGAAAATAAGAGAGTTGAAAGTGACATGTACTCAAAATAATATACATTTCACGCTTACACGTTAACTTTTGACACATTAAGACAATCTCAAACACAAAATTGTTACAATCGGAATAGTTCGTACGCATTCGAATGTGATTGGGTATGCCCTGGGAAGCTTCAAAATATGTATGATGCTCGTCTGTTTCGCGGGAGTCCCAGGTTCTATTCCCAGTCGTTGTAGTATCTACCTTTTTTTCTTATTCATAATTTATGTTAGATAAAATTCCAGTTTCAGTTATGATTTTTTCATCGAAACTCTGTATAGTCGCATTTCTATAGAAGAAATCAATGTCCCGTAATTTGCTTGGGAGAAGATCAAGGCATGTGTTTTTTGTCAAATTCTGACTCTACAGGTCCAAACTAGTTCATAAAAAAGGATTCTGCCAAATCCATGGCCCAAAGCGAATTTCGATTTCTTAAACTGCCTGGACGAGACCTGCTTGGAAGGATAAAGTCTAAAGTATGAAATTTAGATTTGGGTGAAATTGTTGACTGAAACTGTATCTATAGACTAATTTATAGTCGTAGAGTCCAAAAATTAAGAAAAAAACAAGCATTCCTTTAAATTGTACCATGCGAGTTACGCGATTTTAATTTCTGCCATGTTTGGAACGCTTTTAAGTCAAATTTCGACTAGTTTTAATAAATATATTCATATAATACATAGGTAGTAGATAGGATCAAACTTCATGCGCCGCCCCTGACTAAAATTAATTTAAATATGAATTATAAATTTACTAACGTCAAAAATTAATTAATTTATACGCTAGACTCTTTATTCTACTTTACCTGTGACCCCAACTTGAAATCCCCGTTTTGAATCTAATTAAAACGAGTGTCAAAAATGTCACGTTATAAATTAATGGACAATATAAAATGTTTGAACGTATATTGTTTACCTCCTCATAGAAACGATGATGTTATAATCCGTACGAAAAAGGTCGAAATAGCTGACCTTCTCAAACATAAAATTAGACAATTTTCTTTACATATTATGTAAATAATTATCAAAACTGATTCACGTCAACGACGATTCATATCTCAGTCACAGTCAATAAAAGAAAAATAACAAAAGCAAGAGCAGTTCCAAATTTTAAATAAAATAATAAAGAAATGAGATTACATTACATAACTCATATAACAATACACATCTTACTATATACGGAGTGATTATTATACATAGACATAAGGGGATTCAAAATTAAATTTCTGAAATGCACATTTTTTTGAGTGTACTGTTTATACTACTGATGATGCCCTAATAAGGCGAAATGTATATAGAGTGTACTAATAAAAAATTGTGAAACAACTCCAAGTGTTTAATTATTAATTATGTTTCACCAAGAGCTAACGGCGTCTTCTTTCTTAATTTTTTTTTTCTTTTCAATGCTAGAGATTGACAACTGTATCAGCAAAACAATAATCACCATTCTCCTTTTAATAATTTAATATACAAATTTTTGTATTCTTAAGTAACAATTCTGTACAATTTCCGATCCCTTGACTATTTTCAAGGTTGTATTTTAGTCATTCTTACTACTTTTTCTTCAGGAATTATGGATGTATCTATATACATAGTAAATATAAAAATAGCAAAGTGATTCAACAATACTTTTTCAATGTTAATTGCTATGATATACCTACCTTTGCATTTTTTTTTTCGTATAAATAATTTATGATACGTTTCGTCGTGCAACATGAAAATATAATATTTTTACCATGTGCATATGAAGATACGAATAATACAAGGTAATTTAATACAAGTAAACAGTCCCATGAAAACATGTTACATCAATTTACATACATACATACTGTGCCTGTAAGTATCCTTGGAATATCTTTGTGCACTTTAGCTAACCACATCAAAAATATAATAATAAAAAACACAGTTGCAGGGATTTACAATTGAACAAATAAAAAGCACAGTCCAAAGAAAGTGAAATCACGAAGAGACTGATTACATTCATATCAACACTCAAATATCCGGTGTTTAAAAATTGTTGCATAAAAATACACCTGGTCAGTTTTGATAACAGTCACTTTCTTTTTGTAGATCCTACATATATTTTATTTTATTTTATTTTACAAACAATTTAAATAATATACTTTACAAGGATATTCCTAGGCCACAATTAAAATTAGGTAAGCAATTTAAAGACCAAAATTGGGTGTCGTCCTATTTGCGGTCAGTCCATCGAGCGGTTAGAGAATTTTTCGGTCAAATCTTTCTTGAATGTAAAAATGGAGGAAGGATAAAATTTACCTGCCGATTTTGCGGTCAAAAAAGCGTTTCACGTGTATAATGTATACGCCTTTATTTTTGAAAACAAATTTATTAGGTTAGGTTAGATTATTGGTGCAGCTGAAGGTGTAAATCACGAAATAAACTCCAAAATCGGAAGAACAAATCCGAGATTTAAAACCATTCTTCAAACACTTATGGAAGTAGCCGAAGGAGCTGATCAAAAAATAATGAGGTTGGAATTAAATTTAGACGGAAAAAAGCGAAAAAGAAAATACATCCACCTGGATGAGAGGATTGAAAAGGTGACAAAGTGGTATGAATTTATGACCGCATATTCCACAGTCTTATGTTACCTTGACCGCAAAATCTACAATTTTTACGTTTTACCGTAAATTACACAACCTCTCGATCCATACAACCCAAAAATTGTGTCACTTGTTATGAGGAAGTGCTTCTAGGACGAAGTAAAGGTCAACACTATAAGTGTGTTATGTACCTACACTAAATAAAAGATCAAGGTACTTCGTTTAGAGTCCTTTGAAAGTTACTTAACCAAACGATATTTTTAAACAAAAAGAGTACACCCTTTTATTAGCTCCAGCATTCTTTTTTAAATTTAAATAGATAGGAAACAGTTCAAGATAGAATTGAACATACTTATTACATTAAAAAAATAAATACTAAATAATATTTATGCAATAGGTGGCTCTTGATATTCACGCAATTTAGAAAAAATTATAAACATTAGGTATTAAAAACATAAATTTGTGAAATAACCATGATAAGATAACAATACTCGAGAGCACAATCGAAGCTAATTAATAGCAAGTGCTTCACATAAACAGTTGTAAATAAAAAAAAGAAGAATTTTCCACAGATTAATAAATGGCATAACTCATCGTATGTAACATAGTAAGTAGATGATGTGTTTTATTAAACATAATTCAGAGATATGAACTTTGCTCTGATACTATAATACTCGTGATTAAATTAAATTGTTAGTGCAACTGTTCAGATAGAAAATGTACTCCTTTGTTTGCTCTATTATCCACTATTATAATAGTGGAACAATCATAGGTCAGATTCAATACTACATTCATGCATACAGACACACATCAGTTTAAAAAACTTTAGAGGAAAAAACTTCTCAAATAACAGGCTAGAATTTGATTTTATTATTCAATATAGTTCCCTTCGATAGGCTTCAGTTTCGGCGATTACCTCTTAGTCGGCGTGAAATTTCTGTCCAGCGAGCATCCTCTTGAGGTCTGAGAACAGAAAAAAGTCGCTGGGGGACAGATCTGGAGAGTACGGTGGGTGCAGAAGCAATTCGAAGCCCAATTCATGGAATTTTGCCATCGCTTTAATTGATTTGTGACAAGGTGCATTGTCTTGATGAAACAGCACTTTCTTTTTCTTCAAATGAGGCCGCTTTTCCGCGATTTCGTCTTTTTTTCCGGCAAAAAGAAAATGCTTCATTAACACACGAAATTTCTTTTTATCCATTTTTTCAAAGTAGCAAAAGTTCTTTCACACAGATACTAATAGTGCAACAGCTGTCAAATTTATACACGCGTCTTTTGAAGGTTAGGGCTAACTATGAATCATATGTATTTGACACTAGTAGATACCAGTAGATACTAGCGTCATTTATGGGATTTTTTTTATTGTATGATCAAAGTGGAAGTCGCATAGCAACCGTTTGCTTACGAGTAACGACAAACGACCAGTAACCCACGAACTGAAAGATGTACAAGCCGAAAACCGAGGCATCAAAAAGAACGTGCCAAGTGATTGTATAATTGTACAATTGTTGGTAATCGCGATTGGTACATTCCACAAAAATCACAGTTTCTTCTATCGCCAGTACAATGTAAGAACAGTAGCTTAGCGTCCTAAGTGCGGCCCTCATAGTTACGTCATATAGTCCTTAGAAACCAAATTGTCCAACATTCCGGTATATATATATATATATATATATATATATATATATATAAACCTTGCATGAACATCACTGTTAATAATAGTTTAACATTTATAAACAATAACAAAACACGACCTAAATTAGAAAAGCTACACTGAAAATAGGGCATTTTTTAGGAAAATTTTACATTCATTTTTTAAAGTAGGGAATCCTGCACATTTCTGGAACAAACAGTGAAAATAAAGGATAAAAGTAAACCTTTTGTATTCTGCGTTAACATGGTAAGTAAATAACATCTTCGTGAGAAAGTTTGTTTGTTAGTTTGTTCCGAACTGATTAAAAACAATCTCAGCAATTTCAGTAATCGCGTGCCTGCGTGTACCATCTACATAATATTGTACATACATGCACACATATATTCATATATATATATATATATATATACGATAAATAGTAGTAGTAAATAATGAATGTAACGCTTATCACGAGCGAACATATAAAAACAACTTGAACACGTGTAATTTATTTATGTTCCTAATGTGACATACCTATAATATCTTTCAAATTATTGAAGTTTTTTTTTAATTGAATATTGTAATAATTTTAGCAGCTTTATAATAGGTACACCATTACTTGCAAAGAAGCGCCACCAGATAAAGATAAATTTAATTTCCATAAAGTACCTGATTAAAGGGGAATTTTTAGAAATAACTTATTATTAACGACATTGTTTATAATGTCTGCATAAACAAATCTTCACTTGTAGATAATACAATTCCAAGATTAGATATATATATATATGCTATAGTTCGTATAGTATATACCTGTAATTATAATAAAAACCTACTCATGTTGGTGGACTAACAATCCCTTCGACCTGAAATCTCATACAAAGTCGACGGGTAGGGCGGCGGAAGACCCTCTTCAGGGAGGAGGCTCTTTAGGAATAGGCGGGTGGTGGTTGGGGAGACACGTTACAATGTGAGTATGTAGGCTTTCACGAAAGCTGTTAACAACGACCAAACCACAAACGCTTCTGAAGATGTCAGCCGCAGCCGCTGACGAAACGTCAGGCAACAAAAAAGCCTATAGACCACGACCCAAAAGCCCGGTAAGTTATCTTAATTCGATTACAATGTGAATTTTTATTTTTCTTAATTCGATTACAATGTGAATTTTTATTTTTCTTAATTCGATATGTTTCAAAACTATGACAAAATAAACACTTTCTCTTTTCATTTTACCTGCAACTTTATATTATGTTTATATATTAGACACGTGACTTGTAATTATAAATATCTGAATTGCCAATTCATCAATCATTGTCTTAAATAAAAAAAGACTCACCCTAAATTTAATATGAGCGGACACGTGTTTCGCCCACTTCACACGTGGGCATTATCAACGCGAGACTGATAATGCTAAATGCTGGCGTTGATAATGCCCACGTGTGAAGTGGGCGAAACACGTGTCCGCTCATATTAAATTTAGTTAGTGGTAATTAGGGTGAGCCTTTCTTTATTCAATTAATCTTTTACCACAGTCTCCTATTTTCTACTTTTAATCATTATCTTAATCAGAAAACAGTATTATGTAGGTAATATTATTCCGTTTAAATTGCTCTGAATTACAATATATTACTACATATAAATTAAAGTTTTTTGCATATATTGAGGAAGCGTGAAAGCGTGTTCGTGATAAATCTTACTTCGAAGGACCACCTCAGATATTGAGGAAAACGATATTGTGTTTGTTTAACTATATTTATTTGCATTAATTAAAAATCTTCACTTTAACTATCACTAATTATTATACAAAAGCAAAACTTATATTTAAGTATAAAACTTAACTAAATGAAATCTACGATTATGTTTTGCTATCGAGTGGTTCGTTCGGTGGTTCTATTTTATCTGTTTCTTCTTAACATTCGTTCCTATGCCCTCAAGAACCCTTACCGTTCTCACGCGCTTATCTCCTGAAGACATAAAACAGACCATCTCGACAGCATTAGAATTCGCATGACAACTAACATGAACGTTTGACAAATTCATGATTTTTCTTAAACGATAATTTGGAGACTAAACATATATAATTCACTTTACATTAAAACGTTTGTCCACTTCTCAATCTTGTCTATTAATAAAGATGCAACACTTATATTACTTTTAGAGGTTGAGTTAACTAAAATTACGATACATAAGACGAAACATCTCAATAAAAGATGAAATAATCCGAGACAGAACGTCATCCAGTAATAAGCAATGGTTGCATACAAAAGCCCACTATAATAAGAAAATGATTCAAGTGGTCAACTACATATACATTACGGTGCTTATCGTCATGGCAACACGACCTAATTATAATAAAACATCCGTGGAAATTTTGCCAAAACATCAAGGCGCTTGCTTCTATGTATAATAAATCTTGCTTAACACGAAACTTTCTGTCTTTATCTTCTTCCTAACGATATAAACAACTAAATATAGAAAACAAGAATAAAAATAGACATTTCATGCGATAGAATTGTTACCATGTTAATCTATAGAATTTACTGACACCACATAAACATCTTCACAACAGTGGCGGTTCGTGATAAAATAAAGAGGGTGCGCGGCAGATGTTTATCTATTTTTTAAAATTTATTTTCTAATAAATTTAATTGCATTAAAATATGAAAATGGCTGCTGAAGTTGTTTTTTTTTCAGTTACCGAGCGACGTGGTTTAGTGCTCTAGATCACTGCTTAGCATTCAGGAGGTCACCGGTTCGACTCCAGGTCCGGCTGCCCTGGTCTATGTTTTCTGTAGTTTCCTTGGATAACATAGGCAAATGCTGGGATAGTAGAATTCCACAAATAACCTTTCACTTATCTTCTGTCTTCATTTCGTCCGTCTCATCTTTCTCACTCTAACCACACCTATATCCACGATTCCTGCAAGGAGGCTGAAGGGGGCTTTACGCCCTACACTCCGGCTTTGCACCACAGTGTAAGTCGGAGGAACTGCCCGCCCACCAACACGAGTAGCTGGCGGGAATGAAACACACAAAAGTTTTCTTTTTAGATAGTATTTATTTATAAACAGCGGCGAGAAACATAGAGAAGAAGAAATAAAAACAAGCCAATTATCTAGCTTGATTGCAGCGTAAAGAGCCGTCAAAAATCTCTGCTTTATGTAAGCATGTGTGCGATGGGAAAACCCTGACAATCCTGTTGGACTTTTTTAATAATCGTTGATTACTAACAATGATACTAAGTAGTTATTAGTGAAGTAAAAAGCCCGTGATACATTTAAATAAACCTTTTATTTACAACAATACATCCGTCTGACCCGATATGACTATTGCTACTGTATTATATTAACAAACCAACGAACGAAAAATACAGGTCTAAATAAACTAGACTAAACAAAAACAAGATTAATAAAATTAAACATAAAACTGTACAATAATATCAATACAAAATCGTTGCACTCCAACAAATCTTAACACTGCACCACAGTGACTTTCCGCTGGCCCAGTTACGTGTTTCGTCTGATACGCGCGACCAAAGACCTAGAGAATTCATTTGATATACCACAGCACAGGACGCCCTACAAAATGCATTTTTACGCAAGTACATCAGAGTCGGGCGTGTCAAAGATACACTTAAACTACAAAAATACATAAATATCTACATATATCAACCCCTGTTCCACAATATTTATTTTATCATTATGCTTACTTAGTTATACAGTTATTTTTTTATTGAATAATTGATTATAAAATTAGCACAGGATCTACCCACATACTAAACGGTGGATTTTAAATAACACGTGGAAAATAAACAACCAATTATGTTTTTGATCTTTTGTACATTACTACCATGAAATTTATGTAGGCAAGAATTTTAAATCAGATACTAAAGTCCAATTCGTATTATAATTTTATTTGACGATAATATTTTCAAGTACAAAACAACTGACGACAAACCATAATAATAATTAACAGGTATTCTTACGTAATTGAAACAAAAAACAAAGACAAACGCTAAAATTAGAACAAATAAACGAGCTAATTTTCGTCAAATAAAATCTGGCTATAAGTTTATTTTAGTGTGATTTTTTTTGCCAAAAGCGCGACAAAATGATTTGCAAAAATTTTAATAGCCTTGAGAGATAACAAAAGCAACTTTAACACTTTATATTACTTGTAAAATCTGTTCATACATTTTATTCTCATACCTCCCATAAGTTTAATGAAAAAAAAATGGATTTTTTAAAACATGTTTACAGTCTGCGCTGCATACGTGAAATTGTTTATTTGTCAAACATTGCTGGCGCCATAATCAAGGTCGAATTATATAATAATAACAACATTGTTACCAAGCTTTTTTTTGCTGGAACGTAAACTTTCCGGTACCCAACAATTTGTAAAAAGGATATTGTGAACATTTGCCATCACAAACACCAATCAAAAGAACAATTCTCGAAAATTTCGCTCTTTTAGAACATGAGTCAATTAGAGGCAACCGAGGGGAAAACCCAAACACATTAAACAGTCGATTTTGTTCCGTTTAACGACAAAAACAGATATTGTTGGATTGTTTCAGCCTTTACTTAATGGGAAAACATTTTTTTACAAATAGAAAAAAAAATAACTAATATTTACTTTTCCACTTATTTATTTTAAAAAACTTTACAACTGTTACGCCCAACACAGGCATCTTCAGAAGACGCATAACTCAGTTGGGCGAAACAATTGTAAAAGTGGAAAAGTAAATACTAGTTATTCTGTAAGGTATATATTTTATCATATGTAATGTTGTAAATCTGTTTCTTTATATTATAAATAAAAACATGTTTCGATCGACGCGAGTTCGAACGTGAATTTTTTTACAGCAACAATGATACCATTGTAAACTATATTTAGTCGGGTATTCCCAATAGGACCATTTCGTTCATTAAATTATTACTCTTTGTGTAACAATTGAGTTTTTCGGGCGTGCCGTTGTTACATTTTTATTGTTTAAGTGGGTTATTCCAAATATACGAAATTATTGGATCCAGGTGAGTTGGTCACTGAGTACATCAATAATTATTTAACTGATTGATTTATGAAATGAAGCTAATTGATAATTTATATTGATTCAAAAGTAATGAATGAAAATATATACAGGGACGCTACCTAGACTGTTAGCTGCGGTGACACAGTCATTATTAATATTAGGGGCTGAGGTTTTAGAGCGCTGCCGTGTAATGGGGACTGTAGGATGCGGTAGTACAGTTATGTAGCTCATTATTGATCTCAGTCCAGTTTTTGGGTAGAGAAATCTGTCTTGCAGAGGTAGTGCGGGAGCAGGGTGCTTGCCCTTTCCCAAGAGTAGGATTACAGCATCATAAATGTAAAGTAATGATTGGCTGCGATCAATGTATTTTTTTCATGCCTTTTTTAGAGTTCGATGCATAATAAAAGCTAAGTAAAAGTATGCTTGAGTGCTCACACATATTTCTTTTTATATTTTGGTAAAGGTGCTGGAAGATAAAAGGAATATCTAGCAAGTGATCATCATAGTGATTGACATCTATTGATTGAGTAAGTGAACATTTGTTATTTATATATTCAAGTGAGTGTTACATTGTTCAATTTATGTTTGTTGGATTGATATCAACTTATATTATTGTGCGCTCGGTTTTTCACATCCTAACAATTATTTTTTCTATTTGTAAAAACAGATATTGTTGTAAACTGTTCTATCGGAAAATTATAGAACTAGTACATAAGCATTAAGAAAAAGAAATTGACTATTTACCCATAAATAAATAAATAATAAAAAGTTATCGTTAAGTCTTATTTACTTTTATCTACGTTGTTTATAAAACTAGTTGTTATCATTCAACCAAAGCCACACATTATTGAAATTTACACATACACCTACAATACAACATATTTGCATTGGATACCAACAACCCACACGCCGTGTATAAACATGGATTTCAGCTTTTCAACAACCGATCGTGAGATGCAAAAATATTGTTTTAAGAGTACATTCACATCATATCTATCGACCTAAATTGCGCTTGTACCTATTGATAAGAAAGGTAGTATATGTTACAACAACAACTATACACAAGCCTACACCTAATGTAAACATATAACTAAGTATTATTTTACATAGGTGTACATACATTCGCTATTACGATAGGTCAGGGTATACAATTTATCATAGGAAAGACAATTAATTAATAAATTAAAATATTCTGATGCAGTTTAAATGTTAAAAAACGAGCACTCGGTAAAGTTTCACAAATTTTATTATTATTTGTCTGACAGCTGTTTCGACATTTAGGTCATTCTCAAAGACTGTGAGTGCTTAACATTGGAATTGATATTTATAAAGGTGGTTGGCTATGGGTAGTTATAATATTGCTTTTATGATGGGAAAAACCTTAAAATCTAATTGTTCGTTTGTGATGAATTTACTTTGGTGACGGGCTTTTTGTATTTCTAATATTTCCAGGTAATCTAATCGAGTACCTTTCGGTTCGCAATGTAAAAGTTTGACTTTATTTGTATTTACGAAATAATCATTTTGTATGGAATGTGTAGCAAGGCCTGTTGTATTTTTATTAAGTATGATAGTTTTTTTATGTTCATCTAGGCGTTTATCTATATTCCGACCCGTCTGACTAATGTAAATTGCATCACAATCTGAACATCTAATCTCATACACACCATTTTTTTTTCCAAAATACTAACTTTATCCTTATTATTTACAATTAATGAACCTAACTTGGTTTTACTACTACGTATTATATATTATCGATTGTTACAATTTACTCTACACTAGCTCGAATTCTTCAGACTTTGATCATATGAATGGTTTAATGAGGGGTCGAATTGAGGACCAAATCTCAGAGGGGTGTAAACTACAGGAAACAAAACACTAAATATGTTTACATGCGCATATTGTTATTGTTACTGATCTCGCGTTGATAATGCTCACAGTAGAAGTGGGCGAAACACGTGTCCGTTTATTAAACAGTGTGTGGTATTAAGGGTGAGTCTCCAATTTCATTTTACTTTACTTTATTGATTGTACCACGTCTCCTTTGTTCTATTTTACAAAAAGAGTATCTACAATGTGCTTAGGCATAATAGGCTTAGACCCCCCGGAGTTAATTCGGTCACAGATAATAATCCCTCTTAATTACCCTTCTATTTGCTAAAATTTGATCTTAATCCTTAATAAGTACCTATGATTCGGAAATTATTGAAATACAATATATGAATTATTATTTATTTGTTCATCATGCTTAATTTTGCTTTAGTGGTTGAATTGATCGGTCAACATATTTTTTTTTTAATAGGAAATGAATATCAAAATAATTTGTATTGTATAATATCTATAAGCAAGTCTTGGTGAATAGTAAAAATAAATAATAACATAAAAAAGCCATTTGTTTTTCAGAAAATAACCATAATAAATAAGGCTACCTCAAATATTTTTCAAAGAGAAAAGAAGAAAAACAAATAAGTTTCACGAAACTTTTATTGTCTCGACAATATTGTTTCGGTCGATTCGACCATTATATTTTGTATTCTCGAATCGACCGAAACAATATTGTCGAGACAATAAAAGTTTCGTAAAACTTATTTGTTTTTCTTATTTTCTCTTTGATTTGAAAAGTTTCACAAAAAGTGCACTATTCAAAGTTTAAGTTTTATTAAATATTTTTCAGTTTAGTGTTTGGTAAACATAAAGAAAATTATTGACATGCAATCGTTGATATCGACACAGGTAGTAAACAGGAATTTCTCAAAAAAAAGAAAACTACTTGTCAACATAACAGAATATATTTTAATAACTAATGAATGAACAT
The DNA here is from genome assembly GCA_963921985.1 of Agrilus biguttatus. NCBI lineage: Eukaryota > Metazoa > Arthropoda > Insecta > Coleoptera > Buprestidae > Agrilus > Agrilus biguttatus. The sequence goes on along the minus strand of OY998121.1, from coordinate 5,775,699 downwards.
GTAATAATTAATTAGAAAACTTTATACGTAGGGGCAAATGTAATCAAGTATTATAATTTAGTTAGTATACGTGACAAGTCAGCTTTAATATCAACTTCCTGCACAAATTATATCACACAATTGTACATAGGTTTTTGACACATTCTCTTACAGGAAATGTATAATGTTGAGAGTAGTTATACCGTTTAAATTTAATAATGCAATTATCTGAACCATTTCCTATCATCTAGTAGCCAGAAGAAATACTAAACTAAACTAAGTAATTATAATAAAATACACTACATTATAAATCAAAATAGGTTTGTATAAACTGGGAGGTTTCCCACCCCTTCGTGGTCTTTTCTGTCCCTCGCTGTCAGCTAAAGTAACAGCTACAACATGCGTTATACTTATATTCTACCTTGAAAACTCCCTACAGTTAATAAATAACAAAACACAAACTGTTGTTCTACACTTTAATATTAGAAGATTCTAACAATTGTTTCGACATGCTGTCATCATCAAAGAGTTGCTTAAAACTCAATGTTGTTCAATGAGCTAATGCGAAAATAAACTAGTGTGTAGGTAGGTAGGTTGTTGAAAAGAATGTCGTGTCTAAAAATAGTTTATCTAGCCTCACATTGATAAATTATATACTTCATACTACAATTATACACTGATCGAAAGGTGTGAAAGTAGAACAAAGTTGTATGTGCACCTTATTGACCGGCAAGGTCGAATTGAATGTCCTGGAATTCACTCACAGCACACATTCATTCCGTTCTAGACACCGCAAATTTTTGCCATTGTCGATTAACTGTCCCATTAAATATTAAACAGTTTCCGGCTTCTGTAAACTTTAGCCAAATACGTGCCCGCAACGAAAGTGATACGAACAAAACAAAAGGAAAAACAATTAAACAATACTTTTATCCAATTATAAGGACATTGAATCGGGCGTGACATGATTATGTACGCCTTAAATTAACACAAATTTCAGGCCTAGATACCCCACGAAAACTCTAAAAAACGCTGAAATAAATAGATATAACGAATTCAATTTAGGAATGTACAACATATAAATAACACACAATGATATTTTTTCGATAGACCCTTGCAGGAATTAACTAGACTTGTCTAGTAGACCATTAAAAATTGGGTAAACCGCAATGACGTACTTTATAGGTTTCGTCATGGCCTTAAAACTAATTTCAGTAATAAAAGAACTCTAGAAAATTAATTTTAAGTCTGCTATTGCTTAACGCCCTCGTAAACGTTTCTGGTAACATAGATAATTAAATTAGTAATTTATTTTTAAAACTGACAAATGAAGTGAAGTAAGTGAACGATGACCTTTAATAGAAAAAATATTTTCTTACGATAATCTATACATATAAACAAAATTGGAGTGTCTATTTGTAATATTAAAATAACCACTTTTTACATATACCAAAATAACATTTTTTACAATTTTTCTCTGTCTGTCTGTCTGTTTGTTCCGGGTAATTTCTAAAACGGCTGGACCGATTTCGACGGTACTTTCACTAGCTAATATAATAAGAAGTAACTTAGGCTACTTTTATTTTATTGTATGTTATAAAATCATATGTTAGCTGCACTTACGTTTTTCGTTAGACAAAGTACGTATCTATAAAGGTTTGTATGAACTAAGCGAACAAATAATACTTGTTCACTCTATTACCATAATCGTTTTGAAATTATACAATTATTATTATATTAACTAGTTGAACCCGTCCAAATTTGGAAGTATAGATACCGTTGTCGATGGCACTTGCATTTCAATCATTGCAATTTATCAGTAGATCAGTCATAATTAAAAACCCTATCCGTCAGGATTAATACCATGACTGAATATTCACATGTAAATACGCCCAACACTTCAGAATTCGCGATTATTAATTAACAATTCCGATGAAACGAATACATCCTGGATATTGAAAGTAGGTCTAAGGTGCAATTTCATCTTATTAGTGATATTAAACCTTTGAATCTGCGGCTAGTTGCAGAATGTTGTATCAATGAAGGAGATAGCTGCACCGCTACGGACATACATACACTAGAACATATGCTCCTTAGCATATTAGCACATTAATATATAGTGATATTAATGCCTATTGCGTTGATTCCTAGCAGAAACACGTTAATTGTGTAAAAAAACTTAAAATTATCACTAAAACGTCACGTGCAACTTAAAGCGAAAAAGCACAAAACGTTTAATAATAAAATTACTATCCACACATTTTAAAGCTCTTAATTTTCATCTAAAATTTTGAACATCGGTCTAGTAACGAGTATGTCAACATTATCTATTTATTTTTATGGTTATTTACAACATAAACCAATCAGTATCAACTTAGCACTAATTATATTTAATTTTCTTTAATTGATACCAGTTTGACCAGCCTGATGTAACCTCTTTAACTTAATTATAATTTCTTAAACGCTTTAGTCATTAATTGGTACCGTCAATAAATTGTTGTCAATTCTCAGAAGTATTATTTTCGACATAAGTAAATTGTAAAAAACAACTTTTCCAATGTGGGACATTTCTACTATCTCCACATTTTTTAACAATCGTTAATGTTAAGAAATTAATAAATAACAAATATTAAATAGGTTAAAATTCAAAAATACACTTGGTTTTCGTTTCACCAAATTTATTCAAAATAGCGGACATACGTTTCGAACTTCTCAGTTTATTATCAACGAATATAGAGGATTTTGACACAATGTGATTTTATACCTACAGGTTTGTGCGAGGGTGGTACAGATATTGTAACCCCTTCAAAGTCCAATCCGTCACATAAAATTAGAATAAGTAATTATAATAGACTAGTAAGTCTCCCATTATCTAAAATAGACTACGAAACTGAAATCTCAATATTAAAAACTATAGCTAACACTAATGGCTTTAATCCAGACCTAATTGACAAATTAATTCACAATAAAAAACACAAACAATTCCAAAAATACTTTTATGCTCAAATATCACAAAAACCATCCAGATACTATTTTATTAACCATGTAAATAATATTAGTTATAAAATCACAAACAGATTAAAGAAACATGAAATCAGCTTTACTGTAGTAAACAAAAACAATTTAAGGAGTCTCTTGGGTAATAATAAAGATAAAGTAGAAAAAACTGAAAAAAGCAGAATTTACAAACTAGACTGCCTCAATTGTGATGCCTTTGACATTGACCAGACAAGTAGGGATATTACCGCTAGACTAAATGAACATAAAAAATGGATATTAGACAATAAAAAAACTACTGGAATAGCTGAACACTGTAACCTAAATGATCATATGATAAATGTAAAGGATTTCCAATTGAAAAAAAAAACCCTGACACAAACCTGTATAAAATCACACTGTGTTAAATTCCTTTTTACATTCGTTGATAATGAACTGAGAAATTCGAAACATATGCCCGATATTTTGAATAAATTTAGTGAACTAAGAAAACCAAGTGTATTTTTGAATTTTTGAATTATTAATTTCAACATGTTTCACCAAGAACATAACGAACATACAGTTAATTCAATTAATATTAAATAAGGAAATCAAACACTACAGTTATAATTAAGTAGTGACTTTCTACACAATATAAAAACATTTTCTTGATCGGAAAAACCTTTTGAAATGATTAATTTGCAGACGGTTACATGGCGCCATGTTTCTATCAATTATTATTTATTAACTAATAACAACAACAAAAAAAAACAGTTGTAAGTAAATAAAATAAAACAGAATGCACGGCGAGGTCTTAAAAAACCAACTTTCACTTCAAATACAGATGATGTAAACGTAAAAGTTGCGTAAAAATTTCTATGAAAAATACGTTGGTTAAAATCGAAGAACCGTGAAAATAGAACAGTAGAGAGGTGAGCTTGTAAAGGCGGCAAAGCAGACGAGCGCATTTAATGAAAGGTGTACTTTTTTAGCAACGTCTGTAGTTGTTTGTACGTATGAGAGAGCAAGGAATTATTCATAAACCGTGTAACCTTGTCTTGTTTGCTCAGCCATGCAACTCGATGAACCAACGAATAGAAAAACTACACGGCCTTCTAAAAGTAGAAAATACTTAAAGCTTTCTGTACTTATCCAGTAAATTCTTCTCTCTTTGCATGATTTTTTATTTATTTCATTCATCTATTGTTCAAAAAACATTTCCTAATCTCATCTCACCTGAAGAAGCCAATGTATTAGTGAAACAATTTTTTCTTCGTTTATTTGCTTCATATTTAAATATGATGTTTCAATAAGTAACGTCTATTACAATTAATTATTTAAAACAAACCGATATTGGTGAACAGGCAAAAAAATTTACTTCAAATTACGACTCAAATTTCCTAATGGTTTTTGAGATATAAAAGTTATCGTTTTGTGCAAAGCTTCAGTGTTGTATGCTTAAAAATGTGCTTCTAGTCCTTTCCAGCCTTAGAAGCACTATGCTTCAAGCCCTTCCATGAAAACATAGTTAGGGCTCGTTTAAGGGATTCCTTTATAAAAGCGCTTTGTAATTTGTATTTCAAGAATTTTAAGCTCTTTGTCACTTTAAATTCGAAATTATGTAATAAAATAAATCTAAAACAAAATTAAAAACATTACATTAATAGAGCTTTATTATTTTCGAAAAAGTTTCTAACTTTTTCTTCACAAGTGCTTAAGACGTTGGACTTGATTAATTTTTATAAGTAATTGAAACCTCCAAGTCCTTCGTTTTAAAGTAATTGACGCTTCAATGAGTAAAAAGCAGACGTAGGATTTGGAGCTCTTTATTCAGCTCTGTACTAGCGATCTTTTCGTAGTAATATTTCTTTGATTTGTGGTGATCATATCTATAGGCATATCAAAAGATTTTAAAGACATACATAATGTTTTATACTAATAAAAATTAATAGTTAGACAATACCAACTTAGTCGAAATTAATTAATGGAAATAAAAAAGAACAAAGAAATTTCTATGGACAAACAAATAAAATAAAAAGCAATTTTCTAACGGAACAGGAAAAACAAATGGACTTAGTGACCCCCAATAAATAATTGAATGTAATAAACGCGTAACCATATAAAGAGAAACTAACTTCTCTACTACAACATGAAAACATTACAGTGCTATAAAAGCTAAAGGCTTCATGATGCATATTATCATTACTTTTATGTACCTATAGCTGTGTCCTAAAAGATTCAACTTTGTAAATATCAACTGCGTACCTACTCAATATACATTTTAACTACTACTAATTATAGTAATTATTATTATTAACTTCCTTTTTTACGATTATTTAGTTACTGCTGTATTGTTAACTAACTGTAACTACTTCCTAAATAACACTGGACAGACAGACAGATAGGAAATTCTTACTCTGAATGTTGGACTTAATTTATTAACAAAACAACAATCATAGAAAAGTTAAATTCCATCAGTTAAAAAGCAAAGAACAATCACTGATTAGTTTATTACATACAAACAGAATAATTATGGACATATGGTACGTCAACAAATATTAATAACTTTTCATTGTTCGTATTATTCATACACACGAACGTATGTTTTATTAACACATTTTCTTTTTATCATCAACTACTTGTATCATATGTGTATAGTTATGTAAACGAATAACGAAAAACACAGTTACTCTGAATTTTTACCTAATGAATAATATGAATCAATATTTCCCTTTAAAAATATAAATATAAATATAAATACGGAATCAACAAAAACAATTACTCCGAGGGCTAATACCCCTATCGGCATTAAATTACACTGTTGATTCCGATGTATTATTAGACGAAGAATATAACATATTCAGAAAAGAAGGAATTAAAATCCTTATTCGTCTAAATATTAAGATCAAAGATCTCACATTTGGAATCAGGAGTGTAATTCAATGCCGGTAGGGGTATTAGCCCTCGGAGTAGTTGTTTCTGTTGATTCCATATTTATTTTTATATTTATATTTATAATATAGCCTGTAAAAGCCTTTCTGCCAGCGTCCACCTGATGAGCCCCGACAGGTCGAAACCGGTCATGGGTATGGCTTTCGGTTCGTTGTGCCTACTTGGCAAGACGCGTTCCAAATGTGAGATCTTGGATCTTAATATTTAGACGAATAAGGATTTTGAATATTTCCCTTTAAATCTCATAAAAACTTTTTAACCGACTAAGGTATGTTATAATAAATTAAGAGTTCAAAAACCAGAAAGTTTCTTGACTGCTGTCATGCATAATAAATCTGCTTGTACTTATTGTATACGCAGCTATCAACTCACACACTGAAGTTACATAAATGGACCTATCGTACCTCCTCAGTGAATCCATTTTGGGAAAGCATTCCAATCGCGTGACTATTAACTACTTGCTGAATATATAATACCTACAGCTCTATTACTCACAATTTATGTAATCTGGGCATAAAATTCTAGAATGCAATGCTTCGATGTCTTCGCATACCTCACGCGCTGCTAGCTGTGTAGAATTTGACCGACTTACAAAAAAGACGAAAAAATTGAAACAAAACTTTACGCCACTGAATAGAAGCACCTATACTGTAGGTACACCTTTATAGGTCCATACATAGACATAGATTTTTATTACTATTAAATTATAAACTTCCGTCATTGCGAAGAAAGCTTTCTAGAAATGGAAAAACTAATTTTATTTTATAACTGCAATATTTGCAAGTCAGTACTTTTATAAATAAATACTTGACTATGGTGAAAGTAATTTAGACATTAAACTTGTGTTGCTGAAAGAATTTATGTTACTTACTTACATATATACATATACAGGGTCATTCAAACTGAGTGGTATATTAGACGTTTTAGGGAAACTAAGCATGTTACAGATTTAAAAATTTGGGAGTTGGGAGTAGGGGTTTTCAAGGATGATCTTATTTAACTAAAATAGTTTCTGAGATAATTTAATTTATTGGAAAAAAGGTTGCACCGCAACCCAAACTATAAAAAATCATAACTTCCATAAAAAATGACTTAGAACGTTAAAATTTTTACTAGTTATAGCCAAGTCATAAGGCTAACGTCCTGACAAAACTAACTTTATAATTTGTACAAGGCGTTCAGAAAATAAATCCAATGTTTAAAAACTTCAAACACGAATAACCTCATTTTTTCAAATAACATCTAGCATATTTTACTTTGTCATTCGATTCTTTTTTTTATCCTCTTTCGATCCATCTGTATATTTCCTACTGTTTTATTTGAAAATTTTTGGATAATTTTGGATTTGTACTTAAAATAACAGTAGGAAATATCCAGATGGATCGAAACAGGATGAAAAAGGAATCGAATGACAAAATAAAATATGCTAGGTGCCATTTGAAAAAATTAATATATTTGTGTTTGAAGTTTTTAAACTTTGTTTTTTTTCTGAACTCCCTGTATAAATTATAAAGCTTAGTTTTGACATGACGTTAGCCTTATGACTTGGCTATAACTAGCAAAAATTTCAACATTCTGAGTCATTTTTTATGGAAGTTACGGTGACTCTGATGACTTAGTTTTGTTTAAAAATTAATATCTTGGTTTTATACAAGCAACATATAAAACAGATGAAAATTTCAAGTTTCCAATTACCCTATATTGTTTCTATTTAACCCATTCACAGATCCTAATCTTTTGTGACCCCTTATAATATTGGATGTTTTAATTTTAAAATAATTAAATATTATTGTTTAATGCGATAATTACCTTTACGTTTTAATCAGATACTCTTTAATCATCTTTTTGAATTAATTCTGGCGAGATATTTTCAACTACGAAACTTTTACCAGTAATTCTATTAAAAACCTGAAATCTGGACATTTCAATGAACGTATGTAGTGTAGTGTGTATGCATAACCATGATATATATATACCTACCTATGACTTGTACGAAACGGAATTTGTGCATAATGTTCCCTGTGGTGCACAGCTTCAAAGGTGAAGGAATCGTTAGAATGTTTGGCTGCAAGCCAGCTAACATACGTTCATTTACACAGTCAACATTACTGCATGTCTGCATTGTAAGAGAAAATAGCTTTTAACCGGCTTGTACTGCAGCATTTTGCGCGATCGCATCCATATTTACAAGCACACATCTAAGCCACACACCGTTACCGATTAGATACTAGATGTACATACAAACACACGTCCAATTACGAAAATGCTTGAAGAAATGCTAAACAGAATTTACTAGATTACAACAGTTGCTTCCTTAAAATCACTAATAATACACATTGAACAATAATATATTTACAACCGCAGATGGCATCAACATTTCCTAAGGTCAACAACATTAATAAAAGTAATGTAAATGTTATTGGTTTAACAGGATGTCTAGATTAGAAAGACATGGATTCATTGATTATCCGGATTGTCGAAAAATACCAAATTATGTAAATAAATAATTAAACAATTACTGCACAACATATTGGAATATGAAAGTTTAGAAGAAACAAACAAGAAATAACAACAAGGTTTTGAATTTCCAGGAACCGAGGAAAATTTCGAAATTCCACGAGAATTCCTCAATTCCGTAATGATAAAAAAATTCTCTGCCAATTTCATGACTTCCAGGTTATCCAGGATCGCTAGACACCCTTTTCAATAGAAAGAATTATTGTAGACTCGTAAGAAGATCAAGACAAATACAAAAAAGATTCGGTTTAATAGAAATATTCGCGGACACTAATGTAATTGCAACAAGGAAAATAGAAGGCTAACGAACACAAATTCTTGGATATTTGTTAAGCGCCAACAGACTACAGAAAAGTAAAACAAATCAGTAGGTACGTATTTATGAAACCTGTTCGACCACTGCAATGAATGTTAAACAGTGCCGAAGGCTGTTTAAATTTTAAATAAGACAACTTTTATAATAAACAATCTCCAGAGGAAAAGCCACGTATGTGTTAAATCGCAAGGCTGTAACATCTCTAGGCTATTATATTAAGTGGAATTTTAATATAGATAACTCTATTATGCTACCTCCACACACATATTTTTTATGGTAAAACGAAAGTAGGCACCTATTGAACAGAGATACAAACGTACGATGACCTCTGAACAACAGTGATAAGCAATTTAAATTTTATACAAATGCAAACTGACACGTAGGACTTATATAAAAGTGTAAAACCCACTCGCTTAAAAAACCAGTTTGCAAAATAAATGTGGAGAAAGGCATGCTATAGATAATCACGAATAATTTGAATTTTAAAAATCGACCAAGCAGTTCATAAATACCATTGACGTCAATTAAACGTACCCTGTGTTGTTTTAATTTACCTGTTTGACATTAGATAATATTAGAAAGGTAATTACAATTAAAAATATGTACATACACATTAAAAAAGCAAATTCGCTGAAGTTATAATTAATAAATAAACAACCTTAATTTACTGAAAGGTAAATACAACGTTGAGAAGTAATCAAACATACTGACAAATTTATCAATTTTATCGTACCTTCTTTTTATTATTTATAATTTTCCACAAATTTCTCTAAAATGGTCAAATAACTCTTCTGCAGTCAAATTAATATGTATATATTATTTAAATCATGAAATAAGAGCTTATTAAATTTATTATTCTTTAATTTTTTTGTGAATGTAGTGATTATCAACTATATTTTGTGTTTATTGTTAATTTTTTATTATTGTTTGAGTTGTAATAAAGAATCCGCATAAATATATTTATTTTAACATTTATTTACCAGTTATTTTCAGTAATAATAAGCTTTTTTAGTTTTCTTCTTCATGGTTCATTTTAATAAAGGTTTAAAGGTCATTAACCTAGCATACTCCTATCAATGCATACTATCGCCACTATAATAGTAAAATGATGAATCAAAATGTAAAATTCATTGAAAATTTTCATTCATTTAAACTTTTGATTGTAGAGGTTGCCTACCTTCCGAGGGGATATTTGCATTGTTAGTATTTTTAAATAACCTTACTTTGTTTAAAATAATAATATTTTTATCGTTATTTTAATAAAACCATAAAAGTCATTGTGTTAGAAGCGTGTGGTTGTTAAGCTTACATGTACCTTAATACTGAAAAACAATAATTTTTTAAATATATGAATAAAACCGACAACTTAATGTATACTTTTTTGGTAAGTACCTGTCAAAGTTTCTGAGGTCTTGTTTAAATAAAATTAGGATTACATTTTTATGTCTATTTCTAAAAACCAACAGCTGTAATTATATTTCACATATAACTAGGTACAACTTCATAATTTCCACCCACCTTACAAAAATATTAAACAAGTACATCAAACTCCTATGAACCTATACAGTTCGCTGTAGACGATGATAAAACTACGTTAAGCATGTGTAGGTGACAAGGAGGTGTTCTTAAAATAATCTTCAAGGTAGTTTCACTTTCTCAGAAATATATAAGGAAACCATTCATAGAAGCTTTCTATAGTTCTCATAACTATTAGTTAAAGCTAACACGATTAATTCAGTTGTAGGGTACCAATCTGTCTACATATTACGATAATAACGTGAAGTCCAACAGATTTTAAATATCATACCTTTACATAGTAATTATTATAAATACCAGTAACAAATTATATAACGTTTCGGAGCCCTCCATTATTGTCGTCTACTATATTACTACATTTACAATGTAATATAATACTCCATAAGTATGAAAGTTTCCAAACAAAAACTTCTTTATAGGATTTTATTTTATTAGGGATTAATTACTAATAAAAAAGCAAGTCATACGAAAAACATAATATTCGCTGTTTCATTAAAACAGAAGCTGTATGATTACAGTTACAAAAAATCATTATAAACCAGTTTCGAGGTAGAAGCAGTTGGTTTGGAAAGAATTTAAATTCTTTAGCCAGGGCAGTGATCCAACTTAGTGATGCCCTTGAATCTATTTTTATACACAATGTATGCAAATAAAATAAGGATAATTTTTAGGAAACAGGAAATGAGAGCTAACTGGAAATTTTTCCTATTTACTTCCACATAGATTAGTAAAAACTTTGTAAGGTTTTCTTTATCAGGTCACTTTGGGTCATCTGATAAACTTGTGATTTAACTGAATAATTGTACATTTGTTACTGAATTTAATACTGAATTTGCATAAATAAAACTCATGATAATTAATTTGTCCATTCATTGAATAAGTGCACATTGAACATCAAAAATTCTTATTTTCTTCTCAGTAATGAACAATAGTAATTTAAACTGCAATTCTTTGAATAGTGTAAATATTTTCTGTTGATTGTCAAATTGACTGAAAGTCCTTTGAATGATCATATAACTTGGAAAAATGTAATAATAATTAAATAACACTTACTTTTGCCTGTAACGCATGTGCCTGGGGCTAAGGTTGGTGTTAAAATGATCACTTTTGAGCATGATGGTGTTATTTTTGCCAGTCTGAGTTGGAGAAATTGTCATTTTAGTACGATATGAAACAGTTAGTTGCAATGTACCTATTGGTGTACACAACTGACCCACCCTCACTTGTTTATAACCATCACCAAGCACATGTAACTGAGCATCACCCATGTAAATTCGATAACAAATAACATATGAGTCTGGTCCCTGTCTTCGGGATAGTTTATAGGCTGGTGTCACCCGGGTAACAGACACAAGGGATTTCAAGAGAATTCCCATACGGTTGTAAACTGTGTGGGTTACACGCACTGCAGGATCACACTGTTCTGGTAAAATACTAAGACACCATGACTCTAACACTAAATGGTCACCATCTACTGTTCTTAAAGAAATCTCTACGCACATTGGCAACCTGGCTGTTGCTGCTTCACCATTAAGAGCTTTTTTGGTTTCTTTCAACACATCAGGTAGATCTGGAATAGCCAGATTAAACTGAAACAAACAAAAAGATTAGAAAATAATGACAGTCTTTCTAGAGCATACTTCTAAATGTAAAATGAAATACAATTACACCTACCCAATCTGTTCCTGACGTGGGTTTACACTCTGTTGAAACTTTTTCGCCAAGCCTGGATTGGACAATAACTTGAGCAGCTTTTAGAGCCAAAAACTTAGTAAACTTGTCCAAATCCTTTCTGTCCTGACTGCTAAGTTTCATTGCCATTGTCACCATATTATCCACCTAATTTAAAACGTGTCGATTCACAAAATTAGCGAAAAAGTTTTCAAGTCACATACCAGTCAAATATACAATGACAGTAAATAATAATCAGTAGGAAAACAGTAAACTACGATTTTACATATGACCACACTTTGATAAATACATTGAATATACAAACAACCGCTTACTGCTTAAAACACGAATTTGAAAACACAACTACCGATCGAGAATTAGTTGTTACACAAACTTGATAACCGTCACGTACGTCATGTCATGTTCTCCTACCTACTATTTTACGATTATACGCGAAGAAAAGGGCGTGGAAAATGCAACCATAGCAAGGTCGTTTAATTGATTTGGACATTCATTCATTCAAAATTCTTATGAAATAAGCAATATTTCTATCTAATAATGCCCTCGTTACACATACAGCACTTTTTTTAACTAATAACAAAATAGTTTTCAATTATTGCTTCTTTGTTATTTTATCACGTTATTTAACATGTTATTACTTAGTCCGTTCTGTTCCAAGGAGTCAAAATCACGCATTTGTCCCTTCTTTATTTTGTTTGCAATTCTATTATTTCATACTCGTTATAAGATAAAATCATAGGATATAACGTTTATAATCCCTTTAACTTCAATTTTAAGACAAAATTTTTCTTTTTCGCTTTATTGTTATTCTCAATATCAGTTCTAATTTAACACCTACTGTTAAGTGGCGCCACATAGCTCAAACTATTCGTACTTCTACCAATAAAATACTGCAACATAGCGAAATTTCATTGGTCGAGTTAGGTTGCCACCATCTTGTTTATGAACTGTTTGACAGAAGACATCCAAATATTTTTATTATCAGTGCATTTTCATAAATTTTAACATTTTCAAGATATTTTTATAAAAGACTTCTTTCTCAGTAACATATTTTTGGTTCCGGGTGAAGATTTTGTTTTATTTTTCAAGGTAAGTTATTAAATAACGCTAACTTCTCGAAACTTTACGTAAGCATCGTTGTATCGTGGACGCTTGTTGTGAATGCTGGTTGTTAAAACGAAGCTATTATTTGTTCAAATAGTCCTTTCTTAATTAAAAATGCATTCAGGTGTAACATTTTAGTGGATGTGGGGTCTACATGAGTGCAAAATGAAGGATTAAAACAACGCTACGAAAGTGGTGATTAAATCTGAGATATGGGGCATCCTCCTACATAAAGGGCGTACAATTTATTATGTAGGTGTAATTATTATTTAAGTGCAGTTATTTACTTAGTTTTCATCGAATTTATACCACTAGGACATGAAGGACTACACAAAGAATATTGTGCTATCATATCTAATATTTGTTGCCAGTTATGTAAGCAATAGCTTCACTTTGGACCTGATTTTTTTCAATAAGTGGAACAATATTAAGAAGGTACCTCTAAAAGCCATAAACTTTATTGCATACATATTTATTGATTTTCTGAAGTTCTTTCATAAGAAGCCTGTAGAACCTATCTTTCTATATTTATAATAGGTGTGTGTATTTATCTTTTAAAGTGATGACAATAATATTCAGTAAGAAAAGAAATTACTGTGCACAAATATTTGCACATAACTTTCTATTATAGGTTGCATTTGAATAAACTGTACATTTACCATTTTAACTTACATTTTACGTTAAATAAAAATGAACCACAATAACTTGTTTGTGCTTGGTACCAGTAAATTATTTACAGTTATGGTTCATTAGGTCTACCAGGTTAATCTAATTTAATATTTACTTACATTTAATTCAACCATATTGTTTTATTAATTTTCTTATGGGTATGGTGTCTTGTATATTACTTAATATATTTACAATACGAAGCACATTATACTGGCTAATTTACTAAAATTAGCTTAGAATGTCTTCTATTTGATTTACTCATTTTCTCTTTATCATTAGTGCATGTCTAAACAGTCTAAATGTGTTCAGCTATTTGTAATTCTAATTTTTGAAAGGATTTGTGTCCTCGTTTTGGTAAGGTAAACCTTTGACATCGTTTCATCTATTTTTGTACATTACCTACATCATTTTTCTCTATTCGAGAAAGTGCTAGATGTGCACTCATTCATTTAATAAATAAACGGATTTAGTAATAAATTAACCAATTTTAAGATACATAATTTTCAAACTAATAATTAATCACAGATATTGTACTATTATCGTTACTTGTATAATTCACATTAAACATTCACAATAAAAATTAAAAAGTTAACTAACTTCAACGTTGAATGCTGCTATATGAACTTCTAGAAAACAGAAAATAAATATTAATTTTATATTTATTATTATAGAGCATTTGGAAGTGTAATCATTGCAAATAATTTCTCAAATAATTATCTTCTACCTTAACAGATCTAACAGTGATTAAAAATTTATCTAAAGTTGCATGGGTTCAAATCTCGTCGTGTTTCATTTTAAATTATTTAGATCAATCTGTGTTAACAATTAACTTTAAACTAAAAAAGAAAGACGAATGTATTTATTAAGCCGGGGACTCGGGTTTGATTTCCGGCGAGGGCGTGCAACAGCAACAATTCCTTCTCATTAATTTGAGTTAATCTGTAGTTGGTAAAAATTGATTGCAAAAAAATAAATAATTTACATTAATGTATTCAATATATTTAGATTATGGACGGAAAAACGTATTTTTTTGTCGTCTTGGTTATAAGAACGGTATTGCCTAGAAAACTTGAGAAAGTACTAACTTTATAATTAAAGTAATATTTTCTTCAAAGGTCGTAGTAGCTATTTTGTGTTTCTATCAGTGCATAGGATTCATATATAGTCCTCTTGTCAACTTATGGATTGTTCTGAATATATACAGTGTCTATTTCTGCTGTGACTTTACTTTTTATTAACTAGTAGCTTCTTTTGTCCTCATATTTTTCTGTGACATTAATAAAAGTCTCAACCAACACAGATAGTTCGTTGATTATTGTATTAGGTATGTATAAAGCTGAAAATAATGTTCTATCACAAATTTAAGGATGCGTCTGTTTTAACACTAAAAATGGGACTTGCGACAATAAAAACGTACTACATTACTACAAAAAAAAAATGCTCTGTGAACAAACACTTCCATGGCCAGATAAACTTTCAATCTATTGCAACAAAAAAATAAAGGACTCAAAATGTTTGCTTGGATCTAAGCAAAATTGAAAAATAAAAAATAAATAGTCTTTATAATATTAACATATTACGTCAGATAAAAAAAGGGAGTGCGACAGGCATAATATTAAAATTTATCATATAAATAAAACAACACGTTTTAAGTTACAAAAATAATTTATTGACTACAATGATCATTTCGCCCCACCGTGGCTTCTTCAGGTGGAAAAAATACTAAACTAAGATTGATTACAAAATCACTTATATATTATCTAATACTAAACAGGGAGGGAGAAGTTAAACGAAATAAAAACTTTCAAAACTAACAACTCTAGGCAAAGTTTTGATAAATAACAATGATCCCACCAATAAAAACTCTAAATCAGGCGTTTATAAACTACTATGCGGTACTTGTAACAAAGCTTACGTTGGCCAGACTGGTAGAGCCTTTAAGGACAGGATCACTGAACACAAAAAAACGAGTTTTATCAAAAAATCATCCCATTCGACTTATGCTCAACATTTATTACTAGAATCTCACCAATTGAATGATGATTTCCAAATATTACATTTAGAAAAGAAAGTGAAATTGAATCTACTTGAATGCTTAGAAATAAATAAGTTAAATAAATTAAGCTTAATTTTCAATGACCAGATTGATGTAAACAATTTGCCCTTGTTAAATTTATAAAAACCTTATGTAATCTATTTTGTTTAACATCCCCGCCCTTGTTTAGTATTAAATAGTATATAAGTGATTTTGTAATATTCAACCCTCTCCCCTTCTTCACGTTCCCTCATCTCCTCTCGGTGGTCATAACCGTCAGGTTGATCTACCAAGTCAAGGAGGGGTTTTAGTCGGTAAGCGATTTCAGGAGTGAATCCGACACTACTTCCCTGATTGGGGGGTGTCATTAGAAGATTTCCCCCTCTCGGGGTTAAACTAAATAAAAAAAACACAATCTTAGTTTAGTATTTCTTACACCTAATGAAGCCATGGTGTGGCGAAATGATCATTGTGCTCAATAAACGATTTATGTAACTTAAAATGTGGTGTTTTATTTATATTTGGGAATATGGAGTTACAGTAATTAAAATCATCCTCGATTCAAAATTTCTTGTCTTAGATTACCAAAATGAATAATTACGTACTAGTGCAACTCATTGATTACCAATTGATAATGAATCGTTTTTGTGTATGAATTCAGTGATTCGTTCTTAAATACGCAGATGAAATTTACATATCAAGTTCTACACCACGAACTATTTGATACTTACATAAACATGTCCTTAACACAAATGTATTATCTTTATTTGTGTACATTAATTTTTCGTTTATTGTTGTCTTATCTTCAGTTGCAGTGCTGTTGAATTTTATGTAAAATAATATTTTGAAGGAGACTAAAAATACACGATTGAGAGAATGAACACAATACATAAGCTAATAATTATTACTGACGATACATTGTAATGCGTAAACTAAAATTCAATGACAATTTAAAGTGTAGCAGTACTTTAAGGGCTTAAGCAGCGGTGAGTCTTCTCGGCGGAAGCGTCAGTCTGCAAGGTGGTGGTTTATATAAAATCAATCTATGGAAAAATCTCATTATTAATGGTTTGATGGAATACGTAGGTACTATAATCTTAAAAACAAGATCGTAATAAATTGAAGCTTTTGAGAGGATATGTGTGACATTATCCCTGTCGCTTTCGATTAAAAAAAAGTACTGTCGTGTGCCCCAATTAAGAAGAAGAATAATACAATGGAATAGTTACACCAAAGTATTTAATTGTACTCGACAATTGTTTCGATCTATGGGATCATTTTCAAGAGTAAATGTAGTATAAATGTATAAAACAATTGTCGAGTACAATTAAATACTTTGGTGAAACTTTTCCAGTGTATTATTTTAATTTTTAATTTTATAATTACGATGTTTTACAAACAGTGCACCCTTGATTGTATAATTTTTAAAAAAGATTAGTTTAAAGGTCATGAGTATCTATCATACTAATTAACAATTTTTTATATAAAAAAAAATGGAAGGACTAAGTTCATATACATAATACCTTCTATACTATTGACAACAACAGTCGCATACAATACAATCGCATGTATAATCAAAAGCGATAAAAATTATTAAAATAATCTATCCTAAAAAATAATACTGGAAAGTATTTATTAATTTTTAATTGTAATAAAAAAGTGAGAAATTCCTTTCACCATTAAGCATATCAAAAGAATGGACTTGTAGCTAATCAGATAGGCCTTACTTTCGTTTTCAATTCAAATCCTATTAAATTTACATTATCATTCGATTAGCGGTAGAATTAATTTTGAACTTCATTTTAACGTCATTCGTAAATACCGCGTCTAATTGACGAATATATATTTTTTATTTCTACTTATTTGCATTGAAAAAAAGTATCTGGATCTGCATATGATTTTCACACGATACTGATAAAAAACAGGTAAGTCATCGATGGTCCTTTCTGATTTGATTATAAAGTTTGTGCTTATATTGTTTACGGTTTTAAAATAAAGGTCTTGGCACATGGTTTTCGATAAGAAATATCTTTCTTCTTCTTCTTTTCTTTAGATTAGATGAGGAGAAAAATTGTTGTAAACCATATTGCTTCTTTGCGAAAATGGGTTTACAACATGAAGCAGTATTTTTATTTATATCTCATGTAGTTGTGACTAATACCCTCCCCCGTCTACGTATACTGAATATGTTTTTCTTTGCTTCCTTATTTTTATACCAAATAAGGGTAAATAACAAGTAGAACTTTATTGATTCTGCAAGGACGCTGACGGAATTAGCGATACCAGTGGTTTTTTACTGCAACAGTGTGTTGGCAGAAACCTCTGAAATTTGGGCAGCAGCAATAATCGATGGTTTTATTTAAAATCTGATACACTTATAATGTATAACTTTGAGCTGTAAAGAAAATGTATGTGACTAACTCAGGTTTTGCGTTTACTATTTTATTATAGACATAAATTGGTATTAATATCTCTTGTCCATATTTATTACAAATGACCAATTTTTTGTGTGAAAGTTAAAATGAAAACACAGCGTATCTCAAGGATTTCACTTACTACAATTGGTAATTAGATAACAAAATTAATTCGTCCTTTGTGAAGAATATTATTAAAAAATAGGTTGGGTCATTGACTGCCGATTATTTTATAGACAATTATTATGGACCGTCAGTCATAAAGTGGTGTAGATTTCGCTTCTACCTCTAATGGGACTAAAAAGAAAATTGTTGGAAACTACAATGAGGGGTAAGGCTGTCCCGCGGGGTTAACATATTTTCTGCCACGTTTTTGGCGGCTGTGCCATGTGGTCATGTCTATCAAGTGAATTCTATTATAGAAACTATCGTTGGAAAATGATAGGCATAAGGGTGGAAATGGATGCGTAATATTGTGAAGAAACATGACAATTTTCCACGTTTATCATTGCTTGAAATTTTAGAAACTAATAAACAAAAATACTATTAATCAAAATAAAATAATGTAATTCACCACTACTAATTATCTTCCCTATCCTCCCGTGCTAATTTTATGGAAATATACGAAATAGGTGTTTTAGTAATATTATTATGACATATTTAAATTTTAAATAAAATTAAATAAAACGAACAAGTTTCACTAAATATTATACTGACTCAACAATACTGTTTCGGCCAGTGCGGCCATTATCAAGAGTAAAATACAGGTTATTTCTGTATATTTTATATCTGTATTTTACTCTTGATAATGGCCGCACTGGCCGAAGCAGTATTGTTGAGTCAATATAATATTTAGTGAAACTTGTTCGTTTTATTTAATTTTATTTAATTTACTTAGTATGTTTCACAAAAAGTGCACCTTCCAAAGTTTAAGTTTTTTTTTATGACATGTTTAAAAAAGAAGGCATTAAAATCCTTTTTCGTCTAAATTTCAAAGATCACAGATCCCACATATAGAACGCGTCCTACACAGTAGGCACAGCATATGGTAAGTCATATCCCACGACCGGTTTCAACGAAAAAGGATTTTAATGCCTTCTTTTTTTAAATATGTTATATCTTCGTCTAAGTATTACATCCATTGGAATCAGCAGTATAATTCAATGCCGGTAGGGGTATTAGCCCTCGGAGTAGTTGTTTCTGTTGATTCTATATTTATATTTAATAAATTATAAGTTGTAGTCTTTGTGAAAGTATTCGTTCGTTTTCTGAAGCAGTTGCCTTTCTCCAAGCCGCCTATTGATTTATTGAAGAAATTGATACATAAAATTGAAATACTTACAATTTTTTTATGTCTTTAATCGCCTTAGGCTTTCAAGTGAAGGGTATCTTAAAGGATTAGTTAACTGCAGTTTATGTTCATGGAGCTATCAGAGGAAGTCTGACGTTTCAACACAACTTGTAGGATGGCGTATGACTGTTATTATATTTGCCCAAGACATGTGCTATGAGATCTTCAGTTACTTTAATATGAGTGTTATTTAGTAAAGAACATTCAGACTTATCTTACGAGAACTATTTATTTTATTAATATTGAAAAGAAGGTAGACAGTTGAGGCTGAATTTGGTTTTGATATTAACCCTGACTTATTCTTCCAAGCTTAGTGAAAACATCGTCAAAAAATCTAAAGTATTTCTTGAGTTATAAACAAAAAACTGTTTTCCTATCTTATGACCCTTGGCGGTAATGACGTTGAAGCATAACTCATAGCACTCCGGAGATAACACTCTATGTAATAATGAAAACTGTACAAAGTTTTATAGCAACAAACAGACAGATGTCTCCGAGCAAACAATAAGAAGCTTTTCTAGAATTTATAGTCTAAGTGTATAAACTGAAATATTTTCTTAAAATGAGTATCAGCTGGTGTAAAGGTTTAAAAAGAGGTTCAGTAGATTTTCTGTAAAAAAAAGATGATAGAAAGTTGTCATTTTTTGACCAAATTACGTTCCTTGTCTTGCCAAAATTGTTTCTTAAGCATCGACTTTGAAAGAGGAAGAAAAGACTAAGAACTTATTGGGTCATACAAGATACCCTCTAAAAACCCGCCACTGAACATCAACTGAGGTTCGAATTTTGTTGTGTACCTATTCAGGGAAGACAATTTATTAGAATGGACACTTCAGCTGGACCCTCAACACCTTTCTGTACATGCAAGTGGATGGACATCATCGTGGGAGATTTTTCAACGAAGTTTGTTAAAAGTATAGGGTAGCTTTCTCTTTTTGAAGTTTCCCGTATTTTTATCGAAGGAAATAAGGAAAAGAATTAAAAGAAATCATGTTAATAAAAAGAAGACTCAAAAATAGATTAGAGGTACAATTCTTTGGTGCTAAAGGCAATTACCTAAACTGGACCTTTACTTGTAGGTAATTAATAAAATATTCATAATCAGTGTGTGGCTCCTTGATATCTAGGTAATCATGGAGATTTTAGAAAATCTGCATGACTAAAAAATATCTGTCTGTACAATTTTATCTAGTTTTCATTCAATTAATATATTTCCACGAGCAAATCGACAATACTTCAAGACTACTAAGTTTTCTAACAAATAATGCTTTAAAAAATCATTAGCTTCAAACATACTTTAATATAAAATGTATTATTTAATTTTAAAAATGTTTACAAATATACAAATAAATCATATTTATGTTTCTTATTGTTTTATTTATTTCACTCGTTATTTACTATTTATTAATATACATAAACAACTAGCTGGATATAGTAAGTGACAGAATGTCACTCTAACGATAGTCTTACAAAAAGAAAATAATTTGGTTATCTGTTTGAGTTTGCATGCTTCTCTACGTTCTAGGTCGTAACTTCGATTCAAAATGAGCGTCATAATACGGTTGCAGAATCTTCCCTGGTCTGCAAATGCCCTAGATATCCGTCAATTTTTTCAAGGATTAAGCATTCCCGAGGGAGGTGTTCACATCGTAGGAGGAGAACAAGGAGACGCGTTCATTGCTTTCAGGTAGAGACTAAATAAAGGATGATATTTCACTTTCGTTTTGTTTTTATTTGTTTTTTATCTCTTTTCGCAATTTTATATTCAGAATAGGTGCATAACTCATGAACTGCTTTTGAACAAAAAAAGAAAAATCTCTCCCTTTTCTCGTAATATCTCACCTGACGAGCACGATGAGAAATCAAGTTCCAATAAAATATTTTTTAAAATGGCAAAAGTCTCATAGTTTTCTAAACCACTAATAATAGTATTTTTTATGTAAGAAAGGCGTCAAAAACAACGAGTGCTGCCTATTATTTAATTCTTAAGTACCTCCTGTACCTAGTAAATGTTTTAATTAGACTAACTTATTTCAAAGGTTATTTAAAAATAACTGCTCATCTATTAATCCTTCGTATATGCAAAAAGAATCGTTGGAGAAAACACGTTGGGGTGTTTAAACCAATGACTAAAATGTGAAGTATAATGTTTAATTTAAAATTCTGCAAAATATACAAATATTTCCATAAGAATTTGATAGGTATCGATACAATATTGATTAAGTCCCTGACTACAGTTGTAGTGTGGTTGATAATGATTAATTAAAAAACGGTTTATAGATCATATATGTTTACCTTTCAAAGAACGGTCTCTAAGTATTTACTATGTTATGTGTATACAAATCTCATCAGAATGAGTAAACTTAACTGTTAACAACTTGGTAATAATAAAGTTATTGTAGTTAGAGTTTGTCGTTTCTTTTGCAGTACGGACGAAGATGCTCGCCAAGCGTTTAATCGTAACGGAGGTAAAATTAAGGAAATTCAAATCAAACTCATGCTTAGTTCCCGAACAGAAATGCAAAAAGTCATTGAAGCGGCTAGAAATCCGCTTGCTGCGTTCATGCAAGCGTCCCAACCAAACCCAGCCCTCACCCCCATCATGCCTGCGGTAGTTCCAGCCGCAGTACCCGAAATTAAAAAAGACGATACTACAAAAGACAAAGATCGTAGAAGCAGAAGAAGGTCGAGGTCGAGATCGAGAGATCGCAAAGACAGATCGAGAGATAGAGATCGACGCGACAGACGTCGAAGGGAAAGAAGTCGATCCAGGTCTAGAGATAGAAGAGATCGGCGTCGTAGAGATCGCAGTCGTAGCCGAGATAGAACTCGTTCTACAGACAGAGATCGTCGAAGCAAAGATCGAAAACGCTCAGAAGAAAAGACAACTCCTTCGATAGGAAATTCTAACAAACCAGCAACAATTGGGGTGTGGGAACCACCTCCAATGGATCAACCACCGCTACTGATGGCCAACCAACAACATGCCGTTGGACTATTGAATAACTTAGTCGGGAATTCTCTGGAAGAACTCAGAAGGAACATGACAGGCATAAAACCGTTAGGCAGTTTGACTGATAAACCTGATTTTCAAACGAACAGTAATCTATTGCTTCAAGCTAATAGAGAATCATGGCCTCCTAGTGGATTACCCTTTCGTGCAGATGGGCGTCTTAATTTCCAGAATATGCCTAACAGAAGCATAGATGATAACAACTTAAATTCTATGGGCAATAGACTGTTTAACAATCGTGTAGATGGTAATGGTCCCCAATCCAGGAGTTTGCTAGGTAGACCCATGAACAAATTCAGTCCTGGTCAACAAAATGCGCCATTGCAAAATTCCTGTGTACAGGTCCAACCCTTTTACGGTGGCTATAGCGAAATTCGCCGATTTTTCCAAGGACTATTTATCAACAATAAAGGAATAAAGTTCGTCAACGACGAGTACGGAAAACGCACCGGGATAACCTACGTTCGCTTCTTTTATTCTGAGGACAAAGAAGTAGCCCTCACAAAAGACGGCGGCATGATTAGGGGGAATGTTGTCGAAGTGAAACATCTTGACGACGAAGTTTTCAACGAAACCGTAGACAGATACGTTCCCGATGAACCAAAAGATGGTGAAGTAGGACATCAAGGTAGTGGCGGTGGTGGTGGTGGTGGTGGTGGTCCTCCACAGAACTTCAGGGGTGGAAGAAACGGAAGGAATTTTGTTCGTGGACCTCAACAACCCAACTTTACTCCTTCTCCAAAAGTGTTTTCCTGTTTGGTTGTTGAGGATTTGCCGTCTTATGCCAAAGAGCAGGACATCTTGAAAATTTTCGGCGAATACCCACTAATGTCGATAATAATGAGCAGCAAACAAAAACGGTACATGGCTTATGTTAAATTTACTAATTCTGACGATGCGAAAAAAGCCTTTAGTGAAAAACAGGTGCAAGCTTTCGACGGAAAGCCAGTTAAGGTGAGGGCATGTGCTGACGACGAGTTTAATAAAATAAGTAGAGAGCAAGACGACGATGAAGGTAATGAAAATGACGATGACGTGCAAATTGTGGAAGACAAAGAATTTCCATCAGTTGAATCGACATATATCGATATCAGTGGATTGCCATTAAAAACTACTGATCGTGATATCGTGGACTTTTTTTCTGACATAGGGGTTGCACCAGAAAAAATACATTTACTAAGTAATCATTTAGGTTTTACCGGCACTGCCTACTGCGAGTTTGCTTCTTTACAAGATGCAGCCTCTGCCATAGAAAAAGATGGGATTCCTTTAGGCCCCAAAGAAGTTTCCATTAGTTCCATTTCAAAAGAAGAAATGGAATCCAGATTAGGAATTTTATCTCAAAGCGCTCCTCCTCCAGCTCCCATAATTCACCCTCCCGTTCCCCATTTCTATCCCAGAAACAATTTCATCCCTAGAGGCATGGGTCCGAGGGGTTTCATGCGCAGATTCCATCATCCACATATGCTACCTCCACCTCAGCATGGAGGTGACATTGGCATTCCTGGATGTACGATTTTGATGGAAAATGTTCCTTACAAAGCTGGTTTAGATGAAATCCTTCAGTTCTTTGACGGATTTGAAATACCACCGGACAACGTTTTGAGAAGGTATAACGAAAATGGTACTCCTTCAGGTGAAGCAAAGGTCATCTTTACGAATCACGAACAAGCCAAGAAGGCAGTAGATCAGAAAAGATTTCACAAAATTAGAGAACGCACTATATACTTAACGTTATGCTGACCTTTAACGGTTTACCAAAACTATAATAACGATGAGTGAGTGAAAATACAATATTATGAAGAGTTGTGCAGTTTTAGTTCAGTTTTATACTAAACGAATATCATCTATGTATTTATGTATGTATAACAACACGGTCGATTGCTTTTAGGTTTCAATTGGATTAAGTACGTCAGCCAATAATGGATTAGTCGATTATTTTTGTATGTATGTATTAGTTGTTTAATTAAAAGGATATTATTATAGTTTATAGATGTATTCGTACCAAATAAATAACGTGTTTCTGTAATCGTTTTATTATTTTTTTATATATGTGTTTTCGTTACAAATGTTGAGAAGTCTCTTTAAAACCCAATGGGTGAATCTTGTAAAATATAAGAACTTAATTTAAATTAAATTGATTATGAGTCAAAGTCTTACAGTAAGTATCCAAATGAAGTGAATGCAAATTTACATCATGACACATACTAATCGTTTCAAAAAAAAATTAAATTCAATTTAATAATATGCACCTATTTATAACATATCTTTTACCTATGTCATCGTCCAGTTTTCGCCTCCTATTCCTGTTTTATTACATCCTTGCCTGATCTTTTTATTTTATTGTTATCTATAAAATTTTCTTTTGATGTCTCTTATTAGTTTTAATTTTTTTCCTTTTATTCTTAAACCTTTACAATATTCTACTACTATTCTATTTCGATATCGCCACTAAATAGATAATTAGATAACCAAAAAAAAAACATTCAGTTCTTTCTTTTCAATTTGATAACATCACTTTTTATACCAAATTTTGGTCTTATCTGTAAGATAACCATTTAAACATTTGCCACACCAAAAGATCAATATTAACAATTGAAATACCGATGTATAGATATTTTGCATAACAATATTCCTTATTTTGTTTAATTCAATAGCGCTTGCTTTAAACAGCGTCTATAAAAGAAGGAAGATTTCCAAAATGTCTTACCATTTTCTTGTAAACCTTCGTTATGAAACGTGTGGTGATAGTTCTTTACTTAATTATATTAATAGTTAAAGGTAGGTAACATACAAATATAAATTAAAAACTTTTGTTAATCATAAATCTGTATTAAATAGAAGACGTATCTAATAAGAAGACTTGTGTGATTCAAAATGTTTTTATATTTAGTAACATTTTTTTATTTGGAAGATTTACCATTAAAATCCTTTGATGATATAATTTATATATCCTAAAAAATGGCCTACACTCAATTAAAATTAGTGACTTTATAAAATGTTGGAGATGTATTTCAGATGCATTTCCTAAAAAGATGGATAAAAAAGACCTTGGTTTTGGACAGCGAGCTTACACTTATCAATTTCCTTACATAGCCTCCTTGCAAATAATAAAAAAGTTGATAGGATCGGCTGAATATGTTCATGTGTGTTCTGGTACCATAATTTCCAATAGTTGGGTACTTACTTCCGCCAGTTGCCATTTTTTACTTCGAACAGATTTTAGGGTTGCTGTTGGCATTTTAAGTCCTCGTGCAGTGGGAACGCATGGAGTCCAGTACAGAAATGTCAGTCGTGTTATTGAACATCCCTTTTGGATAGGGTAAGTATAGATGTAGCAGATACAGGGTCGTTCAAACTGAGTGGTACACATTAGACGTTTTAGGGAAACTAAGCATGTTACAGATTTGATAATTTGGGAGTTGGTAGTAGGGGTTAACAAGGATGATCTATTTAACTAAAATAATTTCAACTGTCGGACACTTCCGGTTATACTTTCTTATTTTACATGGAATTGTATATTTTTTTACGATGAATTTGTATGAAACATAAAATTTTAAGGTGACTTTGATGACCAACTTGTATGCCCATTATGCGATGAATAGTTTCTGAGATAATTTAATTTATTGGAAAAAAGATTGCACCCCATCCCAAACTATAAAAAATGAAATAACTTAGAATGTTGAAAATTTTACTAGTTATAACCAAGTTATAAGGCTAACATTATGCCAAAACTAAGCTTTATAAATTACACGGCGTTCAGAAAAATAATCCAAAGTTTAAAAACTTCAAACACGAATAACTTCATTTTTTCAAATGGTACCTAGCATATTTTATTTTGTCATTCGATTCCATGTTTTATCCTCTTTCGATCCATTTGAATATTTAGTTTCCTAAAACGTCTAATGTACCACTCAGTTTGAATGACCCTGTATATAAACAGGAAACAAAAAGTTATACGCTTAATTAAATAAAAATGTCGAATATCAGACAGGTTTTCTAATTTTTAGTGTAAACGGTTTAACTTCGTTCGATGTTTCATTGATTAAACTTGGTTTCCCGTTAACATGGTCTAAATCGGTTAAGGCAGTATTGCTTCCGAATTTCAAGCGGGAATATTTCGGGGTAGCTGTTGTTGCTGGTTGGAATTCTGCTAATCGGACAAACAGAAATTTTAATTTAAAATACGTAGCAGTTGAAATAATCGACAACAACGGTAATTCGGTATCCTAGAAATTGTTTTGTCAGTTTCCTTTTTAACAAACATGGTTACCATTTTTAGAATGCCACTATGACATAGCACACGCAATTGGTCTTGTTTCAACACCCAAACTATCCGATGATATGCTTTGTACAAAAGGAAATTATGATTCAACAGCTTGTATTGTTGACGGTGGTAGTCCTTTGATAAAGCATGGTGTTCTTGTTGGAGTTGCTTCTTGGATTTCCGATACGTGTGCACGAAGAAAACCTCCATTCGTTTTTATAAAAGTCAGAAGTGTTCTCGACTGGATCATGACCGAATTGAAATCATCCTGATTTGATTACTTTGTATTGTGTTATAGAATAAATAATATATCATAAGAAACCAAGCAAACAGTTGTATAAATAAAATAAAAACTTTTAACGAACAGTACAACACTTAGCGAATCTTTCTTATTTATGATGAATAAAATAGACAGACTTTTGGAATGTTTTTTAAAACGGAGATTGTAAACAATTTTCATTTTATTTTGTGTACATATTAGCAAGAATGTCCAGATGAATTTAACAACTTCTTGTAATTTTGGAGGCGGTAAAATGTAATCACTGAACCCACAATTTCAGGTAGACGTGCCAGTCGGAGGACAGGTAGGCCATGAAATTTTTATGGTCTGGTATCTTAATACCAGTAATCAACTTCAACATTTTTAAGTACCAAATATTTGATTATCTACTGTCTCAAATTGAAATTTTATTTCGCAGGTAATTGGTAACACTTTAAAAATTCCCGTAACGCTACAATAATACAGGTAGAAAGTGTAAATATTGTTTGATGATAATAATTGATGTTAAATATGTTGTACTGTAAAAGATGTCCTTATCAACTTAAGATATCAGCCATCAACAAAAAAATTGTATGGTTTAATAGTAAAAATTTCAAACTAAAAATTAATTAGTTTCCAAATTCCAAATAACAAAATAAAGACTGCAATATGAAAAAAACAATTAAACAGGTTATTAACATATGTCATTAAAATATTAATGTATGAAGGGCCTAAGATATTGGGGTTATTTTGATGGGTAGGTACCTAAAAAATATACAGTCAAACAGGTATATATTTCAGTTTTAAATTGTATAAATAATAATATTTGCGTAACATTATAAACATGCGGATTAACTTCTTTGTATTAATTCTCGACTGTTGGGTTTTAGCTCAACTTTAAATTATTCCCTAAGCATGTTATATAATTTTTTTTGTTAGTTCCGAAAGAACACTAAATATCAAACTTTATATGAAAATTATAATTAATCATATCTTGGCTTACTTGATGAAAATTAATTAACACTTTAGAAGGAAAACACATTTTTAATTTTCACTGGTTTATTGTTTACTTAACAATTGTTTCGCTAATACTTTAGCTTCATCAGAAGTAGACTTATACTTAATTAACAAACGAAAATATGTCTAATTTATACCTAAGTTAGGGTTCGAACTACTACTGGGGAGGGGGAATAAGTTTAACAACGGTGAATTGTTTAGATCTAACTGATCATTTAAAAGCAAATCTGTTTTTTTGAATTTATTTATTTCCATAGTTTCAAATAAGGTTAGTTTGTAATTATTTGATTCTTTATGCAAATTAGTGTATTCATAATTGAATTGATGATTTTCTAACAACAAATGTTTCGCGTAATTTGAATTTAAATATAAAAAAATCGATTCTAATTACGCGAAACATTTGTTGTTAGAAAATCATCAATTCAATTATGAATACACTAATTTGCATAAAGAATCAAATAATTACAAACTAACCTTATTTGAAACTATGGAAATAAATAAATTCAAAAAAACAGATTTGCTTTTAAATGATCAGTTAGATCTAAACAATTCACCGTTGTTAAACTTATTCCCCCTCCCCAGTAGTAGTTCGAACCCTAACTTAGGTATAAATTAGACATATTTTCGTTTGTTAATTAAGTATAAGTCTACTTCTGATGAAGCTAAAGTATTAGCAAATCAATTGTTAAGTAAACAATAAACCAGTGAAAATTAAAAATGTGTTTTCCTTCTAAAGTGTTTATATGAAAACTAAAAAGTTAATGTTAAGATTACTTATCTCCTGAAATTTGGTTAAACCGAAGTGAATTATAAATATTAGAAGACATAAGTGTTTGATCTAAACAGTAAATTAAGTAAATTTAACTTTAGAAAAATATTATCCTGGAAAGCACACTGAAAAACGGGGGTTGTTTTTCCCCTAGAAAGAAATAAAACTTGCCGCTTCTATCCCATGCGAACTAAGTAGAATATTTTTGAAACGATTGAATCAAATCTAAATAATATTACTTTTTTTTGTAGTTTGTTTCCAAATAAACTTATTATTATTTCAAACACCAACAACATTACTGAATTGATTTATTTTAAGTAGGTACAGTAGCGGATTTACCAGTAGGCTGGAGCCTAGGGCGGCAGATTTTAGGGGGCGGCAAATTTGGCCCAAATTTTTTTTTATCTTACAGAAATAAAAAAAAAACATTATTATATACACAAAGAAACGAGTGACAAAAATTTTAATATTTTAGTAATAATGAACACTCTTACGTCCGTAATCCGTATATAAAAGATTACTAAACGCACTGTAAAATATAGGTACTTATTCGATCATGAATTTTTAAAATATTCCAATAGCGTTTCAATATTAATTACAATTTAAATTTAGTAACTTTTACCCATTTTTTAAATTAAATGGGTACTACTTAAACTATAAAAATGGTATTTAACGTGTAATAACGTGGGTTGCAAAAATAATCTAGAAACTGACACAACCATATCAATAAGGCGCAAAATTGGTCAATTGGTCACAGCAGGTAATAAGTCTAAATGGTGATGTCCCATTGCTGCCCGCGAAAATATTTTACCTGAAATTGTGGCATTCTGCCCGCAGACCTTTATTACCCTCATAATTAATTTTATTATGATTCGATTGAGTTGGCTGAAAGTGCTTGGGGTAAACAATAAATTGTGTTAGAAGGTTACGGAACATCCAAAAGTTGTTCTAATCTTTTCGATCAACTTTACACTCTTCACGTCGATCTGAAAAGCGCAGAAAATTACACGAATGTGCGTCCGGCTATATATACATTACCAAATAGAAAAAAAAAAGATACGCACAAGAGACTGTTTGAATTAATAAAAAGTAGAGTTCCAACATTTAGTCCAAAATATTTGAAAATTGATTTTGAACAATACACAATTTTGGCCTGCAGAGAAGTACTGGTGACATTTGTAACGGTTTAAAAAGATTGTGTTATTTAATAGATTTTTAATTTGTGTTATTAGCTAGGCTAATTATTATTATAAGACTGTATAATATAGTATGTAGAAATATATATTTAGTTACAAAAAAACAAGTTTTTAATTTTTTAAGATGGATATACACATATATAATATTCAGGTTCAAACTTTGAAACATTTCTTTCTAAATCAAATGTTCAATGTCATCTCCTGAATGCAAATATAAATAAAATATTTTCAAACGAGCCCTAGGTTTTCGCCTTGTGTGTAATACCTATATACCTTTCTACATGTAACAAAATGTTGCATAAATTCGGTATTTATTTGTATGCAAAAATATTTACTTATTAAATTATTATTATTATCAACTAAATACGGACGCGGGCAGCAATGCCACTGTATAATCTATTTTTCAATCTAGCGGGCACCAATGCAACTTTTTCAAGCCGCGGGCAGCAATGGGATTAAGTCGCCTAAATCGTCTTTTTTGTTAAGTGCAATTCCACGGATGATCCAAAGCATCAAAATAATTTATTACATGTCAGTTCTGCTAGTTTGTATATTAGAACCACCCCCATTAGGAATGATCAATAATACATTGTCATCCATAATATTAAGGTTCATACCCTGGTCCGCCTGCTCTGGTGCAATTTTTCTGTGGTTTCCTTGGATCATTTAGGCAAATTCTGGGGCAGTAATATTCCACAAATAATCGTTCACTTTTCTTCTGTCTTCATTTCGTCCGTCTCATCTTTCACTCCCTAACCACACCACCCACCCATTCCCACGATTCCTGAAAGGAGGTTGAAGAGAGCCTTACGCCCTACCCTCCGGCTTTGCACTGCAGAGTAGTTCATAGGGACTGCCCGCCCACCAGCACGAGTAGCTGATGGGAATAAAACACAAAAAAGGTTTTTTTAATATTAAGGAAGGAACTCATCCAATCCCCTCGTCACAATTACATACGAATGTTATTTAAGCTTAAGTTTTAAAAAATTTGAAAATTTTGATAAGAATAAACAAGTTCAAATAAATAGATAAGTTGATTCCTAAATTTAAGTTTTATGTAGTTGTTGTTGTCTAATTAAAGCAAAATATATATGTCGCAAAAATAACGTCTATGCGTTCTACTTTATTTAAACAAATAGCACTGCAAATTAATTGCTAATAATAATTAATAATAACATATTGCCCTCATTAGAGCTACAAACGATAGCAATAGAAGTGTTTCCAGAACTTTTGATGGGCCATCAAATTTATTTAACCCTGTATATAATGTACCTTGCATTTTATATTATGTAATAGACATATCTGATGCTAAAGCATATAAATCCGTTCCCTAACACCAATTTCTTTGCCCTGAAGCATCGCTGATCTCAGAGCTGAGCTCTGGTTGTATATGTAAACTTTCAGCAACACAAACTTGATTTCAGTTTCACTGTTTCACTTCCATTCACATCAGTTCGACTGCGAGTGTTGTGGAGGACTGTTTTACGAACTGTGACGCTATAAACATCCACCAAAATATCACGTCGTGTACGATTCTGATTCGATGTATCAAAATGTGATGAATTAAACTAATTATTAAATAAGCTAAAATATATA
Organism: Agrilus biguttatus; assembly: GCA_963921985.1. NCBI lineage: Eukaryota > Metazoa > Arthropoda > Insecta > Coleoptera > Buprestidae > Agrilus > Agrilus biguttatus. The sequence goes on along the minus strand of OY998121.1, from coordinate 5,744,041 downwards.
ATGCGCTCGTCGATTTTGTTCTTTTTTGCTGTTTGTTGCTTGACGGATTATGTTTCGGCACAATATAGGAATCTAGCTCCGTCAGTCTGTCCATCATCATGTATTTGTTACCGTAGAAACGTTAGATGTTTGAAGAAGGATCTCCAAGAAATACCGAAAGTTCCTGTCCTAACAAATATCTTGTAAGTAATCATCTTACTATTCAAAGAAAGTGAAATACCTGAGGACAAAAGATTTTGTTTTATTTTTATACCATATTCAAAAGTAACTTTGTATGTATATGTAAGTAAGTACTTCGGTACAGAATAATCTGATTCAACGGAGTTTTTAATATTTAAATTTTTTTGGAGCGAGGTTACGCAAAATAAAGATGCTCAAAAATATTCGTCGATACGCAGAAACTTTAACATATTTATTATTAAACGAGTTCAAACAGTAAAATGATTTTTAACTTTATTCGCCTATATCTCTGAGAAAATAACACAAAACATACACTTTATTTAGAAACATTAAATTAAACACAAGTTATCTTCTAAACTTAATTACTACATCATTTTGTAATAAAAAATTATTAAATTATACAGATAATTACAGAAGCCATAAAAATTTTATTTTCGTCATAAAATGGTAAAAATAAGTAAGTTGCTATCTATTAAAAAATGACCTCAGAAATAACTGTTTTATTTTAAAATTTGTCATTTAGAATGACGATTATATGTTATTGTTAATAATGATTGTTTTCCTATAAAATATTGAACATATCAAACACGCATATAAATATTTTCTGCAAAACAAAAGTTGTAAGTAATTTTACATATACGAAGTGGTCTATCTATAAATAAACAAAAATTGTTTAAAAATATATTGACAGTTTGTTAATTTTAAGTGTATATGCGTTTTTCCTTTTGTATTATGCATTCTCGTTGCTGATTTGTTATTCGATGAGAGAGTTAATTAAGTTTCGCATGTCGCATAAGCAACCAGTTTCAAAGTTGCATTTAAATTAAATTAATTATCAAAGCACTAATTGGAAACATATGCCACATATTAATTAAACAATAAAGCGGTCAAGTTGTCTCCATCAAGGGTCAAAAGTAACAATAAAAGAAGATACACTTCAGAAATATTGCACATATATATTAACAAAACCAGGGTGGTCTGAATCAGCCATCATAAAAGTGTGATATTGCCTTTAACATAAAACAAAAATTAAAACAACATTTTGCAGCATTTTTAGTATCGATACGAATTCAAGGAATTTGGGAACATAAAAGAATTACCTAAGTAATTAGCGAATCACTTTTAAATATACACTAAGTTTAAATGATCGAACTAGTGTCTCTGGTCTAGGCGGTCAAAGTATAATCTACCACGTCTGTATAAGTACACACACCCTTTTGTTTATTCCACAAATGGACGAAATGGAAAATATAGCGTAAAATTTTCTTTTTATCTTTTCTTTAAGTACAATAAATTATAGAAATAGCTTGTACTTATTCATTTCCTGAAACTCCAATAAGAGAATCCTCACTGTTGTTTAATTCTTACGCCCCAGAGGACTCGTAATTGGGAGAACCATTTGCAAATTTATCTTTCTTTAGGTTTTATGATTTTTTATTAATTAAGCTTGTTCAATTCATGAGAAATAAAAGGACTTTTAGCATACCTGCAATGTAAATGTTGTTTTAAACCTAAATCGTCACATTATTTTTTATTTATTATTTTCTGGTAACTTGTGTTCCTCATAAAAGTGTTACATACACTCACTCTAGAGGAGTTACAGTGTTGCTATCCTACTTCAAAATTTTCATTTTATGTCTTCGTTATAGTTTCAAAATAACGGACGCAGAACAAGTCCGCCACCCACCCTATTTCAAACCAAGCTAAGAACTTATCTTAAATCTATCATCTTGGCGGATATATTTGCACATTTTTAATTCGTATTCAAAAACCCGAGTTGCAAACACTCACACAAAAACTTCGAACTCTATATTATCATTTTCACCTTTTTCCATTTCATCAGCATACATTTTAAACTGTCCTTTACCAGGATAGTGGATAGTAGCCCGATGAACGGATCACAACTCCCATTGCTTTGAGGTTATTTTACCATATTTATCTGTTATATTAAATCCGAATTTTTGATTAAATTTTCACTGAAATTTTGAGTAAATTGGTTTAAATTATGACAGATCAGTTTGACATTAGGTATCGTTTAATTTTTGTGAATAATTTATGTTTCGGTGTGCAAAAGTAAGGCATTTTGGTCCTGGATTCAGCCAATTTTATTTTTATGTTTATAATACGCCTTGTCGATCATTATAGTATGTACAAAGGTACATAGTATACATCAGAAATAAACAATAACCATGTACTTGTATTGCAGACAATATATATACCTACTTTTGACTATGATGTAATGTTTTTTGCAACTGTGTCTATTATAACGCAATTTCATCGGAGTGCCGTACAGAATTTTCGATGAGCGAATTTACATTTCAATAGCTCACATTTTCATTTTTAAATTGCAAGTAGCCGCTAGGTGCAATTATTTATTATTCGAGTTGTTTGTCGAGTTAATGCATTTATAAAATATTCAGTTTTTTACGTAAATAATTTTTAATTTATTATTCTGATGAATATTCACCAATTTATTTACTTTGTACATCGATTTACAAAGCTATAGAAGTAAAATTTAATGCTTCTTGAAAATGTTACATTTCAAAGATTTAAAGGACAAAAAAAACGTCCGACTGTAAAAAAGAACTATCTCCTTTAATGATATAAAACTATGGAATTATCTCACTACTAAAATGTCTAAATGAAGCCTGGAACTGCGCTTTAAGACTATATATATATATATCGAGAATGTTGTCCTTTAATCGGATTTTTCAATTAAAAACCATCAACGTTTCGACATATACTTGGTTGGAGTAGGTTTATAGATAAGATGCGATAGGGGCTATGGCTGAATGCCCATCAACGGAATCATTAGATTACGGACTGGGAGGTACTCATTTGTCCAAAAAATTTGGACGGGTTACACTAGTGTATGTAATGTTGATGGAGCAAAATTAATAATACTGAGAATGCGAAAGGTAATGTAGTGTGTTGAAACTATTTTAGGTGTCAATCAAATTTGAGTTTCGTTACAGAGAGTTCAAGTTTAGGTAATTCTAAAAGTGAGGCGTATTCTTAGTATCATTTGGTTTAACGTATTATACGAGGGATGTTTTTTAAGTAAGTACCGTTTTGAAACTAATAAAAAACGTGCAAATATATCTAAATAATTTTATTTTTACACGACAGCCTGTACCTTAGTCTACTTTTCTACATTATTTCCTTCAATATTGAGGCACTTGTCATAACGTTTGACCAGTGACCAGTTTTTGAATACCCTTCTCAAAGAACTCTGCTGCCTGACTTGTCAACTGTTAACCACTGCATCACAACTGTTTTGGCTTCGTCATCGTCTTGAAGGCGCTGACCGCCCAGACGTTTCTTCAAGTGCAGGAAAAAATGGTATTTACTGGGCGCCAGATCAGGGCTGTACGGAGGATGATCTAGAGTTTCCCAGTGAAAACATGTGACCAAAGAGGTCTTTGGTCCGATTGGCCACATGCGCACCGGCATTGTCATGCAGCAAAACGATTCCCTTGCTCAACTTGCCACTCAGTGCGCATGCGCGGAACGCTGACCGCAGCGCTGCGACGATAGCATTCCAAAACGGTACTTACTTAAAAAACATGCCTCGTATATCGAAATTGTCGATAACAAAAGGATTAAAGAAGCTCGTGAATGTAATGACAGTGTTGAATACAACAAAGCAAGGACGTAAGGAACAATGATGATAATTTTATAACTGTAGAATGGATGATGTAATATATTTTACTACGTCTCTGCAGATAATTATGCAATTAATGATGTGTAAATAATGTCATAGGTATTTATCCCTATAATATTATGATAGGAACAATCTAATAAAAGAAGATTAACTTAATAGTCATTAACTTTGTACTAAGGCGTGTGAAAACACCAAACGATATAATAACTCAATCAAAAGTTTATTTTTGTTGTTTCTAAAATGGTATAAATAAAAAATTTAAAACGCATCATTAAGAGATAAAGCTGCCATTGTTTCGTACTTTAGTTTTGTTAGGGATTAAGTATCAAACCGAATTGTTAACTAAGGAGTGTAAAAGTGCCAATTTTTACTTTAGAACATTCAGTTTTTGATCATCAATTTATCGACACGATCAGATATGGATCGCGATTTCGAGCTTATTAATTATCATGAACACACCACAGGTAGCTTCGATAAGCCACCGACCAAATCGAAGTTGGAATGAAGTTTATTAATATCAACTAACTGGCCAATATATCGCCATATATAAATATTTACTACTAACTGTAGTATTTTAGTCTGATTGTCTCTGAACCGGTGCTGAAGATAGAGAATAGAGAATGGAAGTTCCACCCCATGCGGGTTTAATAATAACTAATAAATGCTTAAGGCAGCTTTTTTCTTAATTATGTAAGTAGTTAATTATTATAAAGAGAGTGCTAAGTCAGTCATTCACAGCTAGTATGGTTAAATTATGTTTTAAATCAGCTTTGGGTAATGGTACTTAATAAAAAATGCAGCTTTCCTTTTATGGTTCCATTATTGTTGTGGCAAACGTCAGTGTTTCTTCTTTTTCATTCCGTTTACCATTTAAGCTATAAGTGCTTTTTTACGTTGACTTTGCTAATCGGTCTTAAAATGTCACATGTTTGAAATGAAATACCAAATCCTTCAGTTATTGACATTTACGTTATAATAATTGTTTGTGTGATATCTACATATTAAGGTAACTGGAGTGTGGCTTTTCATATTACCGGTGGAAAATGTGTTAGATGTGGTAGATATGTGGGCAGATAAATTTTATTATGTGACACTGTTTTGCACTGTTACATGGCTCGGTTAACGATTAATGACTGTACCGCTTGTTATGGTAGCTACTATTGTTACATTATATTATTTTCAGTTCAAAAATCGCAAAATGCAAGAGCTATTTGATACGCAAATCGTTATACCAGGAAACCTTTGGGGGATTAGCACTAAACGCTAAATATGCGGACAAGTCTAATTTTACCCGAGGGTACATCGGGATAAATTCTGCATAATCAATTAGGCATTGCAAGTACCGATGTTTTACTATAATTACAATCAATGTTGGTCTATTTATAATAGGAATCTAAGGAAGCTAACTTTATAGTGTATTGATCTTTCAAGAAAGTTAATTATTTTAACTTAAATTAGTTACTTGCCATTTAGAAATAAAAAATAAATATATTTTCTCAATTTAAATTATGTGAATTGATAAAAGTTTCTTTCTTTTAGTGAAAGTAATCTTTTTATTCAATAACAAATACTGAATTATGAAAAAAGGATTCTGCTTAAGTATGTTCGTGTTTTATGAGATAATAATTCTTACATGTTTATAAATGTATTCAGTTCTTAGAAATCAATTAAGATTTTTACACTTTATTATTTCCTTATCATTTGACAGTTTCTGTTGTTATGATAACCTTCTCTAAATCTGTCTTTATTTATTATAATATAGAATAAATATTTTTTTTGTTACTTCACAACGGTTTCATTGGATATTATATCTTTGGTTGTATTATTTAATTCTTTAATATATATTATACCATATAAGTGTCGTCATATTTGCTCTCAGTGGATTTTGAGATAATATCGTTCTCAAATTAAGGAAAATAAAAAAGTTTAGATAACTTCCTATTAATTTTGCGATCTGTAAAATTTGGCGTTGTGGAATTTGCGGAGAAAAGAGTGGGGTTCAGGGTAGGCTGGATTGGGTTAGGTTAGGTTAGGTTATGTTACGAAAGAATGGCGTTCAGGTGAGGTTGGATTAGGTTAGGTTATTAAATCAAATTAAGAAAATAATTCTATTGAGTTATTTTCATTTATAAATAAATAATGAAAGAAAATATAGGTTGTGTTTATTGTTTTAGTAATAATGGTGTAGATAGACCTTTAAATATTAATATCAATATCGTTTTGTATTAGTATAATAAATTAAAAGAAGAAGGTATGTCTACTATGAGAAACAATTACCAATTGAAATCAAAATATTAAAGGAGTTAAATAATAATAATAATATTCAAGTTTCTGACCTTTTGAATTTAGTCGGGTAAAAAGGGAATAAAAATGTTATTATATCATTTTTCTGATAGCAAAATATATAAATTGTTTCAGTTTACTTGTTCTTTCAATTCCAAATCTCAAAGTACCTAATGACTTTATCTTTTCCTTTATATTTATAGACTTGTTTTTCATTCTTCTATTTTCAATTACCATTACTTTTATACACATACCTATGTACTTTGAATTAAAGGAAGACGTTGCTTCCAGATAGAAAATACCATTCTTCAGTGCTTTCGTTTTGCACAATTGTTTAAACACAGTGTTTATGTGGAACAACATGTTATAATTATTGACTGAGCTGCTTCTGTCCCAAGGCACAAATGCTACGTTGTGAACAGTTCCTCATAATTTCTGATGTTTTATTCATCAAGAGCACGTTTAAAATACCTGTGTCATAATGTTGTACAGGTATGGCTTGGTTTTTGGATCGCTTCATATTTGAATTGCTAATTCTGCCGCTATTGTAGACCAAATATTTATGTTTAATTCTCATTGTTATAGCTTCTTGCAGGTGATTTTCTTTCTTTTAGTTACCACTATTCCGTGTATAACATGCCACACTTTTTTCTGGTTTATATCAAGTGTCATGTGATTTATGGGCAAAAATACTTTCGGACGTTTTTTATCAGTAATTTTGAAATAATCACGATTACACTATTTTTAATAAAGAGCATATAGTTCTTGGTTAGAAATTTATCGAAATTACCAGATATGGATCGCGATTTCGATCTTATTAGATCTCATCAGCACACTATAGGTATTAACATCGATTAATTATTGACCAAACCGAAATTGTAGCATAAAAGAAAGTTGATTGAATATCATATTACAGACTGTATGACGCTATCTATTGATATTTACTGCTAGCTGTGGGCTTATCGAAATTATTAGATGTGGATCGCGATTTCGATCTTATTAGATCTCATCAGCACACTATAGGTATTAACATCGATTAATTATTGACCAAACCGAAATTGTAGCATAAAAGAAAGTTGATTGAATATCATATTACAGACTGTATGACGCTATCTATTGATATTTACTGCTAGCTGTGGGCTTATCGAAATTATTAGATGTGGATCGCGATTTCGATCTTATTAGATCTCATCAGCACACTATAGGTATTAACATCGATTAATTATTGACCAAACCGAAATGGTAGCATAAAAGTAAGTTGATTGAATATCATATTACAGACTGTATGGCGCTATCTATTGATATTTACTGCTAGCTGTGGGCTTATCGAAATTATTAGATGTGGATCGCGATTTCGATCTTATTAGATCTCATCAGCACACTATAGGTATTAACATCGATTAATTATTGACCAAACCGAAATTGTAGCATAAAAGTAAGTTGATTGAATATCATATTACAGACTGTATGGCGCTATCTATTGATATTTACTGCTAGCTGTGGGTTTATCGAAATTATTAGATGTGGATCGCGATTTCGATCTTATTAGATTTCATCAGCACACTATAGGTATTAACATCGATTAATTATTGACCAAACCGAAATTGTAGCATAAAAGAAAGTTGATTGAATATCATATTACAGGCTGTATGACGCCATCTATTGATGATGGTGTCTACTTGAAAAACTGAGTCTACGACACAGCTTCTATTATGTATTAGGCGCGCAAACCAAATTAATAAATTTATTTAATTTGGTTGCGTGCCTAGGTGTTTGTGGTAGGTAGTCAATTTCGTTTTAATAATCAGTAGCTTCAGATAGTTAATGTCTGACGATTGGTTATAGTTTTATGAATTCTTATATCTTCGACATTTGATACTTTTTGCCATTAGTGATAAATAAGGATTTCCAGAAATCTGCAACTATTTGCATTGTAATAATGTCTACTGTTGAGTATCTTAAGCAGAACTGCGTGGGTAAATTTAGAATATTTGCCGAGATGAAATATTAATGATGCAGCAAAATTCTGTATTAATATTTCTGTATTCGGGAAAAAGGGGACGTTTTATTAGGTCCTCTCCTCAGACTTAACATAGGATTTGTAGGGGTATTTATTCTACAGAATTGTTAGTGATCGAGAGAATATACTGAATGGAAAAATAAAGACAGAAAAGGTTAAGACACGAATTTAAAGAAATACGTGGAAATGAAAGATATATAAAACTAAATAAAGTAATTGAAGGTAAAATTATCTATTAGTAAGGGGTGCATGCAGGTAGTGTAACAGAAGTTAAATGTCTATTATTGAATGAAACGAATGAAATGAATGAAATGAAATAAGATTTAGAAAGAATTGACTAAAATAAATTTAGAAAATATTGTTAAACTTAGGCTTTCACGGCCGGTGTTAATTAATGTAGAATCGACCAATAGCACAGTCTTCGACTGAACCGATCATTCATCTTAACATCGTCCACTGATGATGTCACCCACAGTAGGAGACGAAACGTCTGGCATAGACCACGGTCCACCAGCCCGGAATTAGTTGATTCTACATTAATTAGAAAATATTTTTATGAATAATTTTCTAATTCATTACACTACTGTCACTGTGCTACATATAAATGCAATGTTTATGCAATACATAGAGAAAACTTTTAAGGATTAAAGAATAAGGGTAATGAGTACAATATTTTTTTTTTTGACAAAAAAACATGATACCATTACAATATTATCTGCCCATAAGTGGAAATGGTGTATTTTGAGGTCAGTCTGTGTATTAAATTGTTAAGAAGAAGTTGATTAGGCTTTAAAATTTTGTTGTTTCATTAAATTCTGTAATCTTCGTTACCCATCATGTCCTATTTTCTGAAAAAAAAAATGAATGTTCTGGCCGCTTCTTAATACTTTAGAAGTATCCATTTTAGTTTTGTCAACGGCATGACCCGGTCATGTTTTCTCTTGTCATCGTTTAATTGAATTAATGCGTTCAACGTTATAAGTCTTTTTCTTAGTAAAAGCTTATTCGTCAGACATTCTTCAACATAACTGAATATATCTATAATGTAATCGTCTTTTGAAACAGGACGTCATTTACCACACTCTTTTAAGACCTTCCCACGTATAACAAGGGCACCATGAATGTACAACAAGACTCAGAAAGCATACATCTTAATATGGTTTAAATCGGTCGTATTGAGAAAACAGAGTAACTTGAAAATTACATTGACTAAATAGAAAACATTTCCTTGATTCTATTTTCAAAACAAATTCAAAGGAACTAAAACTCAAACTCACATTTCAAAATTTAAACCAGTTTTAAATGAAATGACGAGTACTATTTTTGGTTGTGAATACATTTATTAAGTGATTTTTATGAGCTTCTGAAATTACGTTATTTTTTTCATTTGAAACATCTGTAAACATCTCAAAAGTAACTTACGTATCCATATATATATATATATATACATGTACACCTACTAATATCTGGTTAGTATGCACTCTACACTTATGTAATTAATTTAAATCTGTCATTATAATTTACGTGTAGTTTAAATTTTGATAAACAGCCATTAAGATTATCAGGATTTTAACATTCTACAAGTCTCTCAAAATTGCCTTGATAATAAGTTAAATGCGTTAAATGAAGAAATTTCAAGAGCTAAAGAATTATCTACCTTAGAGGTATCCCTATCATATTAGTAGACAGTTGAATAAATCTCTTTTTAATTTTACGATTCTCATTATCACTTTTTGATAGTATTTTACAATTTCAATTAATGAAATGTCGCCAAGAATTTTCAGAGAGATAATCTGTATATATTGATTAATCTAATAACGAGATACTAGCCATAACCTTTTTATAAAATTAGAAAATACAACACTGTGACAATACCAGGCACGTTTTTTAAGTAAGTACCGTTTTGAAATTCTGGCGCCGCTGCTCCAAGGTCAGAGTTCCGCGCATGTGCACTAAGTACATACATCTCTCCGCTACGCACAGACGCCATTACAGTCTGATTCGCCTTTGTTTACGTTGTTTACTGAGTGTTTAAGATGCCTCCGACAATCGTGAGTTTCGCCGACTGTGAAGTCCGAGCTGTTATACGATTCCTTAGTGCTAAAGTACTAAAACCGATTGATATTCATTGTGAGATCTATGCAGTTTGCGGACAAAACATTATGAGTGATGGAATGGTAAGGACGTGGATGAGAGCATTTAAAGATGGCCGCAAAAATGTGCATGACAATGCCGGGAAACTCTAGATCATCCTCCGCACAGCCATGATCTGGCACCAAGTGACTACCATTTGTTCCTGCATTTGAAGAAACATCTGGGAAGTCAGCGTCTTAAAGACGATGACGAAGTTAAAACAGTTGTGATGCAGTGGTTAACATTAACAAGTCAAGCGGTAGAGTTCTATGAGAAGGATATTTAAAAACTGGTCAATAGTTATGACAGGTGCCTCAATATTGAAGGAAATTATGTAGAAAAGTAGATTAAGATATAGGCTTTCATGTAAAAATAAGATTATTAAGATATCTTTCCACGTTTTTTATTTATTTCAAAACGGTACTATTTTCATATCATTAACTTTGTTGTTTTTTATTTAATATTTATTGCATACTTAATAAACTTAAAGCATCATGAATGCGGAATAAGGTAAAATTTTAGTTATTTTAGAAAATACACTTTTATTATGTATCCGTTTACACAATTTATTGCCAGTAAAATTCTTTTTTCGAGATAGAATATAAAATTATATAAATAGAACTGTTGATATGCAGTGTATGAATTTATAAAAATAATGAAACGTTTATTAGAGAAATTAAGCCCTGTAACACTTTTATATGAATTCGTTTCCGAAGAGGATCCCAAATTTCAAGCATTGGATTATATTAGGAGAATCGTACAAGTAACACAAGTAAATTCAGTTGTCCATCCAACGGGTGTAACAATAGTGTACAATCCCAATTTAGAATTCTAAAAACATGACACAACTTTTGGATGGCGCGGTGATCTACTTACAATGACGGGATTATTTATAAACTTACATCACAGTGGCGCCTACAAATCAAGGGTAATTGAAACTGCGTAAATTTTTTAATGTTTGCAATTGTTGTGCGTAAATGAATGTACATGATACACATCATCCTAGACGTATAATACTTAGTAATAATATCCTAAATTGTTACAATCCTTGTGACCTGATGGGCCAAAAACATTCATTTTGAATTCGCCCACTCGGTTATTCAATTAATTTCTTCCAAGATCGCAAATTGATTATCATATTTATGTTATGTTACCAATTTCCTAAGTCTTTAATCAATTACACCAATGTTATTCTGACATTAACGGTTTCGTCTATTAACTTTATCATCCATCTACTTAAGTAGATATGACACTAAAACAATTACTGTTTAACAAGTTTTATTAGACAAAAATTTAATTCACAATATTTACTGCAAATTCGATGCGATATTCCTTTTCTGTTGTCTAGTTGAAATAAATGGATAATGTTTTGACTCACAGTTTCACTTTTTACCTGACTATGTTAAATGACTAATTGTTTTAAACAAAATATAATAAAAAACGCTTTTAAATGTTTCGAATGTATACTAGAAAAACTCTGCATATGTTTCAGTGGATAACACCTTTATCAAGAGTATATAAGAAAATACTAAAATTTAAAACATGTTCGGGTTTTATATATCTACGGAGGGTTGTTAATATGGGAAATACCCAAATAGAGGTCTAATACAGGAGTGTCTTTAAAATCTAGCTGGTCGTTCGTTGTATTTAATTTTTGAAGTAAAGCTCTTTTTATTTCCAATTGTCCTATTAATGTCAATTTAGTGCCTTTGTTTTTTGAATGTAATAGTTTTAAATTACGATTGAAGTATATATAAGTAAATATGCGCTAATGCCTGTGGATCTTTTTAAGTTTTCAATACTTTTTACATGTTCTTTTGCTCTAGTCTCTAAATTCCTGCCCGTCTGCCCTATATAGAAAGCATCCCATCATTACAATTTATTTTGTAAACTCCACTCTTTTTATGCATGCAATTTTTTGGTTTGTTATTAATTAATATTTTCCCAATGTTATATTTATTGACAGACACAGGTTATTACATATTTTGTTACTAAACTTGTCACAATAATTAATTAAGTTATAATGAGTGGTTGCTTTGTTGGATCCAGCATAAATTTCTTTGATAATTAAATTTCTTTTCGTCTCTTTTAAGATATTGTGTACGATTATAGGGTTGTAATAATTATTTATGGCGATTTGTTTTATTAAGTTGAGCTCTGTATTGAATTGTTTAAAATACATTAATGCGATATTAATTATTGAATTCATTTATACCTACTACATTATTGCGTATATACATTCTTAGATATTGAAACACATGCCAGTGGTACATTGAGTTAGTTGTAATTAATACGAATGTAATTAAAACGCTTCGATTTTGATGTAATTTGTCGTTAATCACGTGCTGAGCAAGTCGATAGGAATAGCGGGGATCATAATCTGACAATTATTCTAGGATAAAATCGTAAACCTGTTTAATGAAGTTGCATAAAATACGAATGATATTACATCGGATTTGTGTTAATAGGTTTCAGAAGAATATTCTTGTTTGAAAAGATAATAGAAGTCAACGACCTGATGATCGACTTATGTGGTACATCTTTTCAATTTTGAAAGTATAATATCGAACTACAACACAAATATGCTTATAAAGGATTAGAAATGCACCATTTGTGGAACTTATATAGGTTTAATATTAAGTTGTCGGCACTATAAAAAGCTAAACTGATATTTATTGCAAACTGTATCATATTCATGTTTCGCAAGGGCCTTACGACGGTATCTACCCGAGTAGAAAAATTTATCTGAATATTAATCAGCACCTGGTCAGGAGTGGCCGATGTGGAACTGATGATGTTTTCCTGGCCAGGATTTCCTGATTTGGAACTAGTAAGATTCTCCTAATAAATATTTAACGTTTTCAAAAACTTGATTTAATTAAGAATAATAAAAAACTTTTGGGTTTTTCGTGCCCAGCAGTTGCGCTGGTCGACAGATAGTTTCTCCGACCTACACTGTACTGTAAAGCCGGAGTGTAGGGCGTAAGGCCCTCTTCAGTCTTCTTTCAGGAATCGTGGGAGTGGGTGGGTGGTAGTTAGGGAGAGAAAAATGAGACTGACTAAATGATGACCGAGAAGAAGTGAAAAATTATCTGTGGAATATTACTACCCCAGCATTTGCCTAAGTGATCGAGGAAACCACAGATAACATGGACCAGAGCAGCTGGACCCAAATTCAAAAACAATAATGCATTTATATAAAATTGCATTTTTAGTTATTACATCCAAAATGAGATTTATATCTAGTACTTAAACTGCTAACATATGCAGGGTCATTCAAACTGAGTGGTACATTAGATGTTTTAGGGAAACTAAGCATGTTACAGATTTGAAAATTTGGGAGTTGGGAGAAGGTCTTATCGAGGATGATCTATTTAACTAAAATGAATGCCGTATTTTGGGAAATGGTCAATACTTACCAAAATTGAATTTTTAGCGCGCTGATAAGAACTAATAATCTCGAAATCACGATCCACATCTGATACTGACTTAATATTCTTTATAGGATTTACAAAATTTATTTGTCATTTTCAATCCTTCAAATTTTTATAAATAATTGTTCTTTTACTTCCATTAATTTTTAGTTTCGCTGACTTTTCTTAAACATAAGGAAGTTACAAAGTTAGAAAGTGAATTCGTTTCTAAAAATAAAACGTTAACCATTAAAATATCTTCGTTTGTTTAGGAGTATTCATAAACTGGGTCGAAACGTCACATTCAAATTTTCATTCGATACTATTTTTCTCACATACACACACACACACACCCATACAATATTAATAATAATAATACCGGAAGTCTGGAGATGATATATTTGTTGAAAGCATTTGCGGTTTTTGGTGTTGATATTTCTTCAGCAATCAGTCATCATTAGCTAACCGGGAATAAAAACATTTGGTTTTATGGTTAAATATTTCTGATTATAATGAAATGTTACAAATTTCTATTAAAAAGTATTAGAGTATCTCATAAATTATTTTGTATGCAACTATTTGAAAAATTATGCTTCTGGTTAGCACCAAAACAGTTTCTAGTTTAAATATGTTAGCATGAAATTAATTAATCAATGATAACTTAAACATTATTCTTGTAAAGCATAATAAATATCAATTAACCGATCATGCCAATGCAATGCCTTTCTGCAGATCATAAACTGCATGCTAAAACAATTTATTTCACTATCTTTACAATCAGCATGACGCAAAATTCCATTCTGCATATTTATTTAAGTCTCAACTTCATTTATTTTCAATTAATTTTTATTAGGTATGTGGTGGGTGTGACGGTACTTGTCTCATACATATTTAATAATCCTTTGACATACGAACGAACTTATTCTCTAACGTATTTAGTCATTGTATACACTAATCAACGCAATCACTGGATTCCATTATATACTATATTACAGGTACAGCAGTGTCCATTGAAAACGAATTGTAGGCAATTCGTTATACACTTGGCTTACAAGATTCATTCATTTGTTTGTTTGTTTTTGAATCGAATTGTGTGTCAAACAGTTACAGATGCTTTTTAGCATACAAATACTTTTCAATAAAAATAAACCAATTTTTTTTTTGTAACCATTCCATTGTGTTGTTCCTTGCGTAATCTTGTTTTATTATTTAGAAGAAGTATTTCAACGAGAACAAAACGATTAAAATTTATGATTGCGAGTGTAGATTCGTGAAATTATATGTGTATATGCAGAGACTGAAAGATAGGTACCTATTCTCGAGCGGCATACTCTATGATATACCTTGATGGTCTCAAAAGCTGAAACACTAAATGTCAACGACCGTTATATGATCTATTAATGGTGCCATAGGTACATTTGATACATTGTACATGGTACACAATGAAGGTTTCTGTTTGCGAACTACATTATTAATCTTTTACAATCTACAGTACCAACGGAAGACATAACAGGCGGACTGAAAAGTTCGTAGGCTAGCATAGAAAAAAAATATTTTTTTGATAGAATTTGATTTTATTATTCAGTATGTTCCCTTCTAGGGCGATACAACGATTATAGCGGTCGTACAATTTTTCGATACCATTTTTATAATAAGATTTGTCTTTAGCCTCAAAATTGGCTTCAGTTTCGGCGATTAGCTCTTCATCGGCGTGAAATTTCTGTCCAGCGAGCATCCTGTTGAGGTCTAAGAACAGAATAAAGTCGCTGGGCGCCAGATCTGGAGAGTACGGTGGATGCGGAAGCAATTCGAAGCCCAATTCATGGAATTTTGGCATCGATTTCATTGATTTGTGACATGGTACGTTGTCTTGGTGAAACAGCACTTTATTTTTCTTCAAATGAGGCCGCTTTTCAGCGATTTCGTCTTTTAAACGCTCCATTAACGCTACGTAATAGTCGCTGTTTATGGTTTTCCCCTTTATGAAATGATGGAGCCATGTTTCATACATCGTATCGTCACATATCGACGCAAACGAAAAAATTCGGATTTATTACGATTGAACAGCTCCAAACACTGTTTAGAATCATCGATCCGTTGCTGTTTTTAGTCGATTGTGAGCTCGCGCGGCACCCACTTTGTACAGAGCTTTCGCATATCCAAATATTTATTCACATTTCGATATGACCATGACCAACACGTTCCTTTGATGTCTTTAGGGTCGGGTCTCAGTTATCTCAATCAACTTCACTTTACGGTTATGAAAAATTATTTTGTGGACCTCCACTGCGTGCATCGTCCTCGGTGCTCATTTTGCCTCGATTAAATTTAGCAAACCACTTTTCTACGGTTAATTTTCCTGGTGCAAAGTCTGAATAATGTTTATCAAGCCAAGCCTTGGTTTCAACAGAATCTTTTTTCGCCAAAAAGCAATGCTTTATTAACACCCGAAATTCCTTTTTATCCATTTTTTCAAAGTAACAAAAGTTCTTTCACTAAAAATGCTATAACTCAAATAGTAATAGTGCAACAGCTGTCAAATTTATACAGGCGTCTTTTGAAGGTTAGGGCTAACTAAAAATCATATGTATTTGATACTGGTAGCGCCATCTATAGATCAGCCTACGAACCTTTCAGCCCGCCTGTTATAACTTAACCTGAAGAAGTAAAACAACAACAACTACATATTAATAAGTAAATAACTAATTATTTAATATTTTATTTATTGTAGACTGACGCATATTTGTCTTTAATTTAATTCTAATTTTGAAGACGACCTTAAACCATTTGACGGTTAGGTTAGGTTAGGATAGGATGGGTTTTCTAAGATTAATCATCATTCTGAAATAGGTTTTATATCTAATTTACTTCAAATTTGAAATAGATGTAATAGTTGAAAGGCTTTTTGGCTTTATGTTTTTACAATTTGAAACTTCATAAACTTCTGCAATTTAAGGATTTGAGTTTTCAATAATGAATGTTTTTTTAATTCTCTTCTGCAGATAACTGAATACCTTTAGGTCCTCAGCATGATATTTATATAAATTTTAAAATAACCTGCCCATTATTATTTATTTAAGTACGGACAGCATCATGCAACAGTTTTAAACTTGTTATTCATTTTTGATTTTGATTTAAACTGTAGGCGGAAATAACTGACGCCCCTCGAACAGTTTGTTCATAAATCATCGATTTAGTACAATGAGTTGAAACGAAAGGCGTGTACATAGGTACCATTGTTAAAGTACGGATTCAACCGGAAATAAAAAAGAGTAATAACTGGTTAGAAAAGGCAAACATATTTCTATACATGAACATTCATAATGTGTTTGAGTTTAACCGTAGTGTATGGCTATAAAACTCACTCGTGAAATCATCCATTAAAGTTACTCTACTGTTTTGTAACATACATATATATACATATATATCTGCTAATTTTAAGGTTCTGATTTGGAGTTCTAATTTAAAGCAATACGTCATTTCCTACATGCAACTCTTCTTGTGTTAAATTTAGTCTTGGCTTTATTTATTTATTTTTCAAAAACTAGTCAGTTACATAGCTCGATCTAATATTAACTATAGAACTATGTATATGTATATAATTTATTTCTCGAAAACGGCTCTAAGAATTTTGACAAAATTTACAGGATAAGATCATTTTGGACAGAGAATTCTATTTAAAATTGTCTCATGTTTTAAAAAAATCCTTTGTATACACTTTTAATAGAATAATGTCATGTGACAACGACCAATACTAATGTATGCAGCCCAACATGCACGCACTATATCCATAATGCATACATTGCCCTTTCAACGTTCGGTAAATGTGATATTTAGCATTGCGTTGATTTAAATATATTAATAAAATCTACAACTAAATTTTCCTGCAGCAAAGGAAATTTGCTCGTTAGAAAAAAAGTTTGAATAAATGTGGAGAAACATACTTTTATTTTTAGTTTATGTTCATGTGATAAAGAACATTAAGTATTTCGTTAAAGAAATTGATTTTAATACACTCTTTACTTTCAAGCCTACGTTTATTTTGTTATAAAAACTTCAACTCCAAACTTCTCACATGAGATGATTTTTTATATTAGCCCTTTTAGCAACAAGGTCCAGGATAAATGGTATACAATTAATTTGTACCAAGTTTATTTTCAAATTGCTCGTATAATTATTTTCGTATCTACATTTGTATTATTAACACCATCTCAGACATATTGTAAACATTGTTCAGGGTCTGTTGAGTGTTTGGGTCTGTTTTGACAAATTTCTTTTGTGGGTATGCTGGAAACCTATTTAAACCTCTTCTTTATAACCAAAATACACATTGTTCGTATTAAAATAAATACAGGGCGTTTCATCACTTAAACCCATTACAATAAAAACAAACACGATGATGAACTGGCGACACATGACTTTTAACGTTGCCAATTAAATGTACATCATAAAGTTTCATTTCTGAAATGAGACAAGGTCAAGTATAAAGCTTTGTCACATGACTTTTTTCTTTGTTTGGATGAGATCAGCAATATTGACATAACTTGAATAAATAAGTTAGTTTTATAAGCTCGGAAGTCTAATTAAAATGCATTTTTAACTGTAAAAAAGTGTAAAAATAGTATACCTATGTTTTTTTCTGAGGGCTTTGCTTGAACAGATTTCAGATTTATGGGCATTTTTAAGATTATATTATATTTCCGCTGCTAGCTAACAGTTCTTGGTGAAGAAAAGAGCAGTACACCTCTTATAATAACATTCTTTGCAAATCCCTAACCATTTAAATTTAAACGCACAAAGAGATGTACAAATATCTTAAATACTATAAATTGATCAGTTGCAAAAAAATATTCTGTCAAGGAATACCACATAAATATAATTCTCTATTAATTATTATTATGATTAGGTATAGTTATTAACTGCGACTTTACGTATTTGAAAACATATGTTTTTGTTAAAATTGTGCTTTTATGTCTGACCGACACCAGACATAGATAAATTATTTAATTTCCGCGCCTTTTGACCTTGACATTTATTTACATATACCGAGTGAATATTTTCAGAACTTAATTTATAACTACCTATTGTAATTTATTGCTATATTATTATCAGCGCAGAGCAAGGGTATCCTCTAGAATGTAACGAAAATAAATAGAAAATAAAAATATTGATATTAATTATTGGAGAAAAAATTCTTCAAATATTTCATAAAATTATTGGCACATAAATAAGGTAAAATAGGGTTACAGCTAATATAAAAATTGGATATGAAAACCCCATTTTCGATATCTCGGAAGTCAGACAACTCAGAATAGGAGTACTTTTATTTTTTGGTTATCTGTAAAAAAATATGTTAAGAATTCTGAAATAGTAGCTGTAAAGTAAGTTCTAATAATAGTCTCTTTGTGATTTACAAAGTACAAAGTCTTGCAATTTAAAGTTTACCTTATTTTAATGTTGTATGTTCAAGGAAATTCATCATAAAGAGGACAAAGAAGCAGGCGTGTCAGATTAAACAATAGCTTTTGAAGATAAAACCATTATAGCAGCTTTAACAAAATTCGAATTTACTCACATTCTTTTCGAGTTCTTTGTGCTGCATCAACAGTTAATTTGAGTTATTTAAAAACAGCTTCTTTTACATAAATCAAAAAAATAGGATCTTATATGTATATGGGAATTTGCATGAATTAAAAGAAATAAAGAAATTCCAAATGTTTATTGTTATATAAAGTCTAATCAATCATGAATAGAAATATTGTAACTATAGCATTGACTATTTTAAGCTATTTTTAAATCAATATTTAAAAAAATGTATTTTTAATATATCATAAATATATTGTTGATTCAGGTGACTTTAGCATTTTAAATTTAATAAACTTAAAAAAGCTCTGTCCCAAAATCTTAATTTAGTCAATAACCATATCGAGTTAGATTTTGTAAACTCCCCACTCATTTTAGGTAATTAAGATTAAGTATATATACTGTCGCACTAGCTTTTAAAATTTATTATATGATTTTACACTAATCCATTGATAATGGTCGTGTGACCGAAACTAGTTAGGTTATATATTAAATCGGTGAAACATTCTACGTTGTTTTATTTACTTTTGTATATTTTAAATTTAACTCTATTAAAGCTACGCACTCTTGGTATGGAATGCAGCCAAAGATTTATACTAAGAAATTATCCTTTAGTTGTATATGTTTATTTTACAGCTTCAATTCCTTCTGTTTGTATTAACACGTATGACCATACACCCCTGCGGATATTGTTTCTCACACTGAACCTTTTAACAAATACTTTATTTTTATATAAGTGAATGTGATATTATAATATATATAACAATGGATAAAAACACTTTGAAATTTTCACCAAAAAAAATAAATAAACAGTGAAAATTTCCAAGTGTTTTTATTCGTTGTTATATATAATACAATAATGTTTTACCAAGAGATAACGGCCAACACGTTTAATTTAATAAAGACCATAAGCATTTTGTTTTATAATTTTATATTGTTTTTACTGATTTTTTGAGGTCTGTTAGATTTTTTCAAAGACCTCTTTAAAATCGCATGTTAGACATTCATGGAAATATGTATCATCAGACTCATTGAACATCTCTGTACCAAAATGGTGAATATGGGCATTATCCTTCTTCTCAATATTTTCTGATAGTTGTTTTATTCGTTTTTTATCTTTTTTTCTGTACATTATTGTCTTTGATGTTTGTCGGCGAATTAATTGTTCTTGTATTTTTTCAAAGCTTCCCCATACGTCCAAAGCTCTTTGTTCTACCTGACACTGCAAGTATAATTTTGTACTTCCTTTAAATTTCTGTGGATTTCGATGTAAAATGAATCTTAATCTGGGTTTCCTTTTACATAGATCTCTGTCTTTCAGAACATATTCGTGTAAAGCTCGAGCTTTAGTTATTAGTTTAACTGTTCCTGAATTTTTACAAACGTCACACACGGGGTGGTCAAAATTTTCAAGAAGCCACGAGGACAGAAATTTTCCTTTGCATTGCTTGCATTTGGTAAGGCGTTGATGAGCACTTAAACATAGGGGATGGTCATTTATTCTACCACTTATAAATTTGTAATCAATTGTAGTCATAACCAAAAATTTCTATTTTTTTTTTGATAAACTTTTATTTGTCATTTAAAAAATTTGACAGATTTGTATCTTGATTTTGTCCTGCGTATCATATGAACACCTTCTTATTGATTTTATTTTCTATCTAATATGAGGATCTTGTTCTTGATATTGTATTTTGCTTTCAAAACAAAACAAGATAAGACAATATCGATATATTCTTAACACTAGCATCAGCCCTAGGAACTCCTGATGGAAGTTGAATTTACATGCCAGAAAAATAATTATTTAAGATGAAATGGAATTGGCTTTTACTTGGTTAAAGTTATTCATAATTGATTAAAACAAACACGAACCTTCACAGAAATTTATTAATAATCAACAATTGTTTCGCTAACACAGTAGCTACTTCAAGATAATTATTTATGTATGAAATTTTTCGAAACTTTATCTTTCCAGAGATTTGAAGTTCAACAGAATCAGGGACATACTTCCAGGAATTTTTCAACACCATGTGTATATGAAGTCGCTCCTGCTAAACGATAATTTGCTTAGCAGCCTGCGAAATGGCGCGTTCACAGGACTGACTCAACTCAAGCATCTGTCTCTCCATAAAAATAGAATACGATACATCGAACCGGAAGTATTCCGAGGACTATACAAACTGGAGTACTTGTAAGCTATTTAAGTTTCGATAACGTATATCAATCGTTACCATCCATCCGTTAACTATTTCCCAAAGAATGTAAACGTTTTGAATAAATAAACTAATGTCTCAATGTCTATGTAAAAAAGAAACATGACTACATCAATTGTTCATTACTCTAACAAAAAAAAAAATTAAGTAGAACAGAAATACAAATCTAAGATAATAATCGCTTTTAAATTTTACTTCCTTATTTATGATTTCTATTTTCAGATATTTATATGGGAACGAAATTCAAGAGTTTGACTCAAAAACTTTTACAAACCTTCCCTCCCTGAGTCGCTTGTAAGTACAAAAATATACACTTTTAAAAATTACACCGTGTTACAATATAAATTCAAAATATATACATATTTGGTGTGGTTAAAGGTAAGTTATACAGCCGGAAACAGCTAAACAAATATTTCAAATTTTTAAATGAAACATTGTGTTTTTAATTCTGGAATT
Source organism: Agrilus biguttatus (assembly GCA_963921985.1). Lineage (NCBI taxonomy): Eukaryota > Metazoa > Arthropoda > Insecta > Coleoptera > Buprestidae > Agrilus > Agrilus biguttatus. Next base: position 5,722,096 of record OY998121.1, on the reverse strand, counting down.
CGACCAACATTTGCTGCCTCGAATTCAGCATCTCAATTAGTTAATGACGTTATAATGAAGAAAAATGGCACTGTTATACATTGTCGATAAACCCAGCACCGTAAATAAATTATTTTTACCCAGTAGCACCAATTTGTATATCATGTTAGGATTCAAAATTATATTGTACATGTTAAACAAATCTATGTTGTCGATAAATGAAAAAACACTACTTTGTTTAGTATCTCTTTATTTATTCACAAATCCTTTGGACTATAGTTTCGACAAATAGCTTGTCATTGTCAAACAAATGATTCAAATGAATGAATACAAACAGATGTACAGTGGTGTTTATATATATTTTGAAAATTCCATTAATTATTAAATGTACTGAATAATACTGAGTGGTACAAATCTACCTGGTCGTTTAACAGATTATTTTCGGAATTTTTTGATGCTTTGTATACTTCTAAGGATTCTAAAATATTAAGTTTAAAGCCTTTATTTACATTATGAATAATTTTAAGATTGTCTATAGTAGGAAACTGATGGCCTGTTTCTAAAAAATGGTTTGCAAAATTGGAATTATCTTTTCTTAGTCTAAACGATCGAAAATGTTCGTTATAACGAGTTCTAAATGACTTTCCAATTTGGCCTAAGTAAAAGGAATCACATTCTGTATCAAAGCATCAAAAAATTCCGAAAATAACCTGTTAAACGACCAGGTAAATTTGTACCACTCAGTATTATTCAGTACATTTAATGATTAATGGTATTTCCAAAATATATATAAACACCACTGTACATCTGTTTGTATTCATTCAATTTGAATCATTTGTTTGACAATGACAAGCTATTTATCGAAACTATAGTCAAAAGGATTTGTGAATAAATAAAGTGATAGTAAACAAAGTAGTTTTTTTTATTTATCGTTAAGATGAATTATCACAAAGTAACGGCCGAATCGATCCAATTTTTAAATCTTTGTTGATTTACAGATTTCTTCATAATAACAAAATTAGTCATATACCCATGGGTTCGTTTGAAAGACTTCCAAAATTATCGAGATTACGTTTAGATTCTAATGCTCTGGTATGTGACTGTAATTTGTTGATGGTAACTAAAATGCTGGAACAAAATTCAGTACATACAGGTGCCAGGTGTAAATATCCAGACGAAATGTATGGGAAATCACTCACGGAAATGACCGCCCAGGATGTCCATTGTGGTAAGACCACAAAGAAGAGGTCAGTCAGATAAACGCAAACTTGAGCTTCATACTTTTTCATTTTCAGAGAAGCCTGGAATCATTCAAGGTCCAAGGGATGTAGAGGTGTCGTGGGGTGGTATAGCTGTATTTACTTGTAAAGTAGAAGGACCCTCTACATCAGTTGCATGGATGAAAAATGAAGTCCTCATCGAAGAAGATGATAGATACAAGATAATGGATGATGGATCATTGATGATTAAAAATTCTGGAAAAGATGATGAGGGCACTTACGAGTGCATGGTAAAAAGCCCTAAGGGGGAAGTTCATTCTCAACCAGCGAAGATGATCGTCGTTAATGATAATGCAAATGAATATAGAGATGCCAGTACGTACTCCTTTATATTTAACTGACTTAATTCCTTTTTCTTTGTTCGAAATTATCAGATAGGACTTTTTATTTTCAGATCCTCAGAAGCCGACCTTTGTGATCCGTCCTCAAAAAGTGGATACATCTGTTGGAGCCAGAGAAATAAAATTAAATTGCAAAGCGATTGGGAATCCCAAACCTGTAATTACATGGTCTCAAAACGGCATCACAGTCGCCTTAGATTCGAGACGCTTCCTAGAAAGTGGAGGAAATTTGGTAATTCGAACGGTAGAACCATCAGATGACGGTATCTATCAGTGCGATGCTTCAAACATTCACGGAAGGGTCAGTACAAGTGCAGTGGTGAATATAAATACTGCACCTTCATTTACAGTTCACCCCCAAAGTGCAGAAGTGCAAATAGGGGCTAGGATTAGGCTGGAATGTGCCGCTGTATCATCTCCGTTTCCTCAAATCACCTGGTTCAAAGAAAACATAGAATTGACGGAATCGGCAAGGATAAGATTAACCCCTGACAAAACCGTCTTGGAAATACAAGACGTTGAAGATTCTGATTCCGGTCTGTACATCTGCGAAGCTAAAAACAATATGGGCAAAAGGGAAACCAGTGCAAACGTAAAGGTCCTGGCTAATGAAGTGAAAGAAAAACCACCTGTATTCATTTACAAGCCGTATGATATTGAGGCTGTGTTGGGGAGTACAATAGAAGTACCGTGTAAAAGCGAAGGAATTCCGACCCCAGGAATACAATGGCGTAAAGACGGATCCACCATGCAGAGAACAGGAAGATTCAGAATATCTATCGGTGGCAATCTCTACATTTACAACGTACAACCGGATGATGCTGGACGATATGAATGTACCGCGATCAATGATCACGGCTCGATATCTGCATCCGGTTATCTGTCAGTTAAACAACAACGTCACAAGTCGGGGATTAATTTGGGAGATAAATTTGTTAAAATAGCATTCGCAGAAGCCACAGACGAAGTGGATAGAGCCATAAATAATACTATCGACTTCCTCTTTAACAATCCAAATGCGACAAGAACATCTGCAGACATATTTCGTATCATACGGTATCCTAATGCTCCAGCTCGTGAACTTGCAAGAGCTGCCGAAGTATATGAAAGGACCCTCGTCAATATAAGGAAGCATGTCGAACGAGGAATGTCGGCGAACCTTGCTAGCGATTTTAACTACAGAGAAATTCTATCTCCGGAACATCTTGAGTTGGTTGCTAAACTTTCTGGCTGTACAGCTCATAGAAGAACCAGAAACTGTACCGATATGTGTTATCACAAGAAGTACAGATCAGTAGATGGTACGTGCAATAATCTTCAGAACCCCACGTGGGGAGCGTCTTTGACTGGATTTAGAAGAATTCTTAAACCAATTTACGAAAACGGATTCAGTACACCGATAGGATGGAACAGTGAAACTAAGTATTACGGATTCAAGAAACCTAGCTCAAGACTCGTATCAACAACTCTACTTTCAACCAAGAAAATTTCATCTGACGATGAAATTACTCACATGGTGATGCAATGGGGTCAATTTTTAGACCACGATTTAGACCACGCATTGCCTTCGGTCAGTTCTCAAAGTTGGGATGGTATTGATTGTAAAAAATCTTGCGACTACGCTGCTCCTTGCTTTCCCATGGACGTCCCTCCCAACGATTCTCGAATAAAGAATAGAAGATGTATCGACTTTATCAGAACATCGTCGATCTGCGGTTCCGGAATGACATCAGTCTTCTTCGGTACGGTGCAACCACGAGAACAAATTAATCAGTTAACTTCTTACATTGACGCATCTCAAGTGTATGGATTTTCGGAAGAACTAGCCAAAGATTTGCGTGATTTGACCAACGATCATGGTTATATGAGAATAGGACGTATTGGACGAAACGGAAAACCATTATTACCCTTTGCCAACGGCGATGCAATGGATTGTCGTAGAAATCTGTCAGAAAGCTCTATCAATTGTTTTTTGGCTGGAGATATTCGTGCTAATGAACAAGTGGGACTGATAGCTATGCATACCATATGGATGCGAGAGCACAACAGGATTGCAGATGAATTATACAGATATAATCCCCACTGGGATGGGGAAACTCTCTACCAAGAAGCCAGAAAGATCGTGGGTGCTGCCATGCAACACATCACTTACAAGCTTTGGTTACCGTACATAATTGGTAAGGAAGGACTTGAAATGTTAGGAGAATACAAAGAGTACAATCCAACGCTTAATCCCTCTATTTCAAACGTTTTTGCTACAGCTGCTCTAAGATTTGGCCATACATTGATAAACCCAGTGTTACATAGACTAGACTCGTCTTTCCGGCCTATAAATGAGGGTCATTTACCCCTCCATAAGGCTTTCTTTTCACCATGGAGAATAGTTGATGAAGGTGGTATTGACCCTCTGTTAAGAGGATTCTTCACGGTGGCTGCGAAAGTTAAAAAGCCAGACGAGAACCTCAATACCGAACTAACGGAACGTCTGTTTGAATCGGCTCATGCTGTTGCTTTAGACTTGGCTGCAATGAACGTTCAAAGGAGCAGAGACCACGCAATTCCAGGATACATAGAGTTCAGGAAATTTTGTAACATGAGCGAAGTGGACACATTCGACGATTTACAAAACGAGATAACCGATTCGGAAATCAGGAGGAAACTGAAGGATTTGTACGGTCATCCAGGAAACATCGATGTATTTGTTGGAGGAATTTTGGAAGACCCAGTTCCCGGTGGAAGAGTGGGACCCCTGATCAGGTGTCTACTCATTGAACAATTCCAACGTCTCAGAGATGGAGACAGATTTTGGTACGAGAATCCGTCGGTTTTTAAACCCGAACAACTTGTTCAGATCAAACAGTATTCTATTAGTAGAGTTCTTTGCGATAATGGAGATAATATAACTAGAATTACTCAGAATTCTTTCTTATTACCAGAACGTCAGGGTGGTCATGTCAGTTGTTCTGAAATCCCAAAGGTGGACTTGAGAGTATGGACGGAATGTTGTAATGATTGCAGAGTATCGACTCAGTTTAACACCATAAGTCGATTTGGTAGAACTCGAAGATATGCAAATGAATTTTCTCCTCGAGAAAGTTATTTAAATTCTACTTATACCGAAAATACAAGTGACGCAACTCCAATCAAAGGCCTGATAAAAAGAATTGATGATTTAGAAAGCCAAGTGGATAGTCTTCAAAAAACGATAAAGCGATTAAACAAATTAATTAAAAAATTTGAAACGAAAGTGTACGGAGAATAAAATCATATCTACTTTCTGTATATTTATGACTATACTGAGTATCAATAACGTTTTTGTTATAACTTTTATTTTTACAACAGCTTTAATTATAAAATAGATTATTTTTTTTACTTATTTCTTTATTTTGTTAATTTACATAAGTATGTAGATTGATGGATGGATAACAAAATTATTTTGTAGGTACATACACTCAAATTGTTTAAGTACAAAATATCTTCATTTGCACTATTTACATAAATAAAATCTCTGTGAAAAGAATTTAGTAGCAATTTTGTGATAACTATTAAACTATCTCTTAATTTAGTTTACGCTTACGTATATCGATAGTTTCATTAAATTTCTTTTTTTACGTTGATAGACGTACAATAACACGTATTTATTGTGCCATTTATAATTGTGCTTGTATGTATTTTCATTGTATGTAGATTCAAAAATAAATACATTGTGAAGAATATAAATTCATTTGAGATACGACAAAGAAAGTGGTAAATCTACATTCATTCATCTATTTTATTTTATGATAATAAATTAATTTTACTACATTAAACAAATTTTATTGATTTTAATGCACCAAAAATAAAGAATTACATTCAAAATATTTAAAAGTAAACCCTCTAAAATGTGGACAAAATATGAACATAATTTTACTGCGCTCATATGTTAAAATATATACAAAATATTTTATAGAAATTACTAAATGTATCTTTAATACAGTGTGCAAAAATTTTGGCACGAAATTTAAAAAAGTTCCTCCCACTTTTGCAAAATACATTGAATCAATATCTCCCGGTACATCCGATCAATACGAGTTTGAGAAGCTAATATATTTTTGCAATTTACGCACAAAATGAAAGGTATTAAATTTAAAATTATTTGTAATTATTCCTTAAGGCTTGTATTTCATTTGGGACAAATAACAGCAGTTAATAATAAAATTTTAAATAATTTTAGTATTTCAATTGACTACTCGAGCCTGCGCACGTATCCATCATCCATCCTGTACCTTTCATTTCCGTTTTCTCATTGAATAAACCAGTAGGCTCGTTATCCTTGCAATTTGACGGTTGAGGGTGAGCCGTTTTTGGTGTGTTTTAATTAAAATAAAAAAAGGTGAGTATTCCTATACTATTATAGTTATTAATAACGATCTTGTGCATCGCGTAAACAATAAATTTTGTGTAGTGGGTTTATATAATTAAGTATTTCATAATTTTCTGTTCAGGTTAAGAACCATCATTAAACAACACCGATATTTAATTACATAAATTTACCATGCAGTACAACGGAACACACCAAAATAACGGCATGTAAGTAATTTTTTATACAAATACGTATTTTATTTTAGTTCAGATACCTTTCGTTAAAATTGTCGTATTGATTTTTGGCATCCATCTTGGTTTTCTGGTATTTTCCATTACATATTTTTTACATTTGTCAGTGTTGAACATATGTCTGTTTGCTTTTGTTTCACTAATTATATTACCGTAAATCATTTAGAAAAATCATAAAAATTGTGCCATGATGTTGAATATTTATATCAAACATAATTTACGACATTAAGTGCAAATAATTTTCTGTTGTAAAATTCCTTATAAATGTTGCAATGACATTCAAGTGGGAGTTAATAATACTCGTTTAATAACTGCAAATTATATACATGAAGTTTGTATTCAGTTTCATTTGATGCTGTGCAAAAAGTGCTAAGTTGACATTTTGGTTATTTTATTAATTATTATCAGGTTCCATGCACGTCCTGCACGTGACAATTACAACCAAAATTGGAAATATACAAATCAAGCATTAGCACCAATTCAAGATTTTGGAGGACCCAACACTAAAATACAGTCCCGTGAATTTACTTCGAGCAATAATCGTGTACAAAAGCAACAGCCTGCATGGGAACCCCAACCCCAAACCCAAGAATTACAGCCATTTCAGAAAAACATTTATGAATTACATGAGAATGTTAAGAACAGGTCACAATCAGAGGTTGATCAATATAGACAGCAGAAAGCAATTACTGTGATTGGCACAAACGTTCCTCATCCAAATGAATGTTTTGATGAAGGAAATTTCCCTGAATACATAATAAAAGAAATTGTTAGGCAAGGATTTACTGAGCCTACTGCTATTCAAGCACAGGGATGGCCTATTGTCCTTTCAGGACGTGATTTAGTTGGAATTGCACAAACAGGCTCTGGAAAAACATTAGCCTACATGATACCTGCCACATTACACATCAATAACCAAAAGAGACTACAGAGAGGTGAAGGTCCTATTGTATTAGTTTTGGCACCCACACGAGAACTTGCACAACAAATACAGAAAGTTGCACGTGACTTTGGTAAGTTTTTTTGAATTTAATTGTTTTTAACTTTACAATGGAGATATTGTAATAAAAAATTTAATTTGTAAGACCGAACATTATTTTGATTGAATTCTATTTTATGTTTTTGAGAAAAGGCTGCAATTGGATGAATGCCCCATTATTGTGGGGCAAATCACCCTTGGTTGTCCTATTAAGGCCTTTCTCTTTTGACATTTTTCAATAATGAACATGTATGGTTTTTGGAAATGTGCACTTTTAATTTTATATTACAGTATTCCAAAACTGTTTCTGATAAATAATTCAGTTCAAAGTAGTTTATAGCAAAATATATTTATTTAAACATTACAAAAATATGGAAATTGTTAAGTAACTGTTACTTTAATTAAAATGTTCAGCCAGTGTATTAAGATTAACAAAATTGGTTCAGTAAATATCTGTTTATATGAAAATTACCTTTTTCAGAATATTTCACTGGAGATGTATCTGTTTCTCGAGAGACAAGTAAGTAATTTGAGTTTTCTTGTCTCAAAAAAAATGAGAATAACTATGTTCAGTAGTCAGAATCGACTGCAAGTATATCACAAAGGAAAAGAACAATAACAACTTTTATTTGTATTATTTGCAATCAATTCAATGGAATTGATGAATGGTCTTTGTAACTATCAACAAATTATGCTTCATTGAAACATATGATTAATTTTGCTTTTAAAAAATTATATAAATTTGTTATGATTTTGAAATACATATAAAACTACTGTAGTTTTTGGAATGTTTATTATTGGAACATATTTTTTCATATTACATACATGTCATATTCAATGTAGAAAATAATACATTTGACAATTGTTTGACCCATTTTAGTTTTTTCAGAAGTTATAATACATGTGGTTTGTGTACATTATATTGTTTGTTGAAATTTACGAAAGTGTATTGTTTCCCATATTCAACCAAGTAATTCTAAACTCTATTTTATATCTCTCATATTTCCAAAATTCAGGTTTCATGATTCGTTGGTTATTTATAATATATATGGAAATTTTTGAACTAAAAACAATTTAACATCATTTTTCACGTGGTTTATCTTTTTTTTTTTTTTTTTGAGTTTTTCAAGAGGAATTATTCTACAGTTTTTCTTATTTATCGTACATAACCGGATATGGGTGGATATTTTGTATAACGATCGGTGTCAATTTTAGCACATAAAATATGCTGTAAGGCCTTCTGGTCGATACAACAGTAGCATTTTCCTTTTTGGTTATTTCAGGCTCCACTAGCATGATTCGCAATACCTGCATTTTTGGTGGATGTCCCAAAGGACCCCAGGCTCGCGATTTAGAACGTGGTGTCGAAATCGTTATTGCAACACCTGGTCGTCTTATTGATTTCCTCGAAAAGGGCACAACAAATCTAAATCGATGCACGTACCTTGTCCTTGACGAGGCGGACAGAATGCTTGATATGGGTTTCGAACCTCAAATCCGCAAAATCATCCAACAAATCAGACCCGATCGTCAGGTATTGATGTGGTCCGCCACATGGCCGAAACAGGTTCAGGCTCTTGCGGAAGACTTCCTTGTTGATTACATTCAGGTTAACATTGGCTCTCTAGCATTGGCTGCCAATCGTAATATACGCCAAATCGTTGAAGTCTGCGAAGAAGAAGAAAAAGAAGGGAAACTACTGAATTTGCTCAAAGAAATTGGTTACAATTCAACCAACAAGATTATAGTATTTGTAGAGACCAAGAAAAAGGTGGATGACATCACAAAATGCATAAGAAACGAAGGTTTTCTGGCCATCTGTATGCACGGCGACAAATCGCAACCGGAGCGTGATTATGTATTATCAGAATTCAGAAGCGGAAAATCATGTATTTTAGTAGCAACTGACGTGGCAGCAAGAGGATTAGATGTAGAAGATGTTAAGTACGTTATCAATTACGATTATCCAAATTCTTCAGAAGATTATGTCCATCGTATTGGAAGAACTGGCAGGTGTCAACAAGTTGGTAAGTAACTAAAAAAAAGAAAATAAAAATATTTTTATTCATAATATTTTCTTTGTTGAAAATAGGAACTGCTTATGCATTCTTCACCCCTAATAACCAACGCCAAACCAAGGACTTGATTGCTGTTTTAGAAGAGTCAGGTCAGCCTGTCTCCTCCAAACTTGTCGATCTTTTGGCTTCATCTCGTAATAACCAGAGCGGCCGTAATCGCTGGCAGAATCGCAATCGCGACAACTCATCACCAAACAGTAATGAATCACAACAGGGCAAGCAGCAACAACAACAAAATCAAAGAAACAATAACAGAACGTGGAACAATAAGACTTATGTTAATAATGATCAGCAAAGACAAAACAATATGAGATATAATAGCAATGGAGGGGGTGCCAATGGTGGCATGAAGTTTGATACGTTCCAGATGCCCAACCAGAGGAGTTCTGGACAGTATAATGGGGGCTATCAGCCGAACATGTACCAGAATCCTGGGGCACAATATGCTGGACAACAACAGGGTGGATATGGAGGAGGATATGGGAATGGAAGGCAGTTTAATGGTAATCGTGGCTACAGTAAGTTTTAATTTTTAAGTATAAAATAAAAAAAAACCTTTTTACAATTTCTAACGTTTAAAATTATAAGCTTTGTTAAAAGTTGTATACTTGTGTTAAAAATAACAATTATTTTATTTATTTTAACCATCTTTTTATTGTAGATAATATGCGCAACAATTCAGGTGGCCCGCCCCGTTACAGTCAGCGCCAGGCTTATTCTGGTGCGTCAGCAGCAGGAATGTACGCCGTCCAGCCACAGTACATGATGCAGGCTACGGCTGCCGCGACCGCAGTTCCCGGATCGGCGGACGACGTCCAGTGTCTCGTCAATCACAAGTTCTTCCAACCTAGTCGCACGCCTCCCAACAACGCATGCGGTTACCAATCGATGAGTCAGGGTATGTTTGGGCAGTATTCACCACCCGTTCCCCCTTACGCGTATCAGTACACGCAGCCCCCCGCGGCTGCTGTACAACAGTAATCTCATTATTTAATTTAAAAAATACCTTGAAGAACGCTCGCTCGCTCGCGCTAGAATTTTTTTGATTTTTTTGCTTTCGTTTCTAATGAGAAATTTTTGTGTGTGCGATGGGAAAATAAGTAAATAGAAAGAAGCGTTTTTTGAGGTTATAACAGCTACATGCATAAATAAAAAGGTTGTTTTTTTTTTCGGTAAATAAAAAACAAAACGGGCCGGTCCCTGTAACCACCCGTCGTCATTCGTCGTTTAAATGTGGGATGTGTCTTATTTAGTGTTAGTAGATTATATTTCTTTTGTAATGGGCTTTTTTCTCTTCAGTACTATGTGTTTATAATACCTACATATATATCTATATAATACTTTTTCGAATATCTGCTCTTTTGCCGCAATCGCTTCAAACAATATTCAGGCTCGTGTATAAAAAAAGAAGTTGCTTTTTCGTTTTCGATATCGGACTTTATTTCACGTTTTTTCTTTTTTTATTAAGCAGGAGCAGAACAACAATAACCAACTGCTGTACTATTATTAATTTAAAATATTAATTTTTTTGTCCAAAAATTAAATAACGATAGCGGCATAGACTAAATGTGTAACCGATGTTGTAATCGATAATATAATAATTAGTCATTCATTGTAAAACCAGATTGGTCGGGAATTAGTCAAACTAAATAATATTTATTTATTTATTTTGCATGAATGGAACTTTAATTAAATTTAAAGAGTTAATAATAGGAGGGGTGTTGTATTAATTGCCAAAAAAGTTTCGTCTTTGTAAAATTCAAGAAATTTGTTGTTCTTTTCGAAAACTTTCCCGGCTAAGTCAGCATATTTATTATATTAATTGTGTCCGACACTGCTGCACCATTATTCTGCAAATAAATAATAAGTAATATCTTTTCCCCCCTGAGCAGAATGAATTTGCGGTGACGTTCAATACAAACAAAGATAATTAAATTACGTTTAACAACATTGATTGTAACCCTGTGATGTTCATTTGTGTTCGGTCTTTTTTGCAACCAGGGTTGCAATGAAGATTCGAACGCATTTACATTTACATTCACACACACACACTTACTCACATTCACACTCACACATATGCTGTGCTAGCTAGATTTTCATACTATGTGTAATTGTAATGATAATGTTTAATAATATTAATAATATTTGTATTTCTCTTTATCTGTATGCTGTTGAAATGCACGAAACATATAGAAGGGGGGATATCTCTATCGAAACAAAAAATACATAATGTACGTTTAGTGATATTGATAAATAATTTAATAGTTTTTGTCTCCCATGAGACGACAATGCAGATATGATAATGATAAAAAAGTAACGTTATTTCGAGACGGTAATTTTTAATACATAAATAAAAACGTCTTAATTATAACGAATATTGAATGAATAAAAACAAACGGTAAGATAATTTATATTTATGCGATGATGTACCTGTTCTGTGTGCAAGTGGTTCGTACCTACCGTATCTCGTTAATATAATTTTCCGCTACGAGATGGCCAGGGATGGGGAGGAAGGTCCTAATTGTCTTCTTCTTCGTCAGGTCATCGTCGTTTTCTATTTTAATAATGTGTAATTTCTGGACATTCCTTCCAGTTCTTCATAAAGTAGGGACAACAATTGAGATTTTTTTTCACGTCAAATTCAATAAAGTACAATTCTAATAATAATTAAAAACCATTACAGCTAGAGATAATTAAAACTTGCGAAATACGTACCCTGCTTTCTGTAAGACAAAAAACAGAAAAATAAAAAATTATTATCTGCCTTCATAAATTTACCAAGTGCTCTCCGATTACTGTAGGCGTTTTATTATTAAAATAAAGCGGCGACAATTATTAATTAAAATAATAAATAGTACTAGTAGATGCACACATGAATCAGAGTCATGCGTCAAGTGCGTGTATATTGTAGTATGTTGTTTAGTTTTGTTTTTCATTTAACGCGATTTATTTTAATTCTCTATAAGGTTCACTCTTTCTCGAAACGTTGAAACGAAACGAGTATGAAAATGAAGAAGAAAGATGATAAAAATAATTAAAAATAAAAAATACAAAACGGTGCATCGGCACTCGATCTGTGATATTTTTTAGCAAGTAACGGTAGCAGAGAATAATAAATTATATTAACTTTCCGTGTGTATAAGAGGAGCTGTGCGCGCTTCTTTGCTTTAATCTCGAAGCCAAATATATGCGTTTCGAATGATGTACTATTAAAAACATGACACGACCGGCGAAAGCTCGTTTTTCCCCGTCAAGTTTCGTGACCCGTTACGCTAAGCCGTTACGTTACACGCAACTTAACTTTACGAGACGCGCGTTTACCGGGACATTGTTCGGTATGTGATATTTACAAGAGATGTTATTTATAATTAATTATCTTTACGAAAGACTGAACTAACTTGTAACTTTACACACTTGTAGAGAGAAAAATAAACGACGACCTTCAATCGTCGACATTTTATTAGATGATGAATAAATACAAATACATACACATACCCGCATACATTTTCTCTATGGATTCCTCTTTTTTGTTTTTTTGTTTTCGTGCTTGTATATTTTCGTATTCCAGACGGATTTGTGATTGCTAATAATAATATAGCGCCGTTCTCTTCACTCGGATTGTTTTTTTGGTGCGCCATGAACTGCACATTTAGTAAATATAATAATTAATATTATTCGCTATAGTCAACAAACGGCTCCGTTGCTATTACATGATCGGTAGACTTTGGCTCCTCCTACCTAACTGCTTAAGAAAAGAAAAGAAACGCATTATTCATTAACTCGTGATGAAACGCGTCTACTGTGATTTTTCTAACGTTTCTATTGACGTTTTACTATTTAAATACACGATACAAGTGAACCCTTCTATAATTAAATTTATCTAGTTATATATATATATTATAGAATTTATTATTTAGAAATTTCCGTAATTAAATGGAAGCTGGTCGTCATTACAGTTATGTAGCAGGAGCTTTGACTCTTGCGTATGTGAAATCCTTCGAGGTCTCATACATTTTCTTATCAGCTTTAAGTCCTTGGAAGATCTGATAACAAACGTTCCTTTTTTATATTTTCAAAAATATTACGCGACAGTATAATATATTATTATTTAAATTTCTGTAAAGTTAATGTTTTCCTTTTGTGTTCCCAAATAACGTGAAACTGCCGCCGTAATATCATGGGGCCCATTTTTCCAGTAGATTTTCTTCGTTTTTCAGTTAATACATATGTATGTGATAATTCGATTAGTTTGAAATGTTTCATGGAATAGAGAAAAAATAGTGCACGGAAAAAAGAACGGTGAGCCCCTCTTAAAGAATAAACTACTTATTTATTTATTAAAGAACATGGCAACGACGGTCTCGTAATTAAACATTTTTTAATAAATAGCTGTGCCATAATTGTCCTTTTTGATCCTGATTGTACTGAAAATTATTAAAGTGATAATAACATTATCATTCTTGAATTTCAAATATTTTTCGAGACTTGTTAATTAGGGTGTAGCGTGATAATTTTTACTCCTTATCGATTGGTTTTACTGTATTTATCCAAATCAGGTTATTAAATCAATTACAATTGAAGACTTAGTACATATGCCAGATTCACAAACATTACAAATCTTTAATGTATACATTCAAAATTTCTGAAAATGAATCCATTTCTATTTTTTATTTTGTTTTCGTTGATAAATATGGTAAAGTCCGTTATTATGGGAAATGTCTGACTGCTGCATGCATTTTTGAGGTACTTTAAACGCTGTGATGTATATGTACTTTTATTAACTAAAAAAGGTAACTATTTACTAAAAGAATACAATATTTTCCGATGGAGATAAAAGTTATGACACGTTGCCGTGCTCTACTACTTTATATCATTCGACAAATGGCTTAACTATTATTTAAAAAAAAACAAAGTATATGTAACGATGATGATTGAATTTAATAATAAATAATGAAAGTATGAATCCAATTGTACACTACTCGTCGCGTGGCCCTCAGTTTTTTTTTTTTTAGTAAATCGTTAAGTAGTTTTAAAGCATCGATTTTTATTATTGTCTAATTTTTAAAATCTCTTCTGTAAGTTTCCAACAAGTGCATTTCTTGTATGTAATACAGTATTACTAGGTATTCACTGCATTATTAAAAATGTAATGGAAATTGAATTGTATAACAATAAATTACTTTTCATTTTTGTTGCAAATTGTAGTTTTATTTTTTTTCCAATCTACCTTTTAATTTCTTACCAGTGTAATAAGGAAATGAAGTAAGTATCTCAAGAAGAAATCTGAAGCATCGCAAAAAAGTAATAAAAATCAAAATAGTATTAACCTAGCAATTCTATTAAAATTTCTTGATGTGTTAACGAAGAAAATTATAATTAACAATTGTTTTATTGATATAATTAGACAGTTTTTTCTTATTAAAAGAAAACCTAAAATTGTACATTCTTAGTTGAAATTATTCCGTATAAATTGATAGTGAAAGGAGTTGGGTAAAGTCCTTATCAAGAAGCCTCCATCCCCAAGTCCAAAGCCCTTAAAATGCTTTAGTCCGTGAATCCCCAATTACATTTTAAAATCCAAGAGGTTCGAATTACCAATTATTTTTAAAATTGCGTCCAAGTCCTAAGCATTTGTGAAAAGGGTTACTAGTTCACAAGGGCTTCAGATACACCAAAAGGCTTCAGCACTAAATATTAAAGCCATTTTGATCTTTTTTACCATTTTTCAGATTGTTTTTATAACTTGTAACAGGTTTTCTTTTGAAACCCGTTACTGATAAGAATAATGCGTATTTGGAGCACTTTGCTTCATTGGTACTATCTCGTTTACGAGTTAGTGTTACTCTTTGGAATTGCTAAAGAAAATACATTTTTTTATGAGAAGTACTTTATTGTGATTGGTCAGTTTTGCATCGATACGAACAGAGCCTACAGCGAGGAATAGATCTAATTTTGTCAGATGGTTCTTCTTTTCATCTGTTTCTAATATGAAAAGAATTATTTTATAGTTTTGGCCTTGCATTTCATTTTTTTTTGGGTTTTTTAATTTGATTTTCTATGATTGGAAACGTGTACATTAGCATATGTCTATAATCTTTAATTGATAATAAAGTTGTCGGAGGCTTGATAATTGTCTTAGTATCTGGTGATGTGTGTATTGGTGTTTGAAATATTTCGAGTCTGATTATTTACTCCGATATGACGGGAATTCCCTATTACCTTAATTACACTTTTGAACCAAGCATTTTTTAAATTGTAAGGATTGATATATTTTATGATATAATATCCTCTGTTTTTATATTGTAATTTTATTTGTCAATATTGACACAGTTATCCTGAAGGTTCTTTTTGTTATGCTCTAACTCTTAGCCAAAACAGCATTAATCCTTTTTTCATCTTGACTGGCTCCTGCACCATTTCTGAAGAGGTAACCAAAATATTAAGAGCTTTTACTGTTTCTATTTCCTATTTATTCCATAAAAGCTGGCAATTTTCTTTTTTTGAACGAGTTCATATTTGATGTCAAAATAATAATACTATTCGACTTAATATACCTACAGACTTATCAGATTCAAGCCTGATTAAATTATAAGATGCCCATATGTTTCAATTTGATATTGGATGATTAAGTAACGCAAAATAAACAATCATTGAATGACGTGAAGCAAGTTGTATTCCTCAAAGTAGTCTTTATAAGTCAACTATAATGTAGTAACTAAAGTTAAATAGAATTTAAAAGTTTAAGTAACAAATACACTGGGAATTGTTTCACTATAAGTCGACTGCGTTTTACAGTGTATACCTGTACAGTGTGTACCTCAAACCTTTAAATTTTATTTATAATAATGTTTCACATAGAATGCGATAAACGGTTTATCAATTATAATTATAATTAAATTCATCAAAAAGCGCAATGAACAAATTACTGTTGCGTTATGTGTTTGTATCTTTTAATCCAATTTTTATCTTAATTTTTAGTTTAAATTTGTCTTGCTGTTGTTTCTTGAGTTCTTCTAAACCAGTTTTACTGTAAATCCAATCGATATACGCAGAAACACTTGTGTAATAAAATTAAATTTCGATTAATTAAATTAGTGGATTTTTACCATAAAAGGGAATTGTCCTTCCTGAGCAGCTGTTCCATTTACAATGAACCTCTTAATCTCTACTAAATCAGAATCGTCTATCATACTGAACATCATAAAGATTCTAATATTTAGGTAAGTAATCGGATAAACCATTTTATTAATTTACAGTTAAAAGACGAATAGGTGCTGTGGTTATAAAAAAATCGCTTGTTGTAACATAAGCCTTCTTGGTTGTTGTGTAACGTTTGAAAGCACGTTGTTGTCTTAATGGTGGTAATAAGATATTAATTGTACGTATTATGTGGATAGTTTAAATTGTTCTGAAAAATTATAGCTATTGTTTTTTATGAAATATATATTGGAAATACTATTAAACTGAAATAGTTGTCGATATAAATACTACTCAATAAACTGGTGAAAAAAATAAGTTTCATTTAGCAAACCTCAGAATAAACTATAACTGAAGATCTAGAGATGAGATAGAGGGATAGAGGAGTGATATACATATAGTTTGAATAAAGACCAGCAACAGGTAGTTGTTGAATTTGAAGAGCAAAACGTAGAGAAGTGAACATTAGCAATGGAGTTATACAAGGATACATATTGTCACTTCTAGTTTTTAATTTTTACATCCAAGGAGTGACTAATATTGTTAAAGGCGGGACAGCATTAGAGATAGATAGTAAATAGTACAGGGAAATGGATCAGCATGCTTATATTTGTGGACAGTATTGTACTACTACCAGTATCCAGTAGGGTATCTTTCAATAAAATGGAAGCAATATTGTAGTAGAGCATGGAATTAAGATAGATAAATATGAAACATAAGTATTTAAGCATTGGTATAATAATAATTTTTAATAGGTATGGAAATAACTATTTCATAATTTTGGCTTTTGCTTCAAGCAAAAGATAACTACCTACCGTGCTTTAGTTTTATTTTTTCTTTTTCGTTTTTAGGGTTCCGTACCAAAAGGGACCCTATTACTAAGACTCCACTGTCCGTCTATCACCACCCTGTATCTCATGAACCGTGATAGTTAGAAAGTTGAAATTTTCACAGAAGGTGTATTTCTATTGCCGCTATAACAACAAACACTAAAAACAGAATAAAATAATTATATAAGGGGGCTCTTTAATGGTACAGAACCGTTGGTGCGCGAGTCTGACTAGCACTTGGCCGTTTTTTTCTTTTTAATTGAATACCTGTGTATGGCAACGTGTTAATTAATATACGTATATAATCTTTAATTGAAATTCAGTTAAATCCTTTGAAATTACTTTAAGTAAAGCAATTTTTTTATAAGTATTTAGATAATATTTAATATAGTTATGGATGTAGTATCTTTAATAAAGTAGAATTTTGTGTATTTAGAATCATTATTATTGATCGTGAGTATGTCTATAGATAAAACATCAAACGGTCTTTTTGCGAGAAGGGGTCCTTTAAACTGGATTTTGTAGAGATGACGTTTTTTGTACTTTGTTTGAAGACATGTTTCACACTTATTTTTGATTTCGTTAATTTTTATTTTCATGTTGGGAAAATAATACTTATTTTTAAGAGAATTATAGGTTTCATTAACTCCATTACGATTCTATGTTGATCATGAGAGTTTTCTAGATTTTTACAAATAAGATTGGTCTTAACTAACTTTAAACGTTCATTAAATAATTTTGGGAAGGTTTAAATACGTATTTCCTGTAATTTTTTATCATCAAAATATATTCCGTATACATTCTTCGGATTAATAACTTCCTTAAGAATTTTTAAAATACCTTCACCCTCTTGTCCGGCCCTAATGGTAATTTCGTAGTAATTTTTGTATTTAAAGGGTTTAGCGTAAACAAACTTGTACTGTTCACCCAATTTTAGCTCTAATTGATATGAAAACTGATTTAATGGTCTATCTGATACGGGAAGTGAAAGAACGGCTGTATGCCGAGAATCACCGCCAGTTTGATCGTTATTATTTTCGAGAAAATTATTTAAAGTTCATCGGCTTCATTTTTGGATAAATCAACGACCTCATCAACTTGGGGTAAGATTGACAGTAAATCTAATTCTTCATCATTAGATGTAATTTCACGCGAATTAACTTCTATACGGGATAAGGCATCGCCAACTTTGTTGTCTTTGCCTCTTTTATACTCAATTTTGTAGTTAAATTCTTCTAAACGAAGTCGCCATTTTATAAGACGAGACGTCGGATCTTTTAACGAAAATAGCCAAACTATTAATTTGTGGTGCGTTTCGATTATGAACTTTCTACCGTAAAAGGACAAAAATGTTTAGTCGTTTCAACAATACTAAGATAAAAACATTTTTGTGTTTCATTCCCATCAGCTACTCATGCTGGTGGACGAGCAGTCCCTCCGACCTACACTGTAGTACAAAGCCGGAGGGTAGGGCGTAAGGTCCTCTTCAGCTTCCTTGCAGGAATCGTGGGAATGGGTGGGTGGTGTGGTTAGGGAGAGAAAGATGAGACGGACGAAATGAAGACAGAAGAGAAGTGAAAGTTTATCTGTGGAATATTACTGCTCTAGCATT
The DNA here is from genome assembly GCA_963921985.1 of Agrilus biguttatus. Classification (NCBI taxonomy): domain Eukaryota; kingdom Metazoa; phylum Arthropoda; class Insecta; order Coleoptera; family Buprestidae; genus Agrilus; species Agrilus biguttatus. The sequence continues at coordinate 5,703,207 of OY998121.1, read as the reverse complement.
TGCCTAAATGATCAAAGGAAACCACAGAAAACTTGAACCAGAGCAGTCGGATCCGGGTTTGAACCGGTGACCTCCAGAATGCTAAGCAATGATATAGAGCACTAGACCACGCCGTTCGGTCAACAATACTAAGGAATTCTCTTTCAATTGAAGGGTAATTACATTCAGCCGAATTTAAAGTTCTCGAGTAATATGAATTGGCTTGTTTTGGGACAACATACCGTCAAGAGCAATGTTACTAGCATTAGTTGTTACATGAAATATTTTATTAAAATCAGGATATGATAAACGGGAATAGTTTTAGTACCTTTCTTTAAACATCGTGTGAATAGAAACATTACTTTAGCTAAATTTTGAATAAACCTATGGTAGTATTCTACTGGACCTAAAAATTACTTAATTTCCTTAGAGGTCTTTGGAATGGGATAATTTTGGATATCGTTAATTTTGGAATCATTTGGTGTTATACCATTTATACCGGAGTGATTATATGACCGAGAAAATCTATTTCTTTACCAAGAAAATCTAATTTGTCTAGCTGCATCTTAAGGTTGTATTCACGGAATTTAGAAAATATTTAATTTAAATGTACTAAATGTTCATATAGTGACTTAAGAACTTATAGACGAAACAATATTTGCATAAACACTCTCTAAGAATGCTATTACATGTTGGGTGCATTTTAAGCTCTCATGGCATACGAGTATATTCCAAAGTTGGTTGTTGACGGTAAAAGCTGTTTTTTCGATACTTTCAGGCTCATTTCGATTTGGTGAAACCCCTGAGCCAAATCGAGCGTATTAAAGTAGGTACATTTCCCTAAAATGTCTAGTATTTCGTCTATGCCTGGCAAAGGGTATTTGTCTTCAACAGTCTTTTCGTTAAGCTTGCAGTGGTCGATTACCAATCGCCATTTTCTTTTTTCGCTAGCGTCTGTCTTTTTCGGTACAATCCAAATGAGACTGCTATGTGGAGAAATCGAAGGCCGAATTATTTTATCGTTATTGTTCAGCATCGATGGGTCGAGATCAAACGCGCCGCCCTCGGAGTGCACACACGTACACGTTCGTTACAATATTTATTATCCCTAGGCATTTTACTATTTTGTATTATGTAGCAACCATTTAAGTACTTACCTAGCTGGTCCAAACAAGTTTAGTTTTAATATCTCAAAATAATTATAATCAGTTATTTTTGTAAATTCCTTGGGAAATAGTCCCAAATAAGTAGCATTTTAATTAGTGTAATTGTTAAGTTAGAATAAACTCTGCAAATTACACGATTTCTTATTAATGGTCCTTCGAGTTATAATTATTAACATTCCAATCGAAATCATGCCTTCAGTTGCAAGCTTCTTTTCGATCTTTTACATCCACTACTTAAATATTTTGGTGTCTCCAGCTATTCCGGAACAATTGTCTTATCCTCGTATGAATAACTTGAGCGTTATATATATCTACTTGATTTATTGGCCGGTTTTTCATATCTCTTCCAGACCCAGATTTCTGCTCTTTACATTAAAATTCTTATCAGTGCTTCAAAAATTTTAATTCTCACTCGCCACAGTTATCCTGAAGGTTCTTTTTCTTTTTAACCTTAGCTGGCTCCTCCACCATTTCTTAAGAGGTCACCAAAGTATTAATATCTTTTACTATTTCATATTTATACCATGGCAAGTCCATAATTTCTCTTTTTCGAACGAGTTTATATTTAATATGTTGCAATAATAACACTATTCGACTTAATATACCTACAGAGTTATCAGATTCAAGCCTGATTAAATTACAAGAAAATGCCCATATGTTTCAATTTGATATTTGATGATTAAGTAACGCAAAATAAACAATCATTGAATTGATCTGAACCAAGTTGTATTCCTCAAAGTAATAATTATAAGTCAACTATAATGTACTAATTAATTTTAATTAAAATTTAAAGGTTTGAGTAACGAATACACTGGGAATTGTTGCACCATAAATAAATAGCGTTTTACAGTGTTTTTGTACCTCAAACCCTTAAATTTTATTTAAAATAATGTTTCACATAGAATGCGATAAACGGTCTATTAATTATAAGTGTTATTTTTTTAGTAACAACGATAAGTGGATGTTTGTTATGGATTTAAATATTGCACTAAGTTTTAAAGAAGTAAGTTTAGTTTGTAATGTTCGGAGTGTTTTGTTAGTCGCATGTTATTTTTAGAGAGGGGGTAGTTTTATGGTAGGCCAGGTAGAAAATAAGTCAAGTGCGCATATAGAACAGTTCGAGACGGATAGTCAGCGCAGTTGGTTGGTTTACTTAAGAATATTTGTATTAGTACTTATCGCTTCTTGAAGAATCATTCAATAAATTTTACATACGCAATTTCATTGTGTTATTTCTTCGAGTATCTGCCAAAAATAAGTATAATTAAATTCTTCTAAAAGCGCAATTAACAAATTACTGTTGCGTTATGTGTTTGTATCTTTTACTCCAATTTTTATCTTAAATTTTAGTTTAAATTTGTCTTGCTGTTGTTTCTTGAGTTCTTCTAAACCAGTTTTACTGTAAATCCAATCGATATACGCAGAAACTCTTGTGTAATAGTTAGGGATTCCTTCGGAACCACAGGAACCTACGATAAACGAAGCAATTCCTACTTGGTATCCATTCACTACAAGTGGACCTCCTGAATCTCCCTTACAATTAATGAATAAGTAAGAAAAGATATTTATTAATTAGTGTGTAACTTCATTGATTTGTATTGTTACTAACATGGCATGTACCTGTCCGTCCTTCAGGCTTTCCTGCGCACATATGTACAGATCTGTTAATGTTAAGGCTTTTGAATAGACCATCGCAAACGTCGTCAGGCAAAACTTCATTTTTCACATATTTAAGATACGGACTAGTAGTAGAATTACTCTTAAAAGAAATAATAATATTTATTTAAATTAGTGAAATAAGAATGTGTTTAAGTAATTAACCGACTCGGTTCCCCATCCAATCACTAGTCCTTCAGTTCCTTTAGGAAAAACCGTTTGATGGATATTAAGAGGGATTTTCTTCGCTAAATCATTCATTTTCAGATTGTTCTTAACCTGTAATAGTAAAGTATATTTTCATTTGATCGATTGAAATATTACACTACTGCTTAAGTTTCGATAGGCTGAGTTGTTCTCGCAGAATAAGTTTTACGTAATGTTTGCTGCTTAATAACGTACAAACAATTAACGGGAAAAAAGTTGTTAGACGTAAATAATTTATGCAATGAAACAGTTATTTATGATGGGTAATTTTCTACATGGATTACCTTAATAACACCAACATCATGTAAACCACGTTGCACGTTAGGGTCATAGTCCTCATGTATAATAAATTGATCGATCTCTGCAGTTAAAAGTTTACACTCTTTATGTGGACATAAATTAACTGAACCATATGCGAGACTTTTATCCTTGTTTTCTTTAAATAAGCAATGGGCTGCCGTAAGAACCCACTCTCTACTAATTATTGAGCCACCGCAGGTGTGTCTGTGTCGTTTTTGAATGGATACCTTACAGAAAAAAATCAACGAAATTAATTGAGGATATTACAAGTACTTCACTTTTATAATGAATTTCAGAAAATTAAATTTCGATTTGTGATTTCTAATCGTACTCAATACATGATTTGTTTTAAAATTAGTGGATATTTACCATGAAAGGGAATTGTCCTTCCTGAGCAGCTGTTCCATTTACAATGCTCCGCTTAATATCTGCTGAATCAGAATCGTCTATCATACCGAAGATCATACAGATTCCAATGATTACGTAAGTAATCGGATAAATCATTTTATTAATTTACAGTTAAAACATGAATAGGGGCTGTGGTTATAAAAAAATCGCTTGTTGTAACATAAGCCTTCTTGGTTGTTGTGTAACGTTTGAAAGCACGTTTTTGTCTTAATGGTGGTAATAAAATATTAATTGTACGTATTATGTGGATAGTTTAAATTGTTCTGAAAAATTATAGCTATTGTTTTTTGTGAAGTGTATATTGAAAATAGTATTAAACCGAAATAGTTGTCGATATGAGATATGAGTACTACTCAATTAACTGGTAAAAGACTTATGTTTCATTTAACAAATGTTGAAAATTCGAATAAAAACACTTTTGCAGACATACAATATTGTTTCACCAAACATTGGCTTTGCCAGGTGACGATCAAATCATCAATGTATATCTACACAGCACAATACAAAACAAAAACTTTTTGAAACTAAGTGTTTTTATTCGAATTTTCGATATGTGTAATAAGTTTCAAGATGTACTAGCTTCTACCATAAAAAAATCATTTAACAAACCTTAGGAAAAACTATAGCTAGAAATGTAGGGGTGAGATAGAAGGATAGATGAGTGATATACATATAGTTTGAATAAAGACCAGCAACAGGTAGTTAGATAATTTGAGGAGCAAAACGTAGATAAGTGAATATTAGGAGAGGAGTTATACAAGGATACATATTGTCACTGCTACTTTTTAATTTTTACATCGAAGGAGTGATTGATATTATTAAAGGCGGGACAGCATTAGAGATAGATAGTAAATAGTACAGGGAAAATGGATCAGCATGCTTATATTTGTGGACAGTATTGTACTACTACCAGTATCCAGTAGGGTATCTTTCAATAAAATGGAAGCAATATTGTAGTAGAGCATGGAATTGAGATAGATAAATATGAAACATAAGTATTTAAGCATTGGTATAATAATAATTTTTAATAGGTATGGAAATAACTATTTCATAATTTTGGTTTTTGCTTCAAGCGAAAGATAACTACCTACCGTGCTTTAGTTTTATTTTTTCTTTTTCGTTTTTAGGGTTCCGTACCCAAAGGGACCCTAGTACTACGACTCCGCTGTCCGTCTGTCACCAGGCTGTCTCATGAACAGTGATAGTTACAAACTTGAAATTGTCATAGAAACTGTATTTCTATTGACGCTATAGCAACAAATACTTAAAACAGAATAAAATAATTATATAAGGGGGCTCCTTAATAGTACAGAACCCTTGGTGCGCGAGTCCGACTTGCACTTGGCCGTTTTTTTTAAATTTAATACCTGTGTATGGCAACGTGTTAATTAATATACGTATATAATCTTTAATTGAAATTCAGTTAAACCCTTTGAAATGACTTTAAGTAAAGTAAATTTTTCCTAATTATTTATAAACAGTTAAAATTGTCGGTGTTTTAAAATATTTGATAATTATTTTGGTATCTAATTATGTGTGTATTGGTGTTTGAAATGTTTCGGGTCCATAGCGATTAAACAAGAGGTAAACATTATTGTTCATACTTCATAGAATTTATCGGATGATGGTCGGTCGCATGGCAACTTTTAGAGAAAAGCGCTCGCAAAGCATTCTCGATAGGTGTGCCGGACTTAATTCCTCCCTCCTTAAGTGAGCAGGTCCTCGTGTGAAATTCTGCTTGATACATTTGCCTTTCTGTCGTTTGACTATTGATAATACAGATGACTAATTGTATTGGTAAATACTCGTCAGTCAGTCGCTGCCGAGACTTCGAGGTATAATCTTAATTTATATTATTATATTTAATCTTATTTCCGGACGCGTATATATTATATATAGTCAACGGTGAGATACAAAGTGATATAAATAAACTACATTATTGTTTGTCAGATAAATAAGTAGTTTAAGTTTGTTAATGGTGTTTAAGTGATTAAATAAATAATTGTTATTAGATTTCTGCTCTTTACATTAAAATTCCTATCAGTGCTTCAAAAATTTTAATTCTCACTTTCCACAGTTATCCTGAAAGTTCTTTTTGTTATGCTTTTTAACCTTAGCTGGCTCCTCCACCATATCTTAAGAGGTAACAAAAGTATTAAGATCCTTTACTATTTCATATTTATACCATGAAAAGTTCATAATTTTTCTTTTTCGAACGATTTTATATTTAATATGTTACAATAATAACAATATTCGACTTAATGTACCTACAGAGTTCAGATTCAGGACTGATTAAATTAGAAGAAAACGCCCATATATTTCAATTTGATACTTAATGATTAAGTAACGCAAAATAAACAATCATTGAATGATGTGAACCATGTTCTATTCCTCAAAGTAATCATTATATGTTAATATAATGTAGAACTAATTTTATTTAAAATTTAAAGGTTTGAGTAACAAATACACTGGGTTTAGCGTTTTACAGTGTTTTTGTACCTCAAACCTTTAAATTTTATTTAATATAATGTATCACATAGAATGCGACAAACAGATTATCAATTATAATTATAATTAAATTTTTATCTTAATTTTTAGTTTAAATTTGTCTGGCTGTTGATTCTTGAGTTCTTCTAAACCAGTTTTACTGTAAATCCAATTGATATACGCAGAAACTCTTGTATAATAGTCAGCGCCTTCAGGAGAGCCACAAGGCGTTCCGGTAAATGAAGCAATTCCCACTTGGTATCCATTCACTACAAGTGGACCTCCCGAATCTCCCTTACAATTAATGAAAAAGAATGAAAAAAATTTATTAATTAGTATGTACCTTCATTGATTTGTATTGTTACTAACATCGCATATACCTATCCCTCCTTCAGGCTTTCCTGCGCACATTTGTAGAGCTGTGATTATGCTACCGTCGTTGCATATACTACTGCAAACGTCGTCAGAGAAAACATCATATTTCACATATTTAAGATACGGACTAATAAGAGAATAATCCTTAAAAGAAATAATAATAATTAATTAAATTATTGAAATAAGAATGTGTTTAAATAATTTACCGAATTTTGCCCCCATCCAATCGCTAATCCTTCAGTTCCTTCAGGAAAAACCGTTTGATGGATATTAAGAGGAATTGTCTTCACTAAATCATTCATTTTCAGATTGTCTTTAACCTGCAATAGTAAAGTATATTTTCATTTTATCGATTTAAATATAACACTGCTGCTTAAGTTTCGATAGGCTGAATTGTTCTCGCAGAATAAGTTTTACATAATATTTGTTGCTTAATAACGTATAAACAATTCACGGGAAAAAAGTTGTTGGACGTTAATAATTTATTCAATGAGATAGTTATTTATGATTGGTAATTTTCAACATGGATTACCTTAATAATGGCAACATCATTTACACCATAACTGCGAAACTCCTCATGCATAATAAATTCATCGACTTCTGCAATTAAATTTTTACATTCTATCTGTTGACATAAATTGACTGAACCATATACGAGTCTTATAATATCCGTGACATTTTCATTTAATAAGCAATGGGTTGCCGTAAGAACCCACTTGCTGCTGATTATTGAGCCACCGCAGATATGTCTGTATAGTTTTTCAATGGATACCTTACAGAAAAAATACAATGTAATTAATTGAGCATTTTACAAATACTTCACTTTTTAATGAATTTCAGAAAGTTAAATTTCGATTTGTGATTTCTAATCGTACTCAATACATGATTTGTTTTAAAATTAGTGGATATTTACCATAAAAGGGAATTGTCCTTCCTGAGCAGCTGTTCCATTTACAATGCGCCGCGTAATTTCTGATAATTCAGAATCGTTTATCATACCGAAGATCATACAGATTCCAATAATTACGTAAGTAATCGGATAAACCATTTTATTAATTTACAGTTAATACATGAATAGGTGCTGTGGTTATAAAGAAATCGCTTGTAACATAAGCCTTCTTGGTTGTTGTGTAACGTTTGAAAGCACGTTATTGTCTTAACGGTGGTAATAAAATATTAATTTTACGTATTATGTGGATAGTTTAAATTGTTCTGAAAAATTATAGCTATTGTTTTTTATGAAGTGTAAATTGAAAATAGTATTAAACCGAAATAGGTGTTGTTTGGTATCCTATTGTAAATATGTTCTACATAAATGTCATTTGTATAGTTAGTAAACGTTTAGCAATAAATTAGGTATAAGTGATATACAGATTTCTTCGTTTGTTGTCTTAATGGGAATTTGTGGCAACCATCACTCATTCTCAGGTTACTGAGGACGTGGAACTACCCCAATAAACCATGTGGCGGCGATTCTTCCGGGGGGTCTCGTCAAGTCAGTTTATTCTTGATGGTGCAGATCACACAAAAGAATACTAATAACCATTAGGGCGGAGTCACAAAAGTTTTATTTAAGAGCAAATTCGAATAAAACAAAAAGAGTCAAAATTGTAGTAGTATTCATTACTCAATAAACTGGTGAAAAAAATAAGTTTCATTTAGCAAACCTTAGAAAAAACTATAACTAAAGATCTAGTGATGGGATAGAGGGATAGAGGAGTGACATACATATATTTTGAATAAAGACCAGCAACATGTAGTTGTAGAATTTGAAGAGCAAAACGTAGAGAAGTGAAAATTAGGAATGGGGTTATACAAGGATACATATTGTCACTGCTACTTTTTAATTTTTACATCGATTGTGCGGTTAATATTATTAAACGCGGGGCAGCATTAGAGATAGATAGTAGATAGTACATAGAATTACTTGAGCTTTATAATGTTGTGATCCTTTTCTGCCATTGAGAGTCTTTCATAGTTTATTCTATTTCTGTTAGTACACTCGCTTCTGTTGTTAACTTTTATGTATAGTATTTTATGGATTATCCAATATGATCTAAGAAATTTCTTCTTTTTCTTTTCCATATTTTACATTTCTCTCTTTCAAGTTATTTTTCACTTTTTTATGTTCCTTTGATTTATCATTTTCTCCCTTCCAAACATTCTCCATATTCTTTCCATACCTTACAGACCTTTTTCTAAATGGAATATGTACCTTGGCGTTTTGTTCGTTTATTTCATTGTCCACTTGATTTATTGGCCTGTTTTTCATACCTCTTTTAGCCCCTAATTTCGGCTCTTTACATTAAAATTCCTATCAGTGTTTAAAAAAGTTTAAGTCTTACTTTCCACAGTTATCCTAAAGGTTCTTATTGTTATGCCTATTAACCTTAGCTGGCTCCTCCACCATTTCTTAAGAGGTAACCAAAGAATTAAGATCGTTTACTATTTCTATTTCATATTTATACCATGAAGAGCTCATAATTCTTCTTTTTCAAACGATTTTATATTTAATATGTTACAATAATAACAATATTTGACTTAATGTACCTACAGATTTATCAGATTCAACACTGATTAAATTACAAGAAGATGCCCATATGTTTCAATTTGATACTTGATGATTAAGTAACGCAAAATAAACAATCATTGAATAACGTGATCCAAGTTGTATTCCTCAAAGTATTAATTATAGTTGACCTATAATGTAGTAACTAATTTTATTTAAAATTTAAAGGTTTGAGTAACAAATACACTGGGAATTGTTTCACCATAAATAAATAGCGTTTTACAGTGTTTTTGTTCCTCAAACATTTAAATTTTCTTTAAAATAATGTATCATATAAAATGCGATAAAACAGTTTATCAGTTATAATTATAATTAAATTCTTCAAAAAGCGCAATGAACAAATTACTGTTGTGTTATGTGTTTGTATCTTTTAATCCAATTTTTATCTTAATCTTTAGTTTAAATCTGTCTTTCTGTTGATTCTTGAGTTCTTCTAAACCAGTTTTACTGTAAATCCAATTGATATACGCAGAAACTCTTGTATAATAGTTAGCGCTTTCAGCAGAACCACAGGAACTTCCGCCAAACGAAGCAATTCCTGCTTGGTATCCATTCACTATAAGTGGACCTCCCGAATCTCCCTTACAATTAATGAATAAGTATGAAAAAATATTTATTAATTAGTGTGTACCTTCATTGATTTGTATTGTTACTAACATGGCATGTACCTGTCCCTCCTTCAGGCTTTCCTGCGCACATTTGTAGAGCTGTGTTTATGCTACCGGCGTTGTCTATACCACCGCAAACGTCGTCAGAGAAAACATCGTTTTTCACATATTTAAGATACGGACTAGTATAAGAATCATCCTTAAAACAAATAATATTAATTAATTAAATTATCGAAATAAGAATGTGTTTAAATAATTTACCGAATCTTGTCCCCATCCAATCGCTAGTCCTTCAGTTCCTTCAGGAAAAACCGTTTGATGGATATTAAGAGGAACTGTCTTTACCGAATCATTCATTTTTAAATTGTCTTTAACCTGCAATAGTAAAGTATATTTTCATTTTATCTATTGAAATATTACACTCTGCTTAAGTTTCGATAGGCTGAATTGTTCTCGCAGAATAAGTTTTACATAATATTTGTTGCTTAATAACGTATAAACAATTCACGGGAAAAAAGTTGTTAGACGTTAATAATTTATGCAATTGAATAGTTTTTTATGATGGGTAATTTTCAACATGGATTACCTTAATAACGGCAATATCATTTACACCATATCTGCGATACTCCTCATGCATAATAAATTCATCGACTTCTGCAATTAAATTTTTACATTGTTTATGTTCACATAAATTAACTGAACCATATACGAGACTTATATCCGTGGTATTTTCATCTAATAAGCAATGGGTTGCCGTAAGAACCCACTTGCTACTGATTATTGAGCCACCGCAGATGTGTCTGTGTTGTTTTTGAATGGATACCTTACAGAAAAAATACAATGTAATTAATTGAGCATTTTACAAATACTTCACTTTTTAATGAATTTCAGAAAGTTAAATTTCGATTTGTGATTTCTAATCGTACTCAATACATGATTTGTTTTAAAATTAGTGGATATTTACCATAAAAGGGAATTGTCCTTCCTGAGCAGCTGTTCCATTTACAATGCGCCGCGTAATTTCTGATAATTCAGAATCGTTTATCATACCGAAGATCACACAGATTCCAATATTTATGTAAGTAATCGGATAAACCATTTCAATAATTTACAGTTAAAACACGAATAGGTGCTGTGGTTGTAACAATGTCGCTTGTTGTAACATAAGCCTTCTTGGTTGTTGTGTAACGTTTGAAAGCACGTTTTTGTCTTAATGGTAGTAATAAAATATTTATTGTACGTATTATGTGGATAGTTTAAATTGTTCTGAAAAATTATAGCTATTGTTTTATATGAAGTGTATATTCAAAATAGTATTAAACCAAAACAGTTCTCGTTATGAATGCTACTCAACAAACTGGAGAAAAAATTAAGTGTTATTAAACAATCCTTAGAGAAAACTATAACTAGAAATCTAGGGATGAGACAGGGGGATAGAGGAGTAATATACATATAGTTTGAAGAATGACCAGCAACAGGTAGCTGTAGAATTTGAAGAACAAAACGTTGAGAAGTGTAGTTATACAAGGATACATATTGTCACTGCTACTTTTTAATTTTTACATCGAAGGAGTGATTAATTTTATTAAAGGCGGGACAGCATTAGAGATAGATAGTGGATAGTACAGGGAAAATGGATCAGCATGCTTATATTTGTGGATAGTATTGTACTACTACCAGTATCCAGTAGGGTATCTTTCAATAAAATGGAAGCGATATTGTAGTAGAGCATGGAATTAAAATAGATGAATATTACACATAAGTATTTAAGAATTTGTATAATTATAATTTTTAATATGGAAAGAATTATTTTGTACTTTTGGCCTTTGCTTTAAGCAAAAGATGAGTACCTACCTTGCTTTTTATTTTTGTTTTTTCTTTTTCGTTTTTTAATTTGATATCCTGTGTTAATTAATACGTGTATATAATCATCAATTGATTTTTATTATAGTTAAACCTCTCGAAATGACTTTAAATAAAGTAAATTTAGTAGCAATTAAAGGTATCGGTGTTATGTGTTGTTTTAAAGTAAAGATACTTATTTTTGTATCTAATTATGTGTGTATTGGTGTTTGAAATATTTTGAGTATAATTATTTACTCCGATTACACATAAGGAACAAAAATCAGGAGTATATAAGTTGCATAGAATGTAATAAGGATTATATTGGTCAGACAGGCAGATCTTATAAAACTAGAATTAATGAACACTACCACAGTTATATCAATAAAAAATTAGAATCAGCTTATGCGGAATATTTAAATAATAGTAATCATAATTTGAACTTGGACTTCAAAATTTTAAATATGTGCAATAAAATCTTAAAACTAAATTACTTAGAAAGTTTAGAAATAAATACCTAGCTTAAAAAAAATATTACTCTAAATGATAGATAATAGATTGTAATACTTCACCTATATTAAATACATTTTAGTTTACTTTTGATGTGTTTCCTCCCCTCTACTATTTTTAAAATTAGCTGTAGTATACCTATAAATGTAGGGTTTGTTAATTCATCTCCTGATGAAGCCCCTGTGTGGTGAAACAATGGTAGTGATACAATTAAAAAAAATTATTGAAACTTTATTTTACAATTTATTACATAGTGGATAAGTTTCAACAAGTGTTAGCTTCTACCATCAAAAGTAACATGTAATTTTAGTCAAAATTCGTCAAAAACATTTATGCCTTTTCGGCTAAACTTGCTCAATTTTTTAAAGTTTTGGATATCTTCGTTTGAAATTTTGAGTATGTAATCGTTACGCAATTGAAAGGGAATTAAGAACTGCTTTAATTTTAACCAAATTGTGATCAGATATGTGATTTATTAAATATTTATTGTACGATTTTGTGAATTATTAAGATCAAATCTACACACTATCAAAATATAAGATATAAGGAAGTTTTTTTCCCTGTTCTATCTACTATCTATCTCTAATGCTGTCCCGCCTTTAATAAAATTAATCACTCCTTCGATGTAAAAATTAAAAAGTAGCAGTGACAATATGTATCCTTGTATAAATCCTTTCCTAATATTCACTTCTCAACGTTTTGCTCTTCAAATTCTACAACTACCTGTTGCTGGTCCTTATTCAAACTATATGTATATCACTCCTCTATCCCTCTATCTCATCCTTAGATTTCTAGTTACAGTTTTTTCTAAGGTTTGTTAAATAAAATCTAATTTTTTCACCAGTTTATTGACTAGTACTCATATCGACAACTATTTCAGTTTAATACTATTTTCAATTTACACTTCATAAAAAACAGTAGCTATAGTTTTTCAGAACATTTTAAACTATCCACATAATACGCACAATAAGTATTTTATTACCACCATTAAGACAATAACGTGCTTTCAAACGTTACACAACAATCAATAAGGCTTATGTTACAACAAGCAATTTCTTTATAACCACAACACCTATTCATGTTTCAACTGTAAATTAATAAAATGGTTTATCCGATTACTTATGTAATTATTGGAATCTGTATGATCTTCGGTATGATAGACGATTCTGATTTATCGGAGATTACGCAGCGCATTGTACATAGAACAGCTGCTCAGGAAGGAGAATTCCCTTTTATGGTAAAAATCCATTAATTTAATTAATCGAAATTTAATTTTCTGAAATTCAATATAAAAGTGAAGTATTTGTAATATCGTCAATTAATTTCGTTGAATTTTTTCTGTAAGGTTTCCATTCAAGATCAGCACACACATTATTGCGGTGGGTCAATAATCAGTAGCAAGTGGGTTCTTTCGGCAGCTCACTGCTTATTACATGACAATATCTGGGATATAAGTCTCGTATATGGTTCAGTTAATTTATGTCGACATAAAGAATGTAAACTTTTAACTGCAGAGGTCGATCAATTTATTATACATGAGGATCATAACTTGACAATCGATAGACATGATATTGGTGTTATTAAGGTAATCCATGTTGAAAATTACCCATCATAAATAACTGATTCATTGCATAAATTTCTTCCCGTTGATTGTTTGTATGTTATTAAGCAACAAACATTATGCAAATCTTATACTGCGAGAACATCTCCGTATACCGAAATTGAAGTGTAATATTTAAATCTTTAAAATGAAAATATACTTTACTGTTACAGGTTAAAAACGAGCTGGAAATGAATGATTTAGTGAGGAGAATTCCTCTTAATATCCATCAAACGGTTTTTCCTGAAGGAACTGAGGGACTAGTGATTGGATGGGGGCGCGATTCGGTATATTACTTAAACACATTCTTATCTCAACTATTAAATTAATTATTGATTTTTCTTTTAAGGATTTTTCTACTAATAGTCCGTATCTCCAATACGAAAAAGATGAAGTTTTCTCTGACACCATTTGCGGTGATCTAGAAGACGATACCATAAACACATCACTACAAATGTGCGCAGGAGAGCCTGAACGAGGGACAGGTATATGCAATGTTAGTAACAATACACATCAATGAAGTTAAAAAGTAATTAATAAATATCTTTTCATACTTATTCATTAATTGTAAGGGAGATTCGGGAGGTCCACTTGTAGTGAATGGATATCAAGTGGGAATTGCTTCGTTTGTTATAAAGTCTTGTGGTATCGGAATCCCTAACTATTACACAAGAGTTTCTGCGTATATCGATTGGATTTACAATAAAACTGGTTTAGAAGAACTCAAGAAACAACAGCAAGATTTTAAACTAATAATTAACATAAAAATTGGATTAAACGACACAAACACATAACGCAACAGTAATTTGTTCATTGCGCTCTTTGAAGAATTTAACTATAATTATAATTGATAAACTGTTTTATCGCATTGTATGTGATACATTATTTTAAAGAAAATTTAAATGTTTGAGGAACAAAAACACTGTAAAACGCTATTTATTTATGGTGAAACAATTCCCAGTGTATTTGTTATACAAACCTTTAAATTTTAAATAAAATTAGTTACTACATTATAGTTCAATTATAATTATTACTTTGAGGAATACAACTTGGTTTACGTCTTTCAATGATTGTTTATTTTGCGTTACTTAATCTTCTTGTAATTTAATCAGGCTTGAATCTGATAACTCTGTAGGTACATTAAGTCGAATATTGTTATTACTGTAACATATTAAATATAAAATCGTTTGAAAAAGAAGAATTATGAGCTATTCATGGTACAAATATGAAATAGAAATAGTAAAAGATCTTAATAGTTTGTTTACCTCTTAAGAAATGGTGAAGGAGCCAGCTAAGGTTAATAGGCATAACAATAAGAACCTTTAGGATAACTGTGGAAAGTAAGACTTAAACTTTTTTAAACACTGATAGGAATTTTAATGTAAAGAGCAGAAATTTGGGGCTGAAAGTGATATGAAAACAGGCCAATAAATCAAGTAGACAATGAAATAAACGAACACTGCACCAAGGTACATATTCTACTTAGAAAAAGGTCTGTAAGGAATGAAAAGAATGTGGAGAATGTTTGGAAGGGAGAAAATGATAAATAAAAGGACCATAAAAAAGTGAAAAATAACATAAAAGAAAGGAGTGTCTTCAGAAAGAGAGAAATGTAAAATATGGAAAAGAAAAAGAAGAAATTTCTTAGATCATATTGGATAATTCATAAAATACTGTACATAAAAGTTAACAGATTAAAGGGTACTAATAGAAATAGAATAAACTATAAAGGACTCTCAAAGGCAGTAAAGGATAACAACATTATAAAGCTCAAGTAATTCATACGAGGATAAGTATCTTGGAATGGCTGGAGACACCAGAATATTTAAGAAGTGGATGTAAAAGATCGAAAAGGAACTTGCATTTCGATTGGAATGTGAAAGAAAAGCAAACTATTTCTGAATGACGTTGTTTTTACCGTCCTAATGTTTTATAACTAATATCGAACGGATGTGCTGATGTACCATATTAATAATTATAACTTGAAGGAACATTAATTGGAAATCGTGTAATTATTAAAAAAGTTTATTCTAACTTAACAACTACACTAAATAAAATGCTGGTTATTTGAGAGTATTTCCCAACGAATCTACAAAAATAATTGATTACAATGTACTAAACATAAACTTAAAAGTCTTTGGAACCAAACGGATACAACAAGATGAACTGTGTAAGATGTGTAAATAAAAAGAAGAAGTGATGAAACATACATTTGAAGAGTGTAATGATTCTAGACGAGCGGGAAGTTCATAAAAGAAAACGGGGTTCACCGACCACGATCGTCTTGGTGGCTAATTTTCAAATATAGTTTGATGTATTTTCGTTAGCTGGACATGAATAAAAAGTACATTTTTGGAAAAAGTACTGGCAACATTAAGTAATAAATTGTAAAATAACCACAATGTTTCAATAATTGTTTGTAACTGTATCGCTACAATTGTTTCATCACCAGTGGCTTCATCAGGAGATGAATTAACAAACCCTACATAGTAACAACGGGTAATTATAGGTATATTACAGCTAATTTTAAATATATAAGAGGGGAGGAAACACTTCAACAATAAACTAAATTATATTTAATATAGGTGAATTATTACAATCTATTTGGTCATTTAGAGTAACATTTTGTTTAAACTACGTATTTATTTCTAAACTTTCTAAGTAATTTAATTTTAAGATTTTATTGCAGATATGTAAAATTTTGCAGTCCAAGTTGAAATTATGATTACTATTACTTAAATGTACCGCATAAGCTGATTTTGATTTTTTATTGATATAACTATGGTAGTGTTCATTAATTCTAGTTTTAAAATGTCTGGCTGTCTGACCAATATAAACTTTATTACATTCTATTCAACTTATTTCAAACACTCCAGATTTTTGTTCCTTATGTGTTTTTGACTTATTATTAATAATATGTTCACCTAACGAAACTATTATTTCTGCTTTTAATGTTATTGTCAATTATTGAGGAGATATTTCCTAAATAAGTAAGGCTGTCGAATTTTGATGATTTGACCTGAATTTGTGGGAATATGTAATTACGCGATTTTTGTTTCTTTTTTTTTTTGACTAAAATATTATCAACAACCGAAGATAAATAACCATTATTGTTAGCTATTGTGTAAATTCTATTAAGCTCTAAGTCATAATCTTCTTTGTTTAAAGGTAAGTAAATTAATCTATTGATGAAAGCATAAAAATTATTATTATTAATTTATGGGACATCGGGTGGAATGAATTTCCATGTATGACGGAGTCTGTGTGTGTGGGTTTATGGAAAATATTAAATTCATGCTTTTGACCAGTACGTTTAATTTTTAAATCCAAGAAATTAATTTAATGGTTCTATAGTGAACTTGATATTATTATGAATTTAGTTGTCTATTAGAACTATTAAGACAAACAATAACGTCATCTACGTACCTGAACCAATAAGAACACTGTTTAAATAAATGGTGAGTGCCAATTTTGTTTTCTAAATAATCCATAAATATCTCGGCTAGCAATGGGCTTAATGGATTTTCCATTGTTGACCGTTTTCTTGTATGTAAAAGTCCTAGTTGAATTGTAAATATTTTTATAATAAGTCAAAGACACATAAGGAACAAAAATCAGGAGTGTATAGTTTAAGTTGCGTAAAGTGCAGTAAGGTTTATATTGGTCAGACAGACAGATATTTTAAAACTAGAATTACTGATTGTACAAGATGTACAATGAAAAAATCAGTATTGCGTTATGCATTTGTATTTTTAATTTCAATTTTTAGCCTAATCTTTGGTTTAAATTTTGTTCGGGGTTGACTGTTTTCTCCTATACCAGTTTCACTGCGAATCCAATCGATATACGCAGAAACTCTTGTATAAACGTCAGGGGAATAACAGGGTTCTATGGACCACGAAAAAATTCCCACTTGGTATCCATTCACTACAAGTGGAGCTCCTGTATCGGTCTGACAAGTAAGGAATAAGTAGGAAGAAATGTTTATTAATGTAGGAAATAAAAATACAATTGGTTTTTTAGATTTCTACTTATATTAACATATTCAAAAAAGAAGGAATTAAAATCCTTATTCGTCTAAACTTTAAGATCAAAGATCTCACATTTTGAACGCGTCCTGTCAAGTAGGCACAACGAACCAAAAGCCACGACCGGTTTCGACCTATCGGGTCTCATCAGGTGGGCGCTGGCAGAAAGGCCTTTACAGGCTATATTATAAGCGAATACCACTGTAGATGTTGGTTTAACTTTAAATGTTGCTAACATGCTACAAGACACCATCTCATTATTCCTAATTAATACCAACACTAACCATAATTTAGTTCTAGAAGCAGCTTATTTTGGGGGGTTTTCAAATTACGATAAACTATATAAAAACAAAATCTTCTCTTAAATCTTGTTAGCTATTGTCGAATTTGAAACTTTATTTTGCAGTTATTTTGTTATTATTTAGTCTTTTATTGTATTGTCTAATTTTCTCGTAACTTCTTGTTTTTCAATTATTAATTTACTTACCTGTAACGTTACTACCTGGTCCTCTCATAATCATTGTAATATTTAAGAACTTTCCTAATTAGGCATAAATAGAAGCCACTTTGTTTGTATAACTTAGTTGTAATTTACATCAGAAGAAGGTAGTATACCTACCGAGACAGCTGTTATGTTTTATTAAACAATATAAGTAGAAATCTAAAAAACCAATTGTGTTTTTATTTCCTACGTAATGATGGATTTCTATCAAGTAAAGACCCAAACAATCTTGAATTACTATGTAATTTTATTGATGTATGTTTTTACTTACCGTGCATGCTCCTTTACTTTCCTCAGACAATCCTGCGCATATATGTTGAGATGGATCTACCTCATCTTCGTACATTTGACTATTGCAGGATTTGGCAGTGAAAATATTAATGTTGGCGTATTTAAGATACGCGCGAGTTTCATGACCAATCTTAATGGAAATAATAATAATAATTAACTAAATTATTGAAACAAGAATACGTTTAAATAATTTACCGGGTCACCTCCCCAACCAATCAATTGTCCTTTAGTTCTTTCAGGAAAAACCGTTTGATGGTTATTAAGAGGAATTGTCTTCACATTA
This sequence comes from Agrilus biguttatus, assembly GCA_963921985.1. Taxonomy (NCBI): domain Eukaryota; kingdom Metazoa; phylum Arthropoda; class Insecta; order Coleoptera; family Buprestidae; genus Agrilus; species Agrilus biguttatus. Next base: position 5,684,396 of record OY998121.1, on the reverse strand, counting down.
TTACTCATTTTCAGCTCCTTCATAAGCTGTAATAGTTAAGTATATCTTCATTTTATCGATTCAAATATTAGGCTAATGTTTAAATATCGATACTGAGATGTTCTCGAAGAATAAGATTTACGTAATGGAGCGAACGTATACGTCTGTGTTAAAATTTATTTAAATACCCTTTCAAATATTTCTTTTCTTTTCTGTTTCAATTATTGCACCAAACTTCTTTCATAGTGAATTTCTTTTGTATTTCATATCCTTTGCATCTATGTAAATCCATCTGTATATTTATTTATTATTTGTTCTTCCCTTTAACATTTCAGCTTCGCTTACTAACCGCATTTCTTTTAATGGCAATTTTACTATGGATTTCTTCGATGGTTAGTACTTCTTAGTATTTCCTGTCTTAAAATTTTTCATGTCTTAGTATCTTCCAATAGGTACCCTACCCTTATTTGGGACCCTATCTCTTCCTGACAATTATCAAAATATTTGTGATTTCAAAAAGTATTTCTTCAGTTTCGCTGTAGCTTCTCGACACTCTAAATCAATTTGTCTTTAAGTTCGCCGTAGAATTATTCGTTCAGTTTTATATCTTCCCCTAATACATAAAATGGTACAAACATTAAAATATATTACCTTAATAACGCCAATATCATGTTGTGTTTTGAAATAGTCCTTATGTCGAATGAATTTATCGACTTCTACAAATGAATTGTTACATAATGGACATACTTTAATCGAACCATATACGACCCTCATATTCGATGTAGTTGAGTGCTCTAGACAACTAGCTGCCGTAAGAACCCACTGGCTGCTGATTAGTGTGCCCACGCACCAACCTACACCTTCATCTTGAATGGAAACCTTACAGGAAAAAGGTACAATGAAATTAATTGAGCATATTACAAACACTTCAATTTTATAGTGAATTTCAAAAAATTAAACTTCAGTTTGCTGTGTCTATTAAAGGTGATCAAACGTACTCAAAATGTGATTTTTTTTAAAATTAGTGGATATTTACCATAAAAGGGAATTGTCCTTGCTGAGCAACTGTTCCATTTGCAATGCGCCGCCTAATATCTGATAAATCAGAATCGTCTATCATACCGAAGATCACACAGATTCCAATATTTATATAAGTAATCGGATTAACCATTTTATTGATTTACAGTTAAAACGCGAATAGCTGCTGTAGTTATAAAAAAATCGCTTCTTGAACATAGGCCTTCTTGGTTGTTGTGTAACGTTTGAAAGCACGTTATTGTCTTAATGGTTGTAATAAAATATTTATTGTGCATATTATGTGGATAGTTTAAATTGTTCTGAAAAATCATAGTTATTATCTTTATTAGGTGTATATTCAAAATAGTATTAAACCAAAACAGTTCTCGATATGAATACTACTCAATAAACTGGTGAAAAAAATAAATTTTATTTAACAAATCTTAGAAAAAACTATAACTAGAAATCTAGGGATGAGATAGAGGGATAGAGGAGTGATATACATATAGTTTGAATAAAGACCAGCAAAATATGAATATAAATACTATATATAAAGATATATGTATGAATATAATATAATAGAAGATACCTACCAGAGAATATTTCTAGGTGTGGCTATAAAATATACTAGTCACTAATAATAAACTTAATATAAGTCTTATTCTATCTACGGTTATTGTAATCTATAAACTCTCTTATGTCGTAAAAACATTTCTCAACTAGCCATTGCTTTCGAGTTTGCCTCAATTTGTTCATGCTTTGTGTTTTAATCGTATTTGGGAGCTTAATGTAGATGTTTACCCCCATTTCCATCAATAGTTTTTTTTGACAAATTCAGCTTCTTGTGGCTAGTGTGCATGTCTTGCTTTGTCCTTGTGTTATAGCTATGTATATCACTATTTTTTTGGTATTATACTTTGGTTTTTATGAATAATTGCACTTAACTCTAAAATGTATTGTCCTGTTAAGGTTAGTATGTTCAGTTTTTGAAACAGGTCTTTGTACGTAGTCCTTTGGTTAACTCCCGAGATGCACCGTACGATTCTTTTTTGTACTTTAAAATTACAGATGATCCTCATTAGCAGATTCCGTACGATAGACGAGAGTGAAGGTACTTGTGAGTAATACATACAAAGTAGCTGTTTTGTTCTGAGTACCTGTTTAAGGTTTCTTATAAGATAGTAAGTGGTTGACCATTTTGAAATTAAGTTTTGGTAGTGAATATTCCAGCTAAATGTTGGATCGATGGTAGGTCCCAGGTATTTTATGTGTGATTGTTGCTCTATTATCTCATTGTTATTACCGTTGTTTATATTTATTAGACTTACATTTTTGCTTTGGATCGTATGGAATCTCATACAATTTGTTTTCAACTCATTAAGAATCATATTACATGATTTTTCGAGTGTAGTATCATTTCTGTGTGACACAATTAGAGAAGTATCGTCAGCGTCTAGTGTTGCAGATGCTTTACCCCTTATGCAATTCTCAAAATCATTTATGAACAGCAGGAACCTAGTACAGATCCCTGTGGTACGCCTATTTCTATTATTTCTTCTTTAGATTTAAATTTTGTTATTCCGTTTGAGTCCTTATGAGTGACTACTACTGACTGACTCCTTTCTATTGTGAAGGATTCTATCCACTGTCTTGCGACACCTCTGATTCCTGGTTTTTTAATAAATCTTTGTGGTCTGCACTTTCCCATATTTGTTCTGTCAGATTTTTTGATTTACAATAACATATGATGAAAACTTTAATAAATAAACATCGTCTATTTGATTGAATATTCAAATTCCAGTAAAATATCCATAAGTAAAAGAATGAACCAGGCCTTAGTTGTGGTACAATGTTTGAAAATTGAAAACCGTGACTGCTAGTTTAATATAACATTTATTATCGTATCGATTATGTAGATAATTGGCATTTGTTCTAAAATTGGAATTAGGTGTAATTTTGGATATGGATATGTATTTTATGTGCAGTTTGAAGTATGTTAATTATAAATTTTAAAAGTTTTCTGTGTTGAATTTTTTAATTATGTGTTGTATAAATGACTTCTAATGGTAAAAATAACGTATTTTTATTTCTGCTTTCATTTATAATACATAAAATTCTATTTAATTTATTTTTATAGTTTGGCGGTGTAATATTATTTATTTCTTTTTTTTAAATTAATTAGTTAAATAGCACAATGTAAAACATGTGTGCTGTCTTAATAAAAGGTAATAGTTATTTAGAAATTTTATTCAATGGTCAAAAAATAACAGTTTGTACTACTTTAGGATAACAATTGATTTTGAGTTTTTAATTAAATTTACGTGCTCTCTAACATAATAAAGTCAACAGTAGCGAATGTTAGATAAATACTACCTATTCATTTATTATTTATTAAACTACATTTAAGATTTTACCCTAAACGATTATGTACTGTTTATTAAAATTAATTGTTAATAAAAATAATACCAGTTACATAAGTAATCCAATCGATGTATGCGGAAAGTCGTGTGTAAACTCCAGGGTTCTCACCCGAAGAGCAGGATTTTCCTGCTTGTACCCATGAAGAAATTCCTGCTTGATATCCGTTTATGATAAGTGGACCTCCTGAATCACCCTTAAAGTGGAGAAAGCATATTTGAAAAAATTATTCACAAACAAAAATTTTATTACTTAAAAGACTATTAATGGTGCATTCTTGATGAAACATTATAGAATAGCTATGTGAAAACAAGAAAATATACAAAACTTTTCAACGATTTTATTAGTCAAAAGCTCGACAATTGTTTCGACCAGTCGTTCTTTATCAAGAGTATTGTAGTTACTACCTGAGGAACAGTAATTCAAACCTTAAATAAATAACAAATAAGTACAAAGTTGCAGATGTATATAAGCCTAAATAAGGGGGAAAAACATCATAAATTGGTTAACAGAAGTAGACTATTGTTCGATAATATTTCAGTTTGGTTATTGACTATTTTTGCTAATTTGATTTCTAAAATTTCTAGAAGGTTAAATTTTCTACTTTTTTCAACGTTGTGAATTAATTGAATATTGCTGATATCTAAAATATGTTTGTTTTCTATGCAGTGTTCTGTAAAACCTGTGGTAGCATTTTTATTTTTTATGGCTATAAATGCCATTTTTTTGAAGTTTACATAATTTTTGTTTGTCATTGACTATAAGATTACTTAATTTTAGTTTATTTACTTCTATAACATTAAAATATAAATTATTTAATCTAATTGAAATTTTATGACTGGTATTTTTAATATAACTTAAGGCACAAAAACGGTTAACATTATTAGCTACTAAACCATTTCCTAACATTCTTTGAGCTTGTGTTCTAAGTTTTTTTTTTTAAAATATTATCTACAATGTCCACTTTGTAACCGTTGTTTACGGCAATGTGTTTAATAATGTTCAGTTCCTTATAGAAATTTTGACGTGATAATGGGATATTAACCAACCTATGTATAAGACTATGAAAGACTGACAATTTTATAGTAAAAGATTGATTGGAAGAGTCAGGAATGACGACATCAGTTGTTGATGGTTTTCGATAAATATCAAAATTTATAGAATTATTCTTAGTTTTAAGTATCTTAACATCTAAAAAACTAATTGTGGCGTTCACCTCTATCTCCATATAAAATTGTATTTTATTATTAAATGAGTTAAGAAATTAAAGAAAATTGTTTAATTGTCTAAGTGTCCCTGTTCATATGGAAAAAATGAAAAAATTTCATCATTACTGTTCCTCAGGTAGTAACTACAATACTCTTGATAATGACCGACTGGTCGAAGCAATTGTCGAGCTTTTGACTAATAAAATTATTGAAACATTTTATGTATTTTCTTGTTTGTACATAAAACTCAAACTCTTAATAAATAAAAGCTTCAGATAAAATAATATGGTAGGTTCCACTTGGAAAAATGAAGTTATTCATGTTTGAAGTTTTACAATATTTTTCTGAACGCTGAAAGACTAGGTTAGGTTAAGTTAGCTTCTTGCTTTTTTCTAACCTCGAAAACTAGATGAGCGAATGGTTTTCGTGCCCAAAATATATATTCTAGTTGAGCATAGTGAACTACAGAACATACTAAAGTTTCAAGGAAAGCGGAGGCTTTTTTGTGTTTCATTCCCACCAGCTGGTGCTGGTGGGCGGGCAGTCCCTCCGATCTACACTATAGTGCAAAGCCGGAGGGTAGAGCGTAAGGCCCTCTTCAGGCTCCTTGCAGGAATCGTGGGAATGGGTGGGTGGTGTGGTTAGGAAGAAAAAGATGAGACAGACGAAATGAAGACAGAAGAGAAGTGAAAGATTATCTGTGGAATATTAGTGCTCCAGCATTTGCCTTAGTGATCCAAAGGAAACCACAGAAAACTTGGACCAGAGCAGCCGGACCCGGGTTCGAACCGGTGACCTCCCGAATGCTAAGCAATGATCTAGAGCACTAGATCACGAAGCGGAAACTTGATAAATGTTTCGATCAGTACCGACACCTCAGACAAAAACCAACAACAATAAAAAATAAGTGTAGATGTATGGAAATATTTTTGTTACTTACATCACAAGTGTTTCTACCAGAATTTTCAATTCCAACGCATATTTCTACAAAGTCATTAATTAAGCCTCTATGTTTTTCATTGCAGTAAAGTTCACCAAAAGTCTGAAGTTGCGAATACTGAAGATAAAAGGACAATGCATCCTAAACAGAAACAATAATTAAACACCTACATAAATTATTGGAATACAAATGTTTCAAAATAACTTACCGCGTTGCGTCCCCATCCTGTTACATTTGCTGGTGTTCCTTCATTAATAATTGCTTGATAATGAATAAGATTAATAGGCTGCACTAAGTGACTCCATGTCAGCTCTGCTATTAGCTGCAATAATTATATTAAATTACAATTTTTGTTTATTTCCTGCTGGATATACATGTATACATATATAATATACCTAAGGAAAGGTACCTTTAAAACGGAAATATCATTTTGATAGAAGGTTTTACGAGAATAACGTTCATGCTTAATGATTTTTTCAACTTCCATTTCGTTACCTCGCATTGGTACTCCATTATATGTATGAACTGTTCCATAAACGACCGTCATTTTTGATACTTTCCTGCAAAATAAATAATAGAGTAGAACACATAAATGAAACACAAAGTTTAATTTCCACAATATATTAAAACACTTGACATATGTTTCGCCTAACTTGGGCTTCTTCAGAAGTATAATAAACTTAAACTCGGTTTTATCTTTGTTGTTTTTAGAATTAAATGCTGCTACTTTTTGGGATATAGGATGAAAATATTTTAAGTGGATTATAGTATCTGTGTGAGTGGGTTTATGATTTATCGCGAATTGTTTATTAATTAATTGTTATATTTGTTTAACTAAAAACAACAAAGATAAAACCGACGAATATAAATTATCAGGTGTGTACAAATTAAGTTGCGGATCATGTGAGAAATGTTACATAAGCCAAACAGGCAGATCGTTTATTACTAGGATCAACGAACATTTAAAATCGTACGAAAATAATAAACAGAATTCAAATTATGCAAACCACTTACAAGCAGAAAACCACAATTTCAATCAATAGTTCAAAATTTTACATGTGTTAGGAAAAAGTACATAATTAAATGTTTTAGAATCATTAGAAATTAATAAAATTAAAAATTATAATCCGGACCTATTACTAAACGACCAGATATATTTAAATAATTCACCATTATTAAACCTATTTAAAATAAAACCCCCACCCCTTAAGTTAAGTTAGATCATAAATAGGATGTTTTGTGTAAACTTAAGCAGTACTATGTATTACTCAATTGAAAAAGCTACAGTGTAGCGAAACTATAGTGGTGAAAATAAAAAATTTTGTGGAAAGTTTAATTGTGTTTTACTTAAAATGGATTCCAACTTTCACCAAGTAACAGCCAACGCAATCAATCATTTGAATTTTTGATACTTACGATCTACTTACACAATGGGCAGCTGTAAGAATCCAGCTACTGGTTATTATAGTACCACCGCAGACGTGACGATATTTAAAACGTATTGCAACCTTACAAAAGAAATATTTTTATTATTAACAGATTATCTGAAGAATTGCACATTTCTAAGGCGTCATAAAACGGCTAAATCCGTTTAAATTAAATTAATAAAAAATAATGAGAATAATAAATACATCAATGCAATATTAATTATAGAATTAATTTCTATTCACTACATATTACCTCAAATTAGTGAGGAAAAACATAATGAAGTGAAAAATACACACCGTAAAAGTTTCAAATAAATTTTATTTGTATTGCTACAATATTGTTTCGCTATACAATAGCTTCTTCAGGCGAAGATAATACAAACTTATTCTACTACACAAGTATTTATACCTAAGATGACTATTAACAGTTATGGGGTGGTAGGGTAGGTAACAAATTTGAATTTATCAGTGGAGAATTTGTGATTTCAAGTTGGTCGTTTAAAATAATATTTTGTTTACTGAATATATTTATTTCTAGTTTTTCTAATAAATTGAGTTTAATCCCTTTATTTTCAATATGTAAAATTTTGAAGTCTTTATTAAAATTATGGTTAAAATTAATTAGATGTTCTGCGTATGATGAATCAGTTTTTTTATTAATAAAACTTTTGTAATGTTCACGGATGTGAATATCAAAGGCCCTACCTGTTTGTCCTACATAAACATTTTTACAATATGTTTCTAGAAATAGAAAAAGATAATTCACTAAACTTTTTAAACTTAACAATAAAAAGAGTACACTCTAAACATGAATTCGCGATAAATCATAAACCCACTCACACAGATACTATAATCCACTCAAAATATTTTCATCCTATATCCCAAAGTAGCAGCATTTAATTCTTTTATCCACAGATTAATAAATGTACCTTTAAAAACAGAGCAGTTTAACTTGGAGTTAGAAAGAAGTTATCAAATAGCAATTAATAATGGTCAATTGCATAGTATAATAGATAACATATTAAATAAAAAATTAAACTCTATTTATTAGAACAACTAGAAATAAATAGATTCAGTAAACAAAATATTATTTTAAACGATCAACTTGAAATTACAAGTTCTCCACTGCTAACTTTAAATTTTTTAGCTACCCTACCACCCCATAACTGTTAGTAGTCATCTTAGGTATAAATACTTGTGTAGTAGACTAAGTTTGTATTATCTTCGCCTGAAGAAGCTATTGTATAGCGAAACAATATTGTAGCAATACAAATAAAATTTTTTTGAAACTTTTACTGTGTGTATTTTTCACTTCAGTATGTTTATGTTTCAACAAATGACATTTTCAACAATCAACAATCGAGGAAAAACCTGTTAATGCTGTCACGCCCTAGCTGGGACTCGAACTAATTTGAGGTAATCTGTAGTGGGTACAAATTAATTCAATAATTAATATTGCATTGATGTATTTAAAATTTACCCCTACTAAAAATTCTTCAAATATTTCATTTAAAAATTGATGTATGTATATATATATATATGGATTATTGAATGCTTACCACAAAAGGGAATTGTCCCTCAGTTGCAGGTATACCATTTATAATAACATGCGACCTAAGCTTTAATAAATTAACATCGTCCATCTGACTGAAGAATACAATTATTCCGATAAAATATCCATAAATGAAAGAATACATTTTACATATATATTATTAATTAATACCAAAGATTTACTACTAATATTTTTAGAACATAATAAAATTGCTTCTTTTAATTTAGACCTTCGTAGTTGTAGAACAATGCTTGAAAACTGATTATGTAAGTAAATATGTTATTGGTACCATAAAATAAATATTATCGTGCCCATTATGTGGATAATTTTAATTTTTTCTGAAATTGTTTCCTATTTTCGATATTGACCTATTTTATGTATCGTACGTTAATTGTGATTATAACGCTGAAAATGTTAATTTTGTATTGTGCAAGTAACTTTTACTCATAGAGATATTTATTTTTTTTTCATTCATTTACAATGCATTTTAATTTCGTTTGGTTTTTATCGTTTATTGGAACAATATTTTATAATTCTTTTTTCTATGATAATGTGAATAAGGCGTACAATGTAAAACAATTGTCCTATTTTGAATGATGTAGTTGTTAACGTTTCAAAAAAGTGTAGCTACGACACATTTTGGCATATTAACATATGTCAACACGAACTGAATACGAACATAAGACGAGGGAAAAATCTACTGTATTTATTACATTCATTATTTCATAATTACATTATACTTGAATGTAAAATTATAGTGATAATGCCGTGGGTATGTTATGATTTTATTTCTATTGATTATTATATGATGTAATACTAGTTTTATCATAAATTCATTAAACATATATGGAAATCCGTGTTTTGATATCCAGATAAGTTCTAACAATTTTTATGGACAACAACTCCTGGGAATTGTCAATCTATTGAATCTTCCCCATTTACATAATGAGCGTTGTGATTTCTGAGCCAAAAGGAAAAGAGTTTTATTATTATATAATAAAGATCATATTGATTTAACACTGAACCAAGAAAATGGAAGATTTGTTTCACGTTGATAGTTTCAAAAATATAAATGATAATAACAGAGGCTGTAGTATATTTTATATTATATTATAATATTAAAACTAACTATGGTGGTGTTGTAATGAAACATGTTTAATATTTGAGAAGTCAAGAAAAGAACAGTAGATGTTTTAACAAGATTTTTTATTATTCACTCAACAATTGTTTTAACTAACAAGTCATTTTCAAGAGTACATTGGCAATACTAAAGATACATTATAACAACATTCTATTTAAATAGCTATTCTAAAAGCGAAAACCTAATCAACGTACATATATAAAATTTCCCATAATTATTACAAGTATAATAAGAGAGGTGTATTCTGAACAAACAATTCTGTGTGATTATTATTAACGATTTTTTGTTTAGTTTCTGGGCATTCTTAATTTCAAGAAATTCCAATAAATTTAATTGCTTTCCCTTATGTTGAGTGTGTATTGACTTAATATTGACATTTATATTATGGTTTTTATTAAAACAATGTTCTGAGAGACCTGTATTATATGTTTTCTTTTTTATGTTATTTATATGTTCTTTTAAACGGGTGTCTAAAGAACGACCAGTTTGGCCTAAGTAGATACCATTACAATTGTTGCAATTTATTTGTTAAACGCCATTTTTTGGGCCGTTGCTTAATTTACGTTTGTTATTTAATAGAAAATTTCCTAAATTGTTTTTATTGATCTCTATTGCATTAATATAATAAAACAAAAACTGTTATTATTTTTATTATTAGAGGAATAAATATTGTAATAGTTTGTTTCTGAGTTTTTTATTCAAAATATAAGTAACTAAAGTATCATTGTAACCGCTTTTTATTGTTATATATTTTATAATATTTAATTCTGTTTGATAGTTTTGTTCATCTAGAGAAATATTGATTAATCTATGTAATAGGCTATGAAATGTTGATCATTTGATTCTGAATGATTGGTTAGAGCAAGCCGGAATAATGGTATCATTGGATTTCTGTAAATATTGTATTTTAACTTATTATTATTACAAGAGATGTTTAAGTCCAGGAAATTTAATAGGCCATTAGCTTCAATTTCTTTCGTAAATGAGATTTTGCTATTGATAGAATTCAAAATATTTAAAAAATTGTCCAATTGTCTTCTACTACCTGACCAAATACAAAATATATCATCTACATATCTGCAGTAGAAATTGATGTTTTTACCTAGATGATTATTAAACAATTTTTCTTTAAAATCATTCATGAATATATCAGCCAATATAGGTGAAGGAGGTGATCCCATAGGAAGGCCTTCAGTTTGAGAATAAAATATAATGTCAAATTCAAAATATGACTAATTTAAACAAATTCGGTTTCTGATAAGTCGCTTGAACTATTTTTTTTAAAATGACTTGTTGGTTGAAACAATTGTCGAGTGAATAATAAAAAATCTTCTTGAAACATCTGCTGTCCTTTAGTTGATTTCTAAAATATTATATTATATATTTATTTCTTTGTATTTTATTGTTTCAATTCACCACGGTATAATTTTTAATTGTTTGTATTGTGCTTTGTAAATTCATAAGTACTGTTTAGTTTTTCCATCTGAGAAGACATCAAACTTTTTTTTTACTTTATAAAACCATGGACTTCTTTAAAATAAGTAAATTGTTACACATGTCTTTCAAATATCTCATCTGGTATTTCTTGTTATCGTCCTTCAGTAAATGATAAAATAGTTTGCTATTCCTTTCCAACACGTTTGACCTTTCTCTGTTTCTTGCGGTCTTGTAACAAATGGTTGTTTCTTATCTCTATTACTATGGCTTTAAGTTTTAGTCTGTTCGTGTCGTGCTTCGGTTCGCGAGTGAGGAATAAGCATTCGTATAATGCTTAATTTATTACAGAACCCATTATTTATTGCAAATAGTAATAGACACATTTAATTTTAATTGTAAATGATATTCTTTACGTTTGACGTGATGTTCTGACTGATAAGCTGTTAAGTGTCGTGTGTGTGAGAAACCTTTGACGAAAAGAAACTTCAGAAAAGGATGAAGGTATATTTTTATAAGTAATGAGACCGGATTATATGCAAAATAAAAAGCTTGAAATGTGCATGAAAAGTGTCAACATATGCAACATTAAATAATTAAGAAATAAGAACGGTGAAGTAAACTACCAGACGTCGATCGCGATTTCGATCTTAGTGTACTTCATCAGCACGCCATGGGCAGTCTCGGTATCAGATATCGGTAAATGACGATACACTGCCGTAGTTATTAGATATTCATAATATTGATTGTATTTTGGCTTAACCATTGGTGAAACATTATTCAGTTAAACATTATTAAATTTTTATTTAAAACACTCTAACATATGTTTCGGCTATTATGGCATTATATAACTAAATCAAAATGGATTAGATTTCTTTTTAAATAGACCGAACTAACCTGGAAGCTATTGATAATATTATTATGTGTCTTCTACCTGTGACTACGTTTAATAAGGGGGAAACCCCGAAGTCTGTTTGTTCGTTCAATAAGGTTTTATTATTGTTGTTTGCTCTTGTAATTTCTAGTATTTGTAGTAAATTTAATCTTTTGACTTCTTTACTTTGTGTGTGTAATAATTTGAAATTACATATATCTAATGAATGGTTATTTTGTATGTAATGCTATAATAGGCTTGTATTCTTTGTGTTGGGTTATTGTTTTTTTGGTGTTCAACCAAGCGTGTTTTAATTGAACGATCAGTTTGACCCAAATATATGGAATTGCAATCCTTACATTTAATTTCATATACTCCACTTTCTTCTATTTTATCCTGTCGTTCCTTATTGTTTACTAATAGAGAACCCAAACTATTTTTATTTATTATTACTAATCTGATGTTATGTTTTTGTTATCTATTTTGAATTTTAGTTCTCACATGAGGTATATAATTAATAAAATAAAAATTGTTGCCAGTTCTTGTTGCATTGTGGTAGAATTGGTTCAATAATATCTTTTTCTGTTTCTTATTTATCATTTGATCGATAATTATGAAGGAGTGAAAAGAGCTAAGTTTTACATTTTGGGATTTTTTTGATTTAAAATGTGGTATTATATCTGTATATGTGAGTTTTCTATAAATTTCATAGCTGAGTTGGTTTTATTTCCAGTTATGGTATTATGGTATTAGATATTAATAAAAAATAGTAAATTTATAGTTTTTATACTTCGAAATCAGCGTAAAATTTTTGAGTTCTTTATCCAAAATTTTATCTACTATGTTAGGATTATAGCCGTTATTGGATGCGATGACTTTTAGTAACTGTATTTCTTTTTGTAATTTTCATCACTTAGTGGAAGAGAAATAAGTCTATGGATCATGCTATTAAAAGTTGACATTTTGATATTGTAATTTTGGTTTGAAGAGGCTGGGATAGTTACGTCTGAAAAGGTGTTTTTCGTGTAAATGTTGAATTTCAAAATGCCGTATATTAATATATTTTTAGCCCGGTTTCAATAATATGATTTGTTTTTACCCCCACTTTCTTAAATATGTTATTATTGTGACGTTTTTTTAGATTAAGCTAGTTTCTACTCAACTCTTTGATAATGGCCTGATAAGCCGAAACAGTGTAAGACCTTACAACAGTGTTTGTTTGATTTCTATCATTATTAACACGTTTTACAATTTTCCAACCGCATCCTTCGTAAATCCATACCGTAGATTATTATCAGAAATTTGAATTGATTAATAACCGTCTTGTTAAATAACTTTATCATAGATTAAATGGTGCACAAAACTTGATAGATAGAAATAATGTATGATTATTAGGGTCCTATAGCCAAGCAGGAACCTCTATTACTTCGGTTTGTTCGTCCATTGTGTTTGGTAAAAGTTCAATCGTGAAGACTGGAGACTTTGGTGTTGTTGAATTGAATGGTCAGGTCGCGTTTTGGTGTTGGAATTTGAGTTATTTACTGTGTCTGTAAAAGTTGAAATACCAGAAGAACCTTTAAAATTTTCGTACATTATCACTAATCACGTTGACATCTAAAAATCCACTAAAATACCTATAATTATAAGTATTTACTTGACGTTTGTTTTTTAAGACTTTGTTTAATATTATTCTGAGTATTTGCGATTTCTACGTCATTATCCGATACCACTTCAGAAAAGATAAGATGTAATTAAACCATGGAATTATCTACTGAATTTTTAAGAATTCGATTACAGGAAACGATTACAAACTAGTTAATTATGTCTTTTTATCTTGGATTTATCATAAAACGTAGATTTTAAAAAAATACGATGTTCTCTTTAAATAGATATAGGTCTAGTTAGTTGTGTTTTCTTTTTTTTCTTTCTGTGTAACGAATGTTGCTTGGGATTTCTGGCTGTGGTCTCTGGAAATATCTTCCTGCGGCTGGTGCCTTCATAATATATGAAAACCCTTCACTACAGAGTTGTAAAAAGCCCAGAGAAAGTAAATATAGACTTAGGTACAGTATGCCTTCGAATATCCCTTAGCATACGTGCCAGGGAATGTATACTTTTTTACACGAAATTTATTTATTTTTTGTAAAACAAAGAATAATTATAACAAAAATTGTGTTTGACAAATTGATTAAGTGTAAATATGGAATCAACAGAAACAACCACTTCGGGGGCTAATACCCCTACCGGCACTGAATTACACTATTGATTCCGAACGATTATTAGACGAAGATAATAATCCAAAAAAAGAAGATATTAAAATCCTTTTTCGTCTATTCGTTGATTCCATAAACTTTATAGTAAATTAAAATAACACTAGTATTCTTTATTGTCATCTCTTTCACTACTACATTAAGTTTATATATTATAATATAGAAATAATATGCTCTAAATCTCTTTATATTAATTGTTACTTAATGTAACACCAGTTTTATTAGAAATCCAATCGACGTACGTAGAAACCCTTGTAAAAACTCCAGGGTTTCCAGCAGAAGCGCAGGGTTTTTCGGACCACGAAACAATGCCCACTTGGCATCCATTCACCACAAGTGGACCTCCTGAATCACCCTAATACAATATAGGACAAGATTTTTTAAAAATAATGGTAATGGAATGAGACAATTGTTGCTTACCGAACATTGACCTGTACCCCCTTCAAACAACCCTGCGCATACATGAACGTAAGGATTTAGTATGCTACTGTTATATGCATTAATACAATATCTACTGTCAAATATTTCAATTGTGGCATATTGCAGAATGTCAGCTACGACTCCATCTGTCTTAAAAAAGTAATTGAAAATTAACGAAAATTATTGTTGTATATTTCCATTTACACAAGAAAACTATCAGGAGGTAGAACGAAGATAAGGACGTACCAACTTATCGTCACATATTCCCTCTCTATCACTTCACCACGTATTAATTATAACTACTTCAATTATATTAACTAATTACTAGTAAATTATGTACCTCATTGTAACCCCATCCAACGACAGTTCCTTTAGTTCCGAATGCGAAAATTGTTTCATATGCATTAAGACTAATAGTAGCCGCTAAGCTATTCATTTCTATTTCATCTTCTAGCTGCAATCACACGTAGCATATTTAATTAAACAATTAAATAAAATAGTTAATTAAGGTATTTAAATAAAGTAGTGCAAATACATTTTAACATTAGATGTACTAAAAAAAAGACAGTGTGGAGGTATAAATTAGGATATCTAATAATAAGAGTTCGAGTAAGTATTAAACATTTAAAGAATAATAAGGCCTCAGGTATATGTGGGGGTGCAGGCGGAGATTTTGAAACATGCAAGTCAAGAAATTAGAGATACAGGGACAAAATATTAGCATGTTTTAGTATGTAACGGAGTTGAAAGTTGGATTAGAATTAACATAATAATTAGAGACGATAGACCTCGAAGAAGTCATTAAAATTCAAAATCATGGAAAAGAAACATATTAGAAACAGAAGTAAGAGTAAAGAGGGGCAGATAAAGGCCTACGTTAGGTAATTATGTTTGTGAGGTGTTTTAATTTTCGGGAAAACTGAATATTGGCCCATAGGTGCGTGTATAATTAGACTGATAACCCTAAAATCTTTTGGGGTTTCATTCCTACCAGCCTCCTTTCAGGAATCGTGGGAATGGGTGGGTGGTGTATCTAGGGAGAGGAAAATGAGACAGACGAAATGAAGACAGAAGAGAAATGAAAGATTATCTGAGGAATATTACTGCTCCAGCATTTGCCTAAATGATCCAAGGAAATTACAGGAAACTTGGACCAGAGCAGCTGGATCCGGATTTGAACCGGTGACTTCCCGAATGCTAAGTAATGATCTAGAGCTCTAGACCAGGCCGCTCTTGACGATGAACTATATATAGATACATAATTAGATACTTACTTCAATGACAGCAATGTCATTTTCATAACCTCCGTAATTTTGATAATTCTCATGTACAATTGCTCTGGCGACTTTGGCGGTGTTGTTTACAGGAGTTAAACCATTTTGTAAATAAATTGTACCGTATAAAATTGTCATAACTGAGACGTAACTGTAAAGAGTTATTGGTTAAATACGTTAGTGAGTAATAATTCATTAATTGAAATATAAATACGCAGCGTTATGTCTAAAAATTAATTTACTTACTTTACTAGTATGCAATGAGCCGCAGTGAGGACCCATTTGCTGCTGATTATGGTACCACCGCAGTTATGGGCACCCTTGTATCTTACTGAAACCTTTTATATGGTAACATTAAACTTAAGGAACGTTAAGGTTGAAATTAATATCTATTTATCCGATTTTAAATGATGTCTGATGATACTCTTACTGGTATTCGTTGCATAAGAAAGAATTTTGAAAGATAATGATTAGATGTTATAAAAACTTTAATGATGGATATTCAAAAGGTGTCGTCCTATTTGCGGTCAGTCCATCGAGCGGTCAGTGGATTTTTCTTGAATGTAAAAATGGAGAAAGACTAAAAGTTACCTGTCGATTTTGCGGTCAAAAAAGCGTTTGACGTGTATAATGTACACATTTTTATTTTTGAAAACAAATTGGTTAGGTTAGGTTAGGTTAGGTTGTCACTCGTGTGCCTCAGTTTGAAAATGTAAGAAGTTTGCTGTACAAAAATCGCTTATCGGCTCAAGGAGTCCAAAGAGAACCATCATCTCGAGCATAAATCGATATATTTAAATGAGATGGAAAAAGTGACCGCTTAATCTACAATTTTTACGTTTTACCGCAAATTACACGACCGCTCGATCCATACAACCATTCAAGAGTTCATTGACTAAGAAAGTAAGATTTTACCATAAACGGGAATTGTCCATCTGTTGTATCTTCGCCATTTACAATGCGCGTACTGATTTCTAGGGCTAACAGAAAATTATTTTATTAATGAATCTTATTAATAATGTAAATACTATTTTACTTTGAAACAACTACAAAAAATACACTTATACACTGTAAGTAATTGTATCATGAATTGTTTATTTTATTTATTGGACGTATATTTTACATAAGTAACTTAATTTCTCCTTTTAATTTATTTTTACTTCCGTCAGTCTTTTCGCTTTTCCTTGCAGTCATTTAAAAAATGTTTGCTTGTTATCTCGATTTGTAGAGGTTTTGGTTTTAGTCCATTCGGATCGTGTTTCGGTTCGTAATTGAATGATGTTTAATGTATTACAAAATTTTATATTTCCTTCAAATAATAATTAAATAATTTCTATTGAATTTACGGTGGGGTATTTATGAAACATAGTTTAAAGTAAATATTGAATTAAACACAAAGAACGTTTTTAAATGTTTCAATTTTTGTTTATTTAACACTCTACAATTGTTTCGACTTTCGAAGTCTTTATCAAGAGTAACATTTATTTACTAAGGGTAGGTATATTCTGTTAGCGTTTATAAATAAGACGGTAACATTACAGAATAGGGGCAGGTACAAAACCAGATATTTTGTGAAAAAACCCAAATTAAATTGTCTCTCAAATATTGGCTTTTTTAATTTCGTATTGTTCCAAAAAGTTTAAACGTTGTCCTTTATTTTCTATATGTAGAATTTCAATATAGACTTAATTGTAAAGATTGTGACTCTTTCTATATTGATCAAACGGGCCGAAACTTCGGTACATGATTAAATGAACATATCAAAGATATCAAAAATAGAAAAACATCCACTGGAATAAGTTCACACTGTATAGAACACAATCAGAAAATAGATAGTTAAAAGTTTGAAATTCTATTATATATTTATATAATATATATAATTAGGTTTTATTGTTAATACTGTTACGTGGTTTTGTACCTGCCCTTATTCTGTTATGTTACCTACCCTTAGTAAATAAATGTTACTCTTGACAAAGACTTCGAAAGTCGAAACAATTGTAGAGTGTTATGTAAACAAAAATTGAAACATTTAAAAGCGTTCTTTGTGTTTAATTTAAAATTAAATAATTACTGTCATCATGTGTTCTTTTGTTAATGTGTAGTTGGATGCCTTCAGTTACAGTATATAGATATCAGTGACATTTAAAAATAGATAAGAAACTGTATATATATACGTGTCTTACCAAAAATTTCTTTCAATATTGCAAAAGACACAATAACTGCGAAAATCGACCACTTCATAACTGATTTGTACCTTTCGTGTACCCGTCAAATCAAAACTGCTGAAGTAAACTTATTTTAATTTTGAAGTACATCTGATACGATATTTTCATTAAATACTGATATCAGTCTTTTTAGCCACTTATACTGCAAGCAAATCCGTTAAAGTAATTTAATTTCCAGTGATAAAATTTATATCTATTATCTATTTGAGAAAAACAAAAAAAAGCACTGATTGTGGTATCATTCTAATCTTATATTAATATAAACATAGATACGATGAATAAAGGGTCTCCTTTCGCCTTTAAAATTCTCCTTTTCTTTGTAATAGGATCAGTATAAGTTGTTGATCAGTAACTAATCGAAACTCCCAGACGCAGATCGCGATTTCGATTTTATTAGATCTCATCTTATTAATTGGATTTTCGTGTCTATCGCGTATATAAGCTACGTCGTCGATTCACTTGGAGAAGTAGATACCTTAGTAAGGCCCTTGCCTAACATATGAAATACTTTAGTTAGCAGAGATACTACCATAACTTGATTTTATATCTTTTTATTTGATAAAACAAACTAAGTAACGTCGAAAGAATTTTCTCGTGAGTAATTTTTCTCTCGTTAATTAACGATTTATGATTTTAATCAATTTATCAATTATTAGAATAATAGCGACTTCCGATATCCATTTAATAATGAGATTCGCCGTAGTTTTAGCTTTTATCTACTTTAACAATTATTACAAAATTGCTACGTTTCGAAATATTAATTAAAGTATGTTTAGCTATTGTTACTTTCATTCGAATAAAAACAACGAAAACACAAATCAACGAATAAATTTGTTGATGTATACACTTGACTTCATCTACGCAGTAAAATTTTCAACTCAAGTAAAACGTCAATGTTCAATTTGTTTTCAAGATCATGCAATAGATTCATGTGACAAATTTCTAAGTTCAAATGAGCATAAACGTGCCGAAGCGGCTCGTAATGCAAATCTTTGTTTAAATTGCTTAATATCAAACCATCAAACAATTAAATGTCTTCAGGGTGGTTGCAAAAAATGCAGCCGAAAACATAATACTTTTCTACAATTTAATAGTGCAACTAATAGACGCAAACATAACTATAATTCAACCACATTCACAATCATTAAACATTCATAATCACAATCATACATTTATATAATTCAATGATTAATTATTAAACATTCAATAATTTCATCATTCATACAACAATCATTTTAAACATTTATACAAAAAATATTTTAAACATTCAGTTGTCAGAAATAACACTAGAAGTGTAAACAATTAAGTTTGTATTCATATCAATTCACATATTTATATATTTATTTTTATTTATTTACAGTTATATATTCATAGCATTAATATTAACCTTTAATTATTTAATAACAACTAAAACTACATTGGTATTTACAGTAAATGCGATGCTGCAGTGTTTAAAATGGTTTTTGTATAAATGTTTAAAATGATTGTTGTATGAATGATCAATGATTGAAATGCTTAATGATGGAATGATTGAATTATTGATTATGATTATGAATACGATTACTGAATTATGATTGAATTATATGTGATTCTGAATCGCAATGAATTGAGTTGAGTTTAACTTGCTTTCCATTAAAAAAAAATTCGAAGAACTACTAAATCCGGAATAAAAAAGTAATTATTATTAAATATGAGAAGATACATAATAATAATTTTTCTAAATAAAAAACTACCAACAATCTTTTCGTACAACACTATCGAATACCTAAAATATTTGTCGTTATCATAGACGTAAACATATGATAAGATATTAAGGAAACAATAAATATATTTTCAAAATTAAGGTGCAAAATGTTTCGCCATATCTTGGCTTCTTCAAGTATGAGTAATTACTATTAAATCTTCTGTGTAACTTAGATAATTAAATGTGATATCAATTAATGAATTAATTTGTATCCACTACAGATTACTTCAAATAAAAAAGAAAAAAATTGTTATTACTGTCACGCCCTCGCGTGGCTTTACAGGCCAATGCTCTTACCACTAACGTACGAGAATTTTCCTCATTAATTTGAGGTAATTTGTGGTGGGTACAAATTAATTCTAAAATTGATATCACATTGATATATTTAAAATTTACTTCTACTAAAAATTCTTCAAAATATTTCATTACTTAAATATAGTTTACAATTTGGGTGGGGTTGTGGTAGGCTCAATTAGAATAAATGTAGTATTGGTCGTCTAGTATTACTATTGTATTTTATATTAAATTTATTAGTTTCTAAATTCACTAATAAATTTAGATTGCAACCGTTATTATTAATATACAAAATTTCTACCTTATCTTTAAACGAATGTCCGTTTATAACATGGTCAGCAAAAGATTAATATTTCTTGTTTTTTTTAAAACTGTTTTTATGTTCTGTAGCACGCTTTTTAAAGTTCATTCCCGCTTGTCCAAAATTATCTTTGGGAAGTAAAAATTTAAAATGGGATTAAAGGCTAATAATTTTTGGATACTTTTCTTTTCTTGTACTGTGAGGTCTTTTCAAGAATCTAATTGTTGGAAAATAACGTAATAATTGTGATAACTGTATTGAAACATGAATTGCAAAGGCGACTTTTAATTAGTATTGAAATTGAAACGTGATTATTTTGTAGTTCGTGTTTGATGTTAGTTTCAACTTGATCCTCTAGCCATTCCTGAGAAGAAGTGTCCCACAGATATCAGATGGACAGATAGTCAGACAGACATCAATTTTTCTGGATCTTAGCTAACAATTAATTTTGAAAGGAGAAGATAATGGTGAACTACATTCCTTTAGTTTATTGTTCTTTTGAAACATTTCTATTAGTAAAGTTTAAACTTGCGATGGTGCACGGTTGATGAAGAATGATTTACACCAGAGCATCGCAGTCTTGACAATTAATTTGATACTGCGATGCTATTTATATTGGTCAAACGGGCTGTTCACTAGAAACACGTTTTAAAGAACATTTAGCAAACATAAAAAACAAAAAGCTTACTACAGGTTTAACTGAACATTGCGTCAAAGAAAACCATATGATTAATATCGATGAATTAAAATAATTACATTACCAGCCTAAAAGTAAGAAATTAACTTTACTAGAATTTCTAGAAATTAAAAAAGCCACTCACTCAAAGAAAAATATTATTAATAACCAAAAAGAATTATGTTTTGTCAATACCCCACTATAATAAATTTGTAACCTTCTAGGGGATCCTTGCAAGTATATATAAGCTGTTATTACCATAGTATAATTTGGTATAGTTGTACTATTGAAAATGGCCGATTAGCCTGAAACAATTATCGAGTATCTTTAATATATCCGTTGAAGTTTTTTTTGTGTGTTCTTCACCACCCTCTCTGGTGCATTTCTATTAGAATGAAAATTGCGTTATCTTTCTGGATGATTGCTTAATATACTGAATGAGCGAACAAATGTCATTTTTGAACTACAAACGCGGCCTGTTCACAACTCAATTGATTTTCCTTGTGGCAAATTGAACGAATATAGTCTTGTGAATGTATGTTTACGTGCCCTATATTGCATTCGAACTTCCTGGTACAGAATCGGTAGGAACATCGACAACAGCTACCGTGTACGTATGTTGGTACACCTACATATACATTAAACTGTAGAATGGTAGGTAGGCAGCAGGTTGGTTGTGGCCGGGGCAACAGAACTGCAACAGGCTCTACCAGAGGCGTAACCAAACACATGGTTACGATATTCTAAAATCTTATCACGATACTCAAGTAATTACAAACTCAACTGAAAAAGGAAATGTTTAAAAGGACAGAATTAAACATAGTTTTTGTAATAGTCAAAATAAAATAAACAACAAATTATGATATTCAAAAAAGAAGGATTTAAAATCCTATCAAGTAGGCACAACGAACCGAAAGCCACGACCGGTTTCGACCTATCGGGTCTCATCAGGTGGGCGCTGGCAGAAAGGCCTTTACAGGCTATATTATAAATATAAATATAAGTATGGAATCAACAGAAAGAACTACTCCGAGGGCTAATACCCCTACTGGTCGTGGGATGTGGCTTTCGGTTCGTTGTGCCTACTTGTTAGGACGCGTTCAAAATGTGAGATCTTTGATTTTAAAATTTAGACGAATAAGGATTTTAATTCCTTCTTTTTTGAATATGTTGTATCTTCATCTAAGAATTCATCGGAATCAACAGTGTAATTCAATGCCGGTAGGGGTATTAGCCCTCGGAGTAGTTGTTTCTGTTGATTCCATACTTATATTTGTATTTATAACAAATTATGAGTAAACTTCAATAAAAAACGTTTTTATTGTGGTTACTGTGGTGTGAAATGGTAAATAGATAATTCAGAAGAGTTTATTCAAGAATTGGGGAGATAGGAGGGTGATGGTGTTTAGGAAGTAAAAATTTGACTATGAATGAATACATCGGAAAGCAAAATTTGAGTGAAAAGAAGTTGAAAATGGGAAATAAGAGCTAACAAGATTTAAGAGAAGATTTGTTTTTATATAGTTTATCGTAATTTGAAAACCCCCCAAAATAAGATGCTTCTAGAACTAAATTATGGTTAGTGTTGGTATTAATCGGGAATAATGAGATGGTGTCTTGTAGCATGTTAGCAACATTTAAAGTTAATCCAACATCTACAGTGGTATTCGCTTATAATGGCTCCGTGTATAATGACAATCTGCTTGTTATGTCTGGACTGATTTTTGTATGAAGAAAAATAAATTTCGGTATACTTGGAATGACATTAGTAAAATTGATCAACCGCTAATAGTGGCATATCATTCAGAAATAAATCACGACGGTTATGATGTTTCAATTGTAATAACTTTTATAATGTTCAGTTGGTATGATGCGGATTCTAACATTTGGCCGAAATAGTAAAATAAATAAACGAGTTTTACAGTAAGTATATAATTTTGGTGACGCCACTGTGAAGATAGTTGAGTAAATGGGAGAGGAAAATTCAAGTGAATGAGAGGGAAAGAGGGTGAAAAAGAGTGGGGTATGCCCGTGACACGATATTAACCCACTTTCCATCTATCTACTCTCGTGTGCCGCGGAAAACGGATTTTAACGGCTGCGGCATATCTTCATTTACTCCTCTACTTCTGCATCGAAGCTACGACGGAACAAGCCAACTAATAATCGGAAAGTTTATGTTTTGTACGACGACACCTATAACGTGCTGAAATTACGGAAATTTTGAGAACACCCGGAAAATTATGATGTCTAATTTAACGGAAGGGATTAAAAAGAGAAATGCAACTGACGGAGATGCTTTTAATTCATTCATATCATAGGAAAACAGGAGAGTTTTGCACATTCTACGAGGATTGATCAAACGTAAACGAGCCTTTATTGATAAAACGTTTATTTTGAAAAGTTTCACAAATTTCTTTATTTTTCCGCATATCCATATCCCCCTTGTTTGTCTATACATATTTCAGAACGAATTGGTAGTTTTTTCATCCCGTTTTCATAAAAAGAAGCAGGGCGGGTGTCTATTCAGTTACGCACAAACACCTCCACCTGTTCATCGGTCTGAAATCGCTCGCTAGTGATTCTTTGAGGGGCCTAAACATGTGGAAATCACAAGGGGATAGGTCTGGGCTATATGGAGGGTATCCCAGCTATGTTCAGTGCATTTCACCGATTTGAGTCAGCGTTAAAGCTGCGATATGAGGTCTAGCGTTATCGTGCAAGAGTAACACGTCACGAATGGGGTTCGTCCTCCTTCTTCAGCGATAAGCAAGTTTTACCTGACTAAGAAGTCACTAGTACAGACAGTAGTAAGCTGCATTAATGGTTCTTCGCTCGTGTAAAAAATCGACCAATAGTACTTTTCTCCAGTTCCAAAAAACCGTGGCTATAACTTTTCTTGCAGACAGACGTGTTTTCGGCTTCACTGAGTTTGATTCATCTTTGCACCGCCACTCCATGCTTGCTCGTTTTGATTTTGCAGTGTAATGGTAATGGTGTACCCACGTCTCATCGCAGGTTAAAATTTTATGAAAAAAATTTCACCTTCCTCTCTAAATCGAGTGAGAAGCGTCTGAGAAATGCCAACTCGAGCAGCTTTTTGATTTCCACTCAGCAACTTTGGAACCAAACGATCACAATAGATAGCCGTTCTTCGGAATTTGTACAGCACCCATTTCATAGTCAATTCACAACAACCCGTTTTTACCATTTCCCCCCTGTAGGTTAAGTAATTTATGTATATGCAGATAGTTTTAAGTTTTAAGTTTTAAATTTAGTATTACGATATCTTTCAAATAAACAACAGCAAAAACTAAACTTATCGTTGAGAAAAACACAAAATTGTTGTTTTATACAAAATTTATTAGCAATCTCTAACAATTGTTTCTACATGTGATGTCATCATCTGAGTATTAATCTTAGAAACTAACTTAAAACTAAAATTACAGCGGTTTATATATGTTTATAGGGTCTATTTTGAAACAGCTAATTATGTGATGTCTGTAATATATTTAAATAAGGGACTATTCAGACCTTTAACATGATCATTTGTAATATTTACTTTTAGGTTAATGACCTTTGTATTTCAAGTTTTTCTAAGAAATTTAATGTATATCCTTTGTTTTTAAGATGTATGATTTAGAGAAATGCAGTGTTGTGAAAGACCAGTGGTTAGTTTGTTGTCAAGAGTAGATTTTTTTATGCTCTTTCAGTCTAGTTTCAAAGTTACGACCAGTTTGTCCAATATATATTGCATCACAGTCGTCACATGTAATTTTATATACACCTGATTTTTGCAAATTAATTAAATCAGGTGACCCTACAAACATATATAAACCCCTGTAATTTTAGTTTTAAGTTAGTTTCTAACATTAACCCTCAGATGATGACATCACATGTCGAAACAATTGTTAGAGGTTTCTAATAAATTTTGTGTAAAACAACCATTTTGTGTTTTTCTTAGCTTATTAAAAAAGTTTTACAAATATCCCACCATAAAATCTATCAATATTAGTAAACGTATCGTATTATTCATTATAATCAAACATACATCAAATTCAGTGTCTAATACTATCATCATAATATAGTCAAACACGAAAAATAAATTAACGTGATTATTTTTATAATAATCCCAACACACTTTATTGTTTGATAGTTATAATTCTCGTGTTACTGTTATGAAAACTCCAGTTTATTTGAATGTAGCAATTACCCTGCAGTCAGTAGAACGCCACTTTGTAAAACAATTTGTTCGTCGTCAGAAAAGAAAAGGCACTTTGAATGTGTGTAGTATGTTTCTTTGAAAATGTGACAACTGCTGCTCGACGTTCAAAAGAAAGCACAGAATTGAATAAGTGTGGATTCTAGAGGTGTTTCACAATTGGGAAAAGGAAAACTTTTTCTAACGATTTAGGTTTCGGAATTACCTTGTAAATCACACCACTACATCCGATTTAAATGCTTACATGTTAAATTTATATATCTGGTATATTTTCAGATATAAAAATACTTCAAGATAAATATAAGAGGGCTCTACATAATTGATTTCTTACACCTTTCCTACACCGAGAAAAAAAATTTGCACTTTAAACGAACGATTTTTTTTGTTTTGTTTACTTAAGCCTGAAACTTTTGTTTCAAGCCGCTGATAATGTTTCAGCTGGTATTGAATTTGTTTGTTTTAATATTTTTGTTAATCCATTAATATACATTCACAAAAAATACGATTTTAATTTGTAAATGTTAAATAAATGCTTCCTCCATTGTTGCTCCTACTATATTTAAATTTTTATTTTATAATTGAATTAACCGATAATTAATTCTTATTGGAATCATTGGAAACAGTTAATGAACCTGTGCTAATTAGTAATTACACCATATACTTTTGATTTCATTTAACAAATTTACCTAGCACAGTGACATACTTACAGTGTTGAATTTTACGACTTCAAATTAGTCTAGAAGCTACTTCTCAGCAAAATAGGGGACGAAATTGTTTTTTTTATATACTAATTTGGGGTAGTATAATTCAAAATGACAAAATAGTATAGGTCATTTATGTCGAAAGGGAGATATTTGATTTAGAAGTTTTTTATGGTTATCCATTTTGTAGAGGTTCGGAAAAATATTGATAGAATATAAACCGTCTAAAATAGAGTATTGAGGTTTGGAGTGATCCTTCATGAGATGTCGGTCTATAACTTCTAGTATGTGAAAAAAGATTGCTTGGCCGGATCTTAAAATACGGTATTCACAAAATGGGTAACGGGTTTTTTGCGCCTTTTTTGCTTATATTCTGAATGCCGTATTT
This sequence comes from Agrilus biguttatus, assembly GCA_963921985.1. Lineage (NCBI taxonomy): Eukaryota > Metazoa > Arthropoda > Insecta > Coleoptera > Buprestidae > Agrilus > Agrilus biguttatus. The sequence goes on along the minus strand of OY998121.1, from coordinate 5,657,891 downwards.
TAGGAACTAGCCAATATTCTGTTAACATAACTAAAACGCCTATTGAATGAACGGTTTTTGCTTTTAAATGGCATATAACACATGGGCTGAAAAGTCCCGGGCCTAACACATAGATGGCGCTAGTTTTATTGCATTCACCTGTCAGTACTAACCTTCAAAAGACAGCTGTTAAAATTTCATGATATTCTATTCGTTAGCTTCTGAGTTATTGTGTAATAGTGACGCTACTTTTGTTATTTTCAAAACAATGGATGAAAAACAATTTCGTGTTTTAATTTTACACTGCATCTTGGTGGGAAAAAATATCGTTCAAGCGAAGCAATGGCTTGAAAAGTGGAAAAGTCTTATGGAGACTGCGCTTCATCGGAAACAACCGAAACAAAAAAATGATGATGCAGAACGCAGTGGACGTCCAAATGATGAAAACCAGAAAACATCAAAAAAATCCACAAAATCGTTTTGAATGATCGAAAAGTGAAATTAGGTGAGTTAGCTGACATCGTAAAGATATCAAAAGAACGTGTTGGCTTTATGTTATATTGGATGTTTGCTCACGTGTTGATGTGTTGATTCTGAGCAGTGGTTGACCAAGTTTAAACGTAACAAACCTAACTTTTTGCGTCGATATGTGGCAATGGATGAAACATGGATCCATTACTTCACTCCGGAATCAAAACGATCGTCATCCGAGTGGACGTCATCTGAACTAGTGAACCTAGTGCAAAGCACCCGAAAGCACAATAATCGGTTGGAAAGATTATGGCCTCGATATTTTGGGATATGCGTGGTGTAATATTCATCGACCATCTTGAGAAGGGAAATCTCATCAACAGTGAATTGTAGTAATTATACAACGTTATTGGAGCTTTTGAAGGCCGCAAAATTGAAATTGCAAAGAAACGACCGCAAATGGCATAAAAAAATGTTTCTTCAAGACAACGCACCGTGTCACAAGTCAATCAAAACAATGGAAAAACTACAAAAATTGAATTTTGAATTGGTTCCACATCCACCGTATTATCCAGATTTAGCACCCAGCGACTACTGGTTGTTCGCAGACCTCAAAAGAATGCTCGCCGGAAAGAAATTTCGCTCGAATGAAGAGGCTATCGCTTTATCGCTGAAGCTGAGTCCTATTTTGAGGTAAAAGATAAATTGTTCTACAAAAGTGGAATTGAAATGTTAGAGCGGCGCTGGAATGATTATGTCGCGCTTTATGGAGATTACGTTGATGAATAAAGCCAATTTTGAACAAAAAAAGTGTGCTCTTTGTTAGACCCTAAACTTTTCAGCCCATGTGTTATTTAGTATGTTGCGTAATATTGAGAGTATGTTGTTTCTACGAATGTATCATGTTTTTATTCAAGTAATTCTAATTTAATACCCTTTTACTGTTCGTGAACTGAACTTGTTGCATTGATGATACTTAACAAAACACATTGAATTAACTGAGTTTTGATATTAAGCTATTGTCAACATATCATTGTTTACTGATATTTTATTATATTATATTTACTGTATAGTTGCCAAACTAAACCTACAACACAGTTTATATTCGTGATATAAACGCAAACAAAATTAATAAAGAACATTAATTTCTTAGTAAGTAATTTATTCCATTATCAAATTATTAGTTCTCACAAGTGCATCATTGGATTTGCTTTAATGCAGAAACATCGGATTCATAGGTGATTAATCGAAACTACGTATGGTGTTCTGATAAGAACTAATGGCCACTAATAAACTAATGAACGAATGAGTTTGTAGGCACTTCAATTTACGACTCTGTCAGAAACAATATAAACTACGACCGCTTAAAACAAGATATGTTAGTTTTAACAAAATTCTTCGTATTTAGTTCCGTTAGCTTCAGTTTCAACATCACAGGTTCAGTTTTGTGAACCTACTCAACAAGTTCAATTGAGTCATATTACAACACACACAGTAGGTACTTTTATCTTGATAAATTTATAAACATTCGCTTCATGTTCTTGACGTTATAACTCCAGGATAATAAAATTACATTGAGTTTGCATTTGCCTGTCGCAGTTGGTGGTGTTTCGAAGCGATCGCCAATGGCGTCGTTTAATACGATGAAGATTGCCCATGACACATGACCCATCATCAGCCCTCTGCACTATGTTGCGGTATATTTCCATTTGGATCTACGCTCACATTAGGATTGCAAATTAATAGTTTTCGAAGGTAATTATAATGTTTACCGGATAAACTTGGTTAGCTGTGTAGTCGATGATGTTGTAGTTTATTCGTCGAAAATTACGTAAATTCACCGAACATTAGTCTTTCCTAGTTTATAATTATTCTATTGTTGAAACATATGTTATTCTTTCCTATTTTTGTAGATAAGCATTAAAATAAAAGAAAATGCTCCCAGAAATTATTTTTATCATTTTATACTTCAATGTTTGTCAGAATTATTCTAATAAAAATTCAAATAACAATTATAAGCAATTAAGAATGTGCTACAATTATATTATTTTATTATTCATCTAGAAGGTATCTTCATAATTTAATCAAAGGGTTAGATTATGGTAACAGAAAATCATCTTTCTACTGAAATGTATATGTAATAGCCAGTTGGTTAAAAACTATCTAGAATCTGTGTTTAAGATAAAAACAACAATAAACCCACGTAAAGTGCAAAGATAACAGACAATTTTTATAGCAGACACATCAATTTGTTTTTTTGCATATTAGCCAGAATTTTGCATTGCTTAATTATCCAGTTTATCCATCTACTGTGATTGTTGATAAACTACTTACGGGTGGTAGTTAATTTGGGTACATCTCTTATATTTTGACATCAGCCACTTTGAATAGTTCGCAAGCTAACTAGATAGTACATACACTATTAATTTTTTTTAATGGAAAGGTGATTCTATATATTTTGGTCAGTTCAGATACTAACCAGAAAATTACCATATTAGATAACAGACATTTTTTATAACAGACACATCATTTTCATAATGCACATTAGTCAAAATTTTGTATAACTTAATTATCCGCTTTATCAAGTTATTGTGAATAGTTTTTAAACTACTTAGAAGTTTTTGTTAATTTGCGTACTTTTCTTATGTTTTGTACGTTAACTAAAAACTTGGATAGTTCGTAATCTAACTGTGTAGTATACAAACTATCCAAACTTTTGACAGGACTTTTAATAAATAAAAAATTATGTATTGGTTAGTTCATATATTAACCAGCAGTTTTGTCGTAGAAGTTATTAGTCTGATTTATCCGCAAACATTGGACAGACGATAAACTGCTTAAAATTGTTGTTTATTCGCGTATTTTTCTGATATTTTATACTTTAGCCATAAAGTTCGGATAGTGTAAAAGCTACCGTTTTGAGTGAACTTTTAGTGCAAAGGCGATCTTCTATATCTCGTTAGTTAAAGAACTATCGATCTACTTTGTAAACTAGCCGGATAAGTGTTTTTTAATTACTTAGATTCTGAATAATTTAATTTAAATAAGTTTGAAATGTTGATAAAGTCTACGTTTTTAGACAAACAGGTATAGCGGCGATTATATCAAATCGTAAAGAATGAGAATAGCGCAAATCCATTCTCTTAATTGTGACAAGGATGTAACTAATGCTAGAGGAAAATTTTACGGGAAAGTTTCATTAGCTTTAAAATCCTCGTTGATTATGTCGGAAAGCGACGTCTTTAAACGGACGCTAAACGTCGCATTGTACAACTGTTGTTTTGTATTTTCAATAAAATGGAGCATTCGTTTTAAATCACATTAAATAAAGAGGAAAACTGATTAGATAAATAGAAAAATAAGTAATGTATTACTAATTACATGGTACAAAAAAATATGAATTGAAAAGATTAGAAATGTAGGATTTTATTTGTTAGTAACAACTGGATAATTGAAGTAAAATACAAAATGTTTATATATAATACACAGACATCGTAAATACGTAAATAAACATTGTGTACATAGTTATTAGGTGCCTTTAATGTCACAAGTTTTTTAGATTTTATCATTTTATGTATAAAATGAAAACGGTCGAAATGAGTATGGATGAATACGATTGCAGAAAATCAATTACCCACTTTGATTGAAGCACTCTTTGTATTGTATTAGATACAGTCGGAGGCAAACAATTTGCCCAACAACATTGGTACTGCATTTAGTCCTTTACCTTATTAAAGAGTTGTGTCGTTTTGTAACGAAAAGGTGAAATTAGAAGAAACAAAACTAAAGATTTTCACACACTTTGTGTTCGGATAGACATTTATTGAAATTCCTACCAGTCTGTCCGATATATACTTTAAGTCATGACCCACAGGTCAACTTATAAACTCTTTTGTCTTTTGTCTTTGTTATTTTCTATTAGAAAATAACAAAGACAAAACTGACAAATTTAAGTGTTCTGGAGTTTATAAGTTGACCTGTGGGTCATGACTTAAAGTATATATCGGACAGACTGGTAGGAATTTCAATAAATGTCTATCCGAACACAAAAACAGCTATATAAAGAATACGACAGACTCCACCTATACAAACTATGTCACAGAAAAATATCATATGTTCACTAACTGTATTGAAATTATTCATTTAGAAAATAAGAGCTATAAGTTAACATTATTGGAGAACCTAGAAATTAATAAATATAAAAAATTAGGAACCCTGCTCAACGGTCAGACCAAAGGCAACAACTCCCCAGTTTTGAATTTATTGTAAATATTACCACCACCCTTATTGTGTACATATTTAATCACTCAGGTTGCAATGTTTATTTAGTAGTAAGTATTCACGTCTGAGGAAGTCAAAGTTTATCGAAACATAAGGTGTGTAAAATCATTAGTTTTGTTTTTTCTAATTAAGATGGATTTTCATCAAGTAAAGGTTGAAACTATCAAATCTTTAAAAAAAGGTGAAATGTTTGGAAGATAGAAGTAACGAAGAGTAAACTACTAAGGTAGCTTTAATATCAGTCAAACCGTGAAGTGTACCATAACTGATGTTTCCTTAGCAGGGTTGTAATCAAAGAGGGAAGAAAGGAGGCTCGAAAACCCTCCCTAAGAGAAAAGCGATAATTTATATTACCATTTTATTTCAGAATTTCTTAACGAATTATACATAGGAATGTGAGAACTCTAAGGAGTATAAGGAGATGTTAAATTAAAAATTTGTGTTAAAGGATAAATTAATATTGAAAGGATAATATAAAAAATGGGCTGTAAATGCTGATGATGGCTATATTTATGACCGACACGGCAGTTCGAACTGTCACAGCGATGAAATATTTTTGATATATCTTTTCACCTACTATTCCGCTTTGACGTCGACGCCGTCGTCATCGTTATCATATTTAGATGAGCAAAGCTCAGGTGAAGACGTACCTGCCTACAATTGGGACGAATGTATATATATATATATATTCAACTGTATATAGGTACAATACGTGTATATATATTTATATATGTATGTTTGTGTATGTGGACAAACGAAAGGTTCAAGCAAGCGCGTCAGGTACCTGTTATCCGGGACAACAGTCGTCGCGCAGCCCCTAGACCAAAGCGTCGGGACGCGGTATTTCGGCGTTCGCAACAGGTAGCCCTACGGTGCATGTGCGCGAGCCGTTTCGCCTCTAGTCCGACCTACGGTTGCCGTTAATTAATTTCTTAATTACTGTGCGTTATTTACCTTACTTTTTGACCGTTTTTTCTTTGTGAATTTTGTTCTGGTGACAACTAAGAAAAAGAAGGTGGAGTGACAATAGTTTTTGGACAGTTTTGGGTGAGTTTCGTGTACCAAAAAGCGCATTGGTAAACTCGAAATTACTACTCATTTTTCAGTTTTATTTTTTGTTTCGATGTTTTACAATGTAGGTCAATTTTTTATTTGAAACATACTAACCGTTACCAAAGGGTCTGTTGTATAAAAATAGTTGGAGTTTCTTATAGTTTTATTTGTATGTTACCATTTACATTGGATTGCTTGGTTTATTTAATGCATCGCTAATATTTTGAGACACAAATTAAATAAATATTTGACGAAAATTGAAAAACAAAGGTATTGTAGCGTTCGTTGATAAATAATACACATTTTTTGAGAAAAAGATAGGAAAGGATAGTAGTATAACCGCAAAAATAAGACCAATTATAAAGAAGAATTCAATACAAAATTAATTAAAATTGTTTCTAAATTGTTGAAAAGACTATTGTGCAAATGTTTAAGAAGGAAAAAATATTTGTAGAAAACTTATTTATTAATTCAGTTCTTGATGAACTTCCTCCAAGTATTTAGAAGTCAACTCAATCGACACAAATAAATTTCGTATGATTTCAAAATAAGCTCATTAAGAGTATTTAATTTATGATAAAATTTTTATTCTCAGCTATTATTACGGGCAGACCACTGAAATATTTAAGTATTGAGTCAACCGATTGCAATGAAATTAAATAGTAGTTCAAGTTAAGTCCTACGTTTTTCGAGAAACACCACGCTAATTAGGTCAGTAGTTTTTATGTGATGTGTGCTCGAACAAACATTCCAAAAATGGTCTAAATTTTTTATAGCATTTTAGGCAATCATTTCTTTTTACAAATTATTTCAATAAACAGTTGTTTGTTACTCATATGTTTGATTCACAGAAACTTACTTCCTAAATTTCATAAAGGTGACTACTAGTTCTTATTTGATAGGAAAACCTATGTGAAGCAAATTGATCGATGATCATTTTTGTCTAACTTTGTTCATAGTAGAACATTCGTTTCAAGTTTCCGGCAAATTGAACATGCAAATGTAAATTCCGAGATGGAAGCTTTGTAAGTTACAGTGATGCCACTGCAGTTAATGCATTTTAAATGAGACAATAGGTTTCCTAAACCATCGATAAACGTTTATGTTGCAAAGGCGTCTCTAATTTCGAAATATTAACATTATCTCCGTGAAAAGTAGGTCATAATTAAGTGAGTATCTATTAATAATGATACACTAGTACTCATATTCATATTACCGATGCCAAAAGCTCAAGCCGAAACAAATTTTGTACTAAATTAGGAAAAATAATAGAATTAAATTTTGGAGGTTGCACGGAATGATGAAACATGTTTTAATATGTAAGGAATTCAAAACACAATCCAAGTTTTAAAAATTACTCAACAATTGTTTCCGTTAAAGCGCCGCTATCTACAGTACAACTGTCGTAAATTTCAAATGGGCAATACACCGTTTATATAGGTACACCTACAAACATATTAAAGGTTCTAAAAGAATGGGATATTTGAGAAGCACAATTATTTTTGGTTGTTTGTAATATTTTTCCTAGTTATTATTTTCTGCTTTTAGGTTGACAATGTAGTAACTTCAAATTATTAATGTTTAAATTACGTTTTTCTTGTAAACAATGTTATATCAGACTCGTAACGTATATTTGTTTTTGTTCTTAATACTAGCTAGGTGTTCTTTGAAACGTACTTCCAAAGAACGACCCTTTTGTCCAATATATAAGGCATCGCAATCCCGGAAATTTAGTTGATACGCTCCATTTTCTTGTGTGAAATCTAGTCTTCTTGTATTATTAATTAACATTGAACTAACATTAAATTCAGTGATTTCTGTTGTAGTTAATTTAAATTTGCTTAAATAGTTTTTAATTTTGTAACTGGAATTTTTGATGCAATTTTTAGAACAGAAAATATTCTCAGAATTGCTTACATTTTTTACCGGTTTTACAAAGAATTTATTGGAGTTCTTTGCGTATTGTATTTGATAATAATTTGTCAACTATATCTAATCAATTTCATTGTTAATAGCTGTGTGTTCTACTTTATTTAATTTTCCGAAGAAGTCTTATTTTCCGAGGGGATATTTACTAACCTACGCCTGAAAATCGCGAAAGCATATTTTCAAATCTATATATTTCTACAAACATCTATATAAATCTCTGCAAATCTAAAACCGATGACTGTAAAGGTTAGTTTTGGTGTGAAACATCTTTAGGCGAGCCTATGTGGCAATAATAGCCAGTCTACTATGGCAAGACAATGTTCACGGTAAGACAAGCTCATGGCTTCATTTGTATATAATGTATATCGATTTACTTTCATTAAATAATGTTTCCAAAAAAATCTCGATGTAGTTATATTATATTAACTTATAATATTATATATATATATATTTGTTCAAAGAATGATCCATCGGAATCAACAGTAACAGTGTAATTCAATGCCGGTAGGGGTATTAGCCCTCGGAGTAGTTGTTTCTGTTGATTCCATATTTATATTTATTATATAGCTTGTAAAAGCCTTCCTGCCAGCACCCACCTGATGAGACCCGATTGGTCGAAACCGGTCGTGGGATATGGCTTTCCGCACGCTGTGCCTACTGTGTAAAATTTAGACGAAAAAGGATTTTAATGCCTTCTTTCTTTTTTGAATATTAAAAGTTCATTAAATAATTTTCCACAGTTGCTCGATGTTGGCTTGGCTACAGTAAAAAATAAAACAGTATATTCATATAATGATGTAAACAAATCGATAGCAAGCATATGTTACAACATACTAATATTTAATGTAAAATTAAGTAAATATTTGCATTTTCCATCTTTAACATTTCTTAAAAGTTTTAGCTCTCTGAATATAAACCTATGTAAACTCCACCAAAATTCCTGACTGAAGAAATTATACATACAAAATATTATATATTTTGTTTATTCTCTCTCTCTCTCTCTTTCTCTTTCTCTTTCTCTGTCTCTCTAATTATAGATCGGAGATTGCTGCTAAACATGAATTAGTTTGTCGCACAGTAAAACTAATTACGAGTTTTACTGTTGAAATTAAATTTGATTATAGACAATTTCCAAAATATGTTTGAAGCGCTTTGTTGAATTTATCCAGCCATGACTTCAATAATGTTATTAGGGAAAGCGTTAACCACTTGTTATGTGGATTCTGGAACAGCTAATCGTTTTTAACTGGATAATTTGAGGATGGGTAAATTTCCAGTGGCGTAACAGGGCTTACCTGTAGAATAGGGCGAGAAAAAATTTGCTTTCACTTTTTCATGAGTCATCATAAAATTTAACTAGGTTTGGTTTTGTCAGAGGGTGTTTTACAGAAAGGACAGTAAAAAACATTTTACAAACTAAAGGCAATCAATTTTACGCGAAAATCATTACTTTCAATATATAAAGTTTTGTATGGTAGGCGCGGTGGAAAAGAAAAAGAAAAAGAAGCGATTGTGATGTAGAAAAATAGTAGAAAAGGTTATTAGAAAGGAAGAGTTGCTGCAAAAAGTAGGAGTAGAGAGGAGAAACTAAACTTTTTTGTGTTTCATTCCCACCAGCTACTTTTGTTGGTGGGCAGGCAGTCCCTCCGACCTACACTGTACGGCAAAACCTGAGCGTTGGGCGTAAGGCCCTCTTCAGCCTCCTTTCAGGAATCGCTGAAATGGGTGGCTGGTATGGTTAGGGAGAAAAAGATGAGATCGACGAAATGAAGACAGAAGAGAAGTGAAAGATTATTAGTAGAATATTACTGCCCCAGCATTTGCCTAAATGATCCAAGGAAACCACAGAAAACTTGGATCAGAGCAGCCGGATTCAGGTTCGAACCGATGATCTCCCGAATGCTAAGCAATGATCTAGAGTATTAGACCACGCCGCTTGGTAGTAGAGAGGTCGCTATGGTAATCAATAAGGAAAAGGAGATATAGGTTAGATACCAGACATAATACCTAACAATGTTTGGTCATTTGGTGTGTTGAAACGACACAATAAAAGAAATATACGTGCGTGTGTAAAATTTAATATGTACACTTGTTTAAGTGGTAGTTATATACAAGATGAAGAAACTCGCGGTAGAACAAACACAAGTGGAAAATATGAAGTGTTAATAAAGGACTAGGTTGCGTTTGAATGACTTACTGTTAATGACTGACCTTAAATATTTAGTTTAATGGGTTTTTATGAAACTAATGTTTAAGGAAGGAATGAAGTAGAGGAACTAATTCTGAGGATTTTAGGTTTGAGGTATTCGAAGTAACGATACCGGGAATTTAAGGAAAGTGACCGTGATGAAGGTAATTACCGTAAAAAAAGTGAAAATGGACTGAATGTAGAAAAGGGTCACTTTCTACTGGCGAGGGGAAGTGGGTAGAATAGGAAAAGTTCGGAAATGATTTGTAAAGAAGTTAAAAAGAATAAAATTACATTGAAGGAAGAAACTATTACGTTGAAAGTTGATATTATTTATGGTTGTGCCGAAGAGTACAAAATAAATAGAAGCTACAAATTCAAGAAATAGAAATATGAAAAATCAGACACGCGAAATAAAAAATAAACAACGAAACAGAGATAAAGAATATAAGAAATACATATTAGAATATAGATTCGGATTGTAGGGCCGTGGTCTAAGTGAACTATTGAATCCAGACGTTTCGTCGGTTACTGCGGCTGACATCTTCAGTGGTAGTGCTGCGTTAACAACGTGAACGTAGGTTGTATCTCGAAGTCACGGCAGCGACTGATGTCAGTCGCAGCAGCCGACGAAACGTCCGGACTTGATAGTTCACTTAAACCACGGCCCTACAGCCCGAATCTTTATTCTACTATGGATTCCGGCCGTGTTAGCCTTTGTTCTTATAAAAGGACATTTTCACAAAATATACAAAAATTGACCATTAATTTTGCAGTCTTGGCAGAGGCGAGTGTGGCAATAAATGCCACAAAAGTTATATTAATTGACCAGTATACTCCCCTTAGTTTCCAAATAAACACATTGTTTCCTACCATAAAATTATTAAAAATAATTCAAAATATTTTTTGACATTAACTAAGTTACTTTAATCGTCGCCTGAAGAATATATAGTATGGTGGAACTATAATAATAGCGTTATTGGGGGAAACAGCTGCCATTGAATTTTGCAAATGTACTTCATATTCTATTATACCATTCAACTGTTTAATAGCTATTAAAATTATAGAACAAAAATTGTACGTTATGCTAGCAACGTTATTAAGAAAACAGGTCAATACATGGTAATGGTATATGTCTTTGTTTTCTTATTCTTTCAATTCATTCAATTGTTGTACTTATATTTAGTACAAAATCAATACAATAGATACTAGGTTCATATTAAGGTACACTATTCAAACAGAAATTCACAAATAGAAAGGGACTAAAAGTATTTTATTTGGTTTCCGAATCGTTTTAATTCCAGTTCGCTTTTAACTGTTTATCAGTAACTAGGCAATGAATGGATCCATTACATTAAGTGTACGTTTTTACCATTGTTTTAACATACTTATTTGTCTCCTAAAAGAGAGCTAAAAAAGAGCATCGAATATGTAATTTGTATTTATTGAAGTGTAGTAATAGTAAAAAATGTTACAATTAAATTTCTGGTGAAAGGTTTTCAGAAATTAACAGAAATTGGTATTTCACTAAAACAGCGGAACATAATAATAATATTTTGCTTTTACTGAAAGTTCTGGTTATATAAAATATCATATAATAGACAACAAATTAAATAAAAAAGATAGCAAGCTTTAGGTCAGTTTTCTATCGATACAGCAGACGTGTATCACTATTTCGAACTCATTAGTACCCATCAGCACCCCATAGACAACTTCATAAGATTTTCATAGATAGTGCTCACTACGCTGTCTGTCAAACAACTGTCAGTATAAAAAACACTAAATGATTAGTATAAATAAAAAAACAGTCAGAACTGACTTAATTACTGATTAGGTTAGGTTAGGTTAGGTTAGGTTAGGTTCGGTATATAAATACCATCCATATTTAAATACTGACAAAAAGAAATTAAAACACTGACCAATAAGATAAAAGTTCATATAAAAAAGCGTTGAATTAACTATACGACGTTAGGCACCATTCGTTACCCTAATGTTCCCTGTGTTTAGTTGTATACAGCAGCAACTTCTTGAGCTTTTTGTGTATTAGTTATGAGCCGGAGCTTTCGGGATGTTTTTCAAGAGTTATTAGAGTTTCTGTTATTTCTTTTATGAAAACGTTACAAACACTTGGTTGGCTAACGATAATATAAGTTGATGGACGAAAACTAAAGCCGCACGTGTTGCAGGAAGCTTTGCCCTTTTAATTAGTGTCTGAGTTGTATCCTATTTCTGATAATTATTTAGTACTTAAATGTTACCTGCCCATATCATCCCGTAAACTTATAACACATGGGATGAAAAGTTCCGGACCTAACACATGGATGCCGCTAGTTTTATTGCATTCACCTCTTTTTCAGTTAGTACTAACCTTCAAAATTAAAATTTCATGATATTCTTTTCATTAGTTTGTGAGTTATTGTGCTGACGCTAGAGAGTGAGACTTTTGTGATTTTCAAAACAGTGGATCAAAGCCAATATCGTGTCTTAATTTTACACTGCTTCTTGTTGGGCAAAATACCGTTCAAACGAAGCAATGGCTTGAAAAGTGGAAAAGTGTTATGGAGACTCCGCTCCATCGGAAACAACAATAAAACGTTCATTTGCTGACTTCAAACGAGGACACACACAGAGACACTGATGATGCAAAACGCAGTAGACGTCTAGATGAGGCGGTAACACCAGAAAACATCAAAAAGATCCACAAATCGTTTTGAATGATCGAAAAGTGAAATTGCGTGAGTTAGCTCTCATCGTAAAGATATCAAAACAACGTATTGGTTTTATATTGCATGAGCATGAGCATTTAACTATGAGAAAGCTCTGTTTAAAAACAAGAACGTGTTGATGATTCTGAGCAGTGTTTGGCCATGTTCAAACGTAAACGTAACGTAAACCGGAATTTTTGCATCGATATGTGACAATGGATGAAACATGGGTCCATCACTTCACTCCGGAATCAAAACGATCGTCATCTGAGTGGATCGTCATCTGAGCAACTGGTGAACCTCGTCCAAATCGTAAAAGCTCGTTGAAAGCACAACAATCGGCACCGTGGTCACAAGTCAATCGAAACAGTGGCAAAACTGGTAAAACATGAATCGAACTTCGAATTGCTCCCACATCCACTGTATTCTCCAGATTTGGCTCCCAGCGACTACTGGATCAAAAAAATACTCGCCGGCAAGAAATTTCGCTGGAATGAAGAGGTTATCGATTATCGCTGAATCTGAGGCAAATTTTGAGGCAAAATATAAATTGTTCTACAAAAGAGGCATTAAAATCTTATTTTGATAGAGATTACGTTGATGAATAAAGTCAAGTTTGAACAAAAGAAAACGTGTTTTCTTTGTTAGGCCCGGGACTTTTCAGCCCATGCGTAAATACTATATTATGTCTAAATTGCATATGGTATGTACCATGATGACAGAATGAATCATTTTGAAGGTATAAATAATATTTTTATCCCTTTATGTATGTATGTTATGTAGCATAGAAAGTTGGTTGGTTGTGACGTTAATTGGTAGATAAGTCAGTGTTAGAACGAGAAAGGACGTCTAAATATACTTCCGGCCTCCCTTCAATTGTGCTCTAGGATTCATACAGACATCTTAATGAAGTCATCGCAATCTCAGTAATTTTACTGTATTAAGTTTTATTATTCTAAAGATATTAGTGAAAATGGTTTAATACAACCTATTCCTCAGTATTTCCTTTACACCTTTCAAATCTACTTCCTTTTGTGTTTAATATTGCATCAACATTCTATATTGAGACAGTTATTGGTATGTACCGAAAAATCTATAGGTACTTACTATGTTTGAAATGAGTGGGGTGAAAATGTGTTTAAATATGAATGGGAGCTTTTAGAAAGATTGCACGTATGCCTTTTGTGGTTCGTAGCTTGTGTAAGGGGAATTTGATTTATTTTTATGAAGGGCGACATACCTTAAAGAGAACCTCTTCTCACATTTACCTCAAACTACTAATGTTTACGTGGCTAATGTAGTCCTTAAATATTATGCTGTTATAATAAAATTGTTGTGTCAACAAATAGACGAACAGGGACATAATTTTCTGTTAGATATTTCGTACCAGACAACAGATTCTACTATGTTCTGAATTCAATTCCATTAAAAAAAATTGAAATAGTAAGAATTCAGGACAATTATTTTATAACAATATAATAATACGTGAAATCCAATTGTTTTCGATATTTATTGTAACAGGAGATGGGTGAAACTTATACCATTCGCTACAGATGTATGCAAATGATTTTTTTGTAGATGTTTCCGTTAAAGCAGGTAAAATGTTGAAAAAATATATTGCACCGGCCTAGAATCGAACGCGGGCCATCCGGGAGACGAGCATTTTATATATTACGAATCTACCCAAGGCAGATCCGAATACATCCGAATAAGTACGAACGGTTCCGTTTGAAACAATGCTTGTGATTGTTTTAATGTTATAATGGTTTAGGTTAATTCTTTCGTATAACCGTAAACTGTACAGGTATTATTTTGGTCTCCTTTAATAAAACGCATTAGCCAATCAAACGAAAGCAAATTGGCTGAATTTCGTTCACACGCGATATTATTAAACTCCGCGGTGTTAGCTTTTAAATTATTTACAGTGTACGTTTTTTTTAAAGAATTGGAGAGTCATGACCTTCTTCTTTACTGGCACACTTAATTAAATCGGAGTAACGAGTCACTCTGGTTAAAACTTGTAAGCTTTATTGTTACCATTAAAAAAAAGAAACAGAAAACATCGTCGTGTTGATCTAGTAATGAATTGCACTTGTTTGTTGTTTGCTCGAGCCTCTCTTTATGGAGTGACTTCTCTCCTTTCATCATTGCAATTAGGGAATGTCAAGCATTTATTTAGAGCAAGGCAAAGTTTTCCTTCTTGTACATTTCAGAAGCATTGAGATACCTCGAAGGACTGGGAATTAGGTTAAAAAGGTCTTGGGAAAACAATCACCAACCAGTTAACTAATGGAGTAATTACATTTTATAAAACAACAGTCCACAGCTGTAAAGTTTTCAATACGCGATGTTCATTACATACAGGGTATCTTTAAGTACAGACCACCTACTAAAAACAAATTGATTCGACAGCTCGTTCTGTAACAGAACGTCTAAAGGAACATAAAAACTATGGTCATTTGAAACGATGGTAAAACTGATTAAAATATTAATATTGAAATGTCAAATACTTATTACGATAGTTCTTTCGGAAATTTCTGAAATTCCCAATAACATAAAATAATAGTACTTGATATTATGCGGTTGTTTGTCTTTTGGTGAAACAGTACCGTTTCGACTTTTACGCCATTGTCAAAAGACAGGAGTACAGTTGATACTAAATCTATAATATTTGTCCAGTGCTTAAATAATATTTTAGAAGGAAGATTTTATGAGGGAGGGACAGGGTGAAATCAATTTGATTATTAGTAATAACGAAATTTTTGTTTATAGCTTTTATTTCAAGGAGATCTATTTTTCTTCCTTTTTGGATATGATGTAATAGTTTTAAATTATCAACCTTTAAATTATGATTGTTAGAGATATAATGATCAGAGAATCCTGTGCTATTATCCTTTTGTAAAATTACTCCTTTATGTTCTTTTAATCTGTATTTTAGTGCCCTTCCAGTCTGACCAATGTAAAAGCCTTACAATCTTTACAACTTATTTGGTAGACACCGTTTAAATTATGATTGTTAGAGATATAATGATTAGAGAATCCTGTGCTATTATCCGTTAGTAAAATTACTCCTTTATGTTCTTTTAATCTGTATTTTAGTGCTCTACCAGTCTGACCAATGTAAATGGTCTCACAATCTGTACAACTGATTTGGTAGACACCGTTTAAATTATGATTGTTAGATATATAATGATTAGAGAATCCTGTGCTATTATCCTTTCGCAAAGTTGCTCCTTAATTTTCTTTAATCTGTATTTTAGTGCTCTATCAGTCTGACCAATGTAAAAAGCCTTACAATCTTTACAATTTATTTGGTAAACACCATTTTTTGTAATATATCCATTTTGTCCTTGTTATTTACAAGTAATGAACTTAAGTCTAATTTGTTAGTTGTGACGGTTTTTAATCTATTGTATATATATAATAATATTTGTTCGAGATTAAAGAAAATGAAACTAATGCTTATGTTTTCTGCTAAACTGCTTTTGAAAAGTAAATATAGACGACGTTGGTCGGAGTACAAATTTTTTGTGAAGTATTTTAAGCATTCAGGTAATGTAAAAGTTTTAACTGGTGTAACTTATTTTTGCACACGTTAGCCGCAAATCTGTATTTCTTATCCGGAATAAAATATAAGCCTGTTGCTGAGGGAGATGTTTCTATTTTCGCATTTTCATTCCAGATTTGTTACCTGTCTTGGAAAATTGTATTTTCTTAACTCCTACGCACTAGATTTATCTACAGGTATGCGGAAAAAATTATAACTGATTAACTGATCAATTTATAAATAAACGTCTGGGCCTCTACTTGTAATATAATCAGGTCTGAATTCAATTATGTGGAATACCATTATTATTGTAGTATATTAATTAGAAACCCGGTGGAAAAAGGAAAAATATGAGCATTTTGTGGTATGGAAAGGTAATAGAAACACTAAAAATATTCAATTAATTAGGTTACCATTTAAGCAATTATGAAGAGGGTAGGTTGTAGATGAAAAACCTCATTAAAAGGATTAGTGTATGGATAACAAAGCCATTCTGCATTCGTTGTCTTTGAAGTCCAAAGCTCTCGAGGCCCTGTTTGATTAAATATGTATTTACCCTGTTGTGGCTATGTCGATATTTAATGAATGGTGGTTTCCTACATCCATTTACATTGACGTAAATATTAAACCAGCTTACCTATGACCATCTATTTCGTATGTAAATTGATGGAATTATCAGTAGTCGACTTTGATTAAGTTTATCTATTTTTATAAGTTAAATAGCAAAATATTAAATAGATAATTTTAAGGATAATGTAGCAGTTCATTCCGGCATAAGATAGATAGTCTTTTATGACATTTGTTTTATTTTTATTACAATTTTCATTCATCTAAAGAATTATTGATGATTTTTGGTTTTTGTTATATAAAATAATTTTAGAGAGCATTTAGAGACGTTAAAACAATTTTGTGGAGTTGGGCATTCCTGTTCATTTTCTTCATTCGAGTGTTTTTAATTTATGTGCCTGCTAGACAAAAATGTTTAATTAGAAACTTCAGTTAACATAGTTAATTAAACATAAATAAGCTTTTCGTAGTATAGAAAGGTAATAGAAATACTAATAATATTTAATTAATTAGGTTACTATTTGAGCAATTATGAAGAGGGTAGGATATAGATCAAAAATATCATTAAAAGGATTAATGCTGTTCTGGAAAATATTTGCAGCATAATAAAAAGAACCTTCAGTGATAATTGGAAAATAAGGTAAAACTTTTTGATGCAAGGAATTTTAATGTACACAGCACAAACCTGCAGTTGGAAGGAATTTGAAGAAATAGAAAGGATACAAGGCAAATATATCAAGTAGATGATAAGGTTGATGAACACAATATAATGCTACATAATTACATTTAGAGGTCAAGAAGAATGATTTACCGATAAAGTTTGAAAAAAAGATGTAAAATGAGAAGAATAAGTACGGAATCTAGAAAATTGTATATGAAGGAATGTGTAAAAGTGAAAACAAGATGAAGAAAAAATTGTAATGAGAATGAGAGAAAAGTGAACTAAGGAAAAAATAGAAGAAAATTTTTGTCGTATTGTGGATGGAACATGAAATACTGTAAAGAAAAGCAAACAGTAGAAGATCGTAATAGAAGAAACTATGAATGACAGAGAAAGGCAAAATAATGACAGCATTAAAAAGCTCAAGGTATTTGTATAAGTGTAAGACAATTGTCCCAGAATGGCTAAAAACTCCAAAATATTTTCAAAGTGAATGTGAAAAATGGAGAAAAAGCCTGGAAGTGACGGCAAGATTTAGATTGGAACGTGAAACAAAGGAAAACTATTTCTAGATGACAGAAGAATGACGAGGGGACGATATAATTATCTTTGAAGAGTTTAATAAAAATTAAATTACCGCTGAGAAGGCTGTAGGAAGGATGCGGGAAATCGTATAGGAAACAAAAAACAAAGAAAACAAAGGAACTAAATACAAAATTATTATAAAATTTGTAACTGAATTTGTAGTGAAAAAAAAAACAAAAACAAAAGGCTTCAATTGATATATTATATAATAGCAAATTCAGAATAAGAAATAAAAAAATTAAGAAAGCTATGTATAATTGTACAATAGACATTCGGATTCCAATTTTACTTAAATTAATTATTATTAATTGTATCATTCGTGTTAAATTTAACAGTAGAAACAATTGTCACAAAGCGTTTTTAACTTTTCTGAAATTCTCAATCGTATATAAAAAAAGTTTGATATCCGGCAGTAAAACGTTTCTTATTTGTAGCTTATGTTAATATTGTATGATTTGCAGAGACCGTAAAAAGAAGCGAGAGAATTGTCTTTCGTTGTTTATAAACCATTCACGTTAAACGATAAAGTTTGTGTATAGATTTCTTTTACGGGGCAAAAAGGGCAACCACTCGAAAGTGTTTTAGTATTCTATATTGATTGGGTCGGGATAAGAAGTCAAACCGTTACATTTTGTCTCGAACAAATTGGCTCACGCAGTCCTTTATCTAAACAGTTTGCTTTATCATCACTCGTACCGAAGAATGAAGTAAAAAAAGAAAGAAAATCTCTGTCAAATTCCCTACCAACCACTAGCAACTTTTGCTTTTACAAAGTGTCTTCTCGTGGTTCTTTTTTTTCGGTATAACCTCCGTTCAAATGCCGTTCCCGTTTCGATTTGTTTTATTTCATGAATCATCAGGAAAACGCTCGACAGGCGGAGGTTAATTTGTCTAAAAAATTACCATTCCTACTTTTTCCTGTGTGGAATTCAGGAACCATTACCAACAAAGGGAGCCAAGATTGAACATTTTGTTTCTAGTGATACATATGTTACATTACAGGGCAATACCATAAAATAAAATATTAATTTTAATTTCAATAGAGGAAGCTTTTAATTGTTGTAATTCCATATTCACAAATACAAATAAAACACCAAGTTTTAAGTTATAAAATGATTTAATTTAAATTAGCCTTTTTTCGTACAAGCTTACATAGACTAATAACTATACCAATGTCACATGATTGTTGTCAAAAGTAATTAAATAGAATTTACTTGATTGCAATAAATGACGGTTATAATTGTTCTTTGGTTTTAAACTTGTTAAATAAAAAATTAGGCCAAAAAAATTCGCAATTTAATCTACCCCGTTGTTGGTGCCAATAATATTATTAAAACTCGACACAATTCAATTACGTACATGGCAAACATTTATCTAAATTTACAAATTCCACGATTTCGTTAAAAACTAATAATTCCTTTGGTAAAATTCCGATAAATATATAAATATCCTACCAATAAAAACATCAAATCAGGGGTTTATAAACTACATTGTGGTACTTGCAACAAAGCTTATATTGGCTAGACTGGTAGAGCCTTAAAGGATAGGATCTTTGAACATATGAATAGTTTCATTAAAAAATCTTCCCATTCTACTTACGCAGAACATGTATTATCAGAGGCACATCAACTTAATGATAATTTTGAAATTTTACATATTGAAAAGAAAGGCACAAAATTAAATCTATTAGAGTGTTTAGAAATAAATAAATTAAATAAGTTAGGATTAATTATAAATGACCAAATTGACGTTAATAATTCACCTCTTCTAAATTTGTAAATCCTATAATTTTCACCACCACTAAATGTTATTAATCCTTAGTAATATTCTTTGTCTCTCCCCCCCTCCTTGTTTCGATTTAATTTTAATTGGTAGGTATTGTACATCCAATTTTAACCAAGCGAAAGCGGATAAAATGCGGTTTACCCGGGTAAAGCCCGAAACGTGTACAGTTCCATATATATTTTGGACTTTACCCGGGTAAACCCAGGTTAACTCGCTTATCTAACTTTACCCGCAACATATACATGAAACAATTTGGGAGATCCTTCCTGTGCCATCAGAATTTAATTCCAGCTGATCACATTGTTTCTACTCCCGAATTTGCTATGATACTTTTATCTGAAGTTAGTTAGTTTAATTTTCTTACAATTTCTTACACAAACTGTTGGGACCAATTATTTATTCTATTACAATCTGTATTTCTTCATTTCGTCCTTTTGCAGATTGTGTACAATACTCGTAATGAAGTTGCAAATGGTGAGTTAATGTCCACTCATTTGAGCGTATTATTGGTAAATTTGGGGAATTCAAGTGAAGCCGTTTAAGTAAACGAACTTTCTAAAATAAGCTCGTTCTCTTATCTACTGTTTTCCTTAGCCATCTATGTACATAAATACATTGAAGACTGGATCAAAAGACTGTTATTCAAGCATAATTTACATGTTAATTTACATGTTACTCAGTCCTTTGTAGTAAACCTTCTTTTATATCGGAAGCCGTTTGATCTGAACGTTATTGATGACTTAACATGGGCAGGAATAGGGTTATGTTGCAGACCTTTAAGGATTCACTTAATTTGGTTTTAATGATGTTCTTAAGCCTGCGCGTTTATTGTTTAATGTATTAACATATTCAAAAAAAGAAGGCATTAAAATCCTTTTTCGTCTAAATTTTAAGGATCACAGATCCCACATTTGGAACGCGTCCTAGACGAAAAAGGATTTTAATGCCTTCTTTTTTTGAATATGTTATATCTTCGTCTAAGAATCGATCGGAATTAACAGTGTAATTCAATGCCGCTAGGGGTATTACCCCTCGGAGTAGTTGTTTCTGTTGATTCCATATTTATATTTATGTTTAATGTATTGCTTTAACAGAAACACATTTTTTTACGGAAGAAGTGGTGGCCATAAAGGTCAAAAGTATGTATTAGGGATACATAAAAATAACAATTAACAACTTAACACTTTATTGTGTTTAATTGCCACCGAGATGGAATGTGGTTGCAATGTGTTAAATCATAGGAATAGATGGTTGAGGAGTTTAAGGATAGAAAAAATATAGGGATGATACATGCTCCTGTGACCTTATTTTCCAGCCGCCACTGACTTCTAGGCAATCCTTGTAAAGCTTCTGATGTACGTATATTATCACCCCATTAAATTACACCTAATTTACCAAATAATATCCAGTTAATTGTAAGTATAATTAATCAGGTGTAAATCTCGTTTAACTTGTGATAAATAAATCTAATTTAGTCGTACAACAGCTGACCCAGTTTGGGTTATAGGAGCATAGTTTCCGACAAGAGTTGCTTGTCTTTCGTTGATGAACTTTTGCTCTATCCTTTCTGCTCATTTTACAAATACTATTCGCATCTATTGCAGTTTATACTGATATTGAGGAGGTCTCTTAAGTTAACCGAATTACAGTTCGAAAATAAAGATAATTTAACTATAGGTACCTACTAAAGAATTTGAAGAATAACAAAAATGATTTCAATTTGCGTAAATTCCACTGAAAAGGAATTTAAATTCATGCTACCTGACTAAGGCACGAATTGTTTGCGTATCTTTATAATACCTGTATCAAAACAAGTTCTATCAGATATTTTTTCTGAAGCTCTTAAGTTTTATTGCTCGTCTTTATTCTGTACTTCTGCATGTTAATAATACTTATCTCTTAATCAATTATAAGAATAAATATTGTTACTTATTGTAGAATTCAGTAGTGTTAAACAATGTCCTTTTATAATAAGGACATCGATTTCTTAAACTGTAGATGGTGTCCACTATGTTGTCTGTATTTATTAATCGAACGTTGTTAGTAGACAGCAGCTAGGTTGGTTGGTATTCTGTCTGAACTGTCTCCATCGTGTTGATGAGCACCATTGAGGACTGTTATCAGTGTCAACCGGATGCCAACTTAGAGCATATTTTTATTTTTGTTTAATCAATTATTGTAGCTAAGCTAAGCTAGTCTACATGACAGTTATTTATATACGTAATGAATTCGGCGTTTACTTGGTGAAAATTCATTATCACTTTGTATAAATAAAACACAGAATGTTGAGAATTTTCACAAATTATTTTTATTTCCACGATAATTGTTTCGGTACACAGTAGAGTGAGTGTTAAACTGACAAATATACAAAATTACGCCTTATATGTTTATATACATTCAATTACGGTGGGGGTTGCTTTAAAATAAATTTAAAAGTAGTGAAGAATTGAGTTCTAATTTTGATCATTTAATCATAATTCTGAATTTTTGTTTTTTATTCTATTTATTTCTAACGACTCTAAAATGTTAATTTATTTCCCTTTATTTAAACTGCCTATGTAAAATTTTGTAATCTTTACTGAAATTGTGATTTTCCAAAAGTAAATGATTTGCATAATTAGAATTTTGTTTATGATATTCATAACTTTTACAGAACATCTTAAACTCAAAGTAATGTTTATTCACTTATCGTTAAGATGAATTATCACACAGTAACGGCTGAATCAATCCAATTCTGTGTTTTATTTATCTATACAAAGTTATTTATATAAGAAAATATTAATGAACGGGAATAAGGTACAGTATAGTTTCAAAATAAGTTCCTATTTTAGTGTTATTAATATCAATTAAGAATATTTTATTAATAGAAAGCCCATCGTTTATATTATTCTATATCTGATATAGAATTAATTAAGATTTTTAATTTGAAACGGAGAAGCGACCAAAATATCGCATTCCATGCATTGTATTTTTAGTTTTGTCAATAGGACAATTTTTGGAAAACATTTTGTGTATGAAACGAAAAGATCTGGTAAAACGTCTACCAACCCACGTGAGTATTGTTTGCAACGTCTTTACCCGCCTACGCTGTCTGAACATTTACGTCAACTTCTCGGGAAATATAAATTGATAGGTTTCGAGAAGATCAGCTACCAGTTAAGCACTAAACAACAAAAAAGAAAAATACTAAAAATTATAGGTATATTATTTAAGAAAAGCCAATAACCTCGCTATTATTTGAAATATCTAATACCCAATTGATCCTAAGTCCTAAGAAGATTTCCAGACAATTGAAATCACAAAGGTTGTAGCTGTTTTACTGGGTTATTCAGTTTGTAACCAGTTACATTAAAAAAGTAGTTTTGCATGTTTCATTCCTACCAGCTATTAATGCTGATGGACAGGTAGTCCCTCCGACTTACATTCTAGTCCTTTAGTGCAAAGCAGGAGGGTATGGTGGGAGTCTCTCTTCGGCCTCGTTATAGGAATCGTGAGAATAAGTGAGTTTCGACAAAGGACAAAACACCTTTTGTATAAATATATGTATATTATATCTTTTATTTTCCTTATTTGTTTTTAGTCATGTATTCTTTTAACAAAAGGCCGACAACATTTTTTTTTAAACTATCTACAAATCTCAACTTTCAATTTTAAGAAATATCCTTTAACTGCTTTCCCAAAATTACTCCAACAATAAATACGCTATGGTAAAAAGTTTCCAATTGTAAACTTAATTATTTTCTGGGCCAAATTCTCGATTGATATTGTTATTTGTCATTGCAAGTTTTTTACCTCCTTTAACCTCGTACAAGAAATTGTCGTTTGATTTGATTCCCATCTTTAATCAATAATCC
The DNA here is from genome assembly GCA_963921985.1 of Agrilus biguttatus. NCBI lineage: Eukaryota > Metazoa > Arthropoda > Insecta > Coleoptera > Buprestidae > Agrilus > Agrilus biguttatus. The sequence continues at coordinate 5,634,286 of OY998121.1, read as the reverse complement.
CTCCAATAGAGTAAATACTGTCGAAACTATAGTCAAAAGGATTTGTAAATAAAAAAGTGATAATAAACAAAGTAGTGTTTATTCATTTATGGTTTGTATTCTTTTCTCTCCAACCTCTGTGAGACACAAAGTGCTTACTTCTAAATATTGTTAATAGTAATTGTTGCTATTAAAATGTTGACCTTAATTTTCTACTGATTGTTTATTTAGGAAATACCTACAGGTTTCAACTGAAATTCGTCACATTCGTCCATTTCCTCACATTAACCTTACTAGAAAGGTTATGTCCGATATGTTCATTTAATGGAAAACAAAGCCATTCTTCATTCGTGGTCTTTGAAGTCCAAAGCTCTCGAGGCCATGTTTGATTAAATATGTATTTACCCTGTTGTGGCTATGTCGATATTTAATGAATGGTGGTTTCCTACATCCATTTACATTGACGTAAACATTAAACCAGCTTACCTATGACCATCTATTTCGTATGTAAATTGACGGAATTATTAGTAGTCGACTCTGATTATGTTTATATACTTTTATTTATTTATTTATTTATTTAATTTTTTGACGGACCTACGTCCTTTACGCAAATGATATATGTATTGCATAGTAATTAACAGTGATTATAATAATCTGTAGAAAACAGTAACATATTATTATGTAGATCGTTAATGTTAGAAACTTTAAAACTTGATAGGTTTGTAAGACTTCTTATATCTAAAGTAGATAATTCCACTTGCTACGTAGTCTATGTGTTGCACTGTTATGAACTAAAGTTGATCTGCTGACTGATTCGATGAGTAAACTTGGGTTTCGGACATTATAAGATAAATGCCGATCAAAAAATATTTCGGACAGAGCATTGCAGGAAATGAGTCCATTTAATGATTTTATAGAAAATACCAGAAGGCAGACACAAATTCCTAGCAATTGCAGAGTAGTCATGATCATTGAAAGCCATGGGAGTTCCAGCAACGTATTGCATTCGCCTAATTAACTTATGCTGAATAGTTTCAAGGCTAGATTTGTGTACCTCGTAGTTTTATATGTTAAATATCAAAATATTATATAGATAATTTTAAGGATAATGTAGCAGTTCATTTCGGGATAAGATATATAGTCTTTTATGACATTTGTTTCATGTTTATTACAATTTTCATTAATCTAAAGAATTATTGATGTTTTTTGGTTTTTGTTGTATAAAATAACTTTAGAGAACAATTAGAAATGTTAAAACAATTTTGTGGAGTTGGTTATGAAAAAGTTACCGAGCTGCTTTAATATTTTGTTTATGAAGGGACCTTCCTGTAAAATTCGCGAGAATACTGTTATGGGTATGTGTTTTAATTTTCTTTTTTCGAATGTTTTTAATTTATGTGCCTGCTAGATAGAAATGTTTAATTGGAAACTTCAGTTAACATAGTTAATTAAATATTAATCATAAACTTTTTGTATGTATACCAACAGAATACTTTAAATTTTTAACTCTAATTAATAAATTACGTAATTGCGGAAAACAACAAATAGACACATTACTTTATAGGAGGTACTTAATATATAGTTTAATTGTAAATGGTCACGCGAATTAATTCTGATTTATCAGTTTGTTTAAAAGCTAATTAAATGGATTTTCTGAAATTCTGAAGAGTTTTAAATGGATGAAGTAATAATTAATTATCTTAAATGTTCTCGGAAGCAGTGCTTTTTATCAAAGATAAATTAATTAAATTGAAACATACTTTAAGTCAATTTATTGCTTTTGTTTCCTTCAATAGCACTTTGTGATGGTTTCAGGTACAATACAATTGCATTATAATATTTAAACACATCAGCTAAAAGTACAGTTTAATTTATAATTAATAAATGCAGGTTTGATTCTCCCAAGTAAATATTGGTATTGAAATTAATTAGAAACTAAAACTTTTGGGTGTTTCATTCCCACCAGGGACTGCTGGGCGGTCAATCCCTCTGACTTACAATATGGTGCAAAGCCGGAGAGTAGGGCGGAATGTCCTTTTTTGCGTCCTTTTTTAAAAATCGTGAGATTCTCTACATGGATTGTAATAAGGGAGAGACAGGTGTGACAGGCGAAATGGAGATACAAGGGAAACTTCTCCAGAATTTTACCGGTTGATTGAAAGAAATTATAGAAAACTTGGACCAGGGCAGGCGTATCTCGAATCAAACCGGTGACCAACTGAATGCTAAGCTATGTTCTACACCACTCGTTCATTTTTATAGTCAAAATTTAATAATAGAATTTCTGGTGCAAGTACTACTTTTCAATCTAATTAAAATTACTGTAGTTTTAATAAGTATACCTGCCTGTAATGGTTGCGGGTACCATTACTCTTTTCGTTACATAAACCTCTTGATGGCTTATTTCTTTTATGATGGCCCACGATAATGATCCTTCTCTCCCTTTCCACTGTTCGTATCCGTTTAAGGGCATTGAAGAGGCAGGAAGGACCACTTCTTTATCCAGAATTGCTCGTTTACTGCACGATAATGCCAGCCTTCTAAAATGATATTGATCGCAAGTAATACACTGCGGCGATAGAAATGAGCAGGTCATTGTTTAAAGTCGATTGTTTAACCTGCTCATATAAGCACCTACCTGTGTGTATAAAATCATAAGAGGGAAACTTGAAACGTTATACTTTACCTTCTCTGTGCTTCTATCATATAGAATCGTTTAGTTACTTCCGGAAAATTATTATGAGATTACATTTATATCACTAATATAGTCATAGCCTGTACGAAATAATTCGAAAAGCTCATTAAACGCACTTGTAATATACATGTTTGTAAAAAGTATAAATGTATTAGCTCACATCATTTTAAGTACAGTCAAGTAGGCTAAACATAATCCATAAGTAATATTGTATGCTGTATAACATACGAATGCTGTATTCCCGTTGAGAAAAAGATAGAATACGAGACGTGTGTCGTTTAATAATTGGCCCACACGCCATCTTTCAATTATGTCTCAGGTTACAGGTTACTACGTGATAATTTACTGTATTTGGGTTAATGAATACAAAACTCACCGGATAGGTTTCACAAAGTTTATTGAAGTCTTCTGATGACCCTTTCGGCTGTTAGGCCATTATCAAAGATACAGAATTTTGTATTAATTAGAACTGAGACGTTTACAAGTATTTATAATCTTCTCTACTACTAGTTCACTACCCCAACCTTTAGACAGTCGTCAGAAGACTTCAATAAGTCAATCAGTGAGTTTCGTATTTATTAACATAAATATTATTAAAATTTTCACAGTGAATGCACCCTGAACAATGTTAAGTACATTTACTGCATTATTTGGACCGATCGGCGTGGTCTAGTGCTCTAGATCATTGCTTAGCATTCAAGAAGCCACCGGTTCGAACCTGGATCCGGCTGCTCTGGTCCAAGTTTTCTGTGGTTTCCTTGGATCACTTGGGCAAATGCTGGGGCAGTAATATTCCACAAATAATCTTTCACTTCTCTTCTGTCTTCATTTCGTCGATCTCATCTTTTTCTCCCTAACCATACCACCCACCCATTCCAGCGATTCCTGAAAGGAGGCTGAAGAGGGCCTCACGCCCTACTCTCCGGCTTTTAACTACAATGTAGGTCGGAGGGACTGCCAGCCTAGCAGCACGAGTAGCTGGTGGGAATGAAACACAAAAAAAGTATTGTTTGGAAAACCACCCCGTGTCCAATTTTAGCTTATTTACGTAGCATCTGTAAGTAAATAGCACAAAATAACGTCGTCAGTCCAAGGACTGTTTAGACACGCAGTTTCACTCCTTATCTTAAGCCAAACATTGCATTTTCCTAAAAGTAGCACCTTATTTCCCTAAAACAGTAATCTAATATAGTTCTTACTTTGCTTCTTTTTACTCCTGCGTCAGCTTCTAATTTGTATCTAAATAGCCCATTATGTTTCAAAAGGTATCTGTTCTGTTACAGCTTCTAATGTTTCTAATACCTTAACATTTCTAACTTTTTCTATCCCCCGCATTTTTATCAAGCTCTTATAACACCACATCTCAATGCGTTTTAACATTTTCTTTCTTGCTGTACCCACATACACAGTGGTGCCCCCAATAAAGTTTTTATAATTTTTTTGAATATCCAAATTAATTTAATTTTTGATTCATTTACTATCGCTTTTTCTATCCTGGGTTGTCTAACTTCTTCGATATCAAAAACCAATGATTTTTTCTAGTTTTTCTGTTTCGATATTTTTAACCTCCGTAACATATTAATATAATTCGTTTAAGATCCCATCTACTTAAATAATTAGAATGTGTGGGAGCAAAAGGTGAATATAAAACGATTAAGTAACTCGATATCCGATTTGGAGAACCTATTTTAAAATTTAAGGTTGGAAAGTATCGGTATTTTGTTAATTTTGTTGGTAACTGGTAGAAAATATATTTTGTGTTAATAGATATCAAAGCAATTTATAAATATAACAAGTCCTTCTCATCCTTCCTACGCTACACCCACTAGATTCAGTTCTCCCTTTTACCGCAACGTTAATTGGAGGGATATTCTCATCTTATGGAAACTACCCATTATATTTGTCCAACGGGAACTGAGCTTTCTCAAATTAGATACACCAACACCTTGTACCTACACATCTACAACGTTTATGACCATGTTTATTAAATACAATTGTTTGAGTTACAAAGGCCGTCCAAGGTTCTATTGTAAACAACCGAAATGAAATTGTCGAATAATCATTAAAACAAACGCTAATAAATTATTTAAATACCGTACTCGACCAACCAAAACTATTCGAAGAAATACGTAGCAATCAATTTTATTAGTTGTCTAGTAATCAATAATAAATACATGTTTGAAATGTGTATTCAAGCATTACCCTCTCTATCTTTATAGTGAAATTATAGGTAGATAAAAGTTTTCTAACTTAGAGTAATTAATATATTCAGATTCGTATTTAATTGTTAATCGAAAACTGAAAGAGCAGAAAATGCGTAGTCAGGGACCTAAAGAAAAAGTGGCCGATCCCAGACACTATCTGCTTTTAATGCTTGTAGTTTCCCAGTGGTATAGTAAGAAGTAGTTGGCAGTACATTGTCGATGCGTGCATTGGTCTGCTGTTGTCGGAAACTTCTCAATACTGTATTAGTTGTCAAGTTTACGTAGATATGATACCGCCCGCTTTTATTTCATGTCCCGAGTTATATTTTTCTTTTAAAAATTTTAAGCCATCATAAATATATTACTGTTTTTGTTTTAGTCTGCAATATTATTAAGTTTGCATATGTATTGTATGGGCTAACAGATATATGAATTAAAAAGTAGAAGTCTGATAGGTGTTCTTTCATTCATGACTGAAACGTAATTATTTGCGCACAAGTTAATGAAAAGATTGCATGCTGTCCGCTACATTTTAAGGCTTGTCGCTAGTATTTTATTAAGAGGCTGAATATTGAAAACCAGGCGTGGCCCATCAATTGGATCAACATCGTAATGACCTGTTCAACTCGGCGAAATTAATTAGAGAGGAAAAAAAAGGGAAATATTACCCGTACCGTTAAATTGCCCGTTGTCTGTCTTGGAAAAGAAAATATTCGAAAATTTCGTTTCTATCAACCCTTCAAAAGGGACAAAACATTTTCCAATATTTTTTATCACGCCCAGTACCTATTCTAATTATTCTCTAATAAATTTAATAGACGAATTATACAGGGTCATTCAAACTGAGTGGCACATTAGACGTTTTAGGGAAACTAAGCATGTTACAGATTGGAAAATTTGGGATTATCAAGGATGATTTATTGAACTAAAATAATTTCAACTGTGGGGCACTTCCGGTTATGCCGGAAGTTGATGTCAACTTTCTTATTTTAATTGGAATTGTATATTTTTTACGATGAATTCGTTAGAATGTTGAAATTTTTACTAGTTATAGCCAAGTCATAACGTTAACGAGATGCCAAAATTAAGCCCTATAATTTGTACAGGGCGTTCAGAAAAAAAAACAAAGTTTATAAACATCAAACACGAATAACATCATTTTTTCACGTGGCACCTAGTATATTTTATTTTGTCATTCCATTCTATTTTTATCCTCTTTCGATCCATCGGGATATTTCCTACTGTTTTATTTGACAATTTTTGAATAATTCTATATTTTTTTTTAAATAAAGAATGAAAACCATCTAATGCATCGAAAAAGAATAAAAAAGGAATCGAATGACACAATAAAATATGCTAGGTGCCATCTGAAAAAAAGAAGTTATTCGTGTTTGAAGTTTTTAAACTGTGGATTTTTTTCTGAACGACCTGTACAATTTATAAAGCTTAGTTTTGGCATGACGTTAGCCTTATGACTTGGCTATAATTAGTAAAAATTTCAACATTCTAAGTAATTTTTTATGGACGTTATGATTTTTTACAGTTTGGGTTGCGGTGCAAACTTTTTTCCAATAAACTAAATTATCTCAGAAACTATTTATAGTAGGCATACAAGTTGGTTATCAAAGTCACCTTAAAATTATACGTTTCATACGAATTCATCGTAAAAAATATACCATTCCATTAAAAATAATAAGGTTGACATCAACTTTCGGTGTAACCGGAAGTGCCCGACAGTTGAAATTATTTTAGTTAAATAGATCATCCTTGATACTTCTAACTCCAAAAATTTCAAATTTGTAACATGCGTAGTTTCCCTGAAACGTCTAATGTAGCACTCAGTTTGAATGACCCTGTATGTTAAACTCAACAAAACAAAAGGGTAAAACAAGGAGGAGTGGGAGAGCTTAAGGGAGACGCATCATCGCGATATTTTTGACATTGTACCCTACAAAGTTCAATTCATGATATGCACTAGTCTATTGTAATTTGTGATTAATTTTTAGGTACTTTGTCCTAAAACTAAATTTGTTTAAGGTAGGTATTGATTGAAATTCATGTAATGCCATAGTCAAAGACATCTTTCAATGTAAATGTGACCTAGAAACGCTTCATTTCTTAGATGCTGCTTACTCCATCTCTTCTATCCTTTTAGGAGGGTTAGACCAGAAACGGGTAGAAGAAATGGATTTGAGAGAAACGTAATTCGTAAAACTGCTTTGTCAAATTCCTTTAAACCAAAATTCAGGAAATAATGCGAAAGGAATTTGGAAAGACCAGTGCCTTTTTTACAAGATCCATCCAGCATATCTGGCAAATATCACAAAAGCAAGATCTGCCAGCAACGCTACGAATATCTTTTGATCAGATTTCGTCTGCACTCTGTATTGGTAGATAGTGCGTTTAAATTACATAGATATACTATAGGTCAATCACAAACAGTTTAGCAATTTCATTTGGGGTAGATAATCTGCATCAGATATAGTGAAATAGAATTATTTTCGAGTCCAGTACAGCAAAAGCGATAAGCAGATACACTAATGCACATTGCAGGTTTACTAGTTGGAACCGTGAAATCTGTATCTTTGTCTTCTTCTTAGAGTGTCATCTGTTAATTGCAGTAGTCTGAAGTTCTTGAAATTTTGTATTCCAGGCAACTGTGTAATATTTAGAAACCAAGACAGTTTCCTGGTCCATATTTCCTTCTTATTTCTTGGATCTGATCCTGAAGGATAAGACACTGAAACTTAACATGATATCATTATGATGAGTTTCTTTGCTTTATGACTTGAAATTGATCCATTGATAAGAGAAATGAATTGGAAGAATGAAGGATAAAAACAATATTGATGTCATGTAAGAAATAAAGAGTCTAGCCGGATAAGCTAAAAAGCAAAAAAAAAATATCACTATATATATCATGAAATATAAGTATTCCCCACAAAATTTCAGACCCCTAATCTAATAACTACCCTAAAAATAACCATTGTTTTAACGATATCTACGTTAATTTCTGACGTAGAATGAAGTGGTTTTTTTAAATTGAATATTTTTCCAGTTTCTACAGAGATTTTATTTTGAATTTTTGTCACGTTTTTACGATTTTCGCCATTTTATTGTGATTGCTACTTTTTCCCCGAATATTAATGTAAAATATGGTTAATAGAATCATTATTATAGTTTTTTTCACGTGCCCTCGAAGCAAAAGTACATCAAACTAAGTTTTTTAATATTATTTACAATAAAACTTTTTTAAAACCGGTATTTCCGAACATTGTAAACTGTTTAAACACGAAATTGATGTAAATAAAGTAAAAATATTGCATACCAACATTGTAAAAAGCAAAAAATTAACATTGCTTGAAGACCTGGAAATCAAAAAGGCCATTAACAACAATTCAAATACTGTAAATAACCAGCTAGAATTAGGTCAAATTTCATCCCCACTTCTATTAAGTAAGTTTTCGTAATGTATATAATTCCCTAGCACATTAGAAATTTAGTATTGTTTACTCTTGATAATGGTTAATACCGAAATTTTGGTTAACATAACTCTTGTTATTATTTGACATCATTTTTTCTATAAAAACTGCCTTGCTAATAATACAAGCTTTATTGTTAATATTGATTTTATTTACAACAAACAATTCTGTACTATAAAAAAGTACTCTTTTATAAAAACAACTTAATAACAATGAGACAGAAGAAAACACTCTTTTTATTTTTCAAAATTTCTATAAGCCCACAGTGTGGCGAAACGATCGTTGTGGGGGGCTTATAAATTAATTAAATAAACTTAAAAAGAGTTTCTTTTATATCATTGTTAATATGGAGTTTTAACAAGTACAGGCTAATACAGTGAATAATTTAAAAACTTAATACGATACCTTGAAACACAAAGTAGATTTAGAAGTTGAAATTTATTAGTTTTTTGATCTAAAATAGTGAAAAATGAAAAAATAGAAAAAGTTGAAATTCTTCATTTCTATTTTCAGTCTTTTATATCGCTTCGCTGGCAATTAATTATTTGTCACATTTTCACATAAGCAATACATTTTCCAATGGCACATTTTTTTATTTTTGTTATTACCTATATGTAGCCTTTAAAAAAGATTAAAGTTCTTTCATTGCCCGTCGCCTGTTACTTTATAATGAATATACGATTTCATTCGTATACATGTATACAACAAGCGATAGATTTGTCGATTTCCCAGATTCATTTCCTCGCGAAGTTGAACGACTATTATTGCTGACGTAGTATAAACCGAAAGCGGGATTGTCGATCAATTTCCGATGGTTATGTAATAATAATTGTCTCAGTAATGATTTTAGTTCAAGGTAAGGCCATGAGCAGGCTTCTGACGATGTTGCTGCTTCTGAATATTCAGAAATTCATAGAGGGATTAATTGAATGGCCGACAAAAGTGTTTTGTTAAAACCGCTTTGAATAATGCAAAAGTTCTGAATAGGCAAGTGGTTTGTAAAACAAGAGGTGTACAATGAATAAATGATACGACATACTCAAAAATAAATTTAGAAACAATTTAAAATTTGATAAAAGTGCTTACTTACTTTTACGAAAAGTTGTATGAATTAATATTTTTAAAACGTTTTTAAACTTAAATTTCTTGTTTTCGAGTTTAGCATGTACCAGAAATAGCTCCTATCAGCTTTTTATTTGGAATCGTTACTATTTTCATAGCGTTTGAGAGGGAGGTAGAATTTTTGTGTACCCTTTCTGAAACCCCTAACTCTGTCCCTACATTTAATGTGGATCAATTTCAAGTCATAATGCAAAGAAACTCATCATGATGATATCATGTTAAGTTCCAGCGTCTTATCCTTCAGGATCAGATCCAAGAAACAAGAAGGGAATAGGGACCAGGAAACTGTCCTGGTTTCCAAATAATAGACAGTGAATTGGGATACAAAATTTCAAGAATTCCAAACCACTGCAATTAACAGAAACACATGACACTCTAAGAAGAAGACAAAGATATATATTGCACTGTTCCAACCAGTAAACCTGCAATGTGCATTAGCGTATCTGCTTATCGCTTTATTTCACTAAATCTGATGCAGATTATATACCCCAAATGAAATTGCTAAACTGTTTGTGATTGAAATAATTTTTGCAGTTGCTACTTTGAACTATATCTATTTAATTTAAATTATATATTTTTAGTGTTTAATTAAACTTGAACCGCTGTTTAACCATAAAACGAAAACCACAGCTACTCTACTATTATTCCCTTTATAATGGTTGCTCAAACGAGGGTAGAAGTTGTTCTTAGAAAGCAAAAAGTTTTCAAATCTTTTTGTGACAAACCTCTGATTGCCTTTTTTTGGTCCTTTCGTTTTTTCTGCTGTTCTACTTTTCGTTGATGTCTTTTGTAACATAAAATTACAGGTGGGCAATAATTCAACTATCATCAAAGTTCTGTTAAAGTACAAATACCTGACATAGTAAAGCAGATAAATTTTTGTTATTAATATTAGATTTATGTTATTACAGTACACTCGTTATTTATTGATGATAGAGTCTCTTAAGTGCCCTATGAATGAAATCTACATAAGTATCTGTTTAGTGAGCAAAAAACGCATTTTTTAAGAGAATTATCCTATACTTATTTCTTAGACATATGAGAATATTTTGTGAAATTACTTTTTTGTTGTCTTTAATATTTAATTGTACCTAACGATTATTGACTGGGTTTCTTTAGAATACTTCCGTTGCTAACGAAGACGACTATTGTGTGTGTTTGTCGTTATTTTTTTTCTTAGATTGTTTAGTATGGCTGTAGCCGAATAAAAAAAAAAAGAGAAAAACATGAAAGAATAAGAAACAAATTAAATATCTGTTTGGAGAAGACGCTTGTAAAGTTTCCTTACAAAAAATTGAATATTTGCAACGTGATAGGTATTCGTAATAAATGTTGAAAAAACAGCGAGAGAAAATTATTGAAATTTATTCCTTCTACATCATCGTTAAAATTCTGTCATATACGTTCCAATAGCAAACGGAACTTTATGAGAGACGTAATATTGAAGTTGTTTAGGAGATAATGAACGAGGCGTAAAATCGATATGCATAAACATTACATGCTGTGGTATATACAAATATATTATTAATAATAAATAAATAATCCAAAAAAGAAGTCACTAAAATCTTTTTTGTCTAAATATTTAAGGTTCACAGATCCAATTTTTGGAACGCGTCCTACCAAGCAAGCACTGCGAACCGAAACCCAAATCCCATAACCGGTTTCGACCTGTTGGGTTACGTCAGGTGGGCGCTGGCAGAAAGGCCTTTACTTTTATACCATATTTATATTTATCATATAGCCTGTCTGTCGGGCGGGTACCTGCGCCGGCTTTCTGCTACTTAAGCTTTAACTTTTTTGTGTTTCATTCCCATCTGCTACTCGTGCTGGTGGGTGGGTAGTCCTTCCGATCTACATTGTAGTGCAAAGCCGGAGGGTAGGGGGTAAGTCCCTCTTCAGCTTCCTTGTAGGAATCGTGGGAATGGGTGGGTGGTCCCCTTAAGTAAGGTTTCTAACGCGTGCAATGTTAACCGGCGAAATGCTGGTGCCTGGACGTCGAGGATGATTTACATTTTCGACACGATTACGATTACGCCCATCGATAAATTCTTTACACCAAACTTTTACACGTGGCCACAATACCTTCGCAAAATTTCAGCCGCGACGCGTCGTTTCTGTGCCACCTAATATCCCCACTTCATGTTCCTAAGGCCTGGATGTGCATTAAACAACTATCTGGCGGACAATTTAAAAAGGCTCGTTTATATTTGATCCACCCTCGTATTTAGGTACATTATCAGGAGAACCTTAGTAGTTCCAAATCATGATATCCTAATATTTTAATATTTTTAGCACCTAGTCCAAAATCACTGAAACAAACATACCTATTTTCTTAAATATATAATAATCTCCTTTTGAATAACATGCCATGTATTGATTTAAGTTAAATAAAATTTTTACCAATTATTATCTCGTTTTCTTTAATTCTTATGTGAACATTATAATGTGTTTACCAGTGGAAATGAAAGTTGCAAAAGATATACTTTACGGTTTATTTTATGTATGTTACCTTAATTTTTTATTTGTTTCGCTATTGATGTCGAACAGTCTATAAATGTGGGCAGAATGTACTGGAATAGAGCATTTATTATTATTGTTTAGGTAACATAATGAGGACATGAAAATATTTCACATGAATAAATGTGTGTTTTAGTGCATGTAAATTTTTTATTTTGCTCATAAATCCGATAAATACATGAAGTACAAAATATTACATAGTTATCTACCTGGTAAAATTAGTTTATTGATTATAACTTATAATATAAAATAATAGCTGTAGATAAATTACCATGAAGCGCAAAAATCTAATTGCAAATGACAGTTTATGGAATTATTATTAACATGTTGATCAAATAATGTTATCGTTGCCTACTGGTTATAATAATAATATAAGTAATTCACAACACGTTAAAAATTCATGTTTTTCAATTAAAAATGCCGACTAAATGATATCAGCGACATTAGACGTTAGCAACATAAATGTTTCAATAATCAGGCAGTTCCATAATTGTGTATTATGAGATGTGAGAGCTACATAAGTTGACCTTACAAATCTACCTACACGCTATCACTATAGATACGTACATTGTGATTCGAATTCATTTTCTATACCTAATATAGCTGTTACATGTCAGTCTTTTATTGTATTAACATTGTTCAATTAATGTAATAACGTGTATAGTTCATCTTTATTATTCAACTGTCACGACTTACGATAATGGTGGCAACTGATGTTTTCGATTTAGTTTCGAGGGTGTTCATTTAAGGCTGTAATTAGCATATCGATTCGATGTCATAAAGAATGACAAGAAACTTTGAGAAACGTATTTTGCTAGACGCTAATACATAAATCTTTATCGTCTTTAATGGACTCATAATCCTTTTCTGCTAAATTTTTTTCTTTGTTATTTGTAGATGAGTTACTTTGAAGGATTACTAATCATTTTAACGCATGCTGTTATTAAGAAACATTTTTTATATTTACTCCAAGTTTGCTTAGACTCCTTAGTGTTTGTGTCAAAGTTTTTAATGCCTTCTGGCGTTTGTCTATAACTTCATCACAACCGTCAAACTTTATAGACGAATTTAATGAATATAAAATAGACAAACAAAGTTGACTGTTATTTACAGTACATAATTTAAACTTTTCTTTCCCGATTTTCCTTTCGGCCGTTATTCTTTAAAGAAGGCAATCGTTCAGAATTAATAATAACAGCAATAGTAATAATAACAAAGAGACACATAAGAAAAGAAATTAACAAATAATAATTAATATTCGAAAATACAATCCAGGAAAGAACACACAATAACTTATATTGGGAAAACGCAAAATGTGACTGAATTCCTTTGGCATCAGCATGCGTTCGTTTAACCATAAGTTGCATAGTAAAAATGCGAAAAGCAGAAGATAATGATAATAAGTGATGTTGAGCGATTGCTTATCTCATGGTGAAACATTTTTAAATAATAAGTCAAATAAAACACACTTGGTATTTTGTTTCACAATTTATTGTTGAAAACTTAACGATACCGTTTCGGCAATTACGCCATTGTCAAAAGATAGGAGTACAATAGATATTAAAAGTATATTGCAGAATTTGTGCTTAAATAGGTAATCAGAAGGTAGATTTTAAGAGGGGAGACAAATTGAATTCAATTTGGTCATTAGTGACCATAAGATTATTATACTTTGCTTTTGTTATTTCTAATATTTCAAGGAGGTCTAGTCTTTTACCTTTATTAACAAAATTTTGGTATTATCAATATCTAAATGGTGGTTATTTGATACACAATGGTCAGAAATTCCTGTGCAATTATTTCTGTGTAAAATTGACCTTTCATGTTCTTTAGCATATACTTTAGAGCTCTACCAGTCTGGCCGATGTAAATCCCTCACAATTTTTACAATTTATTTGGTAGACACTATTTTTATGTAATATGTTGACCTTTTCTTTGTTATATACTAGAAGTGAACTGAAATTTAACTTATTAGCTACAATGGTATTTATATTAATTTTTCTTAATTTATTACATATTTTATTAGATAACTATGGAACATAATTAATGTAATGATATTTTTGTTCATCCTTTGGATTTGGAGAGGCATAGAGAGTTTTTTTTTATAAAAGTAAATGTATTATATTTTCGTTGTAACCACTATTTTTTGCTAATTTTTTTAAGAAATTGATTTCTTTTTGAAAGTTATGTTCATAATGAAACCAAAATTTTGCATAATGTTAATAAAGGTAAAAAATATAATAATAACAGTAGTAAAATTAGGTGCATCTATTCTGTTGGAAATCGTTACCTAGGTGAACTTGATTTGCAGGCGTAACGTTCGCTTTTGTACCACTAATCAGTTTACAAATGAACGGTTCTTGGAAAGTAGTATTGGCTTTCTGTAAATCCGGGTAAAACCGATCTTGCTTAATTCACTAAGAGGAACTAAATAGATCCATACGCTGACTTAACTTCGAACACTTATATAGAGCACGTTACCCGGAGCTCATTATTCACGGTTTATAAAATACAACATTATTCCTAACATAGCACAGTGCGGAAAGGTTAATAGAAAGAATAGAAGAGAATAAATTGTATTTACTCGTAATTGATTGATTATCTATTTCTAAGTTATCAAGTAAGTAAGTCTAATTTTCTTCCTTTATTATTGTTAGGTAATAATTTAAAGTAATCTATATCTATATTACTGTTGTCAGTTATACAATGATCTGCAGAGTCTGCAATACAATTATGTTTTTGTATAATGGATTTTCTATGTTCCTCCAATCTGTGTTTCATAGTGCTGCCACTTTGACTTATATAAAGAGAATGGAAATTATTTGTCTGATAGTTCCTACTTAAATACAAAATATAAAAAAATAGTTAATTCAAGCGACTTATCAAAAATCGAAAAACTAGAATTTCTTTAGATTTTAAAAATTTGTTTAAATTAGTCATATTTTGAATTTGACAGTAAATTTTATTCTCAAACTGAAGGCCTTCCCATGGGATCACCTCTTTCTGATATATTCATGAATGATTTTGAAGAAAAATTGTTTAATAATCATCTAGCTAAAAACGTCCATTTCTACTGCAGATATGTAGATAATATATATTTTGTATTTGGTCAGGTAGTAGAAGACAGTTGGACAATTTTTTTAACATTTTAAATTCAATATTTTCAGTTTTCCATTTTGCGGAGGTACGTACAATTATTGAGTATTGAATAGTATAATTAAACAAACCAGATTTGTCATTAATAATTATCAATATAATATCTACAAATAAAGTCCATTTACTTAATTTATACAAGTGTCTGTTTTACTATTTATTGATATGAATTTCAACCAAGTAACAGTAGACTCCATTTCATATATTCATAAAATATTTTCAGTTTTCCATTTTGCAGAGGTACGTACAATTATTGAGTATTGAATGGTATAATTAAATAAACCAGATTTGTCATTAATAATTAAAACAAAAGCTAAGATAACGTTTGTTGTGCAGTTTTATTTTTTTTTTTATTGGAACATTCGATCAGTGTGTTTCTGAGATAAAACTTTTTACCTTTAGAAAAGATTTATCTTCTATTCTTTATGCAAAAAGAGATCTTCCTGTCTAGTACATAGTAATCAAAGGTAATCCGTTCTATTGTACATTTTAGTAACTTTAGGCACGTCCCATGGGAACTTCCAGGCTTCCCTCTGACGTCGTTAAATAACCATTCTACTCGTTGTATGAAACTAATAATATTGTATTCGTTTTAATGCATAATGCACGTCTCATTCCTACTCATAATGTTAGTTTTATAATGAACTAGTTAAAATTCTTAATTAGTTTGCCAGGTCCTCGGCAAAAATCCTTGGTTATTTCCGCACTGTAGATGTAAGGTTGGAAAAGTAGAGCTGATATTTTAGGTCATACAGACTCGAGATCATTTATTGTCATTTCTTACACGAACCAGATACGGTATGCATTAGGGATGAAATTGCATTCTAACTGAACATAGATAGGGCGAGAACACAAGATTAGCATAATCATGCATTAATAAAGATCGTGTTAGAGAGCAGCTGCATTTGTTATGATCTATGGTCATCCTTTGTTCAAAACAGGTCAAGGTGCATACACATTTTGTGAAAGCCTTTTATCACATCTAAGAACTGTGAAAGGAAGGGATATACGGTGGCCGGCACGTAAGGAGTCTTCAGGAATCGTGTGAATGGGTAAGTGGTGTGGTTAGGGAGAGAAATATGAGACGGTCGAAATGAAGACAGAGGAGAAGTGAAAGATTGTTTGTGGAATATTACTGCTCCAGCATTTGCCTAATTGATCCAAGGAAACCACAGAAAACATGGACCAGAGCAGCCTGTTTGTAGACTAACTAAAATGTGTTTATATGTAGAAAAATTACACAGATACATGTACATCGGTCATTGTACCAATGCTGGTTAAACGAATTTCTTATAAGCCAGACAGGAGTTGTAAACAGACAAAGTCCAAGTAGCCGAGAAAAACTTCTAGCCACTTAAGTACATCATAAATCACACTAAATTATAAATATTTTATTGATACAAAATTGCTGTTCTAAAAATAACTGTTTTTATTTGAGAAACCCAACAAGCACACTATAGGCATTTTCGATAAACCGAAGCAATTTGATATAATATTAAGTTACTGGAATTCATTCATTAATACTGATAAATATTGCTAACTAAAATATTTTGACGCGGAGTGCTGATGTGAGATTGAATAATTTCGAAATCGAGATCCACCTTTGGTAGCTTCAATAAATTACTGACCAAGAACCGAATGTTCTTAATTAGCAAATATTGCCACTTATACGTTATAACCGAGAAATATAACAACAAATATAAATAGTAATCGATAATGAATATGGCAGAGTAAAGGAGATAACTAAATTCTTTAAATTTCAATTTTATTTTCTTCTAAATTACCCTTCATATTTTATAAGCTTTGCTAGCCACCTAAATTTAGAAAAGGAGTTTGTCAAATGCGAACTGAATCATTAAATGTTATCAGCGCTTCATCTTTTCCTCTTTACGACAGTTTTCACAAACTTCGAAGCTACACTAACTATAAAATGATGAATGTTAATAAAGTTTCTGGTCAGACTGGTTACTAACTGTGGCTGGCGCTCAATCGGCCGGAAGTCGACATTTTCAGTATTAATTAATAACCACGAAGTTACAGCGAATACTTGCTATCTCTCCTTCTGAACTGATAATTTGGTTCATGCAAGATCCCTTTTGAACTACAGATGTTGAAAAGTTTTATTTTGTGAATGTTTTTCTATCGGTGTCACAATCATTTTTGATTGCTCTTTAATTAGTCTTTTTGAATAGCTGCCTTAGTTCGTCCCTAATTTCTTTAGATTTGCTTTTTGTGGTTAAAAGTTCTGCTCGCCTGTCAGTGAATATTAAATTTCACTGACAATTTGCATTCCTCAATTTTAATGCGAAGGTTTGTCATTATTTAAAGCTGGAATAAATCAATAATATTTTTCTTACAATAAAAAAGGATAATGGATAAGTCCGCTTCCCATGGAGAGTTTTAAGTGTTTTTTGGAATTCTACGACGTTCATCAATATTTTTCGCAAAAATTAAATGTGAGAGTAAACTGAAACTGGATAAAATAAAAAATAATTTATAATTTTTAAACAACAATTCCGATTATTTGTAAAAAATTGTGAAAGAAGTTGATGAATGTACTAATACTTCCTGATTTGTTTTGTTTGTGGTTCCATTACAATTACCATATTAGTATTTAAGGTTTTATAATTAAGGATATTGGAGGATTTATACATCTATATTATCCGTTTAATATCGTTCGACATAGTTTTCTAACATTTAAGTCCGATTTACGAAGCATTGGTCTCATAATATGAACAAAATATATTCTTAAACTACATATATGTTAGTTAAATAACGTATTCGTTGAATGAAACCATTTGGTTGAGATTTGAGAGGGATTTTCGTAGCAGTTTATTGCAAAAGTAGCACGTTTTCTTTATCGATTTGTATTCTTTGGATTTCTTCGATTGTGAACACACTTTGGTAGCTTAATGAACTTAGAGTAAATAGAACTTCCGAAAAGAACGCAAACAACTGATAGGTGCTGTCAAATCAGTTACTCTTCTGAAAACCCGCTTCTGTTTACAGCTGGACAAATATTGTACATATCTACATTTCTTATAAATAGAAATTCCATTATTTTTAGAAAATGTAAAAGTGTGTTGTTACTGAATAAGAAAATAGAACATTTTAGAGATCTAGTGGTGGCGTGTTTCTTTGTCTTTTTGAGGGTCAATCCATTACAGTCCTCAGAAAAGAAATTTTAAGTTACACATTTTGAAAGTATCAATGAATAATGAAGCAAAGCGGAATATACCAAATCAATTGCAAAACCTGTAACACAATCTATTTAGGGCAGACAGGTAGAAATCTTGACGAATATTATAAATTAAAATAATAAATAAACAACATAGTAATAGCTTTTTAACCTATTGTATTACAAATAACCATTCCTTAGATTTACAAAATCATAAATTAGTACATAACCAGAAGAAAGATAATAGATTAAATATTTTAGAAATGTTTAAAATAAGTAAAGCCTGTTATATCAATAAAGCGGTCACGAACAATCAGACGAATTTCAGTGTTTTCCTTCTAATAAAACCACTCATCTGTATCGATAAATATCCCATGGTCAATTTTTAAATTCTCGTATACCTATTGTACTCTTAGATAATGGCCTAACAACCGAAACGTACGTCAGAGGAATGTTTGGAATGTTTGGAACTTATACCAAGTAAAAATTGTATTCATTCAGTCGTTACTTAACTATAAATGAATAAACACTACTTTGTTTATTATCATTTTTTTATTTAAAAATCCTTTTGACTATAATTTCGACAAATAGCTTGTCGTTGTCAAACAAATGATTCAAATTGAATGAATATAAACCATTTTTTAGAAACAGGCCATCAGTTTCCTACTATAGAAAATCAAAATTATTCATAATACAAATAAAAGCTTTAAACTTAATAGTTTATAATCCTTAGAAGTATATAAAGCATCAAAAATATCCGAAAATAACCTGTTAAACGACCAGGTAGATTTGTACCACTCAGTATTATTCAGTACATTTAATAATTAATGGTATTTCCAAAATATATATAAACAACACTGTACATCTGTTTATATTCATTCAATTTGAATCGTTTGTTTTGACAATGACAAAGCTATTTGTCGAAACTATAGTCAAAAGGATTTGTAAATAAAAAAGTGATAATAAACAAAGTAGTGTTTATTCATTTATCCTTATATCAAGTGACAAAATAACAGAAAAATGTTTCAAGAACTTTTATTAAACACTTTGCTACATATGTTTCGCTATACAATAGCTTTATTCTTCGCACCAGGAGTTAGTTTTAAGGGTAGTATTAAACGTTTGAATACAGTGGCTGACACTTCCGGTGTACCCAGGATATTGGCCACTGTTTTTAGGAAAAGCTGAAGGAGTTTTACTATCCCAAGACAAATCAAGCAGAGTAGTCAATGCACTTTAGATCGCCGGTCACCAACAGCTCAAGTCCCTTCACCAATTACCAGATCTTGCAACTCCTAGGGAGGATTTGTGGGATTAGAACGAGACAAAATTGCAATGTAGTAGGTGCAAAAAACTGAGGATATTTTAAGGTACTTAATTCATTTACAATAGCATGATTGAAGTTCTGGAAACTTATAGTTAGATCGATTCTTTTTTTAATCTAACTATTAAGTAAAAACAAGAAGCATCATCGAGGTATTACCTGTGGACCATTTGTTCAACGACATATAAACGGGAACGTACACATGTTATGCAGCATATAAAATTATAAAATAAGATGAGTATAAGAAAAACACTAGGTTACGTTGCACTACATATTTATTAAAAAATTCGACAAATTTGTTTCAACTTTTTACTACTGACTTGAGAATGACCTGAAAAGGTTGAAACAAATTTGTCGAGTTTTTTAATAAATATTTAGTACAAAGAAACCTAGTATTTTTCTTCTACTCATCTTGTTTATAATTTATAAAATGTTGCACAACGAATGCAATCAAGCAATCAATTTTGCATATAAAGTTAGTTACGACTTACGGTCACTCTACTTGACTACTACAATTAAAGCGATGTAGCCTATATCATATCTTCTACCTACATTGCAAACGAGTTCAATGAACTGTTGCAATGGCAGGTAATGACTTTTTGTGTTGGTTCGTATATATTGTACCTATTTACCATAGACGAAAGAAAACAAATGCTTATTCTTTAACATGGAACTTTTAACGATTCAATAGTATATATTTATCGGTTAATGTAAAAAGGAAAACAGTTGAAACGAATTATAATGTTTTACGACTGACAATAAAAGTGAACCTTTTCTTTTTTAGTATTGATATAAAATATTAAAAGCCATAATTGCCTTTCAAAATGAAAATAAACGTAATGTCTCTGGGTTATTATAGTAGGTATCTATACCTGTCAGTGGTACATCATCGTTTTATTGCTTTAGTGGAGCTCGTTGTACCAAAGAGAAAAAAGGGAAGAAAATTGTTAGCAAGAGAATAATATTACAATTAAACTGAGATGGTGTAAAATTCCTTTTCAGAATACTATCTTATCACCCTGATTTCCCTTCTTTGCCAGTCTCTCGTTTACGTTTAATTTACAGAACGAATTAAAGCCTTGCGAGCAATTGTCTCATTTGAAATAAAGGAAGGGTAAGACTCGTATTTTGGTTAATTTGCACGTTGAATTTTGTTAATTTTTCTACATTTTTAACGTTTACCTTACGCCCAGAACACCGTTGGAGGATTTTTAATGTATTAAAGGTTTTCATTATAACCTTATGATTTAATTAAATTGAAGAGACATTTAGATGTAGAGTAATATTGTTAATTACAAAAATGCATGTGGAATTACGCTTTTACTTGCCATCAAAGTGTGACATATTTAGAGAATTCACAAAGTCGTTATCTACCAGAAACGAAACCACCCTTCTACCTTACATGTCCATAAGGGCAGACCATTAAATGTTAAAAATTGCAATGCTGCTTTAATAATTACGAATCCAGGAGAACTGGCGCTACTTATACATCAACGGGATTCATTGGTATAATGCTGATCGATTTTTCAGTGTTTGGTGGTTAAAACTGTGGAGGAACCGAGGAACGCAATTTCGAAATCCCACCACTCCCCAGTTTAAATAACAGTGTTCAGCTAGCTCTCTATCCCACCGAGCGGCGTTGTTTAGTGGCTTAGATCATTACTTAACATTCAGGAGGTCACCGGTTTGATTCTGGGTGCACCTGCTGTGGTTTCCTTAGATCACTTAGGAAAATACTGGGGCAGTAATATTCCACAGATAGTCATTCATTTCTCTTCTCTCTTCTTCATTTCGTCTATCTCATCTTTCTCTCCCTAACCACACCACCCGCCCATTTCCATGATTTCTGCAAGGAGGCTGAAGAAGGCCTTACGCCCTACCCTCCGGCTTTGCACTACAATGTAGATCGGAAGGACTGCTCGTCCACCAGCACGAGTAGCTGGTGGGAATAAAAAATAAAAAAGTTTTTTCCTCTCCACTCAGTCGCTGCCAGGACATGGGGGCGTAAATTAATATATTTTTTAATCTCTGTTATTCTTTATTAGGCTACATACAATAATTAAAGAATTTATAGGCAGTTCTCGTCGGGTCTAAACCAAGTATTAAATGTAGTAAACAACGCTGGAAGCCTTATATTATTAGACTACCACGCGTTTATACAATATTATTACTTTAGGACATTGTTAACGGTTCATCCCACGAGCAATAACTAATCAAGATACCTTTGACGTTGTTTTCATGTCCTTAGTAACGTTATCACCATGTTTACTTGTTTCATTCTCTTACTAGTCAGATCAAAATTGACTGAACTTTCTAACAATAAAATTGACAGTGACATCTCTATATTTCAGATGTCATTTTTTTATCGTTGTTGTTTGTATTGTTTAATGTTTTTTGATATAAATATGAATATATAAGTCCTAATTCATGCAGTTTTGTTATACTGTAACTAACCCTTCTGTTCAATGTAAAACGTTCGTGTTAATTGGCAATTTGTGTGATTCTTACATTACAGGTCACAAAATATTATCAGGTATTCCTATCGATCATAAATCATAGAGTATTTTATGTAGGTATATTATTGTCACCACAAGAGTATACGATCATACGTGATCACATTCGACACAATTATATTGATTTTATAGGTATGCCACGTACGGCTGATGTATCTCTCTAAGGGTTTACGAATGAATACCTTCGCAAGGATATAGCAATGTACGAGGGTGTATCAAATATAAACGGAAGGTCAGTGACCTGGTAGTAGTAGATGCGAAGATGGCCTGTACTGCTAGGGAGAAGGGAGAACCAACCGGAAATTGTTCGAGTCGCTTTAGTTCGAAAAGAAACAATTAGCGAGGCAGAAGTGCACGTCTACGTGGTGGAGCAATAAATTATTATTAAGTTTTTGGCCAAGTAGGGGGTGAATCTAACAGAAATTTTGTCACGATTACAGGCACCTTGTTAAGAACTGGAGTGTTTGCAAGGCGCAAGGAAATATCTGAAGACCGTAAAAAGGTCAAAAACGAGAGCCATGCTCCGTGTAAGGACAAGTGTGACTGAAGCCAACATTGACGCGGTTCGAAATCACATTGAGGGAAATTGATGCATAACTCTCTGGGAAATCTTTGATGAATTGACCATCTGTTACGGGAGTGTCCACGGGGTGGTGACAGATGACCCTATAATGCGCAAAGTGTCCGCTAGATGAGTTCGGGTTCCCCTACTGTTATCGGAGGATTAGAAGCAACACCGATTGGAGATTTCGCTGTCACACTTCAATCGATTCCAGCAAGAGTGTGAATCATTTTTTAATCGCATCGTCACCTGTGATGAAACATGGGTACATGAGCTCCACTACACGTCCGAGTCGAAATAGGCGAGTATGAATTGAAGAGAGGGAACCAATGAAGGCAAGGACGCGCTTGTCGACCTGAAAGATAGTGGTAACAGTGTTGTTTGATCGGAAAGGTGCTTTTCACATTTACTTTCTCCATGATCGATGCACGATTAATGCCCAACATTATTGTGATCTACTTGATGCCGTGAAATTTTTATTTCCAAGGAAAACGAAGAAGCAATCGGTCATAAGTGTAATTCATTTGTATGACAACGTTATGCCTCATACGGCCAATGCCACAAGGCAAAACTTGTCCCCTTGTGACTTCCATCTTTTTGGGTCCCTGAAAGAAGTGCTTGGAGGCCGGCCAACTTATCAACGAGAATGACGTAGTGGAAGTATTTGTGCTCCAATGGTTACAAGAACGTCTGAAGGGCTTTTACGATGATGGTTGATACAACTGTACTGTTTATTTACAAAAAAACATATATACAAAAGGATAATTAAAAAAAAACACAAATTCAATATATACAAAATGCCAGACACACTCACACACACTCTACACAAGCGCACACAAAATATATATACACAAAGAAATATATAAAAATGTTGACGGTTGATCGCAACGGTTAGCTATTTGGCTAGAGCTCCCTCTTCCTTGCCGCTGGTGGGTGGAATATCGGAGATAGCCAGATAGTGAAAAAAAAGATAAAAATAGGATCAACGGGTACTGGGAGGATCTCTCTCTTCCTTGCCGTGGGTAGGTGGAATGTCAGAGATGCCTGGTACTGAAAAAAAAAACTTTTTTGCGTTTCATTCCTACCAGCTACTCGTGCTGGTGGGCGGGCAGTCCCTCCGACCTACACTATAGTGCAAAGCCGGAGGGTAGGGCGTAAGGCCCTCTTCAGCCTCCTTGCAGGAATAGTGGGAATGGGTGGGTGGTGTGGTTATGGAGAGAAAGATGAGACGGATGAAATGAAGACAGAAGAGAAGTGAAAGATTATCTGTGGAATATTACTGCTCCAGCATTTGCCTAAATGATCCAAGGAAACCACAGAAAACTTGGACCAGAGCAGCCGGACCCGGGTACGAACCATGGTACTGAAGAAAGCACGGGTATTTATACAAACTCCAGTACCATGCAAGGGTTGGAAAAAAGAGGGGTTGAGAGTGGGATGGTGAGAGAAGGGCGAAAATCAATGCTAAAAACGATTTTGTTTGTAACACTGATTTCGCGGTGAAAAATAAAAAAGCAGATAGCGGGAAACGATAGGGCATGCATTAAAACGTAAGGGTAGAAAAAAGAAGCGTATCTCTATGACAAATATAAACAAAATAGAAAAAAACATTAAAAAAGAAAGAAAAAACAAAAACGGGGTTTAAAAAAAAAGGAGGAACATTAGAGGAAACTACAACCAAATTAAAAAAAGAAGAGAATGAGTAAACCGACAAAAAAACAAAATAAATATATTGTTGAGAAAGAAAAAAAAATAGGCCAGGTAGGCGGCCAGGTAATTAAGGTTGTTGCGACAACTACGTCACCGGGAAAAACAGTAATAAATTTCGTAGAATAGTAATAGTCCATAACATGGTATAAGAAAGTTCTCAATCCAATGAACAAAATGTATTTCTAGGGAGAAAGACTATGTAGAAAAACAGTATATATAGTTTGATTATTTTACAAACCCAATCCCGTCCCGTTTATATTTGATATACCCTCGTAGCTTTTCTGTTCAAATTACAATGTTCGTGTTAATTAAAAATATGTGTGAATTTTACATCATTGGTCACAAAATATTGTCGGGTACTCCTATCGATCATAAATCATAGAGTATTTTATGTAGATATATTATTGTCACTACAAGAGTCTACGATCTTATGTGATCGCATTGTATTGATTTCATACGTATGCCACGTACGGCTAATAGAGGGTAAGGACTAAGGGGTTTCCGAATGAATACCTTCTCGAGGCTACAGGAATCGTATTAAACGCTTATGGACTGTAACGTAGAGATGATTGCAGTGTCTATATATACCAGTAAAATTCGAAGGTGAATGCAAAAACACTGTTGGACAAGTTTCACTTAATTTATTATAGAATTCTGTATAAAATTGTTTCGACTGTTAAGTCATTTTCAAAAGATACATGAAATTGTATTCAGTAAATTAAGTGAAACTTGTCCAACAGTGTTTTTGTAATCACCTTCGAATTTTACTGATTTAATAAAATGTTTCACAACGAGTGCACCACAAACTCTTTAAGTTTTTATATATACTATTTACAAGCTATTTATGTGTTATTATGCCAATTTTAACATTGCTTTTACAGTACAAGAAAATGTATTCTAATAGAGAATAATCATCTTCCACATTTCAAAAAAAAAAAAAAATTGAGTGGACACATGTCCCTTGTGTCCCCATGCACTGTTCGCTACTGTACCAAATCTATAAACGCTTAAGAGAATTAGGTTTTATAGAATTATCTATCTGTTCGTAATATTAGAAATGATTAAAATTTTCAAGTTGTTTATTGAATTTTATTTATAAGAAAAAAAAACGATTATTTTCTTGTTCTTCGAACGTAGTCTTGAAGTGCATTTGAATTCACCAATTATTCGACTCGTTAGCAGGCGCGAATAAAATGAAATTTTGTACGCTTCGCCAAATATAAATGTTAATAAATTGACGCTTTATCAGACGTGAATATTTGATTTTTAGAATGATTTATAAATAAGAATCAGAATATACAGCGCGATTCCGTTATTATACGTTTTTATCATTGCTTTGGAGGGGCAAGAAAAATCTGCACTGTTGCAGAATATCGATGAACTTTTACATTAATATTTTATTGTGTTCTGGAGAAGATAATTGCGGAATAAATGCCGTCAAGCACATTTTACAACGAAATGTGACAGGAATTATCGTAACATATTTAGTTTAAAACAAGTGACAGTACTTAATTTCGAATTAATTAAGTACTTCGATACTCAAACTGACATAAAACAGCCAATTCTACGTGGTATTATTAAAAATAATCATTATACGACTAGTTTTAGTCCTTGATTCTCCAGGAACCGGAGGCGTAAATGATTTTTTGTCGCTGTATTTTTGTTATTTTAAGCACATTTTGGGCATTTGTGTTGCTAGTAAACCTTAAATTGCAATTCAGTGTTTCATATTACATACATTTAATAGCCCAGTAGTTACTATTTTGTCTTAAATTTTGCTTTAAAGTATAAAAGTAGCTGAAAATGAAAAGTAGGGTTAGTGTTACGGCAGCAACAATGAGCCGCCGCCACGCCAAAAACAGCTACTCTTTATAGGGCGTTTCCCATCCTTTTTATGAATGCAATAGTTTACGTTTTCACTCTACTTTACTATAGTAGTACTACAAAAAGCACGTGCTTTTACTTTGATGAAATCTCCGAGGTTATTGAACCCTATAAATTTTAAATAATAAAGAATATGATTGTAATTCGAAATAAACCACAAAAATTGAACGATTTTGATAAAACGTAAGAAAAATAATAAGTAGTAAAATATAAAACAAGCTGTACATGCTCTTGAGTATAATTATTGCTGAAATTATATATTTTAGTTGCAAAATGTAATAAATTAAAATTAAAATAACACTTATAGCAATTCTCGAAGAAGGCATAAAAATTGTATGTTTTGATTAATATATACGTAGTATTGAGTACCAGTCAGTCTTATAATGGGAATTCGGGGAGTATCAAATACTTACATTTGGCGTCACTTTAATTAGTATTGAACGTTTTTAATTATAAATATAAATATAAATATGGAATCAACAGAAACAACTACTCCGAGGGCTAATACCCTACCGTCATTGAATTACACTGTTGATTCCGATGGATTCTTAGACGAAGATAACAATCCAAAAAAAGAAGGTATTAAAATCCTTTTTCGTCTAAATAATAAGGATCACAGATTCCACATTTGGAACGCGTCCTACCAAGTAGGCACAACGAACCGAAAGCCATTTTACGAAACCGGTCGTGGGATATAGCTTTCGGTTATGCCTACTTGGTACGACGCGTTCCAAATTGAGATCTTTGATCTTAATATTTAGACGAATAAGGATTTTAAGTCCTTCTTTTTTGAATATGTTTTTAATTATATTTAAACGTACGTTTTGGCATATATTTGATCTTATCGTAAATTTTTCGTCTTTTAAAGAAAGAACCCTGTCAAATTATCGGTAGATAAACCTCGGAATCAACAAAAAGGATTCTTTAAAAATGAAAGACGTACAAAATCTCTAAGAATTTTTTTGTGGCCTACACTGTATCTGGACACTTGTCAGATTAAGTGAAAGGTTAATGAGGTCGTCATGGCCCAGTCGTTTCTACAGAACTCGCCCACATGTAGATGAAAATGAGAAAATTTTGTTCGAGCCCCCGGCATTTTATTGTAGTCGATGTTCTGGCCTGGTTCACCTTAATTTACTTAAATATAGCAGCTGCCTTCAGCGCTTTTGCGAAGAACACCGAAATTAGTGGATTTTGCTTGTTTCTGCCTACCTGATAAATTAAATTATAAAGGTGAATTTCTTTTTCTCGGTTGGAAACCGAAAAATAGAGAAAAAGAGCTGTTCAGTGGCCAGGCAAATTGGTCGGTATTCGCATAATAAAATTGTAGCTAACAAACTCTTCTTTTCACATAACAACCGCACTAAAATGTTTGAGTTTTTGTATTTTGAACATCACAACAACGTCAGGAATGGCGTTTAGACGCTGTTGTTTCGTCTGACCGGCTCCTTGTTTCAACATTCATAAACCCTTTTGTGTTTACGAAACCTCTTTCCACCATTTAACAATCGAGTTTAACGAAACTTTCAACTTGAACAAGTCGACAAGAGAATCTCGGAAAACTTTACCTCCAGAATATCGATTTCAAATGTCCTTTATATTCATTTAGGCCGTTGAACATCATCAGGAAAACGTTTTAATGGTTGACAATGACGTACGCTTTGTAAATTCATTGTCCATATGTGTTTTTCTGATTTTTCTTCTTGAAAAAGATAAAAAGGTCGATGTTAGTTTTATAAAGAGCACGACCATTATTGGTCACCTTTTGAATCGCCTTACGTCAAACAAAGTTCACCTGAGGAAATAAAATTTCTCGTAAAGATTCTTTTGTTGAATTGTCCAAAACTTGACATTTTGTTAATACAAAGAGGAACATTTCCGATGACTTTTATAAGAAAGTTTTTAAATAAATTACTTTTAAGTTTGAAGAATGTTTACCGTTTGTTTTTCTATACTAGTTCATTTCAATCAATAAATCAATATAAGCTTCTATTTTTGTAGGCGCAATTGGTATGAAACATTGTTTCTTGTATCTTTAAATTTAATATTTTATTTAAAGTAGATAACTACTTTGGAAAGGTAGGCGTGAAAATTATAATACGAGAGCCGATTAAAAAGTTCTTCACATTTCAAAAGCTATTTTCTGTACGTTTCGTACTTAACTACTATTAATTTAAGTTTAATTTTTCTAAATTGAATTGTTTAACATAACAATAAAAATATATTGCATATACCAGAATCGATCTTCATGTATCAATTATATATGTTTACTACACAAATAAAACAATTAGTAGTAAATAACTATATAAAATACAGGTAAATTAAATTTTTAAGAAAAAGTATAGAAAGTGGCCATTTCTTTGCTATAACGTTACATATAAAGCTGCATACCTATTAATAATGTACGAAAATTCTGTAAACTATACTAATATGAAGATTGATTAAGGAACGCGGAGTTATAATTAAATTTTCCAAATTGTTGTTCCTTTGTTGCTTCTTAATTAAGGCTTCGTTATAAGGAAATAGCTGGGTCACCCGTAGTTTGATAAATAAGCCTAATTATTACTGTAAAGACCACGATTTAGGAAAGATTAACAAAATTGTTTCTGATTATTATTATAGACGTTCTCAAAAGCCTTTGTTCTGTACTTTAAAAAATATACATACTAAATACTTACAAAAAGAAATATGTCATATTGTATAAAATACCGTTTAAGCACGAAAAATTGAGTAACGGTGTTATTCTCGTTTGCTTGCTGTTGAAAGTATTTAGATTTCAACTAAAACTGATAAGATAATACATTCAACATCTATTCATCCCTTCACTTAATAATTATTTTATTTTGATTGCATGCTTTTTAGACTTTTAAACATCCCCCTATCCAAAATAAATTTTATTATAGAACTTAATAGAATTTGGATTCCCCAATAACTTAATCATTAACTTGTTAAAAAACAAAATACAAAAACAAAAATTAAATTCTTTTTAACCTTCAGAAAACTTACACATTAAAATTAAATTTTATTGTTTCAGTTAATAGGAGACATTGCCATAAAAACAGGAAAATAGTTTAAAAAAATAAAATAAATTAAAGTCAAATATCATTTAAAACACTTAACTCTCTAGGAAATTTCATAAAAAAGACAAACACAAGGATCAAAAGCGGTTGTCTATAGATTGAATTGTGGGGATTGCAATAAAGTATGTAATGGACAGACTCGAAGAACATTCAAACATGGTATAAATGAACACTTAAAAAGTTATGAATCTAAAAAAAAATTCTAGTTATGCAGAAACCCCCTTAATAACAAACATGATTAACCTAGACTTTGATGTATTACATGTCAGCAAGAAAAGTAAGATAAAGCTAAATTTGTTAGAATCTTCAGAGATAAATAAACATAACCAAAATAATGATATAGACAAGTAAATCACCCTTGTTAAATTTAAAATTTCTCACTCATTAAACATACCTGTCTACCACTTTATATATAAACCACTATTGTGTGGGAAAACTATACTCGTGGACTTCTTTAGATAAAGTTTGACTCAAAAAAGTGTGTCTTTTATTTATTTTTTTAATATGAAGTTTTAACAAATATCAGCCGCTACCTTTCGATATTTAGATTTCATGTCGGTGCGTTTTTTGAACTGTGCTGAAATGTTTCCATAATGCTAATTACTCTACAGCCTCGTTTTAAACTATCTCACGGTCGTTATAAGCTGAAAGACTGGTTGGACATGCACCCTTTCTCTTTCCCATCCTGAGCCAACTATTGCAAAACTAGAACATTCCATATTCCTAACTATTTGCGAAAAGTATCCAATCCATAAAACATCATATTTATTTGGAGAAACTTGCCTGTTCATGACGGCCTTAGCCGTCTGGCACATTATAAGGGCGGTTTAATAAGTACCCGTGTTTGAGGACGTTCCTAAGGGAAGCTGGTATTATCATCGTGTACTGCCATCTATCAAACGACGCCAAAACAAATTTCAGACTGATTGATAGGTTAGTTTGGATTTGGCAGCCATTCGAGTGAGACGCATTTCGTGATTTTCGCTAAGATGGAAAAAGAGCAGATAAAGATCGTTCGGTAATTCGCTTTTTGTTTTTGGATGGGGAAAAATGCGAGGAGATAAAAACAAAGTTGGATGCTGTTTATGGGGACACTTCGCCATCTATGACTACAGCTAGATACTGGTTCGACGAATTTAAACGTGGGCGAACATCCGTTTTTGATGAGGAGCGACCAGGACGCCCGGCAGACGTGGTGTGTCCATTGGAACGATAATTAATATTTTACATGATAAGTTGGCGATGAAAGAATTGTTGGGAGAAGCGTATCTTTCTAAAAGGGGACTATGTTGAAAAATATATATTTTTTAAAATGGCGTCTTCATTTCTAACACGGGTACTTATTGAACCGCCCTCGTATTATTATTAAAGAAGGCGTTCATGGTGCAACACAAATCACTAACGAGAAAATGGAATCGTGTGATATCTGCGAAATCTGTCTGAACCAAACTCTTCATGCAATTTAA
The DNA here is from genome assembly GCA_963921985.1 of Agrilus biguttatus. NCBI lineage: Eukaryota > Metazoa > Arthropoda > Insecta > Coleoptera > Buprestidae > Agrilus > Agrilus biguttatus. Next base: position 5,603,417 of record OY998121.1, on the reverse strand, counting down.
ATTCACAGCTTTGCAATAAGATATAAGTTTATTTGGAATGCGACAAACTCTTCATCAGTTCTTCACCATACTCTTGAAGATGTCTTGACAAGGCGAAATGTATATCGAATCTTAATAATAATTAAGTGAAACTTCTCAATTTTTAAAAAAAAAAACTTTGTACGAAAGTAGTTTAAAATAAAGTATACACATCTACGTCAAAATAAAAAAGGACTTAAGAAACGATTCGTTTAGTTAAGCCTGCTCTGAATTTAAAAGTCAAATCTATTTAGACTGCTATCTGTAACTTTAGAATTAGTTCGTACTTCCTGACATTCTCATTTAAATCCTGTAATCTTCCGTTATCCTTATCAAAGAGTTGCTTGATTAATTTTGCCTTTAAGGAAGTTTATCTCTTTATTTCTGCTACATATCCTCAAGGATTGAAATCGTCGAATATTGAATAATAGTCTAGTTAAAGTGGATTTACGGAACGACTGCATGTTCGACATCGAAATGAGAAATTTTCTTTGTTTTGTTTCAATTGTAATTCAAAATTAACACATTTCTCTTTTCATAAAACTTTCTCTGATCAGAGATGTTGCTCAAATATCTAACCTTTTTGCAAATGTGAGCCTCGGGATAAATAAAAGCGGGACACGGGTAGTAATTACTCTAGTAACATTCAGGAAAGGAAATATTATTTTTGTTTCTCATGTAATCGTGAATATTTGAAAATGTAATAAAAAAGTTTGCTATTTCCGAAATTATTTTATACTATGTGTTCTAAATTTTTATATATTCTAATTGTTATAAGTACAGTCCTGTCGTATAGTTTTCATTCTAATATTTACAGGTTTGTCTTCAGAACAATTTTCTGAAGCCATTTTTAACACATCACATTTGTATTTTTTCACAGAAAGATTATAAAAATTATTAGAATCTTAAAGATGAGTTATATCTATTTGAATCCAAGAAAAATTGTGTGTTTATAAAACAAGATTTTACAATTGTGGCTTTAACAAATTTTGGTTGAAAGATTTCATTTTTTAAATATAAATATAAATATGGAATCAACAGAAACAACTACTCCGAGGGTTAATACCCCTACCGGCATTGAATTACACTGTTTATTCCGATGGATTATTAGACGAAGATGTAGCATATTTAGAAAAGAAGGAATTAAAATCCTTATTCGTTTAAATATTAAGATCAATGATCCCACATTTGGAACGCGTCCTACCAAGTAGGCACAACGAACCGAAAGCCATATCCCACGACAGGTTGGTTTCAACCTATCGGTGTATTAACCCTATATTTATAATATAGCCTGTAAAGGCCTTTCTGCCAGCACCCACCTAATGAGACCCGATATAGGTAGAAACCGGTCGTGGGTATGGCTTTCGGTTCATTGTGCCTACTTGGTAGGACGCGTTCCAAATGTGAGATCTTCGATCTTAATATTTAGACGAATAGGGGTTTGAATTCCTTCTTTTTTGAATATTTCATTTATTGTTCGAAAATAATTATATAGATAGATATTATAATTTCATTAAAGTCATTGTAGTTTTTCGGGTTAACATGAGAAAAATAAATGAGCTTTGTGCTTTTTCGCATTATAATTATTGATTTTATATTAAAAAATATTATGCCAATTATAAATTGCCTCTTTCGATATAAAAAAATTCTTTAACTTCGTCACAAAATTTCGATTTGTAAAGTTATTTCAATGATGACAGTGACAGACCTTAATGTAATTAAACGTGTATGTTTGTAATGTGAATATATGCATCCACTTGTGACCAGTCTAATTAATATTGTCTGCACATTCACATCGTATTGGCGCAGTTGTGTTGGTTTAATGGAACACGTTCTAATCTAATTTCCGTTTTGATGTCCCGAAGACATGTAAATTATCATTTGAAAATTTATCTTATTAGGACATCTTTGTGAAATACAAAGAAACAAGATCACTTCAGTGAAAGAAACAAAGGCAGTCCTTGTAACAGTTGAATTATTTATTTATAATTTCTTTTCAGGTGATGAATAGGAACCGTGAATCATATCATCTGGAAATCAGTATTTCGTGAAAATACTGTTTTCAAATCTTTCGTTTCGGCCGTTGCCAATGCCCGCAAGCGCAATGTTTTCCAAATTCAAAAGTGGCGCGGGCGCTCAAAGTCCATTAGACAATAATCCGATTGGACAATTTTTTGAAATTGGAAAGCAAGTAGCTAGCGCTGGTCCCGAATTGGTATGGAAAATCCACGACGCCTATAGAAAAAGCGACGGAAAGGTAAGCAAAAATCACTTCATTTTAATTACTGAGACATAAAAGAAAAATAAAATATTAGTATTAATTTTTCTTATCTCCAGTGGCAACATTCTCATACTATAGTTATATATACACGTAGATGTTTCAAAGCTAAGGGTAAATAAACTAGTGTAGTTTCTTCGGTGCCAATTAGGAAGCAATTCCAACCAACGACGGCCTTTAGACCCGAATAAGGGCTACACCAGTTCATCAACTGCCCGCGAAAACCTTAACCAATTTCTAAGCCTAATTCTGAACGTTTAGAGATAATGTCTTTACGCTCGCTCTTTTTTGGTCTCCCAGACATTAATTGTTCTTATTAACAGTCATATTATGTAGTTAATAATGTACGTATTGTATTTGATAAAACTGATAAAACCAGAAGTCTCTTGATTGCAATGTAGCGATTGCTACAAGGTTTATGTCGGCCAAACTGGTTAATATTTTAATCAAAGGTTTTTGAACATCAGAGAAGCTATTATCAAGGAAAATCGATTCTGCCTATACAGAACACCTAATTTTAGAAAAGCATAAATTTAATAACTTTTAATTTTCTAAATGTATTAAATAAAGGCCAAAAATTAAATTTAACAGAAAGGATGTTCGTAAACGAATACAGCAAATCGAATTTTCTGCTTAATAACCGAATTCTACATTGTTAATTTTAAATTTATTTACTTAAATTTAATTATCTTCCCAAAATTTAGTCCACCACTCTTTACTACTATTTAAGTAATATAAGAACATAAGTATATATGGTATTAAAATCCTTTTTCGTCTAATTACAATGGATCACAGATCCCACATTTGGAACGCGTCTTACACAGTAGGCACAGCGCACCGAAAGCCATATCCCACGACCGCCTTTCTGCCAGCACCCATCTGATGAGACCCGATAGGTCGAAACCGGTCGTGGGATATGGCTTTCGGTGCGCTGTACCTACTGTGTAGGACGCGTTCCAAATGTGGGATCTGTGATCCTTTGTAATTAGACGAAAAAGGATTTTAATACCTTCTTTTTTTTCATTCCATTGATTGTTATGGGTAGGCTTTCACGGTCTACGTACACTGCAAAAACCAGCGTGTTATATAACCCACACAAATATGTTATAAATCACACATGGGTGCGTCATTTGATACCAATAAATATGTAACAGAGATAATGTACGTTATTTTATACATTTGATTTTCATAATCAACTCACTTATCCGTTCTTTTATAAAGGCATTGCTGCAAAAACTAAATAGCAATTTAGATAATCAATTGAAGGACATAAGCATTCACGGCCGGAATCCATAATATAATTCAAATTCAGACTAAAATTCCATGGTCTAAATAAATGCTTAGGTTTAGACGTTTCGTCGGCAACTGTGGCTGACATGATCAGTGATACTGCGGTACCAAGGTCGGCGAAAGTTGTACCTCAAAGCCTGATCTGCGACTGAGTCGAGGTGTCACAGTTGTACTACTGATGAAGACAGCAGCAGTTGTCGACGAGACGTCTGGAAGTAACCGTTTATTTAGACCACGGCCCTACTAATATTTATATTCAGATTTTTTCCACTTGAAGAAGGCATCGTAGGTATGGCGAAACAATTGTTGTGTTCGACATTATCTTTTTTTAAACTTTTGCCTTTTTATTCTTATGTTTCAACAGCTATTAATTATTTGATAAATGATTTAATGAAATTTGTAAACACTTTTATTTTAAAAATGATGATTTATTTATTATCCTTTTAATGAGGTTTTAACTTCTACAGATTCAACAAATAATGTTGTCGAAAGAGTGAAACAAATTCTGGGTAATTAAAGCAAAAATTGAGGGGTTTGTATTTTAATAGATACTCAAATAATATTGGTTTAACAAATTTCAACAACAAGCTGTCCCTTGGCCTGTAAAGGAATGCTTACTTTCAAATTAATTAATATTCTCCCCCTTTCGTTTGTTTTGGGGAGGAAATGTATGCTTGAAAAACAAATTTACTCTTTAATCGGAAGGGTTAATGTAACATTCAAAGTTTCCGTGTTAAAAGAAGTAGCGATAATGAAGTGTTACTAAAATTTATTTTATTCAAACATATTTCACAGTTTTCCGAATATTGATCCTTATACGTAATTAGAATCCATAAATTCCATGTGTTGAATTCTGTATAATCAAGCTCACTGTTGGGCTTGTCCTCCTTCCTCTGGGCTTCTTACCCCACTGAAAATTTTACATCTAGTTTTACTAAATATATTTAAATTATGTATGTAGGTATATATTAAAGAGTTTAAAAAAATCGGTCACTTTCAAGATGGACAGTATCTACGACTAATATGGATGTAACGATTATGGTATAAGGATGGTTTTAACGCCACTCCCCTTAACTCTTTTATCAATCGTTGCTTATCGATTCGGATAAAAACATTTAAAATAAAATACCCTGCTGATTTTTTTGTTAGGTAGATGGTAAAAAGTCATCTAATTTCAATAATAATTAAACTTTCCTAAATTAGATATGGTCCAAAAATCACAAGATCATTCAATTAGGTAAACTACTTTAGATAGATTTGCAATGTTTAAACGTTTACAAACATTCACGAAAGCACTCCTCCAACGCTGGAATGTCTAATATTTCATGATATAGGTTCTTCACTCGGTGTTCCCATCTGAAGTATCCATTTACATTCTTCAATCTCAAATAGAAATTCCTTCAGTTTGAAGATGACATTAAAATTAATAAATTATTTTCAACCCTTAGATAAAATTTATGTCATTTAATGCCTTCTGGATTGATAGCGTTATGCAATAACGCAAGATAAACGTATATCCAGTGGTGGTTCGTGAGCGAGTCGGAACTGTGACCCAAACATACCAGAATAAACGTACACATTTTTCTTGAAGAAAAAGTTCACAATTTTTTCAAATATTATAAAAACCACTATTTAGAAAGTCAGGGATTTCAACTTCGATAATCGACAATAGCAGGAAATTGAAAAATACGATAAACCTAAAAACTATTTAAATCACTTGATAATCTAAGCTTTTAAATCAAATAACTACAATGAATTGTTTAAGTAAAAAGATTGAGATGATTATATGAAAACCAAATTTATCAAATCCATGCTCTCCATTTTGACAAGACTGATTTTTTAATTCAAAAAAATAATAATGTGATAGTACTGAAACTTAAACATTCTTGTAACTACTAAAAATTAATACTTAATAATAAAGCTATTTGAGAAATATTGTTTTTGTAATCGACCGTGCTATTATTATTGTATGGGTATAAAAAATGGTGATTGCCCAAAAGACTGATTTTGAAACTTTATTATAAAAATTAATAATTTATTTTAGAAACTAATAACTATTTAATAATGGTAATAATCACTTTCTATAATAAAAGTAGTCTAAGTTACTCCTTCTTATATTAGGTATCTGCCAGTGACAGTCCCATCAAAATCGGTCCAGCCGTTTCAGAGATTAGTCGGAACAAACAGACAGACAAATAAAAAAAAAATGAATGTTATTTTGGTATATGTACCGTGTATACATCCATATTTATTTAGTAAAAAGTGGTTATATTAATATTACAAACAGACACTCCAATTTTATTTATATGTATAGATTTCATTGAAACAATTTCTTTTATTTCCAGATAACAAATATCTGTAAAATAATAAGGGGTATCTTTATGATATTTAGGCGGGTAGTTAAAAATTTTAATACAATTTACTTCATTAACAGCGTTGAAAGTTTATTTTTACGTAACGATCTTTATTATAGGGGATGATTTGATACGTTTTGTGTAAATGACGGTGGTTTACAACCCTTGCGAGAGAATTTAATTAAAAGATAGAAAGCAAGAAGCATCTCAGTGATACATTTGAACAGTAAAAGTTTGTGGACGTGACAAATATCGAGTGAACGAAACAGAAACTTACACGGAAGACGAAACGGAACGAACTTTGAACGGCTCGAAAGAAATAATAGTTTTATGTCATCTTGTTGAAAACCGTTCGATTGGAAAATGTCTCGAGATATTTGAAGACGTAAATAAAGAAAGATAAACTACGGGGAGAATTTGTCTAAAAACTTATTTTGTTAATTTACCCCTTACAGCAATGCTAATATTGTTCTGGTCAATGATTTATTTATTAGACCCTTATACGTAATAATAAATGGAGACAAATAACTAAAACAAAAGATAAAATAACGGAAAAAATAAATAAAAAATAATAAATTAAATAAATATGAATGTAAATATAAATATGGATTCAATAGAAATAATTACTCCGAGGGCTAATACCCCTACCTTCATTGAATTACACTCTTGATTCCGATGTATTCTTAGACGAAGTCGTGGGATATAGCTTTCGGTTCGTTGTGCCTACTTGGTAGGACGCGTTCCAAATGTGAGATCTTTGATCTTAATTTTTAGACGAATAAGGATTTTAATTCCTTCTTTTTTGAATAAGAAATTAAATAAATTTGTTGAGGATGTAGACTTACTGATTTAAGCTATAATTAGGGAAACACCAAAAAATAAATAAAAAATTTGGTCGGGAAAAACGGACCACCCTCGTCGTAAATGTATGAGAAGAAGGGAGGATAAATTGTGTAAAAGGATATGTGTAAACAATGTTTATTAGCTAGGAAACTTTACATGTTATCTGGAAAAAGAACCTTATTATCCCTAGGAGGAGTGATTTACGACAGGGATGTACAAACTTGAGATAGTTCGGGAAAAACCCAAGGGAGACCGGCTGGGGAAGAAAGTTACTCGAATATTATATATCATTTACATACCATACCACATGGTTTTAATGTTATTTAGGTTTATTTTGCATTATTATGTAGCATAGCAAAACTAGTTATTTGGCTTTATAATTCATAACAGTAGAACAAATATTTCAGTTATTGGGTTATTGCAATATACAGGGGTTTTCAAGTTGGTGGGTTATTAGAAGTATATGAATTAGTAGAAGGAATTCAATTATGAAACTTGGGCTCCTTTGGTTATTGTTTATGCGGCTTCTTTTAAAAATATTTTCAAGTTCGATGTACATCCAGTTACACCGGAAATAGATGTTAACTTTCTAAATTTAGATGGAATGACATACCTTTTTTTACATTTTCCGATAGAAAATCGGAATGCATGTATATTTTATAGGAGGCACTACCCCGAAAATATTGATGGATTTTGAGTTATTTATTTTTTTTCAAAATTTTTGACATTTGCACGTTAACATTTAAAAAACCGTAATTCAATTAATTTGTGTGATTTTGCTTTATAACTTGTAAGAATTATTTATAACTATTCACATTAAAAACAATTGTGGTGTTTAACTAAAATGTACACGGTGTTCAAACTTTGTGGTTAAAGTCCCACTTCGAAGGGGCATAAGTCATTTTTTTTAACGGAATGACCAATTTTTGACTGCATTTTCGATTTCCTTATTGAATTTGGCGTCTATTGATATGGGACAAACGTATACCTTTGTTTATAATTTTTGAGAAAATTTACAATTTGTGAAAATGTCGCTTCTTTGCACTGGATACGTAAAATGTTAATGAGTTAATCAGTGTGCTGTGATTTCGAAACAATTCAACAATCGATTGTTCTAGATAATGTGAATAGTTGTAAATAATTGTTACGAGTTATAAACCAAAATCTCAAAAATTAATTGAATTACGGTTTTTTAAATGTTAACGTGTAAATGTCAAAAATTTAAAAAAAATTGAATAACTCAAAATCCATCAATATTTTCGGGGTAGTTCCTCCTATAAAATATGCATGAATTCAAATTTTCTATCGGAAAATGTAAAAAAAGTATGTCATTCCATTTAAAATAAGAATGTTAACATCTACATCCGGTATAACCGGATGTAAATGGAACTTGAAAATAGTTTTGGAAGAAGCGGCATAAACAATAACCAAAGGAGCCCAAATTTCAGAAATGAATTCCTTCTACTAATTCATATACTTCTAATAGCCCATCAACTTGAATAACCCTGTATAATATCGTAAAGTAAAAATGTATTTTTCGTTACTGTGATAATAATTTTGTTCATTAAACACTTGATAAAGCGAATTTTATTTTGTTATACTAATAACTTTATTGAAATAAAACACGAAAAATAATGTTTAATTTAATCTTTATTAGAAAGTAAAAATAAGTAACGTTTTTGTTTGTAATTACCTACAGTATATATTCAGTAGGTAAATTTAAAACTTCTCTACTGATGGATTTTTTATTAAAAAGATGGGGAGTAAACATCTCAAGTTAATTGAAATTTTAAGTTTTTACCTAAAGGACGAGATTCATTCATCAAATCACAAGGAAATACAAAATTGAAATTTATTTTCGCTTAGTAAATTTAAATCTATTAAAGAATTTATAAAATTAGCCAGCGAATCCACTCGAAAATATAAAATATGGATAAGTAAACCAAGACAAGAGATTTTAACAATAACAATTTTTACTTCTTAGAGTTAAATAAGTACAAATTCTAAAATATCGATCCATTAACTTATTCGAGAACTACTAAAATATAATTTATTATAATAAATATAATATAGTAATTATTATATAGCTTGTAAAAGCCTTTCTGTCAGCGCCCACCTGGTGAAACCGGATAGGTCGAAACCGGTCGTGGGATATGGCTTTTGGTGCGTTGTGCCTACTGTGTAGGACACATTCTAAATGTTGGATCTGCGATCCTTTGTAATTAAACGAAAAAGGATTTTAAATCCTTCTTGTTTTGCATTTCATTGATTGTTATTGGTAGGCTTTCACGCTCTGCGTTCACTGCAAAAGCCAGCGTGTTATATAACCCACACAAATATGATACCAAAGACATATGGACACGTCATTTGATACTAATAAATTTGTAACAGAGATAATGTACGTTATTTTACACATTTGATTTTCATAATCAACACACTTATCCGTTTTCTTTTATAAAGGCATTGTGGCGAAAACTAAATAGCAATGTAGATAATCCTTTGAAGGACAAATTTATTTTAAAGGCATTATCATCTCCATTCTATTCATATCCTTTGCAATGCATAACGCAAAAGATTGGGACTACCAGAGTCCTTTGATTAAATAAAAACCTTATTGAATATCTTAGTAAGTTATTGATTAATATATACGAGGTATGTTTTTTAAGTAAGTACCGTTTTGAAATGAATAAAAAACGTGCAAAGATATCTTAATAATTTTAGTTTTACATGTAAGCCAAAGGTACAGGCTTACTTACTTTTCTACATAATTTCCTTCAATATTGAGCCATTTGTCATAACGTTTGACCAATTTTTGAATACCCTTCTCATAGTACTCAGCCGCCTGACTTGTTAACTATTAACCACTGCATCACAACTGTTTTCACTTCGTAATCGTCTTGAAGACTCTGACCGTCTAGATGTTTCTTCAAGTGCAGGAACAAATGGTAGTCACTAGGCGCGAGATCAGGGCTGTACGGAGGATGATCTAGAGTTTCCCAGTGAAAAGATATGATCATATCTTTGGTCCGATTAGCCACATGCAGACGGGCATTGCCATGCACATTTGTGCGGCCATCTTTAAATGCTCCCACCCATTTCCTTACCATTCCATCACTCATAATGTTTTGTCCGTAAACTGCACAGATCATACGATTAATATCAATCGGTTTTAGTCCTTTAGCACTAAGGAATCTTACAACAGCAGTAAATAACGTAAACAAGGGCGAATTAGACTGTAATGGCGTCAGTGCGTAGGTGAGAGATGCGCGGAAATGCTGACCGCAGCGCTATGGCGGCAGAATTTCAAAACGGTATATACTTAAAAAATATGCCTCGTTTTATGTAATAAATAAAAGTGCCATTTAATACAAACGCATTATTATTTCTTTTAATTATATTAAGTTTTGAAAACGCTAGATATTTAGATATTTATAAAGAGAATTATATTGGTTACAAATCAGAAATCCTTGTCAGGAAACATTCAGTTCCACATCAGACATCAGGTATTCCTGACTAGTTCGTCAGTATTCATCTACGTTACATACCTTACTTCATCCTGATCTCTCACGCAGTAAATGCCTCACTAGGTCCTGATCCTATTAAGACAAACATTGAAGTCGGGATGTAGCTTAGAGATGTATTGTAACTACATCCTTTGTGGTGGGTTATTTATTACATACCACATACTATGTTTTTCCGAGCAACTAACATATTTTCATGAAAACTAGGTGTTGATACAACACACCATTTCATGTTTTTTTATAATAACACACTTCAAAAACTAATACAACGAAATAACACACTTGGTTGCGTCAAAATAACAGACTGTAGATTCTTTGTAAACGTCTTCCAATAAAACTTCTCTTCTACTTATTCTGTGTTTCTTATTTGTATTATCGGTCGCAACTGAGCTATGACCATAACATTTATTTAATTTTAATTTTTCTTGTGCCGGCATATTTCGGAAAATTGTGAAGTAACAACCACCCAATCCTTTTCCGTTAAGAATTACCTAAACTGACATCTTAAAAATGGAGTAAGTATCTGAATTGGGTAAACCAGTCTTGAGGTGACGCTTTAACGTTATTTGATATTGGATTAGAGATAAGGATGTGCCAGAAGTTTTACAAGATTACTGGGGTGCGCCGTTCATCGCCTGGAGGAATACAACTACCTACAACCTATAATGCTTACCTAAAACGTCAGAAAGAGCTCTGATAGCCTACAGCAGTTCATCAGTAATTGATCGATGTTACCGTTCTCATCTGCTATAATCTCTCAAATAATTGAATGTGATAACCAGGGCGAAAAAACGAAAGAATTTGGCTAGTCTTCATCCAACCCCTTCGTTAATGAGCACGATATCCACCATATCTTTTATTCTCAGGCGAAAACATGTCAATTGAAAGTCTAATATACGATGCTGGAAATATCCCTAAGGTATACCCACAATTCTTTCATAAACGGTTTTGGAACGCAGGTCAAAGTAAAGGGTGGTGATGAGAAAAAGCAAAATAAAGATCGAGATTATGTTAGTCTTGATTAACTAGGCGAACCCTGATTGCAAGTCAGTTTCTTCTAGGATTAGACAAAAAATCGGTAGACAATATTCGAAACACACGATTGGTTTAGATTTTGGTTAATATTCTTGTCAGATCTGAGTATTGACTAGACAAATTTAGGAGCAAAAGAGCTTTTATCTGAGATTACAACACATGCATTGCCTCATTTGTTTTAAGTATTTAGTATAGATTTACTCTATTTATTGGAATGGTCGAGTAAAAAAAGTACCGGAAATTTTCTTTTCTTCAAACTCCTTATTTTGTTAATAGCGCAATGGAATCACTCCTCAAAAATTTAACGAAATGAACTTTTCTTTGTGTGACCCAGATTTGGTCTACCCTTCCATGTGAAGCTAGCTTGTGTTCTATACACATTTCATAGAAAAACACAAAATGTTGTTTTACACATTTTTATTAGAAATCTCTATTAATTGGTTCAACTTGTTATGTCACCATCTGAGAATTACACTAGAGTCTCTAGAAACTGCAAAACAATCTTTAGTGTTTTTCTAACATATTAAAAATGTTTTACAACTACCCCACCGTAGAATCTACCAATATTATCTATATACATCATTGACCACCCCAAAGTATTAAGTTTATTGAACATATATGTGATTTTAATAGTAACTTATTTTTCGTTATAGCTAAGTCGTAAAAGTATTAAACTTTGACCGGGTTTGTTCATTAATTAGGACTTCGAAAGTAGACAAAAACTTATTAAGTCGTAACCCTCGCGGATTTTTGCTCTTTCGTTCTTTTCCCTTTTGTGTCGTATCGGACAGTCTAAGTTATTTATATAGAACTTGGTTAAATGGACTAATCCTTAGCGTGTTAGTCTACGTGTGAGAGCGACAAAATTTCGACCATAAATTTCTTTCCCAACTCAAGCCACTTGCCCTGTTGACAATGTAATAATTTGCCTGAGGTAAACAATCTTTAGTGTTTTTCTAACATATTAAAAATGTTTTACAATTACCCCACCGTAGAATCCACCAGTATTATCTATATACATCATTGACCACCCCAAAGTATTAAGTTTATTGAACATCTATGTGATTTTAATAGTAACTTATTTTTCGTTATAGCTAAGTCGTAAAAGTATTAAACTTTGACCGGGTTTGTTCATTAATTAGGACTTCGAAAGTAGACAAAAACTTATTAAGTCGTAACCCTCGCGGATTTTTGCTCTTTCGTTCTTTTCCCTTTTGTGTCGTATCGGACAGTCTAAGTTATTTATATAGAACTTGGTTAAATGGACTAATCCTTAGCGTGTTAGTCTACGTGTGAGAGCGACAAAATTTCGACCATAAATTTCTTTCCCAACTCAAGCCACTTGCCCTGTTGACAATGTAATAATTTGCCTGAGGTAAACAATCTTTAGTGTTTTTCTAACATATTAAAAATGTTTTACAATTACCCCACCGTAGAATCCACCAGTATTATCTATATACATCATTGACCACCCCAAAGTATTAAGTTTATTGAACATCTATGTGATTTTAATAGTAACTTATTTTTCGTTATAGCTAAGTCGTAAAAGTATTAAACTTTGACCGGGTTTGTTCATTAATTAGGACTTCGAAAGTAGACAAAAACTTATTAAGTCGTAACCCTCGCGGATTTTTGCTCTTTCGTTCTTTTCCCTTTTGTGTCGTATCGGACAGTCTAAGTTATTTATATAGAACTTGGTTAAATGGACTAATCCTGAGCGTGTTAGTCTGCGTGTGAGAGCGACAAAATTTCGACCATAAATTTCTTTCCCAACTCAAGCCACTTGCCCTGTTGACAATGTAATAATTTGCCTGAGGTAATAATTATGATAAAATGTTATAAATCCTCATTCACTTGACAACGCAGCTTTTTAAATATCGAAACTTTATTTTGCATACTCAATTTTGCTCAAAGAATACGAACAAATAAATAAATAATGATTTTAGTGTAAACTGGTTTCTAGACTAGCTTGGGGTCGTAAAACCAAAAATGACAAAACAAATATTGGTCGTTTATGTTGAAAGCGAGATAAAATAGAGTATTACGGTTTGCAGTAAGCCTTCATAATATATGATGGTAAATCAAATATAAACGGTAATTCTGTAAAATACATTTACTGATTAATTTCAAGGGCGCGAACAAAAATAGTCACAGGGTGACAAGTCAGGACTATAAGGAGGATTATAGAGGCTCGAAAGTTTTCCAGCTCATTTCTTCCAAAGTCACAGTGTGCCGAAACAATTGTCAAGTACAATAAAAGGTATTGAAATTTACAATATTGTATTTTTTACCTCATTGTGGATTTCAATCAAGCTTCCGTAGACTCCATCCTATATATTTGATATTATTTTACAGGGTAGCTTCCAAAGTTTATAAAATAATTGCTAGATCCATATATAAATGCACATCACGCAAAAACTAGTGGATAAATGACCAATTTTTTAGTTTTGCTTTGACTTTATCTCCAATACAAATTACAACGACATTCCTGTTGAACAGGTTATTAATTATTAGAGCCTTTGTACACGTATATGACAACGACAGATGTTATTATAAACCACGCGGGCGACGTCACGAAAGCTAGCTAATATTTTAATAATGTTTGATTTATCCTGCGGCGTTCTTCGTTTTTCTTTTTGTTTAATTCATTATGTATTCTCATTTATCCCATTTTTCTCTAATAAATTTACCCTGAATCATCTGTTATATAACTAACAAGTCTTTTAATTATTGGAAACTTTGTAAATGATTTATTGACCGATATTGAATGAGAAACTTTATTTGATTATTTGAGAATTTCACCAGCTGATATCTAGGACGAAACTATTAAGAACGTTGTTATTATTCCTATTTTGTGTTAACTATATCGGTTTAATGTCTTTTGCGCACTCCCGAAATAAATCTTGTATGTCCGTTATTTGCTTCTTAGGTATTGCAAAGCGTTAAAGATCGATATGGCAACAAATTAAGCCGGAAATTCTTTAAATTTAATTCTGAGTTTAAACATCGTGCATTTCTCTCCGTGCTTCAGAATTTTATTTTTAGCTTCAGACATTCCCAGTTCAAAGAAATTTAATAACAGTTAAAGCTGAAGATGAAAATCCTTCGTTAGATGGTCCATCCTTTACGTTTCGTTTTGCGCTTGAAGAGAAATTAACTGATCCTATACCTACATTAAAATTTAAGAAAAACAACAAACTACAAAATGCAAATGTTATAATTTTATTTAAACTATTCGCTAATTGGTAGCTTGTTTTTAATGTTATTAGCTTTCAAAGTTTCCAATTCAAATAGAATCTTTAATGCAGGTTTGCCAATCTCCATAATAACCTAACCTAAAAATATACTGTTTGCTGTAAAACAACTTTGTAATATAATACAATAAACAAATTATAAATCAGTGATATGGGGAGCGCGCCTGCGTACGTCTTTTATAATAAGGGTAATGGATTATATGAGACCGCTTTCTACGTATTCTATTGATTTTAAATATCCACAGGCAACATTAAATGAACTATAGATGTTTGTTTCTCTCTGAGGGCTATCCAAATGTACGCCCTCGCGAGCCACAGCTACACACCACCATGTCTCACATAAACAAATGTCTTTTTCTTTTCATTAATATAAGAGTGGGTTTCGTAACCCCGTAACCTTATGTATTAGCTGCTAAAAGGAAAAAGTAAAATTATATTATATTACTAACTGGATACATAACTTTTCCTTTTACATAATTATGAGTAGGTTGCATGACCCTGTGACCTTAAGCACCAGCCCTAATGCAAATAAATAAAAAAAGACCTCAAATAATATTACATAGAAAATAGAGTGATGTCGTGTGCGACAACAGTAATGCAGGAAACGTATATGGGTGGGTGTGCGATGAATCGATTAGCGCTGATGCACCCGAAGGCGGCACGTTTGATGTTGAGACCGATCGATACCGGACAATAGACGCTCGAGAATCTACCGTTGAAATAACAGGTCGTTTTCTGTGAAAAGCGGTCAAAATGTCTTCGCGTGTTTTTTTAATATAGTAATTTCTTTCAGTAAATATATACCCTCCTCTCTGGATCAGCGGGTCAATTGATTTTCGGACGCTTAACATAAATATTCAAATGGTCTTACCCCAAACTAACCACAACACGTGTTTCGCTCACTTACTAATCGTAAGAATTTTCAACGCAAGACTAAATTATGACTATTAAAGAGCTGAATTTATATATATTCAAAAGAGAAGGAATTAAAATCCTTATTCGTCTAAATTTTAATATCAAAGATCTCACATTTTGAACGCGTCCTAACAAGTAGGCACAACGAATCGAAAGCCACATCCCACGACCGGTTTCGACCTATCCTTCTTTTTTGAATATATTATATTTTCGTCTAGGAGTCCATCGGAATCAACAGTGTAATTCAATGCCGGTAGGGGTATTAGCCCTCGGAGTAGTTGTTTCTGTTGATTCCATATTTATATTTGAATTTATATGTTATATCCTATAGGTCCACGTGTACGCATTTGCAAAAAGTGTTGTGGTTAGTTTGGGGTAAGACCATTTGTTTTGTTTTGTTTATCATGGAGAATACTTAGAAAAACAATAAAAAAATGTTCGATAACAAATTACTGTCTTTTCATTATTATTCTCAAAATGTAAATAGCATCCTTCGTACTAAGTTATTGTCGGTTAGTGTCATACAATCAAAAGAAGTTCCACTGTCCATTACATAACTTATTTGTAAGGATAATGCTCGTTTTCCTACTTGTGACCTAATTCCTTGGTTTTCTATTATTATTACTGAATTTGCTGCACGAAACGGTACATTTCAAAAGCACATGTACTTGTCTATAACCAGCAAAACTGGACTATAACCTTTAACCCTTTATGTATGGATTACAGAGAAGCAGGTAATTCACCCCAAGGCATACTTAATTCGGACGTATAGCAAGCATCGATCTGTATTAAAATCAATACAACAAATGCTTAGTGTGTAATGTCAAAGTAACTGTATATCATTGAATAGTGGCGCACATACGAAGTAAGATGTGATTTTAGACTCGTTGCGTAGAAATAAAGAAAGTGATACTAAACAAAAAAGTATATTTGATAAATAAACATTAAATGAAGAAGTTATGTTGTACGAAGTTTATGCCAGGAAAATATGATGCGAACTGATTGTAGTTATGAATTTTAGATTTTTGAAAGATAGATAAGAGGGGATCTAGAAACATAAAAATGAAAGTAGGGTGCTAATAGACTGAGAGAAGTTGGAAATTTTCAAGATAAGAAATACTAAGAAATAGAAAGCAGTCCCAAACCACCGACGAAACCCATCATTAAAATCATATTAGAATAGTGTAAAAACCATAAAGTCATGGGGTTAGTAGACAGAGTTGAATTGATTCGGTAGGTCACCCGTTCGAAGCCGGATCCGGCTGCTCTGGTCCAAGTTTTCTGTGGTTTCCTTGGATCATTTACGCAAATGCTGGGGCAATAATATTCCACAGATAATCTTTCACTTCTCTTCTGTTTTCATTTCGTCCGTCTCATCTTTCTAGCCTAGTCACACCATCCACCCATTCCCACGATTCCTGCAAGGGGGCTGAAGAGGGCCTTACGCCCTACAGTGTAGGTCGGAGGGACTGCCCGCCCACCAGTACGAGTACCTGGTGGGAATGAAACACAAAAAAGTGGATGGGATGTTGCTTTCGGTTCTTTGATCTTAAAATTTAGACGAATAAGGATTTTAGTTCCTTCTTTTTTAAATATTTTTTTTAAGTTGAATTGTTAATAGGGATTATAGGAAAGTACTGAAGCAATTAAATTGTCATTGAGTGAATAATAGGTGCAGAACAGGTAAAGAGCAAGTATAGAAATAAATTTGTAAGAACGGAATATTTACAGGCGGGTATTTTTTTTTGTTTTCGTGGAGGAGAGGAAATCTTCGAAAGACACCCAGTCGCCCGTGCGACTGGGTAGTGTCGGATTCCTACCGACTAAAATCTCTCAGGCCGTTATAGAACCGTTTGATTGGTTCCTCTTCAGCCGAGGCAGGTAATACGATATACAATACAAACAATAAAAATCACAACAGCAACAACACAAAAATACAAATACAAAATAATATTTAGAGAAATATAAACATCTTTGGAATAAAAGATAGTAATTCGCCACATTATAAACGTAAAAATAATATTTTAAATGGCTAAAATTTTGCCGAGGTAATTCTTGCAGAATAGCGTTTTAATAACTATTTTAAAAGACGTGTATGAACTAGTGTATGCGATAAACCTTCATTTAATGTAAAAACGGATGTCATAAAGCTGTGAGATGACCAATTTATGTTGGATTAAGTGAACTTTGTGTTGCAAAACACTCACAAAACGTGTCCTAATTTATTTACGTTCGAAAATATGTATCATATTTTTCTACCTTCAAATTCGTAACATGATGTTTTTTTGTTAGCGTATGCACATTGTTTGCACTCGTTTATTTGCCTCTATCCTCTATTCTACGGAAAGCCGCTCCGAATATTTACATCACAGAAAATCATTCGGCTGTTAATAATAACGGGAAACTAATTGAATTTTACCATACACGTGGTTCAAGGTCCACATGCAGCTTTGAAAAGTAAACTTCGTTCTTGACCAATAAAGTTTTTTTTTTATAATATCAAAAGGGTAAATCCGAGAAATCAGAGCGGTTACAAATTAGGACAGAAAGATGTGACGAAAAGGTCTATCCAATTTTTTTGACGTCAATTATTTGCATTGTCATCTTTCTCTAGACTGTTCCAAACTCAATGGAAATATACATTTAAGAGAACTTACTTTTTGTATTTTATTTAATTAAAAAAAAACACAAATAAAAACATTTTCTTGTATTCATCAGCGTTATTTGTGTAACATCTTTTGAATGATGTCTCCTATAAGGTTTTGGAGTTCTTAATGATTTTTTATCTTCTTTAAAATTCCCTCGAAATGCAAAATTGAAAGCAGATGGGAAACAGATTTTATTTTCAGATCCGATGGGAATAAGTTGTAGATTTTTAACTGTTAGTTGTAACACAAAAAAAAGACACCAAGGCCATGTTACACAGTAAAAATTGTAACACCTTTTTGAGTAATTTTGAGTGCAGTTTTGCATTCTAAATCTCTCTACGGAGAATTTAAATTTCAGGTGATTAAAAATAAACTCGGAGGTAAACTTCTCCATTAGACTAAACTTATTTTGAACACGTTTATTTCTCAATTTGGTGACGTGATAGGATGCAAATTCAGTTTTCTTACAATCCGTAGTGCCCGAATGTGCAATATGCAACAGTCGCTTCGGAAGGTGATGAAGTTTTCAACGGAATTTACTCTTTTACGTTAACATCTTCAACCTGCTCATCAAATGTAAACAGACGCTACTAAAACTTTTAATCCAACAACTTATTATAACATGGACGAAGCTGTTTCAAACTGTTTCCTCGAATTCATTTTTGCAGGTGTAATGATTACGGTCTTGTCTTGTATAAAAATTTGATTACTTTGAAAGCAGTTTAATCCGCATTTCTGTATATAATAAAAAATTCAACAGAATACTATAAAATTTCAAGTTAGTTAAATTTAAAAGTAAACATTACAAAGTTCTATTTATGGAACTTTTGAAGGCTCACGTTTTATATGATACGGTTTCATTAATGAAAAACTAATGATGATAAAGGAAACATAAATAATCGAATCTACCTTTACTTGATGGAAATTCATTATGAATATTAATAGAACACCAATTTGGTTAATTTACATATAATTGTGGTCATAGGGATGTTTACTAATCTATTGAGCATGCAATGAAACGCAGATAATTAATGTTGTATCGGACGAAACACGTGTTAAGTGATTATACAATTATATGGAAATTAACCAAATTGGTGTTTTATTAATATTCATAAAGGAAACAAACCAACTTTTTACTATTACTGAATGTTATTCATTAATTTCGTTTGTGGTTGTGTCGTCGATTCAGTTTGTCAAGTAGATACCTTTGTAAGGCCTTGCCAAACATGACATTTTACAGTTGTCAGTACTTGGAAATATAATGTCTGTATAATTATATTACTGAATGCCAACTTAGTACTCTTGTAACTCCATTTTAATAAAATAAAACACATATACATATACATATAAGACTCTATGTGTTTATACTTAGTTCATTAATCTTCACTTGAAGAAGACTCAGTGAGTTGAATTAATTATTGTTTGTTAACAAATAAAAGTTTTGTAAATAAAAACTGCGTTTTTTACTTTAGTAATACCATTTGATTGTATTTATTGTAGTAAAGGAAGTTTAAGGTCGTGAGAGGAAGGAAATAGAAAGATTCCTTAAATAGCAAATGTTTTTGAATAAAAACGTCACAGTTTCAAAATATTTATTGCAGACACACTACAATTGTTATACCACACAGTGGCTTCATCAGCTGTGATGATTTACAAACTTAGTCTAAATTGGTCTATTATTTATATTAATCCAAATTGCAATGTACAGCGAAAGAATAGGGTAGGGGGGTCCTGACACTAGAAAATATTTAACAAAGGTGACTTATCTATGTCTATTTGGTCATTTAATGCTATATTTTATTATCTTCATTATTTTATTATGGATAAGTTTCAACTTGTAACAGCTCCTACTATCGATAACAATAACTTTTAGTTAACGATAAATGAATACACACTACTTTGTTTATTATCACTTTTTTATTTACAAATCTTTTTGACTATAGTTTTGATAAATAGCTTGTCATTGTCAAACAAATAATTCAAATTGAATGAATATAAACAGATGTACAGTAGTGTTTATATATATTTTTGGAAATACCGTTAATTATTAAATGTATTGAATACTACTGAGTGGTACAAATCTACCTGGTCGTTTAACAGGTTATTTTCCGAAATCTTTGATGCTTTATATACTTCTAAGGATTCTAAAATATTAAGTTTAAAGCCTTTATTTAGATTATGAATAATTTCAAGATTTTCTATATTAGGAAACTGGTGGCCTGTTTAAGAAACAATTTAAAATATCATGCCAGTCTATATACCCATACATAAAAAAACAAAGAATGCAAATACATATCATTGACGTACTTTGGTAATATTTCAATAAAAATCGCTAATGTTCTATCTGCAAACAACTTAACAGTTAGTTTTAAGACAAACACATATTAAAAACACATACTTTTTAATTCAAAAGATAAAACTGACAAATTTGAAAAAACTAGAGTCTATAAGCTATAATGTACGGAATGTGATTCCTTTTACTTAGGCCAAACTGGAAGGTCGTTTAGAACTCGTTATAATGAACGCATTAGATCATTTAGATTAGGAAAAGATAATTCCAATTTTGCAAACCATATTTTAGAAACAGGCCATTAGTTTCCTACTATAGAAAATCTTAAAATTATTCATAATCTAAATAATGGCATTAAACTTAATATTTTAGAATCCTTAGAAGTATATAAAACATCAAAAATTTCGGAAAATAACCTATTAAACCACCAGGTAGATTTGTACCTCTCAGTACTATTCAATATATTTAATAATTAATGGTATTTCCAAAAATATATATAAACACTACTGTACATCTGTTTATATTCGTTCAATTTGTAATAATTTGTTTTGACAAATCTGTTTATATTCATTCAATTTGAATTATTCGTTTGACAATGACAAGCTTTTTTGTCGAAACTATAGTCAAAAGGATTTGTAAATAAAAAAGTGATAATAAACAAAGTGATGTTTATTCATTTATCGTTAAGATGAATTATCACAAAGTAACGGCTTTTAGTTAATTTTACAATATAATAATGGTTACCACGTTTACTCAAATATACTTCTAATACAATTCGCAGTCGTTACTATTTAGCTCAGTTGATGTCAAAAGATCAAAAGTATCATTGTAGTGACTTAGTTATTACGTACATTTAAAGCGGCTCAAAAGCAAAACGGGTACGCTTCTTTGAATTCATTTTGAGTTATTAAAATTTATTTCATGACCTGGCGGACTTTTTCATGTCAACATTTCGGTATAAAGGAAAACTTGCACACATGTATCTAACTGCGCTTGTATTTCGCATGACTTGAGAAACATGCAAAGTAGCTTCATAAATAGAGATACGAAGGTATACACAAAGTAACGTATATTTCCTCGAAAAGTATTGCCTACATCAAGAAAGCTATAGAAACATACAAGTTACTCTATTTATATATTTCCATTAAACTAGTCTTACAAAAAAATACTACACGTACCTATAAAGGGTTTGTAGTTAATTAACTTCACGTACTGCGATTAGGTTAATTATCAAAAGTATGGATATAACTGCAAACATCAACAACAAAGGTATAATCAGGGATGATATTACCCACAACAAATACTAATATAACTTTATACAATGTATTTTACGTTCTAATAAAATTATAATAATTAATTAAATACGAAAACTGGACAATTTTATTTCAACAGCAGTCTTGGCTAAAACAGCAAACTAACAGCTAAAGATTTTGAGGGATAATTTTTCTATACAAACTGGCAGCATATTTAGATATAAACTTGCTTTCATCTGTTCCTTATATTGATATAAATGTTTATTCTTACACACTAAGATATATACATGAAACGAAATAGGAACAAAATATGTATAAAGAACAAATATGTACAAAAGCATGTGTTAAATGCACAAACAGTATATTCAACGAAAGAATTAAAATTGAACAGATAATGTAGGCAAAACAAAGAATTAAAATAGAACAAATATGGTTAAAATGGTATAAATAAAATATACAAAACAAGAATTGAACGACAACAAAATTTGTATGCAAAAAAGAAAGAAAATTGGAATTGAACAAATATTAAAAAAATGAGTTAAAAAACTGGAGCAATATGTACGCAAAATTAGGCATGCTACTTTACTCAAGACTCCTTCTTCCTTGCCGCAGGTGGGTGGAATGTCAGAGATGCCGGTACTGAAACTTTTTAAAAACTCTTTTGTGTTTCCTTCCCACCAGCTACACGTGCTGGTGGGCGGGCAGTCTCTCCGATCTACACTGTAGTGGAAAGCCGAAGGGTAGGGCGTAAGGCCCTCTTCAGCCTCCTTGCAGGGATCGTGGAAATGAGTGGGTGCTGTAGTTATGGAGAGAAAGATGAGACGGACGAAATGAAAACAGAAGAGAAGTGAAAGATTATTTGTGGAATATTACTGCGACATCATCTGCCTAAGTGATCCAAGGAAACCTCAGAAAACTTGGATCAGAGCTGCCGGACCCGGGTTCGAACCGCTGACCTTCCGAATGCTAAGTAATGATCTAGAGCACTAGACCATGCCGCTCTGGTACTGAGGAAAGCATCGGTTATTTATACAAAACCCAGTACCAAGCAAGGGTTGGAAAAAAGAGGGTTTGGGAGTGGGGTAGGTAGAGAAGAGCGAAAGTCATAATAAAATCGAAATTGTGATAACTAAAAAACAGATGACGGAAACTGATAGATCACACACAAAAAAATGAAGTTAGAAAAAAGAACGGTGATTGTAGGGTGAAAAATAGTAAAATAGAAAACAGACCACTCAGAAAAGGAAGAAATAACAGTGAGAAATAGATAGAAATTAGTAGGGAAAGGAACTACAACCGTATAAGAAATAGTAAGGTTAGAAATACTAAAAAAGGTGAATTAAAAAAAAAGGTAAATAAGTTAAATTTTAAAGTGGTTAAAGAAAGTGG
Source organism: Agrilus biguttatus (assembly GCA_963921985.1). NCBI lineage: Eukaryota > Metazoa > Arthropoda > Insecta > Coleoptera > Buprestidae > Agrilus > Agrilus biguttatus. The sequence goes on along the minus strand of OY998121.1, from coordinate 5,580,329 downwards.
TTATGTACAAGTTCGGTTGTAGCACAGGGGTAGGCTAGGTAGGCGGAAAGATAATAAAAACCGGTAATGCAGTAGAATACGATGTTCCCAGAATAAATTTTGGTAATTAAGTAAATAGTTTGCATACAACAGGGCTTGTGTAAAATTTTCTTCAAATCCGTAAATCTATCTATAAATCAGCAATAAATGAAATAGAAATGATTCTACAAGTAACATTTTCTTTAGGTTACAAGTTTCTTAACGTTCTTACTTATCCTCAATGCATACTGAAAAGACTCCCCTTAATCCGCTGTGAAATTTAGAAAGACATTGTTCCATCCGAAGTCCCGTTTATTCATACTAAAGTCTTTTCGTGTCGGAGTAGTTGTCTTTTACGCTAAGATAACAGCATAAAAGAAGCAATACTTGTCGAGGAGAAACGCAATCTCGTCCTACGCTTTCCCTCCTGAAATATTTACGATGACACACGAATAAAATATTTAATTTGTTTATGCCAACAGAACAAGCGTTGTTCGCAGGTTGAAAAGCAAGAAGCCATTCGGGCTGTGGGTTCGAATATTAAATGATACCACCACCGATGCTAATAACGGTGAACTAAAATACGTTATTGGTAGGTGTTTGGGCGCGAATTAATTTTCTTTGAAGTTAATTTCGAGATAACGAAATAACAGGCAGCATAGCACAAATTATTTTGTTAATTTGCTGTCGTCGTTCAAATCAACAACTCTTTAGAGGGGATTAATTGACTGTTACACCACCGAAATTAGTGAATTAGCTGAATCAGTTGAAACAAATTTTAATTATTAATTGAACCGATGAAACTTTAATTTCTTGGTACTTTATAATAACAAAGAAAACATACGCAATGTTTAGTTGCAAAACTTTATTTTATTGTAAAACCACAATCATTATTTCGCTGACACAGCGGCTTCTTCAGGTGGAAGAATGATATATCTTAAAGCTAAATTAAAAAAAAACCTTTTTGTGTTTCATTCCCACCCGCTACTGGGGTTGGTGGGCGGGCAGTCCACACTGTAGTGCAAAGCCGGAGGGTAGGGTGTAAGGTCCTCTTCAGTCTCCTTGCAGGAATCGTAGGAATTGGTGGGTGGTGTGGTTAGAGAGTGAAAGATGAGACGGACGAAATGAAGAGAGAAGAGAAGTGAAATATTATCTGTGGAATATTACTGCAAACAGACTTACATACTAGTACTATAGTACTATAAATTAGGAGTAGGGGATGAAGTAGAAGGGAGAATACTAGAACCTGATGTTCAATAAGAATGTTTTATTTAAGTCTAGTTGATCATTTAAAATAATGCCTTTTTTGTTTAATTTGTTTATTTATACACTTTCCAATAAATTTAACTTCTAAGCTTTATTTTCAAAATGTAACATTTTTTAATTGTCTTTACAATTATGATTGTTTTTTATTAAGTGTTCAGCATATGTTGATTTTGTATTTTGGTTGTCATAACTTTTTCTGTGTTCTATATATGTTTTTTCAATTGTATAACAACAGGGTTTATTGGACTCTTCGAGACCAGAACCTCTATAACGGAAAACTAGTTCAATTAGTGATATTTTCAAAACTATGTCAACATAATATAGTTCAAATACACTGGAAATTCTATGTAGAGATGGTGATCTTCATGGAAAAATTACACTCATTAATCAGAAGTAACATTATAGGTGTATATTAGAACAATGTCCTCTGTTTGCTGGAAAATTTTCAAGTCCTCTAAAGATAGTAGTTACATTGTAAAAAAAATAATTTTAGACTAGACCGTATGTCTAACAAATAATATTCATTAAGTCAGTATATTATTCTCTGTAAGCGAAAAAAGTAATAATTCTCTGGAATTATTGCCGTTTCGTTGACCTGAAACTGTTTCTTTTCCTCAGGAGAGTTTTAAAAGTATCACTAGCAACGGCGACAATAATAAACTGTATGTGGTGTGGTATGTGGCACTTTCAACCCCTTCTTCCACATCCCAGGAGATGTAATAATTTTCCATGTTGAAAACATTCACGAGAATGTATCGAATGGACACAAAATCTCGGTTGGGATGCTCTTCGGACTTTCTATAGTCAACGGTATAAATTTTAAATAGAACAAAATTTATAGGATTTTCGAATAATACTGACGAGAACAAAAAGAAACACCTTCATATAAAGTTAACTGCTCGAGGGGAGTTTTTACCAAAAAGGTTTATACAAATAATACAATGAGAGTTTGGGGTATGTTTTGTAAATATTGTGGCGAAAACAGGCGATTTCTTCGAGACTTACAGTTTTTTAGAATAAATAAAAAATAAAGATTGATAATTTTCATTCCCATTTTTCTTTCTTGGCTATAAAAACGTATTTAGTAAGGATGCTAGTCCATTTGAACGTGGCAGTTTTTTTGGTTCATTACCAAAGTTGTACATTCCTATTGTAAAGAATTTCTTTCAGATCTTAATAACTCGAGAATTATCATAGGGTTATTTATAAAATTTGGTATTGTGGGAGTTTGAAGGGGTCTTATTAATCATGCGAAATCACGAGAATGTCTCTTAATGTTAATGTTCGTGTAATACACACATTTCGTTTTCCGAACCTTTCCAGTTTTGGCGGGACTATTAAAATCGTGGCATTAGACATATTCTATTATAAGAACAACTATAAGAACGTCTTTACGTAAGATGCTGGAAATTATTTATGATTTTACTCATATCCTGTACTTGAATAAAAAGTACTAAATACTGGAAATGTAATTCCGTTAAAATTGCAAAATTACCATAATGGAGAATTTGAAATTTCATCGCTAGGTATCGATTATATAGCATAACACATGGGCTGAAAGGAAAACACGTTTTGTTTTTGTTCAAAATTGGCTTTATTCATCAACGTAATCTCCATCAAGAGCAACACAATTATTCCAGCGCCGCTCTAACATTTCAATACGACTTTTGTAGAACAATTTATCTTTTGTCTCAAAATAGGCCTCAGCCTCAACTTCAGCAATAACCTCTTCATTCGAACCAAATTTCTTGCCGGCGAGCATTTGTTTGAGGTCTGCGGACAGTCAGTAGTCGCTAGGAGCCAAATCTGAAGAATACGGTGGATGTGAGAGCAATTCGAAATTTAATTCATGTAGTTTTGCCATTTTTTTGATGACAACCTTGCGTTGTCTTGGAAAATAAAAACTTTTCCTTTGCCATAGCGATCGTTTCTTTGCAATTTCGGCCTTCAAACGCTTGGAGCGTTTAACGCTATATAATATTCACTATTGATGATTGATAGTATCTCTCTAATCATGATAGTCGATGAATATTCATCACGCACATCCCAAAATGCTGAGACTATAACCTTTCCAGCCGATTGTCAGCGAGAGGTTTGGACCAGGTGCTGTCCACTCAGATGGCAATCGTTTTGATTCCGGGATGAAGTGATGGATCCATGTTTCATGCATTGTCACATATGTTATCAACACCAAAATTCCGGCTAAACACCAAACACTGCTCAGTCATCAACACATTCTTGTTTTTGGTCAAATGTGAGCAAACACGGTACCCACTTTGAACAGAACTTTAGCTTTCTTATAGCCAAATGTTCATGCAATATAAAGCCAACACATAAACGTTATTTTGATATATTTACGATGTCAGCCAACTCACGCAATTTTACTTTTCGATCATTCATTCATTCATCATTCGATTTTGTGGATCTTTTTTGTTTTCTGGTGTTACCGTTAATAAAAATGTTTGTTAATAAAAACAGGGCTGAGTATATTTGATTTTATTCTATTGAATTTCCACAATTTAGTAATTGAACCCTCAGTAGAAGAGGTCCTTTTTGCTTTCTTTCTATATATTCGAAATAAGACATGCTAAACTTTTGGAAAGTATTTTTTTTTGTTAACATTCCATACATGCAGGTAGATTACAAATTTGTGCCCAATAAGACTTGGTCAATATTACCATAAGAATAAAAGGAAAATGGAGAATATAATGGGAGAGATTGTTCCGGCGGAAGAAAATATTCAATTTAAAGAAATGGAAGGGAGATGTTATACAAGAAAAGAACCGATGCGTGAGTACCTGCGTCAATTTAGTTGCCTCAGCGAGAGCCATAATGAAAATGAAGAAGTGGAAAGCGAATGGTCCATAAGGTATTACGGTTGGGTTCATCAACAATTGAACTGAGATACCGTGGCAAATGATCACACAAAGCCAATTCAGACTGTTACTACGATATTATTTCTTACCGTCACAAACAGAATATTACGTATTTCGAACAAAATATAGAAAAGAATGCCGTATTAAAGCAGTTTTTCCTGATTATACGTTTCCGGAAAAATGGAAAAAGGAGAACTAGAAGTTAAGGCAGAAAACAGCGCAAAATTTTCCTAATGATTGTATAAAATAACAGCAAAAAATTCATGGATTTGTTTTAATGTTTGTTCGGATTATTTTGGGAAATGAGTGAAATAATTATTGTGTGATTTAGGATTAACAAAAGAGTTTTCTATTGTTTTTGTTCTAAATGTCAAAAACGATTTGATGTTATCCATTCTTTTAGTCTGCATGACTAAGCGTTTTTGGGTTTGTAATCAGTGCATTCTGTTTTTTAACAGGTTCTTTACTATCGGGTGCTATTAAAACAAGGAAGTCCTTTGAAGTAATTATATCGAACTCCATCTAGCTTCATTTAATTCTTTGATCAACTGAAATAATGAGTAAATAAAATCCCACTCACTGCCCTGGAATGCCTTTTTATAATCGAGGTCCAGAGAATTAAAAAATACCGGACAAGTTTTCTTCTTTGGAATGTCACAGACATTGTCTTATTTTTCCTCTAGTACAAGCACTGTTTTAGTAATGTTGGCCCAAACAACGAAAATATACTGTTGCCTTTTACTTGTTAATTTTTTGCGTATCAAATTAAATTTCAAATAACTAGAATATATTACAAAAAGCTTTAGCCCGCAGACATTTTTAATATAACAAAACACCCACTAGGTTTCAAAATTTTAAGTGTAATTGCCCACAACAGTTGTTTCGTCATTCAATGGCTTCTTTAGATAAAAGAAATAATTTCAGGATAGGAACAAATTGCGCTTAAATAGTAAAAATAAGATGTTATTTAGAGGCAAAATCAAAATTTGAAATTAACACTCAACAGGGAAGAATTACAAGTATAGTTTTGATTATTACTAATAATTATTAAATTCTTGTACTTATTAAGAAAAGAATGCTTTCCATAAGATTACGTTTAACTCGTTTGAACTTATGGACATATTAAGAGAATTTTTTTTTTAAAATAATCTGCAATGGATGCAACTATGTATTTTTTCTACTGCGCCAAGTTCATTAATCGCCATTAGATCATTGCTTAGCATTCGAGAGGTCACCGCTTCGAACCCGGGTCCGGCTGCTCTGGTTCGCGTTTTCTGTGGTTTCCTGGATCATTTAGGAAAATGCTGGAGCCGTAATATTCCACAGATAATCCTTCCCTTCTGTCTTCATTTCGTCCGTCTCATCGTTCTCTCCCTAACCACACCACCCACCCATTCCCACGATTCCTGCAAGGAGGCTGAAGAGGGCCTTACGCCCAACTCTCCGGCTTTGCACTGCAGTGTAGGTCGGAGGGACTTCCCGCATACCAGCACGAGTAGCTGGAGGGAATGAAACACAAAAAAGTTTTTTTTTGAAAAACTTTTCTTCCACATTGCATGAATAGATTGTATTATTTGCGAATAACAACCTCGATGTTTTTGAGATAGGAATTGAAATTAATCAAGTGGAGCATTTCCACTATTCAAAACTTTATCCATCGGGTAGACACTTGTTCTACTTCGCGCTCTCGAACTCATCAGATAATTAAATCTTTGTTTACAATAAATTTCCTTTCATCATCTTGTTAGAATGTATGCAACTTTTAGAATTTAAAGTTGTTTCCCTGACATTTCTATTAACTTCCCGTATGTCCCCCGGCACATTTACGAACCAAACACATAGCAAGTTTAATTAAGTAAAGTTGTAGCTGTGGCCTCGCTCCCTACAAAGTTTGATTGGCTGTTTTCGAAAGAAGGAAATTTCAATTTCGTTTATCAAGTTGATATATGGAAATTTTAGGAAGATAATCAAATGACAGAAAAAATAATTACTTATCCCAAGAAGATTTCAACTCAGATATTTTCTTAATTTGCTAAACTCTATTAAAAGTACTCTTGTCAGACAGGAGATAAAAAGGATGTGTTGATTTATGTTAAAAATTATCTTCTTATGTTGTTTTTTTGGGGGGGGGGGGAGACTTTATATAAAAAAAGCTTATTCCTTAATTACTCATAAGCATTGCATTGAAAATATCCACAAACCTTGTTGTGTTAAGAATTTATTTATTGAATGGTTAGTTTATAAGTTAGAAATGGAAGAATTGTAAGAAAAGTTAATTTAAAGGAAGACTAGGGAATCAAAAAAAAACATTAGAAATTGTTGCAACAAACCCTGCCAACATCAATTTCAACTTTAAGAAGAATTAAGATCTTTCTACAAAATTAAATGTTCTAAGATCGTTAAATCAATGCTTTTCTATTTCGTAAATATGTTATACATAGGACAGACAGGGAGATCTGTCACTATTAGACTAAAAGGACATATTTATTAAAGTATAAATAAAGCACATTCTAATGTTTAGTACCATTACTGTATCTTATGATTATGGCTTAACAGCCGAAACGATTTCGTTAAAAATATTTAATAAAAGTTTGTGAAATTTTACCCAACGTGTTTTTGTACTCATTATACCTCAATTAATTCTTGACAACTCCATCGATGCTTTCCATTGAAAATGAAAAAAAAAGAAGGTTCTAGAGAAATTTTCTTCTATAATTGTATCTACCATTGTAGAACACCTTCAGTGGCATATTTGGTCGGTCAAAATATAAATTCTACTCCTCTGTATTAATTACTGAAATACCTAAGAGAGATACTAAAATAAAATAAAACAAAACTGTTTTGTAAACAGCAGCTTCATTTATTATTACCAACAATCACACACATGAGTATTAACTTGTAGTCATCTTTAATAAAATACTTTACCTTTAAAACTATTAGAATTATAATGCGACGTTAGTTTAAGATGATAAAAAAACACTTTTGAGAGTTTCAAATATTATTTTATTGGCCATGAAGATCGTTTCACCACACCGTGGCTTCATCAGGTGGATGAATTACAATACATAAACTTATAATTTTAAACCTTATATATATATATATATATATATATATATCTAAGTCTACTTAACCTAAAGGGTGGGAGTGAAAAGTTTTAAATTTACTTCAGTCTAGTTATTTATTAAAATTATTAATCTCTAAACATTCTAGAAGATTTAACTTTTGACTTTTATTTGCAAAATGTAAAATTTCATAATTTTCGTTAAATGGGTCATCTAAGTTTATTAAATGTTCTGCATATGCAGAGATACATTTTTGATTTTAAAAACATTTTTTATGTTCTCTGATGCTTTCTTGAAATGAACTACCAGTTTTCCCTACATGCACATGGTTACATTCACCACATTTTAATTTATATACATCAGATTTCAGTTGATTATCTATTTTATCTTTATCATTTCTAATAAGTGAACCTAAAGAACAATTTGTTTTAAATGATACATAATTATTAGGGATATGTTTACTGTTTTTTGTGGTAATATTTCCTAAAAATGAAAACGTACTAAATGTGTTTGATTTTGATTTTACTATAGGATATATTGAATTTACGTTTTCTTTATAAAGCTTTTATAAAGCTATTGTAAAGTATTAATTTTTTCTTTATCAAAATCTATCCTACACTGCAGATGAATAATAACCTAACCTAACCTAACCTAACGTAATCAAATCAAGGGACAATATAAGAACAAAGGCTTTCACGGCCAGAATCCGTAGTAGAATATAGATTCGGGCTGTAGAGCCGTGGTCTAGATGAACTATTAAGTCCAGACTTCGAGATACAACTTCATTGTCAACGCAGCACTACCACTGAGGATGTCAGACACAGTAGCCGAGGAAACGTCTGGACTTAATAGTTCACTTAGACCACGGCTCTACAGCCCGAATCATTATTCCACCTCTCTACATCTACCTGAACACAAACCGGCCGAATTTATAATTCATTCTGGATGCCTAAAAAATCCTCCCAGCCGATTTTACCCCTATACGTCTAATTTATGATTGCCTGGCATCACTAGCCGAAATCTCCACCTGTTTCATCCAGCATTCATGAATGTTGTAACGACTAGTTTTGAATGGATACCTTTCTTGTGGATTGCTTCGTTCCAATTTTCTAGGTAATTCATAGGTACGAAAGTTTGCGGGATGTTGTGGTATCACAGCTTGATGAATAGGAATGTTTCCAAGCCGTTAGTGCCGTATAACAGAAGCATTTATCTTCTAGTCGAGAAGATTTTCGGGTCGGTCACGGACTTACGGATGTATGTAGGTAGCAACGGTTGGTTAGAAATCTAATTCATTTTCTCCAACAACTTGTTGATTTTTAGAGTAGAAACGGACGCGGTCTTAGTTATCACAATCTTTATAGGAAACGTAGCGAATATAAGAACAGAAATAGGATAGGATAAGGTAACAACCGCCGTCTCAGAATAATTTACACATTTTCTGTCTGAAGTGTTCTTAGAAATAAAATAAATAATCACTGATTTTATTTTGACAATCATGTTTATTGGATTTAGCTTTTGTGTTTCTAGCACTTGTCAAGGGTTCGATGTTGATTCCATAAGCCATGTCCCACAATTCTTTTTAAATAATTAGTCCACAATAAACTATTGCTCTATATATCCATCTTTATACCTGAGTAGAGTACCATTATATGGTATTATGTGCTTTTTATAACATTCTTCGAAATAGAAGAGATTTTTCGTCATTTTCTTTTTATGAAGAGGCCAATGTCATTTGGGAAGTGAATTTAACAACAGAAAATGATTGTAATGTAGAAATTGTGGTGATAGCACTCATGTTCTGGTACCATCCATCCATCGCTCGTCAGGAGCTCGCCGTCGACTCACGCACGCTCGCTTATATCTCACCCTAAAAATACGTCTGCTACTACTCCTTCAAAGTAGTTGATCCATAATAGACTGTTTGCCTCAATATCCATCTTTACAAATGGGTCGATTTTATCAGATACCATTATTTTATGTATTTTTGATATCATCCTTCAATATTGGAGAGATATTTTCGTCATTTTCGTTTTAAGAAGCGACCAATATAGTATTGGAAATGAATTTAATAACAGCAAATGACCGTAATGTAGAAATTGTGGTGATAGCACTCATGTTCTGGTATCAGAAATGTCCAGCGCTCGTCAAAAGCTCGCCGTCGACTCACGCACGCTCGCTTATGTCTCATCCTAAAAATACGTCGGCTACTACTGCTTCAAAGTAGTTGATCCATAATACACTGTTTGCCTCCATATCCATCTTTACAAATGTATCGACTTTATCAGATACCATTATTTTATGTATTTTTGATATCATCCTTCAATATTGAAGATATATTTTCGTCATTTTTTTAAGAAGCGACCACTACAGTATAGAAAATGAATTTAGCAGCAGCAGATGGTCGTAATTCAGAAGTTGTGGTGATAGAACTCATGTTCTGGCATCAGAAATGTCCAGCGCCAAAAGCTGGCCGTCGACTCACGCACGTTCGCTTATGTCTCGCTCTAAAAATACGTCGGTTACTATTCCTTCAAAGTAGTTGATCCGTAATACACTGTTTGCCTCCATATCCATCTTTACAAATGTGTCGATTTTCTCAGATACCATTATTTTATGTATTTTTGATATCATCCTTCAATATTGGAGAGATATTTTCGTCATCTTCGTTTTAAGAAGCGACCAATATAGTATTGGAAATGAATTTAATAACAGCAAATGACCGTAATGTAGAAATTGTGGTGATAGCACTCATGTTCTGGTATCAGAAATGTCCAGCGCTCGTCAAAAGCTCGCCGTCGACTCACGCACGCTCGCTTATGTCTCGCTCTAAAAATACGTCGGCTACTACTCCTTCAAAGTAGTTGATCCATAATACACTGTTTACCTCAATATCCATCTTTACAAATGTGTCGACTTTATCAGATACCATTATTTTATGTATTTTTGATATCATCCTTCAATATTGAAGAGATATTTTCGTCATTTTCTTTTTAAGAAGCAACCACTATAGTATAGAAAATGAATTTAACAGCAGCAGATGGTCGTAATACAGAAATTGTTGTGGTAACGCTCATGTTTTGACACCAGAAGTGTCTGGGGATTCACTTTACTACTATCGTAAACTTTATTGCCCTATATAATAGCAATTTATCTTAAGCTATTGGTATACTTATACGAGTATTTTTCCACGGAATTTTACCGACAATTTGCGGGGGATAGTAATATTCATGGACTAGACTCGCCATAAATGGTTTGCTCTACTATCTCTTTAAAAAGTTATTGCCTTAACAGAACAATATCGTTGATGATGGCCGTGCTAACAACCATCAAACAGGGAATTAATAACTTTCTTTAAGATAACATTAAACGGGTAAATTGGCGGTTTTCAGATTTTGCTAAATTTCGAAAATAGATATCCTGCCATATTGCATCCATTTGAGTGTACTTAAATAATTTGCACCCTTAGCTGGGCTAGCAGGAGTTTCTCCCTATTAAGTAAGGTGAAGTCATGTAATTGATTGCGTTGGCTGTTACTTGGTGAAAGTTTGAATCCATATTGAGAAAACACAATTAAACTTTTCACAAAATTTTTATTTTCACTATTATAGTTTCGCTACACTGTAGCTTTTTCAAGTGAGTAATATATAGTACTGCTTAAGTTTACACTAAAAATCCTATTTATAATCTAACTTAACTTAAGGGGTGGGGTTTTTTATTTTGAATAAGTTAAATAATGGTTGAATTATTTAAATCTATCTGCTCGTTTAGTAATAGGTCTGGATTATGATTTTTTATTTTATTAATTTCTAATGATTCTAAAACATTTAATTTTGTGCTTTTTCTTGATTGAAATTTTCAAAATTTTATATGTGTTAGGAAAAAGCGCAAAATTAAATGTTCTAGAATCATTAGAAATTAATAAAATAAAAAATTATAATCCGGACCCATTACTAAACGACCAGATAGATTTAAATAATTCAATCATTATTTAACTTACTCAAAATAAAAAACCCCACCCCTTAAGTTAAGTTAGATTATAAATAGGATGTTTTGTGTAAACTTTAGCAGTACTATGTATTACTCACTTGAAAAAGCTACAGTGTAGCAAAACTATGGTAGCGAAAATAAAAATTTTGTGGAAAAGTTTATTTGTGTTTTACTCAATGTGAAGTTATGTATTAAGGAGTTATGGAAAAATGAATGCTTTTGAGCTTTAATAGTTAAAAGCTCATTTCAACAAGAAAAATCTTATAAACAAACGCCTGAAGAGTAGAATAAGTTATCTTTCATGTAAGCATGGAATCACATTTCATAATCTTAAATGTAAATATTTTGGTTTATTTTCTGAGGAATAAAGTTTAAAGACTTGCAATGGGGTTCCTTTTTGATTTTTCAAAAAACATTATCGGCAGTCTTGGTTTCTCTAACTTTAATTTGAATATAGGCGGTAGTCACTGATATAAGTTTTACATTATCATTAAATAAATTTCCCCCAAATTTTCTTCCAAACTCTCTACGTTCCCTTATTTCGTTTCTCAATTTCTATTCATACTATTCAACCGCAACATTTCAAAGTGTGTTGCTTAAAATAGAATCCTTTCATCTTGAAATAAGGACGCGTCGATATTTAGAATTAGATATAGAAGTAATAAACAATCTGCAAACAAAAAGTGGGATGTGCATGTGTGCTTAAAGAAAAGGGGCTTTATCTCTGAATAGTCACATCAATATCCCACGCAACAAGTTCTTTCATGCGTAAGCTCGTTCTTTTATCGATTTCATTCAAAAGATTCGAATACGTGTAGCGACGAGTTGAAAATCCTTTAAAAGAGAGAGTAAATATTTAAGGTCAGCAAAGGTGTTTTGCACACTTCAGATATTGTAACATATTTACTACAGTTTAGGAGAAGAAAAACTTTCTCAATAAAGCACATAAATCACGAAGAATCGATAAGACGCTTGTTTGGCCATTTCCTTGACATTTTATATTTATTTCTAGTATTTCAAAATCAATTTCCTCACCGTAAAAATAAAGTTGCTTCATCTCAATACACTTACCGTACAATTATGTCTACATTGTAACAGCTATAAATAGAACAGAACATTTCGCAGAATATAAAAATTTATCATACCAGAAAACTGTGTTTCGGGATGTTTTTCTTTTCCATTATTTTTTCTCACTAAAATGAAAAGAAATGCCTGGATGCAAATTTAATTTCTAATGCACTAAATAAATAAATTAATCCACTAGAAGGTATTTCTAAATCCGATAAATAAATCTGCTTAAACCATTGAATAATAGAGATGTCTATGGAAAATAAACTCCTGAACAGTTTTCTTTCATCGTTATATGGTACTACTTGAAGTCTTCAAAATTTAGACCTAACCTAACCTAATATAATCTAATCTAATCCTGTAGCATCTACTAAATTCTACTGCTAACTGTGGTATTTCATATGTTAGATAATGGCCTTATTAAGGTATCTACTTGTTCAACGGAATCGACCTAACCTAACCTAACTTAACCTAACCTAATATAACCTAATCTACTTCTGTAGCATTTACTGATGTCTACTGTTAACTGTAGTATTTAATATGTTAGACAATGGCCTTATTGCGGTATCTACTTGTTCAAGGGAATCGACCTAACCTAACCATTCTAACCTAACCTAATTTACTCCTGTAGCATCTACTGATGTCTACTGTTAACTGTAGTATTTCATATGTTTGACAATGGCCTCACTAAGGTATCTACTTGTTCAAGGGAATTGACCTAACCTAACCTAACCTAGCCTAATATAACCTAATCTACTCTTGTAGCATCTACTAATGTCTACTGCTAACTGTGGTATTTCATATATTAGACAATGACCTTATTAAGGTATCTACTTGTTCAAGGGAATCGACGAGGTAGTAAGCTACGTCCTAGGCATGTAAACCAAATTAGAGAGAACAGTATAAGTTTTTGGTCAGTAATAATTAGATATTATAGATATTATATCAATGTCTACCTTATAGAGATTTTTTCATAATAATGACTTTAATTACAGAGAGCAAACACTGTAGTTAATAATTAATATTTAGATATGCCCTTTGTTGTAGCCTATTCTCAGCTGTATTAATTAATCAGTAGATATTATTTATGCAATTCTAATAATATAGATACGCATTTTTATTTTTAATCCCACCAAACGTATGTATGTCTTTGTATAATCGTTCTCTGACATCAACACAAACAATAACGTGTAATTAGCGTGCACTTTATTAACTATCCATTATCTCCCAATCGGGTTATGAATCTATAACGAAATATTTATAAAATTCTGTAGTTTTAAATGTCAAGGTTTACAATTAAAAGCTACAACACTTTCAACTGTGTTTAACTACTATGAAAATCACTTTTAAATGTTTCAAATTATTTTATTGTAAACTCTACAATATTGTTTCGACATGACAATGTCTTTCTCAAGAGTAACATATTTACAAAATTTCAGGTCATATTTGTCGTCTATATATATATATATATATATATATATATATTTACAGTCAACAGCCGGTATTCTGTGGGTATAATTTTCAAAATTTCAGGTACTTATTCGTTGTTAAGAAATACCAAATGACATTGCTTCTAATCTTGCATCTAATAAAAGCGTATTGAAAATATTTTGTTGTTCATTTGTTATAAATTTTTTCAATCGCCTTTATTAGATGCAAGATTAGAAGCAATGTCATCTGGTATTTCTTAACAACAAGTATGTACCTGAAATTTTGAAAATTATACCCACAGAATACCAGCTGTTGACTAACAACGACTTAGAAGATAGATTAGAAGCAATGTCATCTGGTATTACTTAACAACGAGTATGACCTGAAATTTACTAAATCTGTTACTTTTGAGAAAGACATTGTTATGTCTAAACAATATTGTAGAGTTTACAATAAAACAATTTGAAAAATTTAAAAGTGATTTTAATTCCTTCAATTATTAAAATGATATTTCACAAGGATCTGACCAGTTCAACTATTGATTATATATTAAATAATTGTTTGCTGTAAGGAAAAAAGTTACTGCGTATAGTGAATTATATTATCAAACTGTCTGTTGAACATTATCTACTTTTGTTTCAGGAATGTTCAGTTTTTATATTCGAAAAACGCTGTGCCGAAAAACTTCACAAGCCTAAACGAAAAGAAACCGTAACTGAAATCCTTCGAAGTTCCGTTCGTCAATTAGAGAGATTTCGGCATCCGAAAATACTTCACGTACTACATCCGACTGAGGAGTGTTCCGAAACGTTGGCGTTCGCTTCGGAGCCAGTGTACGCCAGTTTAGCGAACATCTTGGCGTTCCAGGAGAACAGCAACCATCAAGGAAGCGTACCGACGACAGGCGCCTCCCAGCAGCTTCCAACTCAGAAACCCCCAAATGCCAGAGAATATCATTTTCTGGATATAGAATATAAATATGGAATTTTACAGGTCAGAAAGCAATTATTCCTTCATTTTATCGTCTTGGAATTATTCAGAAGATTCGTAAAAAGCCTATCTATAATTTAGTAGGGGATGACGCGACAAACGGATGGCTTACCTTTCTCTGAGGTCTGATTTTAAGCCCAGACTCGTTGCCTGTCCCTTAAAATTGATTTAGTAACCACAAACTTTCGGACTTTCCAGTTTTATGGCCGTAATAAAGTTTGTATTCTTTCTTGGAACTCAACGCGTTCGGAATTTTAACAAAAACCGATACGCATACCGTGCCATGTTTACAAAAAGAAGGGCTGTTTAAAATTTTTTCCTCTTTTGAAAATTTTCGTATCCCCTTCTCGAAAAAATAATATAAAAACACGAGGATAAATACAATACGGCCTTCAACTCCATTCAGAAACAATAAAATAAGCTTAATTTACTTATTTTACAATAAACTGCTGCAACATAAAATAAACGACATCAGTACCAATATTCATTTTGTAATTTTCTCAAAAGGAAGTTAATAAGATATTCAATACAGTGAATACTGTGGGGGTGCACTTATTGTGAAACATATTTTAATAATGAATGATAAATAAAAATAAAAACAATTAAGGGTAGCTTCACTTCATTATCGAAAGATACAGAGCAAACCTTATACTTATAGTATAACTTGTTAGGAGTTTTAACAAAAAAATTGGTGAAACTACCCTTAATTGTTTTTATTTTTATTTATAATTCATTAATAAGAGAGTTATTATATTAAGGCTATTTGTGGTGCACTATATATGAAGCATATTTAAATAGGGTAATTTAATAAAACACGAATTTTATTCTTCTCGATGAATCGTTTCGACCGAGTGATCGTTCTCAAGAATGCAATCATAAGTAATTTTCAATAACTGTAGGTGATACTTAAAGGCACATGTAAGAAAAATG
The DNA here is from genome assembly GCA_963921985.1 of Agrilus biguttatus. Taxonomy (NCBI): domain Eukaryota; kingdom Metazoa; phylum Arthropoda; class Insecta; order Coleoptera; family Buprestidae; genus Agrilus; species Agrilus biguttatus. The sequence continues at coordinate 5,564,698 of OY998121.1, read as the reverse complement.
CGGTTCACAAAATTATAATGTTGGGGAAAACCATGAAATTAAAGCCTAACTCAATTCATAAAATTAAAGTTTGGACAATAACAAGGGTGTATTGTTAGTTGACAGTTCCGTTTAGTTATTTAAAATATTTATATTTGAATATATAGCTTTTTTAATTTCAATTTCCAAAAAATTCAATTTCTTGTTGAAAGTGCAAATTTTTCACATTATTTTGGTCAATTTCGTGATTTCCTTTGTACAATGGTTGGGCATACCCGTCAGATTAGTTACATTATTGGTTTTCACAGAACGTAATTGTTCATATAACTCAATTTGAATTGATCGGCCATTGTCGCCTATATAAATTGTATCAAAATTTTTACAATTTAATTGAGGGTCTTTTTAAAGCATCATCTTCTTGTTTGTTATTCACAAGTATGCGACCTAGGGTGCTGTTGACAGATACAATTTTAATTTTCTTGATCGTCGTGCTATTTTATTTGTTGCTCTATTTGCTAAGTTAATGGAACAAAAGGTTTCAATCGAATTTTTGTTATGAGAGCTATATAGGGTGGACTAAACTTTTAAACGGAGTTTTTTTATTTAGTATGTTGGAAACTAGAGTAGGTTTATAACCATAAGTTTTTGCTATATACTTTATTAAGTTTAGTTCTTTAGAATAAACTTCTTTTAAGAGTGGAATATTGGTTAATCTGTAGATTACAGTATGTAAGGATGTGAGTTTCCTGGGAGATTAATTGTTTATTCAAAGAATATGTTCATATAATACTGATTAAGAATTGCCTTCTGATCAGTATTATTATTAGCGCAATTAATTAAATTTGAAACAATGCCAATAAAAAAGAGAAATAAGAGGATATTAGTAGCGAATTCTTTGTGTTTAAATTAATAACAATTTTAAATGAAGTCCCAAAAGAAATTCGTAAATGAAGGATTTATCCTTGAGGACTAAATAAATACTACCAATTCCCTAAGGATACTCTTCAAATTCTACCCCAATTAACTATATATACTTACATTATTTACAATTCTTTATAAACTTACGAACCTAAAGGTATAGAACACAGCAGGAAAATTACAATTATTATTATTATAAATTTAATGGGAAACTTGATATTAAATCAACTTTTTATTGAAGCTGTCTATGGGGTACTGATGAGAAGTAATAAGATCGAAAAATAATTAAATATACACTTGGTTTCAAAATATTATATTTGTATACACTACAGCAAACATTGCTTTCATCAGCTGTGATGATTTAAACAAACTACGAGTCGTTATAGCTATTTATACTAGCAACTAAGAGGTGGGGTGTAATTTAATTGAATATATTTAGCAAAGGTGAATTTTTACATTCGATTTGGTCGTTTAATGCAAGGTTTTTACAAAAATATCTTATTAATTTCTAATACTTCTAACAGGTTTAATTTCAAACTTTTATTTTGCACGTGTAAAATATTGTAGTCTTGATTAAAATTATATTCCGCATATGTAGAATCAGGTTTTTTATTTGTAAAACTAGCCCAATGTTCTTTGATACGAACTTTAAAAGATCTACCTGTCTGTCCCAAATATAATTTGTCACAGTCTAAACGACCAAATCCGATGTAAAAATTCACTTTTACTAAATATATTCAATTAAATTACACCCCACCCCTTAGTTGTTAGTATAAATAGCTGTAACGATTCGTAGTTTGTTTAAATCATCACACCTGATGAAGGAAATGTTTGTTGAAATAACCGTAGTGTCTACAAATATAAAGTTTTGCAACCAAGTGTATTATTAATTCTTTAATTACGTTTTCTGTGTTTCAACAAGTGAAAGTTTCCACCATCAATTATTTGTACTCTTGATAATGGGGTAACACCCGAAACATATGTCGAATCGTTTAATAAATTGGTGAACATCTTATCTTGTGTTTGATTTTCTATTATATTTACGATGTTTCACAATAAATGCATCTTAGATAGTTTGTTATATTGGTATTCATTTGGTTCTTTTGCTTTTTTTCTCGAATCCCAGTATAACAATAGAGCTGTTTGAATAATTAACGTCCAAGGGTTTCTATTGAAACTGTTCAATCTTGTAAGGATGTCAAGAGTCACTTTAATAAAACACAATGACAATATAGCCATTAATGCAAATATTGACTAATCCCTTCAAGCATGCAATTGCTGCACCCATAAATGCGTCTATTGTTTCAGATAACAGAAGCGTTGTCATTCCTTCATTACTCCGGACACGTGTTGCACAGGAACGTATGTCCCGCTAGTATACTGGTAACCAAAAAGGGAACGTGGAAACTGGCAGGCCTGGAATTTACAGGTATGATGCGACCCGATTAATTTAGTTGGAATTTACGTTGTATCGCCGTTTTCCCCACTGTACGAGGGTAAATTTAACATTTACAGCACAAAGTTTTCGTTCTTTCCTTTTTGGCAAACGGAAAGCAAAAAAAATTGAATCAAGACCTGAGTGCTTCGATCTTGGAAATGTGAAAACAAAATTGGTTTTGGAGCCGAACCCGTTACCATAAATTGTGGCAGTCGTTGAAACAGCAACAAGTCGATAAACTTAAATCGTAGAGCACAAAAAACTTGGGCTGTTATTTGAATTTGATTCAAATGTTTTATTCTGTTTATCTATCCTTTCCGACAACTTTAAACTTGCTTTAAAAATACTTTGATGTTAGTTTCTAATGAGGTCTTTGAAAGCAGGCTTAAAAAATAGTGCGTTAAATTCAAAAATACGAATTTCAAATTGTCAATTATAATAATAACATTTAAAATATATTCAATATTTTACTGTTTACAAACACTGCGAATATCTTGCATTCTTTGAAAAAGCTATTAAAATATTTTCAACATTACAAATTACAATAAACTTTATTGCATCATCTTTGCTGATCTTCAAGAGTCATTGTAACAACATTCAAACATTGTACGTAGTAAGTAACAAATATTGTTCGTTGTAAAGGAAATTGATGACCTCGTTCTACTTGTGGCTAAATTTTTGTTTCTTTTCAACGGCAGATTGTACAATTAATAAAGTATACAGCTTTGTGCATTTTTGAGTGGAAAAATTTTCATAAAATTGCAATCACTTCCTCTCGTAAATCATTTTATATTGAACATTAAGTTAACTGCAGCAGTCTTATTCAAGTTATGCTTCAGGAAAGTTTAGGAATTTATTACCTTATCCGATATATAACTACATAGATACATAGGAATAGTGTTAGAAGTTTACCGAAATAACCGACATACAGTACACGTACAAATTCTATATTAACTTGATTTTATTTTCCTTTAAAATTAATTTCGATCTGATTAACTAAAAATAGCAAGTACTCAACACTTCCACGTGATATTTGCGCATTATCCTTCGTTTTACGAGGGTAAATCAAATATAAACGGTAATTTTGTAAAATAAATTTATTGATTATTGATACATACAAACTAAACATTTAACATTTTTCGATGTAGTCACCTCCGTGCTCTACACACTTTTGTCACCGATCCACCGATTTGGAAGTTTGAATATTCCTTCTTCAAAAAAAGTTTGAGGGCGAGACGTCAGCCAATTGCACACATACTCCTCTACTTCTTCATTGCTTTCAAATCTTTTGCCTCTAAGTGATTCTTTCAAAGGCGCGAACAAAAAATAATCAGAGGGCGACAAGTCAGGGCTATAAGGAGGATGCTCGAGGGTTCCCCAGCCCATTTCTTCCAATTTATTCATTGTCAAAACTGCGGTGTGTGACCTGGCGTTGTCATGAAGGAGGATGACGTTTCGAATGGGCATACCTCGTTGTTTGCTTCGATACGCAATTGTTGTCGACTGTAACAATAATAATAATAGTAGTAATAGTAAGCTGCATTCACTGTTCGTTGATCGTGAAGAAAATCAATGATTACTCATTGACTCCCCTTGAGTCAGCAGTCGTTGGTTTTGGCAGCCTTCATCCTTTCTTCGCCAGTCCCTACTCGCCATTTTTGATTTGGGAGTGTAGTGAGTAGTGGTGGACCCACATTCATAACAAGTGACAATACGCCTCAAAAACACCTCCCCTTCTTGTCGAAATCGATTCAGAAGTCTTTCACTGATTTCCGATCTGACCTGTTTTTGATTGGTTGTTTTGGTCAACAACCTTGGAACCCAGCGAGCACTAATTTTTCTAAAGCCAAGTGCCAAGTTCAACAGTAATGATGGATTGAACACTCCCATACTCCCATAGCTAATACCCAGTTCTAATGACATTTGTTAAAAATTGATTAAATACCTATTATAGATAAATATGTTTGTACATTTTTACTTAAATATTAAACGATACTAAATTTGGAATTCGGGGTGTGGTTAAAGGATTAATGTCCACGCTGTCGTGTTCAAATCAAGGACACATTCTAATAAAATCTTTCCAACAGGTACTCGTTTCAAATTTAATTAAGGTAAGTTGAATACGGACTCCCGGGGGAACTTTTACGTTCAAACTTTCTAATTCCGAACGATGATCAGAATTCGTAAAGACTTTCAAAGACATCCAGCGACTTGTAGCTGTCGGTAAAAATCTTTTTACAACTTTGAGCTTATTGAAATGCAAAGGTTTAAGAATGAAACAAATACCGAAACTTTTCTTATACTTTCAAAGAAATTATTCAATTTACAGGCTTAATTCAGAAACGACAAATAAAAATAACAAACATTCGTGGGTGACTAAATGTATAATTTCGATAAAAAAGTTTTTGATACATATTCGAAATTGAAAATTAAGTTATGTACAGTATCTTTTCGTATATGTTGGATTTAATTAAATAATCGTCTACATTAGCGTGGGGAACATAAAAAATGTACTTAAATAATTGTCGCCCTTAGTCTGTTTTAATGGCAAGAATAATTTTGACTGAAGCTCTACTGATGAAATTAAAACACCTTCAACGTTTCAGAGAGGTACAGCACATTTCAAACTCAATTTAAACTTTTATTTCAAATGGCGATAAAGAAATAACTGTTTTAACAAAGTTTTTAATAGCTTATCTCGTTTTACCCCACGCCTTCCAGTGTGATCTGTAAAAAAAAGAGTTTTTCCTAATTAGCTTAACTTGTATGGGAAAGTTTGATTGCGTGTCCTGTTTTTACTTTTGTAATGTTGTTACTTCTGTTATTCACAAGAAATTAAAATAGAACTAAACTAAATAAAACAGTAAAATCGAAAAATTCAACATAAAGACGTTTAGCAACCTAGAGGTATTCGATAACAACCTCATACAATATACAATACACGAGTGGAAATTGTGTAATTGCTTATATTTGTTTCAGAAAAAGTAAATGACGTTGATGGGGTAGAACCAGTTTCATGTCAACCATGGACATCAAGACTATCGAAGATGGCTCAACCGAATTTAGATTATATGGGTAAGATTTTAAGATGTTATGTACTGAGACACTAATTTTCTATCCCAAAAACTGTGAAAATTATCATCCATTTCAAAAAGAAAAATAATGAACAAGATAAATCAATTTCTAAAAAATAAAATTTATAATTTTTGTCTATGCTGTTCTGAAAATTTACGAAAAGTTATCGGAATCAAATATTGTTTGAGTTAGTCCTTTTGTATGTTCAGTTTAAAAGTTGTTTTCTGGTTAGTTTTCAATATAATACAATTTCAAAAAAAGAAGGCATTAAAATCCCCACTCGTCTAAGTATAAAGCATCACAGATCCCACATTTCGAACGCGTCCTACACTGTGATCTGTGATCCTTTATAGGATTTTAATGCCATCTTTTTTTGGATATGTTATATCTTCGTCTAAAAATCTATCGGAATCAACAGTGTAATTCAATGCCGGTAGGCGTATTAGCCCTCGCAGTAGTTATTTCTGTTTTATTTATCATATATCCTGTAAAGGCCTTTCTGCTAGCGCCCACCTGATGAGACCCGATAGGTCGAAACCGGTCGTGGGATATGGCTTTCGGCACGCTGTGCCTACTGTGCAGGACGCGTTCCAAATGTGGGATCTGTGATCCTTTATAGTTAGACGAGTGAGGATTTTAATGCCTTCTTTTTTTGGAATATGTTATATCTTCATCTAAGAATCTATCGGAATCAACAACCCCTAATTAAACCTCGGAGTAGTTGTTTCTGTTGATTCCATGTTTATATTTATAATACAATTTACACTTCAATCTGAATTGTTTTTTGATTAGAATTTAACAATTAAATTTGATGTAACCTCGAAAGCCTTTCACAATATAAATATTAACGATTCTCTTACATACTAAATGCGTCCTTCGTACGTCAATAATTGTTCCCCTTTTATTGAAACTGGGACACATTTCATTCTAAACACATTAATGCCTTCCCTACTACAAAAATTCTTCAAATATTACATTTCATTCTAATAATGCGACAAACTCAATCCGATATGGGCGTTTTCATTTGGGTAACTTTCCGAAGACTTTACGAAATGTTTCAAAGGAAATAATCTAAATAAAGCAGAAAAAATTCATACAAAGTTAGCAACTCTAAAGGCGTGAGTGCGTTGCTTCGTCTTTATGTGTTTATTTCAACGGGTACATTTATATTGAAAGGAACAGGTTGCTTTTGCTTCCGCAAATGTGAGTATGTTAAATAAATGGCTTTCTGTCGAAAGAACATAATTTTCTAGTATTCTAAATAAAAAAGAAATGTGGTTTTTATTCTCTTCTCAAAGTTTAATTCACTTTAATAAGAATAAGGTATGCTGCGTAAAATGCATCCTAATAAGTACAATCCTCTAATAATAACAATGACACAATGAAATAAATTTCAATTTTTAATTTAAAAATTCCAAATAATATCTCAAAAACTCGTAATTGTTAGAAGCATATATTTAGATCTCTGTTAATCTTTAATTAGTACTCCTGTTATACAATTGCTTCAATATTCTGTTAAACAATTGTGAGCTAGCTAGATGAACTATCAATGAATTTGAAACCACATAGGGTAAAATTATTGTACTAACTGGATCCAGAAACATGGAAGCAGCTTCCGTTGTAATGATATCCCAAAGTTTAAAGATGCAATGGAATTGGCTTTTACTTGGTGAAAGTTATTTATAATTGATTAAAACAAACACAAACTCTGACAGAAATTTATTAATATCGACAATTGTTTCGCCAACACAGTAGCTTCTTCAGGATATAAATGGTACAATACAATTATAAGGCCTATATATATATATCTATCTAAAAACAGGAACCAAGTAGTGGGGGCAGTAACTGGAAGAACAAACTAAATATTTTAAATTAAATAAATATAAACAAATCTTAAAAGCTAAAAAAGTTATAAATTTAAATTAACTAAGGGTGAAAAAATTAAACCAAAAACTTTTTAAGAAAACAATGAACTTAATTTTTCCCCCACTTCCAAAACCAAATATTACATACAATAGTCTAACTTTTATTGGTAAACCGGCTTTGACTATCAGAAAACTCTTAGGTAAACACAATATCAACATAGCCTTTAAAACGAACAACAATCTAAGCCTTTTTATTAAAAACAATAAAAATAATACTCCCAAAGATAACAAAAGTGGTGTCTACAAACTAAACTGTGGTTTCTCTAATAAATTTTACATCGGTTTAACTGGTAGGAAGTTTAAAACGAGGATTTCTGAACACATTAAATCTTACAAAGATAAAAACCTCAATTCTAATTATGCTACTCATTTGATAGAAACCAATCATTCTCCGAATTTTATTTTTAAATAATAGCCATAAATTAAATCTCTTAGAATCTGTAGAAATTATAAAAATAAATCATCTATGTTATTGTTAAATGATCAACTTGATGTTAACTTTTCACCCTTAATTAATTTAAATTTATAACTTTTTAGCTTTTAAGACTTGTTTATATTTATTTAATTTAAAATATTTAGTTTGTCCTTCCTGTTATTGCCCCCACTACTTGGTTCCTTGTTTTAGATATATATGTAGACCTCATAATTGTATTGTACCATTTATATCCTGAAGAAGCTACTGTGTTAGCGAAACAATTGTTGATACTAATAAATTTCTGCGAAAATTTGTGTTTGTTTTAATCAATCCCAAAGTTTAACCTTAAAGACGGTAGAAAGTAGATACCAAACGAAGTAAAATAGATCTGTGAATTTTTTGTAATGGTTGATTATAATCACAGGTCGACGTGAATCAGGATACTAAAACTAGAAATGTCTTTTTCGACGTACTTTGCGATGCTGATTCCGAATCTCAGAATTGCCGCAGCTACCCTCAAATTCCAAAAGATTCATTTTTTTGGACTCTTTTGTTAAGATTACTACTTGAAATAATAGGACACTACAACCTAGATAGTAATCATTTCCAAGGTATCGTTTAAGAAATCGAATGATGCTAATTTGATTTGTTTGGTTTTGAAACTCGAATTTCTCGTAACTGCAATACACTAGAGCTTTTTTGAGTTCAAATTTGAGTTCGTCATCGAAGAGTATATCGATAATGATTACTTTTTTATGGTGGGTTAAAAATGTAAAACAGAACAAGGGTAATTATTTTCGATGTATTTTTCACAGGCGAACCGAAATCAGCCGTCAGAACTGCCATAAAATATTAACATACTTTAATCTAGTCAGGATATCTTAAAATCCTACAGTACTGAGGCAATTGTCAGATTATGGTCACATAAATTACTGTTGCTTCGTTTTTTCCTTTTCAATCCACAATTTCGTTGAACGGTGTTGTTTCTATATTTTCACAATTGAATTAAGTTTAAAAATCAAATAAAACTTTGAAAAGTCTAATGCCTGTGTGAATTGTTTGTGTGTTTCAGCTCCTGAAACTCAATCACAATCCATATGTAGCATCTTAAGCGACATGTTTTCTCTGGGGATGGTAATTTGTTCCATTTTCAACCACGGAAAGCCTGTAATCCAAGCAGGAAATTCTACTTCTACTTATATTAAACAATTAGAAATGGTAGGCGATACTATTCAACAAACTATACTAATGAACCATGATCAGTCAAATATTATATTCAGTATTAGATATCAATTATAAATTCTGGGAGCTGTAAATTAATTTCCTTAAATGGTAATTTTCAAGAACGTAGAAGTGGAAGACTTTTCGATTTTGAATTTTATTTAGTCACTAGGTAGTTGATAAGTTTGTGTAGGTACACCGTTAAATAAAGAAAGACACCCTAATTACCACTAACTAAATTTTATATGAGCGGATACGTGTTTCGCCCACTTCACACGTGGGCATTATCAACGCGACCTCGCCCACGTGTGAAGTGGGAGAAACACGTGTCCATTCATATAATTTAGTTAGTGGTAATTAGGATGAGTCTTATTTATTTAATTATTCTTTTACCACAGTCTCCTATTTTCTACTTAGGTACACCGTGATAATAATAATAATAAATTTTTTATTTTATAATTTATAAATTCTTTCAAGTATTTCTTTTCAGTTAGATGAACAAGTCAGAAATGTTCTTCCAAAGGTACCAGTACCACTACAAGAAGCAACGGTACGGCTTTTGAGCAAGGACACAAGGCAAAGGCCTACAGCTCAACTACTTTCGTTAATAAAGTATTTCAGGTAATAATAATAATGGCCCTTCATTAATATCCAAAACCAGGTTATTTGCTTTTTTTAATTATTTTTTATTAGCATGTTTTATAAAATATAATAGATCAGAAAGATACCGAGCGGCGTGGTCTAGTGTTCTAGATCATTGCTTAGCATTCGGGAGGTCACCGGTTCGAACTCGGGTCTGGCTGCTCTGGTCCAAGTTTTCTGTGGTTTCCTTGAATAACATAGGTAAATGCTGAGGCAGTATTATTCCACAGATAATCTTTCACTTCTCTTCTGTCTTCATTTCGTCCGTCTCCTCTTTCTCTTCATAACCACACCACCCACCCATTCCCACGATTCCTGCAAGGATGCTGAAGAGGACCTTACACCCTACCTTCCGGCTTTGCACTACAGTGTACATCTGAGTAACTGCCTGACCACGAGCGCGAGTAGCTGGTGGGAATGAAACACAAAAAAGTTTTTTTTTTTATTAAAATGAAACCTGAAACGAATTTGAACTCAATCTAAAATTTTTAATAACACAAATTACACAAAACCATTTTGTGTATGTTTTGAAAAATCATTATCACTCTGACATTAGTTAGGTCTTTATCAAAGACTACAAACTATACTAACCTTAAAAGGTTACAACTACCGGTATTTAAAGAAAGAACAAACCAGGTGGTGGTGTATTAAGGGAAAACCGTATATTACAAACTATTAAATTTATTGTGTGCAATTCCGTTTGATTGTTAAATGTAAATTTGTTTCATTTGTTACTTTATGTTTAATTTCCTACTTTATTTGTGAATTTAAATCACCTCTATATTTAATGTATCTTTGCTGTGATTATATTTGTTACAATATTCCGCTAGACCTGTGTTACATACTACATTTATTGATTTTTTTATAGAATACAGATGTTCTTTTATTCTGGTTTTTACAGCCCGTCCTCTTTGACTTATATATATGGCTTAAGTATAAAAAATTGAATGTAGTATTATCGAAATAAATACGGTAGAGGGTCAACAACGTTCAAAGTTCACTTGAATACAAAATTTTAGTTTAAATATAAGTAGATTAGGTACCGACGTTCCAACATTAAAAGGATAATTGCAAAGTTAAATAAGTAAAGCGGTCGGAATCGGCTGAAGGGTGGTAAAATTATTTTCGCAAATCTGAGTAAATATGAGAAACAATCTCTCATGCATACTAATTGCACTGATCCTTATAAATACGAAACAGGCCCAATAAAGTTTCCACTTCGGTTAATCTCCTTCTCGCCCGCAGTTCTAATTTTACATTCCGAGACAAATTAAATCGGATTCAATCCTGTCTGATGTACTTGTGTCAACACGTACCGTATCAACCACCTGTAAAACACACCCCGTTGGTTTCCGATGGTGACCCTCATGTATTATTCTTTCAGTGATTCGTCAGTGCACGCTCTACAATTTTTGGATGTCATCAACATGAAGGATCCCACACAGAAAGCCCATTTTTACAGAAATACCCTCAAAGAGGCACTACCCTACATTCCTAAAGTAAGTAAATAATTCATTTATACAGGGTCATTCAAACTGAGAGACTTTTTAGGGAAACTAAGCATGGTGATAGTAGATGCTATTACTTGTTGAAACGAATTATTACTCATGTTGAATTTCAATTAAAAAACACAATGTTTCAAATAGTTTTATTTTGCTGACACTACAATATTGTCTCGCCAAACATTGGCTTTAAACTTTGATGTTCATCACCTGATGAAGCCAATGTTAGGCGAAACAATATTGTAGTGTCTACAAAATAAAACTATTTGAAACATTGTATTTTTTAATTGAATTTCAACATGAGAAACTAAGCATGGTACAGTTTTTAAAATTTGGGAGTAGGGGTTATCACGGATGATCTATTTAACTAAAATAATTTCAACTGTTGGGCATTTTTTACGATGAATTCGTATGAAACATAAAATTTAAACTTTAAGGTGAATTTCATAACCAACTTGTATGCCCATATGCCTACGATGAATAGTTTCTGAGATAATTTAATTTATTGGAAAAAAAATTGCACCGCAACCCAAACTATAAAAAATCATAGCTTCCAACTTACATAAAAATTACTTATAATGTTGAAATTTTTACTAGTTATAGCCAAGTGAAGTCATAAGGCTAACGTCATGTCAAAACTAAGCTTTATCATTTGTACAGGGTGTTCAGAAAGATAATACAATGTTTAAAGGCTTCAAACACGAATAACTTCATTTTTTCAAATGGCACCTAGCATATTTTATTTTGTCATTCGATTCCATTTTTATTCCTCTTTCGATACATTGAATGTTTTCCATTCTTTATTTAAAAAAAAATCCAAAATTATTCAAAAAATTTCAAATAAAACAGTAGGAAATATCTAGATCCCAAATTTTTTAATCTATAACATGCTTAGTTTCCTTAAAACAACTAATGTACCAGTCAGTTTGAATGACCCTGTATATTTTTTAAATTTTAATATGCAGATAATTGTAAATACTACAAAATTATAGAGCGATCTTATTAAGTCATCGATATGGTCGATACCAGTGGTGGCGAACCTACACAACGAGGGTCAGATACTGACCTACGAACGCTTTGTATGTGACCCGTGCGTTTATTGTAACTTTGGTAAACTTTTTTAATTAAGGCAAAGAAAAAATAATCCGTTTCTCATTTAATTGGAAGATTTAATGTTCGCTTTGAACGAGAAAACAAGATTTATGACAAATTTTTATAAACATATTGGTTAAACAATTTAATGTTATTATGTATTATCACACACATAGCATTTCAATCACCTAATTGAATAAAGAACTATAGGGACATGAATACATTGCATTAAGCATGATGAAACGTGTAGTTTGGAATTGAGTACCATGAAATATTTTCCTCAATTGCAAAACCATTTTCAAAACACTAAACCATTTGAAAATACTGTTGACATTAGTAGAGGAAGATTCTTGTATTAATATTGGATTTAATTATCATTGAGTTATATAGAAATGTCAAAGAAATCTTCAAAAGTAAAAATTAATAATTTCTTTGTAGAAATTAAGGTATCAGCATGTTTGGCCGAGCTTACAACAAGAAATGAAGACTCAAGAGGTTCTTGCTGCCGTTTTACAGCCCATTTTTTACTTAATTCAAGAGTCGACAATTGAGGAATATGAGTCCACAATTCTTCCGTCCTTCAGGTAAAATTACTTTTGTTTTCTCTATTTACATTTCTTTTATAACAACACACAATTCTTCTAATGTGTGGTACTTCAGACGCTTCGCTCTTAAAAAGGCAACGACTGATAATGATAAAATTTCTACTATTATTTCTAATAAAGGACATTAAGTTCTTGGACAGTAATTTATCGATACTACCAGATATGAGTCGCCAAATTGAACGTGTTCAGCAAAAACGAGTTGATGTAACGTCAAGGTGTAGCAGTACATCACCATCTGCAGATACTGCCTTATGAAAGCAATTTCGATAAATTTTGTACTTTTGTTTTAATCAACTCTCACACAAAGGAAATTTAAGGAACATTAACACAATTAACCACAATTGTTAACAGCCAGTTTATCTTGTATCGTACTCCAATTTTTAAGTCTTTGTTGTTATGAACAATTAACCACTGTTGTTTATTCACTGTATTAGCGTTTACTTGTTGAAACTCCATGTTAAAATTAATCAATCAAAGAAAATACCTTTGAGAGTTTCAAAAATGTAGGCTCTTAAATGTTCCTCTTTCTAAGATAATTTCGATCTAGAATTAAATAGGATTATTCAAGTAGCAGTAACTAATGGTTATAATAAAACAATGGTATTACAACTTCTTTATAAAAAGCTTTACAAAAAAAACTTAAATTCCATATACCCTATGGTAAAATCAAAATCAAACACATTTAGTACGTTTTCATTTTTAGTAAATTTTACCACAAAAATCAGTAAACACATCCCTAATAATTATGTATCATTTAAAACAAATTGTTCTATAGATTCACTTATTAGAAATGATAAAGATAAAATAGATAATAAACTGAAATCTGGTGTAAATAAATTAAAATGTGGTGTATGTAACTATGTGCATGTAGGGCAAACTGGTCGTTCATTTCAAGAACGCTTCAAAGAACATAAAAAATGTTGTTAAAATCAAAAATGTACATCTACATATGCAGAACATTTAATAAATTTACATCACACATTTAACGAAAATTATGAAATTTTACATTTTGCAAGTAAAAGTCAAAAGTTAAATCTTTTAGAATGCTTAGAGATTAATAATTATAACAATTTATGAATTTTAATAAATAACCAGACTGAAGTAAATAACTCACCCCTACTAAATTTAAAACTTTGCACTCCCACCCTTTAGGTTAAGTAGATATATATATATATGTAGATATATATATATAAGGTTTGAAATTATAAGTTTATGTATTGTAATTCATCCACCTGATGAAGCCACGGTGTGGTGAAACGATCGTCGTGGTACCACAGTTAGCAGTAAATTTTCTGTAATTTAGAGATGATGAGATCTAATGACTGATAATTTCGATAATTTTTTAATCATGAACTAATTGCTCTTTATTAAAATATTTAATTCGCATCGATATGTATCTATATTATTTGTCGATGTTCGTTTGTTTTTACGGATGTGACCATATACATAAAACAAAGTAAATTATGGTGGTATGGTGGAAAAAACAGTGAATTATGGTTGTTACGTCCTGCCGCACATAATTTTTAATTAAGAGCTCGTTACTACATTTGTTACGTTAATAAATCTAGTGCAAGTGCAGCCGTATGGGGTGTGCAATTTACATGTGTCCACAAACTATTCGCCAGATGATAATGTAACAGGTAATTACAGCGCGTGCTATTTTATGGTGACATAATTTTCAACCAACTGTCGACTCCCGTAGTTTAACACTTAATAGTAGTCACTGAGCCCTCTTGCCATAAATATTTATGATGCTGAAGATTGTTTTTTAATGAATTAGTCTGTACAGATTTATAATATTGTCAATTTTGGTGTTTATTTTAAATATACGAACATTTCCGACAGTTTTTAGAGTTGTAATATATATATATATAGAGGCTATTTATAACCAATCTAATTTTGTTAATGCGGTTTAGTACACTTCAGCTAATAAATCTTGATAGCAAACTTTACAAGAAAGTTTAACGTCTTTGAATTGATCTTTATCGGCGGAAATAATTGGGAACAGAAGTTGTAATGCCTTCTATTGTTGTTGACTAAATGAATTTACGTCACGCAACAACGATAAATAAATCTGTATTTTTAGAACAACAGGTAACGCTTCTAGAATCAAAACAATTTGTTAAGTTCTTTAACGGGTGATCGAAAACTCACAGTAATATTTGTCATAATTCTATTTACATTTACCTAATGAGGTTTGTATTAAGAGTACTACATAAACTGTAAAGAAAACATCAGGGAATGTGTGAAATTTAGAATTACAAAAAAATATTTGAAAATATTTTTTGGCAGTTATGTTGTATCGAATTTAGATAATTTACCGGACTTTTGGGCCGTGGTCTATAGGATTTTTGGTTGGCTGACGTTTCGTCAGCGGCTGCGGCTAACATCTTCAGAAGCGTTTGTGGCTTGGTCGTTTTAGTAGGGAAATTCCTTTGGCACAGGTCATGTACTTTTTAATACAATTGTTTGAATAATTGATTGTGTAAAAACAACTTATTCTTATACAATCAGTTAATCATGTGCAATTGTTACCCAAAAAAAGATAAACACAATTTTCTATATATTGGATATTAAAAAAAAGTCATCAAAAAAACTTACTTTTAACCGATTTGTCAACTTACTTACTTCGTCAATTATGACTCATTCCCCTACGTTTTGAAGAAAATAACTCCGGAAAGGCTAGGCGTGGAATTTATCTACAACTTTAATGAATTAAGAAGGAATACCATTATAAAAATATTTAAACAAACAATACAAATTAGTTTCAAGATATCTTCATGATAATATTTCACTTCTCTTCTGTTTTCATTTTGTCCGTCTCATATTTCTCTCTCTCTAACCACACAACCCATCCATTACCACGATTCCCGCAGAGGCTGAAGAGGGCCTTACGCCCTACCCTCCGGCTTTGCACCACAGTGTAGGCCAGAGGGACTGCCCGCTCACCAGCACGAGTAGCTAGTGGGAATGAAACACTCAAAATTATAAGCTTTTTTCGATGATATCTTCAAGATATCTTGAAACTAACTTTGTGTTGTTCGTTTAATATGGAAAAGTTACAACAAATATTAGCGAATTCCCTAAAAAGTTTATAACAAAACCTTAAAAAACGTGTACAGAACCCGTTTAATTACATTATGTGAATATTAAGATTAAGGTATTATATGCGAAAAGTAAACAGTTCTCCAATTACATGAAACAGTTATTACATTTTAATTTACCAGAAAATTAAATTGAGAAAAATGATCTATAATTTTCTGTGGGTTTCTACATTTAAATGGCCAGATAGCGGTTCTGATTAAGTCTTTGTTGAACCATTGGTTTGCCGCGTTGAAAATGATCTAAGAAAAGCTTAAGGATTGCCATTTCAACACGATTCGTTAACTCGTTGGGGAGTTGTGTAATTCTGCGATCTTGTTCTCAAACAATTATTACGAGTGAGCGCTTTTACAAAAGACAGATTTCATATCTTCTGGGGTAATTTCAAAATTACACAATCTGCTGTTGGAAAACTTAACTATCATTATTCACATTTTATTTATTTTTTACCATCAGCATATCTAGACAGATTAGTAAATTACATTTTAGTTCATGGAGTGTTTCATTTCAAGTCTGATAGGGTTTTGAATTCTACGCTGAATTTTTCAAGTCAGTGATCCGTTCATCATGTGTTTCATATGTTTTTGAGAGAAATTTAAATTTCACTTTAGAAAATATCAAATAAAAAGGGAAAAGCTCCAAAGAAATATTTGTTTATGAAGAAGTTCAATGCCATCATCAGTATGTTTTTGGACAGTAATTTATTAGACGTGTTAGATTTTTATTAGATCGTGATTTCGAACTTATTAGTTCCCATTAGCACTCCATACAGAGATTCGATTAATCACCGATCAAACCAAAGTGACTCCGTAAAATCAAACAACTACAGTTGTCACTAAATATTAGTAGATGGCGATATAGTGACAATAACTATTATATCAACATGCTTGACGAAGTTACTTCGATTTGGTCGGTGATTTAACCGAGCGGTGTGGTTCGAATCCGAGTCCGCATGTTATAAGCCAAGTTTCCTGTGGTATTCTTGGTCACTCAGGCAAACGCTGGAGCAGTAATATTCCATAGATAATATTTTACTTTTCTTCTGTCTTCATTTCGTCCATTTCATCTTTCTCTCTCTCTCACTAACCAGTCAACCCACCCATTCCTGAATGGAGGCTGAAGAGCGCCTTCTTACGCCCTACCCTCCGGATTTGCACTACAGTGTAGGCCGAAGGGACTTCCCGCCAACCAGCACGAATAGCTAGTGGGAATGAAACACCCAAAAGCTTAAGTTTTTTCGGTAATTCATCGAAACTACTGATGAGAGCTAATAAGTTCGAAATCACGATCGATATCTGGTAGATCCGATAATTACTTCATACTATACCCACTACAAATAATAACTTTTCAATAATTGTATAAATGTATAAAAGTCAAATCAACCTACATTCAATTTCACTTCAATTTTTTCTTACACCCACTGTAAAAAATAGGTATCCTTTTTAAGGTGAAAACTCTTAATTCATCATTTGAATTCCATTTTCTGCTACCTACGTATATTTATATGGTTTTATAGAGACACCTACAAAGTATTTTTTTTGTTACAGAAATGTTTTTACTGCTCCCAAATCGATCCAGGCCACGGTTACTTTATTGGAGAATTTGCATATCATTTTAGAAAAAACTCCAAGAGATGGGATCCGAAGCGAAGTCCTACCAGTATTATACAACGCTTTCGACAGCTCCACAATACAAGTGCAGGTACGTAAAAATACGTAATTCTGACAATCTATTCATTGCATGTTCCAAGTCTTCAGCGAATGCGCTAAAGCTGAGTAGTTCTTCATGCATACAAATGCAATTTTATGCGTGATTTGACATACAAATGCACACCATTATTCAGTTTTCAAAAATAAAAGATTTGACACTTTTATCTTTTGTGAAATTAATTTGAAAAGTTGACCGCAAACAAGAGCTCGGAGCTTTTCAAGAAAACTATTAAATTACTTTGCTTGAACGGAAGTTGTAGTAAAACATTTGTCTTGGGACTTAAGGAAACTTTTTAGTTAATTGCACCAAACCAAATTAAACGCAGTTTGTCCACAGTTGAAAGTTTTTTTAATGTATAAATTTTAATAGTACCTACTGTAGTTACAATTAAACTTGTTTATTTCACTGTAACTACCGGAGACATGAACATATTGTTTAGTGCCGTAGTTTCTCCGAACATTTTCAGTTCAAAAAGGAGATTCACTTGAAAATTGTTTTGCTCTATAGAGTGCAGCGCTAGTGGCAGTAACGAATGTGTCTGAATATTTGGACGAGGCAGCAATAAGAAGAATGGTTCTTCCAAAGACGAAAATGGTTTACGAGAAAAATCAAGGCGACCTAAAAATTGTCTCGAACGTTCTGTCGTGTGTCGAAAAGATATTGGAACGTCTCGATAAAAGCCAAATAATAGACGAAGTTCTTCCTCTTTTGTACGACGTTAGACTTTCGGATCCTCAAATTATCCTTCGAGTAGTAAGTAAGTGTATCTGAGGGAAAGTTTGAACTAAAAAGTCCTACAGTTTTTTCAAACAAATCTGAGCAGTGAGGGGATGATGAATTTTCCATAAAAACTCTTACAGAATTATTAAAAATATTATATTATTAATTTTTAAATTTATTAGTATTTAGAAGAAAGAAATAGTTTCCACTGGCTGATTATTCAAAACTAAATTGATGTTTTCTTTTTATTCACAATTCTAACATATCAATAAATACAGACAGCGTAGTGACCGCCATCTGTAGATATTTGCAACTAATAATGTTAAATAATGTCCTTTTATAATAAGGATTTGACTGGTTCAACTGAATCCACTGCATAGCTACAACCACGTGGTAGTCACGTAACCAAATCGAACTGCCGAAACTGCCAGACGTGTATTTCGATTTAAAATTCATTAATCGATATCCTTATTATAAAAGGACCTGTTTGAACGACAAATAAGTAGAAAATATCTACAGAGCATATTTTTAATTTTATTTTGACATACCATACAAATTGAGTTAAATAATTGACGACGTCTCTTTTCTTTATTTCTGCATCATCAGATATATATCGAATAATGTTGTGCGACAAGAAATACGGACTCACAGTGAACTTAATGGCAACAAAAGTGATGCCTTCTTTGTTGCCCCAAACGGTGAACCCTTCATTAAATTTGGAGCAGTTCACCATTTTGTTAGAAGTTCTTCAAGAGATGTTGGACCAAATAGATAGGAACCAGAGGAATAAACTGAAACTGGACAACTTGTCTTTGCCCAGTCCTGAACGTCATAGACCCTTAAGACACCAATTTAGCTCAGATAACATGCACGTTCCTCCATTCAACATTCCCAACTTGAGGATAGAACAAAGAAAGACTTCAAGTGCAGAGGATATGGCGCGAAAGAACTCAACAGGTACGTAAAATAATAATTTCAGAAGTATAAATATTTTTATTTATTGTATAGCTTGTAAAAGCCTTTCTATCAGAGCCCACCTGTTGAGACCCGATAGGTCGAAACCGGTCGTGGGATATGGCTTTCGGTGCGCTGTGCCTACTGTGTAGGACGCATTCTAAATGTGGGATCTGTGATCCATTTTAATTAAACGAAAAAGGATTATACCTTAAAGGAAACACTAAATAAAACTCAATTTGATTTTTCCACTGTTTATTTTCAATCTTGACAATTGTTTCACTCTACAAGGGCATCTTCAGAGGTCAACTGGTTACGTTAGATAACTATTCTAAATTTATACTAGTCTTAGGGTTAATTGGAGGGGGTACATTCTATTATTTTATTTAGTATTGTAGATTCATAAACGTTTTCTATTTCATTTAAAGTTAATTCTCTATTTGGGTTTATCTACTTTTTGATCTCAAACGATTCTAGTATGTCTAATTTTTTGCCTTTATTTGAGCAATTTAAAAATTACACATACTAGAATCCTTTCAGATCAAAAAGTAGATATACCAAAATAGAGATTTAACTTTAAATGAAATAGAAAACGTTTATGAATCCACAATACTAAATAAAATAGTAGAATGTACCCCCTCCAATTAACCTTAAGACTAGTATAAATTTAGAATAGTTATCTAACGTAACCAGTTGACCTCTGAAGATGCCCTTGTAGAGTGAAACAATTGTCAAGATTGAAAATAAACAGTGGAAAAATCAAATTGAGTTTTATTTAGTGTTTCCTTTAACATGTTTTTCCATAAAGTAAAGGCCGAAACAATAGATTATTTTAATACCTCCTTTTTTTGAATTTCAGAAGCCATTTGATTTCGTTTTAGTTACACATATAAAAAATGGTAAGAAACACGTCTTCCAAATACTTTTACTAAAAATTTATTAACTCTATACGTATAAGGGCATCATCAGGAGTAAATAATTATACTCAATATATAAGGCGAAGTTATACATATGGGGTTAATAAATTTTTATTTCGAAGTCGTGTTTTATTTAAAATTGTATTGTTTTTCACCAAGTGATAACGGCGAACATAATATTGCAAGCTTGAACTTAATTCATGACCTTACATTGTAAAAAAAAACAGGACTGTTGCAAGACGAGATAATACGATATTTTGTATTTTTATACACGTTTCAAATAAAAATTATAAACAGATAGATACAGGTAACCATATGATTAACAATTCTGGCATTATCGTGACTGTGTTTTCTTTGTTCATCTCCGTTTGCCCTAATTTGAGAACCGAACCCATTTATATATATATATACGCAGTTTACACCCACAGGGGAACAACCATTTTCTTACGTTATAAAATTTATAAAAACAACTAAATTTTGTAAACGAAACTTTTAATGTTTAACAAAATTGCGATATAATGAGCGAAAGTTGAGTACTTTTTTCTAAGGTAAGTTTCTTACTTGTCATTAGTCTCGAAAGCTTTCAGTTAATTGTATACAGATATCGATTTCCTTGTAATATTTTAATTCTTCTACCTCATTTTCTTTTACTGTTCAGTTTTCTTTTGTTCATTGCCGTATAATAAACAACACGATTAAAAATTCAATGTAAGAAAACCCAAGAAGCTCGAAATTCAATTTCGTTTTTAAAGAACCTAATAAAACTGTCAAATAGTATTAAATATCTGATCGACTTATTGGCCACTTTTATCGGGATAAGGTTCTACCTGCGTCATTGGATTAAAAATATTGAAATATCTTAAGAACAGGAATTGATTCTGCCGTTAAATGAGAAAGACATTTTATTCCCATAATTCCAATTTTATTAGGAATTTGAAATTTCATTCTACGAAAATGCTTGTGCTGAGTTATTTAATTAAGCTTGCGGATAAATCTTCTCATGATAAAAGATGCGATAAATATCAATTTCTGTAAACAACCAATCACTCATAATATTTTGTTTAACAATTTTTCTGAACTTTTGGTTCAGTAAGTATCTATATCATTCTAAAAAATTCTTATCACTCGTCAATTTTTGTTGGTTTTTAAGGTAACAGTACACGATTTTTCTCTTGTAGACAAAGAAAAGACCGATAGTTCAATAATCTACTAATGTAACTATTAAATGCTGCCATTTTGATTCGGTGTGATTGATTTGACTTTGCATTAATAATACAGTCTGTTAAACAGTGATAATTACAAACAAGAACTAAAGACAATTAAAATTATAGCTTCTAAGAACGGTTACAATCCCATTGTAGTTGATAATATGATTAGAAAAATGAAAAAGAGATTAATAAATAAAAAATTGTATTCAGCTATTCATAATAATAAAGTAACGAATTATAGGTTCATTAACTACGTTCTCACTTATAGTAATAAAATTTGTAAAAAACTTAATGCTTTGGGCCAAAATACTATTTCGGTTAATAAGTCTAACTTAGGTAAATTTTTAGTCAATAATAAACAAAAACAATCGTTTATGAACAAGTGGCGTGTATAAAATTAACTGTTTAAATTGCGATGCCTTTTACGTAGAAAATTATCAATAAGACTAAAAGAACCTGTTAAGGACATTAATGATAAGAAAAGATCTACAGGTTTTAGCAACCACTGTGTAGAAAACAACCATAATTTAGACATTGATAATATTAGATTATTACATGCTGAAAAGAAAGGAAAAAGACTCAACTTATTAGAAGAATTAGAAATTAAGGAAGCTTTTAAACGAAACGATAACATCACAAACTTACAGTCAGATTTTCGAAATAACTTATTAATAGATACATATTTGGATTTCCCATCAATAAACATACAATAGGTTGTCCAATTGCCAGTCTCTATTGTATATCGTACACCTGTATTTATTTATTTTATTTGATAAGCTTACACTTATAAGACCTAGTTTAACCCGTCAGATTCAGTATTTGCTTTGTGTTCTTGAAAAGGCTTAGCTAGCCGAAACGATCGTCGAGTTTTAATAAAAACCTTTGAAACATAAAAAGGAAGCCTTTTCTGAGTCTTATATATTTTTGCAGAATATGTTTCATAATTATCCGACCGAACAATCCTTATTAGAATTGAAAAGTTTTTTCCTCGGTAATATTAACGTTTTTTCCAAAATTTAAACTTTTACTTCATTGGTGTGCCCGTTTTTTTATAGTTATCCAATATTTTATATTTATTTCGAGCTTAACAAACTTGTTGAATAAACTACATCGACTAAAAATTCATTCAACACCATTCCTTTAAAAGACATCTAAACTTTCCAAATTGTCGAACATTCTGAATTTCCCCTAATGCAGATTTTACCACTCAAGAAATATGATTTAAACATGAGGTCACTTAAAAACTTTTAGCATAAAACAGACATTTCGAGGGGAGTATTTTTCGTTTTCAAGTTCCCTCACTCTCACTTTAAGATATATATATGATGATGGAAAACACGTTGGAAAGTACCCCGCGCCCAGGATTTTTTGCAAAAAGGATATCATAACGTTATTATCTTCAAAATGTTCCTTATCTTACTCCAAATTTTATGGAAACATTTATTCTAATTTAATGTATCCATTTTGGGGCGTAAAAGAATTACCGTGAATCAGACTTCAAAACATCTCCCTTTGAGAACATTAATATCACAGACTTTTTGTAAAACTAAATATAAAACAGCCAACAGGTAAAATTCTCATTAAATTTGTCTGGAAATTAATTGCCGAAGAACAGCTATCACTAGGTGAATTGAAAAAGTATTGAACGATTTCGTAGATTTGAACAGGCACAAAAGAGAAGAAGGTTTGAAGAGAAATAAGCGAGACTTTATTGAATTCCGTCCGCAGGTAGATCGTTAATATTTATCACTGTAAGGGATTTAATTAAGTCTTCTACAGATAATTTAATTTTTAATCATAGATTCGAAAAAATTGATTGCGTTCAGTCCTCAAATATCAAAAATAAACTTTTGATTTATAGCTTATATTTCATTCATAGTGTTAGCAAAAATTCCACCTAATTCATTATCATTATTATGGTTTCGTACTAGAAAATTTTACGTGTTATATTTCCAGTATGGTTAGAGGTAATATATAAATTGAAGACATAAAGCTAGACCAAATTGCCGATTTTCGATATCCAATAAGAAGTAATATAACTCAGGATTAAGAAAACGGCAGAGACATAAAAACAAGGAATAACGCAAGGTTGAATCGCTTTAAATAAAAAGAAATCACTTCTATGCTCGTAAATGGTTAATGTGGAAATTCTGAAAATATTATTAAAAGTGTATCTATAGAATTTGGCTCTGTATTTTTTGATTTAAAACGTGGACGGTGGGGGCAGTGGAAAAGAAAAAGTTAGAAGTGTTTCAGATGTGGTGTTATAGGCGGATGATGAAAATACCGTGCATACAAAAGGTTCCAAACGAAGAGAATTGGAAAAAGTAGGAGAAAAGAAGACGCTACGGAGGTCAATAAAGAAAATGACATATGGAATAATATAATAATTTAAAATAGCGCGTGAATTGAATAAATCAAATAATATAATTACGTCCTTTAAAACCAGTTACCAATACTTTATCCAAATATATAAAACATAATAAAGATAAATCTAATAAAGAATCAAAATCTGGAGTTTATTTACTGGAAACTTAATGCGGAAACTTTGATCAAGTTTATGTACGACAAACTGGCAGATCCTTCAAACAAAGGATTACTGAACATAGGAGATACTACACAAATGGGAATGTTGATTCTACATACGCAGTACATTTAATAAACGAAATACATATTTTTAATGATAATTTTAAGATTTTAAAAGAATTGCTAAAAAGTCAGAAACTAAATTTAACTGAAAGTTTTTACATTAATAAATACAATAAATTAAAAATTTTACTTAACTATCAAACTTATGTAAATAATTCTCTGTTATTAAATTTAAATCTTTCTTCAAAAACTTAAGGTTTAACCCACCCCCTCCTTTCGATATTACCCACCGCATTAAATTTATCATCTAGTATTTAAGCTTATTTTGTAAAGATTTTATTCAGAACATCTTCACCTGAAGAAGCTAATGTTTTGGTGAAACAATTGTCGTGAACAATTAAAAACATTTTTGAAACCTTCATCTCGTTTCCTTTATTTAATAATAAAGTACTTTGCCATACATGAATTAATAAAACCCGAGGAAGGAGAAATACTCGAAGAAATAACACAATGAAATTGGGTATATATAAAATTTATTGAATGAATGATCAATAAGCGATAAGTACTAATTTACAAATGTCATTAGGTAACCAACGGACTTCGCTGACTGTCCGTCTCGCACTATTCTATATACACTTGCCTTACTTTCTACCTGACCTACCATAAAACTACCCTCTTTCAAAAATAAACTTGCGACCAACAAAATACTGCGAACGTTACGAACTAAACTTATTTCTTTAAAACTTAATGCAATATTTTATATCCATAACAAACATAAATGTTATCGTTGTTACTACTTTATGTCTATATTCGACGTTTGCCTTCGAAAAATCGAAAATAATTCACTCGAATAGAGGGTATAATAAATTTAACTAAAAATTGATGTTTTATTAATATTTTCTTTGTATTTTAGTTGTTTTTTAGCATGTATTTTCTTTTAAGGTGGAATGCTAGGAGGTTGGTGGTTCGGAGCTTCACCTTCATCGCCAGACAGCAATTTCCTGCGTGTTGTGAACGCATTCCCGAACAGACGTCTGTCAGACAATACACTAATGACCCCAAAGATAAGAATAGCACCATCGTGCGCCTCGTCACCTGGAGGCACTCCCGGCGGAGGTCTTCCAATACGAAGACATTCGAGTATAGGACCTCAAGAACGACGCGGCTCCACAGTCAATCTGTCACCCCCCACGGTAAATAATAGACGTAATTTAATTAAACGTAAGAATAGCGTTGAATGTCGCGCAAAGTCTGCAGGCAGATGAATTATTATTTAGTATTATTCTTATTATATGTGTTTTTGGAAAGGAATTTGTAGGTAAACTATTTTTAACTGAACAGTTATAGGTAGTCGATGTTTTAGCTGGAATCGTTAGAATAGGTTTTAAATGCCAAATAATAACGTTCTTGTTTCTAAAAGTTCAACGAAACCAATTTAATATAACTACTGAAATATTATAGATATTTTGTCACAAATGAAACAATTACAGTTCCACTTTAAATCACTTTTACTTTTTTTAATTGTTTCTCTTAAACATAAGTACCTTCAGAAGAAGTATCATATTATATAGGTTCCATAAAGTAGATGCCGATACAATTCAATACTTGAAATACTGAAATATTTCTAAATAAACTCAGTAACAACACAGGCAGGCATTCTAAAAGTTATTATTATCACATGCCTTTCAAATTACACTCAGGCACGGCTCCTCCATTAGGTCATTTGGTCAATGACCCCCCTCTAATATATTTCCAAAAAAAGTATAATAATGATATAAATTACATAAAATACTTTTTCATTATCTTTTAAATTTGGAAATTTCCTTTTTATTCTAATCATTCTAAGCGTATAAACTTGATCCATTTACTAATTGCGCAACATCGCCGACGCAACACTCCACCTTGCATTTCCTTGGTGGTACTGATTTGATTATTGATTTTCATTCGTTGGCAGTTGGCATAAACCGGGCTGGCAGCCAGCGATGACCGCATTGCTTTAAACGGAGGCGAGTGTCATCCGAGTTTCCACGATCTAATTTGTATTATGTCATACGGCTTTCTGAAGCAGTGTAATGGCAAGGTTTGGGTCAACAGCCGCGGCGAGGAAAATACGAGGTGTTTTTGTTCGTTAGCAGTTTTTTGTAGATCGGGTTATATACTTATATATTTGTGATGGAAATTAATATTTTTTGTTATATATGTGCTTATTTTTAACCAATAGTTGCTGTCACACCTCTGACATCATGTTTTGTTTGAATAAAAATCAGTTAAGACATTTTGAGAATTGACAGTTTTGACTCTCCCGAAAAATTGACCACGAGCCGCCACTGATTACACTGGATATTATGGGGAAATATAAAGCCTAATTAATTTTTAACATTACTAAATTTGATGTTTTGTATGAGCAATAAGAATATATATTAATTTCCTTTGTTAGGCAATGATAGATTTTATGATTTTTTTGTTAATCTTGTATATTCATTTTTAGATCACCTGGTATAATATGCGTAGCCACCATTTTTATATTGTCTGCAATAAATATAATAATAAATGAATAAGGATTTTTTTTCAAGTAACAAATATATCGAATAATAAATTAAACGACATTCATATTGACTCAAAAATTGAGCAGAACCGTTTCTAGTAAAATCCATGGTCATTAAATTTCGCCTTTTCTAACTTATTTTCATAGAAATATAATTATTCTTTAATAAGCGTCTCTTCTGTTCTTTTTCGTTGTTTAATTAACAACTATGTTATAGGTTTTTGTAAATCTTTTTCTGCCTCGCCTGATAAATACAAAGACTGTTCAATATTCAGATAATAAAGCATTACGACCTGGTACTTAATTAATAGATAATTGCTTATAAAAGCCTCACTTTAACATCAACATTGTCGTTTTAATTAAACAGGAATCAATTACATGAACGAGTTGAAAATGAGAATAATATTTTCAGAACGTTTGAGACAATAGAAATTTAAATTCTTTTCTAAATTATTCAAATTAATCAACCCGCGTTTTGGTTTCGATGTAATTCAGAAACAAGAATGATTATAAGGCCTATTAGAGAGTAGATGTAGGGAGACTGATATTATGTAAGCATTAGTAGAAGACTTAATAAAAACAAAGAAACATAATGTACACCAAATATTTATATTTAGCGATTATCGTTAAATAGTTACCGAAAAGGTTTTTTTACAATTTCTTGTGTCTGGTAATTATCTAAATACATACGAGCGAATAGCATTCCACACTGATATCAAAAATCAGAATAGGGTACATGAAGATAACTTAAAGAAACATAATGAATTGGGATTCAATAATGTTTAATAAAGCCTTGTTCTAGTAAGGGTATCGACTTGTCAACTAGGCAATATTTGAACATAGAAACTATCGAACGAAGATCATTTACATCTTGTACTGTTTTTAGTATTTAAGAACGTCATATTGCACTATTTCAAACAAAATAATTTGAAATTTAGTAATAGTAATTTTTTAAATTTTGTTTTGTATAAATTCAATTTTCCTGGTATTAAATGAACTTTTTGAGTACTTAATTACAATTGATTGTAATAACAGTTTTTACTTAGAATCGATTAAAGTTCATTCAAGATTGTAGTTCATCTTAAAATAATTTAGAAAGAAGCTAATTGTATAAAAAATTGTTTTATCACTTTTACCTTTTCATGGTTCAACCCGATCTCCCCTAGATACCTTCGTAAGGCCCTTGTCAAACATTTGAATATTAGCAGTAAATCTCAGTTGATGTCGATATATTGGCTATAATTCCAGATTATATTTTAATAATTGAATTGAGAATAATTTGGTGACTGATTGATTGTAAATTGAATAAGTAGTTTAAAAAAAATAATATTTGAAACATACAAAATATTGGAAAAAAGGCCATATATAAAGATCTAAAAATTCTAAACTAATTGTCTTTTATATAAATCCAAAAAAGAAGGAATTAAAATCCTTATTCGTCTAGATTTTAAGATCAATGATCTCAAATTTTGAACGTGTCCTACCATTGTAATTCAATGCCGGTAGGGGTATTAGCCCTCGGAGTAGTTGTTTTTGTTGAATCCCTATTTATATTCTTATATTTATAATTGTGCTTTAGTTCATTTTGTATTAAATGCTTTAGATATGCAATTATGTGTTAACAGCCGTTCGTTATATGCTGTATTTAACGTCATATTTCAAATATTAAGTTCTCGAATTTATTGAAAAGTTTTTCATGTACCTTATTATGGAAAAATATGTTAATTGATAAATGAGATTATTAATAAAATACGACACCAAAATAACAGCTATTCATTAGACAGAATTTTTTTTATCAAAATCAATACGGTATTGGATTTTTTATATTTTAATTTTTTTTAACAAAGTAAATATAATTTCCTGACCCAAATTTGTAACAGAAAATTTACCTACTAATAAAAACTCTAAAAGAATAAAATTTGCAAACATTAAAATTTAAATTATTTAAAAGCAGAATTAATCATTGACTCCTACTATTAATTGTTTACTTAGTACTTTTATCAAGGTGATCAACAGAATTAAAGTGAGTACGTAGAAACTCTTAAAGCTAAATAGTACAATCAAAGTAGCTGTCAAATAGGATTTCAGTCATTTTACGTAAATTTCGGGAAATATGAACGTTATTTACCCGTAATTTCCGTGATAGTGAATATTTAAAGCACATAGCACCTGCAAAAATCAAAGTCACATGGATTTAGTCCTATTTGTGTTTATCGAAAATTCATGTGCCCGAAGGGGTGCACTTTTTTATTAAAGATTAATAATGTTTGGCATACATACCTGCATTTGATTTATAGTAAATAAAATTGGACACAATTGCACTAATTTTCGCAGATGTTGTTAATTTGTTTTTCATTACGATAAATATAACAAGAAGGGTTGATACCATGTGTAAAAAAACCTTTAGTTAATGCATAGGAAAGAATAGTTTGCATACTAGGCACATAACAAAACAAAGTGTGTTATTAGGCACGAATCTCAGAATTTAACTATTAGAAATTTGAAAATCGTTGGTGTTACAGATTGGTTAAGGCTTTCGCGGCCAGTTGATAAACTAGTGTAGTCCTTATTCGGGTCTAAAGGCCGTCGTTGGTTGACATTGCTTCCTAACGTTTGGTTAGCACGAGTGGCGAGCTTCTTCAGATGTAGACAATTTACATCCAGCATCAGAGACGGAAGGACCTCTGAAGAATAAGGATTACACTAGTTCATCGTTGGTTTTGTACTCACCTTAAAGGAGTTGTCTCTATAGAGCACAAACAGAAACATTTCAAAGTAATGACCATCTATTTATTTTTTCAAAAAAAGAAGGTATTAAAATCCTTTTTCGTCTAATTACAAAGGATTACAGATCCTACATTTGGAATGCGTCCTACACAGTACACACAGCCCACCGGAAGCCATATTCCACGACCGCTTTCGACCTATCGGGTCTCATCAGGTGGACGCTGGCAGAAAAGATTTTACAAGCTATACAATAAATATAAGCATGGAATCAACAGAAACGACTACTTCGAGGGCTAATACCCCTACCGGAATTTCTTTTGATTCCATGTTTGTATTTATTATATAGCTTGTAAAAGCTTTTCTGCCAGCACCCACCTGATGAGACCCGATAGGTCGAAACCGGTCGTGGGATATGGCTTTCGATGCGCTGTGCCTACTGTGTATAGGACGCGTTCAAAATATGAGATCTGTAGTCCTTTGCAATTAGACGAAAAAGGATTTTAATAACTTCTCTTTTTGGATTGTTATTATCGTCTAATAATACATCGGAATCAACAGTGTAATTCAATGCCGGTAGTGGTATTAGCACTCGATATAGTTATTTCTGTTGATTCCATGTTAATATTTATTATTTATTTTTTATCGTTTTCAAATTTTGCAGATTTCTGCGACTATTGCATTTTTATTAAATTTGCAGTCAAATTTATTTGAAAATCGAAAAAAATTAGACTATTCTACTAAATGAATAAATATAAACAGCGTAGTGAACGCCATCTGTAGAAATTTCCTATCATTGCGGTACTCCGTAAAAGAAAAGGCAATTTATTACAGATGGCGCTCACTACCCTGTTTGTATTTATTCATCGAACGCTGTTTAAAGACAGCAGGTTAGTGTTCTGTCGGAGCTCTCTACGGCATATTGATGAAAACCAATAAGTTCGAAATCGCAATACACGTCTGGCAGTTTCGACATAATCCTAATAAAGAACATATTTTTATTTTTGTGTTTTCTACTGAAAGTTTCTCACAGATAATATTTCCTTAGTTTAATAATACTTTATTGAAATCCCTCCACTATGTTCAAGGGGACAATTCCCTTAAGAGATTCCAATAAATAAAAATAGTATACGTAATTATTCATGGTATTCTTTATTTTTTAAGAAGTTGCCATTTTGATACGTTTACAAACACACTTTGTCGTCCTATTTTACACCGTGGTAGTAATTCAGCGTATTCTTTAGCGAGTGTTTTAGTTGTAGATAACTTAGCTTAAAAGCAATTGTTGGTACAGGGCGCGATAGGCTACAGCTCAGTATCAAGACAGGGCTCAAGCCTGTCGGTGCCGTCCACATACGTAAGTGCAGCAGCAGTCACGGTGGTGTAATGTTGTACCATTTGTGCTGTTGTCATGTTGCGAAAGGCTGGCGATCGGAACAACAATACCTAATAATTTCATTTGTTTTATTGTCAATTCTTTATCGTATCTTGTTTTTATTCCGATCGCTCCCGAATATTCCTTATGCACATCAGATATAACAGTGGGTACAAATCTTATTCCCGGTAAATGTCCCGATTAGTACCCACATCTCTAATTTTTAAAATTTTATTTGTTTATTAGTTTCTTTAATTAAGCTTGAAAACTATGTGAATAATTGGTTTCCGGGTTTCCGCGCCCAACATATATGTATATGTTACGGGTAAAGTTAAATAAGCGAGTTAACCTAGATTTACCCGGGTAAAGCAAGTAATACCCAAGACTCTTGGGTAAAGTTCAAAATATATTTGGAATTGTACACGTTTCGGGCTTTACCCGGGTAAACCGCGTTTTATCCGATTTCGCTTGGTTAAACTTGGATGTACCATAAATGACTCATAACTCAAGATATTATTAAGCTATCTGCGCATGTGTGAAGGGAGTAAAAAAAAACTGAAATCTGTCAAAAAAGGACTTGTGGTTAGGTTAGGTTAGGTTAGGTTAGGTTAGGTAAAACTATTGGAAATCTTTGCAACTCGAAATGTCACAGCAGCTTGTCTTGTTTGAACAAATAAGTACTCGTGAGTAGATTACCTTTAAGAGAATAAAGTTCTAGAATTCTAATTATTTGTAAAATGTGTTTTTTGATTTAAATATGTTTTTCAAACATTAATGGTCTTGTCATTTATGGTACATCCAACTTTAACCAAGCGAAAGCGGATAAAACGCGGATTACCCGGGTAAATCCCGAAATGTGTACAATTCCAAATATATTTTGGACATTACCCAAGAGTCTTGGGTATTACTATTACTCAGTTTACCCGGGTAAACCTAGGTTTACTCGTTTATCTAACTTTACCCGTAACATATATTCTTGGTTAGCATTTTGAGCTGCACTACATCATAGAAATCGAAGTTGTTGGTATTAATCGTAACAATTACCTTATTCTGTTTTGACAAGACTTTCCATCTTTTTCTTTATTATTTATTGTGATTGTTATTATCGCAAGCTGTATGTGCAATAACAAGAATTTCTATAGGTAAATGAATACGTAATGTTCGTTAATACATAGTATATGCTTCTAGATAGTGTGAAAATATTATTTATTAGTTTTTTGGGATTTGTCTCTATTATAAAGTTAGAAAATTCAATATCATCTACGAAAAGTACATAAAAACCATTACATAATGAGCAATGCTTATTAAAATTTACATCTTGCCGTATTTATTGAAGAAACCTCTGCTTTAGTTTGAGTTCATTACACAATAGTTTCAAAAAATATTTTATTTATATAAAACATTATAATTATTTTAACCATACGATGGCTTCTTCAGATGGAAGAATTTTGAATATAAATTTACAAATATTGCTTAAATACTACTAGGCTGGTGGGAACTGATGTAAATAATTAGAAGAATCCTTTTATTGAAAGAGCAGTCAGTTTGTCCAACGTAAACTTTCTTGCAATTGCCACATTCTAACTGACAGATCCCTGATTTTGACCGTTCATCAATTTTGTCTTTGTTGTTTTTAACGAATTTCACAAGAGAATTATTAGTTTAAAATAAAAAAGTAAGATGTATTCCCTTCGTACATTTATTATATATATAGTTTTATATAATAATAATAATAATAACTTTATTTCTTCGCATGCCTTATAGGTTTTTGCACATTTCTCCTTTTACATATATATACTTTTCATAATAATTCTCTTAAATCTACAAACTCTAACTAACGTTTTTGTTTCTCCCTCCTCTGTTTTATTTGTCTCTAACTTTTAGATTTACCCCTTATACTATATTTGAATCTACTTCTTCTCTTAACATTGCCTCTATCCTTTTAAAAAAGTCACATGTTTTCTCGCACATTTCGCCTCCTAATTTTTCAATAATTAACTCTCTCATATCTTTCTCCCCTCCATTCGTTCATGAATATTTTTACCTCATCTTTTTGAATCCCTATTGCAACTTTTCAACATAACATAACAGGTGGTATAACGTCTCTTGCCTTGCTTCACATAATCTGCAGGTCTATTCACTATAACTATAACCTTTTTTAAAAGCCCTTCCTATATTGCCGCATCTTATCCTGGCCCATATCTCCCTAAACTCTTTATTTTTGTCACCCTACTCTGTCCCTTTTATTTCTGGAATTATGTGTTTGTATAGACTATTATACGTAGAATTGCTTAACTATCGCTTCCCATTCCTTATCCACCTCTCCATTCCACCGTCTATTTAACCCTTGTCCAAATTTGCTAATAACTTCTGCCTCTTCCCTCCTCTCCCATATCTCTATCAATTGACAGACTTCCATCGCTTGCATCCTCTGTAATACTTCCCTCACGTTCTGACCCCACTTTGACGGTCTATTGTTTAAGATTGTTCACATTTATTCTTATGTAGTTTTATATATTTCGATCATCTACCTAGGAAGCATATTGTCAAAAATAAGCCAACAACTGCAACAAACTATTGATATTGTTTTTTAATTAAAAATCAATGATTCTCTTTCTATTATCACATCCCAACAGTATCTTTTTCGTCATATAATATGTAAATAATGCATCAATGAACCGTTTTTCGTGAAGAATTTGATGTGTATCGCATGACGTCTTATCTCACGTCCCTTTAAAAAGTTTGTTATTTTGTTAAGTAATTTTTAGTTTAAGAAACAAAAGAGATAAAAAAAGTGTTTTACTAAAATC
The DNA here is from genome assembly GCA_963921985.1 of Agrilus biguttatus. NCBI lineage: Eukaryota > Metazoa > Arthropoda > Insecta > Coleoptera > Buprestidae > Agrilus > Agrilus biguttatus. The sequence continues at coordinate 5,531,232 of OY998121.1, read as the reverse complement.
GTTCATGGAGCAAAGTTTTATCGACTTTAATTCAATATTTTCAAGCTAGCGATATCGATTTATACTACCAAGTTATTGAAGAAATTGAATTAAATGCAGCTCAAGCTATCAATGGTGCAGGTATTGTGAAAATAAATTTTAAGAAATAATAAAAAGAATAAAACACTTGGTACCGACAGGGGTCTGTCATTATTAAGAGTAAGCAGAATTACTAAATATATAAATGTGCACAAAAAAAATTAAAATAGAACTAGATACAATAAGACAAATACCTGTAAACATGGCTATGATACCAAAATCGTCGATGGTATCTTAAACCAAAAACTTAAAAATAAAACACGCCTACTACTCTATAACCCTCAAATTATTTATAATCCTTCCAATAAAGTGTTTTTCTCCATACACTACGTTAGAAAAAAGGTCAAATTATAAAATCACATCTCAAAAAATTAGGTATCACAGCCATTGTATCCAATAAAAATGCTGTTAAAAAACTACTTGTCAATAACAAACCAAAATTTGATCCCCTAGATAATAGCGGTGTTTATAAAATTCAATGCAATGATTGTGATACTTTGTACATTGGTCAATCAGGCAGACCCATTAACACTCGTAAAAGAGAGCATTTAAAAAGTATCTTAAATAACAACAATTGTACAGGTATTTCTACACATTGTATTTCAAATAAACACAATATTAATAAAAATTCTCAAATACTACACATACAACCAAAAAGTAAGAAATTAAACTATCTTGAATTTTTAGAAATTAAGAAAGCTATGTACAAAAGACATAACATTGTGAATTCCCAAATAGAAACATATTCAAACAACTCCCCTTTACTTTTGTTCAAACTAGGTAATTAAGAAATTTCCCCATAATTATTATTCACCATAAATGTTTGCCCACATTTATATATTTGGTAATTCTGCTTACTCTTGATAATGACAGACCCCTGTCGAAACAATTGTCGAGTTCCGTCAATAAACCTGTGAAAATATACCAAGTGTTTTATTCGTTTTATTATTTCTTAATTGAATTAAACATTACAAAACGTTGCTTAATGAGTTATTATCAATATTGAGACTGAACTGAAAGGGAATAATAAAAATGAGCTCTTTATTTCCTGAAATGGTTACCACCAATATATAGTTGTGTTAAGATATTGTACCCACTGTTACTATTGATAGATTCACAACGCTTATTAAATGTCATTTGTTAACAAAATCTCATTCTCATTTGTGCCGTCCGAACGCTTGGAAACTATTCATGTGTTGATTGTGCTCTGATGTCTGTACAGCTTGCACGGAGCATGATAGTGAGTATTTCTCCGCTTTTGACAATAAAATAATGATAATTTATCAAAACCTCCATCTTCATTAAGACACAATCAAGGAATAAGTTTACTCACCCATGCACCTGTTAATACTCTTCACTATTACAAAAAGGAACTTTTTGATATGAATTCTTCTTGCTCAAAGTTCTAGACTTGTATGAAAATTTAATGTATTTATGTCGCACTCTGTTTTGTGATCAAGAAGAATTTAAATGCTCACTTCATACATTATCTAATAATTTCAATATTAATACTAACTAGAGCGCCTTCAGGAAGGTTACAACAGATTCGTAAAGATTTCAATACTTGTTCAGCAGTTCTGTAAGATATTTTAAAACTAATATCGCCTGATAACTAATTGTGAGTATTTCTTTAAAAATTCTAATGAAGCTGTCCACAAAGTGGTGTATTTTGGTTTTACGTGTATGTTTATGTAAAATACAAGAACCTATTATGTTCAAATTGGCATAATTTATTAATGTTCTCTAATAAATGTTACCCTTATTTGTGACCGACTTGCAACACTAAATGTTCTTTTGATCGTATAATCGCATCCGACGCTCTCTGTTTCACTCACGAACACACTGACTCACTGAGTTACACTTGATGTTAGATATTAAATGGGGTCACGAACCAAATGTCCAATGACCACGATACATTAAATTGAAAACTTCTGCCAAAAAACAGCCAGTACTGAAATCCAAATCATTTATTTTTTGTTCAAATGACATTTTAACCACCATGAGAAATATTCGGTTAATAAAGAAATTATCAGAGTATGGAAATGTTTAATGTTTAATTCATCAGGACATGATAAGGACTACTATTCGACCTTCAACTTGTTATAGTTAAAAGGAAACTTATTGTAACCAAAAATATTGTAAATATAAATATAAATATAACTAAGGAATCAACAGAAACAACTACTCCGAGGGCTAATACCCCTACCGACATTGAATTACACTGTTGATTCCAATGGACTCTTTGACGAAAATATAACATATTCAAAAAAGAAGGAATTAAAATCTTTATTCGTCTAAATTTTAAGATTAAAGATCTCCCATTTTGAACGCGTCCTAACACCGAAAGCCACCTATCGGGTCTCGTCAGGTGGTCGCTGACAGAAAGGCCTTTACAGGCTATATTATAAATATAAATATAAATAAGGAATCAACCTGATGAGACCCGATAAGTCGAAACCGGTCGTGGGATGCGGCTTTCAGTTCGTTGTGCCTACTTGTTAGGACGGGTTCAAAATGTGAGATCTTTGATCTTAAAATTTAGAGGAATAAGGATTTTAATTCCTGCTTTTTTGAAAAATATTGTAGTTTTATTACCAATAGTCCAAACGTTGATAGTAGAAAATTGACCGTTATCTTATAAATATAAATGAAGATAACATAAGAAGCATGGAGCTCGGAGCTCTTCATGTAATTTTGATTTATGTTCAGTAATCAAGTGCTCAGATCCATTACATACATACTATTCAAATGAAATTTACAGACTTTATTTATAAGAAGTAACTGAATGTTTACCGAATAGCGTGGTCTAAATACCTACATCATGGTTTAGCATTCAAGAGGTCACCTGTTCGAAACCGGGTCTGCCTGTTTGGTCCAACTTTTTCTGTGGTTTCCAGTAATATTCCAAACATAATCTTTCACTTCTTTATTATTACTTTCATTCCCACTATTCCTAAAAGGAAGTTGAAGGAGAGACCTTCCACCCTAATTTCCGGTTTTACACTACAGTGAAAGTCGGAGGAACTGAATGTTGAATAACGATCAAATTTTTATGAATATCGCATGGTCCATTAGGGGTTTCGAATTCATAAATTCACTGATATGGCTATAGTCGCGAATAGCGTAGTGATTGGATTTGGTTGTGATCCCATTTTGAGTGTAGAATAGTGTTTGCACTGATCGTCACGCTTATTACTCTCACAGGGAGGCTCAATGCCAAACACTAGCAGCAGCGTGCCCTACCTTCTGAGCAGTAGCATGCAGAGCATCAGATCACGCAGGGCCTCTGGAGTATTGGGCGGCTCGCAGGGATCAGGCCTGTTGCAGCAGCTCGGCTCGGGCATGGTAAGACTATCCCCTTCACACCATCAAGCCATCGGCAGAACAATGTCTAGTAGCACAGTTAGGAAATGTCCTTCCTTGAACATTACATTTAGTTGAATGTACGTACGTATCAACACCGAAACTAACACGATAATATATTATCCACCGCTTATGATAATATTAATATTAATAATAATAAAAAACAGCACAGCTCACTATGATATTATGCAAAGAAACTTCTTGAACACTACTACTACTATTACTATAACTACTCTACTCTACCACCTACTATTACTATTACTACTACTACTACTACTACTACTACTACTTAATACTACTTTTACTGCTACCAGTAATGCAGTACAGGGTGGCTGCTCATTATTTGTGGTCTCAAAAGGTACAGTCGACATTTATAGCAAAATAACACATGCTGATCACTGTGATTATTCCACTGAAAGTAACAAATTTTAGGTAACAATGTACTAATCTTTTTAATATTCTCATATCGATTGTAGAGGTCAGTTTTAGTGCTATGTACATAATTTAAATTTTACCTACAAAGTGGCCATTGTTTTGCAAGACCTCTGCAAGATTCTCTGAATGTTTCCGAAAATTTCTAACGATATAAATTCAAAATATTCCGAAATGCATCACACATGTGTTCACCAATTTATGGTGTCAAACATTAATTGATTAAAGTTTGGAAATAACCAATAGAAAATCGGAATATGCACTTTGATTTCTTTTATTAAAAAAAAATACCTTTTAATCTAAAATATTCTAAGTATTCAGTGTTTCCAGGTTGTGTTAGTACCTGGAGTTATATATATATATATATTTAATTTTTTCAATTTTGACCCTATTTGAGTGATTAAAACGAATATGGGGTAATTTTAAACTGTATATAAAAACTGTCTGGTTTTGATAAAAATTTATATTAGTTTAAATTCCTCATATTTCAAAACGTAGCCACCGTCTAATATATCTACTCTTATGTTAGTCTAAGAACTTAATTTAAAATGATAAAACACTTTCTTTATTTCATAAATTTAGCTTCTAACAAGACTAGTTTTTCGCTTTTATTTGGTTAAATGAAGCAAATTTTCATATTATAGAAATTATATTTCAACCTTTACCAATGGTAAATTAAAAAATTTTCACGTTCATGATGACATGAAGTTTTCGTTTGATTTTTCAAGAATGTCTTAACAGTCGAAAAATTGTAGAAATATTGAAATAAATTTACGAAACAAGCCAAGTGTTTTAAAATTCTTAAACACATTGTTTGGGGAAATGAAACTGAACTCTACGATTGTTCGTTTTATTAATTTTGAAAATTGATTAGACAGTCTTTTCGTAACAACATATTGATTACATAAATTAGAAAAGCAATTTTCAGACACTAATACATTTAGATAATACAGATCATAAAATGATGAACTGTTAATGTAAGTTATATTTGATAATATTTATACTCGCGGGAGTAAATTTTCGTGAATCATATGACATATCAATAAAAAAGTAGCTTTAATAGTACTTATAATCTTTAAGGAGTATCAAAAATTTTAATCAATTCAGCTAAAGGCTGACACCAGGATTATATCTTTTAAAAAACAGTTGTAATTTATTGTTGTTAAATCAAGGCGTAAAGAATTAGTTAATTATTACAAGTGAATCACATTTTTATCTACTTAAATGTGAAACACCCCAAGTATTTGTTTTTCAAATTCTTTCATCCAGATATAATATCATTAAATTAGATTCACATAGTAATTATTTGTTTGATAAACTTTTCTTAATGGAATGTAAAGGGCGCTGTAGGCAAAAGCTGCGTCTCGTTCTCGTTCAAATTGAACGGTTTTATAGTAAAATTGTGATTATTCAATTTTGTCTGGGGAAATTACTGTTTACGCTTTCAAGACCATATAAATGTGATGAGTTAAATTGATAAAACGATTCGCGTTTTCGAGCTAATCATCGATTTTTGTGAGACTCAGAGACGTGATTATAATATGGACCGAGCGTAAGCAATATTCTCTGTACTAGAAAAATATTGTACTTTGGGTATGCAATCAACAATGCACATTCGGGGACACATTTAAGATTCCCATGCGCTAAACGGAAATTTACGGGCTTTAAAGATTGAAAATCATTTACAATAGCATTTAACATACAAACAAAATATATTGAAAATATAAACAAACATCTTAAAAAAAGGAATAATACTGTTATTTACAATAATATATGTAACCATATTGTTCTAATATTAAACTAGTTTTATATTACTTTAACAAAAAATAGTTTATAAAAGTGTTCACAAAACCCTATGTACAAGAAAAATAGTGTCGCACAACATTTTTTTGAAATAACTACACTTAACACTTCAATTGCCTCAAACTTTCTGAGTGATGTTACGAGCGTTCTTAATAATTCTCGCGTTTTTGTCCCATAATTCGCAAAATGTGTTGCCTACCCAAATAGTATCACTTTATAAACGCAAGGCAAGGCGCAGACTAATTATAATCACGTCTCTGGTGAGACTATATCTTATCCTAAGGTTTGTTACTTTAAATAAAAGTATAAGTAATGTGTGTGTATACGATTCCCACGGCTTGTAGCTTTGCTTTAGTTGGAAGAGATTAATGTGTACAGACGGATATTTTTTTGTTAAGGCATCGTGAAGGACTGGCAGGCAAAAATACAAGCATTTGCCCACCCTGCTGATGAAAGAAAAAACAAACTGTGTTGTAACGTGGACTCTGTTGTGTTTGTGTGCATGCTGGTCGATCGCCTTTGCTTAATTTGTTTCTTTAATGTTCCAGTACAACTTATTTTCTGGCAGCCGCCAGTAAAGGACCTACTACTGACGATGACCTACGAACGTTTATTTATTATTGTTTATGTTGGGAAAGTTCGGGACACGTGAGATGGCACCACCCTCTAATGACAATCTCCACCAAGACAGCCCATTCGTCGCACCCCTCCCAGCTTTGCGTGATAATTTACAAAAAAAAAATATATACCTAATACTTTCTTATTTCAATATAATAGCATCAGGCACGCAGTAAACGTCATCAGTGAAGCTGCGCCACTAATTGTAGGTTTATCAGTGTAGACAAGGTCCTCATTGCGATTGACACGCAGACCGAATTAAAAAATGTAAAAAAACAACAAGAACTTGTTTTGTGGACGATTTTGAACTTGTTTCTTCTAATCAACTTTCATAAAATCGTAACCATCCACGTCCAGCATCTTTGATAAAATGCTGATTAATAACATTTTGTTTTATTTAATTTGATTAGCTACGCCGTTTGGAATGTTTTAATTAAAATGGAATTCAAAATAACACAACGAAAAAATTTTCACTAATTTATTAATCGATAACTCGACATATGTTTCGGGCATATCCCATTATCAGGAGTATTACATTTACTGAAGTACAAATGTGATTACATGTTTATATATAGAGAGAATTATTGTAAATCACTAAATAATAGTGGGGATGAAAAAGAATCGAATAACAGTCTAAATTTCTTACATTTGAAAATAATTAACTCTTAGAATAAATTATCATTTGAAATATTTAGAAAACCCACGTATAGTGAGTGATACAACTATTCTAGCAAATTCTAATCACCCTTGGCAAACTAAATTGGCTGTTTTCCACTCATGTGTACCTTTATCAGCTACCTCATATGATAAAGAATTAAATATTATCAAATTAATTGCCAATAATAATGATTACAATGCTTCTATAATATACAAATTATTGTATAACAAAAAACAAACATTAGTCAAAAAACTGTTACATAATACAGACCTCAGTTTTAACTCTACTAATAATAAACGATTTGTATCTGTTCACTTTGTAAACTCTGTAATTTAAACACAAATTACAAAAATTAGGATTAATGGTTATCAAAAATAATAAATTAAATTTAAAAACCATGTTAGTAAATAATAAAAAATAGACTAAACCAATGGAAAGAAGTGGAATTTACCAACTGGCTTGTAACACATGTACTGCTATCTACATAGGCCAGTCTGGTAGTATTATTTCTACTAGAATAAAAGAACATGTAAATAACATCAGTAAAAAGTGTCAAAAAACAGGGATCTCAGAGCATTGTACGGTAAATAATCACAAAATCCATATAGATAATGTTAAAATTCTTCGCTCAAACATACCAAACGAGAACCTTGAGATCAAAAAGGCTTTATTCAAAAAATGTAACTTAGTAAATAATCAATTAGAAATAGGCAATTTGTCATTCCCACTAATATTTAGTGGTTTACAATAATTCTCTCTATATATGAACATGTAATCACATTTGAACTTCAGTAAATGTAATTCTCTTGATAATGGGCAATGCCCGAAACATATGTCGACTTATCGATTAATAAAATTTTTTCGTTGTGTTATTTTGTATTAATTATGTTTCACAATAATTGCACCGTTGATAGCTTATTATTAAAATCGAATTCGTTGTCAACATTAATAAAACCCAGAATTAGTACAAACTTCACAAATGGCATTTGCTGCCTGTCTACGGTTGTTTGTTAATCTCGCTGTTAACCAGCAGCTTCCTTTGATCAGTATTCCATCGAAACTCCCTGTGGCGCGCTGATGAGAACAAGCAAGTTTGAAATCGTGATCCACAACTGGTTGGCTCGATGAAATGCTGATCAAGAATTTATTGTAGTTTTTGTTTTGATCTTCCCATGTTTACAGTTATTCAAAAAGAAACGAAAACACTCGCTCTTAATCCTTGAAATCCATTGTTAAGTGAAATTGTGGATAATCAATTTGCATGCCTTATCATGGATTTTATTTTGTTATTCATTTGACCTGTCAGCCTTATACCATACAAAGATACATAAATGTGTATTCCATTTTGACAATCACTTTTACCTTTTAATATGAATTTCGTTGTAATTATAACACACGAGCGTTTTTGCATGCAGCACATTTCTCAACTAACCACTAACACTAACTAAGTAAGTAGTTCGTTTGAATTTATAATTCCCTTAACATTGTTTTATTAATTTTTATTGATAGACACACCAGCAACATGCAAACATAGATAATCTAGTTATACATACATATATAAATGATATGGTTCACTTGTCTTCTCCTGAATATTCATGTATGTATTTTTATCATTCTACTCTGTGATTTCTTCTATAAAATTGCCTATTTTTCCTTCTATAATGGTTGTGCTATTTGCTCAATGTTATGCAAAGAATGACTCTCGAATTTTTAAAGAGAGCTTTTTTGAATCTTGACGTTGGAATTCTTTGAATGCATAAGTAATTTTAAACTGCGTAAGACTTCCACTTAAAATAATTAAAAATAAAGAAAAATAAATGAAATGGTGTAAGTCCACCCTTTAAGACAATCTTATTAGTGACTTTATTACATGTTAAATTTTAAAATTTATATTACAATATTACTGTAGAACTTACTGCTACATGCTAATACTTACCTTCGACTGTCCTATAGATTAATGAGAGAAAAAAAAACACAGTATCAGTTACTATTTGACATTTGTAATTGTATAAAAAGTGTGTACTCAAAAATATCCTTTGTCATTTCAAAGACTACAATATTATATATATATATATATATATATATATATATATATGATATTATTGTCAGTCCCTAAGTGTGAAGGTAAAATGGAAGTTAAGTACAAATGAAAATTTGTTGATGGCAAAGATTAAGTATAAGGAGATTCTTCTATGACTGTATACACACTGCAAATAAAGAATTTATTTAAATAATTAGATTTTCAATGCAGTCATTATTCAAATTTCAGTTGCGATTTTATTGTTTTCTTCATTATTTATTTGTTTTTTGCTTTTTTCTCTAATTTTGCAGTTTTGAACAAGTAAATACGATTTAGTAAATAAAAAATTAATTATTATCATATGTGCTATTCATTTTGACAAGTTAAATTTGTTTAAAAGGTTTAGAATTTGTAGTGAATTCACGAAAATTGATTGGCAAAAATTCATTACTAATACAATTAGAGATTTGAAACTGGGTCCTTTTTGAAAAGTTCATTAACAAAAATCTAAAATTAGTGGAAAACTATTTCTATAAACAATATTTAGATAAATGTAAGATCCATTTCATATTCTACAGTTGTGAAAATTTACTCAGTTATCAAATTATTCGTAAATGAAAATATTTACATTTATAAATCATTAATTGTACGACATAAGCAATTAATATGGCTTGAGCTCATCAAAATTTGAATGTGTATGAAATCTATATTTAATACTGATTCCAAAAACATTTTCAATAATTAAATCATATGAATTTTGTTTACGGACCCCTTAAGCCCGATTTAAAACATTACGTTACAACAGAAAAATGTTTTTTAATTTTAATTAAAATATAAATTAAATTTGATATTCTCACGAAATTAAATATATAACCATTTAATTCATTTCTTTTAGGAATATTAACTTTTCTAGTTATATTTTTATTGAATTTTTAAGCGTATTTTTAAGCTGTTACGTTATACTTACGATAAGATTAACTTCTTTTACCCCCTAATCAATGATTCGGGCGCCGCTCATGGCTATGGCCGTGATATATTTAAATGTTTCTCTGGTAGATGTCAGCTCAAGTAACTATTTTCTATATTAATATACTAAATATTCGCGCGATATTCTCATATTTCAAATATTAGGAAAGAAAACAAGATGTATAAGGGCAAATTATGTATTAATATGTATATAAATTTACAATTATTAATCTACTAGTGCTATCACTGTACATTGGGTTTGACTTTTTTAATAGGTACTTGTTTATTCGTCGTGATGCCTTCTGTTGGTTCCAATACCACATCAGTAGCCTTTTTAAGTAATTTTCTTGGTACAACCAAATTATTTAACAAAGGATTCATCACAGGATCCGGATCTGTAGCCTAAAAAAGTAATTAAACATTAAATATCTCCTAAAAAAAACATTGTCTTCAAACCTTTCGTTTTCCGTATGTTTTCTTGTACTCCAATTTTTCCGCCTTGAAATTTTCCAAAAACTCTTCTTCCTCATCTGTGTTATCATTTTTTATTTTAACTGACAATTGATAAAGACATTTTCGAAGAAAGAATGCAGTTTCATTGGTAACATGTTTTGCAGACATACCACTTGTAAGATCCGATAATAATTCATAACTGTCTCTAAAAGATTATCCTTCTTACAAAACAGAATGAATATTAACATAAAATAAATGAATTGGCTATATCATACGGTAAATTGATTAGTGAAGGTTGATGCTGTTCAAAAAGTGCGATATATTTAAGAGCTTTAGAGACGCAACTAATATTTAGGGGTTGTTTCGCAGTCCATTGAATAGTTTCGATCCATTGATCCAGTGGGGCTTTACAGCTCCTGGCAACGTCCATTTTTTGTAAAGCGAGTCTTTCATATTTTTTCATCATTAATTGTACATCTATCACAGTTCTTCCTGGGATTTCTGAAGCGATTACAAATGGATCTGTTGCCCCATGCTTTTGCAAAGCCGTTAATAGTTGCTGCTTTTGTTCCAAAGACCACCCAGTTGCCACTAAAATAATAAATGTGAGTATTTTTCTTGTTATATATTAATAGGTGAACATCGAAATTTATCCTAGGAGGGGAATGAAATCACATGCGATTTCTAGTTTTGTTTTTTTAAATATATATAATTATTTTGTGTTTAAATATAGAAAAATGATATAGTAAAGAAACATAAAAGATACATTCGTTTATTGACATAAGTTTCCATATAAAAACAATAAAGTAACTATAAATATATAAAAAACTATTACAAATGCTTCGAAAATCTTTTGGTACATAGTTTGATATTATAAATAAAAAGTTTATAAGCATCGATATTTGGACAAAATATTTTCCAATTTTTCGAATGCTTTTAAAAAATCTTGTTCATCAATCCCATATTTTTTATAATGATGTAAATAGGCACCGCTTGTAAACAATTCCCAGGCGTCTTGTATTACACAATTTAAATAATAACTACAAAGATTATTATTTGAAATAAGTGTTGTTGACAGGTCAGTGTCTTTGAGAGGTCTTTTCTGATAAAAGTGGATGTTTCTGCGTTCCTTTGGCATCCATCGTACATAAGCATTTTCGTTCAAAAAGTTTTCCCTTGAATGAGTAAATTCTCCTCTTGTAAAAAGTACGTTTCCGATGCATTTAATTTCTGAGGGTAAAACGGGACAATTCACTCGGTTTGATGGTGACAATTCACAGAATAAACTCTTAAGAGATCTTTCTATTTGACTCAAAATTATATTTGTAGATGTAGGGGTTTCATAATGTAAATGTTGTTTTGGAATCAGTGGAGCATTATGAATATTTAAAAATCGGTAATCTGGGTGGGACACGAGATCAATCACGGGTATAGGTACGTTAGGTTTATTAATTGGTTGAAACACACCAGCAATTTGTTGAGCAACGACCTCATTAAAATTATGAAAAGTTGCTTCTTCAATATGTAAATTCCTGGTACATATTTTAAACAATAGGTCATTACTAAATATTACTGAAGCATCAGTAATATCATATAACTTAGCTAAAGTATGTAGAGCATTATAATTTTGAGTAACCACTTCACCTGTCTCATGCGGTAGAATAAGGCAATTTATGATAAACTTGCTAGGATATTCTTCTCTAAGTTTTTCAATGGTATAGCAGCCAAGACCTGACCCTGTGCCTCCACCTGCACCGAAAAGAGAAACAAAACATTTGACAAAATTACACTTTTCCAACTCTTTTCTGGTTGCTTCCAAAATTTCTCCTATTAATAAATAGCTTTTAGAATTGTAACCACACGCCCAGTTGTTTGCTGAGCCTCCATAAGCTCCAGACACAATATTCTTGAAGTTATAAGGAATATTATTATTTGCAGTAGCTGTAACTTTGTTTTCTGTGTCGACCAAGACAGACCTTGGACACAACTGATTTTTTCTATTTACAGTGAACCAGGCGTCCTGAGAAAAGCTTCTATATTCAATGTTCAGTGACTGTGGACCTTTGAAACGTTGAAATTCCCAAAATACATCGTTATAAAGATAGGAGTAAAGGGATTGTCCTACTTGGTTACCACATTGACCAAATTGAAAGGTAATTATACTCATATTTTACAATAAAAACCACTAAATAAATCAAAATTTAGTGTTACTCCATACATCAACTAGAGGATTATTTAAAAATGAGAAAAAAAGAAATTAAATACTCACTTTTTAAAAGCAGAAGTTTTTAAGGTTATGTTGTCCAAGAATAAACAAAACTTCTAAAAGTAGTAGTGGCTACATTAGAGTTACATCTTTAGGATGCTCGATTCGATAATCTATCACTAAGGTATAATTATTTACGTTTCTAAAAAGTAACGAATTTACAATACCATATTGATTAGCAAATGTCTTTTAAGTCTTTTAGACAGCTATTCAGGAAATTAATGTAATGAAAAGTTTTTTTGTCATTTGGTTAGATAGGCACCTCCAGGTAGTGTTATTATTATCAATTACGATCTTCATTCATAAATCAGCTGTTAAGTAGTAGTATGTTAGGTTATATTGAAACTTTTGTGCAATTTTTTAGTGAAAAATCAAAATTATTCAGTGTTTTTGACCTGGCAGATGTAAGTATTTTTATTATTGTATTTAGAATGTAATAATTTTTAATACTGCCAATTTACATTTCTGGTTGTAACATCTTTAAGTAACTTGTTATGTTGAATTATTTAATTAATTGAAGTTAATTTGTATAACATATTTTGGTCATTGCTTCTTAGTTTATTAATGTGTTCTGAGTATCTTATCAAAATTATTAAATCGTAGGTTGCATTATATTTCATTAATTGGAGAACGATTTTCATTAATATTCAGTGGCGTACTTTGTATGCTAAAAAGGGCTCCTAAAGAAATACTATGTTTATTCCACATTTAGATAATGCATAGGTATTTGTCGGTCAGAATGTCTTAGTTTGCGAATAATATTTATTAAAATCATTTTGCACGATAGCAATATCGTAGTTTTCTTTGTATTTTAAACATTCTTTTTCAAAATGGCTGTTCTTATAAATATGGCTACTCCATTTTTTGTAATAATATTTTTAGGGATATAGAGTACTAAAACTTGTGTTTATTTTCGTTTAAGTTAATTAAAAGATTATAGAAGAATCTTGATTTGTTTTCGATTCGTTTATTCCTACAGTGGTTTATGGAATCTACTAGGCATTTAGCTATGGTATCCATTAATATTGTACAGCATATTACATTTAGAATCTATAATTATCTTTAATAAGCCTATCTTAATAACAAGATATGGAAACCTATTAAAGGCCTGCCAGTATAATTGTTTGGAAAAAGTTTTTGTATTGTATACAGCACATGTTAATAGTATGAACTTTTGTTGGATAAATAATATAATTATGCAGTCTTTAGACATCGTCAGCCTATAATTATCGTCATTATTGTCTATTTATGTTCGATTTCACATTTTGTATAGGTACCTACAATGCATCGTAAGACTGATTTTTGTATGCAACTAAATAAGCCTAACGTAATGCTACACGAATTACTGACGTTAAAGAATTATTTATTTGAAAGTTTATATTTGAGGGGATGTTTTCGTTAACGTTGTTGAAGAAAAAACAAAAAGAGGTTTCCCTGCAATAGTAAACTATGTTTTTTAATTTAATTTATGATTTCCTACACGAAATGGAAATCGTTGAAAAAAACTTTTGAATTTTTTTTACTAGTGGCGTTTGAAATATCATAATGTTAAAACGTGTGATCTTTGGGATGTTGTTATTGGTTCTCAAGGTGACCCATTTAAAGAACCCTCAGAGAAGAGCACACTCGCTTGGTAATTCGTTTACTAATCTATGAAAACGACAACAATATCTGTTTTTATCATAATATATTAATAATTACATAGATTGTTTAAATTTACTTCACAATTACATTACCACGTTAAAATATATCAACCTCAAAAAATACAATTTTCGGTCTTTTCGACGAGAGAATTATTACTAATAAAACGACAAGACATTCAAGAGAGAAGCCATTTCCGAGGTTTCGAATTATACTCTGGTCTCAAAATTGTCCGAGCACTTCAAGATTTTTATATATTTTAATTCCAAAATTCCAAACCTGCTAATTGGATTTTAGATTAAGGCATATTAAAAAATCAACATTTTAGAACAATTGTGGATTCAGTTTTGAGTTTACCTTTGAAAAATACATCAAATATGATTACCCCTCTCTGTGTTTTTTTCTATTTAATTCGCCTTATCAGTGCCCTCTATTTTGAGTGCATACTCTTTTTGGAGGACACTGCTATGAAGTTATAAAATAAAGCAATCGTTTTTGATGTATTATTCGATAGTGAACTTAAATGTGGCCGCAGAGGAGCTCTAGCGCTTTGTAGTTTTGAGAAATCCTTGAATAGTTCAGCCGTTTAGAAATTTTAGAGATAAATTTAGGCCTGTTAAACGACCTACTCATTACCAATAATCAAACAAATTTTAGGGATTTCCCTCTATTAAAAGCGGCACAATTGATAAACAATAAACGACACGATTAGATTGTAAATACCAATGTACCTTTAGCTTAAGACTCTTCGAGAATGGTTTAACGATACACGTATCAGGAATTTTCAATTATATTTTGTGAAGTGTTTTTATTTTATAATTTGATCATTAAGTTAGATGTGTCAAAATATTAATGTCCTGGGGCGATTCTAAAGCGAGATTTTAATTCAATGATAAAATATAAGTAGAAGATAACTTCTGTCTTGGTTATTTTATCATTTTATTTCACATAGTAATGCTCATAAAAGCGTCTTTTTTTTAAATTGATGGTTAGCGTATCTAATAATCTAAATATGCTGTTAAATGGCGCCTCTGGCTTTAGCTTCCTGATCCAGGCTCGCCTGTGTTATTTATACAGTATAATCAATTTATATTTCTTGATACTCTGTTTTGGAATCATATGACTCTCCTAAGTGCCACACTTAGTTAGAAGGGGTGAAATAGTATAATAAATATGTAAAATGGTTTTTATTTAACGTGGCGTATATAGATATATTTTTTTTAATATGTTGACGTGATAATGTCAATTTTTGGTGAAACAATTGTGGCATTTCTACACTAACAATGTTTTTAATTCAGTTCACCATGAATAATAAGTCATTTCAACATGTATCAGCTTCAACCATTAATTAATAACCATTAATAATGAAATATTTGAAGACTTTTTAGTAGGGACAAATTTTAAATACATTATTGCGTGACAGCAGTAACAAATTCTTCCTTATTAATATGAGTTAATCTGTAGTGAGTACAAATTAATTCAATAATTAATATCGCACTAATGTATTTAATTATTACAAGGGTAAATCACATATAAACGGTAATTTTGCTATTTAGCTTAGCATGTAATTCCGATCTAGAGGATTCGATGCTCAAGTGTTGTTCGGTTTATGAGGAGGGGGAAACCGGCTTAGGTAGCAGCTGCGCTCGGTTCTGTCTGCGGTACAACCATGACTGAGCGCAAGGTACCTTCGTCTGTTGCACAACGCTTCATCATAAAGTTTTTAACCAATGAAGGTGTTAGGTGTTAAACCATCGGAAATTTTCACTCGTTTGAAGGCACAGTTTCGGGATGCTACAATGCTACACTGACTCAGAATCAAGTGTATACGTGTACGTGGGTCAGAGGATTCAGGGATGTGCGAGAACGTGGAACGTATCGAAAATGAAAGTCATGAGCCCAAGAACAAGTCTCATAAATGACAACATCTGTGCTGTTCGAGAGCTTGTTGAAGGTGATCGCCGATTAACTATTGACTATTGAACAAATCTCACCAGAAGTGGGTATCAGCTATGGGAGTATGGGCGTGTTCAATCCATCATTACTGATGAACTTGGCACTTGGCTTTAGAAAAATTAGTGCTCGCTGGGTTCCAAGGTTGTTGACCAAAACAACCAATCAAAAACAGGTCAGGTTGGAAATCAATGAAAGACTTGTGAATCGATTTCGACAAGAAGCGGAGGTTTTTTTGAGGCGTATCGTCACTTGTCATGAGACGTGGGTCCACCACTACACTCCGGGATCAAAAATGGCGAAGAAAGGATGAAGACTGCCCTGTGGAAACCTGTCTCTCAGCCGGAAAAATGCTTGCGACTAGTTTCTTTGACTCAAGAGGAGTTTTACTCATCGACATTCTTCACGATCATGGTCACGATAACAATTAATGCGGCTTACTTGTTGTTGTTGTTGTTGTTGTTGTTACAGTCGACAAAAATTGCAAGTTTTGACAAGGAATGAATTGGAAGAAATGGGCTGGGAAACCCTCGAGCCTCTATAATCCTCCTTAGAAGCCCTGACTTGTCACCCTGTGATTATTTTTTGTTCGCACCCTTGAAGAATCACTTGGAGGAAAAAGATTTGAAAGAAGTAAAGAAGTAGAGGAGTATGTGCGTGTATGTAATGTGCGAAATTGGCTGACGAATCGCCGTCAAACTTTTTATGAAGAAGGAATATTCAAGCTTCCACTTCGGTGGCAAAAGTGTGTAGAGCACGGAGGACGGAGGTGACTACATTGAAAAATGTTAAATGTTTGGTTTGTGTGTACCTACCATTACAAAATTACCGTTTATATTTGATCTACCCTCGTAATTATACTGGATTCCATTTTTATCCATTCTTAAGGGAGTTGTCCTCACAGAGCACAACATACGGTTTTCAAGGAAACGTTGCAAATAAGGATACATATCAACTTGTAAAATTTGGAAATATATGGTAAAATTGTTTTCTATAATTATTTCAAACGGCTAACATGTATTCATATAAGTATTGCTTGAATTTCCAAGCATACAGTTTTCAATTGGACACGGCATACTTTTTCGGTACTTTAACAGAAAGTTTTTGTATATATTTTTGTAAAAATCATTATACACAGTCTTATTGAAGCTGCTTTGTTACGTTCAATGAGGACAACTCACTCAGTGGTTGTCCCTGGAACAATATTCCTTCAATAAAGTTTAATTATGTTACGCTAGTTGGGGACATTATACATATACGTCGGATAAATCATGTATGAGTGTGTATTTTTTGTTTTCCATTTGAGGGTTGGAATTTACATTGTTTTTCGGACGCCTTGTTGTTGGTTACGTAGATGTACGTATGTATCTCTATTCCCGTTCAGAGCGGAGAGGGCCATTATTCGATTTATTTGTGCGCCTGTTTCCGTCCCGCTGTCAGTGGACATGTAAACGCCAAAAAGACTACAAATAAAACGTTGTTTTCATAGCTCATAGCCGTTCGCCATTGTTGCTGGGACAGTTCGACAATGCTCGCTTGATGTTATCGGAAAAGTGCCGCGCGCGGTTGTTCAATCTTGACGACCGCGATCGGTATCGTCGTATAGCCATTAGATATGCGGAGTCATCGCCCATTGAATTGTAAATTATTGTA
Organism: Agrilus biguttatus; assembly: GCA_963921985.1. NCBI lineage: Eukaryota > Metazoa > Arthropoda > Insecta > Coleoptera > Buprestidae > Agrilus > Agrilus biguttatus. The sequence continues at coordinate 5,513,328 of OY998121.1, read as the reverse complement.
ACAATGTGAGAGAGCCGCACAAGTTGTCTGAATATTTAAATTCGTTAATAACCCATTCTCATGCGCGTTTGTAATGCAATCAAGTCGTCGACACTGTCATACGGATCAATGCTACACACATCTATGCATATAGGCATACGTATTACGTATTGCCCGTACGTGTCCATTTACGATGCGGTCAAAATTTAATTGTCTGAACAAGTTTGAAATTTCCCAACGAATCGGTTCTTTATGCCTTTATTAATGTAAAGATGGGATGATGTGTATACGTTACTTCACTAAAAATCTTTATCTTAATGTTCATTTGTTAGTGAAATATCACCACAGAATAACACATGGGTTGAAAAGTCCCGGGCCTAACAAAGAAAATCCTTTTTTTTTGTTCAAAATTGGCTTTATTCATCAACGTAATCTCCATCAAGAGCAACTCAATCATTCCAGCGCCGCTCTAACATTTTAATACCATTTTTGTAGTACAGTTTATCTTTTGCCTAAAAATAGGAGTCAGCCTCAGCTTCAGCGATAACCTCTTCATTAGAGCGAAATTTATTGCCGGCGAGCATTTTTTTAAGGCCTGCCAATAGCCAGTAGTCGCTGGGAGCCAAATCTGGAGAATACGGTGGATGTGGGAGCAATGTGAAGTTCAATTCATGTTTTGCCAGTTTTGCCATTGTTTTGACGACAAATAATTTGTGACACGGTGCGTTGTCTTGATGAAACAATTTTTTTTTGCCATATGTGGTCGTTTCTTTGCAATTTCGGCTTTCAAATGCTCCAATAACGCTATATAATTCACTCTTCACTGTTGATGGTATTTCCTTTCTCAAGATAGTCGATGAATATTACACCATGCACATCCCAAAATACCGGGGCCATAACCTTTCCAACCGATTGCATTATTGTGCTTTCGACGAGCTTTTGCGATTTGGAAGAGGTTCACCAGTTGCTGTCCACTCCACTTTTGATTCCGGAGTGAAGTGATGTTTCATCCATTGTTGACATAGATATATCGACGCAAAAATTTCAGTTTGTTACGCTTAGACATGGCCAAACACTGCTCAGAATCATCAACACGTTCTTGTTTTTCGTCAACAGAGCTTTCTCATTGTCAAATACTCATGCAATATAAAGCCAACAAAGCAAAGTTCTTTTCATTTAATTGGAAATTTTGATTAAAAATCACCAACTTTTTGAAATGTCAATATTTGATCATGGATAGCTTGTGACTAAACAGCAGTCGGTGGAATTTCTCCATGGTTAAAATGTAAATGCAAAAAGTATGAACCATCGGATGGGCGGGATCAATTAGTCGCATAATAAAGAGTACCTTTGTGTAGGACGTCGACGTTTGATATCACCTGTGATATGGGACATTTTATGTGGATTCCCATATGCATATAAGTAATCACTTATCATAAAATTAATATTTCGGTTACAAGCTACCGGCAGATGTAATGAACCGAAGGAATTGAATTGATCGATACTTATTAGGTCTCACCCATAAACGGAAACTAGTCAGTCTTTGATTACGCATCAACTATTAGCCGTGTAGATAGAAGGTTGTGTTGTTGTTGTCTCAATGAAGAACTTAAGTACGTGCTTTCTGCAAAGTTCTCTAATGTAGTAATGACCCCTCTGAAGTCGTATAACGGTCTATATTTAGTATGGAGGTGAGAATTTTGCAATAATTGCGGTCTTTATGCCTTTTTGCCATGTTCGTTATTATACACCCATAATGATATTGCTTGAGAAAATCCGTTACAGGAGGAATCGTGCATTCCATTAAAAGGATTTTTAATTCTCCAATCTTACAAGACTGTGAATTTTCTTTTTATTTCTTCTTTTTGGGTGATTAATAATTTTAAATAGCGCTATTCAACCGTGCATTGTTTTACTAGTTTGTTTACATTTATTGATGAATTTTATGATACATTTTCCTTTTGGAAATCAAAAAATATTTTCCGAGAATTTTAGTAGTCAAAACAAAAGACCGAAATTAGGAATTTTAAGTAGGTATATGTTAGATATAAATATTTTATAGATAAGTATTTCATAAACTAGAAACAACAATACTTGAACAATATTAACTTTCTCATAGACTTTCTCGTAGTTTAAGTAAACAGCTATAGTTCACTGATAGTGACTAGGTTTTATCAAAATAGAATGTTATAAATATTGGTACAAGGGCATTCATCCCTCAGATGTGCTTCGACTTTCAAGTAATAAACTTATTATCTTCATATTCAAAAAAGAAGGAATTAAAATCCTTATTCGTCTAAATTTTAAGATCAAAGATGTCGAACATTTCGAACGCGTCCTACCAAGTAGGCACAACGAACCGAAAGCCACATCCCACGACCGGTTTCATCAGGTGGGCGCTGGCAGAAAGGCCTTAAAATTTAGACGAATAAGGATTTTAATTCCTTCTTTTTTGAATATGTTATATTTTCGTCTAAGAATCAATCGGAATCAACAGTGTAATTCAATGCCGGTAGGGGTATTAGCCCTCGGAGTAGTTGTTTCTGTTGATTCCATATTTATATTTATTATTATCTTCAGTTTGGTTGTTTTATTCAGAAGTCAATGGTATTAACGATAAATGAATAAACACTACTTTGTTTATTATCACTTTGTTATTCGTTTGACAATGGCAAGCTTTTTTGTTGAAACTATAGTCAAAAAGATTTGTAAATAAAAAAGCGATAATAAACAAAGTAGTGTTTATTCATTTATCGTTAAGATGAATTATCACAGAGTAACGGCTGAATCAATCCGATTTTTAATGGTATTAACTTAAATTAGTTGAATTGCAACTAAACAATGAAACACTCTCCAAGGCGATAGTTGCATTTAAGGGTGTTTTATTAACATATTGCAACGTATCGACCAATTAGCCGGGGGACTATCTCTACCGAAATCACAAAGATTAGTTCGGCATAATCAATTTGTTATCTTCAAGTTAATAAAATCGAGATATAACATATACATATTTGGTACACCGATTTACAATTTCAACGTCAAGTCATGGGCTATTGAGTAGGATTGGATGTCTGACTTGATTCATAGCTCTATTTTGAGGGAAGCTATCGATTCCAAAAAAAGAACTTTAATTCCGGAAAACTGTAGCTTGGAATGGTCTACAAAAAATACTTGTAATGAAAGGTTGTGTATATTACTTGATAATAATTTGCAACTCTGGAGGTGTGACTTCACCTTTAGATATATTAGAAGACGAGTCTGGATGATAATACTTAACGTGTCATATTGTGCGGCGCGAGTCTTCCTTGTTGACCATTTTACGGCCAATGAAGTGCTGAATTTACACGTTCGTTTTAATTTATTCGCGACCCTGACGTTAAATTAAAATTTTTCATCACAGCTAGGTAAAATCAACACTACCGCAAGCCATTAAAATTACGCAGCGCGTAAGAATCTTTTAAGAGACGAAAGGCCATTACAACGAGCGCGTCGTTGAATTGATGCCGTCGTTAAACTGTAGTGTACGTATTTTACATTCAAACAAGTCCATGTCACGGTTTAGGTAACGAGCATTTTCCAAATATGTCAAGCGGCAGACAGGTCGTTTAATGTTGGCCGTAGTAATACACGGACAGGAGTCTCCGCCGTTTGTGCATATTTAAATTCGCAACGCTCCTCACTGATCTACCCTACTCTACCTGGTTACGAAGCTCTCTTCCTCGTTGTTGTTCTTCGGAACTTTATGCATCCAAGACGGTTGTAACTGTAATTCAGTGTAGGTGAATACTAGTTACGATTCTTCTGCTTTTGTTGTAGCATCCTCTAAACAAGGAGAGATGCTCTAATCAATAGATACTACAACACCACACAACTGAATGATTTATTTTTCTTTTTACTAGAATCAACGTTAGAAACGTTAGAAATAACCGGATGTCAAGAACTTAATAATATTTTTGGTCGTTTGGTGATTCGGAACGACACAATAAAAGAAAAATGCGTGCTTGTGTAAAGTTAAATATGTACAGTATTTATAAGGGGTAGTTATATACGAGGGTAAATCAAATAGAAACGGTAATTTTGTAAAATAAGTTTATTGATTAATGGTAGGTACATACAAACTAAACATTTAACATTTTTTAATGTTCCGTGCTCTACATATTTGTGTCACCAATTTGGAAGCTTGAATATTCCTTCATCCTTCTTCATAAAAAGTTTGAGGGCGAGTTGTCAGCTAATTTCTCACATTACATACACTCACATACTCCTCTTCTTCTTCACTGCTTTCAAATCTTTTGCATCCAAGTATCTCTCAAGAGCGCGAACAAAAAATAATCAGAAGGTGACAAGTCAGGGCTATAAGGAGGATTATAGAGCCTCGAGGGATTCCCAACCCATTTCATCCAATTTATTCCTTGTCAAAACTGCGGTGTGTAGCCTAGCGTTGTCATGAAAGAGAATGACGTCTCGAACGGGCATACCCCGTTGTTTGCTTCGGTACGCGATTTTTGTCGACAACAACAGTGTAACAACTCAGAATAGTAAGCCGCATTCACTGTTTTCGTGATCATGATCGTGAAGAAAATCAATGAGTAAAACTCAAACAAACCCTTGAGTCAAAGAAAACAGTTAAAACCACTTTTCTGGCTGAGAAGACGGGTTTTGACATTGCTTTGACAGGGCAGTCTTCATCCTTTTTTCGCCACTCCTTACTCCCCATTTTTGATTCGGGAGTGTAGTGAGTAGTGGTGGACCTAAGTCTCATCACAAGTGATGATACGCCTCAAAAACACCTCCCCTTATTGTCGAAATCGATTCAGAAGCCTTTCACTGATCTACGACCTGACCTTTTTTTGATTGGTTGCTTTGGTCAATAGCCTTGGAACCCAGCAAGCACTAATTTTTCTAAATCCAAGTCATCAGTGATGATGGATTATACACTCCCATGGCTGATACCCATTTTACGCACATCTGATGAGATTTGTTCAGTAGTCAATAAGCTCCCGAACACTACGGATGTTCTCATTTGTGAGACTTGTTCTTGGGTCGACTTGTTGATCATGACATTCATTTTCGACACGTTCTCGTCCATCCCTGACCCACAACCCACGTATACACTCGATTCTGACTCAGTGTAGCGTGTAGCATCCCCAAACTGTGCCTTAAAACGAGTGAAAGTTACTGATGGTTGAACGCCTACATTGGTTAAAGACTTTATGATGATGCGTTTTGCAACAGACGAATGTACCTTGTGCTCAGTTATGACTGTACTGGGGACAGAACCGAGCGCGGCTGCTACATAAGCCGGTTTCCCCCTCCTCATAAGCCAAACAACACTCGATTATCGAATCATCTAGATCGGAATTACGTGCTAAGCTAAATAGTAAAATCACCGTTTATTTTTTATTTACCCTCGTACAAGGTGTATGATGAAAATACGAAGTGTAGTGACTGACCTGATAATTTTAGTTCAAAGGGGTTTTTATGAACGGTATGTTAAAAGAATTAAAAAAGTAGGAGAACCGTTTCTCAAGATTTTAGTTTGACGTTTTTCGAAGTAAGGATACTGGGAATTTAGACAAAGTGACCGTAACGTAGGTAATTGGCGTAAAAAAGTGAAAATGGATCGGATGTAGAAAAGGGGCACTTTCTACTGGCGAGGGTAAGTGGGCGAGAGCGTGAAGATTCGAGTAACACCAACCAAGGGTAGAATAGGAAAGGTTCGGAAATGATTTGTAAAGAAGTTAAAAAGGATAAAAAGAAATTGAAAAAAGAATCTATTACGTTAAAACCACAAAGGAAAAGTGAAATTTGAAATGTATAGAGATAGATATGAAGACTACCAAAGAAATAGAAGTGTGAAGAATTAGTCATGCGAAATAAAAAACTGAGAGGAAACAGAAATACATAAAATTAAATGAGGAATATAAAAAAGACATATTTACAAAATATACAAGATGTACAAAATTGATACATTAATTTACAACCTTGTCAGAGGTGAGGGTGGCAATAAATGCCACATCTTAATTTAAAGAGACACATAGATGTACCTACAATATATAAAAGGAGTTCAACACTAAAATGTTTGATTTTTTGTTAGTAATCCTAGAGGTTAAAAGGTTACCCCAACTATTTCTGAAAGTACAGGAATTAAAATTATAAAAATTACATGGTGGTTATATGTAGAAGGAAACAGGAAATTGTAATAAAAATTATATATTTAACTGTTTTTAAAAATTTGGAGACATCCTATTTGCAAGTATCTAATGTTGCTTAATGTCACACATAATTTGCTGATAGCTTCCGCTGAGGGTCTTACGAAGATATTTTATGAATTTATTTTTTAAAAGTTCAACTTGTCAAAATTCCAAATTTGGTTAGGTTTACTTGTGGTCCATTTATCCACAAATGGTCATCGTGTTAATTCTATCATAAAATAATTGAAATCCGCATGACAAGTGTTTAAATCGAGTTACATTCACCCAAGTAAAGTGCCTGTGGGCGCCTACCTTTGCAGTCCAGTCTCTTGTTTGCTTGGTAGGCTCCAATTCAGCTGTTTTATTAAACGATAGCGTGGGCCGTTGTTTAGGAAATGATCCTGACGACGGCGACGTACGTGTTGAGTACAACATACATACAAGTTATTACATGCAACTCGAGGGCGTCTTCGTGTTCTTTCCGCCGCGTCTGTCTCACCTCGTATCGCACAGTATCAACCACTTTACTACCAGACGATTTGATATGAAGGTTTATTACAGTTACAAGTTTAATAGGCATGAGAATGCCGTTGGCTGTTTATTTATTTCTACTGCTGATGCCTGCTTCGTTCCGATTATGCACACACGTAACGTAGTAGTTGAAGAAGAAAGCTTCCACAGATACTGATTTTATGCGTTAACAATTGCAGACCTGAAGAATTTAAGACATTGTGTAAATTATAGTTACATTAGAATTTGTTTTCATTAAGCACCTGGAATCTCTGCATGTTTGCTACGGCTGCCATGTTTGAAATTGATTTATAGTATTATTATTAATTATTAAAACACACAGTTCAAATGTTCACTAATTTATTTAAAATTCCTCGAAAATTGTTTCGGGCATAGCCCATTATCAAGAGTATAATTACTAAAGTTGAAGTGTGACGAATCAGCTTATATACATTTACAGTTCACAAAGTAAAAGAGGGGATGAAGTTTGTCGTAGTTCTAATTGGTTATTTACAATGTTCTGTTTATTGTGAAGACATTTCTTAATTTCTAAATTTTCTAAAATCGTCATTTTTTCACTTTTATCAATATTAGAGTGTAAGTTTTTAACATTGTTTGTATCGATATTATGTTTAAACAAAGTGCAATGCTCTGAAATTCCGGTTTGTAAGCTATTTTTATTTATGCTGTTTGAATGTTCTTCTATCGTAGTAGAGATAGCTCTACTAGATTGGCCGATATATATTGCACCATATGAATTATATGTTAATTGGTAAATACCACTTTTTTCAAGGGAGTTTGTTTTCTTTTTATTGTTTACTAACAAGGTGTTTAAGATAACATTATTATTTTCTACAATGGTTAAACCTAGTTTCTGTAATTTATTTTTATATTTATTGCTAATAGAATTAATGAAACGTATAGAGGCAAAGTTTTTATTCGAATTGACACTGAAATCTTCTTTGTAACATAACTTTCTAACTAATTTTTGTTTTTTACTACTGATTAACTTATCGAGTAGGGTAACATTATAACCATTGTTGTTGGCAATATTCCTAATGATATTTAGTTCTAAATTATAACTGCTAAAAATAAAAAATTAACGATGTTAGAAAATTTAGAAATAAATAAATAAATGTCTTTAAAATAAACAGAACAATTTAAATAATCAATTAGAACTACGACAAACTTCATCCCCTCTTTTACTTTGTGAAGCTGATTCGTTACACTTTAACTTTAGTAATTATACTCTTGATAATGGACTATGCCCGAAACAATTGTCGAGGAATTTTAAATAAATTAGTGAACATTTGAACTGTGTGTTTTATTAATTATTACATGTTTCACAATAAATGCACCTTAGAAAGTTTAAATTCGATTAGTATTATTATTAATCCATCATACCAGTTTCAAAGGTCTTCAATTTTCTCACCATGTTTTTTTTTTTTGAAACGCTTTCTCGGTCTTGTAAATCTGATATAGAGTTTCGTCAGTTCTTTGTACTTACTTATTAGTATTCAAATTAGAATTATTTTCCATACAAATTGATGATGTAGGACTTGAGTAACTTGCAAAAATGTTTGTTCACTTCTGTCGACCTCTTTGAACGTACAATATGTGGCCAATAACGTGGACATTTAGCGCAGTGGCTACGCTAGTAGGGGGTCATTCGTTTGAAGGGTTTCCGAAAGCAGATTCTGTCGCACAGAAATGATCGTATTAAACCCCACGATAGTTTACATTACCTGTCCAATACCCGAAGACTTCACAAATGATTAGAGATTATCGAAATATATGGCAGGACTTTTAGAGCAATTTCACTAAATTTCCAGAACACTTGACATGGTAAGCTTTTTGGGTATGAACCTACATAAACGGTTACAAAGGAGATGTTGTAGCAGGTTATAAGGCGTTTATTTATATAGCCTATGATTATTGTAATCCACAATAAATAATTATTTTTCTCTAGCACAGATGGAAGAATGATTAAACTCGGAACTAAATACAAATTGTCTTATCTACTAAAGAAAAGTAAGAAGTGAGTAGTCGGAGTATTCCTATTACATAGGTCAGACAGGTAGATCCTTTTCAGAGAGAATACAAGAACACAGGAAAAGTTTTGAACATAAAAACATAATCTGTACTTGCTTTAAATACTTAATTAACAACATATTAAAAAGTTTGGAAAGTAGTAGGTCTTGTTTTATATGATATATTAAGTTTAAAAACTTTCCCCTATCTTCTTTCTTCTGTTTAGTACATAATACAATCTGTATTTAGTTCTAAGTTTAATCGTTCTTCCTCTCTGAAAAGTTACTGTGTACAAAATGAAGTAATTATTGTGGGTTGCAATAAATAAAAAATTTCTAACTTACGAGGCATGTTTTTTAAGTAAGTACCGTTTTGAAATTCTGCCGCCACAGTGCTGCGGTCAGTGTTCCGCTCATGCGCACTGAGTACCTACATCTCTCACCTACGGACTGACGCCATTACATTCTGATTCGCCCTTTTTTACGTTGTTTACTGAGTGTTTAAGATGCCTCCGATAATCGTGAGTCCCGCCAACTGTGAAGTCCGGGCTGCTATACGATTCCATAGTACTAAAGGACTAAAACCGATTGATATTCATCGTAAGATGAACGGACAAAACATTATTAGTGATGAAATGGTAAGGAAGTGTGTCAGAGCATGGAAAGATGGCCGCATAAATGTGCATGACAATGCTCGTCCGCATGTGGCTAATCGGGCCAAAGACCTCAACAGATCCTTTCACTGGGAAGCTCTAGATCATCCTCCGTACAGCCCTGATCTGGCGCCCAGTGACTACAATTTCTTCCTACACTTGAAGAAACATCTGGGCGGTCAGCGTCTTCAAGACAATGACGAAGTCAAAATAGTTGTGATGCAATGGTTAACAGTTAACAGTTAACAAGTCAGGCGGCAGTGTTTTATGAGAAGGGTATTCAAAGTCTGGTCAAACGTTATGATAACTGCCTCAATATTGAAGTAAATTATGTTGAAAAGTTTTTTATTAACTTCAAAACGGCAGGTATTTACTTAAAAAACATGCCTCGTACCTATGGGGTTACATGAAGTGGAAGCCTCATCGATATTATTCTTAATTGATGGCTTTTTATATAAACTATTTTCGACTTTGTGTCAATGTTATTGTTTCTAAAGTGTAATTTATTTAAACCACTATAATATTAATAGTTAGTTATTGATGCAATTTGTTTTGAGATAGGTCATCAGTTGCTAATGATGAGCAGGTTGTAATGTGGTGCCATAAATGTTCACTAGAGTATTATAAACGCATATACCACGTCTTATGTCGACGTACTAATATTGATATATATCCATTCAAACACGTATACGTGTATATGAATGTTCAAGTGCATATTAGTGTAAGTAATACGTCCAGATACGTGATTTACGAATAGATTACGTTTTGTTTTACAAATGGTCTTTCTAATCCCATCTGAAGTTCAATCACTATAAATAGTGCTTAACATAAAAACGTAAACAATAATCATTAATCTTGTAAAATGACATTTTCGCACACCCACGTTTGCAAATTACACGAGCTCGAACATGAAGAAGTTCAATAGTAATTGCAAGTATCCGAGGTACCTACCTATCGGAAAATGAAGATGAAGTATTATAATAACCAATTTGCATCTGTTTCAAATCATAACTGCATTTGCTAATCAAGGTTTTCTTATAAAAAGTGCAGAATTTAAAAGCAGGAAAATAAAATATAGTAAACTCAAAAGCTATTTAGACCCAATGACTACAATCAATTGTTTATGTGAAGCGATTACGATACGAAAACCAAATAAGGATAACAAATCTAATTGAATTAATTAATGGATTTCTCCTTTCATTTTTGAAAAACCGTTTACGAAAATTTGGTGAAATGATCAGAGAAAATCAGAGAAAAGTTATTTGACTAAACAACATTTAGTTATGTTTAAACTTTTCAAGAAAAACTACGGCAATTATAATCATCTTAAAAGTTTTTGAGAAATTAATAACATAAATAAAATAAATACAGTAAGTGCCATCAAAATACTTCAGTATTTATTGGAAATACTACCACTTCTTATCTCCGAAATTTGCAGTCCAAAAAATAAATACAATTTTGTTTTGTTCACATTAAAGAAGGTTCTATCTCCTCAAGCCAATATTTTTCATTTTTCTTTATCACAATGGAAATGCAGTATATATTTTGCAATGAATTCCTTCAGGTGAATAATTTGCCCGATGGCAAATCGTAAAGCATCGATACCTAATAAATGTTCTTCGCTACAGTTGAAAAATAGAAGCAAATGATAAGTGCCTTTGGAAATCTGTAATGACAGTATGGAACATTCACGATCTTACTACACTGACATAGCAACAATAATGGCTCATCGAAGTACATACCCCACGACTAATTTGTGGACGTGAAAGAATGTGTCTCTTGTAAGTCCTACGTATTATTTTATATAAACATGATGCCCATCCTACATTTACATTTACCTACATATTGTAATATCAAAAACAATAAGAAGGAACATTTGAATTATTTGTATGCCTTTCTAACGAAATAATTATAAAGTAAACGTTTTTGTAGAATACTCGCCACAATGTGACCAACATATTAATTATGCCAGACCACCGTATACTGTCAACAAACTAAACCTTCGGTTACAGGAACGAATGTTTTTCTATGTATTTATGATTTTTAAAATTCATTTTCATTCAATTTTTAATAAAATGTATTCTACAAACGTTATACGAACCACTGATCCGGCTCGAAGGACCAATAAAAAAAATGTACAAACGTTGTACGTTGCATGCAAAAATAATTTTAGTGCAACTAGCTAATATCAGATCGTTTTGGATTTAGAACATTTAATTATATTCGTATCGTACTTAACAATAACTAGACTGCAGTGGTTAAATTAAAACATAATACATAACATGCAATATTTTGGGTTTACAAGGGTGCTAATAATTCCCCAGGTAATATTGAAACTACTGCTATTGTTACCATGAGTTCAAAAGTTTCATCTGCTTATAAATATACAAGTAGATAAAAATTAAACTTATACCTAGCATATTTAAAATGAATTGTACGACTTAATACAGTTGGAAAGGCTTGTTCATGTGTCAGAATTAAAAAAAAGAAAATTAGAATCAAAAAGGATATATCCAGGACGTACGGGCTTTCCCAGTACCTACATACAAACAGATTTTCTTTATTTTAAAACGTGTGTGCTTTCCGTGTTGTTTTATGTGTTTGTTCTGTTGTGTTGTGTTCTAAAATTCATTGTTTGTCGGGGCAATTAGTGACACCATTGAGTTTAAATAATCGTGCGTGTGCTTCCGTAAAGAGAGAAGGCGTTTCTGAATAGTTATGTAAGCCACCCACATGCCATCCGGACCTTCTATAGCACCCCATTAGATGCATGTGACAACACGGATGTGGGATCCCTGCCTCATTAACAGGTGCACGATCTGCTATCATGACGCTCTTCGCAGTAGAAGAAGAAAAATAAAAGAAAAAAGAAAAGAAAATAAGAAGAAGAACAAGAAGAAGAATCCTTATTATGGGCGCGTCTCTATGCAGTCGACTCGATTCCTTCTGATTCCGCCCGCCAGCCTGCTCGACTAATTGCATGTTCTATCCGACAAGGAAGTCACTATATACAGTTATGGATCGTGGCTATTTTTCTTCCTCCTTTTTTTTGTTTGGAAAATAATCACGCCTTGCCGTGAACGTGACGTTTCGACTACAACTAAGATCTCAACTACGGGAATGTTTTACTGAGAAGAGCAAATAACACGTATCCACCTGAGTTTTTGTAAGTCGTTGTCAGTATTACGACTGACTGACTGGCTGGCTGTTTCGTGAAGAAAAATTTTATCGGGTTGTGAGGTACCTTTTCGACCAACTTCCTTATTAAAAAAGAGTGTCTTTATGAAAGATTTATTGGACTTCCAAAATTAATATTCAGAAGAAAAATTCGGTTTTCTGGAGCGATTTCTTCTTTGTCGTTTTGGAGGAAAGAATGTTGTGAAAACTGTATTAAAAACATGTGAAAAAATTACAAGTTATAAAGTATGAGTTCCACTTGTACTGTGGAGTATAGTTTTAAGCTTTAAAAATGGTAAATGATATTGGCGCATATTTATTCAACATATTTGGAGATTTTTCATAGAAAATGTGATAAGACGATATTATAAAACATATTTCTGAGCTTCTTGTATATAGCGCTAATTAGAGACACAGTAGAAACAGAAATAGGAGATAGTAGAGGCAGAGGAAGATACAGAATAGATTTCTGTTCGCAAATAGTTAGGGGTGTAGGTTAGATAAAGGCGAAGCAATTGGAATTACAAGAGTCTATATATGACTAAAGAATTATATTCAATCGAGGAAGCTTTTAATTGTTGTAACTATATATTCACAAATACAAATAAAACACCATGTTTTAAGTTACAAAATGATTTATTGACCACAATGATCTTTTCGCCACACCGTGGCATCTTCAAGTGGAAGAATGACTAAACTAAAATGATTTACAAAATCACTTATATAGGTCCCTACTAACTAAAATTAAATCGGAAAAAGGAGGGGGGGAGGGACAAAGAATATTATCTAGGATTAATAACATTTAGTAGTGGTGAAAATTATAGGATTTATAAATTTAGAAGAGGTGAATTATTAACGTCAATTTGGTCATTTAAAATTAATCCTAACTTATTTAATTTATTTATTTCTAAACACTCTAATAGATTTAATTTTGTGTCTTTCTTTTCAATATGCAATATCTCTATATTTTCATTAACTTGATGTGCCTCTGATAATAAATGTTCTGTGTAAGTAGAATGGGAAGATTTTTTAATGAAACTATTCTTATGTTCAGAGATCCTATCCTTAAAGGCTCTACCAGTCTGGCCAATATAAGCTTTTTTGCAAGTACCACATTGTAGTTTATAAACCCCTGATTTGATGTTTTATTGGTAGGATTTTTGTTGTATCAGAATTTTACCTAAAGAATTATTAGTTTTGAAGAAAATCGTGGAATTTGTAAATTTAAAACTAATAATTCTTTAGGTGTTATTGTATTAAAGAATTATATGTGTGAAATGTAATCGTTCGTTCAAACTTTGGTGATATTTAGACATAAAATTTGCCAACCAGAACGTTTTTTTTTTTTTAAAGGCATTAAAATCCTTGTTCGTCTAAATATTAATAATTAAAGATCCCACATTTGGAACGCGTCCCACCAGGCACTGCGAACCGAAAGTCAAATTCCACAACTAGTTTCGACTTATTGGGTCTCATCAGGTGGGCGCTGGTAGAAAATCCTTTACAGGCTATATGATGGGACGCGTTCCAAATGTGGGATCCTTCATCCTTTATATTTGGACGAACAAGGATTTCAATGCCTTCTTTTTGGATATGTAAGAATCAGTGTATTAGCCCTAGGCGTAGTTGTTTCTATAGATTCCATATTTACATTTACTTTATTATTTTGTTTTTAAACTCTTGAAACATGCAAAAAAATTGTTTTACGATTATGGTAGGTATGGTAAAACTAGGTACTACAAAAAGGCAGTGATATTTAACCGTGTCGCTTCCTTCTGCAGTCGCCTTATCGTGCCCAAGATGGTACGTCTGCGGCCGGTAATACGGTGTGGTTGTTGGATGGCGTTGGTCGTCGATCGAGGAAAAACTTGAACGTCGTGGAGAGTGAGTCGGCTTAATGAAAGCGTAAATAAGGCGATAGCATCGTCGGAACATCGCGAGTCCGGTCTGGCCAAGTGCAAAAAATACACTCTCTTTTCGCTGCCCCGCTGATAATTGCCTCCGATAAAATATTACATAAATCCGAATCGAAATTACAGGTTTAATGTCTACGGCAACGAATATTATGAATAGCGCTACGACCGACAAGAATTTATTTAAACGTCTATTTCTAATAAATAAAAGCGTCCTGGGCCGCATCGGATAATACATCGGTTGTATTACAGAGCTCCGTGAATATCTGGCGTCGACATATTTTATTATTGTACAAAGCTTTATTGGTACGTTTTCTCAATTAATTTTACGCTGAAATTATATTCTATAAGTTAATTTTAGAACCTACCTACCTACCTATGTGATTTATTAATTGGGCAGTTCTAATTATATCAGGGCCTTTGTTTTGTTTGGTTCTAAAACCTTCAAATTTCGCGTTTAAGGGGTTCTAACATTTCAACATCGATTTCAGAAAATGTTTACATTTGAAGTGAACGTTTAGGGCTTAAAGAAACGAATATTTCGTATATTATTCATATATATCCTTAAACTAGGTAGTATTTATTAAAATTTTAACTAAATAATTAAGGTAAACTAGAGGATATCAAAGGATTTGTTTCTTGAGGAAAAGTGTATGTGAGGTTTTGAAAGATATATTTCTGGTATCATCAAGTCGCACGCTAAATTAATGGCGAACGATCGTAGTTTTGTTGTTTGTTGGATACGAAAACGGCACTTTTAAACTATTTATTTACGATATTAATAATTATGTACAAATTTGACAAAGAACGTGTGACTATAAAATTTTAATTAACTATCAAATGATTAACAAGGTAAATCTCTTATTACAAGTAAGTTCAAAGTCAGAATCTCTTTTTAGAATCTCTCCGTTTCTATCGTTCCTCCTCATTTTATAACTTTCTTTGAGGGTGTGGTCAATTTCCAAGGGCGTGGTCTAGTTCTGTAGATCATTGCTTAGCATTCGGGAGGTCACAGGTTCGAACCCGGGTCCGGCTGCTCTGGTCCAAGTTTTCTGTGGTTTCCTTGGATCATTTAGGCAAATGCTGGAGCAGTAATATTCAACAGATAATCTTTCACTTCTCTTCTGTCTTCATTTCATCCGTCTCATCTTTCTCTCCATAACCACACCACCCACCCATTCCCACTATTCCTGCAAGGAGGCTGAAGAGGGCCTTACGCCCTACCCTCCGGCTTTGCACTATAGTGTAGGTCGGAGGGACTGCCCGCCCACCAGCACGAGTAGCTGGTAGGAATGAAACACAAAAAAGTTTTTTTTTTTCCGTTTCTATCGTTCCTCCTCATTTTATAACTTTCTTTGAGGGTGTGGTCAATTTCCAATTGGGAGATTTTGCAGTGGGTACGTCCCCCGATATTTATATTTTTACTTAATACAAACTGACACTAAACTACAGTAATGACAATAAATTTAAGGAAAAGCAATTTACCCAAGAAAGTGACCAACCCTTCATAATAACAATAGGTACCATGGAACAATACAGACTATGGCTTTCGTACTTAAAAGAGCTGTACCCTAATAAAACAATAATTTTCTCTTCATTAGCATTGGGAAAGGTCCGGGTATAATTCACACAAAATGTTACAAACCTGCAACACGGAATTTCAGAATCATCAAAATTTCTTAAAATACAAACCATTAAGTGAACAAAGCTTAATATAAATTAAAATTGATATGACTGACAGTTCCAAACAAAATGTACTAGAAATACAAAAGATCAAATATTGACCCTTTTGGATCAGTTTGTATAAAATACTTAAATATTGTACATGCCATAACAAATTGCAACACTAAAACTAGAAATTTAAATTTAACAGGCTTATTGTGAAGACCGAACAGGATTATTACTTTAATTTGAATGCGTATATCTGTGCGGTATGGTTAATCATTTTGGTTAAATTTTTGCTGATGAAATAAACGACCGGATAGACTAACACTCGTCTGCATATAATTCGAAATTTCTTATATATTTTCTGAAATTTTGGAGCATATTTAGAAGGAAGCCTTTATTAAATTTATACCAAAAAAAGATAACAGGCATCCTTATAATAACATATTCCAAGCATTTTTTTAACCAAGTACATACCGTTTTGAAGTAACAAAAAACTAATAGACTGGTAGATGTTTCTTTGCATTTCTATTTTTAAATGAAATCCTCTATCTTGATCTATTTTTCTACATAATTTCCGTCAATATCAATGCTTATCATATCGTAGAACCAGATTTTTTATCGTATGCTTACAGAAGACTATCTCTTGATTTGACAATCACTGGTACGTTTTGACCTCATCACCGTCTATACATATATATATATATATAAGGTTAGAAAGTCTGTATGGGACTAGGAGAAATTATTTTATATTTTTTATTCCGATTTAAGAATGTGATAGATTAGAAATTAGTTTTTATTTAAATAGTTATTTTATGCTTTTCAGTGTTTTGTGTTTGAAAATTTTCAATTGATTTTAAATATTAACGACATTGATTTCTGGCTCGGCTCTTGGTGGAACATATTTAATATTAAGAAAATAAAACACTTGGTATTTTTTGTCCCACAATTTTTATTTAAAAACTGACAATTGTTTCGGAGTTATGCCATTATCAAAGTGAATGTATAAAATTATTTTACCTGGTATATATAAAGGGGTTAAAAGCGTATCACAATTATTACAAACTTAAATACTAGTATAAGTGTACATGAATTACCGGTCTGCTTCAACAGCTAATTTTAATAACGGGGAAATCCCAAAATCGGTTTGGTCATTCGTTACTTGTTTTTTTTTGTGTTACAGCTTTTAATATTTCCAAAATTTCTAAGAGATTTAAACGTCTGCTTTTGTTACAGTTATGTTAATAAGGAACCTAAGTTAGTTTTATTTAAAGAGATGGGAGTGACTTCTAATTTTCTTAACTTATTAGTAATATTATTAGTAATTTTAGGTACATAATTTAAAAATGCAACTGGTTTCTTTTCAATGGTGACACAAGGGTAAAAAGATTTAAAACTCTGTTTTTTCTGTTTTTTATGAATGAGGTCGTCTGTCAAGGAAATATCATAACCGTTATTTTTGGCCGAAAGTTTAATCGTTAATATTTCTTTATCATAGTTTTCCTTACTTAAGGGTAAATTCAACAACCTATGTATATAAGAATTAAAAGAACTTAATTTTATTTTGTGTGCTTGTCTTGAATTCTGCCGAAACAATTGTCAGTTTTTAAATAAAAATTGTGGGACAAAAAATACCAAGTGTTTTATTTTCTTAATGATTTTTAATATTTTCGTGAGACCTGTAGTGTAAAATTTTTATCGAACAGACAAGAAACCGAGTTAATAAAACCGTGGTAAAAAAATGCAAAGAAAATTTAGACATCTACGCCTTTTCCTACAAAAACCAACAAATTATTGTCGTTTATTTCCTGCTTAATTACATGTAACTGTTAAAAATTTAACCTTTTCCTAAACCAGCTACATTGGATTCTAAAACGCACATGCATGTAAACTTTTTTATCAGCTCCTATCTTAGTAATTAACCTAATAAATAAAACTGGAAAGTGGCAGTAATGTCGTGAAATTTTCGGAATTTAATATGCATACAAGTGCACCTTCAAACATAATAGAATATAATACGTTACGTAGTTAATCTTATAAGGTAAAGCAGTTATTAAGAGCATTTTTTTCACGCTGAAAGCGGTCGGGCTTTAATTATATTTAACAAATGAGATGTTGCTTAACTTAACCGAAAAGCGTGTTATCCAAAAGCATTTAACTAAAATAGAATAATACGCATGTATAATGTATATAAATGCAGTGGCGGCTCGTGAAGTAACATACTGAAAAAAAATCATCCAACATATTGTAACGAGCCTGTATGTGTGTGTACAAGAGCGGCGGCGAGTTCCGGAAACAGATAAGACGGGTTCCTCGAATACGGTCGTCGGTCGGCGCTTTGATAGAAATAAGTAAACAACAACATAATAGGAGTTCGAGAAAATACTAGAAGATCGTTCCTGATTACTCCAGAACCTTCGATACCTCTATAAATATTATGTGGTCGACGGTCAAGAACAGTTTTTAGTTTAGTATAGTTAGAGAAACGGTTTAGTTACAGTTGAGTCACAGTTTAGAGTTTACAGTTGACAGTTTACGGTAGATAGTAGAAAGGTAATATAAATACGATATACCGAGTGATATAAATAAGTGGTAATATAAATACGACATACCGAGTGATATAAAAAATACATTTACCTTGTCATATAAATAAGTTGTGCATTAGTGTTTAAGTGTTATATAAATAGTGTAAAATAAATAATTGTTTAAATAAATAAGTTGATCTAGAAAATTCGTTACAATATATATTTATGGTGTCCAAATTGGGAGCAGGTATAATTGTACCAAATTATTAAATTTGATTCTAAATAGTTTATTTGATTGTATCAATAGTAAATCAACCAAATTTATTGAATAAATTACTGAATATTAATTTCATTTTCTTTCTTTCTTTTGTCTAAAGACTTTAGAGAATGTGGTTTTCTTTAAGGTTCCTCCAAATGTTTGATCCTGGGAGCTCATAGCTGAAATCTAAAAGACCACATAGTAAAAATAGATTGATCTTTATAACGTTTTAGTGTTATACGGTTTAAATCTGACATAGATGGTAATAGTAAATGTACCAAATGCAATATGTAACAATGCGGCTGAATGCTTATTTAGCCGCGTTTGAAACTAGTACCTACTAGCAAAATAAATACAGACAGCGTAGTGAACGTGATCTGTAGATATTTGCTACTAATTATGGACTTCAGTAATGTTCAACAAGGTCGTTTTATAATAAGGATTTTTGTTCGATCTGATTACATGTCTACCACGTAATTGTAGCTACGCAGTGGGTTCAGTTGAACAAGTCGATATCCTTATTATAAAAAGACCTTGTTGAACATTACTAAGTCCCAGAAATTAGTAGAAAATATCTACAGATGGCGTTCACTACGCTGTCTGTTACTACTTATTAATCGCTGTTTATAGGTACCGAGCGGCGTGGTCTAGTACTCCAGATCATTGCTTAGCATTCGGGAGGTCGCTGGTTCTTACTTGGGCCCGGCTGCTCTGGTCCAAGTCTTCTGTGGTTTCCTTGGATTATTTAGACAAATGCTGGGCAATAATATTCCATAGATAATCTTTCACTTCTCTTTTGTCTTCATTTATTCCGTCTCATGTTTCTCTCCCTATTTATACCACCCACCCATTCCCACGATTCTTGAAGGGAGGCTGAAAAGGGCCTAACGCCCTACCCTCCAGCTTTGCATCATAGTGTAGGTCGGAGGAACTGCCCCCCTGCCAGCACGAGTAGCTGGTGGGAATGAAACACAAAAACGTTTTTTTTTTTTTTAAATTGAGAAAAAATTAAAACACTGAGGGTTTCACTAAAACTCAATACGTATTTCGCCTTATAAGGGCATCTTCAGGAGTAACGAAATTATACTAAGTACCAAACAGAAATACATTAATTTATAGTACATACTAAGAGTGTGGGGGATGAACAATGTTTGGGTCCAATAAGGGATTGTTACCAAATTCTATTTGGTCGTTAGTAATATTTTTATTTTCTATTTTTGCTTTTTTTATTTCCATGATTTCGTATCTATCTAGTATTGGACCTCGTTTTAAATGGTGTAATAATTCTAAATTATTTATATTTATGCTGTGGTTATTTTTAATAATATGAGTGGCTAAATCTGAAGCATGATTATTGAATTTTACGTAATTTACGTGTTCATTGTATCTTGTTATAATATCTCTTTTGGTCTTTCCTATGTAAATAGCTGAGCAATCTGAACAATTGATTTTGTATACACCGCTTTTATGGAGGGTGTCGGTTTTTCCAGTCATCTTATTGTTAACCAGAAATTTACCTACAGTAAAGTTATTAAAATAAGCTGCATTAATATTGAACTGCCTGAGTGTCCTACCTAACTTTTCGCTAATAGTACCATAATATGGAATTTTTCGCCATGTGTTATTTTTATTGTCAGACTTTTGCATCGGGAAAATAATGTTATTACTAGATCTTTTTAATTTTTTATTTAACATTTTATCTATAAATATTGAATTATAAACATTATTTTTTGCGATAGTTTTAATGGTTTGAAGTTCTTGAATGAATGCTTCGTGTTTTAAGGGAATATTCACTAATCTATTTAACATTGAGTGGAAGGCAGCAAACTTTATATTGTTAGGGTGATTAGATTCTTTTGGTATGATGCAGTCTGTATATGTATTTTTCCTGAATATACTGAAATCTAATTTATTGTCCTTATTTATACAAATTTTAAGATCGAGAAAATTTATACTTTTACCACCTAATTCTACTTTTTTTTGTTTATAGGCAGCAGTTAGGTTGACAAAGCAAATCAATTTCTCTAAAATGTGTTTATGTAAATTGCCCCACGTCTCTGTAACCGTATACATCATCTCCGCTACTGCTTCAGCGTACTTTCGTGTATGTCGTCGATCTTATCTGTGTGACACTTGTTACAAAATTACAAATGGGAGATATACGAAATTTTTCGGCTGTCACAGAACAATGATTGATAACGCATAACGGAAATTATGATACAGATACTAATCTTACATTATAGCCGTTGTGAGGTTTAACATTTATATACACATGTCTGTACCAATATGAAATACATTGGACATATCGGACATATCATACATTTTCACCTGTCTCAAAATTTGACGTGTTAAACAATTAACGAAATATGTTTGTAGTTATCAAATTAAAAAAAAGATGACAGCAAAATCTGTTAGATCTATCATTATGTTAGACGTATCTTCTTTTTTTTTGGGACAAGGCGAAATTGGCGGTTTGGGAATATTGAGGTTATGAAAAGGCACATATTTGATATATTTTAGATTTTGACTCCATTTATGAATCATAAAATTAGTAGAAATGTGGATATATTGGAATTAAAATTATAATTAGATACCTTTTAAGTGTTATTATAGAAAATAATAAACCACAAAAACATTATGTCCAAATTAAAAAAATACTCCACAAGCCGATAAGTCCTGATTTAAACAGTTTTAATTAGACGAGAAATAAAATTATGTATTATAAATAAAACGATGAAGTACAATAAGTAAAAAAAAAACGTTCTAACAAGAAATAGAGATATTTTGATGTGCCTAGTCTATATGAAAAGAAAAGCAATACTTACTGATGTTTAATTTAAACTAATATACCTATGTATAGTTATCGCATATAAAAACTTTAACTTCTTAATTAGATGACAGGAGTAAGTTACCATTGTTTTCTTTTCAGGTTCGCTGATCATTCACCAGGGACGGTATACAATTAAATGTGCAAGGTAATAAATTTTTTATAATCTTTTTTAATTAAACAGTAAACTGTATCCTAATAAATACATGGGTAGTGCCGATATATTATATATATCTCAATGGAAATTTACATTTATTCATTTATATTGTAGCGAACCAGTATTTGTTATAAAAAGAATTTTATATTTTTAAAGTAGAATTTTACTGTATGTTTGTGTATTTGGTTGTGAAGGATCTTTCTATTGTTATATTTGGTATTCATTTGTAGATAACTATTCTAAATTTCAGTGCTTTTATTGTGTAAATTTTCTTTCTTCATAACTCTATTCTAAAGCGACTCTTTACCTCTTCTGTTCTCTATCTATTCTTCTCTTAACAATAACATAATTACTTCTGTACTTTCCTGTAATCTCTATTAACATTCTGATTTTGTGTACTAACTGCATAACTTCTAAATTTTTGCTTTTCCGAATTGCAATTTTATGATCGGTTTCTTCGGTAATTTTCGTTAATTACATTTAATTCTTAGTATCTGTTTATTAGTTGATGAAATAAAATTATCTCGCCGGTGCACACATGTACAACTTCTTTTGATTCCTATGGGGGAATCGATGCAATAAACGGACTTTGTGTTTTAGAAGTTTATTACACCCAAACTATTTACAACTATATACACTTATTTTACGAAAATACTAAATGACTATGATTTATTATGTGAAACTATATATTATTAAATACTATATGTTTAGAGAGATCTTTATGTGATTGGTGCTATATGTTAAATGTACTAAAATGATCTCTCCTAGAAATGTTTGATGTTTGAATCTAATATGATTGATGCTGAATTGATTCTTCTGAATGTAAAAATACTTATATTAATATGAATTTATATGAACCGGGTGATTTCGATGCACCGACACTTGAATCAACAAAAAAAATGATGGGAACGTACATACAAAACTGCAACATTGCGTGGATCAAACAATTATCCCCAATAAATATATCGACTAACTTAACTCTAAAAGAACATTTAGAAACAAAGAAAATATAATACAATAGGGCTAAACGAAAATACCAAGAAGGGAAAAAATATGACAATTACAAAAACCATAAATTGCAAAAGAAAGGAATAGACAGCAAATGCACATGACAATACAAAAATTAAAAAAAAATCGGAGACGTAAAAAGTGCGTGACTAATAAGCCTAATATATTACAAAGACAAAAAATAAAAAGATGAATAAATGCGAACAGTATCTTTTGTTATTATCGGCCCTTCCAGATTTAATTTCTTCTAGCTCCTCCTTTTGAATCTTCCAAAAATCTAATTTCAAAAACTAAAAGCAGTTCTGATCAAACCTTCCTATTTTCAACATCCAAAAAATATATGTTTTAATACTTTTACTTTCTTATTTCAATCTATAGTTTTCGTTTTTTTTATGTTGTTAATTAAATTTTGTTACTGTTCATTTTCTTATTATTCCATCGCCTCCAACAATTGAATACATTCAAGAATCTAAAATACGATCACTGTAATAGTAAATTGTTTCATCTTAGTTCTAAAATTCATTTTTTGTTATCATTCTCCATTTGTTATACGCATTACTTTATCACATCAGTGTAACATATGACATCGTTTGTCATGATAATTTTATTTGTTCTTTGCACTCGCTTTATAGTATCGATGCATTTTTCAACCTCAATTCGAGCCGTCACCTTATCTAAATCGTAAAACCGTATCATCCCCCAAGATGGTTGCTAGAAATAAATTTTAAAATGTGTAGACGATAACACCTGTAACCCCAATTAATAACTCTGCGGTATATGTACGTGCACATGTGTGTACGTATGTGTGTGTGTGTGTGTGTGTGTGTGTGTGGGTGTGTTATATATAATTCGTCGGTCGCACCGCATCTAATCACCTCCGAGGCTTTCTGCCAGTCTGATTAGCTGGATCCCATCTGACGGTGTTAGATTACACCCCGATATTGTCCGCGTGTTCTTGGTCTCTTGGTAGTAACACGAGAGCTGGTCATTTGACAGGACTGTATCAGTCAGTAGCTTTGATTAATGCTTCAATCTTCTCTTTACGATTATGTTGAATTTTACAAATTTCCAACATTCAATCTGTCTCACGTTCACGGTCAACTTTCAACCGAACCGATTTAAACTGATATATTACACGTGTGCAATACGATACCAATTTTTATCAGTCAAATCAGGAACGCCGTAATTAACGTAAGTAATTTTTATAAAAAGGAATGCATTAAAACACTTGTTCGTCTAAATATTAAGGATGAAAGATCCCACATTTGGAACGCGTCTCACCAAGCAGGCACCACGAACCGAAAGCCAAATCCCACAACCGGTTTCGACCTATTGAGTCCATGTCGGTAGATGTATTAGCCCTCGAAGTGTAGTTGTTTCCGTTGATTCCATATTTATATTTAAGAAATGTTTATTTAAACCAAAAGAGACTCATCCCTAATTACTACACCACGTGTTGCGTCATTATTATCTGCGAGAAGATGGACACATTATTGATTTAGTGTTGGACATTAAAAATTTCATTTCTACTAACGGAAAATACATATTAGATTACTTGAAGTTTGTGTTAGGGCTCTCGCTGTATTTTTTTACGAAAACCTAATCAATAATAATTTTAAACAAATGGCTAAATGGGAACTACCTTATTTTATATTTACTAAACATTAAACTGAACAGTATCGAATTAAACGTACAATTTACTATTATTAGTTTACTTATATAGTGTTTTAATAACTAAGTGGGAGGGTGAGGGAAAAGGTTAAGTAAGGGGAAATAATTTACATCAATTTGTTCGTTTAAGAGTACATTTTGATTTTTGTATTTATTTATTTATTTATTTCCATACATTCTAACAGGTTCAATTTACTACTTTTACTTTCGGTATGCATAATTGTAAATTCTGAATTTAATGCGTGCTTTTCTGTGATTAGATGTGCGGCGTAGTTAGAGTAATTTTTTAATTGATTGAAAAAACTTACATGTTCTTTAAGTCTTTTCTCAAACGACGTTCTAGTTTGACCTATATAAAATTTATTGCCAGTTCCGCATTCCAATTTTATAGACTCCCGATTTGTTATTTGTGTTTGTTTTATCTTTATTGTTTTTAACGTATTTATTAATGGTAATTCCTAATTACAATTGGTAATTGGTAAAGATGGTAATTATTAATTCCAATTTATTTTGCGAAATTTTAGCATCTAACTTTTTAAATTACCGTGTTATGTCGACAATATTACCCACCAATTTGATTAGTATCTAAATAAGCCTAGTTTATTTATGTGTCGGAGAGAACCACGGGATTATAATGTCATTCCGACCGAATAAAAAAGTCCTAACCATCTTCGGCTTGTTAAATGTCAAATAATTATTATGGTAATCGGTATAGGATGCGGCTGGACGGTCGCCATAAACCCTGAAAGCAAACGCGTTTCGTAGTATAGTATACAAGAACTCAAAAGGTCTTCCGCTGGCTGTCCAATGATGTAGACATGCAAATTCCATGCCCTCACGCACATATATAATGCAATTATCTATGTACGAATATTAATTTATTCATATATATACTTCCACAGCGATGCATTTGTAGCTTTCCCGCTGCTGGAACGTAAATCTACCAGCGTTTGTTAACAGAGTCGGCTGGTCTGTTCAGGTATATGTTATACACACCCTTTTGTCTTATGCAGTATGTAAGGAAAGGTTTTCGTGTTAAATGTTAATATAACATCATCTTCTCTACGGTCCGGCGATTTTACAATTCATTTTTACTATACGGAGAGCTCTTTATTTCATTATGGCGCAGCTACACCAATATTTCTATTTTTTTTTATAGTGTGTTGTACTGGTAT
Source organism: Agrilus biguttatus (assembly GCA_963921985.1). Classification (NCBI taxonomy): domain Eukaryota; kingdom Metazoa; phylum Arthropoda; class Insecta; order Coleoptera; family Buprestidae; genus Agrilus; species Agrilus biguttatus. The sequence continues at coordinate 5,487,585 of OY998121.1, read as the reverse complement.
TATTACAGACCAATGACAGATTTATTCTCAACATTCGAAGTCAACGTTTTTAGAACTGTACGTAATATTAGCTGTCAAATAAGTAAGGTTAGAAAAGCACAAATTGCCATTACACCGTTAACAAAAATATATTCATCTTAATGCTCTAGAGGGTAGATTTTAGGAGGGAATCAATAAACATTAAATTAAGTACATTCCATTGTTTGATACATAGACAATTTTTTGAAAGAGGTTAACTTCTTAAAAACATTGGTAAAAACAACGGTTACAAGGATAACATAATAGATTTATTAATACATAAAAAACAAATGACACCTCTATTAAAAAGTTTCTATGCCTCTCCAAATATCAAGGAAGAAGAACAATATCATTTCATCAATTTTGTCCCAAATTTAACAAATAAAATAGATAATAGATTAAGAAAACATCACACAGATACAATAACCATCAACAAATTAAATTTAAGTACACTTCTAGTTAATAATTAAAAAACCAGATATATCCGAAATAAGCGAATTATACCAAATAAATTGTTTAAATTGTGAAGCCATTTATATTGGTCAAACTGGTAGAGCACTTACATTTAGGATAAACGAACACAAAAATCCATTTTACAAAAGGACACCTGTGCAGGCTTCGCTGACCACTGTATTATTAATAATCATAATTTAGAAGTTAATAATTTCAAAATTTTACATAATGTTAGTAAGGGAAACAAATTATACCTACTCGAAAGTCTAGAGATAACAAAAGTGGTAAATAAAAACTTGTAACAAATGAACAAATTGATTATTCCCTATTTTCTCTTCTAACACCCACCCTCTAGAGCATTAAGATCAATTAGTACTTAAGCACTTTGTAACAGCCTTACAAATTTAGTTTTTAATGCTCTTTTGATAATGGTGTAATAACCGAAACGGTATCGTCATGGTCAAATCATCAAATAGAAATTGTGAAACCTATACCAAGTTTTTTATTATATTCCTATTTTATAATACTACACACTGTTCAGCCTTTTTGGTACCGGATATGTCCGCTGTTATTTTAACTATTTAGTTTGTAATGTTTCTATTCGGTCGAAAAAATATCTCAGGGAACCGCCTTGTCGTGACAATATTGTCTTTTCTTTATTTCAATTCGAAAAGTAAGTTTATATATTGGTACCTCTATCTATCTGCTAATTACGAACGCGACAACAATTAGTCTGTGTCGCGCACCACGAAGTGGTACCTTGCGTACTATAAAAGGCACATTCTGTGGTCGTCGATGCCGCCTTTGCTATCGAGGTGTGGGAATGGCGCATAATCCTTATTAGAAGCATAACTCGTGTAGCGTGATCTCACGAATGGATAACTCCGCGTTGTTCATACAATACTAACAACAATATTTTTAAGACGAACAAAACTAGGAGAAAGGAGGACATAGTAAAAAGAAAAAAGGAAACAAATAACTAGTCTCCTCTTAAACGCCTACATTTTTTATGCTACGATAACTTTATTATCTTTTACTTATGGACATTTTAGTTTGTATTGGTTTTTATGAAGAACACAATTAAAGACTAAATAAACTTAACTTTCATTAACACCATCTGGTGGGCGAGCAGTCTCTCCGACCTACACTGTAGTGCAAAGCCGAAGGGTAGGGCGTAAGGCCCTCTTCAGCCTCTGCAGGAATCGTAGGAATGGGTGGGGGTGTGGTTAGGGAGAGAAAAATGAGACGGACGAAATGGAGACGGAAGAGAAGTGAAAGATTATCTGTGGAATATTACTGCCCCAGCATTTTTCTAAGTGATCCAAAGAAATCACAGAAAAGTTGGACCAGAGCAGCCGGACCCGGGTTCGAACCGGTGACCCCATAAACGTGTACCATTACATTAATTACATTCCAAATTTAACCAATAGTATAAGCAATAAATTAACAAAATTAAACATAAATACTATAAGTATAAATAAAATAAATTTAAGTACGTTATTAGTGAATAACAAACAAAAAGCTGAACTGTTAAAAAAGAGTGGGGTTTACCAAATATCGTGTAAAAATTGCCCAACTATTTATATAGGACAGACTGGTAGAGTTCTAGGAGTTAAGATGAAAGAACATCTTAAATCAATTTCACAAAAAAATCTTTGCAGCGGCTTCGCAGAACATTGTATTGTAAATAATCATAGGTTAGACCAAGATAATATCAAATAAATCGCTGTTTAATAACAAATTAGTAACAAATGACCAAACAGAATTCCATTTATCCCCACTTTTAAGAGCAAGCATTTAAAGAGTATTTAAAACCTAGATGTAGTAATTAATAGTTAGTATAATACATTGGTACTCTTTTGAGAATGGTGTAACAACCGAAACGACTGTCGTCAAGGGTAATTTGAATAACTATTGTGAAACTACCGAGTGTTTTATTTACCTTATATTTTATTATATATATGTATATATATTTTTTGTAATGGGTGAATTTATCTTAAACATGAATGAGGCTGTGCATGTGAGATAAGCACTCAATTAACGTATATTTACGTTAGAATTTTTGCGAGTAAATGATAGTGATGAGGTGCGGATGTGCCGTTTGAAATAATAAAACGTGACAAAGCTGTTCCCCTAATGGTAGTTATTACGGACTGTTTAATACTAAAACCAATTGTTTGGTCGAGGAAAAACGATCCGAACAAAAAAAAAAAGAAAAAAGAAACTCGACCGAAGTAAAGCTAATGCACTAATACAAAACCATCGGATTGGTCGTTTCAAGAAGAAGAGATCTTAACCGGAGATAAGAAGAAAGTTAACCGCTTTGCACCATGCAATTTCCACTATATAGTAGGTGCATGTAGTACGTGTTCTAAGTGGGCTAAGCACGATCTCTTACAAGGAAATGGAAAAACTTTAAGCTCAGCCTTACAGTTTATGGATAGTAAGTATTTAATACTACGGTTTTGTATTTGCGCGCGGAGGCATCACCATCTACTCGGATCGGAATTTTAATGCTTGAAAATTCCGTGAGAACCTTGGTGGCATACACATACATACATATAGAGATGTATGTATATCTTCATACTATATATACTTACTCACATATACTACTATTACTACATCTACCACCATCGTATTATATGTCTGTACATATGTATTTAACCAACTGTTTATATTGCAAAACGAAGACAATGTGGAGCAATGGAAAGATAATTTATTTGTTGACGTTTCGAGCATTTTAAATGCTGAACTTCCAGTGTACGGCGAGCGCATATATTTATTCGGTATGATTCATAAGACGTGGCTCATCGCGATATAAAATACACGCATTCCACAGAAATCCTTCTGATTGTGAAGAATGGAAACATTTACTGTTTTTGAAAATTCACATATCACATAATATGTTCCTAGACTTAATACTTGTAATCTCTCTCTGAACGAAAGCAATTTCCAAAAAGAATGGGAATTTGCTGTGTTAGAGTAATAATGGTTAACCAATAAGAAGAACTTTAAACTTTTTTGTGTTTCATTCCCACCGGCGGGCAGCCCTTCCGACCTACAGTGTAGTGCAAATCCGGAGGGTAGGGCGTAAGGCCCTCTTAAGACTCCTTGCAGGAATCGTACGAATGGGTGGGTGGTGTGGTTAGGGAGAGAAAGATGAGACGGACGATATAAAGATAGAAGAGAAGTGAAAGATCATCTGTTGAATATTACTGCCCCAGCAGTTGCCTAAGTGATCCTAGGAAACCACAGAAAACTTGGACCAGACCAGCCCGACCCGGTGACCTGACGAATGCTAAGCAATGATTTAGAGCACTAGACCACGCCGCTCGGTGGTTAACCAGTACAATCATTATTCCTATGCAGATTTGTAAGACAGCACAGTGAACATCTGCTGTATATATTTTCTACTTATTGTGGAATTTAATACCAGTCGACAAGGTCCTTTTCTGATGAAGAATATGGACCTGTCAATTGTACCCATGGTGTATCTATCAGAGTTATAAAGCAAGCACACCATACAGAACATTAAGTTCCTGTAGATGGCGTTCACTACGCCGTCTGTACTTATTCATTGAAAGACGTTTAATGATAAAAAGTAGCTTGTAGAACTTAGGCATTCACGGGCGGTCTCATCTACCATAGAATTGATGTTTTCCGGGCTCGTGGTCGATGGTGGAATTGTGATCTACCAAACGTTTCGTCTCCAGCGGACTGCGTTGTAGTGTATGCATGGTTGGTGTGCTATCGGAGCTGTCTACAGCGTGCTGATGAGAACCAAAGAGTTCGAAATCGCGATCTACTTCTGACAGTTTCTACGTAATACTAATCAAGAACGTCTATCTACAATCTTATTTATTGTCACCGACAACCGGCGTGTTTAGTTTTAGTGCATGGTTTTTCGAGTAACTACAATCTACCTTGAAAAATCCTTTTACTAATTAACACATGGGCTGAAAAGTCCTGGGCCTAACAAAGAAAACACGTTTTTTTTAGTTCAGAATTGGCTTTATTCATCAACGTAATCTCCATCAAGACATTAAGAGTAACACAATCATTCCAGCGCCGTTCTAACATTTCAATAGCACTTTTGTAGAACAATTTATCTTTTAGCTCAAAATAGGCCACAGCTTCAGCGATAACCTCTTCATTCGACCGAAATTTCTTGCCGTCGAGCATTTTTTTTGAGGTCTGCGAACAGCTAGTAGTCGCCAAATCTGGAGAATACGGTGGATGTGGAAGCAATTCGAAGTTAGATTCATGTAGTCATGGAGTTTTGCCATTGTTTTGATTTACTTGTGACACGGTGCGTTGTCTTGTTGAAACAATTTTTTTTTCTTTGCCATATGCGGTCGTTTCTTCTCAAGATAGTCTATGAATGTTACACTACGCACATTCCAAAATTCCGGTTTGTTACTTTTAAACAATCAATACATCAACACGTTCTTGTTTTTGGTCAACAGTGAGTAAATGCGGCACTCACTTCAGAGAACAGAGCTTTCTCATAGTCAAATGCTCATGCTCATGCAATGTAAAGCCCTTTGAGATCTTTTTCTTTTGATATTTTTACGATGTCAGTAAACTCATGTAATTGCACTTTTCGATCATTCAAAACGATTGGATTTGGACGTCCACTGCGTTCTGCATCATCAGTGTCTCTATGTTACGACCACGTTCGAAGTCAAACCAACGTTTTATTTTGTTTCGCGGCACTCACTTCAGAGAACAGAGCTTTCTCATAGTCAAATGCTCATGCTCATGCAATGTAAAGCCTTTTGAGATCTTTTTCTTTTGGTATTTTTACGATGTCAGTAAACTCATGTAATTTAACTTTTCGATCATTCAAAACGATTGGATTTGGACGTCCACTGAGTTCTGCATTATCAGTGTTTCTATGTTACGACCACGTTCGAAGTCAAACCAACGTTTTATTTTGTTTCGCGGCACTCACTTCAGAGAACAGAGCTTTCTCATAGTCAAATGCTCATGCTCATGCAATGTAAAGCCTTTTGAGATCTTTTTTTTTTGGTATTTTTACGATGTCAGTAAACTCATGTAATTTAACTTTTCGATCATTCAAAACGATTGGATTTGGACGTCCACTGAGTTCTGCATTATCAGTGTTTCTATGTTACGACCACGTTCGAAGTCAAACCAACGTTTTATTTTGTTTCGCGGCACTCACTTTAGAGAGCAGAGCTTTCTCATAGTCAAATGCTCATGCTCATGCAATGTAAAGCCTTTTGAGATCTTTTTCTTTTGGTATTTTTACGATGTCAGTAAACTCATGTAATTGAACTTTTCGATCATTCAAAACGATTGGATTTGGACGTCCACTGCGTTCTGCATCATCAGTGTCTCTATGTTACGACCACGTTCGAAGTCAAACCAACGTTTTATTTTGTTTCGCGGCACTCACTTCAGAGAACAGAGCTTTCTCATAGTCAAATGTTCATGCTCATGCAATGTAAAGCCCTTTGCGATCTTTTTCTTTGATATTTTTACGATGTCAGTAAACTCATGTAATTGCACTTTTCGATCATTCAAAACGATTGGATTTGGACGTCCACTGCGTTCTGCATCATCAGTGTCTCTATGTTACGACCACGTTCGAAATCAAACCAACGTTTTATTTTGTTTCGGTTGTTTCCGATGGAGCGCAGTCTCCATAACACTTTTCCACTTTTCAAGCCATTGCTTCACTTGAACGATATTTTTTCCCACCAAGAAGCAGTAAAATTAAAACACGAAATTGTTTTTGATCCATTGTTTTGAAAATAACAAAAGTAGCGTCAGCACAATAACTCACAAACTAATGAATTTGTTAGAATATCATGAAATTTTAACAGCTGTCTTTTGAAGGTTAGGTTAGGTTAGATAACTGAAAAAGAGGTGAATGCAATGAAACTGGCGCCATCCATTTGTTACGCTCGGGACTTTTCAGTCCATGCGTTAAAACGTAAAAATATCGGTTATTGGAATCAATAAATAAAATCGTTGTTGTCTTAAATTCTTACAATAGTGCCTTAACAAAGGGTAAGAAATGGAAACGTATCCTGGTGATTTCCTGAACTTTTATGAAGGATTTAATTTCCATTGTTTGCACTTTACTTTTTTAACTCCTAGATAATAGCCATTATGTTCAGTGTTCTGTTTCCGTTCCTTTTTGGGTCGGTTCGTCTAGACTAGTGTACGTGGATGACGTAAATTCAATCTTTCAACAGTTTTACATTATATTGTGTACACACGTATATGTTAGGATAGGAAGGAGTACATCTACAGCCACCATGGAGACGTATGCGATAAGTCTATATCTCGATGGGGCGCCTTTACAAATAATCACGATTTTTCCCATATGATTTGCTGAAACGCGGGCAACAGCAGCAGGCAATTCGAACGATAGGTACCAAGTACGATACCATCTATCCGTATATAAGTTATATAAAATAGAGTTGAAGATTGTTATCGTCTAAAATACAATAAAGTGCATAGACATTCTTCAGGTGCGAGAGAGCCAAGCCAGTTCGCCGTGACTACGTACGAGTACGGCTGTTTTTGCAACAACGACAGTATTGCAACTCTTTGCAGCTGGTAGCTCGACAAAATAACGTCCTTTTCTCGTACATACGGTACATACATCGTGGCTGCTTTTCGAATTATACACCCATAAATCACCGGCAGTTGGAGCTTGTCGCTGTGGCATTTACCGTACAACTACGTATTACTATACAGGGCGTCATTTTCAACTTTCTAATAGTCGTTATTTCTACTCGCTTCAAATTAAGGTTGGCACTTACATTTCAATTTGCTAAATCTTCGCTAAAATTCGCCAACATAGTTCAATGACTTAAATGAATGAACAACTTCACCAGGCTACCACCCCATCTGTACATAAGTCTTGGTCAGTGGTCTGTTGTAGCCGTTAGACATGGATTGCGATTTTGAACTACTTAATTCTCATCAATACGCCAAAGTCCTGCATTTTTTGTGAAACATATCCAAATAACTAATAGTACTATTGCTTTTAAAACCAACAATTCATTAGGTAAACTAATATTAAATAATAAATGTAAAACTGTGAAAGAATTGAAGTCAGGAGTTTATTGTTTAACTTGTTTAGACTGTGACAAAGTTTACGTAGGTCAGACTGGTAGGTCCTTCAAAACACGCATTAAAGAACATCTGTATAGTTTTACTAATAAAAAATGGATTCTACATACGCAGAACACCTAATTAATCAAAATCATAATTTCAATTTAAAATATAAAATTTTACATATACAAAACACAAGTTCGTAATTAAATTATTTGGAGAGCCTAGAAATTAACTGATATCATAAAAAATACCTAGCATTAGACGATCAAGAGAGTTTAAAAATTCACCTTTGCTAAATATTTTTCTATAACCCTTTTAGGTTGGACTTATACATATATGTATATATATTTTGCACAGATCGAAGTTTGTCAAATCATCACCTGATGAAGCCAATGTTTGGTGAAACAATATTGTAAATAAAATATTTTGGAAACTCTGTGATTTTTAATTAAAGTTCAACATGATAAACATATTCAACACGAGAAAAATAAATAAAACAAGTAAGTTTCACGAGAATATTTAAATTGTTTCGGTCTAAGGGACCATTATCTGGAAAAAAAAGAAAAATTAATGAACTCACAATTAGTGGGAAATTTCTGCGGATGGTCTGTAGTTATTCGTCACTTCATTTATTTCTAAGCCTGCTAGAGACGTTCTTTCAAATGGAGACATCTTTATTGTTCTATTCTACTATTTGATCCTTGGTCTACTGCCACATCCTTCTATAAATGACATTTGTCTCAAAATTCTCAATCGTATTATTAATATTAGCCTTTTCGTTACTGACTTTTTCCTGTTATGGAGGTCATAATTGGTCTTAAACAAATACATGCTTAATTTGATGACTGATATATATATATATATATATATATATATATATATATATATTTTTATTAAGTATAGGTTCATTAGGATTGTGGTCAGGTGATTCAATTTTCAACGCCAATGTTTTCAGAATGGTGTATCGTTATCGTTAGATAAGTTAGGTTAGAAAACACGAATTCGAAGTTGGTTTTTAAACCTAGTTAAGTTAATGGTTTGTGAAAAAGAAATGCTTGTAGAAGAGATTTAATAATAAATAAATAATTTGTGAATGTATTGTCGCACGAGAATTAAAGACCCAGACCTTTATAATTTTAGCAGATAAAGCACACCCTGTATATGTTTGTGTTTAGTTGGCTCGCACCGAGATATTCCTCTTCCCCATAAACATTAAATTTATAAAGTTTATAAAATGCATCCTTCCGTTTTGCATAAGCCGCAGGTGGTTCCAAAGAAGAAACAGAAGCATCTGAAACTTCTTCATTATTCTCTGCTACCTGTAGGATCTCTCTACAAGAGTTCTGCACAACTTCTTAAAATCAGATAAGATAATTCTTTTATCATTTTGTTTTTTTTAAATATTTCCACACGTCTAGAAATAGCATCTCGGCTGGAATTGTTCCCGTTCTTTAGCAAAAATTAATCTCGGAAACAAATTCATACGTACCACCTGAAGGTTGATTGAAGCTCTGGAAGAAAATTAAGTAATGAAACCTTTTCGACTGACAGAATTGGTGAATGGGTCGCGAGTGCCCCTGTTCTGTTAATAGGGTCACCAAGAGTCAAAGGTCAGAGGTCGGTGTTCACACACAAAGTCACACGTGCCGGCAGCTGTTGCCTGTTGTTTCACGATCAAAAACAAACGGCCGCAAAGAGTTTTTAATTGCGCTCTTGTGCCAATGCAATAAAGACTTTTTTAAAAAGCGACAAACTTGATGTGCAGCTGTTCAAATTAAGATTTTGTCATTTCTTCTTATTGGCCATTAAAACCAACAAATAGCATGCATAGATATCCTAACGTGTCTTGAAGGAAACCACCTGTTTCCGTAAAATCGTGGTTTTATATTTTGTTCTGATGATACAGTACGTATCTGTTGAAAAACCTTCATTTATTTATTACTTTATTTGTACATATTTTTTATTTATGATGTCAAATTCCGACAATAAAATGTATGCTCAGCGTAGAATTTGAATTTTTCTTATTTTTTTATTGGCTAATCAAACAAGCGATTTAGTAAGTCTACAGTAAGGGGGTTTGAAGTAACTGAAATAATGTTTGCAGTGGCTGTTTATGATGTTCAACTTCATTGTTGTTGAGATTAAACCTTTAGAGCACAATACCATAGTAACGTGCTTGAGGTGAGAGGTGTATCTGGACATTTTTTCTCACTCTTACGCGGTCTGGTTAGACTTCTTTATGCTCTATATTCAAAACTGATACATCAGGAAGTTCATCCTGTTCTTAAATTGCTACATCATCAATATTAATACGTTTTGTCAGTTTCTTCTCTTTGGCATCTTGAAGGAACGTGGTGATTGAAGGAAGTCCTAAATTTTGAACCCTATTCAAATAACTTTGACCGTGAAATTTTTTCTGTTACAAAGAAAAATCAATTCGTTTTTTCGGCATAGTTATATTTTTTAATCGACAGTGTATTTTGTATTTACTTGTTAACCTATACAGATAAGTAAAATTGGAGTGTCCGTTTGTAATATTAAAATAACCACTTTTTACTTTTTAAATTTTTGTCTATGTCTGTCTGTTCCAGCTAATAAAAATAATAATTATTATCAATAAATAGTTATTAACTTCTAAAATAAATTATTAATTTCTAAAATAAAAGTAGCCCAAGTTCTCCTTATTACATTAGATATCTTCCAGTGAAAGTCCCGTCAAAATCGGTCCAACCATTTCAGAGATTAGCCGTAACAAACAGACAGACTGTCGCGCGGGTTAAGAACCCCCCAGCGGGCTATCGCTAACGGTTGTGTCTCAACGACTTCGTTTAAAATTTTAAAAATAACTTTTTTATTAAATTCCACGAAGATGAAGTTGCGGGCACGGCTAGTATTGAAATATAAATTTTCTACGTTCAGTATCTGATATAAACGTAAGTAAGCTACTGGTCAAATCGATTTTCATTTCGATTAGTTTACGATTAGCAATCGACTATTGTGAAATATAATGCACACAATGCCGACATTGTTATCTCTTCTATTCCATAATTATGAAATTGAATGCAGTCCATTAATCATTTCTAAGTCAGCGAAATAGATAAAATATAATGGTATGGTTTGTAGGTATCATTAGAAATTAATAAATGAAATTTTCTACTCTATAGATCATACATTATCTCCTCCAGTGTTAAATCTGCCAACTAGTCTATAATTACAGAGGCGGCCGGGTATATTCGATTCCAATAAGGTTCACTTGAAACTTAGTGTTTGTGTAATAATAGTTCTGTTGAAGCATTCATTTACTTGATTATTGTGTTTAGAAGTGTCTAGAAAATTTGTTTTTCATACCGTTTTTTAGATTCCGTACAAAAAGGAAAACGCTCTCGGTTCGTGTGGTATGTCTTTCGTTAGGGCTTAATGAGGTATCTCAAAGTATGTTTATTTTAATTTTGTGTGGAATATCTCGACAATATTTTCCCCCGTTTAGTTTTTTGTTCTTTAATTCAAGAATATTGTGGATAGTTCAAATTATACTCTTACATGTCAAGCAGTTCTTGGTTAGTATTCTGCTGAATTATCAGACGTATATCGCGATTTCTGTCACCGTTCGATATCGACTTGTCAAATGCAACCTATGATGTAACTACGTATCTCAGTAGTAATGCAGGCATGTCAAATAGAACAATATATTTTTGGTCAGTATTATCCTGTTGAAACATTCAGACATGATCGTGATTTGTAGAACTTTAACGAATCCTGTAATAAGTAGAAAATTTCTATAGATGGCGTTCTCTGTGTTTTCTGTACTTATTCAAGGAACGTTGTTTAACGTTTGGTTGGCAGATAAGAAACAAACAATTCGAAATCGCGATTTACATATGACAGTTTCCATAGAAAATATTAATTAACCAAGATCATTTGTTCTATTTGGAATGCATGATTTATGAAGCATATCTCAACGCCACGGATTCAGTTTGATAATTCGATATACTGAATTAAAAAGGATCGTCTTGAACATTAACGAATTTCGCAATAAGTAGCAAATTTCTACAGACGACGTTTATATCGCTATTATTTTTCTCTAAAGTAGATGAATAAAAAAGAAAGTCAAGAAAATCATTGTTGTTGTCGTGGTTGTTCGGACTTTTTGGCCGTCATCTTTCAAGTTTTATCCCGGACGTTTCGTCGCCATGCACGGACGACATCTTCAGGAGATATTACTGCTGCTGTAGTCAGTAGAGATCTGCGATCTGAGATCTGTAGAAAAAAGACGAAACGTCGAGGATAAACCTTGAAAGACATTAACGGTGGCAGCGAAAGCTTGAACCAAATAGAAAATCGTTGTTGTTGAAACGATTTTTCGAACAAGTAGATACATAAAAACATTTGACATTTGTAGATCACGAAGGGAATATACAACTCGATGGTACGCCGCTTACAACTTTGTAGGTAGGTAACATTGATTTCCTGGTTTCTTGACCGAAGGTGATTTTACGACCGAAGAGGAGAAAATCTTATGACACCCATTTATTTTCTAATATGAACAGCAGCAGATCTGAGCAATGTAATGTAATGTATGTTTATGATAGTGTCGAACATGGTATTGTTTCGCTGTCCTTTCTTAAAAGTTACAATCTCTATTCTAGTTTTCAATGTACATATATAAAGTTTATACAAGGCACGAAAATTAAATTAAGATACATTAATAGAAAAAGTACGAGTTCAATGAGAATTTTTTTTGGATTAGAAACTGGGTTTTGAAATGAAATTCTTGGGTAGTTTGTAAACTGATTAGCTAGTATTTAAACTAACCAAATGTACAAATAATGAATTTATGTTTTAGAAATCGTGTTTGCACAAAAATAGGCACTAGTCTAAAATACATAATTAACAATTTGTACTAACAGAGGCATTATTTTCATATATTATCCAAAGACTGTCAAAGTTAAGTTTACAAACCACCCAAAACTATTGCTTATTTTGTTATTTTCTCTTATAATTTTTACTTTAGTCACAAATCGCGATTTCAAACTCTTTAGTTGTCATCACCGCGCTGCGTCATAAACAATTCTGACAGAACACCGATCAATTTACTTGTGCCTTTAAACAGGGTTCAACGAATATCAACACAAAGCGTCGTGAACGCCATCTGTAGAAATTTGCAACTAATTGTGAGGTCCTTAATGTTTGACAAGGTCCTTTTCGATTAAGCATATTACTAAATCCATCTATCTTTGTTTGTTTGTTTGTTTGTTTGTTTGTCTTTCGGAAGGTCAGTTACAAATAAGGAGTACTTAAGGTTTGAAGTTTTCAGATTTCCTCGCCCTTAAGGGTTTTATTGTCTCTTCTACTTGCCTTTTTTCTGACTCGTTCTTTAGAGAAATTGAAATTTTGTTCACGATTTTGTTCATTTATTCCTCGTAGAAGATGTTAATGGATTCCGGTAAAGTCTTTTTATTCATTCGTTGTAACAGTTGTTCCATTTTCTATCCGATAAAATACACTAATGTCTAATTGATGCCTCGATGGTCGTCGTTACCGTTTCTATGGAATTTTCAGTTCGCGTGATGCGCGGCATTCGCGAGGATTCTGATCGCTCAACCCTGTTTCTCGTATTTCTTTTCTAACTGCATTGCACTGCGCTGCACAGCGCTTCGCCGTGGTGAGGTAATTACTCCGGAACTAAGGGAAATCATTATTGTAAATTATTATTATTAAAAGCGTTCGCGGCCGTATGGACCGTATTCACCTTTTATACAAACATATAGCACACCTTCAGCTTCAGCAATCGACAGAAGTAATAGGTACAGCAACGTCCATTGAAAATGCACAGGGGTCGAAACTATGAAAGCTTCAGTTAGTGTTCGGTAGATAGTTTATTTTGCCGCCTTTGATTATAATCTCGTGAGAAATAGACTAATCATAAACATTATAATCTTCCAAAATATATGCTGTTTGTCAAGTACCATTTATTACTAACCAAAATTTCCATCGGCTGCATCCCTTGTGGGTTGCGACTAACTATCATAGTGACTACTAAGTTTTGACGATAAATGAATAAATACTACTTTGTTTATTATCACTTTTTATTTACAAATCCTTTTCACTATAGTTTCGACAAATAGCATGGTCATTGTCAAACAAATGATTCAAATTGAATGAATATAAACAGATGTACAGTAGTGTTTATATATATTTTTTGGAAATACCATTAATTATTAAATGTACTGAATAGTACTGAGTGGTACAAATCTACCTGGTCGTTTAACAGGTTATTTTCTGAAATTTTTGATGCTTTATATACTTCTAAGGGTTCTAAAATATTAAGTTTAAAGCCCTTATTTAGATTATGAATAATTTTAAGATTTTCTATAGTAGGAAACTGATAGCCTGTTTCTAAAATATGGTTTGCAAAATTGGAATTATCTTTTCCTAATCTAAATGATCTAAAGTGTTCGTTATAACAAGTTCTAAATGACCTTCCAGTTTGGCCTAAGTAAAAGGAATCACATTCTGTACATTCTAGCTTATAGACTATATACTATATGATACATTTCTCTTATAGATTCGCTGGAATCTACACGTGTTCCATAAGACTCATTATTAAGACATTTTTTATCTATATTTTACAAATCAATCATTAATTATCATATTCAAAAAGAAGAAGGAATTAAAATCCTTATTCGTCTAAATAATAAGATTAAAGATCTCACATTTGGAACGCGTCCTACCAAGTAGGCACAACGGACCGAAAGCCATATCCGCGACCGGCTTCGATCTATCGAGTCTCATCAGGTGGACGCTGGCAGAAAAGTAGGGGTATTAGCCCTTGGAATAGTTGTTTCTGTTGATTCCATATTAATATTTATCATATAGCCTGTAAAGGCCTTTCTGCCAGCGCCCACCTGATGAGACCCGATAGGTCAAAACCGGTCGTGGGATAAGGCTTTATATTATATATTATATATATTATATATATTATCTATATATTTATATATATATTATCTTTTTTCATTAATATTAGTTATAGTTATAAGTTTGCATATAATTCAGTTTATATTAAATATAGTTATCGGAGCTATGAATTACGATAAATTTACGTGGTTTCATGTCATATGGTACATAGTACACCTCGTTGGTAAAAACTTAACTAAAACACTATCAACGACAAAACAGTTAGTTATAGACAATTTATAAAGCATTCCGTATGTTTTTTTTAATGTTTACATATTGTACGTAGTTTTATCCAAAAAAAAAAAAATAATATTTTTTTATGAATGGTACTTTAAAGAACTAGCTTAAAAATCTAAACAAAAACTTTTTGACGTTTCATTCCATCAGCTTTTAATACAGATGGTGGGGGAGGGGCAGTTCCACAGACCTATACTGTAGTATAAAGCCAGACAATAGGGCAGAGAGGGGTGAAATACTGACTGTGGAAAATATTATTGCTCCACCATTTGCCTAAACGATCTAAAGAAACCACAGAAAACTTGGACTAGGCAGGAGGGCCAAAAATCGAACTGGTGACCTCCCGAATGCTAAATAATCTATACCAGGAGACCACGCCGATTGATAATTAACTAGCCGAAAGTAGACTTAGATATTGCCAAAATATATGGTGTCAGGTCTTCAAGAACTACGAGTCAAATAGATAATTAAGTGAAAATACCATCAAACATCATTTAGCCCATGAGATCTTTCTGCTTCTATCCAACATTAGGCTGAGATTCCCTGTATATCTGGTTGGAATTTGAAATAATACTGTTGATAAAAAATCTAAAGAAGTATTTTCGGACCTAAGAGTAGATGTTTATACGATAAATAGGGTGGTGCATCTTCATTAGAGTGAGGGAAAAGATTTAATAGTGGCGAGGGGTTTATATCTACTTGGTCATTGAGTAATCTGTCTGTATTTTTATATTTGTTAATTTCATTAGATTCTAATAGTGTAAGTTTTAAGTTTTTATTTTCAATGTGTAAAATTTTTACATCTAAATTTTTAGATAAAGAAAGTAGAAAATTTAAAAAAAAAACTGCAATGAACATTTTATGGTTTTTGAAAAGTATATGACATCTTCATGTATTACTAACAACTTGATATTTAATCACAAAAAAGGAGTGAAAACAAATTGATTTCGTCGATTATCCTGGAACAGGAACCTACAGGACGTATTCCATATTAAAACTTTATTAAGATATCATCGGTCCTGTTTTTTACGATTATCGTCGAAAGAACTATATTGTCTTCATGTATATATACATACATACATATATAACAAACGAAGGCGCACAACGTAGCCATAAGCTCCACATCCAATAAATACCACATTATAAGTGCCAGCGGTTTCAGTGTCGGTTAAACTCCCGGCGTAGGCAGACGACATAGAACCATAATAACAACTACCGCTTCCTAAACGTATGCCACCCGCGCCTTTCGTAATACACCCGTACGTTGTCGTCCCGTTGCATCCCAAATGCAACTGCAAACCGTAGCACTTATAATACACCCCATTTTTATTTAAAATTTTAGTGTACCTATTTAATTTAATAGCCAATCAAAGAATGACATTTACCTTTTTACAATTGTTAATCTGTTAGTTTTGATCATGAGGATTGTTGCAAACTTTCGGAACAGTGGTTGTTGCAATATCGAAATGTTTGTGTTACTATAGATAATCAATTTATTATTTAAATTCTGTGTGACACGTGATGTACGTACGTACCTAATTGACAATTCGTGTGAAGATTTGTCTCTTGCAACGATGCCTGTCCCAAGGCTTAATTAATCGTTTGTTGTTATCACATCCGTACGTCTTATAAGTAACTGGCAGTCTTAGGTAAGAATAACTTACGTTAATATTTAAAATACATGTATGTGTGAGTCTATGTTGTATTTGTACTTACATTTATTTACAATTATATATATGCGGGCAGTTAATGTCTAAACATGTCTACATTAAAAATTTGAAAGCTTGTTTCTTGCTCAACATTGTTGTTTGTTTTTAGTAGTTGCGTGGTGGTTTGTCTTTAATAAGTTCTCTTTTCTCAGTTGTCTGTTGCACGCAGAGTGGTCATAACGAAAATATTAATTGGATGAAGAAATATAAAAATTGAAATACAATTCAGAAGTTGTAATACTAAATATTTTAACAGATATAAATGAAAACATTGGTTTTAATTTTCACAAAGTTTTTATTAGAAGACTCTAACAATTGTTTCAATTTTTCAATCGTTTCCGAAGAGATCATACACGAATTAAGTTCTCTTGGAAAACGATTGAAAAATCGAAACAATTGTTAGAGTCTTCTGATAAAAACTTTGTGAATATTAAACCCAGTGTTTTAATTTACATCTATTATAATGTTTTTTCACAATCATCCTACCGCATCATCTACTAAATATTTCTTAAAAAATTGAATTCTTCTGGATATATGTTGCTCCTGTTTAAATTTGTCGAACCATTTTTTCGTACTATTTATTATTAAAGGAAGAAAATTAAACTTATTTCACTGTGCCGTAAATGTGTATAAAACAACAATTAATTTATAGTTAAAGAGAAAAGAAGAAAAACAAATGTTTCACAAAAAGTGCACTATTCAAAGTTTAAGTTTTTTAATTTAATTTAATGTTCGCTTGTCACACGAGAGGCCCGCCCGGGATCGATTCCCGACCGATGCAATGCCTTTTATTTTACTTATTTTACATAACACACTAAAGATATCAAACTCAATGTCAAAATACGATACGAAACGTCTGAACTACTTTTTACCTTCTTCAGGGTCTAAAGACAACTGGTAGTTAGTTCGATAATTAGTTAGTTGCCTTCAGTCACTGAAGAAGGTATCTTTGATATAATTAATTGATTCAACTCTTACTTGACGGAAGTTCATTTTAATTTATGATAAATAAAACAACTTGTCAAAAGGTGTGGAAGTTTGACAAGTTGTTTTATTTATCATAAAAGGTATCTTTGCTACCGAAAAGTATTTCGGTCCATTAGGTTGGTGTTTAAGCTATTTGTTGCGTTCTACAGCACCGCCAACCAAACATTCGAGAGTTGCCTTGACTCGTAATTTAGTGTATAATAAATTAAATAAATAATAATAAATTTGTAGATTTTCTGTATAAACATTTATTACGATATCTATGATTTGTTTTTGTTGGAGTGATCTTTTGAAAAGTGCAATTAACAAATATAACTCAACCGTTAATGTACTAATCAAAAGTTTCAAGGATAATTCTCAGAGATTGAATTTGTGAGAATATTTTGATGAATCAGATAAAACAAGCGAAGTAAAACGATTATTGTCAGTTAGAGTAATAAACTAGGTATTGGAAACGTGTGTCAAAGTTACACAGATAAACAAAATAATAATAATAATAAGATTCCCGTTATCCTTATATTATGTATGCGTATATAAATATAAGCAAATGGACTACAGTAATATAAACCTTTGAAACCATTTTATTTAATTTTAAACTTTTTTTATAATCGGCTGTCTTGATCATGTGAAAAGATAAATTAAGCAATATCGATGAAACGACATCCACAATTTGCAGAATTTTTTAGCAAAGGTTGGGCTTGAACTGTAAACACTTCAAGTTAATTGATTGTTAGAAATTAATATTTTAAAATCGGTTGTAGGTGAGATATATAACACATGGACTGAAAAGTCCCGAGCCTAACAAAGAAAACACGTTCTTTCTTTTGTTCAAAATTGGCTTTATTCATCAACGTAATCTCGATCAAGAGCAATACAATCATTCCAGCGCCGCATTAACATTTCAATACCACTTTTGTAGAACAATTTATCTTTCGCCTCAAGATAGGCCTCAGCCTCAGCTTCAACGATAACCTTTCGAGCGAAATTTCATACCGGCGAGTCTGTGAACAGCCAGTAGTCGCTGGGAGCCAAATCTGGAGAATACGGTGGAATTGCTCCCACATCAATTCAAAGTTCAATTCATGTAGTTTTGTCATTGTGCAATACAAATAACTGCAAATGGATTGTAGCACGGTAATAAAATAATAATACATGCAGTTCTGAACTAGAATATTACGGTAAAATAAGAAATATTATAATAGTTGGAATGTCCAGCTCTAATGGGGTTTTAGCAAAATATAAACTCCTGAATTCAGGTAGAATTTGACTGTTGAAAAGTGGAACTTAAATAAATGTACAAATAATAATAATGATGGCTTAAAATATTGAAAAATACTCCTATGAAATATGAATATTAAATGATAAACTTACAAAAAACATGAATATATACAACACAACTATACGAATTTTAACATGTACAACTTAAATTTTAACTATATACAAAAAAAATGTATATTGTGCCGTAACAATGCAGTTTCACAAAAAGTGCACCTTTCAAAGTTTAAGTTACTAATATCGTATATATTGGTTTATCTTTAGGAACAAAATAAATAACTCTGTAAATATTAGTTATAAACTGTTTAATTTGTTCTACTGATAAAGTAATTGTCCCATACAAATGTTTCGGTCTCTCGATCATTCTGACACAATTCATACTAGAAACTAAACTTAACTATTTAATATCTGTGTTGTTTTATTTATTTAAACTAATATTAAAGATGTTTTACGAATTTCCCACCGCAACTACAGTATTTAAAGTTAACTCTGTAAATGTCAAGAATCTTGCAATCAGATAATTTATTTAATAATTATTTAGTAAACATTTAATCATTTACGTTATGAAGATCTTTTTGCGTACAAAGGTAACATCGTCGACTGACAAATGAATTTTACTTTAAACATTTTCGTTTGAATTAGAATTGTGTTGTTTGAAAATTTGTATAATATGTAACTAATTTACAATTACAATGAGGTCTCTGGTCTTTTTGTTAAAGTTTAGCTTCTTTACAACAATGACGTCTACTTCAGAAATTCATAAATTCAAAGACATTTTTTAATGCTTTGTCATTAGATATCTACTGTAGGTAATTGTATGGTAATTCTTATCGCTTTCTTTCCACACGGTTGACGTAGATAAAAAACGAATTTTCCATATACTCCATTACGCATTAATGAATTATTGTTATTATTTGATCCACATCACAAAGTGGATCCTAAACAAAAGAGGAATTCGAGGGAAATTATAGCAGAAATATTCATGTGCAAATAGTAGTTAGTCGATAGATATTTTTGTTTTACAAACAAACTTTTATCGCTTTTTTAATTTAGTTGCAATAAATAAGTTCAATGTATTTTCTGACGTGGCGTGGGTTGAAAACGTGGCGTCTTATATTGTTATTATTAGTATTATTGCTCGTAAACCCCTTTAATTAGCGTTTCTTTTGTCGAGTTTAACTCACGTGCATACGCTTTTTGTACATGCCACGATTGCTTCATTCTCTCAATTAAAACTAGTTAAATCTGCCGACAAACACAACAGAAAACAAAGACAGGCTACGAAAGCAGCATTCCCAACTCAGAGCATATACCGCTAGAGACACTGCATCCCTACCTAAAAAGTGTGTAAGCAGGCAAGAGAGTGCAGAGTCTTTGTTGTCCCTTTCCAGCGGTATAGGATTGGCTGCACCCCTTCTATTCGTAATTTCAACCTATCGTCGCAAACGATTCGAATATATGTATAAATGCATTCACGTCTCGATTTGATCCGGGTCCGGCTGCTCTGAGGGTGTCCAAAACATTTTAAATTACTACAGTTAGCAGCAAATATATATAGATGGCGCAATACGACCACTTTCTTGGTTTTTAGATATCTTCTTTGAGTTCAGTTTAGTCATTGACTTACGAAGTGGCGCAGTTTAGTGGTTTAGATAATTTCTTAACATTCGGCAGGTCACCAGTTCGATTCCGCGTCCGGCTGTTCTGGTCCAACTTTTCTGTGGTTTTCTTGGATCATTTAGGTAAATTCTGGAGCAGTAATATTCCACAGATAATATTTCACTTCTCTTCTGTCTTCATTTCGTCCGTCTCATCTTTCTTTCTCTAACCATATCACCCACCCATTCCGACGATTTCTGAAAGGAGGCTGAAGAGGGCCTTACGCCCTACTCTCCGGATTTGCACTACAGTGTAGGTCGGAGAGACTACCCGCCCACCAGCGCGAGTAACTGTTGGGAATGAAACAAACTAGTTTTTTCTTTTCGATTTGAAGAACCGAGAGGTCACTGGTTTGAATCCGGGTTTGGCTGCTCTGGTCAATGCTTTCTGTAGTTTCCTTGTATCATTTAGGCAAATGCTGGGGCAGTAATACTCCACAGATAATCTTTCACTTCTCTTCAGTCTTCATTTCGCCCATCTAATCTTTCTGGCCCTAACGACACGATCCACACATTCGTACGATTCCTGAAAGGAGGCTGAAGAGGGCCTTGTGCCCTACCCTGCGGCTTTGCACTACAGTGTGAGTCGGAGGGACTGCCCGCCCACCAGCACGAGTAGCTGGTGGGAATGAAACACAAAAAGTAAAGTTCGATTTGAAGGCTTATTGTTTAGAGTATAAACACAATGAGGCAACATACGATGTTTTAGCAGCATGCTTGAGATTTGAGGTTAGCTTAAGTGGATCTGGACATCTTTGCTCGCTCTAACGCGGCCTGATTGGACCTCTCTCCTCTACCAATCAGACCGCGTCGAAGCAAGAAAGGATGTCCAGATAGTTTCTTTCTCAAGCACGCTGCTATTTTATTGAACCGTTATAGTCGATCAATCATTGTCTACAAGAGAGACGCAACAACTATCTCGGTTCGTGTCGCAGAATGTCGCCTGTATGAGTATATGTTATGTCCTACGATTCGTATCGGTTGTTAACATAATGCACTAAATAACGTACTGTAGATACGTACATGTAGCAACATGATGGGCTTTTGTTTCATTCACGGCAAACTATTATTACCTACGATTGAATTGGCACCGGCTAGGTTGATTAGTTTATTATTATTTCTGTCGCTTCGTTTGTTTCGCATCATCTATGACATATAAGACTACAGAAAAATATTGTAAACAATGTCTACACGACTGATTAGTAATAGATAAATGAAGCGTGCTGTATTTTAGTACCGTGAAACATCGACTTTTGTTTTTGCCATAGCATTTTAACGTCTGTTCAAGTAGAAACATTCACGACTATGAAAATCTGTATCTGATAAAACAATTCGACTAGAAAAATAGAGCAGTATGTTTTATCAATAAACTCAAAAGTTTAAAAAGTCTAAAATTGTTTAAAAAAAATTAGACTTAGTATTTGCTCAAGTAAAGAAAGAGAAGGATATTCTTTTCCTTCTTGGCGAGGTGGAAGCACCGACTGCTGCGGGTAGCTTCTAAATTTCTGCATTTTTTTGTTCTATTTACCTGCAAAGTTTGTATAATTTTGTCTCGCTTTTTTTGTTATACTAGTGCTGCTTGAATAAATTACAGTTCACAATTTTTTATTGACAATACAATATAATACAATAGGTAGTTATTTTTTAATAATATAATGCATGTACGTAGTTAGAGTGCAATAAATTAACTGATTTTGAATGAAGGTGATTATTGAAAACCAGTTCAAAAATTATGTACAATATGTACCTATTTAATTCGTAATTCTTTTCATGGTTCATCATCTTTAGAATGGTATTTATAATTAAAAGGTTCACAATCAAAAAGAATTTCCCTTAAAAAGATTGCTTCAATCAATGTTTTTCTTTCAGAGAATATTGTTTCTAAAGTTACTTTTCACATTACAAAGACGTTTTTGATTCCAGTGCCATTTCGTCATATATGTCTGTCATAATAATTTTTGTGAACATAGGCTTTCACGGCTGGAATCCATAGAGATAGACCATAGGGTCGTGGTTAAAATGAACGGTTAAGTCCAGAGGGGTCGTCGACAATTGCAACTGACAACGTTGACGAAGATACCTCGAAGTCTTGGTAGCCAAGGTATAATCTTCGCCCACGTTGTGGTCACAGTGGGACCACTGATGATGTCAGCCGCAGTTGCGGATGAAACGTCTAGACCCAACCGTTCATGTTTACCATGGCCCTTTAGTCCGAATCTATACTTTATAATAATAATTTTTAACTATTCCCCATACCATTTCCATTGAATTGTATTGTCAATGATAATCGGAAGAAAAGAACCTTCGACCCTCTAAAAAGGACATGAATATCTTTCTCTTTCTTCTTCTAAGTTTAGCGGTTAGTTGATTTACTATACAACTAATAAATAATAAATTTACAATTTTGACTTTATAATCCAAAATCGGAAAAATAAAAATAAATACCTATAGGTACTATATTTTCCAAAACGTACTTATTTTGTTAACAATCCGTCCTTATTGTTAAATGCTTTGTATACTTATATATCTTATATGTATAATACAAGTGCAGGTATGTAAATAATAAATGACATTTACACCGAAGATCCCGATGCTTCGAGTGTTTCGATTGCACCTGCGGAGAAGTGTAATAAAGGAGACCACACGCAGTTGATACGATCATAAAGGGTATCTCATGAATCAAACGAGCGAATGATTTTATTATACCATCAATATTGATGATGGTCTTGCTGTTAAAACGTTAACCAATAACAGCAAGTGCGGCAAACCGAATGAATGAATGCCCCTTACAATATTAAAATGTCATACATAGATTCTTATCATCTTATTAAATATAATAAACAGAGTACAAGTGAATAATGAATATTTTGACAATCACAACTGCTTCAAATGCCATCAATCATTTCTCTTTTGTTTATACATACCAATGACGGACAGATGGACAGTATCAACTGACAAATATCTGATTTGATAAATTTTTCACTGTCACTTACAAAGAAGAAACGGCGATAAAGTCTCTTCATTTGGTCCCAGGTTATGCGTTGTTTTATTTTTTATTTTTGATAGACGTGAAACTGATAATATATTTTATAGTGGTTATTGTTGAGATGAACGTGTACAACAAGGGTTTTACAAAGGGTATTCAAAACATTATATATTACTACAGTTAGCAGCAAATATATATACTTTCTTGATATTTAGGCATCTTGTTTGGGTTCGATTTCGGGTCCGGCTGTTCTGATCCAACTTTTCTGTGGTTTCTTGATCATTTGGACAAATGCTGGAGCAGTAATATTCCACAGATGACAATCTTTAACTTCTCTTCTATCTTTATTTCGTCCGTCTCATCTTTCTTTCTCTAACCAGCACCCACCCATTCCTACGATTCCTGAAAGGGGGGCTAAAGACGGCCTTACGCCCTACCCTCCGGATTTGCACTACAGTGTAGACCGGAGGGACTGGACTGCCGACCCAGAAGTATGAGTAACTGGTGGGAATGAAACACAAAAAACAAAAAATCAGTGACGTATCTGAATTACCGCAAAACTATTGAGAGATTACGTTTCTTTCGTTGGCATAGTATGTAGTAACAAATCCAATAAATGGCGTAAAATTCCATATTACGGTACCATCAGTACACAAGTAGAGAAATTATCAAAACCAGGCATATATCAACTCAATTGCGGTTCTTGTTCAAAAATTTATATGGGTCAGACGGGAAGAAATTTTAAAATTCGTTTGAACGAACATTTTAGATCATATAGAAACAAAAAAAAACGATTTTAACTATTCCAAACATGTGTTAGAAGATAAACATATTTTTAACTTAGATCTAAAAATTTTACACATTGAAAATAAAATTTTCAAACTTACACTATTAGAATATAATAAATTAACAAATATAGAAATACGAACATATTACTTAACTACCAAGTAGATATAAACCTCTCACCACTGTTAAATCTTTTCCCTCACTCTAATAAAGATGCACCACCCTATTTATCGTATAAACATCTACTCTTAGGTAGTTTTAGGTAGATTTTGTACTTCTGAAGAAGCCACAATGTTGGCGAAGCACGTGTCAAGTTTATTTAATAAATTGTGGAAATTATCAAGTGTGTGTTTATTTCAATAAGTTAGACTTCCATCAGGTATCGGCTAATTCAATACAATTTACACAAGAGATTTGCCATAAATCTCTTAATACCCATGGTGTACTGATAAGACTCAGCAAGTTGTAGTTTCGGTAAACAGCTAATCAAGATCTTCATGTTCTTGACGAAGTTACTTTTGTTTTTATTATACTCCTATAATACGTTAAAAACGGGGCAAATAAAACCCTTATTGCCAGTTCCACTTTATCAAATTTTGTACAGTTTGAATGGGCCTTGCTAGTACAGTTTTATGTTTTCCATGATGAGATACATTTGATGATGTACAATTATTATGGGCAGTGCTGGTGCTCAAGTCTGGATGTAACAGTACCGGTGTTCACAGCATGAAGTAAGACATCTATCAAATGTGAAATGCACAAGATGCTATCGTCTTTCCGACTTTCATTTCAGTTTGAAAATACGAAATACTATTTTCACTGCAACAGATGTTGTTTTCTGTATTTGTAACAGTACATAACGTTGCCCTTTTATTTATATTCCAATGAAAACATAATATATTTTGTACGCCGAGTTCGCGCTAAATTCCAACCATTGTATCCGGGCTATTCAATTTTGAAAAATGTACTGTGGAAAGTTTCTACTTCAACCAATCTTACTTTAATAATACCTTATAAAAATGTAATTTTTTGTTTTTTTTATGAAATTGAGACAGTAATATTTAAATTATAATATTAAAACGATTTTTATAGGTATAAATAAAACAAAGGTATTAATTAATACTACTAATTACTACAGTAGTAAATACTCCCTGTCTGAAGAAGCTCATATTGTTAGCGAAACGATCGTCACGTGTGTGAATAAAATTGTGAAAATCAATACTTTGTTTTCTTCATGATGTTGGATTTTTATCAAGTAAAGATCGAATCTATTTAATTTTTATAGGTTTAGATTTAGATGTTACATATATTTTTCGGCTTGTAAATTGTGGTATCGTATGATAGCCCCCGTCAATCCTGCTATCTCACTATAAAATGTATACTAATAAAAATATTTTTCATCATTTGTGTATTAGTTTCTTTCAATTTTATGCTGTCCATCTTTAATCAATTTTAACGACAATGCAATAAATAATTTTTACACTTTATGAGAGAATACGATATCCAACAATATAACTGTGCGTAAATTCAAAATTCATAACCATCTACCCCATTAGTATACCCATCATAGTAGGTATGATATGTTAGGTAACATCAAAAACTATAAAATTAAATTTCTGTGGAATAGGAATCCGTAGGAATGCCTAATTAACAACAACTCTCGAAAAATCGTTGTATATTCATGTATTGCAGACGTGATGGTTTCTAAGAATTAGTGACGAAGTTACGGTGGTTTTGCCATTTAACCGATTTCAATCATTGCATAGCGTTATGGCTACACTTGAACGCTCTTTCGTATATATGTATATATGTACTACATAGTAGTGACATCATCGAGACAGATCATTTAATTAATTCGCAGACATTTCCGGCGTGCCGTTACATTCTTAAAGTAGACCATCTAGCTTAGCTGGACCGGTGCGGCACATCTCATCGAACACCGCATGCATACATGTAGGGGCGTGATGCAAATGCAGCCAGTGGTCACTGGGGTACGATATTAACGTTAAAATAGTTAATTTTTCGTTTTGTAAGTTCAATAGAGACCCGAACGGGTTTCTGGATAATCTTTCGTTGCCTAAGCTGACGATTTTTTGCTGCAATTTTCTATTTCATCTTGTGGATACTTGAGAAGCTGTGTTCTATCTTTAACAATGTAGTGTA
Organism: Agrilus biguttatus; assembly: GCA_963921985.1. Classification (NCBI taxonomy): domain Eukaryota; kingdom Metazoa; phylum Arthropoda; class Insecta; order Coleoptera; family Buprestidae; genus Agrilus; species Agrilus biguttatus. Next base: position 5,461,261 of record OY998121.1, on the reverse strand, counting down.
CACTTACATAAATGGTAGATATGAGAATACTTATTACTGCTAATAATTGAAGATAAACTCACGAAACATGTTAAATTAGAAGAATTTGTGTAATTATTATAAGTAGTAGTCACTGAGTCAACGACTACTGGAGATTTAGGAATAGTTGCGCATAAAGGAATCATTAGAAATTCCCCAAAATATTTTGTTTAGTATATAATAGGAGGATGGATCAAATATAAACGAGCCATAGTTCATAAAACCTTTATTTTGAAAAGTTTGTCTATACATTTTTCCCAACGCATTGGTATTTTTTTCATCCCATTTTCATAAAAAGAAGCAGGGCGGGTGTCTATTCAGTTGCACACAAACGCCTCCACCTCTTCATCGGTGTAAATCACAAGGGGATAGGTCTGGGCTATATAGAGGGTGTTCCAGCTGAGTCCAGTGCATTTCATCGGTTTGGGTCTGCGTTAATGCTGCGGTATGAGACCTACCGTTATCGTGCAAGAGTAACACGATACGAATGGGGTGCGTCCTACTTTTTCAGCGATAAGCAAATTTTACCTGACTGAGAAGTCAATAGTACAGACAGTATTAGGCTACAGTTCCTAACATCCAGATGCGCCTTGAACAATTATCCGGCGCTCAATTTAAAAAGGCTCGTTTATATTTGATCCACCCTCGTATAACAGAAGATGAACATTTCTCTTGAGTGATAATATTAGACCTAATTGATTTTGTTAATATTTTTTTTAATCAGTATTCCATCATTGACATCATTCAGATTTTAGCTTGGTGGAGGGGATAACAAAGAGATTCACATGTATCGTAAAATATTTTAATTTATTTTTTTATATAAACCTTGATAATGTGTCGAGAAATGGGGGTAGTTTACCCTTTGCCTTTTTGTAGTTACAGGCGTTTATGTGTGAAACAAGTTGAAATACTTTTTGTTTTTCGTTTAATTTGTGTACGAAATATTAACGTAAAATGTATTCGTGTTAAAGTGGCTGTTATTGATAGGTAGTATTAGTCTCATATAAATGAGTCGATTGATCAACGTCTGAAAATCTAATAACAGACATGAATTTGTTATTATGGCGTGGTTGATATTTGGTTTGCTACAGAATCTGTTGGAGCCGAAACAAATTAGTTGTAATTCATTTTGTGCCTCGACTAGACGGAACTAGTTTATCCGTAAAATGCATGCTTGTTAGTAAGAGAAAATTTCGAGGAATTCGAATGGTCGTCTTAGAGAGAAACAGAATACCTACTTTGTACGAAATATTTATGAAAGGTTACACAAAATTACATTACGAGATTGGTCGTCGTATCTGTTAGCTAGTACATTTACCATGGGTTATAAGACAATTTTCCTCCCTGCTTCACCTTTCAGGAAACAAAGTTGTTGAAGTGTTATTGTTTGCCAGATATTTACTCACTTTGACAAGTAGCAATTGTAAATACATAAATAAATATGTATAATTATAAATAAATTTCGAGGTAAAAATAATCCTCTCAAGCAGAAATGTGTTTTAGTATTTTATAAATTGTTAAAAATAACGTAGAATAAAACACAATGTTATTTCACTAATTTTTATTGAACTCAACAATATTGTTTCGATTGTCAGCGATCATTCTCAAGAGTACTTAAACTAAAACATAAAACTAATGCCAACATATTTATACTAATGACAGATTACATAGGAGTAGTGGGGAGCTTGTGGATCCTAATTCAGTCTGATTATTAACTAAATTTAGTTTTTGGAATATAGCTTTTTTGATTTCTATATTTTCTAGCATAGATAGTTTTTTACTATTGTGTATATTAGTATGAATGATTTTCGTATTTTTTATATCAAATGAATGAATGGTTCGAATCAATGTAATGTTCCGAGTTCAATAAAAATTAGTGAAATAACATTGTGTTTTTATTCTATGTTATTTTTAGCAGTTTATAAAATGTTTCACAAACGTTGCACTATCGAAAGTTTAAGCTGAATATTGAGATCCTACTTACTGTATTTACAGATTTACCCCCATTTTCGTTCGTTAGCATTTTAATTGATTTTTTCGCGACTTTTATCGGTAAATAAGCAATACATACCTATACATAAAAAGTAATTAAATCGAATGAGTCAACTTTATTAAGACTCTCGATGTTAATATAGAAGAAACTGCTAATTCAAGCTTTTAAGGCGTTGGAATTTAATTAAATTATCTGATGAGTGATTTCAGCATTTCATTAATTATAAAGATCAAGTTTGCTTTTGAGCATCCTGGAGGGACCGGGAAGGGGGGCGGCGGAGTATTCCTTATTTAAATTACAGTTAATTTGCACACTCATTCATTCTCGACTTAAAATAATATTGCGATGATTATGCGGAAGCAATTAAACCAAAATGCATAAACAACTTGCAGCACTGATGCACCATTAAATGAGAACCAGCACGTTTACGTTGGGATCAGATTTCAAACGTATACCTATTGCAAACATGTATCTCTTTCGTCCAATGTAGGAGGCTTTATATTTTATCATTTAATTAAACACGAATTCAACAAGAATTTTTTATGATGTTGAAATTATCCTAATGATAATGATCTGTAGAAACATAATCTAGTATCATTTGGGTGAATTATTTGCTTTGGGATATTTTATTTATAATTTGAATGGAGTTTAAGGTCAGTTCCTTGTGAAACATTTTAATTATTTAAGAAAGAATAAAGTAAATTGCTTTTAAATGTTTCAAATATATATTTGTAAAATCTCTACAATTGTAATACCTTTGTCAAGAGTACTTAATTATTACTAAAATTAAAGTTATTGTACAGTGTTTATATACAGGTTTAAGGTTGAGGGAGAGGGATACATTCGTAAATTCTTAAATCTATAAAGGGGTATTTAAAAATTGTTGTTGATCATTGACTATGTTTTCTTTTTTATAAATAGCTTTTTTAATTTCTAATTGTTCCAAAGGATCTAAACGTTTTCCTTTTTTGGAATTGTGTAACAATTTTACATTTTCGCAATCTATACTATGATTATTGTTAATACAGTGTGTTGCTAGGCCAGTTGAGTGTTTTGCGTAGATAATTGATTTTTTATGTTCATTTATTCTAGTTTTGATATTGCGTCCAGTCTGTCCTATATAGAAAACGTTACAATTTTTGCAGTTTAATCTATATATCCCTGATTTTTGAAGTTTATCATATTTTTCTTTTTTATTGTTAGAAAGTAAGGTTCTTAAATTATATTTATTTACTAATATTGTGTTAATATCTAATTTTTTGAAATTATTTTTAATTTTTGTAGTTTGTTTTCCGCAATAATTGATTTTATTTGATTGATTTCATAAGTTTATAAGTTTTTCGTTCTTTTATGAAGGGATATATTTTTTTGGTTATTATTTGTTGTTCCTTTTTTCTTATTAGCTTATTTATTAAAGACTCGTTGTAACCATTATTCTGGGCTATTTGTTTTATGACGTCTATTTCTTTTACAAAATTGGTTTTACTTAATCTATGGATGAGACTATGGAACGTTGCTAACTTTATTTGCAGTGATTCATTAGAATTAGATGGTATAATTGCATCTGTACAGGTAGGTTTTCTATATATATATATTAAATTCTAATTTATTCGATGATTTTGTAATTTCTATGTCTAAAAAATTTAATTTGTTTTGTTTTTCTATTTCTACTGTGAATTGTATTCTTTCATGTATTGAATTGTATAGTTCTAAGAAACTGATTAAGTTGTCTTGATTACCTGTCCAGATGCAAAAAATATCGTCTACATATCGACGCCATTTATATACATACTTAATTAATACATTGTTTCTATTGAAGTTTATTTATTATTTACTAAATTACATTTACCATTCTGAATGAAGGGTGTGGGGCCTTGTCGCAATGGTCGTGTAGTATATTAATCAACGAGGTGAATTAGTTACTTTGAAATTTTTCTATTTTTGGACGCCCTGTATATTAAATTGAGTTTAGTTATTGCAGACGTTATCATGTTAAGATAGGGAACAGGTTTTGTTTGAAAAATTTTTGGTTAAACTAGTCAAGCCACAATGACCACATATATGGTTTATACTATATGTTTATACTATACTTTACACATTTTCAAGGGCGACTTTACAACAGGATTTAGTGCTAAACATTTAATCTAGCTTTAAGTGTGTGAATTTTTTTACCGCCCTGTAGCAAACTTATAACTATTTAATAATGACACATTACATCAGTCCTGTTGTTAAGAACGTTATTAAGTCTTCGGTACGAACACGAAATTGTTGACATTCTTTGGTAAATAGCTCTACGCGTTTAGCAATGGTTCATCTTCTTCAATCTCTCTCATATTACGGTTGACTTTGCAGTTAGGGTTCGTTACCAAAAATATGCACTCATGATTATATAGGATTATTCGAAATGAGTGGTACATTAGACGTTTTAGGCCTGTTAGAGACTTGGAAATTTGGAAGAATGATCTTTTTATTGATTTTTTCCGGTTGCACCGGAAGTTGCTGTCAAATTTGTTATTTTAAGTGAAATGCTAATTTTTTACGACGAATTCCTATGAAACATAACATTTTAAGGTGACTTTGTATAAAGTAACTTGTATGCCTCTGATAATTTAATTTATAGAAAAAAGATCGCTACTGCAACCTAAACTATAAAATGCATAACTTTCATGAAAAATTCGAAATTTTGATACATACGGATGTTTCCTATTGTTTTATTTGAAAACAATCCAAAATTCAAACATTTTCTGTAGTATTGAAGCTAGATTTTATATAATAGATTTGTCTTAACATAAATAGCTTACTCTGTATAACTTCGAACTTTGGAATGTTCATCTAATAAATAAGTTTAGTTTCTCGCAGTGTGTTTATAAATAGAAGAACTTATCACTATTTTCAGATTATGATACTAGTTAATGGATGCTGTTTACTTTATTGATGGATTTTTAAATTAAAAGTGAATTAAGATTTAATTATGCATAATGTAATGCTTGTTCCAAGCAGACCGTATTTTTTGTTTTTTTAAATAAGTTAGTTAACAATAGACAACAGCTTATCATTAGACGAAGGCTAGAAAGAAAAGAAAAATAAAAACAAGGGGCTTCAGAACTTTATCGAATCGTTTCGTGTACATTTACTGCACGAGTCGAAATAAAATTCCTATTCCTCCTCTTTCTCTTCCTTAACTAACTGACAGCTTAGTCACGACCATCTAATTTCCAGATCGATATCGTCGATACATTTATTTCTTGTTTCTTCGTTCGTTTCAGTAAATGAAATTCTCCAATAGGTACTTACTAACGGTGTAATCGAAACTCGAACACTGCTTACAGATAATTATTAAAAATAAATTGAAATTGCAAAACTCATTAAAAATATATAACATAAACAAATGTTAATTAATGAGAAATGCCACAATTGCACCAGCATGTAACACAAATTAATTATAAATTGAAATTATATTACATCCGTCTCATTTAAATGATTTTTTCAAAAGTAAACTGCAAACTAGAAAAAAATAAAACTAAAGATTTTCACACACTTTATTTACTACTCGTAACATGTTTCGCCAAACTTTGGCTTCCTCAGACGTGAGTACTTACATATGTTACGAATAGTAAATAAAGTGTGTGAAAATCTTTAGTTTTCAAAAAGAAAAGAAGGTATTAAAATCCTTTTTCGTCTGATTACAAAGGATCACAGATCTTTAAAAATTGGTAATTCGATTTAATGCTAAGTCTTATGTTCCAAATACATTTATCTTCCACCTCAAGAATTTTACGTTGCTGACTGGCTAAGTTCAATGCATTTAAAATTAATTTCATCTAATTTTCTAACTGCAATAATTATTTATTTCGAGAATTTTACGCAACTATGTTTAAAATAGACAAAAAAAATGGTAAAAATTTCAAAAACGAAGGAATTAAAATCCTTATTCGTCAAAGATTTAACATTTGGAACGCGTCCTACACAGTAGGCACAGCGCACCGAAAGCCGTATCCCACGACCGGTAGGGGTATTAGCCCTCGGAGTTGTTGTTTCTGTTGATTCCATATTTATATTTATCTTTAGTTTTGTTTTTTTTCTAATTAAGATGAATTTTCATCAAGTAAAGGTCGAAACTATCAAAAAAAGTACTACTACAAATATGAAAAAGTGGAAATCAGATTTCAACCCATTGTAAAAATTTTGGGAAGCGAAAATGGTTAAATCAGTAGCTTACTTATTAATCTTTTTTTCCAACAAACTTTTCAGCAATTCCAACTAAAACAAATAAATTTCTTAATGCAATTCGGGGAAATTATTTAATTATAGAGTTATTCTTAATATATGTATGGTATGATTATTTTAATGGCTAGTGTACATATTTTTAATGAATAATACAAATTTTCTACAACCTCGTTTTCATGTAACATGTTGTTTATAATATAAAGATAATGTTGTTTATAAATCAAGACGATTGGTTGAAATGGAAATAAGTGTCCAATATACTAACATAATGATAAGAAGTTTACATGATGGAAGAAAAGTTGCACACAGTTAATTCACTGGTTTGACGATATTAACAGACTTACGTTTCTAATTATCTTTCGTGTTCTTGTATACTAATTTTATATAAATTACAAGAAATTTTATAAAAGGTGTACCTACAGTGAAGTTTAGTACACAACTGACTAACAGGTATGTTTTTCAATGAAAGATTAATTATATTTTACAAACACACTTTTTAAATATTATATTACATATTACACCATTAAAAAATAAACTAGGGGCAACGTTAAATGAAAGTGACTTCAAAATATCGTTAGAGAAATTGATGCAACTGTTTAGGGTATCAAAATTTGGCACAGAGAAATGAGGGCTCACAGCACAAGCAAAGGAATAAAATTCGAAAATGATTAATTTGTAATTCTATGGGGAATTAGTGCACGACAAACTTAATTTCCTTGACAAACAAATTCGTCACAAACGTCAGCTTACGGTACTAAAGATGACCACTTAATTGTTGATGTATACATATGTATTTTCAAATAAAATTTTTTGTGACGTTTGTGACGGATTTGTTATTGTAACTTCAGTATATCTTTATAATTCACGCTGAAATAAAAATCTGTATATATCTTATATAATCATTAATAATGAAAATATTTTGGATTTTTTATTTGTAGAGGCAAATTTAAATACATTAATTTAATATCAGTTCTTGAATTAATTTGTATCCACTATAGATTACCTCAAGTTAGTGAGGGAAAATGTCTTACTGCTGTTATGCCCTCCTAGCTTAGTGATAATTTTTCCTTATTTATTTGAGGTAATCTGTATTCGGTAAAAAGTAATTCAAAAATTTATGTCATATTAATGTAGATCTTTTATATTTTTTAATTTTTTTATATTTAATTTCTTTGACTCTGATATACAATGTGGTGATATACAATTCAGTTTTCTTTTTTTGGTAATTACAAGCAAACATGATTCAATTTTAACAAAATTTTATACCTACTACCTACTTATCTTAACAATAAAATAACGTCACGGACCTTCAGGGTTCAAGTTTCCTACTTGCCAATCATTGTTTAATAATAGCTGGTAAAAAATATTTTACAAATTTTAATCTTTTAATGTAACAGTTTTCTAAGGTTTGTAGTTTACTGGCCAATATGTCAATCACTTTTTGCCATTATTTTATCACTCAGTAAATTAAAATTATGGTTAGTAGCTAATCTTAAATCGCAATGGTCCAATTAACAAACTGACTAGCATAATCTAACCAGTAATTATTGAAATTCTGAACTTTTTTTTTTTTTAATTACACTAGCCCCGAAGTATTTTAATACTAGCCATTTTGGTAATAAATACAGATTGAAAGGTCATTTATGTACTGACCAAAAAGGAATTTAAATGTTAACCATTTAATTTGTTGCTGTTTTGTATTTCTTCAACATGCAGTTGACAACATTCATAGCATGAAATGATAAGAGTCTAAGACGGTGATTATAGTTTGTTGAAAAAATTGTTTATGAATAAGTAACGTATATTTATGTAAATTATGTACAACTGGTAGATTGATAACATCTTCATGGTACAATTCAATTAAATGATAATTATATATTTATCAACGAATTATGAAATAATACATGTAACTCACACATTTTTATATGTACTAAGTATCTATATGTAAAAAAAAACATTTTCTTAACATTGTCTCGTATTTTAATTAATTTCTCAGCAGAACCTCAATCTTACTATGGCAAAACAGTAATTTTATAAATTCTGATTTTTGTAAATTTGTATATTTGTGTAAATATTCCGAAACTTTAACAATATAGACTTTCTTGAAACTTCTTATCTTTTGCATGCCTTTTTTTCTTTTCATTCTATTTTCACTTAATTACCTGTACCTAGAATTCCTTCTTCACCCTTACCTGCATGCACCCTAACTTTTCCTAAAATTCTATACTGGTCACTTTTATGTCTATAAACTCGTACTTTCAACTTTACTGTCACTACTTTTCCTTCTTGAATATTCTATCTCTTTTTACTAACAATTCAGCTGCATAAATATTTATTATTTTATATTATTATTTAAATCCTAAAATTAATTCTTCAGTCAACCTGCTCATGCAAGTCTATATTATTCTTTTTGTGTGAATTGATTTCTTATTTTCATTGTGTGTATAAATTTTTGTGTTTTGCTGTGTTTTTCATTGTTTCGTCTTTTTGTATATATTTTTTCTTATTGTCTGTTATTTGTACTGACCTTTTTTTTAAAGTTGTTAATTGCGAAATAATAGTGTTTTTATTATGGTATTTTAATAATACTCTACCTAAAACTCTAAATTACATTTAAGTATTTCCCACGATTTCTAAAAAGAATATAATTCAGGGCTAGTATCTGGTGGCAATGAAATACCCAAAATGTTTTAGTTCAAGTTGTCATTTGTACCGAAATAATTATTATGGTATTTGAGTATCCAGATGTTTGAAATTTTGAATAATCAAATATTTGGATTTTCGAATATCTGAATATCTAAATTTCAACGAATGTTTTGAAAGTGTTATGAAGCTCTACAACAAACAGATCTGTGGATCAAACCGTACAAATTCGTATAAATACAGTTTGCGAAATAAAGTGTAATGTTACGAAAGCACTTTGTATTACATGTGTGTATGTCCATGTCCATGTATATATGTTGAAGATTAACAATCGTATACGCATTTGGTAAGAGATTACAGACTAACAAGGGTACGTACGCCATCACCAACGAGTCAGGCTGCTTAAATACGAAGGTAGAGGTTAATATTCAATTCTCTTTATCACTTTGACAACTGAATTGTCTACTTGTCACGCTCGTATGCGTGGCTGTCATAATTAATGGTGCAATTTATTTTACCATTCGGGGGGATTTATTGGGCTGCTATATGAAAAACGCCGGTGAATGTGCTTGGTATTATTATTATGAAGTCTTCATAATGTCAGCGACTGTTGCTTAACGTTAACATATCTATATCTAATAAAATATTGTGGTTGTAGATACACTCAATTTGGAATTTAAACCATAGATTAATTCGTATCTTTGAGAAATAGAAGAATAGATTAGGACTCTTGAAAAATCAGCGAAAATACTAACATAAACCATATAAGGGTTATTTCAAGGGCACGAACAAAAAATAATCACAGGGTGACAATTCAGGGCTATAATGATGATATAATGATACTCGAAGGTTTCCCAACCCGTTTCTTCCAATTTAATCCTTGTCTAAACTACGGTGTGTGGCCTGGCGTTGTGATGAAGGAGGATGACGTCTCGAATGGGCATACCGCATACCTTATACCCCATATCTTTTACTTCAATACACGATTTTTGTCGACAACAACAGTGTAACAACTCAGAATAGTAAGCCGCATTCACTGTTCGTTGATTGTGAAGAAAGTCAATGAGTAAAACTCCCTTTGAGTCAAAGAAAATAGTCACAGGCACTTTTCCGACTGAGAGACGGGTTTTGGCTTTGGCAGGGCAGCCTTCATCCTTTCTTCGCTACTCCTTACTCGCCATTTTTGATTCAGGAGTGTAGTGGTGGACCCACGTCTCATCACAAGTAACGATACGCCTAAACAAAACCCCTTCTTGTCGAAATTGATTCAGAGATCTTTCACTGATCTCCGACCTGACCTGTTTTTGACTTTCGGTCAACAACCTTGGAACCCAGCGAGCACTAATTTTTCTAAAGCCAAGTGCCAAGTTCATCAGTGATAATGGATTGAAGACTCCAATATCCGATACCCAGTTCTAATGGGTTTGTTCAATAGTTAACCGGCTGATGGTGATCACATTCAACAAGCTCTCGAACAGCACGGATGTTGTCATTTGTGAGACTTGTTCTTGGGCGTCGATCATGACTCTCATTTTCGACACGTTCTCGCCCATCTCTCGCCCTGAATTCTCTGACAGTGTAGCATCCCCAAACTGTGCCTTCAAACGAGTGAAAATTACCGATGGTTTAACGCCTGACGCCTTCATAGGTTAAAAACTTTATGATGATGCGTTGTGCAACAGACGAATGTACCTAGCGCTGTACTGCGGACAGAACCGAGTGCAGCTGCTACCTAAGCCAGTTTCCCCCTCCTCATAAGCCAAACAACACTCGTGTATCGAATCCTCTAGATCGGAATTACGTGCTAAGCTAAATAGTAAAATTACCGTTTATATTTGATTTACCCTCGTACCTAAAATATTCATTATGGTTTTCGTGTAAGCCTTAAGGCGTTATAATGCATTATTCTATTAAGTTTTAGGCCCGGTACTTTGGAAAATAAGGGACGAATTACCTATTTTCGCATATTTATCAAAATTAATTTGTTCTCTCATTAATTTTATAAGAATATTAGACAATAAAACTTAACTAGTGGAAAGTGGATTAATCAGACAAATACGTCAGTTTTAAAACAAGAAAAACCTTCAAAATTAGCTAGGAATTCGTTAAAGAATCAGGCGTTTGTATATTTTGCTTGAAAACGGTACTTATATTGTAGGAATACGAAATTAGGATATGTAATTTATGTTTTAGCAACTTCAATTGTCGTTTCAAATAATGCATCGAATGCGCCTGGTAGAACCATGTAGACAATAAGTATAAATTACCAATTCGATGATAGGGGCGATGATAAGTGAAAAATAACGGCCTGTGCTTGATTTCTGTCGTTGTATTTGCAGTAGATGTGCACATTTACCTTATACAATTGAACCTAGGGCTATTCAAGAACGAATGGTCTAACGATAAGGTACTTAAATAAATCTTATTAACTATCTATCGTCCACCCACTTGCGGTCCACTCTCGGGAACAATATTCTTCCCGATAGAAGGACGATGGACGCACGGTTGGATCCCGTTGAATTTCTTCAGTTACGACCACTTAAGTGATAATGTTATACCGTCTATTAAGACCGAGAACCTGCGAGCTTAGGAGAACGCCCATTTTTAATTATGCGCAAACCATAAATTAAAGTTACTGGCAATTTGTTATTGACCACGGACGAGTTGCTGAATTATAAGCACTCTTCTCATCCTTTATGCACTTTACATTATGGTTTAAAGACCATGAGCACGTATAAATCATGCTCACTTCCAGAACTTCGGCCATACACTTCTTAGACCGTTCACCGAATAATACAAACCGGGAAATCAACGATGAAATACGATAACTACTGGAACAGAATGAGTTGCTTCTTTTGTTATATAAAATAATTATTTAACTTTTTCCCACGCTTTTTTTGATCAGCTGCTTACGTCTGCTTACTTTTATTAACATTACTTGATTATTATTATGTCCTAACATCTGTCAATTTATTCCAAATTCCGATCACTTTTACAATCCTGTACAGACACACCGACAATTTCTAAATCTCCACCTCCGTCACTTTTAACCATTCGTCACTCATCCCTTTCCATCATATCAGCTAGTGCATAAATTATCCTTCTAATCAAAGAAACGACAGTTCAACAAGTACAAATCAACGAGTCCAAATCAAAGTTCAACTAATCAATACAAGCAGTTCAAATCAAGCATTCATTATTCAAGTTAAGTTCGAGATATCTATCAAAAGTTATTATTTCAACAATATTATAACTATCTGTAAACTATCCTCAACTAAACAACGAAACGCAATACTCTCTCGGCAAAGGTTCTTTCTAATTGTCATCAATAAACTGTACATAGTGAGTGTAAATATATATATATATATAAATACATTATGTTGTAGTCCTGAACCACTCAAAACAGAATGGTTTGTTTAATATTTGTCAATCGATTATTGACAAATATAAACATAACTACCTACTGAACCCCGTGGACAACAGTTAATGGTGCAATGGTGATGAATAATTGTACCCCATTTTCGAGTTTAAGGCGGGTTGGCAAAATAATGCCATAATATTCAAAATTGTCAATGATTAACAAAAAGATGGTTTATGCCATTTTTTATGTTCCAAAAATACTGTAGTTTTCCGCAACAAGAACTTGATGTTGTTGGCCAAGGTCAAAATCCTTAAAAATCTCAGTGTAAGTCTTTTATAATCACATAACACTGTTGTTCAAAATGAAGAACGTTAGGTAGGTACGTATTTGACCAAGTTCAAAATTCTTAATCATTAGTAAAGAACTGATTTTCTACTAGAACCCTTATTTCAAAAATATAATAGTATTTCACCTTAACAGTTTGGCGTTGCTAACCAAGTTAATAATCTTTAAAAATTGGTAATTCGATTTAATGCTAAGTCTTATGTTCCAAATACATTTTTCTTCCACCTCAAGAATTTTACGTTGCTGACTGGCTAAGTTCAATGCATTTAAAATTAATTTCATCTAATTTTCTAAATGCAATAATTATTTATTTCGAGAATTTTACGCAACTATGTTCAAAATAGCCAAAAAAAAAATGGTAAAAATTTCAAAAACGAAGGAATTAAAATCCTTATTCGTCAAAGATCTCACATTTGGAACGCGTCCTACCAAGTAGGCACAACGTACCGAAAGCCATATCCCACAACCAGTTTCGATCTATTGGATCTCATCAGGTGGGCGCTGTTGATTCCATATTTATATTTATATTGGTAGAAATTTGTTTTTTTGTATTTTTTATATAAATATTATAATTGGCACTATGATATGTATTTTATTTTCGTTTGATAAAACGACGATTCTCTGAATATTCACTTACAAATATCGTCATCACTTATTTCTGTTCGAAACAACCAGATTGCCCAACTCTGGTAAAACCATTTATCAACGACGTTGATGGTGGACAGTTTAGCTTTATCTTACTACCAAAGTCAAGATTAATACCACAGTTTACAATTCATCATAAAGGCACCGTAGGAGAATGCGATACGTGTTTGGCAACAAGAGATAAATTTGCCATTCAATACTACGGTAACCTTTTCGGACAGTGTTACATCTCGTTGTCAATTAATATATTTAATACCTTTCTAAAAGAACGTTGAAATTACGGAAAACCTAAAATAAAAACTGGGAAGTGGATGTTTTCAATGAGTATTATTTGATTTATTTTGTTTGCCTTTAATTACTATTGAAAAACTAATCTTCAGCTCCTTAATTTTGGTAAGTATTAGTGTCGTTATTCCTCTTTTACAATATTTGCAATTTAGAAGTGAACCACGTATAAATGTAATTTTTTATTGTTTGATATGCGCAATATAAACAAACGGGACCGGTCAAGTACCGTATGATGTAGGGAATATTAAATTTTTGTATATAAAGAGTATCTGGTACCGTTATTATTTGTGAACGAATTTTTGGAATGACATAGATACGTAAAGCAATCTCCGTTTGATTTATGAAATCAATTATACCGTTACTTGGTTGAAATTCATATTATAAACTAGCTCAGCCCTTGCGACAGGCAGCCTTTGTGATATTAAGTGGCGGAAGGTGCTTTTACAATTTTTGTCTGTCTGTCTGTCTGTTCCGGCTAATTACTGAAACGGCTGTACCGATTGTGACGGGACTTCCACTGGCAGATAGCTAATGTAATAAGGAGTAACTTAGGCCACTTTTATTTTAGAAGTTAATGACTATTTATTAATAATAATAATTAATTTCTGGAATAAAAGTACCCTAAGTTACTCCTTATTACATTAGCTATCTGCCAGTGAAAGTCCCGTCAAAATCTGTCCAGCCGTTTCAGAGATTAGTCGGAACAAACAGACAGATACAAAATTTTTAAAAAAAATTATTTGTACCATGTATACATCCATATGCATTTAGTAAAAAGTGGTTATTTCAGTATTACAAACAGACACTCCAATTTTTTTATTGATATGTATAAATAAATAAAAATTCACTGATAATTTTCAACTTTTTATTATTGATTACTTGACGATCGTTTCGCCATACTTTGGCTTCTTCGGAAGTTTGTAGTCAACAAAATCAATTAAAAACTAGAATTTTATCATTTGAACTTACAATCTTTGTGATAATAGTGCATCAGCAGTACTCTAAATAGGATTTAATATGAACAGTACATGTACTGTATACTCTACACATTCAAAGTGCCTTTTCTTTTGTTACTGACGACGAACAAATTGGCACACGACTAACTGCACGGTAATTGCTACATAGAAATTAACTGGCGTTTTAATAACAGCAACACTAGCATGACAGCAATTCAAAAAATATAATCGACACGTATTTATTAAATAACAATTCAAAAGACTTTCTACATACATATAAAACTTTAAAACGAGGTACAAATGCTGTAATTATATTATATTAAGAAGAACACTATAAGATTTTGGTCAGTGATTTATTGAAATTAAGAGAAACTTGTTACTTGAATCGCTTGACACGTGGTGAAACATGTTGGAATAATTGATAAGGTTGACGAAAAGAAAACACTTGGTATTAAAGTTTCACAATGGTTTTAATAAAAATGACAATTGTTTCAACGGTCATTTTCAAAGAGGGGTAGTGTCGGATACCTACCGACCAAAAATTCTCCCCCTCAGGCGGTTATAGGACTGCTTGATTGGGTCCTCTTCAGCCGAAATAAATTTCTACAAATATGATAGTTATATTCTATACAGAGACGACAATGTTTTTATTAGTGGGGATATTCCGAAATCTGTTATTTCGTTTACTTTTATTTGCACTATAAAGAATTTAATATATTCTACGTCTCACAACATTGTATAGAAAACAAACATCTTTTAGACGTAGAAATTAAATTAAATTACTTTACAGTGCAAATAACAGTAAACGCCTGAACACTTTAGAAATTGTAAACTAAATAACAGATTTCGGAATATCCGCACTAACAAAAACATTGCCGTTTCTAAATAGAATATAAGTATCATAATTGTAGAAATTTATTACCGATCGGTGTTTTCTAGTGCTCTAGATGATTGCTTAGCATTCGAGAGGTCACAGGTTCGAAATCGGGTCCAGCTGTTCTGGTCCAAGTTTTCAGTGGTTTCCTTCGATCACTTAGGCAAATGCTGGGGCAGTAATATTCCACAGATAATTATTCACTTCTCTTCTGTCTTCATTTCGTCCGTCTCATCTTTCTCTCCCTAACTACACCACCCTACGCCTTACCCTCCGGCTTTGCACTACAGTGTAGGTCGGAGGGACTGTCCGCCCGCCAGCACGAGTAGCTGGTGAGAATGAAACACAAAAAGGTTTTTTTTTAATTTATTTAGTACAATACTTGTTACTCTTTGAAAATAAATTGACTGTCGAAACAATTGTCAGAGTTTTATTACAACCATTGTGAAACTTAAATACCAAGTGTTTTCATTTCGTCAACCTTAGAAATTAAGAGATGTGGATCTCGATTTCGATCTTATTGTATTTCACCAGCACACCATAGACAGCCTTGATAAATCACCTATTAAATTGAAAGAGCTCTTTAAAAGTTTGTTGATATATAGTATCTAATAATAGCACAACATCGCCATCTATTGATATCTGTTGTTTACTGAAGTATTTCATGTTTTTGGGAAAGGCTTTACTAAGGTATCTACTTCTCCAACTGAATCGACAACGCTGCTTATATACATGATAGGCACGTCGAAAACCAAATATCAATTTGTAATTGTAATTGTTCGATGTATTTTCGTTAATGCGAAATCAAACAAAGTATTAATTGGGGAAGAATAGTAGTACCTAAAAGTGTAATTGGAAATGTTAATGTTTACAGTTTTTTTCATATTGAGGTTTTCTTAATCTTCTCACTATCGACCTAAATAACTACTAGTGGAAAACCTTCTTCTAATTTTTATACATTTTTACTCATCATATCTTCCCTTTCAAACTCCGAACATTCTGTATGTAATCTATCTACCCAATTTATAAATCGTTTTATAAAATATAAAAATCGTATAAGCACCTATAATAATGCAGTAAATTTTTCTGTCTTCTGTCTGTCTTGTGTCAAAATGTCACGAAAATTTATGATAGTCGCAAAACAGAAACGTTAAGAGGAGTAGTGGGAGCATATAAATAAATTACAAAAACAAATTACATTTGTATGCGTTACAAGTATACACGCATACTGGGAATTTCCTCGATAGCAAATCGTTTCTAGCAGTTGCCATTGTAATCGCGCAGTGCATGTTTCAAATGTAATTTATCATAAATATATGCACACACGCACGAATGACCGTCTTGACTTAAATATATATATATATATATATATGTTTCTTGTAGTCAAGAAAACCACCATTTACAACCTATGTGAGCAATGACTGTTACTATTTAGCGACAACCAATCATTAAAGCAAACTGCAGACATGTTATGATAAAACATTTAAATAGAATAATTTATTGAGACGGCTTATGACGCGTGCTGATGAGATCTAATAAAATCGAAATCGTGATCTACGTTTTGCAGTTTCTATAAATTACTTACCAATAACTTATACTGTTCTTATTTAAATACTGTATTGTCTGTACTTTTGATAATAACTGTGAAAACAAGTAAAATTCCTTAAAATTGCCAAACCTGGCGCTATTAGAGGTAATTATTTCTAAATTTTCTCTAATCGTAAAACAGTTATTTGTAAAAATAACATTGAACTGTGGTTACTCATTGATAAATAATCTGTGGCGTTACTAACAAATTTCACATTTATCTAGTGCAGAGTTAGATAAATAAGCTAAGATAAAAGCAGCCAATTAAAATACTTTGTTGGACTTGCCATTCGAAAGTTTTGCTTGAAAACTTTGGAAACTCGAAAACCGAACACATGAATTAACATAAGATCACTTAGTTTAACATTGTGTATTAGTATTTTCGTCTTTTCTTTTCAGTTTGAAAATGGTACTCGTTTTAAATGGCGTATTGCAAGAGGACTGCCCTCCTGACACCCGATCTCTATATCATACACATCCAATATATCGGGAAACAGCTGCCCAGCTCCTTGCTATCCCAAACAAAGTCATTGGACCCGTTGGTCTTCTCTATGTAATGCAACGGGAGTTTGCAGCCACTGTGCCTCATGATAGTAAGTAAATATTATATAAATAGACTTTACTGTACGATACATTTGATTATTCAAAAACGAAGGAATTAAAAATCCTTATACGTCTAAATATTTAGGTCAAAGATCTCACATTTGGAACGCGTCCTACCAAGTAGGCACAACGAACCGAAAGCCATATCCCACGACCGGTTTCGACCTATTGGGTCTCATCAGGTGGGCGCTGGCAGAAAGGCCTTTACAGGCCATATTATAAATATAAATATAAATTTGGAATCAACAGTAATAACTACTCTGAGGACTAATACCCCTACCGCCATTGAATTACACTGTTGATTCCGATGGATTCTTAGACGAAGATATAACATATTCAAAAAAGAAGGAATTAAAATACTTTGATCTTAATATTTAGACGAATAAGGATTTTAATTCCTTCTTTTTTGAATATGTTATATCTTCGTCTAAGAATCCATCGGAATCAACAGTGTAATTGAATGCCGGTAGGGGTATTAGCCCTCAGAGTAGTTGTTTCTGTTAATTCTATATTTATATTTATGTTATATATTAGATAGTTAGTATCAAATATTATACATGGGCGGACATCAAAACAAAAAATGAGTACAACAAATTAAAATGAAAACATATTTTGAAACGTTGAATATCTTGTCACAATTTTAAAGAAAGCAGTTTGAATTTAGCACTGCTAATGCTTAATTCGTATCTTTCAGAAGTATATATTCTCTCCGTCTTTCATAAACCAATTTTCATAAATATTTTGAATTTGTATAATACAATAAAACCTGTTTATTGCAACTGCTTGGAAGCCACGAATGTGCTGATTTTTCTGGCATAACTGACAATATAAAATCGTTATTATTGCATTTATTGTCATCAGATATTTACACACAATAGAATCATGGTTTAAACATGAGTCGCGATCACAAATCGGAAACTGCTACAGACACCATCGCGCACTCGCTTACCATTAAAAGAATTTGAGAAATTACCACAAACTACTTTATAGGCCAACGCTTTCATCAACCAACGAATGTTGGCCATAATTTTATCGTTTCTTATTCTTATTAGCTTATTGCGAACAAAACACAGACCGTAAATACATTCATTCATATGAGAAACTATATACAGTACGTCACTATAGCGTAGATATGTCGCAGTTAATTTAAAAAAATCTGTCATCTTCAAAAATGGCTAGGCAACGAATAGGGTGGTTAAGGGTGTTTCAATGAACATATCGAATTTTACAAACTTATAACGTTGATAAATATAAATATAAATATGAAATCAACAGGAGCAACTACTCCGAAGGCTAATACCCCTACCGGCATTAAATTACGGTGTTGATTCCGATGGATTCTTAGACGAAGATATAACATATCCAAAAAAGAAGCCATTAGAATCCTTTTTCGTCTAAATATTAAGATCAAAGATCTCACATTTGGAACACGTCCCACCAAGTAGGCACAGCGTACCGAAACCCAAATCCCACGACCAGGTGGGCGCTGGCGGAAAGGCCTTTACAGGCTATATGATAACTATAAATATAAATATGAAATCAACAGTAGCAACTACTTTGAGGACTAATGCCCCTACCGGCATTGAATTACGGTGTTGATTCCGATGGATTCTTAGACAAAGATATAACATCTAAAAAAAAAAGAAATTGTGGGATCTGTGATCCTTAAAATTAAGACAAAAAAGGATTTTAATTCCTTCTTTTTTTATTAACTTCTTGGCCTACACATTTTAAAATTTCCTCCTGTATTCCATTTATACCTAGTTCCTTACTACCTATTTTTTTTTAATTTTTTAATAATATCTCTAACTCTTTCCTCATTGTGGGGTGCCCTAATTAACTATTATTTTACCTGTTTTCAAATAGTTGGAACTTCCTAAACAATTATCGTATCTGGATTTTGTTATTTTCATTGTAAATGCCTGAGTTTCCTCTTAGATATCGCTTTTAAGTTTCAATTTGTCTATATCTTAAACCTTTTGGACGACAAAAATATATATTTTGCAAAGAAAAAAACAATTTCACTCTGAGACAAGCGCCTGATTTATAGTTATAAAATAAATTAAAAAACGATAAAAATTTCAATAATTGTTTATTTGTAATACTACAGCTGTTTCGCTATCTTATAGCTTCTTCAAGTGAAGATGTTTAGATATTTATTACTATGTATAAGTTTCAGCAAGTGACTAGTGAAACAATCAACAGTTGATTTAATAGTTATAACTCTATAAATAGTGCTGCAAAGTTTTCATTATAAAACGCATATTTAAAACAAAATTATTAGCATTTTTTTTTACAAAAATTGTTGTACCTTTTGGGACATACTGTAACTGTATGTATTATACATCGAATTGGAGTTAAATATGAATTTATTATCTCTGTTTTAAACGAACGTTGACTTAAGTTTTATTACATCTCAGTGAATGTTATCTTGTTCCCAAGGGTTTTCTTTATCACTTTTCAGAAGAGTTATAAATTCAACTGGTTTATATCGATCTAACGACTGTCGCACTGTGCTTATTATTTATTAATATTATTTATCTATTGGAATCATCGTTCGATGCAATTGTGCATGTTTAATGAATTCACAAGCTTTGTGTGTGGGCACCTCATAAATAACATTATCCAATTATTATAGTCTACTGCTATCGAAATCGAATAACGAAAGTTATTGTACTTACTATACCTTCAGGGCTCAATATATTTTTTAGGTTTATTTTTCAGGGTTTGTATCTAGAAAACATATTATTTCAAAATTGTTTATGTGTTCTTTATAATACCCTCGAATCTTTAATAAGACTAATTTTATTTATTTATTTATTTTTTCACCAATGATGATATATACATATATATATATATATATATATATACATATAACAAAAACAAACGCGTTTTTAAGTTCTATAGACAATGCTCAAACTCAAGAGAGTGCAAAAATATGTCTTGATAAATCAGCAACTAATTCGAAAGAGCTTTTCAAAAGCAATTTTTTATTTGGTTTACTTTCGCATGCTACGTCGTCGATGCTGTTGGGCATGTAGATACCTTAGTAAGGTACTTGTCCAACACATGAAATACTTTGAAGTTAGCAGCAAGTATCATTAGATGAAATACTGCCATAACCATGTCCCTTAAGATAAACGTGGACAGAAACTTTATAATGCGAAATCCAAAACATATTAAATAAATAATATAACGTCCCTCATCGTGTAAATTATAATATTAATGAAACAATATACTTACTTATTGTTTTTATTTCAGAAAACGTTAATATTCTAGGATCAGATGACGTGACGACATGTATTATAGTTGTCGTCAGACACTCAGGTAAATTTAAATTATAGTAATAATGATGTTATTGTTTATTAACATGTTTTTATTTAATTTTTTTTCAAGGCTCAGGTGCAGTAGCTTTAGCACATTTAGATGGATCTGGTACCGACGAGGCCGTCTGTAATATGATCCAGAGGGTACAAGAATTAGCGATAGGTTATCCTGAAGGACGTATCGAACTCCAATTGGTCGGAGCGTTTAGTGATGCTCATCATTTTTCTGAAGACTTATTTTATAACATTATGAGTAAGTACGTACAAAAGTCAATATGTGATGCAGAAATTTTATTTATAGATAGATACCGAGGTAGTAATTATTTTTTTTGTCAAAAAGTTATAACCAATTATTTCTAAAAAAAAGAATTTTTTATGTGATTTTATAATACTAATTAAAATTGGCTGTAAGCTTTTTTTATACAGATAACTACAAGTCGAGCCTTTATTTTTTGCAGCTTCTTTTCACAAACAGCCAATAGAAATTGATTTAACTCTGGCTTGCGTTGGAGAACTGAATACCACAGTAAGAGGGGGAATACACTGGCCCATAATTTATGGTGTTGGTGTCAATATAAAAACGGGAGAAATATTCCCTGCCACATTTCCAGATAAAGGTCCCGACCAGGCACTTCGTATCGCCAGGCAATTGACAGGACTTAGTCAGGTTATTATTTTTAAATTTAAAAATTAAACCTTTTGATGTTCAGATATTTCTATTTGTAAAATATTTTGTTGTGGTTTTTTGACTAAAGTATTAATTAGTGACCTTTTTATATCTTATTGTAGGTACTGGACGTATACGATAGTAATTTGGGATTATTGAGAATCGGACCATTTAATTACGAGCCACTTAGAGGAGTAGATTTGTGGTTGGAACAAAGTGACGAATTTATTTTGCAACATTTAGCAACTTCTCCAGAAATAGAACCACCACATTTTGTAATGCAGGTAACATTTCTTTTGAATTTTCTAAATTTTCTTATTGGAAAACAATTCCTAGAGTTCCTGGGTGATTTTGTCCCAGACTCATTCATCTTGATTGGTTGGACACACTTCTCCACTCCGTTCTATCCTGAGCCAAACTTCGCATTACCCGAAAATTAGAACATCCCTATTCAATCCCTCTGTCCCCTACTTCTCCTGTTTCTGTTTCAAATATGTTTCTAACTAGCCATTCATGTCTCGGAAGGTGCCTTACCATTCTATCTCTCCTTTTCCTTATCGACTTCCATAGTGCCCTCTGTTCTACTTTTCCCAATACCTTCCTTATGTCTAACCTTTTCTATTGACGGTATTTTCGTCATCCGCCTATAACACCACATGTCAAACACCTCTAAATTTTAGATTCTGCCTATGACAGTATTTAATTTGCAGATAAGAACAGCTCTTAAATATATTCAAGACAACCAGTTCCCTGCGGTGACTGTTTTTCGTGATAATAGACCACACTATTTCAGAAGAGATGAACATTCTGGTTTGTGGCAACCGTTCCGATATTAAGATTTTTTAGCTACTTTTAATAGTGTTTTCTTTTTGCAAATTTTACTAATGCTGCTAAAAAAGAAAACTATCTATCTCTATTATGTAAGAATCTACTTACACAAAAATAATAAAATCAGAAATTAAGAACTACCACAAATTGGCAGCTACCTGCAGTATATCAGCTGCATTATTTTGTATAGTTTTTTATTACGTATTACTATTTTTTGTCTATACAAAGGAAAGAGCTTAGCTTATTTTTAAGTTCTTTTTGTTTTAATTTGTATAGTATTATTATATACTTACTCCAGTTTTTGATCCTGTTATCACACATACTTTTTATTTCCAGTGAGGTTCTAAAATACCAAAAGCCATATTTCTTATTAATTTGTCTTTTATATTTTATTAATTATATATTTCATGTATCGTTGTTGTAATTTAGGAATGTACTGAATTGTTAAGAGGGTTGTTGATATTCAAATAAATATTTGCTTTTAATTATTATCCCCTTTTTCCTCTTTGATTTTCATTTTGTGGTCATTATTTTTATTCATTTTGAATAAATGAAACGAAAACAATTTGTGTGCCTGTGAAATTTGGATATTGTATTCTTTTATATTTTTTGATGATATTGAAACCGTATATGTTAGGTAAGAAAACAAAGACTATTAATGAAATTGAAATGGATTATTGATTATTCTTGTCTTGCTTACCTAATACAATAAATATCCAGTTTGAATCTGAATACCGTAAGTTTTATATTTAATTGAATATATTTATTCATATTTTTACAGAATGATCAACTGTTTATATTTTAAGTAAAAAACTCCGATATTTTTCTAACGCTCTTATTATTAATGTGTTGTTTTAATTTTGTTTTATTATTCATTTATTTTACTGAAACTCCAAATTTACAAATTCACAATATCTTCAATAACATTTAAAAACTGAATACTTATTTTAAAAAAACATGAAACGAGAGTTTTTAATTATTACTTATTCCTGAATAACCTTTTTTTTTAATGAGTATTACTTCTACTTTATGCATCTTTTTAAACTGGTAGCATTTCTCTTTTTAATATTTTCTTATTACAATTATTTCTAATCTTTTGTACCTATGTACCTTTGTCTTTTTATGGTTCCTTTTTTCAAATCGTTCAAGTTTTATCTACTTCAATTACAGTTTATTTAATTATTAAATAATTTAAAGCTATTTGACGAAATAAAACCTTGTATCATTTTTATCTACAAACAAATAATTTAGTTCTGTTCAAAATTATTTTTATTCTGTCTACAATCCTTTTATAAAAAACTTCTTGCTCTTATCCTTCAAAGTTAAATAGCAGCAATATTTTACGTACTATTCTCGTAGTAAGAGAGCTGAACATCATTTTATTCGTTTCAAGGTCTTTCTTATCTCTTATTCTCCAAGACCAGTTTTTTTACCTATAATCTTTAAATGGAATGTGGATTGTGAATTTACTTGTGTTATACTAGTAGTTGACGAGTCGCTGGCGGGCGATGAAGTTCGCGAATGTTCTTAGAATGTGAATTACTTATTTATTAGGTACAGTTGTTGCTGAGTTACTCTGGTAAGTGTCATTGTTTTATATTGTTTAAGAGTGTTTTTTCCTATTTATTTGAATTAAATTTCAAGCTATTATAATCGATGTATAGCGTGCCATTTTTGTAGCCACACTGAACTGGTTGTATCCCACTTTTAATTTCTCTTTTATGTGCTAATGTTTCTTTATTACTTACATTCTAAAACCAAAGCATTTTTGATGAAGAAATAAAAGTTTTAAATTCGTTTTGAAACTAATAGCCTTAAATTTAGTGACGTCACGTAGGTGAAGACCATATTAACACATATTGAAAAAATCTTAAAAAGATAATTTAGGTAATACGTTTCTATATACCGGGTATACGTTTTCAACCTGACCCCTAGACTATCTTCGGGCTGAATTGGAATATCGTTTTGAAATTTTGGTTAAATGAGTTTTCACAGAAGGCCTACCATTTTAAAATATTTTCGAATTTCTATCACCTCCGTTTATATCGGAAGTTGATTTCAACTTTGTTATTTTAAATGGAACACCCCTATTTTTTACATTTCTGAATTCCCCATCAGAAATAATGGTACATTTGATGATACAACTCTACCTTTATTCTAAATGGTTTTTGAGTTATTCCATTTTTTTTTTTTAATTATTCCGTTTGCCGCATTTACTTTTATCACTACAGCAATGGGAGAGATTCGTCCCGAATAAATCCTTAATGCTATCCTGGCTGTAGAAAAAAGAGTTTTAAAATGTTTGGAAGTTAATGGACAATAATTCGAACAATTATTGTAGAATAATTTTGTCATTGGTTAAATAAACTTATTTGTAAAAATAAAAAAATTGTATTAAATATATTTTTTTTATTTTCTCGCAAGATATCAATTTTAGATGCATAGTGTCTCATAATTTTTTATTGAGGATTAAGCGGTTGATTTAACTGTATAAAAAAAATATGGACTGCTATTTAAAAAAAAAGTTTTTTTTTATTTCTAGTTTATGATACTCAACACATGTTGTGACTCCATTTTTGATTTTTTTTTTTTTTTGGACGAATTAATACCTTACTAAAACATTAAGAACATGTGAACAAATCATTAAATACCATCAATTACTTTTGAATATAACCGCGATAAAAGTAAATGCGGCAAACGGAATAATTAAACTAAAAATGGAATAACTCAAAAACCGTTTAGAATAAAGGTCCATTTAAAATAACAAAGTTGAAATCAACTTCCGCTATAACCGGAAATGATAGAAATTTGACAATATTTTAAAATGGTAGGCCTTCTGTGAAAACTCATTGAACCAAAATTTCAAATCGATATTCCAATTCAGTCCGAAGATTGTCTAGGGGTCAGGTTGAAAATGTACACCCTGTATATCGAAATGTAATAGGGTTTTAGACATTTTCGGATTTTTCTAATGTATATACAGTGTAGCCCAAAAACTACGCTAGTTGTTGCGTACTTTAATGTAAGATATTTCGTGACAGCTAAATTTATTTTACTGTACAGGGTAGGATGGGGTTTATATACTAGGGGATATAACAACTTATTAGCCTTCTCTTTCTCTCCAACAGACAAAGTGTTATTATAAATATTACGAGTAAATCAGAATCTCCATTAAGAATTTTAATTGTAGAATTTTGGGTTTTAGTGTTTTATTTAGTTCAGTTGCACAAAACTTCCCTTAATTTTCATGTAAGTTTAACGGGTTGGTTCATTATCATCTCCCCTACTTCCTATCCTGAACCAATTTTGGCATTTCCCAAAAAGTAGAACAACCCACATCTTTAATTTAATCTAGGTCATTATATGCTTTTTACTCCTGTTTCTGTTTCTAATATGTCTCTAATTAATTTTTCATATCTCAAAAGGTGTCCTACCATTCTTCTGTTCTCCTACTCTTCCTAATACTTTCTCATTTCTAACCTTTTCTATCCTTAGTATTTTGGTCATCTCCCTATAACACCACATTTCAAACACTGCTAACTTTATCGTTTCCGTCGTGTGAACAGTCTACGTTTCGTATCCGTAAAGAAAAACGTTTTGTGATTGCATAAGAAATGGCTGTTATGTGCCTCCATTTTCACGATAAAATCGGCAGTTTTTCGTTTTCATTTTCAAACGAAAGAGAAAAATATTTTCTTAACAACGTAAAGGCATATATAAATCATGAAAGTAATTACCCATGATTAATGAGATTATCGGTTTGGTCCACCTTCTCTCTCTCTCTATCTAATTTGAAGCAATTCCGTTGGCATAATTGCAGTAGATCGAAATGTGCAAGCTTACAGCTTTTCCTATAATTTTGTTACGGCCAAATTTTAATTGGTCAGTAAAGCCGACCGCATTAGGCTACACTCGCGATGCCAAAAAACATCCAAAACATACTCGGACTATTTGCCGATGGATGCAAACGAAAATTGAAATTAAAAACGTCATTTTTATAACATGCTCTTGATGCAGTTTGACATCATTACAGCGTATCCATTTTAGACAACCTGATACGTATTTTGTGCTGTATCATACAGAACGTTAAACTAAAATAACTTTTAATGAAGCAGCTTCACTTCTGGTTGTTTTAAATCTGCATTTTCTGATAATTTCTAGCGATGTTTTAAGAATAACAACCATTAGTGGATCAATCATAATGATTCGTTAAAAAATACTGTTCTTCCAATAAAACGTTTGAAAATAAATTCGTTGTTCTGAATTGGTGCAACCTTTGTTATTATTTATTTTAAAACGATTTGTTTCGTTGATTTCTCAGAATTTGTTGGAAACTCACTTATCATTTAAACAGAATCCCTGTTTGTAGTTTGCACTCAATAATAATTATTTCAAAGTCAATATTTTATGCATACTGCATAATGTTGTAACGAAAATTGTTTTGCATTTCTTCCACTGAAAAATTCGTATATAATACAAGATAAATTAATACGGTTTCCAATATACAATACTCAATTTGGTAGGGAAATTGTACCCGAAATACCAGATTTTCTTTTTGTCAAGCCTCAAGCCTTTCAAGATAAGGATCGAATTCCCTAGAGTTCGATTAGACCCTTTCCGTGATTCGTTCTTCCTAAATTCTTGGATCGATGATTTGTAAATCATATTTTAACTAATATTATACGTTAACATTGTTGTTGCATTTAAACATTTTTTTTGAATCCTGAAATTTTGGGATTTTCTAATCTTAAACCTAAACAATCTAAATCATTTGGATTTGCGGTCAATATATTTCAAAATATGGATGTGTAATTCTAAGGCCAGATTCTAATTGGGTGATGGCTCAGAAATGATTACTCCCTTAATTGTTTTGATCTATTACTTCACCTACTAATGCAAAAACACAAGAAGGAAATAATTGTTTTAAATAAGATATTTTATAACTAAAAGAGTTAAACGAGAGTCACCCTTGGTTACGACAACCCTTTTTATTAACTTCATTTTGGGGACATTATCAACGTGAGATTTTCGTGTTTGTGATAATTATGGGTAAGTCTCGTTTAACTCTTTTAGTTATTTACTTACCACAATCTCCTTCATTATTTCCATTTAAAATATTTTATACCTCAAGGAATCAACGATTGGCTCCTTTCTATGACTTAAATATTTCATAAATGTACTTTAAGTCGGACTTGAAATAATTGAGCTACAGTGTGACAAACTAGGAAATAAAAAAAATTGATTTATGTCTTCCTATTACTAGTAAATTGCGAACTTAACGTGCGTAATTACTTTTAGTACTTTCGATATTTTTTAAAAACAATTAGTAGTCAGATTAATAAATATAGAAGTATAATCGATAAGGCTTTTACTTGTTGTAACTCATTTTCAGAATAATAAAAACACGATCACAATAATTACAAAATTTATTCAATATATCAATAATAAAAATATTGTGTAGATTTTATCTGATGATATATGAAATAAATAAATGTTTGGTTAATGATATGTATTCTAGAATAAACTGTAGATTGCAATTCTTAGGTAAAGTAAAAGTAAATTTTTCAGATACACGATCAAAATAGTTACAAAATTTATTTAATATATCAATAATAAAATTATTGTGGATATATTAAATATACCAATAATAAAATTATTGTGGATATATTAAATAAATTTTGTAACTACTGTGATCATGTTTTTATTATTCTGAAAACATAGAAGTGTATCTGAGGAATTTACTTTTACTTTACCTAATTATTGCAATCTGCAGTTTATCATAGAATACATATCATTAACCAAACATTTATTTATTTCGTATATCATCAGATACAACAATTATTTTTTTGTTTGAACGTTTAACGACGTTTTTAAATACTAAAGCAATATCATCCGCATACAAAATAGTAAAAATTGTCTTTATTGCTGCAACTATCCCCCAGTGCCTATTAAAATTTTAGAACAAGAAGCAACTACAAATATTTGTTTTGCATATTCATTAATTTAGCTAAATAAAATTGAAAATACGTCCTTCTGACACAAGTTACCTGCAGTTATGTGAACCTGGAACCTGACTTAAAAGAAAGTAGGGGTCAGACTCTTTTAACCCTTATAGTTATTTACTTACCACAATCTCCTTCATTATTTCCATTTAAAATATTTTATACCTCAAGGAATCAACGATTGGCTCCTTTCTTGACTTAAATATTTCATAAATGTACTTTAAGTTCATCGATTATACTTCTATATTTATTAATCTGACTACTAATTGGTCTTTTAAAAATATCGAAAGTACTAAAAGTAATTACGCACGTTAAGTTCGCAATTTACTAGTAATAGGAAGACATAAATCAATTTTTTTTATTTCCTAGTTTGTCACACTGTAGCTCAATTATTTCAAGTCCGACTTAAAGTACATTTATGAAATATTTAAGTCATAGAAAGGAGCCAATCGTTGATTCCTTGAGGTATAAAATATTTTAAATGGAAATAATGAAGGAGATTGTGGTAAGTAAATAACTATAAGGGTTAAAAGAGTCTGACCCCTACTTTCTTTTAAGTCAGGTTCCAGGTTCACATAACTGCAGGTAACTTGTGTCAGAAGGATGTATTTATTTAATATATCAATAATAAAAATATTGTGTAGATTTTATCTGATGATATATGAAATAAATAAATGTGTGGTTAATGATACGTATTCTAGGATAAACTGTAGATTGCAATAATTAGGTAAAGTAAAAGTAAATTTCTCAGATATACTTCTATATTTTCAGAATAATAAAAACACGATCAAAATAGTTACAAAATTTATTTAATATATTCACAATAATTTTATTATTGATATATGAAAAAAATATAGAAGTGTATCTGAGAAATTTACTTTTACTTTGTCTAATTATTGCAATATACAATTTATCCTAGAATACATGTAATTATCCAAACATTTATTTATTTTGTATATCATCGGATAAAATATTTATTTTTTAAAAATATTTTTTAACGCTCCTGGTATATATTTCCACTCAAAATAAATAATTTTATTTCGTTGCTTACATCCAATAAACAGCTCGAATTTGTTTGGCTCAACTTTAACTTGTAACTCTATTTTCATAATAATAAAAACACCATCACAATAATTACAAAATTTATTTACTATATCAGTAATAAAATTATTGTGTAGATTGTCTCTGATGATATACGAAATAAGCAAATGTTTGGTTAATGATATGTATTCTAGGATAAACTGTAGATTGCAATAATTAGGTAAAGTAAAAGTAAATTTCTCAGATAGGCACTTCTATTTTATCAAAATAATAAAAACACCATCACAATAGTTACATAATTTATTTAATATATCAATAATGAAATTATTGTGGATATATTAAGTAAATTTTTTAACTACTGTGATCGTGTTTTTATTGTTCTGAAAATGTAGAAGTGTTTTACTTTACCTAATTACTGCAATCTACAGTTGATCCTAGAATACGTATAATTAACCAAACATTTATTTATTTCGTAACTAATCAGATAAAATATTTATTTTTTAAAAATATTTTTTAACACTCCTGGTATATATTTCCAGTCAAGATAAATAATTTTATTTCGTTGCTTACATCGAATAAACAGTTCGAATTTGTTTGGCTCAATTTTAACCCAAAAGAGCCTCAAAGGCCTCTAAAAGGACATTAAAGGTGATCAGGTTTTAGAACGGCACAAAGTTGATAGCGATAAGAGACTCGTATCATCTGCCTGTTATGTAGAAGTGTAAATGTATTTGTTTCTATAGTGTTTTCGAGTCGTGAGGTCGCACGATCGCTTTCTTGTTTCGCATTTAAAAATTAATGTTTTAGTCGGTTTAACAGTCGACGACTAACGCGGTAAAGCAACGATTCCTTTCGCAAAGTTATTTAGGTAATGTAATGAAGATAGGTGAGAAATTAATAATTTTCGTGTAAGAATTTATGCTGGCGGTCATGCAATTATCGAACCATTGTCAATAAATATTTCTAATTGCGATACATATTTTAGTTATTGTACAACTTATTTTTTCTTTGTGTTTTCATTAGTACATTCACTCCTGAATATTTATTAATAAAATTTGTTAAAAACGAACGATATCTTAATTTGAACTAAGACATTTTTGAATTTTTCCAGAAAATGGTGGGTACGGGATAGCAATAACTTGGTTGTGAGTTATGTTATATTGCAACGCCTGAACCATTTTAACCCTTTTGGAGCAAACTTTAGAGGAAGCAGCGATTTTATGGCAGAAATAGGGCTGTCGTTTACCACCATGGTCTGAAATGGATTGGATCGAAAGGTAGGCTATTTAAATTTTTGGTAGTCATTTGTTTTATTAGAATTTTGCTTTTTTTAGAATTATTTTTATATTCAAACGAATGAATAATAACAGTTGCATTAGATTAGAGAAGATTCATTGTATTTTTTATGTTAGTTGATTCAAAAATGTTTCGTGTGTTTAATTTTAATGTGTAAGCCAAGATTAATTGAAACTAATTAACCATAATATTCATGTTACTGTCATCACACTTCCCATAATTATTAAATTGGATGTTTTTTGCACATCACACAAGGAGATATAAAATCGATGCAATTAAATACGTATCTGGTAAATAATAAATCTTTCAAGAAGCAACGTTTAACCAATTCTGGACATCACGTGTTTTTTTATCTCTTACAAACGTAGATAACGACAACAGTGTAGATAGATAGAACTATAGGCTTTAACTTAAAACTAAGCAATCCTTAATAATGGTAGTATTATTAACTTCGAATTAATTCAAAGAAATAAAGAAACCTTTTCGTTGAATGATAATATTATTATTATTTTAATAAATTAGTTACAAACCAACTACAAATTTTTAATAAAACCTAATCATGATAAAAGTGAAAATGATTTATAATATAAATAGTAGCAATAAAGTTTGAATCACTAAAATTTGTAATTAACAACTTAGAGAAGTAAGAGGATTAAATTTCAATTGGATTATAGTTGAAGACAAGTCAAAGAGACCAACACCATCCACAATACCAAGGAAGAATTCGTACCAGACAAAATCATCAACACATGATGTCAGTTAACACCTACACCTTATCTCTGTGCTGAAAACATCTCTAATGAAAAATAATGGTATATTTGTTTTTATAGTAACAAAAAAATTTAAATTACATATTAGTAACATCTATTTTATAGAATAGCATGTTAAATCTTAACTTGTTTTTGTTAATTACTAATTCCATTTTGAAACCTTTTTTTCTCATTTTAAAAACATTATTTATTACAACAGAAACTCAATTCGAAAAGGCATTATTAGAGACAATTTCTTTACGACTTTTATATTCTTGTATGAATATATTCGAAAGAAAGGGTTAACTAATTAAAAGTCAATTTACGGTATAGTTCTTTTATTATGTAAAGTATAATAAGTTTGGCCCTTAATTGTGCTTTTAATAAAAACCTGTAGGGCGTGTTCGACATTACTTTAAAATTCTTTAGTATGAGAAGTAGAAGAATAAGGAAAAAGAGAAAACTACTTTTATTAAATTTTTAATTTTGAACAAAAGAAATGTTTTTTCAGTTTTCGTATCAATTATATCTATTATTTTGTTTTACTTGTCTCTAAATTCACATTAAAGAGAATATGACACCACATGGTGCCTTGTTATTTTATTTTATGCCTTATTTATTCAATAGTGTAGTTAATTCTTTTTTTTTATTTCTACAGATTCTACAAATGAGAGAGAATTGAAGGCAATTTTGATTTTACTGATGCAACCAATGCCAACGACGGTATCGCTTTTTCTGGGCTTCATCTACTGTTCACGTCTTCACCTTGCAACAAAATGCAGTTTATTTTCGACCGACGATAAGTAAGAGCAACTGGAAATTTATTTGGTAACAACTGAATCTACAAATTGTCTGCAACGGTATCGCTCTTCTTGGATTTCATTTGCTTTTCTCGCTTGTAACTTTTGGAACGTTACATTATACAGTCAATTAAGGTGAGAATTTATGACATTACTAATATTAATTGCTCGTTATTAATCTGTTGCTACCCTATCTGTTTCAGATCGACGGTGGAGAAGACACAGAAGACCCCGTAGTTAGTTAATTTCATTATTTTATTTCAATCGAATTTTTATTTTGCATGCTATTTAATTAATTTTATTTGAATTCATTTTTAATTTTACGTGTTTCTTTTATATTTTTTACATAAGAATTCATAATTTATTTTGCATGCTTTTGTCAGTTTTTCATTTTGTTTGAATTCATTTTTAATTTGGTGTGTTTTTATTTTGTTTGCTATTTAATTAATTTTATTTGAATTCATAAATTATTTTGCATGCTTTTTTTAGTTTTTTATTTTGCATGTTTCTGGCTTACCTCTTCGCTTTGCTTACTGCACATTCTCGCTATTCCGCTTCGCATTTACACTACGTCTTCTACATGATTCAACGTTTCGTTATCGTGTTCAATTCTCTTCTCAGCTTTGTGGGCCGAGGGAGGGCCTCCCCGAACGAATCCCCTTAGCCTTAGCTTTTTAGTTGTTCTTTTAAGGTACCTTAGATACCTTAACGCGAGTCTACCCTAACGTTACTTCATTTCAGACGGGGTACAGTGGGTTATCTGGAATAGGAGGAATAGCCGACTGCCCAGCTTATTTCGTCGAAATCTGTCCGATCTTTTCTACCAATCTATTAGTCTTTGTCGTTAGTCCTGCTAATGCTCTATTCGCTTTCAGATAATATGGTATTTCCTAAGAAGACTGAAGACGTCGTATTTCTTTGTATTTTATTCTATTTTTGAAATTTTATTTGTTTAAATGTCTTTCTCTTACAGGTACTTTGTTTTGTAATTTATAAACTGTTATGTTAATATAATCGTTATTTAGGCTGATAGTTAACTTTTCTAAATTCATCTTCAGGCATAATTGTTACAACCAAATTGAATTTTATTAGTAGTTTTAATAATTTGAAGTAAATTGGGCGGATAGGGTGGCTATAAGGGGAGATGCGGAGGCCACAAAGTGTTAGTGGGTCTTTTTATCCCTAACATACTCTTTAATTATTAATTTAACAGTTTATAAATGATTTAATATTCACAATAAACTGTTTATAGATTGAAACTATTATTTTTGCTTATGTTATTGTGCTTATGTTAACTATAATATTCTCTAATTCAATAAAAATTGCTGCTATGTATTGTAAGTGTACTTAGGTGTTATAATTATGCAATTTATTAATAAATAAGATAAAAGTTGTTGAAGTTATTATTTGTAATGTTATGTATTTTGCATTGGTGGACAATAAATATACTTGTTATAAAATATTGTATTTTATTTGATAACTTAACGATATAAAATGTGGAAATAAATACAAGATTCTTCCAAGATAAATAATCCTTTGCCTTAAATATCCGTTCATACAAATCTATGAGGTTAAAAGTGATATTTGAAAATTTAACCATGTATTTAAATCTAAAAATTAATGTAGAACAGTTTATTTTTCACTATAGAAATCTGCAACAGATATCTATCGGAGAATAGCAAAACCAATTACAGGAATCTTAACCTTTGAAACATGCGAGCTATACAAGGTCCAATCTAAAAATATTTTGACAAGAAATTACCCGAAGGCTTTTATGCTCTCCTGATACAAAATTCGAAAATTTCAATCGCGGCTTGTATACGAGGTCTGATCAATAAATAACATGACAGTCAAAAACTGAAAATGACTACATTTGTATTAGGAGAGCATAAGTGCCTTCGGGTCATTTGTCAAAATATTTTTAGATCGGACCTTGTATTAGTCGC
Organism: Agrilus biguttatus; assembly: GCA_963921985.1. Lineage (NCBI taxonomy): Eukaryota > Metazoa > Arthropoda > Insecta > Coleoptera > Buprestidae > Agrilus > Agrilus biguttatus. The sequence continues at coordinate 5,427,066 of OY998121.1, read as the reverse complement.
ATGTCTCAAAGGTTAAGATTCCTGTAATTAGTTTTGCTATTCTCCGATAGATACCTATTGCAGATTTCTATAGTGAAAAATAAACTGTTCTACATTAATTTTTAGACGGACTTACTACCAATATTTTTACTTTATAGAATTCAAATTATTCGATTGAAGAATTAAAACAATTTCCAACGTTTATAAATTTATTTATTGATACTCCTATTCAGAACAAATCATTTATTATATTATTTCATCATATACTTGTTATCATAACAGTATCAATTAAGAATAAATACATTTCAACAAGATTTTACTACAATTACAACAAAATTATGTACAATATACTGTTTATAAACTGTTATATTAATAATTAAAGAGTATGTTAGGGATAAAAAGACCCACTAACACTTTGTGGCCTCCGCATCTCCCCTTATAGCCACCCTATCCGCCCAATTTACTTCAAATTATTAAAATTACTAATAAAATTCAATTTGGTTGTAACAATTATGCCTGAAGATGAATTTAGAAAAGTTAACTATCAGCCTAAATAACGATTATATTAACATAACAGTTTATAAATTACAAAACAAAGTACCTGTAAGAGAAAGACATTTAAACAAATAAAATTTCAAAAATAGAATAAAAAACAAAGAAATACGACGTCTTCAGTCTTCTTAGGAAATACCATATTATCTGAAAGCGAATAGAGCATTAGCAGGACTAACGACAAAGACTAATAGATTGGTAGAAAAGATCGGACAGATTTCGACGAAATAAGCTGGGCAGTCGGCTATTCCTCCTATTCCAGATAACCCACTGTACCCCGTCTGAAATGAAGTAACGTTAGGGTAGACTCGCGTTAAGGTATCTAAGGTACCTTAAAAGAACAACTAAAAAGCTAAGGCTAAGGGGATTCGTTCGGGGAGGCCCTCCCTCGGCCCACAAAGCTGAGAAGAGAATTGAACACGATAACGAAACGTTGAATCATGTAGAAGACGTAGTGTAAATGCGAAGCGGAATAGCGAGAATGTGCAGTAAGCAAAGCGAAGAGGTAAGCCAGAAACATGCAAAATAAAAAACTAAAAAAAGCATGCAAAATAAATTATGAATTCAAATAAAATTAATTAAATAGCAAACAAAATAAAAACATACCAAATTAAAAATGAATTCAAACAAAATGAAAAACTGACAAAAGCATGCAAAATAAATTGTGAATTCTTATGTAATTAAATATAAAAGAAACATGTAAAATTAAAAATGAATTCAAATAAAATTAATTAAATAGCATGCAAAATAAAAATTCGATTAAAATAAAATAATGAAATTAACTAACTACGGGGTCTTCTGTGTCTTCTCCACCGTCGATCTGAAACAGATAGGGTAGTAACAGATTAATAACGAGCAATTAATATTAGTAATGTCATAAATTCTCACCTTAATTGACTGTATAATGTAACGTTCCAAAAGTTACAAGCGAGAAAAGCAAATGAAATCCAAGAAGAGCGATACCGTTGCAGACAATTTGTAGATTCAGTTGTTGCCAAATAAATTTCCAGTTGCTCTTACTTATCGTCGGTCGAAAATAAACTGCATTTTGTTGCAAGGTGAAGACGTGAACAGTAGATGAAGCCCAGAAAAAGCGATACCGTCGTTGGCATTGGTTGCATCAGTAAAATCAAAATTGCCTTCAATTCTCTCTCATTTGTTGACCAATCTGTAGAATCTGTAGAAACAAAAAAAAATGAATTAACTATACTATTAAATATAAATAATACTGAAACAGTATTAGAACATACACCGATAATCAAGTAAAACAGAACAAATTAAAATGGCAGGGTGAAGGAAACTAGTACTCAAATAATTAAAATAAACAATTGCACTACAAAATTTTTTATTTTCTATTAAATTTCTTAAGTTATAATCGGTATTCAATATTTATTGAGTAAGGCAAAACATTTATAATCCGGGAAAGTTTTTAATAAAAGTTGTAAAAGAGTTTAGATTTAATAATTTTAAAATACACGGTCAAGGGTCATGATTAAGTTTTACAAGAACTGCGAATATTATTACATGATCCAATTTTAAATTCCAGCTAGATCTAATAATTCCTTGACGTAAGAATGGTTGTTTATTTGCTGATACATTTTCAACTAATTATTAATTAAAGATAAATTTGTTAGTATGTCAAGTTATATTGTAAAATGAATGTAATTACTTTTAATTAGTGCTGTAACTTACCTTTATGTTAATGTCATCCAAACCGTTTGCTTATTAATTCTCATAAATCCTTGCCATAGCAACAAATAAAAAGTTGTGTATTTCCAGTGGAAAAAACACACTTTCCCGCTTTCTTCATGTTCAACAACGTTCTGGAAGACTGCCACAACAAATTCCCCACAAGATATGATGTTACATTACTTTATGTAATGTTTCTGTAAAATAATTTGTCATTAAACAACACTTACATATAAATACTTTACGATAGGATTAGGATTCGTGATAACAGAATTTTAATCAATTGCGAAAAGTAAGAGTTCTTCATAACAATTGATTCAGTTTTATTTTTTGAAACTTATACAGTTGATTTTCAATTTGCAATTTGCCTCAAAACAAGAAAAATCCCGTTTGAAATCAGTTTTAATCATCGAAAAGAACAAATTTTGGTGCATCGAATGCCTTTCTTAAGTTTCAAAATAAAATTTCTAATCGTGTTAAAAATGCTCGTGACAATTAGCTATTTTCCTAAATTTCTTTTATGATTTAGTTACTTAGTTCAATGCTGGTTTCAAATTGGAATTGATTTCAATACGCACTTAAAAACCCTCAAAACCCACAGTTAGTTGTAATATTCTCCGATTTTACGTCAATGTATATGGAATGCAATGTACGATTAACATTACGAAATAGTTGGCATAGTACTAAGGTATTTAAAAAATTAATCGTATTGAAGAAAAAAGCTGTAAGATCTCGTAAACTGTATATCATAACTATACATGATCATATATAAATATGAAGTTTCGCACGGCACTTGGTGAAACATGTTTTTAAAATTTAAAATGGTAAATAAATACACTTGACTATGTATTTTATTATCTTTATCTCTACATACTGTTGAATACAAAAAAGAATTAAACACGATAAAAACTTTAGCCATAAATAACGGATATAAAAATTCATTGGTCAACAAATTAATTGCAAAAAAGAAAAATACTTTATTACAAAGAAGATTTTATACGCCCACGTCACAAGATATGAAAGCAAAAAACTATTGTTTAATTAATTGTATTCCTGATTTAAGTTATACAATATGTAATAAATTAAAAAAGCTGAACATAAAGTCAATAACTGTAGATAAGACCAATTTAAAGTCATTATTGGTCAACAATAAAAAAAAAAATAGATCTATTATCTAAGTCGGGGGTGTATGAAATCAAATGTAAAAACTGTGAAGCGATCTATATTGGACAGACTGGTCCTTCGTTAAAAAATCGGATAAATGATCCCCTAAAATCCATACAAAATTCAAATACATGTACAGGATTTTCGGAACATTGTATTTTGTATAAACACTTCCCAGATTTAGATAATATGTTAAATTACTACACAATGTTCCGAAAAGTAAACGCCTGAATTTATTAGAAACTTTTGAAATAGCTAAAGCTAGTAACAACAACAGGTTAATCACCAACGACCAATTAGATTTCTTCATTTCATCGTTACTGAATTTATTTTTGTAAGCCAGGTATAAATATTGTACATCATTAATTTTAACATTAATTGTAATATCTCTTTGATAATGGCCTCACAGCCGAAACAATTGTAAGAGTTTTAATAAATCTTTTTTGAAACATAGTCAAGTGTATTTATTTAACACACGATCATCTTAACGGTAGAAAATCCTTTTACGAAATACTTAGATCCTTACTTACATCGATTTACATCTCTTTATGTGATGTGCAAAAAAAATTCAATTACCTATTGCTGGAAGTGTGTGATGTTTGTAAAATGTAAAATTCAAATATAATTTACTTAAACATTTTAAGACTTTGTGAAACATGTAAGTTTAGGGACTCTTATCAATGATCGTTGTCGGTCGAAAAAATATTTTGTCGAGTAACCAAACAAAAATTGGTGAAACTATTTTTTTGTTTAATTACACTTTTTACTATAACAACATTTTATATAGGCTTCCAATTAACCTTAACTAACACATTGACATTACACACACAAAACATTTTTAAATTAACATAAAAACAATAGAATTAACATTTTCTGATACAACGTAATTGTTGTTAACTATTCATCTCAAAACAAAAATAATGAACAATAGAAATTCAAGCAGCCTACCTTTCGATCCAATCCATTTTAGACCATGTTGAATTGTTAACCCTATTTTCACAAAACAATCACTGCTTCGTCTAGTTTGTTACAATAGTGTTAACATGGTTCAGGCGTTGCAGTAGAACATAAGAAGGGGGCCTAAGTCAATACCAATTTGTTGCTATCTCGTAATTGCGATTTTCTGAAAAAAAAAAAAAAATGTTTTAATTACTGGTTGATTTCATTCCTCTGAATATCAGCTATGTAATGTGAAACTTGGCACAATTGTAACTTACGATGAAATATATGAGTAGGAATTTTTATAATTATTTTTATGGTCATCTTTAGAATTATAATCTTAAATAATAAAATCTCAAATTTTCGTGTTTTTAAAGAAAATTACTAATCGAACATAAAGAAAGTAACTTGAAGTCAAATATTGGATGCCTTCTATAGTACTACAATTAATAGGTAAGATTTGTGTAAAGTAAAAATTACTGGACGTTACATGAAATATATTTATGTTTTATATATTTCACCTCATCGTTAGGTAATTTTTCGTATGATCCTACTGAAGATTTTACTTTTAAAACTCGAAAATGCAACGCTATGAGTTCGTTTACCGCGTTATTCGTTCATTAAAACCAACTAAAACATTTATTTTTAATTGCAAAGTAATAAAGACATCCTCTTATCTTAGGACTTGAGCAAACAACGGAGGCAAATACATCTATATTTCTGTTATACATGAAGCAGATACAAGTTCCTTATAACTTACTACCGAAAACACAAAGAAAAAAATAAGTTGTGCAATAACTAAAATATGCATTGCAATTAGAAATATTTATTGATAATGTTTCGACAATTGCATGACCGCCAGCATAAATTCTTACAAGAACATTATTAATTTCTCACCTATCTTAATTACATTACCTTCATATTAATTAACTTTACGAAAGTAATCGTTGCTTTATCGCGCTAGTTGTTGACTTGTTAAACCGACTAACATTAATTTTTAAATACGAAACAAGAAAGACATCGTGGGACCTCACAACTCGAACACACTACAGAAACAAACACATTTACACTTCTACATAACAGGCAGATACGAGTCTCTTATTGCTATCAACTTTGTGCCGTTCTAAAAACTGATCACCTTTAATGTCCTTTTAGAGGTCTTTGAGGCTCTTTTGGGTTAAAGTTGAGCCAAACAAATTCCAGCTGTTTATTATATGTAAGCAACGAAATAAAATTATTTATTTTGAGTGGAAATATATACCAGGAGTGTTAAAAAATATTTTAAAAAAATAAATATTTTATCCCATGTATACAAAATAAAGAATTGTTTGGATAATTGCATGTACTATATTCTAGGGTAAACTGTATATTGCAATAATTAGGTAAAGTAAAAGTAAATTTCTCAGGTAGGCATTTCTATATTTACCAATTTTGTTTTTGAAAATATCAAAAGTACAAAAAATAATTACGCACGTTAAGTTCGAAATTTACTAGTAATAGGAAGACTTAAATCAAATTCTTTTCATTTCCTAGTTTACCACACTGTAGCTCAATTATTTCAAGTCCGACTTAATTTATGAAATATTTGAGTCATAGAAAGGAGTCAATCGTTGATTCCTTGAGGTATAAAATATCTTAAATGGGAATAATGAAGAAGACTGTGGTAAGTAAATAACTGTAAAGGTTAAAAGAGTCTGACCCCTACTTTCTTTTAAGTCAAGTTCCAGGTTCACATAACTGCAAGTAACTTGTGTCAGAAGGACATATTTTCAATTATATTTAGCTACATTAATGAACATACAAAACAATTATTTTTAGTGCCTTCTTGTTCTTCTAAAATTTTAATAGGCACAGGGGGATAGTTGCAGCAATAAAGATAATATTGTCTATTTTGTACGCGGATGATATTGCTTTAGTATTTAAAAACGTCGTTAAACGTTAAAACAAATGACGAGAGCGTTAGAAAAATATTTAAAACGAAAATGTTTGGAGCTAAATAGTGAAAAGATAAATATGATAGAATTTGGGGATGATTTGATTACATAGTAAGAAGAGAAACAAGAAAAAGAGTAGTTAAGTATAAGGGAAAGTTAGAAAATCTGCAGGAGCGGAACATGGGAAGGAATGTTTTGAGGAGAAAGTTCTTAAAGATTGGAAGAGAGGGAGGAGGCACACACAAGTGCCACCTGAAGAATGGTGAAGAATGAAAATGAATGCCCGTGAGATAGTGAGGATAATACGTAGTGAAAAATAAGGGGGATCACTTAGGAATATGCGGTATAGTTGAATGCGTTGCAATAGGAACAACACAGGACAAGAAGACATTATAACAGTGATGTGGATGTAATAGCAAGGTTCACAGTGGGAAATAAATGTACCCTCTACATTCATAAGTATTGGATGAAGATGGATGAAAGATTATGTGAAAAGAAGAGTGAAAATTTATTGCACGTGCTGGAAATGTGTATAAGAAATACAACTGTGAAAGCATGTCTGATGAACCAATGTTTGGCGAAACATTTATTTTACATGTTTTAAATAACTTTGTAAAAATCTGCTTGTTTGGTGTTTTTATTCCTCTGTGAAAGAATGTTGGAGCGATGATAAATGAGAGTGGGGATGGTGTAACCCTGCTAAAGCAAATTCTGAAGAGGAAATAGTGGTCTATCCTATCCTTTTTGTTACTATTTACGTATAGTTTATACAAATAATCTGTTTTCTTCTTCTTTTTAATTTCAAAATTGTTATAACTTTATGTAGTACATTTGCATAGTATATTTTGTTTATTAATGAAATTGAATCCTGGCTTGGCTCTTGGTGGAACATGTGTTAAATAATTATAAAACCACTTGGTATAGTTCCACAAATTTTATTAAAATCTAACCATGGCATAACACCCAATATACCATTATCAAAATGAATAATACTATAAATTTATGGTGTAGTTATGTACGAAAGGTTAGAAAGTAACGAATACAAACTTGAAATATACACGTACCTATCCACATAAAATAAAAATTACGGGTTTGTCCTAATAGCTAGATTTAATAACTTATTTAATTTAACTAACTAACTTTAATTTATTAAATAAGCATAATAATAATTTTTTAACTTTGACTTTAATAAATTTAACTAACCTGATTTAATAATTAGGTAACAAATGACCATTTTCGGTACGTGTATATTTCAAGTTTGTAGGTTCTAACCTTTCGAATATAGCTCCACCCTAAATTTATAATATTATTCACTTTGATAATGGCATAAGAGCCGAAACAATATTGTCAGATTTTAATAAAATTTGTGGAACTATACCAAATGTTTTGTTTTTCTAATTATATTTTGTTTGTTCAGTATCTGGTGTATATAGTCTGTATTTAACATAATAATTTCATAAAACAATTACTCCAATGGGCTCTCTACTTTCACTACTTTCGGCTGATATTTACATGGATCTTTTAGAGAATAAAATATTCAACTCATCTAAACCGATAACGAAACTAATTTTCAGTTGGTTTCGATATGTTAATGATGTTTTTTGTATATTCAACGGTTCAGATAGACAATTAGATAGTTTACTTAACATTTACAGTAGAAAAGGAAGTTAACAAAAAACTAAACTTTCTAGATTTACAAATATCTCTGAATCAAAATAATCAATTTGAATTTAATATCTTTAGGAAACCCACATTCACAAACACAGTAATTCAATCTTCATCTAACCATCCATATAATATAAAAATTTCTGCTTTGTAGGACGCGTTCAAAATGTGAGATCTTTGATCTTAAAATTTAGACGAATAAGGATTTTAATTCATTCTTTTTTGAATATGTTATATTTTCGTCTAGGAGTCCATCGGAATCAACAGTGTAATTCAATGCCGGTAGGGGTATTAGCCCTCGGAGTAGTTGTTTCTGTTGATTCCATATTTATATTTATATTTAAAGATAACTCTAATTTTGCTACTCATTTAATAGATTCGGGACACGATTTCAATATTACAGATATTCCAAATAACGTAGAAATTATACACAAAGTTAAAAATGTCAAAAATTAAACTGTTTAGAAACATTGGAAATTAAAAAAGCTCTTTACAGCGATAAAGATAATCTTCTAAACGAACAATTAGATTTAAGTAATTCCCCGCTGTTAAACACATTGTTTATATCTGGAATTTTTATGCCTGCAAAATTATTATGAATACCAATATTTTATGTACTTTTACCTACTTTAATGTACATTTGTTACTCTTGTTGATGGCATAACAGCCGAAATACGTATCGAGTGAAATAAACTCAAATTTTATGGAACAAATCACCAAGTGAATTTTATTTATTTTCCCTTTAAACAATTACTCGTTACTATTAACTATTTTCGTAGCTATTAAACGTTCACAATCACAAATTCAGCATTCTCTGTATTCTTTTAATTCTTTTTAATCCGTTTTAAAGACTTGGTATAATAAAAATAATTTTGTTATCTCAATAATTATTTTTGCATTAATTTATTAGTAATAAAAGAACAATTTTTGGCATTAAAAAAAATTCACAATTTACAACACTGTCTTCACTTGTAACTTCTTGGATTTATTTTTATCGTTTTAACGAGAATATTTTAGTTTGCTTGTTTCAGAACGTTCAGTTTAACTGTTATCTGTTTGTCTCCACTTTAATGGCTTTTTTATGATAACATGATTCGGTCACCTTGCGTATCTTCCGATAAATACGTTTGTATGTGTAAAAATACACTTTTAGAATAGAACCTTGAATTCTTTTGTTACGAATTGCCTGAAATTTTGACTTAGAAGTTTTTTATCGTTATCAATTTTGCAGAAGTTCAGAGAAATATTCACAAAACGTAAACTACCTAAGATACAGCAGTTTGGAGTGAAGTTTTACTAAATATCGAACTATAATTCCTAAAAGGCGCTATATGACAAATTAGTCTAGAAAAAAAACAGCAAAACCATGGAGCAAAAATTATTTTCTAATTTTTTTAAAATTTCTGTATACCTTTAACAACTTTAAAGTTTTAACTATTTATTTATTATAAGTGATGTTCAGCGGTTGCTTATCTCATGGTGAAACATTTTTAAATAATAAATCGAATAAAACACACTTGGTATTTTGTTTCACAATTTATTGTTTAAAACTTAACGATACCGTTTCGGCAATTAAAGTACCAAGTGTGTTTTATTTGACTTATTTATTTATTAGTCTTTTTAACTATTTATTTATTAGTCATTATGGTCATATTCATTTGTTTTACAAAAGTAATTTATATTAGTATATATAAAATTTATAACGTTTGATTAATGTTGTCGAAAGGTAGATTACACAGGGATCAATTATATGAAAATAACAAACTTAAAAAGGACAAAGACTCACCCCTAAAATCGGCCGTGTTGTTTTTTGGTGATTTACATAGAGTATGTAAGTCGTCTCTTTACTTGAGTTCAATTTCGAGACGTCCTGTATTTTTAGTCATGAGGACAATGCCAAGTTGAAATATTTTAACTTTTTTAAGTTTCTGCATATATAGATACATAAACCTTTCATTTGAAACTGTACACGACCATATATATAACTTAACTTTTTGGCAGAAAATTTTCCGGAAAATAGATATATTCTTAAGGCGCACGTTTTAGTCACGCACGCTTGAGTCGTCTAAATGGTCGCACCGCACTCATTTCGAATTGCTATTAAATATATTTCTAATAGATATACAATACGTCGTTTACTAATATATCCGGACACGAAATAAACGCCTGCCGAGGATTGTCGTTGTTCATACTCCTTTCCAAATGTTCCGTCTCATTTTAAAGTAGTCTTTCCTTATTCCACCAATAGAAACGTTTACCTTGAAACGTCGCACATGTTTCTCTTAAAACTGTTATCTGCTAACAAATCAGCTTCGAGTAAAACAACTATAACATCTGGTAAACAACTGGAGATTCAGATAACAAACAGATAAAAGTTAATATATAATTGTTCTTTTGAAATAGGACTTATTCATCTAGACCAGTGGTTCTTAACCTTTTTAAAAACAATTGCACATAAAAGTTTTAGATATTTTTACTCTAAATTACAGTTATAAGCTAGGTTTAGGCTAGGTAATTTCTAAAACTTAGAAAACATAAAATAAATTTGTAAATTTTAGTGCGAAGGTTGGTACTGCATCGCATTTACTAGTTTGGTAATGCTAGGTTTTATCTCACTTAAAGCGCATCTCAAATCGTGTTCTAAATTGAGACGATTTCTGGCCTTCGTTTTTAGTGTCACCAAAGTTGAGAAACCACTCTCACACCTGTAAGTAGTAGCAAACGGTACCAACATTTTTAAAGCTCTGTCTGCTATGATACGATATTCAGCACCTACTTTTTTCCAAAATGTGCATAGGTCATAATTTTGGAATTCGACTTTTAAAGTGCAATCCTCACGTAGTCCAAGAAATTCTACTTTATCTGACACATCATCATCCTTAAAAATATTATCATCAGTCAAAAATGGTCTCAATACCCAAGACTTGGACTGACGGTTATCCATGTCCGGTAAATATTGTTGCAGTGAGCTTATTACTTATGACAAATATTGTACCACGGAATCTTGAAATGTAATCTTGTCAGCTTTATCGCTTTCCAGTTGCTCACAAGCTTGTGAAAACATTGTTACCCCTCCGAAAGTTTTACCCCCGCGGGGGTAATTACCCCCAGGTTAAGAATCGAGGATCTTGACTTTCATTAGAACATGATCTGATCAACAGAGAAAGGTGCATTAGATCGTTTCCCTTAATTTTTATCTTTTCGCTATCCTTAACACACTTCTGTAGTAATCGATGTTTTTTACGGATAACTGAGCTAAAAACAATTGTTTCTAAGAAGGTCAGTAACACTAAATCTCACTTCCATACAAGTCCTTGCATCTTGTGCAAATGCACGGAAGAACCTTGTCCATTCAGGCCATTTTCCTGAAGAACTGGCGATTCGCGTTGTTTTATAAACTCCAAAAGGAAACCAAACTTTGCTTGCCGGCAAAGATTGGAATAGAACTGAAGTTCGACATTCAATTTAATTACTCAATTAAATCAAAATCGTAAAATGAAATCGTTCCTTCCCTTTTTTCATACTCAACTTTATAAACGACTTTAAAAATTAAGAAGGCATCATTAAAAATATGAAATTCAAAATCTTGGGGAAGAAAACGGTCGGCAAGAGATTAATATTATGACATTAAACATATTTTAATCAATATATCAAATAATAATTGAAGAAACTTCTTAATTACTCAAATAGCAAATATTTACACGGAATCAAAAGCAAATATAAATTGAATTGGGGAAAATTTTAATTCTTATAATTCCATTTAATGGAGTACCTGTGCGTCTATATCAATTTATATCGCCGTTTTTGTTGTTTTTGGAATTGCAAATCAGAAAATTTGAATCAAGGTTATAAAGATGGAATTGTTAATTAACCTGGAATTATAATTTAAATACAATATTATTTCGACATACTTATTCAAATTTTTCCTTTAATATATTCTTGGTTCGGGTTTCATTTATTGTTATCGTTATCAACATTATTACTCAACTAAGTCAATTGAAACCGGAAACTGTTGCATTATTAGGGTTTGTGGTCCAGTATTCGTGTGAAAGGTAAACAAAGTATGGGATAAGCAGGAACAGGACGGATCACGCGTCCATTGCCTGAGCTTTCTTATTGCATAATAAAAGAAATATTGTATAATATTGTAACAGTCAAATAGTTAATAGTTAATAACATATTCAAAAATAGATGGTATTAAAATCCCTTTTCGTCTAAATTTTATTTTCTGCCAGCGCTCACCTGATGAGACCCGATAGGTGGAAACCGGTCGTGGGATATGGCTTTCGGTCCGCTGTGCCTACTGTATAGGACGCGTTCGAAATGTGGGATCTGTGATCCTTAAAATTTAGGCGAAAAAGGATTTAATGTCCTCTTTTTTTTAATATGTTATATCTTCGTCTAAGAATCCATCGGAATCAACAGTGTAATTCAATTCCGGTAGGGGTGTTAGCCCTCGGAGTAGTTGTTTCTGTTGATTCCATATTTTTATTTATATTTATCATATAGTGTGTAAGGGCCTTTCTGCCAGCATCCACTTGATGAGACCCGATAGATGGAAACTGGTCGTGGGATATGGCTTTCGGTACGCTGTGCCTACTGTGTAGGACGCGTTCGAAATGTGGGACCTGTAATCCTTAAAATTTAGACGAAAATGGAGTTTAATGGCTTCTTTTTTTGAATATGTTATATCTTTGTCTAAGAATCCATCGGAATCAACAGTGTAATTCAATGCCGGTAGGGCTATTAGCCCTTGGAGTAGTTGTTTCTGTTGATTCCATATTTATATTTATAATAGTTAATGTCAGTCAACCAGTCGATTAGTTATAGTATCGTTAGTTTTGAGTCGGTTGTGCCTCTGTGTAACAAATAAATACCAATTTATGAAATAAAGTTAAAATTTACATTAAAAGTGGTTATCAATTATCGCAAGAAACACACCAATTAATAAAGAAGCAGAAACACACTTAACTTTATGGAGTCGACTCAACTTGGATGACAACAATGTGACTGGTAACGATTTCATTATCATAGAAGGGTCTACGAAACCATTACTTACCTACACGTCTGTCCAATGAACAGTTAAAAAATAAAAAGTTTGTTCTACAAAGAACCTGCTGGCACCTTTACTGTTTGCCTTTCTAATACATTATTATCTCAAGCCTTATTAGGATTAAAACTATATATTTGGTAGATACCATCAAAGAAATACTTACTTACAGTTTTTTACTTTTATCCGATAGTGTACATTCTCATAATGTAAGCTGTGTAATCAAGTGAAATTACACTAGACTATAATTTGCATTATGGTAATTTAAGCAGCAACAGAGTGTGAATAATTACTTTTATAAATGATGGTACATTACCACCAGATTCTGTTTCGATGTAGCAAGAAATAATTTAATAATTAGAGCACCTGTTTCGTTTGACTATCCAGGTGCGAAGATATGCAGATATGATGCGCATGGTCTTCATTATCATCCGAAGGCACACAAACGTTTACATCTGTGTATAAAAGGGTAAATAATGGTTCAAATAGAAACTGATTACAGTACAGCTCATAAGCCGTCAAAATTTTATAATCAATATTTGATTAATACCTTTGAACTTTCAAGATATGAGCTTTTAAATAAAAATTGAAAATCCTGACTTATGACACTTTCAATCATGCCGTGGCTTCAATAAAGGTATTTCGCCCGTTTTACCCAACCTACCCTAACCTAACCTAACCTAACCTAATCTAATCCAACCCAACCTCAAGTCAAGCTGCTGTATATGTAGTGTCATAGATGAAACTCTTTTTTGAGAACACTACAAGACCGAGTTAGAGAGAAGAATTAAATTTTAATAATAAATTTTATAAACAATTAAATGGACTCCCGCTGGGCTCACCGCTATCTCCGATACTTACAGGTATTTCTATGACGAACTTCTTTGGAGACTGGCCCAAACCGAACGATCGTTGTAGAAAGCCTTGTCTGTCACCTTCTACAATGATCTGTCACCCCTCCCGCCCACCGCCAGTCTTCTAGTTTCGCTTTTCAGAGGGAGTGCCCACCCAACCATCTGTGATGGGCCATCGATCTCCCAACGCTTCTTCTGTCCCCACTTCCCAACCTAATCCTACTCCCACCCTTTTTCTCCCGGGATGTATAACCTTCGGATTGAACTCCCATCTCTAGGAGGGGTTTTAGTCGGTAGGCATTACGGTGAATCCGACACTACCCTTTCGGGGGTGTCTTTTGATGATTTCCCCTCCTCGAGAATAATCTACCCTAGTCGCTGCCGAGACTCTTTAGCTATAACCTACATTCACGTTGTCAACGTAGCACTACCACTAAGGATGTCAGCCGTAGTAGCCGACGAAACGTCTGTGCCTAATAGTTCATTTAGACCACGGCCCTACAGCCCGAATCTTTATTCTACTATAATTTATTTAGTTTAAATAATACACTATTAAATAACATATGTCAATGGTGGAGGTATGTTGATGAAATCTTTGTGGTTTGGTATGGAACAGACAGGCAACTAGATGATAAAACACTTACTAATACAGATAAAAATATTTAATTTACTTTAGAATGTGAATCAAACAATACTCTATTTTTTTAGATCAGAGTTTATCACGTGAAGATAATAAATTAACTTTTGTAATTTACCGTAAACCCACAACAATAGATTGAATAATACCTTACCCTTCTAACCAGATCGACGAAATTACATTTGAAATCAAATTAACATGACTAATTACAACTTTTCCAGTATGTAATATATAGTTATAAAATTTTCTATTATAAATATTTAAGAAAGTAAAAATGGCATAAAATTCCTACACAAAATCAAATTAAATTTAAATAAATTTTTGAATTTTGGAACTTCCAATACTGTTTAAACTTAATAAAAATATAAAATATAAATCCTGATAAAATTTAGAAAATTCAAACTCTTTTACAGAGGAATGCAAAGTATCGGAAAACTAGAACCTACAACTTCACAATCTGGTCAGAAATGATTCACTGTTGTCAATATAAAAGCGTTCAATTCTGATACCAAACGATAATTTTGAAGATAAAATATCCTTTTTTAATATTATAGAATAAAATCTTCATTGTATAGTAACAAAATTTAAATATATGAGTAGTAATTGCAAACTAGTACGTTAAAACTTCTATTTGTCAAAAGAAATTAGTTTTATTATAGTGCAAATTCTAGTTTCACTCAAATAATAAGTTCTTAATTGGGTAAAATATCCTGATTTAAATTGTTTTTTAAATATTAAAAGTATGAAATTAAAGAAAATTCTATAATTTGATGAAATGTCGTGCCTATTTGGTGTTTTGTTATTAATTTTAATTATATTCTTTATCAAAACCGACTAATCATGAGAATATATATATATATAGTATATTAGATATATAGTCAGAATATTCCATAATAAATTTGCTCTATTTCCATATTGTTTACGTTAAAACAACAACGCAGTCTGAAGGATTGTAATGCAGCGCTCCGTCCCGCACACCCGTCTGACTCCTACAATTCGAAACACCCACAATTCGAAACAAGCATCAGTTGTTATGCCAATTAGCTTCACGTTCTCCATTTTAACATTCAAAATTATACGTGTATCCATGTATGCTCCAATGGGGAAGTTGCAAGTCCCTTATACTGAGAGAGTTTCAATAGCTTTTTAGAGTGTTAATGAAATGATCAACAAGCTCTGGAGCTTCTCTAAAATTATAAAGGAAGTACGCTTTCACGCTTCCATATAAAACAGACAAATTCAGTTTATGTTGTCGCAACCAAAACATACAACTCAGAATCAGATCCTCGTTATGATAGTGTCCTTTCTTTGAAAAGGAAGGGAAACAAACAAATATAATCTATTACACACATTTCTTCATCATCACAAGTTTGTCAGTTCGAAGTAACAGTAATCTAATATAAATAGAGTTTACTCAATCCCTCTTTACTCCTGTTTCTACTTCTAGTATGTCTCTAACCTAACTAGCTCTTCATGTCTCAGAAGGTGTCATACCACCCTATCTCTCCTTTTTCTTATTGATTTCCATAACGCTCTCCGTTGAACCGAACGGCGTGGTCTAGTGCTCTAGATCATTGCTTAGTATTCGGGAGGTCACCGGTTCGAACTCGGATCCGGCTAATAGGTAAATGCTGGGGCAGTAACATTCTACAGATAATATTTCACTTCCCTTCTGTCTTCATTTCGTTCGCCTCATCCTTCTCTCCCTAACCACACCACCCACCCATTCCTACGATTCCTGCAAGGAGGCTGAAGAGGGCCTTACGCCCTACCCTCCGGCTTTGCACTACAGTGTAGGTCGGAGGGACTACCCGCTCACTAGCACGAGTAGCTGGTGAGAATAAAACACAAAAAAGTTTTTTTTTTTCCGTTGTCCTACTCTATCTAATGCCTCGTACATTCAACCTTCTCTATCTATGACTAGAATTAATAAATAAAACAACAAAAAAGACTCATTACTCATATTACCATAACACACAATTTAATCTGGCGACGACAAGTGTTACACACTTCAGCTGTAAGCATTTTTAATGCGAGATTGAGAGTTTCCGACAGGTGTTCCTACCATTTCTATGGAATACTTCACCGCAAGGCGCAACCTTCATCATAAGAAGCAACAAGCAATAAGTTCTGTATTTGAAACTTCTTAAATTAAACGGACTTGAAAAGCATAATCTACAATCCACAATACACAACAATCCCAAATCGAAAACGGTTTTTTTATATTTAAAAAAATTTGACTTCCTTTCAATTTCCAAGTCCGTTAACTTTGTATCTGAATGATAAAACGAAATCCATAAAAATATATGAGATGAATAACTGTCACAAATTTTGATTTTTTTCTTAACTAAAAGTTCCTAACATTCAAAATGCAAAAGTTCATATTGTATGCATTGATGTTTCAAAACATTATACTTTCGTATAACTAAAATGAACAAAATTACAAATTTCATAATTTCCACTTTATTATTTTAATTGTCTTTACAATTGTTTCACCCTATAAGGGCATCTTACGTCTTCTGAATAAAAAACTAATAATAAAACTTTCAATTAAATAGAAATTAGTTTTAAATTACCTTTCACTAAAAATTTTGTAAATATTTAACTTCTCTCTCTTTATTATAAAATCTACAATAATTGTAATAATTTTAAAGAGAACTTCTACTCTCTTTACTAATGATAAGAATTGGGTCGAAACGATGTCTTGGAAACAATTATTTTGAAGGGTCAACAACCCCTGTTGTAATGCCATAGCGGAAAACTGGTTGAATACCCGAAAGTTTGCATTTCATTCACGTTCATTTCCTATTTCATAGCCGTCATCTCTAAATTGTATTTACAGTAAATCGAGATAAGATCGGCAAAATCTATTGAATCAAATCAATACTTGTATTATTTCGACTTCTCTTGTGAATCAGTAGGCAACCGGCAATGTTGAACCAATATATAAAAATTAATATTTTTGGTAATATTAGGTTGTCGGTATAACTATTTAAAATATTTGTACTTCCAACAAATAAGGAAAATTATTTTTTATTAATTTTAGAGGCTTGCCAAGTTTTATT
Source organism: Agrilus biguttatus (assembly GCA_963921985.1). Lineage (NCBI taxonomy): Eukaryota > Metazoa > Arthropoda > Insecta > Coleoptera > Buprestidae > Agrilus > Agrilus biguttatus. The sequence continues at coordinate 5,409,538 of OY998121.1, read as the reverse complement.
GTAGAATCTTAGTCTTACCGAAGGAATTTGATTTCAAAATTTCTCAATTGTGGCAGAATATGACGAAATTTTACTGTGGAAGCTCGAAAATTGTTGGTTTTTGTATTTGCAACGTTCACTTCCACTAATACACACACAATTAAATTGTATTAATTCGTCTTTTCGATAAAATAAAACTACCAATTTTAATTAACATTGATGAAACATTGTAAAATAGCAAGGTATTAAAAAAAAAACAAATACTTGGAAAGTTTCACTATTATTTATTATCAACTCTATACGTATTTCGTCTGCTTAAGGCATCTTCAGGAGTAAGAATACTACTTATTATACAATTATCACATTTAAATACAGACCAAAGACATAAGTGGAAGGGGATAATATCCTAATGGTTTATACATTTTCTGCAATATTAAAGTTTAATAAAGGGTTAGGGCCAAAATCCAACTGATCATAGGTTAGTACTTTATTTTCTGCTAATTGTCCCTTTATTTCAACAATTTCATACCTGTCTAGGATGTCTTAGGTGACGTAAAAGTTTTAAATTATCTCTATGAATGGTATGATTATTTGAAATTAAGTGGCTTTAAAGTCCTGATGAATCTTTACTATACTTTGCGTAATTAACGTGTTAATATATCCCTCCTGTACTTTCTAATATAAATAGCCGCCGGTCAATCAGAGCATCTTATCTCGTAAACATCACTTTTATCGTAATTATCTGTATTATTTAAATTTATTGTTCACTAATATTTTTCCTAACCTAAAATTGTTGAAATAAGCAGCATTTACATTATATTTTCTTAAATTATTACCTATTTTATTATCAATATAACCTAAATATTTATTTTTCGCCAATTTTTTTATTTTTCTTCTTTGTGTTGATCGGAAAAATTAATTTATTAGCGTTCAATCTTAATTTTTTAGCTGAAAGGTTTTCCATAACCTCTGTCTTATAGCCGTTGTTCTTAGCTATAGTTTTTATGACTTTCAATTCTAGATTGTAGTTATCCTTGTTTAATGGAATATTAATTAGCCTATCTAACATGGAATAAAATGCAGCTAGTTTTATATTATTCGGGTGGTTTGAATCGCTAGGTATGACACAGTCTGTGTAAGTTTCTTTTTTAAATATTTTGAAATATAAACTATTATTTTCCTTGATACATATTTGTATATTTAAGAAATTTAACAATTTATTTTGTTAAGTATCTCCAAAAATTGAAACATCTGTCTTTCTGTGCCCAACCAAATGCAAAAAATATCATCCACATATCTGTGGCAACTGTGAACATACTTAATAAACGTAGTATTGTTATCAATTACTCCACCTGTAAATTGCTTTTATTAAGATCTTCAAATAAAAAATTATTTAATTCATTAATTAATATAGACGGAAAGAGGTTGGTGACGTCGAACGATATTAGTTTTGTATTTTACACAAAATTATGATTATAGTTTCGACAATAGGTTTGTCATTTTCATGCACATTTTAAATGGTTTGAATATGTAAAGGTTATTTTCGAAATTATAGTTACATCTGTGTGAATAATAAAATGATAATAAATGTGAAAATGAAATGTAATTTTTAAATATCCAACTTTTACGTTTTTGTTTTGCCCAAGAAATTCAATTGTATGTAACGTTTTATTCTAGTTCAATTTATTAAGGGTATCTATTATTCATCCAAAAGATTAAATTTTAATGATTTTTGTTGCTATACGATTTATAATTCGCAAATTTTAGTTTGACCTTTTAAGACCAAGTCAGGGTATGAATCTAGACTATCTAAAAGTTTAATAATAGGATTCGTATTTACACGCCTCTGCGGTGGTGAAACCGTGGTCACAGTGTACGATAATTAATTAAGGAGAGGCAAAGGCAGTTCATAAATCAATCAATTTTTAATTGTTTCATAAAGCACTTGGATATGTCTAATGTTTTGTGAGAATTTATTTATCGTGATCATGAGTCTGCATAAGCTACATCTTCACAAGACGAAGTATATATACTAAACACTTAGCAAAGTTATTACAATAATAAAAAAATAACACAACTTTCTCAAAAAGGTCGTTTCTGAATCTCTTCATTTTATTCATGTTGAAGGTCACTCTAAGTCATTGTATTCCGATTTGATTGCTTGAAATTAAATTTGTCTTTGTTCTACATGTGAGCACATTTTTGCGTGGGCCATCACGGTCGATGTTTTCAATTTCAGGACATCAATTGAATTGTTCAAAGACATGGAAATTTGAAAGGCACAATACTACAAAATTGTCGAAATTACAACTTCTTCCTTTCTTTTATTCAGGCACCTTAAATAAATAAGTCAAGCATCTCATTTCCTAGTAAAATCATGATGAGAACAATTCATTGACGCAATTATTTGATTGCTCTTTATTGATATTATGATTTAACGTCTATTGTAACTTTATAATCGAAATTCTTTTAAGAATAGACACAAAAAAATATATCTCATTGTTTATGGATCATCAGAAAATAACGCCAGTATAAAAGATTGAAAAAATATTACAAATTCTTTTGTCAATAGAAGTGATTAATTAACGAGATTTGGTGAAAGTGCGAGATTTCATTGTCCTGTCTGACATCAAAAATGTATTTGATGGATAACATTTACTGCGGTAAAATCCCTGTTATCCTAAGGATTGTACTAAAACAGTGATGATTGACGTTATAATCACGTACTTTGTGCTCTTTATAAGCTAAAAATTCTTTTTAAACACTTGAGAATCAGTGCGTCATCCGCATTCTATTTTTTAAAAAAAATTTCAATTTCAGTCATGAGTTTTTTCGTTAATCGGACAAAATAGGATAATACGAGGGTGTACCAAATATAAACGGGATTGGTTTTGTAAAAAATTCTACTATACTAAATTAGACTTCGATACATATACTATTTTTATCGGATTGAGAGCTTTTTTATGCCATCATCATAGGAACTCCTCGGACGTTCTTGTAACCATTGGAGCACAAATACTTCTACTGCGTCGTTCTCGTGGCTTCCAAGCGCTTCTTTTAGGGGCCCAAAACAATGGAAGTCACAAGGAGACAAGTCGGGACTATATGGCGGATGTTCCAGCGTTTCTCAGCCTGATACATCCAATTTTTGCATTGTCGCATTGGCTGTATGAGGTATGGAGCTGTCATGCAAAAGAATGGCATTTCTGACCGATAGCTCTTTTCCTTTCCTCCGAAATGCGTATTTCGCGGTATTCAGTAGATCAACTAGGTTAGAATAGTATAGCGCATCAATCATGCGCCGATCATGGAGAAAGTAAACGGGAAAAGCACTTTGTTGATCAAAAAACACACCTTTTCAGGACCTTCAGAAAATTCCTTGTGCCATGCAAACACCTGAGTTCTTGACAGGGTGTTGTCCCTAAATTATACCTGTAATCGCCGCAAAATTTCGGTTGTATTCACCCTCTCCTTGGCCAGAAACTTAATAATAACCCGTTTCTCTACGCAGACATTCTCTTCTACCTCATACATTGCGGTTAGTTCTCCCTTCTCCCTAGCGGTACAGGTCGTCTTCGCATCTACTACTACTAGGTCACTGACCTCTCCGTATTTTATAAAAAATATGTCCCGTTTATATTTGATACACCCTCGTAGTTAGTTACTTATATGCACATTTTTTCTAAAAACAACTTTTCTAATTATAGGTTGTCAGTCATCTTCAGGGTTCGGTACCTCAAGTGAAAAACAGAAATTTTCATAAGATCACTCGCATCTTGTAGTCGGGTTTCTTAAACAAAATCATGCTATAATAAATCTTGAAATTTGGCATAGTAGTTTATCTTATCAATTAACGTATTTTTCACCACTTAATACTTTAAAATATTGATACAAAAATTAAAGGGAGGAGGGGCATTAAATAATAGAAAAGAAGGTGATGTGCCTACTTATACTTCTTTGTTAAACTAAAAAATAATTATGTATTCATTTAAACCTTAGTTGAACCCATCCAAATTTGGACGAAGTAGTACCGTTATAAATGATTCGCTTAGGTTTAATCATTCGAGATTGCTATGGCATATATTGACATTTACACATGATCCTACACATTGGACAAGATAGCTACCCCAATTTACTTTACAAATCCATCTGCGCGCATTATTATATGTAGTGATATTTTTGATACGATATGGGAACCCTCGGCGCGTGAATCAAACTCGACCTTGACCGATTACAATGCACAATAATTAAATATTTTATCAGGTTGTGGTTTTTACACACTAGCCTAAAATGGGAATAAGTAAAATTAAACTTCCTGTTTCCGGTAAAAATGATTGTACGTTTCCTCTTTGTCTTAATTTTTCCATTTAAAATAAATCTTTTTCTGAAAGGGCGTGGTGGTTAACGGACACAGAACATTGAACCTAAGGGTTGGGCCTTCATAAAAGGTGCCTTTTAAACTAAAAATACGACTATCACTTGCGCAACAGGTATTCCATTCGTTTCTATTTTACTAAACCTTCCGGAAACCATGTAACTCATCGTGTACATATTTTACATATCATTGATGAAATGTATTCATACCTAGCTAGACTATGTCTGCTACTAGAAGGGGTTCTTTCAGGAAATAATTCTTAAATTCATATCAGTATCTTCATAAACTTGTTAAGTAATGGTGGAAATTTACAGTATGTCCCACACAGTGAATACTTTCAGATAGGTCGTTTGAATAAATTGTTCAAATTCACACTAGTATTTTACCAAACTAACAAGCTGATGTTGAAAATGTTTATGTTGAACTTAAAACATTTCTCATACAGAAAATTCATTCGGATGAGCTGTTTGAATAACTAATAAAACTCATAACTGAGTTTTCATAACCTTCATAGGCAAAGTTAAATATTTGGGTGATATATCGGTAAAGACTAGCAACATTATAAGAAATAGCAATAATAGCTTTTTAAGTTTTAGGACTAATAACTCATTAGGTAGATACATCTTAAATAATAAATGTATAACACCGTTAAGTCACAGATCTGGAGTCTATTTATTAAAATGTAATAACTGTACGTAAAGTTTATGTAGGTCAAACTGGTAGAAAATTTGAGACTCGTATAAGCGAACACTACAAAAGTTTCTGTAATAAAAAAGGGGAATCCACGTACGCACAACATTTATTAGACAACAATTTTAAATTAAATATACTAGAGAATTTGGAAATTAATCGATATAATAAAATAGGAATCATTTTAAACGACCAATTAGAAGTGAACAATTCGCCGCTACTTAATATCAATTTTAATACATTTTGTAACTACCCCCACCCTTTTAGTTTATATAAAATTAAATGTAATATACAAGCTTGTAGATTCATCACCTGATTATGCCACGGTGTGGTGAAACAATTGTTGTGTTCTTCAATATAAATGTCTTGAAACTAATTTATTGTTTTTATTTGTTTAATATGGAAAAGTTTCAACAAGTATTAGCGAATAGTTTATCTGAAGTCAGTGTTGGTGAAAAAGCTAAATGGTTCTTCAAACTTCGTCTTAAAGTTAAATATGCTTGGGTTATTGAATTCGCTTGTGAATTCCTATGCCTCCCTCTGCTCTTTCCTTCCCCCGATTATTCAGGACTATCCTCTCTCGGTCGGGAGACTCTTTTAAAAAATCGTAAGACACTGACAGATTTGGTATGGTGAACACTCAACCAATGCAGCAAATGGGGCGCGCGCCACGAGAACTTGCCAACTGCGCCAATGTAGCTTCGCAGCGTAAAATGACAGACGCGCTCGAATTTTATAATGTTTTGTGAACCTGACTTATTTTGAGTTTATAATGTGTTTATTGCAATTTTTCATACTATCCAATAATTTGGCTACTTTTACTTGCCGCTTGTAATAATTTAAAGATACCCCTAAGGCAAGGGAATTCTATCGTGTAATTAACACTGCACTTCTGTTATTCTAATATATTACTGAAATCTCATTGTACCTAATATATGTCAAAAAAAAAATTTTTTTGGTGTTTCATTTCCACCAGCTACTCATTCTGGTGGGCGGGCAGTCCCTCCGAGCTACACTATAGTGCAAAGCCGGAGGGTAGGGCGTAAGGCCCTCTTCAGCCTCCTTGCAGGAATCGTGGGAATGAGTGGGTGGTGCGGTTAGGGAGAGAAAGATGAGACGGACGAAATGAAGAAAGAAGAGAGGTTAGAGATTATCATCTGTGAAATATTACTGCCCCAGCATTTGCCCAAGTGACCAGAGGAGTCGGACCTGGATTTGAACCGATGACCGCCCGAATACTAAGCTATGATCTAAACCACTAGACCATGCCGGTCGGTTATACATGTCCAGTTTACTACTACTGCACGAGTCCACATGCATCGATATTTTGTCCAATGTTAGTAACTTGAAAATATTTTATTAACATGTCCCTGGTATCGCATTCAAATACCTTAAAATTGAGAGTTTCCGAAAACATTTTGTTAGCATATTCACTCTAATCGTTTTATTTTCGAGAGGCGAAGCAGCTTTAAAAGTAAATTAACTTGCAAATTCACAGGAAGCTGTTGTTTTCTACAGGAGAGCACAAACGATGGATTTGGTCCATATTGACTGTAAAATCGACGTTTTATAGCCCTTATTTATTTATTTATTTATTTATTTATTTATTTATTTATATATTTTTGCAAGATCCGTAGGGCTCAGTTAACTGGTATTAGAAACCGGCTGGATAGTATACATTTTAACCGAAAGTATAGTTTACTATTTATGCATATGATCATAGTACAAACTAAAATAGTATTGTATATAAAATTACGTAAAAACGCTAAACATGTTTATAAACTTATGATAAGAAATAGAAAATAATCAAGTAATTGATTAGTATATAAAGTAACCGTTGTATGTTATTTCGTTTACTATTATACTCTCTTTAAAAATGATGCCTTATTCAGATATTCACAAAAATACGGTACATTTCGGACATTCGCCGTACGGGTCGTCAGTCGGAAAATTGGTTTGGACACGCACCTCTATTCCTTCCTAAATTGAGTCAATCTTCTCAACGCCGGAAAATTCCACATCTCTATAACTCCTATCAGTAGTAACCATTTGATGAAATATCCATACATCTATACATATAAATTAAATTGGAGTGTCTGTTTGTAATATTAATATAGCCCTTTTTACTAAATGCATATAGATGTATACACGCTACATACACCAAAATAATATTTTTTACAATTTTTGTCTGTCTGTTTGTCTGTTTGTTCTGAAGCGGCTGGACCGATTTTGACAGGACTTTCACTGGCAGATAGTTAATGTAATAAGGAGTAACATAGGCTACTTTTATTTTAGAAATTAATTATTATTATTAAACATATATGTCTTTATCATTGTGCCTTTACCTAAAGAAGATACAATGTGGTGCAACGATCGTAGTGATTGTATTTTCAAACTTAAATTGTGTTTAATTTATATTACGTTATTTTATCATATAGTTTCAACAATTAAACCTTTTATCCAAATAGTGTGGATAGTTCACAAACTAGCCAATTTTTTTAGTTGGTTTGTGAACCTTTTAATTGATTTGCACTTTAGCCTCAAATATTTGACAGCTTATAAACCAAACGGATAATAGTATGCAATATATCCATAATTAGTCCCTGTTTTAGCGCACTTTTTATGTGGTTAATTTAAAAGCTATCCAACTGGTTTCAAAGCTAGCCAAGTTTGCAGCTTAACGACTCTGATATACAGTTATATAACATATATGGATATATATGTATTGTTGCTATCAAATGTTTAGCATATTTTAACAACTCTTTCTCTTATATTCATCCAAATATTATGAAATAAACATACTCTCATTTTCTCTTATCACCTTAACAGAATAATGATAGCTGCATACGTCCACACATTTCAAACTATTAATATTATAATGAATAAACTACATATACCTATACAGATGTAGTGGTTTAACCGTTAACATTGGTTTTCTGTAGGTATTGATTTTGAAATTTTATTTGTCCTCCAAAAAGTTCTTGATTAGAAGAAGGTCGAAAGATTTGGCAGTCCCGATTATAGCATAGTCACGACAGACTTTGCAGGCGATATATACATTATTCACAACACACTTATACGGTAGAATTGTGCGCTATCCGATTAGAATAAGATTACAGAGTACCTTTATCCATTGGATTTAAATTTGTACACCATCTGATTGAGTAAGGAGCCAATTGTGAAAAACTAACAACAAAGAATGTTAGGAAATGGTGTAGTAACTAATAATGTTAATAGTTTTTGTGCCTTAAATTATATTAAAAATACGTCATAAAATTTCAAATAGATTAAAGAATTTAGATTTTAATGTTATAGAAGTAAATAAACTAAAATTAAGTAATCTTATAGTCAATAACAAACAAAAATTAAGTAAACTTCAGATAAATGGCATTTGTAAGTTAAATTGCAACAAATGTGATGCTGGTTATATTGGCCAATGAATTAGCCATAAAAAATAAAAATGCTACTATAGGATTTACAGAATACTGCATAGAAAACCATCACATTTTAGATATCAACAATATTCAATTAATTCAGAACGTTGAAATAGGTAGAAAACTTAACCTTCTAGAAATTTTAGAAATCAAATTAGCAATTGCAAAGAATGATAATATAGTCAATAACCAAACTGAAATATTATCGAACAATAGTCCATTTCTATTAACCAATTTATGATGGTTTTCCCCCTTATTTACGCTTATATACATCTGTAACTTTGTACTTATTTGTTATCTATTTAAGGTTTAAATTACTGTTCCTCAGGTAGTAACTACAATACTCTTGATAAAGGCCGACTGGTCGAAACAATTGTGGAGCTTTTGACTAATAAAATCGTTGAAACATTTTGTATATTTTCTTGTTTTTACATAGCTAAAAACAAAGTGTTACTTCAAACATAGACCACTGAAAAAATAGACAAAAATCCCATTTATCCCCCTTTCTATGATTATATACAATGTATTATGGTATCCTTGAAATCTAATTTTAATAATGTAAACATTGCAAAATAAATGTTTTAAAAGTTTTTATTAACTGTTATTTACTACTATCCAACTTTATATTTCATGATAATAAGGTAAAGTTACTAAACTCCCGTATTTATTATTGCACTAAAGTTATAAAATGGAACTTTAAATACATCCTCGATTAAAATAAAATTACATGTAAAGTAAAATTGAAACTAAATACTTTATAATTAGAAATTACAAAATTGACTGTGAGTACAACAGAAATATATGGAGATGAAATTCGGTTTAAAATTAGTAACGAACGGCAAATGACGTCTGATTGGGACAGTTTGGGAAAGCTGCTATACTGAAAGTTAGATGAACACAATTCAGTTTCCATGTAGCATCGATGCCCATTAACTTCTCTTTCTCTCACACGCATAACCTGTCCTTTCTGGATATGGCATGTATCGATAAAGTTGTAACCGCTATTTTACATGGTTTCAATACCAGCTACCATAACATATGTATAAACCAACGGCTTACAAACCTGTTTATATTACTGACTGAACAATGTTTCCATCGAAGCTAAAGCTTCCAATTCCAATTCCTATACATCCCTTATATCACAGTTAACATAGTTACAACTACTTAATTGAATACGAGAGTAACTTTCCATCTGTAAACAGTAATGGTAAATCTATAGTTGTGCGAAGAATTAATTAATTACTTTATATGCAGGTACTTTAACGATATAACATTTTTGCCGAAGAGTTTTAAAATGAGTTTTGCTGTAATGGACGAATGTCCGTAAGAGGTTTTTTGGCCTTAGAAATGAAGAAAATTAGGTTGATCTCGAGTATAAAATTTTTGCATTTAATTATCTCAGAAGATGTGTATTTGATGTTTATCATAATATTATTTATTGTATTCCAATTACTGTTTGATCCCAAGGGGTGTAATGATTCAAAACTTAAAAGATTTTTTTTTTAAGAAAAGTAAGTCATTTCCAAAAATGGGGGAATTTTGGCCAAAATAAAAAAATCTATGGGGAACAAGCAATTACTAGAATAGAATTTTTTTTAATGAAAAAATAAAAGTGTATTCCAAAATAGTTAGTTAGTGTTTTATATGTGGATCAACTTTTTCGAAAATACAAAACGTTTTCCGTGTTTGAGAGCTTTTCTATGACTTGACGTAATTAAAAGTTTTTATGGGTCAAATTATTACTATATTACAACTTGAGAAATTAACTGTTAACCTGCTTGAAACTAAAAGCTTAAGTTGTACATTGTGGTTAAAAACTAGGACAACACATTTAAAAATTTTCTTGCCTCTTATATTCCATTAAACAAAGTTTGAATAATGCTACATTATTAGACTTACTTGTGCTGCTAAAATATTACGGATTAAAGTTTATTATTTAAATATTTTCTTGCAAATTAACATTGGTTTTTGATTCAAAGTTCTGGACGTTGCTATCCTTATAATCTGCACAATTAATTTAACATAATTTATTCGTTTGTTTTGTACAATACTAGCTTTGGTAGATGCCTGGTTTCCAAATGAAATTATTGTTCGATAAAATTAATTGTTTCGTATCAGTGGATGCTTCAATGAGTTTCTTTTTGGAGAATTAGTTTCCATTTGTTGCCATGGACAACAGTTGGGGACTATCGGAGAGCTAAGGCGTATGGTAACAATAAAGATTGATGATTTATATTGATTTCAAGCGATCATTTCTCTTCATAGCTTTAAAAACTTTTACTATTTTCTGTGTGCTGAGTAGATTCAAAGAGTCACTCACCAAGCAGTTATGTTCTGTTAGGAATATGTACGTGCCTATCGCGTAGACAGCAACTACGTGGGTTCAGCTTGACTAGTCGATATCATTAACCGAAAACGACCTTTTCAAAAACATATTGAGTAATAAAATAAGCACAATAATGAAGTTTTACACTTTATTTAAAAATCTCTAACAATATTGTTTAAACCTTTCGGTTATCTTCAGAGAGGAACTATATAGGAACTAACTTAAAGATAAAGGCCTACATCTATTTATATCTAGTGCTAATGTGCTAAGTTAGTTTCTATACAGTTTCTCTCTGAAGATTACGGAAAGGTTGAAACAATATTGTTAGAGATTTCTAAATAAAGTGTAAAACTTCATCATTGTGTTTATTTTATTATTCAATACGTTTTACAACTACCCTACCGCGGATACTATTAAAATTATTAAAAGACATTTTCAAACATCAATGGACTCACAATTAAAAACAAATTTCTACACTATGCTGTAGTTATTCATTATGAATCAATTTAATGAAGTTAGAGCTTTCACATTTGAGCAAAAATGGCGTTAGAGGTATTTAGGATTGGAAATTCTATCAAAATTAGTATTTAACTTATAACTAAATGGTTTTGATACACATCTCAATCAGTCATTTTTCTATTATATATACATATCTAGATTAATAATTTACGGATTTGGATAGAGGAAGCACTTAAGTCAATTTTAATAGTTTAGTTTTTTTTATCTTCTACTTTCCTTGAATTTAATTTAATAAATAAATAATTATAGTAACGTAAACTTAACTATTTCCAAACAAGGTAATAAACATAATTTTTCCATCTTCCATAAACCTTCATACACAGATATTATTATACACAACTCATCTTGTCACCCTTACCAACACAAATACTCAGCATTTTATAGCATGTTATACAAACTATAATAAAGAATTTGATCTAATTAAACAAATTGCCATAAACAATAATTATAACCCGCTCATTATTGACACCCTTTTACAAAAAAATTCATACACTAAATATGTCAAGCATCTTCCCACTCACTAAAGATAACACAAATAAAAAATTCAAACTTATGACATATATAGGGAAACCATCACTAACAGTTAATAAATTTCTCAGAGACAACAATATGAATGTATCATACAAAACGAATAATAACCTTAGCACACATATAAAGAATAATAAAGACAAAGTAGAGAAATTATCAAAATCAGGCATTTATCAACTCAATTGCGGTTCTTATTCAAAAATTTATATGGGTCAGACGGGAAGAAATTTTAGAATTCGTTTGAACGAACATTTTAGATCATATAGAAACAAAAAAACCGATTGTAACTATGCCAAAAATGTATTAGAAGATAACATATATTTAATTTAGATCTAAAAATTTTACACATTGAAAATAAAAGTTTAAAACTTACACTATTAGAATCTAAAGAAATTAACAAATATAAAAATACAGACAAATTACTTAATGACCAAGTAGATATAAACCTCTCACCACTATTAAATCTTTTCCCTCACTCTAATGAAGATGCACCACCCTATTTATAGACATCTACTCTTAAGTAGTTTTAATTAGATTTTGTACTTCTAAAGAAGCCACAGTGTTGACGAAACACGTGTTAAGTTTATTTAATAAATTGTGGAAGTTTTCAACTGTGTGTTTATTTCAATAACGTAAATATATTCATACAATTTAGCGACATAAAAATGCTTCCAATCATGTTCTTGTATGTTATAAAATAAGTAGTTAAGTTTCCTAGAAAGTTTCGATTTTTCCAACTTGCCTGCTATTGTACAAAACGATATTAAATTCTTAAATATAGCTTTAGTAGGTGTAGGTACCCTACTTGAAATTCCTGATGAAATTATCCCCTAATGCTTCTTTTTCACAATAGATATCTTATGAAACGTAAGTATGAGAAGTAAAACAGAAATTAGGACATTAAACTTGCAAAGTGGCTTGCTTTAGAACTCCCGTTTCACTTTTAATATACATATCTATATATAAACCGAATAAAACTAAATAAAATTGAGGAGGCACTTAAAATGAAAAATAGAAAAGAAAACCTTTTAGTTTTAATTTGTACAAATACAATTTATATCCTATTTAGGTATAGGTACTGTTTACTACTTGCTCAAATAGCACACTGACCTTTTGAAGTTGTTTTCGTAGTTTAAAAACGCTTTGAAAGAAAAATAAGACCTCTTAAATCACCTACTGAAATTAAACTTGAATAGATCCAAACATCAACAAATTAGATAAGAAATATACCTAGAAATACGATAGATAATGGACTTCTGTAGTGTTGTTATTAACGATTTAATTAATGTTACGAGTAGGGGCCAGACACTATTTAGGCCGACGATTTTTAAATATACTCCTGTGGACTATGAACATCTTTAGTTCTGTATTGCGTTTATAGAAGGATATCTTTGTTACGAGGGTAAATCAAATATGAACGGTATTTTCATTATTTAGCTTAGAACGTAATTCCGATCTAGAGGATTCGATGCTCGAGTGTTGTTTGGGGAGACTGGCTTAGGTAGCAGCTGTGCTCGGTTCTGTCCGCAGTACAGCCTTGAATTAGCACAATCACAATGCGCATCATCATAAAGTTTTTAACAAAGAATGAACGAAGGCGTTAAACCATCGGAAAAAAAATGTCATGATCGACGCCCAAGAACACGTCTGACAAATGACAACTTCCGTGCTGTTCGAGAGCTTATTGAAGGTGATCACCATCAGCCGGTTAACTATTGAACAACCCTTGTGGACGATGAACATTCTCTAAATTTAAATTTATTATTATTAGTAACAGTTGCTACATCTTATCATCTAAACTATTGCAACAGTTGCAGGTTATGTAGCTTTAATTCAGCAATGCAAGTGGTAGAGTGTTTTGGAAACTAGTAAACTTAATATGAATGAATCATTTTGGATATTAAAAGTCAGAAATACAATATGAGATGTTAATTTTCATTTCTTGTATGTGTTTCCAGCTTGGTTAGGCTAGGTTAATGACCTAAGTACGCCCCTCAACATATCGTAATAATAAAATAAAATCAAAGACAAAATAAGATGCTCACAAATTTATTTATTACGACTCGACATATGTTTCGGGTGTTACTCTATTATCGAGAGTACAAATACTATTTGCACACTCTTACAAGAGAAATGCTTTTATATAATTTTTCGAAAAGTGGACAGACATTGTTCCAACGAATTTTTTGATACTTTTTTTTTATTCTATGAAAAGTGAAAGTTTGATTACTCGTAACATACAGGAATCTATGTTAATCTATTAATTAAAAGTACGGTACACGCAAAGTAACCCTCATAACCAACAAACTACCTACCTGCCAACAAAATGAAGGTATTTTCGTTTTCTCACCCGCTTGACTAAGTAACTTTTCATTTAAACGCTGTTACAGGAATGTTTTGTTGAAAGGTTTCGTGTGTAGTTTTTGATTGAACGCCTACGCCTACACCAATTATACGCGACAATGTCGAATCGTCATGCGACGGCGATAGAGAAAGGATATTGTAAAGCAAATACCTGGTATGAAAGAGAGAGACGAATATGGACGTCAAGAATGAGGAATTGAAAGAAAAGGAGAACAGGAACGACCTGTCTATTACAACTTCAAGTAGTCATGGAGGGTTATGCTTTCATGTAAATTCATTAAAAAAAAAATGAAAAGCCTTTATCTCAATTTATTCGGAATTCTGCATCTCCTTCAATTAATGAATAACACTCTAAACGGTGTTTTATGAAATGTAAATGGAAAATGAATGTGGTAGAAATTTAAATAAGTATATATTCTTGTAGAATTTAGTAAAATCAGCTGCGGATCCAAAGGGGTAGCTATAGGGGCGATCGCCCTCCCTCTCTCAGGAACAACACCCAAATTTCCGAGAAATTCAAAAACAAAACGTTCAAACCAAACAATTTAGACCTTGCAACCCTCTACTCTAAGTGTTTTAAACCCTTTAGCTCCATAATAAACTACTAGTAATAAAATGTCAGAACTATTCTAACATTTTTGACTTAACAAAATTACTTGTTTCAATGTTGTAACGAGTTTATAAGCAAACTTCAAACGACCCTTATACTGTCTCCGGCTATTTCTGATCTCATCGATTAGCTGATTCTTCAAAAGCTGCCAGGAACCAGGAAAAAACTTAATTAAACAACATATTATCGCAATATTAAATTCTTGTACTTGTATTACTTTACATTTTTTTTTTTTTAATTTGTTAACTATCTACTATATTTTATTTTACTCACAATCAGAAAATTATTCTTATCGTAACAAAACCTAATTTTGTACTTATTAGTTTTCATCATGACTATGTCGGGGCTTCCAGAGGTAAACAGATTGTTAATTAACTGTTACAAAATTAGCTGTTTAAAGGTCCTGATAAAGCGGTATTTAATCGATTAAACGTTTCCTGTTACTCGTTAGACTAGCTAATTGAGTTTGTTTATCCACCTACTTTTGAAGCGCCGAAATATAAAGTCAAATTTGCTCAATTATTAACAAAAAGATCAAAATTACAGGTATACAATTTTTAAGGACCCTATACAGGTTTACTGCTTCACGTAAATGAATAGGACAATAATTATTTATTAACGTATTTCTTAATGTAGTTGTTTGTCGTCATCGTCATCCGTTTTAAACATTGTTTGATCTTTTTCTTGTGACACATTTTAATTAATAAGCCACAATAAAATAAAAATCAGAAAATCTATGATGTTGGCGTATAAGACAGGTTGGTAAGGTAATTTTGTGGGGCTATGATACAATATTATGGAATTACCTAACTTTTAAACAATCTAACAAAAGGATAGAGATACCTAACATACCTACATTCCATATTCAGTATGTTGTTTAATCGAAATTTTAAATTAAAAATTATCAACGTTTTGACGTATTGAGTATATTTAAATGTCAATATTTTGACTCAATCGTTTTTGGGTTATTTCACTACGATATGCACCATCGATAACAGTACCTATTTGTTGAAATTTGGACTGTAGCGAAACAGTAAAAATTGTAAAGACTGTAAATACTAATTTTGTAAATTTTAAATAATTTCTAAATTTAAATTTCTTGTTCAATGTAAATACTTTAACTTCTTATCTTGTGCATGCCTTTGTCTCCTTTCAAAGCAGATTCTATTGTTTTCTCACGTAGCCTCTTCGTAGAAATCTATCTTTACCTTTACCTGCATGCACCATGTACTAATAGCTGGTTTTACCCTCAATTACTTCAACCAAATGTCTGCATTGTTTATTTCCAGGTTTTTTCTTTCTGTACATTATTTCTCCCCCTATAGAACATACCCTCTTTCTACTAACAATCCTTGTGTATAAATTCTCTAAATTCTTTTATCCTTTCTTTCCCTAACCTCCGGCTTTGCACTACAGTGTAGGTCGGAGGGACTGCCCGCCCACCAGCACGAGTAGCTGGTGGGAATGAAACATAAAAAAGTTTTTAAGTTTTCCCTGCTGTGCTCTACATTCTACCTGCGAAATCCCTAACGTAAGTCTACCTTGTCTTTACTTTTATTTAATTGTGTTCTTATGTTTCTTCAATTTTTGTGATTTTCGTCTTTTGTATACACATTTTCTATTCGTGGTTTTTGTTTCGTGTATATAAACTGATTATTCTCTACTAGTGCTTTATTTCTATTATTTATTTTATTAAACGTATCAAAACGCTGAAGGACATGTTCAGCTTGTCATTTATATTTCTTGAAAATAGTCGTTATCAACTAAAACAAATTCGTAAAGAACTATTAAATCTGGTTTCAGTGAAACGTATTCCAATATTTATTTTATTATACTTTATTAACATAAATTAATTGGGTAAAATATCAGAGGCACGTAAATAAGAAATAAATATTGGATAAACTACAGAACGAAAGAATGCATTCATTTCCAATTTACAAACTATATTCGTACATTTTGTTTTGTGTTTTAACGCTATTCTGTATCTCATTTAATTCATTTCCAATTCTAGTAGTCACAATTGCTTTTTATTTGCTTTGGTTTTGAATTTGGAATTTTGGCGGTAATTTTCACAGTTTAAAGTCCTTTTTCAGAAACAGTTAAACCCGAGAACTTTTACCGGCTCACATTCGCTTAGCAGAAACAAGTTATATAAAAGACATTGTATTTTTTTGCTTTTAATGACTTCTCTAAATACAGAAATATAAAAGTTTTACTACGGAAATACATAATTTTCATTTTCCAGGCAAATATAATCGGGGGCGAATTCTTGAAGGTCATTGGGTATTGGGTATGATTGCGGGAAATTCCGAAGATTTAAGGTTGATTTTGTTTCTGAATAATAATAGGGATTCAACCACTTTAATTGATATAATTAAAGCTAATGTTGAGCCAGGATCCATAAAATATATGGACTTTGCGAATGGTTACGTTCATCAAACTGTTAACCACAACGTTAAGTTTGTTGCTCATGATGGTACCCATACGCAGAGGATTGAATCTCAATGGAACACTGCCAAAAAATATTTAAGAGGTCAACATGTTCCAGAAGAGGAATTTACCGACAAACTGCGAATATTTGTGGAGACGGTTCCGAAAAAAAAAACTTTTACGAGTTATTAGATTAGAATATGGGGATTTTACAGACAATAATTAAAATGGTGGGTTAGGTTAGGTTAGTTAAATTTTTGTGTTTCACTGTTTAACGTTGAAAAAGTAAAAAAGTTTTAATTTAACTGACTTCGGTTATTCTAAAGTCGACTAAATTTGCTCCTAAAACGAAAACGGTATATTTATGCAGAGAAATTTTACTATTTTTATGTTCAGAGAAATGCTTAAAATTCAACGCAAAAAACGAAAATTATGTAACTGATTTCGGTTATTCTAAAGTCCGGAAAATAAATGTGACGAATTTCCGCAGGAAAATTTTTGTGATTCACTGTTCGCAAAGGCTCTTAGAACACAAAATTTCATTTTTTAGTTTATAAGTCATTTCGGCTAAACGAAAGTTTACCCGTTTTACCTACCAAGGGGGCACAGTTTAATTGATGTTGTTAATCTAATATCAAAACCTTGTTTGTGGATGACAACACTCTGAGGGTCGAAAAATAAACCATATTCTGTACATTTATCACAAATTAGATTAAATAAACACTGATAAGTCGAATGACCCTTGTTAGGTTAGGTTAGGTGTGTTGCAGGGTTTCCTCTTATTTGAGTACAACCCACTTGCGTACATGTCTCACTTGCGTACAAATTCTTCTAAGGGTGGGCAGCAGGGAACCAGGTACCTGAGAATATCTGTTACCTTTTCCAACTTGCGTACAAATAATATATAATATTATATATATGCATGTATTTAATATGCATTTATATATAAGTATACCTACCAACTGTACATAATAATGATAACTTTATAATTTATTTTTTGTAATATATTTAAAAATGAAACAAATTAGGTACATCTACATTTATTTGGAAAAATACATACGATTTTTTGTTTTAGTGTAACTTTACAATGAATGCCATTTTTTTCAAAAAACTTCGTTCCAGGTAGAAGCAAGCTTGCTACCCACTATTATTATTACTTGTACGCAAGTGGGATGGTTTTTGCAGTTGTACGCAAGTTGGATGTACGCAAATAAGAGGACAGGGTGTTGCAGTAGGGGGTGGTTAATCCTCTAGATTTTCATTCGGTGCCCAATACTACCTGTTAAGGGTGCCCAATTGCGCTACCCTAGTTAAACCTTTAAAAACAAATTGTTTATTTCGTTCTACGCCACTGCAGTTGGTGGACTGCTGACTGGCATTTCTATTATTAATATTGCTCAAAGTAAAGCTGTCTCGTACGTACTCGACGAGAATAATGGAGGCGACTTGGAATAAAAAGCGTACCATACTTCATAGGTATTTCAAAGAGATCAAGCTTGTGTCTTGAAAGTTTTATTAAATTAAGGCTTATATGGCAGTTTTGTACAATAGAATTTATAAAGACAGTTGATATTAAAAAAAAGACGGTTTCATGTGCATACCATATCTCCTGGGATTTACGAAAATCCCACTAGCGAAGAACGAACGAAAGGATAAAAGTACATCTGACAAATTACATATCTAATTGCATTCACGATTTAAATGTTCTTTTCATACTGATCCTTGTTGCTTCTAAAATCTATAATTTCTAGGCGCACAACAACTTTCGTCCAAAAAATTGATGTACCTTTTTCGCAACATGTGGTACTTAATCCCCTGCATCAACTCCCATCTAACCAAAATAACAATACCTTCGCTTAATTAACTTATTACTCCGAAAAAGTACATTTACGATCTAAAAACTTTCCCTTACCTTTTTATCGGACACATACATGAAAATCAACAGTGTTCAAGAACAAAAAAAAAGACGAATAGTGAGGAAAGAAGTTGAAAGGTCGTTTAAATTTATTTCAGGGAAAATTAAAAAATTAAAGCTTTCGGTTCGTTGTGCCTACTTGGTAGGACGCGTTCAAAATGTGAGATCTTTGATCTTAAAATTTAGACGAATAAGGATTTTAATTCCTTCTTTTTTGAATAAAATAAATTGGTTAGATTTTGTTAAATGTGTTTCTAATAAGTACCCTAATATTTGTTTATA
Organism: Agrilus biguttatus; assembly: GCA_963921985.1. Taxonomy (NCBI): domain Eukaryota; kingdom Metazoa; phylum Arthropoda; class Insecta; order Coleoptera; family Buprestidae; genus Agrilus; species Agrilus biguttatus. The sequence goes on along the minus strand of OY998121.1, from coordinate 5,390,086 downwards.
AAACACCGCCCTGTATATTAACAAAAAGAATCAATTTTTGCATTTTATTTAGTGGTATAATAATTTAGACGGGATGCCCAATCTTGTTTAGTGTTTCAATGTATTATATTATAACTTTATGTTATCTAATTCGTATTAAGGTTTGTAAAATACACCACCATGTATACCTAAAACGTTTCATCGTTATTTTTCTATAATGCTAGTAAATATGCTTCAAATTTCCTTGGAAATAAGTCGATTACGAGGAGAATAATACAACACTGACCTTCTTTGAAGCATGATCTTATTCATTCCGATTTATTATTTTACTCTGAGCAAGTAGATTCCAAGCGCGACCATCAAGCAGATTTTAAATCATTTCCCTAACGTATTCGAACGTCTATTGTATTACAACAAATCTACCTCTTAAATTGAAACATGTAGAATAAAATGTGCTTAGGTAATATTTAACATCTACCCAAAAACGAACTGTTTACTAATAAATTTATTATTACAATTTTACTGTAATATTTGGTTCAAGCTTTCGCGGCCATCGTTAATGTTATCGTGGTTGTAATAGAGATCCAGATCTCTACCCACTACAATAGCAGTAATAAACCTTGAAAGACGACATCCAGAAAGCCCGAACAACCACGATAACATTTACTGTAATGTTTATTAGAATCCGTATCAGAACTAATATGAGTTTTGAAAATTTTTGACGTATTGTATTTAAAGACAAGTGCGGAGAATAATTGTCGTTAATATCTCGTATCCTAATATTTGCAAGTACAGTTTTATTTATTGCTGCAGTTTATCGATAAATGTTGGGTGTATTTGTATTTTTGTCTGGTATATTTGAGGTGAAATGCTGCAAGGATGAAACGGTATAGGACAGGGAAAAGTGCTATGCACGAAGGGATTAAATTAGGGTGAGGGTGGAAAAGTTTCCCTGATCCGCCAACGGTAACCATTCGTTTGAATTTGAATGGCTTCAACTATTATACAAATCAGCATTTTAACGATATTTACTATGAAATTGAGATAAATTGAATGTGTTTGCACATTTGGTTTATTTTAATTAATTGATTGTACTATCAGTTCACATCACTCCAGTTCACGCCACAAACCATTTTCTAAAATATTAATTTAAGTTATCCAGGACTTCAGTTGCATTATTAATAGGTACCCTTTATACAATTATCTTAGCTGTTAGTAAACTTTGTAGAGATAGTGGAGTGTCCAGTCTTCAATAATGTTTTCGCCCGTAGCTATATAAGCTGACTTTAACTAAGTTTAGAAACTTCATTGATATAGGTTCTTGGACTAAACTAAACCCGTTGGTGGTCTGCAAATATTTTACTTCACATAAGTGTATTTAAACAGAAAAAGTCTCTTAGAAGGAACTTGGTTTTTATATCAAGTGACTCGCTTTGTTAGTGCTTCCTGATGTGGAAATTCACTTGTAAGAGCACTTTTCGATAAAGTTGGTTTTCGGTAACGTTTTGATTTATAAAAAAGCCATATTAAATCAAAATGAAAACGGTTCCGCAGGTTTTGTTTGTAATGTGAGTGTTAAAAGGTTGACAAGTTTTTTTTTTTGTGGAACACGGATGTGACATTTCAATTTTCGCGAACATGTTCAGTTCGAAACGAATTTATAATTTATCCATTGTGTTTCGACAAAGAAATAATTAAATTGGAATACCAACAGATTCCAATGTGGTTTAATTAAAGGGCGTCAAATCAAAAGATAAATAAAATAGTGTAAGCAAGAATTAACCCTTAAATTATACAAGCGAAAACTATATATATAATATATAAAAAATAATCAAATATTGAATTGTTTCAGCCGTTATTTTGTGATAATTCATCTTAACGATAAACACAAAAACACTACTTTGTTTATTGTTTATCACTTTTATTTACAATAATTCTAACTGTAGTTTCGACAGATCATTTTATATATAGAACAGAAGGTATGCAGATATGTAAGATAACAATTTGGGATTGCCGCTTGTTACCCAAATGTCGTAAATAGTTGTGAATAATACAATTCTATCTGGTCATTCGAAATATTATTTATATCAGTTTTTGAGGCTTTAAATATTTCTAGTGATTCTAAAACATTCAGTTTTAAATCTTTCTTATCTATATGTATTATTTTTAAATTTTCGATGGATGGAAATTGGTGGTTAGTTTCTATACAATGGTTTGCAAAGTTTGAATTACTTTTTTGTAGTATAAAAGATCTGAAATGTTCATTGAACCTAATTCTGAAGGATCTCCCTGTTTGTCCTAAATAGAAGGAATCACATTCCGAACATAAGAGCATATAAACTCCCGTTTTATCATACATATTCGTTTTATCTTTTGGATTAAAAAATATATATTTCATAATTAAATTTGGCTTAAAACTGACGATGATATCATTATGTGTGCCAAAATGTTAGCAATTTTTGTCGAAATATTACCAAAATATGTCAGAGATACATATTTGCGGTTTGTATCTTTTATGTATGGGTATATGTTATGGCATGCTATTTTAAATTGTTTTTTATTAATTAGTTTTTGAATTGTCTTTTGGTCAAAACCATTATTTTTTGCTATTGTAAGAATTGTGTTAGTTTCTCGTTTTAACATTTCTTTTGAGAGGGGGATATAGTATATGCTGCCAGTTTTTGTGAAATTGGGTGGTTTGAATTATTAGATATCGTAATGTCTGTGAATGTAGGTTTTCTATAAATGTCAAAGTATATTTTATTAACAGAGTGCTCTAAAGTTTTTATTTTATGATCTTCTTCGATTTCTAAGGTGAATTTAATGTTGGGGTGAATTGTGTTAATTGAATTTAGAAATGAGTGCAATTGACGTTGTGTTCCAGTGAAGCAGGCTATGATGTCGTCTACATACCTATACTAAAATTTTATGTTCTTTTGCGACAGGTGATTGCATAATTTATTTTCTATTTGTTGCATAAAAATGTTTGTCAACGTGATTGTATGTACGCACTGTAGCAAACCTGTGTTTACTCAAAAAAGAGTCTTTTTAATGGTCATCTTGTTTATCTGAAATTTTAAATTGCTGTTGACCGTGGAAATTAGAAAGACAATTAGTTAATTAAAGCAGTAGGGTATTATAGATTTGTGGGTAGAAACTGAAAGTCTACCGAATTGCTCGGTTTGACATCCTGCGATGTTCATCTCTGGGATGATTTAGGGCTTACAGGGTCCTTAGTTTTCATTTTAACTAATGAAAAGGCTTTAAACTTCATTGCCAAGCTTTCGACCTCGGCCTACACATCACGAACGGCTACGGATAGCCCCTTTGTTATATATAATATCAAAAAAACATATTCGAGGGAACGACTAAGAACTACATAGTGTATTAATTGGTGAAGTGAGTACAAAAACAACTTTTGGGATATTTCACAAAACTTTATTGAAACTTTCCTGACGTACGTTTCGGCTATTAGGCCATTATCGAAGGATACAGATGGTTGTACTGATTTGTACATTTCTCGCTTAACTATTTATGCTAGGTTTGTAAATGAGGGAATTCGAACAGTAGTAGGGGTGAATTGTTGGTGTTTAATTCTATTTGGTTATTTACTAGATTAACTTTGTTCTTTTGACATTTTTTAATTTCTAATGTTTCGAAAAGGTTTAACATTTTACTTTTTGGAATATGGTGTAGTAGTTTAACCAAATTATATGAGATGTTGTGTTTACACTTTAAACAATGTTCGGATATACCTGTAGATTTTTTATTTTTCTCTATAGTATAAATGTGTTCTTTCACTCTTGTTCTGATATATGTCCCTGTCTGACCTATATATATATATATATAGCATCACACATATTACACGTAATTTGGTGTACCCCGCTTTTATCCATGCAACAACCTTAGATTTAGTGTTAACTAATAATTTATGTAGATTTAATTTATTTATTTGTATGCATTGTAATCCTAATTTCATTAATTTATTGCCTAATTTATTATTTAAATTACCTATATAATTAATTGAACAGTAATTCTTTGCAGTTTTATTTACATTTTTGCTTTTTATTTGTAATCATTGTAATCCTAACGTTTAATATGTGTGATGCAACATATATAGGTCATATAGGGAGAGATATCAAAACAAGAGTGAAAGAACACATTTATACTATACAGAAAGAAATCTACAGGTATATCCGAACATTGTTTAAAGTGTAAACACAACATCTCATATAATTTGGTTAAACTACTACACCATATTCCAAAAAGTAAAATGTTAAACCTTTTCGAAACATTAGAAATTAAAAAATGTCAAAAGAACAAAGTTAATGTAGTAAATAACCAAATAGAATTAAATACCAACAATTCACCCCTACTACTGTTCGAATTCCCTCATTTACAAACCTAGTATAAATAGTTAAGCGAGAAATGTAATGATCAGTACAAACATCTGTATCCTTCGATAATGGCCTAATAGCCGAAACGTACGTCAGGAAAGTTTCAATAAAGTTTTGATTGGGTTTACTTTTGGTATAGGTATAGACGTATACCAAAAGGTATTTTTGTACTCACTTCACCAATTAATTGTAAAAATATTTTGCAGTGAATGCACCACAAACAGCATTAATTACATTACATAGTGTATGTTATATAGGTACCTACTCTAAAACGTTTTGATTAAATAAAAATCAATTTTTTAGTACATGTGTTGGTTTTTGTGTTTGTGTTTTCATTTGAATTTTGTTTCAATCTGAACCGCTTAAAGATATTTTTATCTCATCTACGACGGATTTGGAAGAAGAAAATTACTTTTTCAACGGACTGATGGAGTTCTTGGCAAATAAATCAGTCGATTCGTTCTATCTTTACCTTTAACTTCCCAATCGGTAAAGTATGCGATACGTGTTGCTTATTTTCCTTGTTTATTTTCCGAGTAGACTACTTCAGCTTCTAACATCCCCTTTTGTGCAATTATCACGATAAAGTAAATCCTTTTGTTACTTTAACTGGTTTAACTCGTTTCGATACAAACTTTTTCACTTCGTAAATTTATAAATGTGCCTCATCCGCAAGGCGAAGAAACTTTAATCAATACGATAGGCATTGTTAGTCTACTATTGTGTACAATAAAATAATTGAAATAAAACGCCTTATAACACTACAAAACATATATTTCGACTATCAATGTTGTTGGCGGTGATCAGTAGATGAAACGTATTAATATGAAAGAAATACAATAAAAATTGTTTCAACACATATATATTTTCTCGACGAATCGTTTCGACCAAGACGGTCATTATCAAGAGTACTTGTTATGCTAACAACAAGAAAGTCTCATAGGTATATATATATATAATTACAACTGGATCCTCTAGAGCAGAGGAAAAGCAGAAGGGAGTGAAAACCATGAAGCTATAAGTTGATTAGCAGCAAAGGTGTATTGCTTGTTGGTAATTCAATTTGGTTATTTATTAAATTTGACTTTGTAAACAATGCTTTCTTGATTTCTAAATTTTCTAGGAGATTCAACTTTTTACATTTGAGTTGAATATGTAATATTTTTACGTTGTAGTCCATGGAATGTTCAATATTCAATGCAACTGTAAAATTTTCGGAATTATTACTTCTTAGATGGTTAAAAATGCTTTCTTAAACGCATACGTAGATTCAGTTTAGTTAAACCTATGTAAATTTTATCACACATTAAACAATTAATTCTATAAAGTCCTGACAAACAATTCAACTTGTCTTTACCTTTTAGAATGTAACCTGAATTCAATATGTGAAAATAATAGTAATTTAAAGTGCTTTTTGGTAAACAATAAAGAAAACCCAAATTTCTTGAATAAGTCAGAAGTTTATAAACTAAGTTGTAAAGATTGTAATTCGTTTTACTTAGGTCAAACTGGACGATCTTTAAAAACACGCATAGAATAACATAAAAAATTGAAAAATGTAATAAATGTACGGACACAGCCCAACATTGTCTAGATTTTAAGCATTCTTTAAATATAGAAAATATAAAATTGTTACATCAATGTAAGTTTGAATATGTTGAAAATTTATGAGATAAACAAACAAAGTCATTAGGGCTTCCCATTGTTAATGAACAACTATATTTCGATATATCACCCTTATTAAACGTAAACATTCATGTAGACAATGATAGGATACAATAATATTTAAGGAACAAATTTATATCATAATATTTAGTACACTTTTGTATACTCTTTGAAAATGGTTTTAACACCGAAACGATCGTCAGAGAAATAAATTAACATTGTGAAACTTGCCAAGTGTTTTAATTCTTTTACTTTAATTTTTTTAAAGTGCCAAGCGAGTCTACAATTTCAAATTTGTTTTATGTGTCTATTAAATTTTGTGTGAAAAGTAAATTTTTTTTTAATCTTTAATTTTTGTATTTTTATCTGTATTTACTAAAGTTGCACTCCGAATAAATCGTTTCAACTGTTATATAATTAAAAGAATAACAAGATGAAATATACTATTTTGAAATAAATACACAGTTGATAACTTCCACAATTTATGAAATAAACTTAAGACAAAGTAGAGAAATTATCAAAACCAATCATATATATATATATATTAATTGCGGTTCTTGTTCAAAAATTTAAATAGGTCAGACGGGAAGAAATTTTAGAATTCGTTTGAACGAACATTTCAGACTATATAGAAACAAAAAAACCGATTCTAACTATGCCAAAAATGTATTAGAAGATAATCATATATTTAATTTAGATCTAAAATTTTTACACATTGAAAATAAATGTTTAAAACATACACTATTAGAATCTAAAGAAATTAACAAATATAAAAATACAGACATATTACTCGATGACCAAGTAGATATAAACCCCTCACCACTATTAAATCTTTTCCCTCACTCTAATGAAGATGCACCACCCTATTTATAAAATCTACTATTAGGTAGTTTTAAGTAAATTTTGTACTTCTGAAGAAGCCACAGTGTTGGTGAAACACGTGTTAAGTTTATTTAATAAATTGTGGAAGTTATGAACTGTGTATTTATTTCAATATGTTGGACCATCAAGTATTCGCTAATTCAATACAATTAATATACTATTTTGTTATGTTCTTTCTCTTTGAAATCGTGTTAACGTATAGAGAGATATAAACTTCATGTTAAGTAGTCGGGCGTGTGTTTGCGATGTGCAAGGATATGGAAATAGAAACAGAAAGTGAAGTCGGTGTTGAAGCGGAATTTTCATTAGAAACGAGCAGAAACGCTACGAACGCAGAGCGATCCCAAGTTAGGGCAATGTACCCCCGAGTAATCGATAGCATTCAGAAGAGTGGCGCCTACTTGCCCCATGCAGTGAAAAGAATAGTCAACGATCGCATCGTTTGACAGCTTCAAATAGCGTCGACGAATGAGAATATAAAACCCTCTCGACGTCCACAAAGTGCAGTAAAATAGCCGTAGAGTCGAAATTTTGAGTAATGTGAACCAAAATTTGAGAAAATTTGCATCTAAAGACTGAAGATTTTTTCAATTCTTTCCCGAGGGTTAAGGAAGTTCATTCTTTCCAGAAAGTTACATAGGTAATTTTGTGATGCAACATTCCTCAAACTTTATTTCGTTAGCTACTCAAAATTTAGATTTTAGGGCTATTTTTACTGGACTAACATTGTTACACTACAACCATAAATAGTCGTTGTTATGACAGATTTTACGTTTTTATCAATTTCTCAACAGTTGCGACACAGTATTACGTACTTAAACACACGATTAGAGAAAGATACACAAAATTGTCTGGATAATCTCTAAATTTTATATTCATTCCTCTACTATAATGTCAAGTAATCAACTGTAGCTATATGAGTTGTAGAACACAAAACTTTAATTAATAAAACTATGTATATGCAATATTTATTGCATTGAAATTTTTTCCCGTATTATTTACTTTACAATTACGTCTCAATGATAGCATTGAATTTGTACAATTTGTTGAAAAATATATATACAGGATCATTCAAACTGAGTGATACATTCGACGTTTTAGGGAAACTAAGCATGTTACAGATTTGAAATTTGGGAGTTGGAAGTAGCGGTTATCAAGTATTATCTATTTAACTAAAATAATTTCAACTGTTGGACACTTCCGGTTACACCGTAAGTTGATATCAACTTTCTTATTTTAAATAGAATGGTATATTTTTTACGAAACATACAATTTTAAGGTGACTTTGATAACCAACTTGTAACTTGTATACCTACGATGATTAGTTTCTAGTTATTGGAAAAAAGATTGCACCCCAACCTAAACTATAAAAAATCGTAACTTCCATAAAGATATGAAATGACTTAGAATGTTGAAATTTTTACTAGTTATAGTCAAGTCATAAGGCTAACGTTAACATCATGCCAAAACTAAGCTTTATAATTTGTTCAGGGCGTTCAGAAAAAAATCCAAAGTTTAAAAATTTTAAACACGAATAACTTTTTTCAAATGGCACCCAGCGTATTTTATTTTGTCATTCGGTTCCTTTTTTCATCCTCTTTCGGTACACCGGATGTTTGCTATTCTTTATTTAAAAAAAAATCCAAAATTATTCAAAATTTTTCAAATGAAACAATAGGAAATATTCAAATGGATCGAAAGAGAATACCCCTACTACTAACTCCCAAATTTTCAAATTTGTAACATGCTTAGTTTTCCTGTAACGTCTAATGTACCACTCAGTTTGAATGACCCTGTATAATAATTGATTAGACTGTAAAATAAAATATAGGCAGCATAGGGGTAGTAGTAGTAGTAGTAGTAGTAGTAGAAATTATTGGACAATTGTTGATCTCTTACTTACGACGTTAGCTGGCTGCTACGACTTTTTTTTAAATTTTATTGCCTATTGAAAATACAGTATCTTCTTCTATCATCACTGAAATGACTACCCTGAAATTGCCCTTTGCCCCTTTCCTACGTATAACAACGTAACTTTACGAGTTCTCTTCAAATCATTAAATACGATAGGGAACAAGGGAAGCCCTCGTTATAAAAGAGTCTATAAAACGTAAACTGCTTTTTACTCTTTTGCCAATGCCTCGCACTTGACTGTTGTTTTTTTTTATTTGGGGAAAATAATGGCATTACCTACCCGGTCATTATCGTTTTCGCCTAAATTAAAAATTCCTCTTAAAATATCTGGATGTCCGAATGAGGCGACATGACAGCGAAAGGAAAATGAAAAGGAACCAGTTACAGAAGAACTTAATATAATCCTAAAAACTTAATTCAAAACTTATTAAAAAATAAAATTTAAAAAAAGTTATTAAATTCCATTTATCCTACAAATAATGTAAACAATAGCTTGACTTACAATAATTTAACTTGTATAGGAGATGTTTCGATAAAATTAGGTAAAGAACTAAACAAAATTAATAAAAGTGAAATATCTTTCAAAACTAACAACTCCCTAGGAAGTTTCATAAAAAATAACAAAGATAAATTGGGTAAAGGATCAAAATCAGGGTTCTATAAGTTAAAATGTGGAAATTGCAATAAAGTATATATTGGACAGACTGGAAGAACATTCAAACAACGAATAAAGGAACATATAAACAGTTACGAATCCGAAATACAGACTCCAGTTATTCAGAGCAAAAAACTAAATTAGAAGTTCCATGAAATGATCAAATAGAAGTAAACTATTCACCTTTACTAAACTTAAATTCCCCCACCACTTCTCTTTCTAACACATAGTATTTAAGACGATATCATCAACCTGATGAAGTCACAGTGTAGTGAAACTATAGTTGCGGAACTATAAATATAAATTTGGAAACTCTAAAAGAGTGCGTTTTATTATTATACTAAAATATGGAGTTTTAACAAGTAAAAGCCTCTTTCATAATACAAAAGAAGTTTACGGGTCTAGAGAATCGAATTAAGTATTACGGTAATTTCGCAGTGAGAGATAAGAATTCGGAATAATATGGCAAACAGGAAAATTCACATTTACTTATTTAACATGTAACATGAATCGTGCTGAGGAAATTTCTGCGATGACAAAACAAAATCAGGTTGCGCTTTGATTAAATAGCTTCAATGCAACAACACGTTAGACCGTGTTTCATCTGGGATAATAACTGTGGTTATCTCCACAGGTAACGTTTACTATACTGTCTGTAGTTAATTATTAAGCGTTATATTAATAAATTAATAAGTCTAGTCTTTACAGCAGTTGAAAATAACCATCCTACGTTGAAGAATCTTATACTCAACAACAAAATAATGAATAAGCAATTATATAAGTGTGGTGTTTACCAAATTTCGTGTAATTCTTATAATGTAATTTATATAGGGCAATCTGACCGAGGTGTTTCTAATAGACTACAAGAGCATATGTAAGATGTTAATAAAAAATCCATAAAAACAGGCATTTCTGAACACTGTACTCTTTATAAACATAAAATCAATTTAGATAATGTACAATTGTTACACACAAACATTAATAAAAACAAAAAACTTTCAATACTAGAAAGTCTAGAAATAAAAATGGCTATATGAAATAACTTAAATGTAGTTAATAACCAATTAGAATTAGGTAATTTTTCTTCCCCACTCTTACTTAATGAACTTAGTTAGGTCAATTAGCATAAAAATATATAACATTTACTTTAGTATTGTATTACTCTTGATAATGAGTAAATCCCGAAACAATTGTCGAGATTGAAATAAATAAATTGGTGTTATTTCATGCTAGATAAAACAAAAATCTGTATCTGCTTCGAAATATGCATATATGAACAGATAAAATTCCTGATCTAATATTAATAACAAATTTAGATTTACACAAACAGCTTCTACACCGTATCAGTAAAGGTATATTTTCATTATAGGGATCATTCTTTATTCTTAACCTTACTTTTCTGCCTCATTCTCGTATATATCTTGCTATTGTTCTTTGTTAATATTCATTAATTACAATTACAATTACAATTGCAAAAACGACATAGGGCCTATGGAATAGTCTACTCTTTTAATTGATAAGATCTTTTAGAAAGATTATTAAGTTAACGATTTACTGCTTATTATTATTTGATGAGTAAGTTTAAATCTAACAAGATTGTTATATATGTATTTATGTACTTTGTTTTCCAATTATATATTATAAATTCAATTAAATATTGGCCCTCAATATTACAGAATAACAAAAATGTTTTGCCAGTTCTTCCGCTGTTTAACCCATTCCGAAATCATTCGATCAACAAATTATTGTATAGGTTTTATTAATTATTGCTTTTAATACAGGATATACGAGTTAATTACGGTTTTGAATTTTACCACAAATTATTCGTTGCAGCAGATTGAACCAAGCACTTTCTCATTAAATTGTATATTTTATGATATGATTACAGCGAATGGTAGCCGTTTTTCCAAATTGACGCAGATCGATAAGTTTCATCCTCGTTAAATATTAAAATCAGAATTATCGTTTCTGAAAACAGTTTTAATTATTTTTATGAAACGATTCGAGAAATTAAAACAGCAGGTAATTATCCATGATGGTCGTTAAAACAATCGCCAAAATAATATGCCTATTCATCATTAATTCATTTAGCTAGTTATGTATTCGAGATAAAGTCCAGAACTTTCAGAAATAGCTTTTTAGTATCGTTTATCATTACAAAAGTCCTTTAGTGTAATGCTTTTTTAAAATCTATAGCCATAGGGTATTTCCTGATGATCCAGAATTTTGAAATATGATACAGAGCACCTTGTTACCCTTGTTACCCTTGTTACTAAAACAATAACAATTTTTTTCTTATCATCGTGTACGCCACTGAGTACTAACTACACATGTACATGTGGAACAATTCTCCCTTGATCTTCTATATTCACAACTCCAGAAACATCAACTTATAATACTGGGTATAGCGCATGCGACTAAAACACAGTGTGAAATGAATATATTGTCGTTGGTGCTCCTTTGTCCAGTAATCCTGACAGATGGGAACACGACCCGGTTGATCCTGATGACTTCGATGTCACCAGATAAGTGTAACTGTTATTATTGTTAAGATAATGGAATTTATACCTCATTGACTACCTAAAAGCAGAAATGGTATCTTTGTGTTTTGTATTTCTTGTACCAACAAACACGTAAAAGTTTACAGTTCGTTACGCGCGCAAAATATTAATTAATACAACATGTAATTTACCTATTTTTATTTCTTATTTTAAATACTGTTTGTTCCAAATTCTAATTTAGTTCTATCCTGGTCTAATATTACTATTTTCAATACAAAATTAACATTATCCTTTACTCCTGTTACTGCTTCTACCATGTCTGATATATATATATATATATATGTGTGTGTGTCAGAAAGTGACCTGCCTCTTTCATTTTATGTAAGTCTAGCTCTAACAATGATATAAATCAAACAAACACTGTTGTAAGATTTTCTAATATTTTTTTTTAAATCAGGTGTCAATGAGATTCAATGTTCAGACTGCGATGCTATCTATGTAGGACAGACAGGTAGATCCTTTAAAACTAGACTTGAGGAGCATAAAAGACTATTACTGGTAAAAAAACTGTAATGCTGGTTTTGCCCAAAATTGTTTTGTAAATAATCATAACTTTAGTGGAGATAATTTTAAGATTTTGCAATGTATAAATAAAAGTAAAGGATTAAACCTGTTAGAGAAATTAGAAATTCAAAATGCCTTTTTATAATAAAAATATTACAAATGAACAATGTGAAGGACATAAAAGTTTTATATTTTTAGCCCGGTTTCAATAATACTTAAATATGTATACATAGTGACTTTTTTTAGATTAAATTAGTTTCTACTCAACTCTTTGATAATGGCCTGATAAGCCGAAACAGTGTAAGAGAAGACTTATTAAAAAATTTTGTAAAACCTTACAACAGTGTTTGTTTGATTTCTATCATTATTACACAACTTTCAACCGTATCCTCCCTAAATCTATATCTAACTCCTAAATAACAAATTTGCCATTACGATAAAATGACTTTCCAAAATATTGGTAGCTTGTTTCTAGTAGAAACCCAATTACCCAACTTTTTATATATAAACTTGAACTTTACATTAAACAATAGGACCATTTTATTAAGACATGACAACGAAATAATCCATTTTGAGTACACTTGTCAGAGTGTTATACATTTAGTATTGCATCTTATTTTTCGAGTTTCAAAATAACGACTATTTCTCACACCACTACGCCTGTCGCATAACAATATAACAGACACTTCAAAATTTGCATTAGACCTACGGTAAAGGGCTAAAATTGCGATCACATTGAATAAAATTAACATTAATGAAACAAACTTTTGGATATACTACCTATTCTAGTTATGCTAAAGTATTTTCTTTCTTCACTTGAACAAAAGAGTACCGTTACTGTTTAAAGTTTATGTGTACCTAAGTTAATTTCGTATCAAGATTGTTAGAAATGCTCTCTTATGTATCTACGAAGCATAGTTGAAAGTAAACATTAAACAAGAAGTTAGGATTATTTGTGAATATAGGTAGAAAGGGGTCCGTGCTATACCATAAATATTTAAGATTAGTGTCTATAATGTAAAAGTCACACTAGGAAACTAGACTGAATAATGCCCTTAAAAGAGGGAGAAGCTCCAAATTATAGTACGATACCCTCTCTCTAATACTACATTATAAAAAGAAACTCATTATTCAGAACACAATTAAACTGAGTATTTAATAAGATTATTTTGGTATTTCAGATTTTTTTGCTATTTGGTGTAATAATAACTGCAAGGCAATGAACTGAAAAGTCGCGAAAGTTGTTAGAGTCTTCCAATGAAGTATTAAGTATTTAAGCAGTTAATTTAAACTCAATAGAACGATATTTAATTATTTCTACTTTTACTTGATGGAAATTCAATTCTCTCAGAAATAAAACACCGTAATCAAATTTCCACAATTTATTACTTAAGAAGTGAGAGTTTAACATACAATATACTAGTTTATTTATATAGTGTTTTAATAACTTCATGGGAGGGTGAGGAAAAGGGTTAAGTAAGGGAGAATACCTTACATCGATTTGTTCGTTTAAGAATAAATTTTGATTATTGTATTTATTTATTTATTTATCTATTTCCATACATTCTAATAGGTTCAATTTACTGCTTTTACTTTCGGTATGCATAATTGTTAATTCTGAATTTAATGCGTGCTTTACTGTGATTATATTATTATATACTATCAAAAAAATCGCGGTAAACAATAATTATAATCCAAGTATAATTAATATACTGCTTAAAAAAATTGCAACTAAAACAGCAATTTCCATGGTATATCCTATAAACACAAGCGAAACTAATATACGCAAAACAACAACGTATTTTTGACAACCCTCGTGAAAAATAAAAAAATTCTGAATAAAAATAACACTAAGGTTTCATTCAGAACTGTTAATACCATCAGTAAACACGTTAAAAACAATAAACAAACAAAAATAACAAACCAAGAGTCTAAAAACTAGAATGCCGAACTTGCAATTAATTTTATATAGGTCAAACTGGAAGATCGTTTGAGAAAAGAATAAAAGAACATATAAGTTCTTTCAATCAATTAAAAAATTACTCTAACTACGCCGCACATCTAATCACAGAAAAGCACACATTAAATTCAGAATTTAAAATTTAGCGTACCTAAAGTAAAAGCAGTAAATTGAACCTTTTAGAATGTATGGAAATAAATAAATACAAAAATCAAAATGTGCTCTTAAGCGAACAAATGGATGTAAATTATTCTCCCTTACTTAACCTTTTCCCTCACCCTCCCACTTAGTTATTAAAACACTATATAAGTAAACTAATAATAGTAAATTGTAAATTTAATTCTAACCTCTGAAGAAGCCAGAGTGGTGAAATGTACGTTAAGCATTAAGTAATAAATTGTGTAAATTTGATTACGGTGTTTTATTTCTGAGTCCATAATACTTAATTAATAAAATTCTAATTAACTATTATTATCCACAATTATTTCATAAAACAGTAGTTTCACCAACTGTTGAAATTCTTTTTAAATTTCCAAATTTTCTAGTAAATTAAATTTTCTGCTTTTATTTTGAATATGTAAAATTTTTATTTTGTCAGGATCAATATCATGTTTGAAGGAAATACAATGTTTAGATAGTCCAGTGTTATTGATTTTGTTATTGACACTATGTATATGTCTTATTGTTGAAATTAGATAAATTTATTTCATTAAGTGGACACATTAATTAGTTTTAATTTGACAAAGTTATTGGTACTGTTAGATAACGTTAAAAGAGATGATTTAAGACGGGTGTATCCTATGTCTTTGTTCAAAAACAACTTTAATTAAGACAAAAAGAAATTAATGTATTTACTTTTATTATATCCCTTTCCTTATCACACGTGAACAATTAAGTAGTAAGCGTGTCTATCTATCTCAAAAGCTATAGTCAACAAAATAACCTTCAACCCCTGGCAACAGAATCGTTCTTGTTCCATACAATATGTAAATTAAAAGATAAATTCAATTCGTAGATTTCCAATTTTGCTCAAAGTCGTCATCTGAAATGACATTCATACATACGAAAGAGACGTTACAAATTTAATTCATATTGAGAACATTCCTACGTATGACTGCTGTTCATGTTGGTTATTGCAAATAGAAAATGTACCGGAGTCGCGTCTCTATTTGGAATACGACTCTGTTGGCCAACGATGTATAAATTAATTAAAAGTTGATCAGCAATCCTTGACGACTAGTGATAGCGACAACTTTAGAAACTCCAATTCAAACTCTCGCTAACAGGCTGAAGTTTTTTTGTGAATTAGTGAATGACACGCGCTATGGCATAAAGAAAGAGCACCACCTATTTTCTATTTATATGTACTCAGGAAACGATAATAAATTGTAATTTAATTGGCATTTATAGAGGTGCAGTAACTGTGTTGATGCACGTCTTATAACAAACACTTTATATCATATTTGTTATGTTATTTATTTGTTTCTCTATCTGTTTGTTGTTTAATACGAGGCATGTTCTTTAAGTAAGTACAGTTTTGAAGTACCTACATCTCTCACCTACGCACTGACGCCATTACAGTCTGACTCGCCCTTTATTACGTTGTTTACTGAGTGTTTAAGATGCCTCCGATAATCATGAGTCCCGCCGACTGTGAAGTTCCTTTGTGCTAAAGGACTAAAGCTGATTGATATTCATCGTGAGATCTGTACAGTTTACCGACAAAACATTATGAGTGATGGAATGGTAAGGAAGTGAGTGAGAGCATTTAAAGATGGCCGCACAAATGTGTATGACAATGCCCGTCCGCATGTGGCTAATCGGGCCAAAGACCTCATCACATCTTTTCACTTGTACAAGAATAATCAACGTGGTCTGTACGCACCAATCCAGAAAGTATAGGTCAGTACTATCACGAACTGTACTTGCGATTTGTGTTGGTTCAGTCCAATTTAACAACACCTTCTTAGGTACGTCTGGAATATTCTAGCAACGATCAATAAAAAGACAATAGTAACACGAGAGCGTTCTAGAAGGAATGCTGAAATCTATAAAAGCGAGTGCACTGGGCGAACTGAGTCAGTCATAGAGTGGCGACAGCGGAACGCGAGTATAAATAGTGGCGAAGAATACGGCGACGAGATAGATTTAGTAGTGCAAAAATTGTGTAGACTTGTGTTAATCAGAACTGTAGTTGATTTAATTTAAGTTGTTAATAAATTTCGTTGTTTTCGTTCGTTTAATTGTGTTTTCGTAACTGAACACGTTACAATACGAAATACAGATTCGCCATTTGTAAAAGTTAACAAGAGATACGAATGTTAATTTATTGTTGATTTAAAGTAACAAACTCTCCTTTATTCCTTAACAGCGAAGGGTCTGTAAACATTTTCGCTACTTATTTTTCACAGTGTTAAGGACAGGAACGATATTCAGAATACCGATAAACCGATAAACTTTACGAAATATTTGCATACATAGCTGTTTTTGGTAGGTAACCGTGTTGAAAATTCAGCATTCATATCTTCTAGTCAGCGAATCCAAAACAGCCTATATAAAATTATTACGCCATATCCTGTTTATTTCCCTTTTTTGGTTACTACAACCATCAATTTACTAAATATTCTTAGATTAAGTAAAAGCCAATAAGCTGAACTTCTTTTTATATTCCAAGAATATGTCAATATTTCGCTAATTTGCTGCTGATTATCGTATTTCATAGTCCTCAATAAAATCACTACATATAGTCTATTTATATGCTGAGTTTTAGAAGATAGTTGCTGACGAATATCAGACAGGGAATGTCCAACTTGGCCAATTTTTTCAGTGTATCTCAGACCGTCTCTATTAAAGAAATTTCATGAAATTCTAACATATTCAGTAGTATGTGAGTCATTGTACTAAGAGTGACTTTATCTAGCTATTTTTGTTATTTTCAAAACAATGGATCAGGAACAATTTCGTGTTTTAATTTTACACTGCTTCTTGATGGGAAAAAATACCGTTCAAGCGAAGCAATGAGCAATGGCTTGAAAAATGGATAAGTGTTATGAAGACTCCGCTCCATCAGAAACAACCCAAACAAAATAAAACGTTGGTTTGCCGACTTTAACGGGGTCGTTGCATAGAAACACTGATGATGTAAAACGCAGTGGACGTTCAAATGAAGAAAACCAGAAAACCAGAAAAACTGATGTTATCCTTCTTCGGGTGTACAGGCCGTCGTCGGTTGGAATTGCTTCCTAACGTTTCGCTAGCACGAGTGGCGAGCTTCTTCAGAGGTCTAGCGATTTTCGCTGTGCTAGCGAAACGTTAGGAAGCAATTCCAACCGACGACGGCCTGTACACCCGAAGAAGGATAACATCAGTTCGTCAACTGTCCGCGAAAGCCTTAATCAATTTGTCAAACCAGAAAAACATCAAAAAAATCCACAAAATAGTTTTGAATGATCGAAAAGTGAAATTGCGTGAGTTAGTTGACACCGTAAAGATATCATATCAAAAGACCTGTTTTTATTGGGTTTTATATTGCATAAACATTTAACTATGAGGAAGATGGAAGTGGTGTTTATTGTTTTGTTTAAAAAATGCATAAATATAAGAAATTAATTCTATTAGAAACTTCTTCTTCGATGGTAAATAATAATATTTGGGTGTAAATTTTTGATAAATTAAATAACATATTCAATAAAGAAGGAATTAAAATCCTTATTCATCTAAATATTAAGATCAAAGATCTCACATTTGGAAAGCGTCCTACCAAGTAGGCACAACGAACCGAAAGCCATATCCCACGAGCGGATTCGACCTATCGGGTCTCATCAGGTGGGCGCTGGTAGAAAGGCCTTTAGACGAATAAGCATTTTAATTCCTACTCAACAGTGTAATTCAATGCCGGTAGGGGTATTAGCCCTCGAATGATGGATGTTTCTGTGAATTCCATATAATGTTGGCTCCAGTAAGACAAACAATATAAATTGTTATCATATATATTTATTTCAATGTAATCCTCAGAATTTATAATTGTAGTTTCGTTAATATTTGTTGAGGATGTGGTATTGCAATCACAGATTATGTAAATTATGTGACGTAGTTACGTATATTTGCCAATTGAATCGAAACCTTTTCCATTGCGTTCGCAAATGTAATCAGCACATTATGGAAATCTTTGTGCTTACCATCGCAACTCCGAAGTGTTGTCGAGCATCTCCGGAAAAGTCCGGAGGTGTTTTCCACAGGATCAGGATATCAGTTGCGTTTACGTTTCCAAACGACGCCAGTCCACAATCGAAAGCTCCACTCTGTCTCTGTGTGTGACCGCTGCCAAACTTCCTTCCGAGTTTTCAACTTCAACTTTAACTAACCGGCAAACAGGTAAAAAAAGTTTTCCTTTAAAATGTAATACGCCAGTAAAATATTTTTACAGGCAATTTCTGTTTAGAAAATTCCATGCTACATAAAATATTTAAAGAATTTACGTACAAAATAAACGTTTAACCCGTTCTCGGATAAACAATGAAATAATGTTAATGAAAAGTTATTTTAATTAAAACTTAAAAAATAACAAGCATAACTTGGTTTCTCTACGGCATAAGAAAATATAAATGTTGGAGTATGAATGGTACATTAATTCTGTACATTTTTGAAATAGGTATTCCTTCAATAAATTTTATTTGAATTAAAAAATTATTAACAAAATTTGAATTTGTAATGAGCCAAAACTTTTATTGGTTGTGAAAATATTTACTGGTATATTTCGAACTTTCTATAACTTATACTCGACTGGCTGCAATATTTTTTATTGCAATCCGAAACTTAACCATAAAATACTAACATGCTTGGTTACATTATGTCCAAAATACAACCCTATGTTGAAGGAGTTTCAGTTTATTTTAAAAGCAGTTTTTTACTGTCTTTTACTGTTACATATCAATAAAATTAGATATTCAATCTGGTCCCGCTACATATAATTTCTTGTAATATTAATTAAATTCTAAACAAACACCTGTGGATTAATAAAATTTAAATAAAACACAAAACTGTTTCAACAAAAGTGTTATTGATAGAACTCGATAAACTGTTTCGTCCTGTAGACCTTTCTCAAGAGTAATACAGTTACTTATTAGAGTGGAATGATTTATAAAAATATAAGGGGAAAACCATGAAATCATAGATTATACAGTATCAAGGGGTGTTATTTAAAGTTAGTTTTATTTGATTATTTAAAATATTGAGTTTCAGAAGTTGTCTTGGTCGAAATTATGATTTTCTCGTCAAACGTATAACAGTCCTGCTTTTTATGGCATATATATGTTATTTGAGTCTAGTTTTAAATAACCGACTAATTTGGCCAACACAAATTGTGTTTTAAAAACTAGACATACGGGACATGTATATCCTATAAGAAGGATGACGGCCATGTTGGATCATTACAGAAAGGAAAATCCAAAAAACCGTGTTTGTGCTAAAACATTTTTGAGTTGTATTTTTATGTTAGGTATATAATTATATGTTTCATCTGCAGAGTACCGCAACAATCCTCTTTGTAAGCTATTTCATTAAAATTTCCATATTCTTATTCAATTATAAAATATTTTCTTATTTACTAAATCTTCTGGTTCTGTTTTGGTATAATTTATTAAATGAAAAAATTTCTTTAGACTTTATTAGACTTTGATTAGCTTGTGCTTTTCATTTACTTTTATTGGAAGTTAATTAATTGCTACTAAACAGTAAATAAATGACTTGAAAGTTAAACCTTTTTGGGCAGGCAGGAACATTGCTCTCGATTGAAAACTCTAATAATATTATTTTGCTCTTATATATTCATTACTTACAAATTTATCGGAAAACGAAGGATATTATTATTGCCTTTTTATTTGAAGGAATATTTTAACGTATACGCTTCAATTCTCTTCTCTTCGTTTTCAAAATTTAAAACTCATTAAACTCTGAAAGAAAGTAATAAAGAATCACCTGAAGAAGAGAACTGAACAAATCACGAAACATTGGCAAATATAACCATTGTATATTTGCAATATCAATATTTGAACGTGAAACATTTGCAACGCTGTGGTCTCATCTAAATTTCAATTACAACACCAGGCAAATATTTAGTTTGCATTTACAATGTTAATAGAATTGTTTATTGTTTACCGGAAATTCTTAAAGAGCGCCTATATCAAAACTTCTACTTCTATGATCTCCTAAAACTTCAGGAAATCTCCGAGGAATGAGAATAACAAGACGTATTATGTAAATTACCTACCATGAAATACTATGCCACAAAGTTGTACCCTTTTCACCATGTTTATCTTCATTAGTTACCCCCTTTTCGTTGACTTGCGTACCTGAGTATTCTCCAATGCGACACGTGGAAGAAATTCAAGGTGTTACACTTATTTGATTACCTGGATATATGTATACATAACATATATACAAATAAGTATATACAAAACGCACGAGTTCGGTGTGATTGCTTACATTCGGAACCTCGAAATGAAAAACCAGAACTATCTGATATCTGTCAAAACCGTTTTTCTCAGAGATATCTAAAGGTAATTTAATTTGAACTTATTATTCAATATAGTTCCCTTCGAGGGCGATGCAATGATTATAGAGGTCATACAATTTTTTGATACCATTTTTATAATACGATTTGTCTTTAGCCTCAAAATATGTTAGGCTTCAGTTTCGGCGATTACCTCTTCATCGGCGCGAAATTTTTGTCCAGCGAGCATCCCCTTGATGTTTGAGAACAGAAAAAAGTCACTGGGGGCCAGATCTGGAAAGTACGGTGGATGCAGAAGCAATTCGAAGCCCAATTCATGGAATTTTGCCATCGATTTCATTGATTTGTGACACGGTGCATTGTCTTGATGAAACAGAACTTTCCTTTTCTTCAAATGAGACCGCTTTTAAACGCTCCAATAACGCTACGAAATGGTCGCTGTTTATGGTTTTCACCTTTTTAAGATAGTCAATGAATATTATGCCATGAGCATCCCAGAATATTGATGCCATAACCTTGCCAGCCGACTTTTGCGTCTTTCCACGCTTTGGAGTCGTTTCATGTTCAACACGTGCAGTCCACTCGGCTGATTATCTATCATCCATCGTCACATATCGACGCAATAATTCGGATTTATTACGATTGAGCAGCTCCAAGCACTGCTTAGAATCGTCGATCCGTTGTTGTTTTTGGTCGATTGTGAGCTCGCACGGCACCCACTTTGCACAGAGTTTTCGCATATCCAAATATTCATTCACATTCACGATATGACCAACACGTTTCGTTGATATCTTTAGGGGCTATCTCAATCAACTTCACTTTACGGTTATCAAAAATTATTTTGTGGACTTTTTTGATGTTTTCGTCGGTAACAGTCTCTTTAGGGCGTCCACTGCATGCATCGTCCTCGGTGCTCATTTCGCCTCGTTTAAACTTAGCAAACCACTTTTGTACGGTTGATTTTCCTGGTGCCAAGTCCGAATAATGTTCATCAAACCAAGCCTTGGTTTCAACAGTATTTTTTTTCGCCAAAAAGCCAAAAAGAAATGATTTATTAACATACGAAATTCCTTTTTATCCATTTTTTCAAAGTAACAAAAGTTCTTTCACTAAAAATGCTATAACTCAGATACTAATAGTGCAACAGCTGTCAAATTTATACATGCGTCTTTTGAAGGTTAGGGCTAAATAAAAATCATATGGATTTGATACTAGTAGCGCCACCTATGGGTCAGCCTACGAACATTTCAGCCCACCTGTTATACAGGCTCATGGTGCTACAAAAATTTCATGTTTCTAACTCAATGAAATAAAAATATATTACTTTTCAAAGTATTTTACTGTCAGACTAACCCACTGACCAACTGACACACCAAAACCCATTTCCCATTCATGACGAAAATCATATTCCAATTCTATGTGTAATCATTATTTGATAGAGTTAATTTGGTGGTTTCATTCGTGGTCATTTTTTAACACTCTCGTATAACGGAACGAAACTCTCAGGGTGCGGATTCTACCGGCATTTGACCATTTTGTTAATTGAATGTGTCATAAGGCATAAGGGTCAGGCAAGATTATTACGTATTCTCGAAGTAAAGTACAGCCAAGAGATCGAAAGGGGAAAGAGGAAGTAAATTTTGATTGCATTGTGAAAATAGTTTGTGTCCATGAAAGGCCATAGGACAATTTTGAAACTAACTTTTTTATATTCTGTTGCGGCTTTTCCTTACTCTGCACACATTTTTGTAAATATGTATTTGCTTATTATTTTGTATTATAATATTATTTGGTATTCTTGTATATAAATATAATTCTAAATATTTCTATTCTTCTATACTATTTTATTCGTACTATGTAAACATCTATTCAAATACTCTTGTTCGAATTCTTTTGTGTCTATACCTTTCTATGTGTAAATTACATTATTACTTGTACTTTCCTATAATCCTTCAACATTCATATTTCGCTTACTAACAGGATGACGTCCATGGTCCCTGTTCCTTCTTAATTGCATGTTAATGTTGGTTTTCTTTGTCATCTAAAGGGCTTTAGACTTTCATACAATTTCGAGTAAATATTTTATTCTAATCTCATCCTTTTCTGATTGGCTCCCTTCTCAAGTCAAAATTCTTCTAGCTAATAATTTTACTAATTTTTTCCTTTCAAAAACACATCACCTCCTATCTATTCCCTCTACATTAAATATTCCGTTTTAATTAAAATTGTTATTGTTTCAATTGTGTTTTATTTTATTTTGGTTTGAACTGATAAAGTATTTCTACTACTTCGAGGGCTAATACCCCTACCGTCATTGAATTACACTGTTGATTCTGGAAAATTCTTAAACGAAGATACAAAAGGTATCCAAAAAAAAGGAATTAAAATCCTTATTCGTCTAACTATTAAGCATCACAGATCCCACATTTAGAACGCGTCCTACCAAGTAGGCACAGCGAACCGAAGGCTATATCCCACGACCGGTTTCTACTTATCGGGTCTCATCAGGTGGGCGCTGGCCGAAAAGCCTTTACAAGCTATATGATAAATATAAACCTTAATAGTTAGACGAATAAGGATGTTAATAGCTTTTTTTTATATCTAAAGTATTTCTATCAAACAACATTAACAACGAAAATTTCTTGTTCGATGTAGCCTTTCAAATCTTGCAAATACTTATAGGTTTTGTAAGAAATTGGAATATATTGGTCAGAAATTAGCATTTGGTGTTAGATGTACTCCTTTATCCTGAAAATTAGCAGTTTTCCTTAATCAAACACGTCTAAATTGTTCGTACCGAAATAAAATCTATGCGTGCAAACAACATGTCGACCTTTAAAGATCATATAAATAAGTACTTTCGTCATCCTTATTCGTTTTTCTTTTCTTTTCCAAACGAAAAGGGAAACTGGTCGTAAAACAGAACCTTTTTAGGAGCCGCGATTAAATAAGATACGTAAAAAATGCGAACAAAGGGGCGAAAGGCTACGTACGCCATCAGTAATGGCGTCTATAAAAGAAAATTTACGATACTCTCAAAAAACAATGTTTTAGAACGATTTTTACAACAAAATTGGGTACAACAAACATTATATTAGGCAGCTATTACATAGAATAAATAGAATTAAATTAAAAGGGTTGAAATTAAATTAAATCTCAAATAAAAAATTGTAACAAATGCTCTCGATTAATTGAGATAGTAATAGATAATGGCGTAAGTCACTTAAGACTTCTTTCTCCAAATAGGAGACATTCTATCGTTTTAATGGTAAAGCACTTTTGTCACGAAAATAAAAAGAATCTCAGTCAATGGAAGTGGTAATGCAATCTACCCCGAACAGAAAAGCCTGTTGCGTCAGTCACGCCTTTAAAAAGAAACAATTCTTTTATTCTTTTACGGCCAATAATTTACTAGTTCACTAAAAATATCTGCTGCCACTGTTAAGATAGAAAACATCCAAAAATCTTTATTTTTATTGCCCTGTAACACTGCAGGGGGTGCATTTATTGTGAAACATGTTTTAATAATAATGAACTGAATAATAATGAATTAAGTATAAGATTTACTCTTTCCTTTGAAAATGGTCGCGTGACCGAAGCTTGTCAGGAGTTTTCAATAAAAAATTGGTGAAATTATGCTGTGTTTTGATTTAAAGTTCGTTATTATTTCCAAAATTTCTTATTTATTGCGCTATTGTCCAAAATTGTTGCCTTCGAAGACAGTTAAAGTTTTCCTAGAACAACTTTTGCCAGTTTACACCCTTTTCTATCTTTACTGTCCTATTTATTTCTCAGGCACTAGCAAAAACAAACCCTTCTTCAACCCCCACAAATCTAAATCAATTGTCCAATCAACTATCTCCACACCTTTTTTCCCTTTCTATATTAATAATTTTTATCTCTAAAGATCAAAATCCAAGTATCTAAAAAAGCAATTAAAGTGTTACCGAATTACAGGAGTCCATGCCATCACCATTCAATCTTCAAATAATAACAATTTCACTCAATTTAATCAAACGTACCCTTCGCTCCTCAAATTTCAAATTTCTCCACCAAGTCTAACAATATTATCAAAGTGTGCAAACAGTTGTGTAGTGTTTAATCGTCAATATCATCTCAGCCAAATCAATCCATAAACAACTTAAATATCAAACAACAAGAAAACCACCTACACTCCGACATAGAGTCGACAGAGAATAATTATAAAGCCCTTAAAATGTTCATAGAGGTTTAGCCAGATGATAAAAGGTTTAACCCAAAACTTTAATGCAGCAATATTCCACAGAGCAGTAGAAATTAGGAGTGTCTATAAAGGTTCACAACAAAGGTCCTTATTTGAAGGCACTTTATTGAAAGATGGTGACCTAAAAAGTTAAAAAGTACACCATCAATGTCCTACTTCTAGGCCATTTGATTTAATTTTTCGGTTGATCTGTCAATTCCTTGCTTCTGGAAGGCAAGATGTGATTATTGAATTTTGGGCTATTTACTTAATTGGTTGTGAAGTTTGGTAAAATAATTGTAAGGATTGTGAAACATGGAGACGAATCAAAAAATAATAATAATACTTGGCTTTGTTTTTACTAATTTTTATTGAAACAACTCAACAATTGTTTCGGCAAAGACCATTTTCAAGAGTAAATATACAGACGATACATAGGAAATTACATGTTCAAATCTATTTTCTAACGATTTACTTAAAGTAGAAAATAAATTAAAAGAAAACAATAACAGCCAAAACAAATTTTTACTGTAATCAAAAGCTGTTGTCCTGGATTTCGGACAACTTAATAATAATTACTTGATGTAATTGTGACTTCTCAGGAGTAAGTGAGGTCCTTTGTTAGTGTTTAGTATTAGTTAGTTGGTTTTCAACGTATTGATACTTTAAAAAAACCAGCAATGACAAAGGATTATCTACTCCTTTGAACAGGGAAGAAAGTTAAAATTGTAGGTCAAACAAAAGAGGGAAGGTTCATTCACCGCTTTTGCTTCAGGAGTCGGTAATTACCCTGTCCTGCGACGAATTCTTCATAATAAAAGAAGTGGATAATTTATGGCCAAGGGTGGAGGAAAATTAAATAGTAACAGGACAGGATAAAGTTTATACACAAAATACTAAGAATTATTTAATAATATCCACCATCAATTGTCCTTAGGGTGATTTCACAAGAGAGCTAATTTAATTATTTTTTTTCTTCCTATTGTATCCAATAAATAACTAAATAAGCTAAATAACCTATTTAATAATTTAAATAACCTGCATCCGAACATAAATTTTACTATAGATAAGGAAGAAGTCAATAATTCCATAAATTTTCTTGATTTAACCATTAAAAAAGTAAATGATAAACATAAATTCTCGATCTTCCATAAAACAACACATACTGACACGATAATCCATGCGAAATCATTTCATCCTTTACAGCATAAACTGGCTTTCTCTCATTCCAGTTTCCATAGACTGTTAAATATACCTATGTCACAAGAAGACTACGACACTCAATTAAATAGAATACATACTACTGCAATCAACAACGGCTATACAACTTCAATGGTCACAAACTTACTGAATAAAAAATTTAATTAAAAAAACCTTAACTTAGTTTACAGTAACAGTAAAAAAGAAATCACTTTTTAACGCGCTAACATATCAAGGTAATATTTCCCTCACTCTAGGCATACATATTGCAAATTTTACATACTCCTTCGTATCATTCAAAACGGATAATTCTTTAAGCAAATTTATTAAAAACAACAAAGACCCCACCAACAACAAATTTTACATTGGACAGACTGGAAGAGCCTTTAAAGATCGTATAAAAGAACACAAGAAATGTTTTGAATACAAAAATGATCAGTCTACTTATACTAATCACTTAATTTCCAACTCACACTGAAGCTAAATGTATTAAATTGAACTTACTGGAAACTATGGAAACAAATAAATTAAATAAATTAGGATTAATTTTAAATTACCAAACAGATTTGAACAATTCTCCTCTACTAAACATTTAAACTGTTCACCCCCACCCTTATAATTTAGTATTTAAGTCGACTTGTAATTAGTTTAAGTTTAGATTACTTCACCACCTGAAGAAGACATTGTATGTCGAAATAATATAATTGTGGTATCAATTAAAACCTTTCTGTAACTTATCTGTGTTTTATTAATGTGATTATGGAGTTACAATATTTGAAGGCTTCATCGATTCAATTAACACTAATATGAACGACAATTTTCAAGATGCTTTTGGTTTTTATTATATTTGTAGCATATGTAACTTGTCTTTTCGTCCTTTGCAAATGTAACTATAATTTTATATTATTAAGTAGGAAGCATTACAATGAAAAATTAGAATAATATGTATATAATAATATTGTGTTGACACCAGTAGACGTTACAATATTGATGCTCATTACTTTTACTTAAAAAAGCAAGATGCTAGGAAGTTTGAATAATACCTACATAAAAAGACAGGCTTGGTAAAGAGAAAGAAAGGAAAACGCTAAAACGTGTAGGAATGATAATAATTGAAACCTTAAGATTTTCACGGTTTATCTCATTAATGTAACGTGGTTGGTGAAACGTCAAACAGTATAAATAATAAAAATGAAGACATAAAAGCCCGAAAAAGTCTACTATAATAAATAATCATATTACTCATAAAATAGAATTAATATTAATATGTTTTTGGATTACAACTATATCTATTTTATATTATATTGATTGAATAGAATTGAATTGGTAAAAATTAATTAATTTTTGTGGGTCTCCTTCAAACGTTTCTAAATTGTCACTTTTAACAAAAATCTGTCGACTGCTCTAAAGGTGTAAAAGCCAATTAAAGTACATTATTGTTAAAAGTTTATTGAATTTAATAATAAAAATGAGTGTGCTCGTGTACGTGCGACTTTAAAATGAAACATCGAAATATTTTATATTGTATTTAACTTTCCTAAAATAAATCAGAATCCAGAAATACTGAATATTTTTTGTTTTTTAACAGCCTCATCCTACTAGCCACGTGCTTTGAAAATAAGTTGTTATAGTAATAAAAAAATTAAATTAAGTGGTCTTCATATACCTACCTAAGACCACTTTTTGCTCAAAAGAACTCGCTTCTGAGAAATTCGATTATTTTTTCGTCAACTCATTTACCTGAAAATGGAAAATGCAAATAAGCCGGATTTAACGAGTTTAAAGGATTTTTATTCCTTCACATCTTTACCAATGAAAAGCACAAAATAAAAGCAAACAAATACTATCTAAAAATACGAGTGTAAATCAATACAAATACTATTGCAATCAATTATTTTAAGCCTTTACGTCAGGTAGTAATAGTCATTGTAAAACTTTTCAATTTTTCAGTTTTTCTAACACGTGTTGCATTATTATTTTGGTGGATAAGCCCGGTCATACTAATATTTTTATCGTTTTCTTTATATCTGTCTCAATATATTTGAAAGGCAGTAATCAAGTTTACAAGGTTACACATTTTAGTTGTTCTTTAATGTTTGTGCGTTACACATTTTCAGGATTCTTTTATTACCTATGTTATGTCCGCCTTTAAACGCGATTTATGTGACAAGGTAATAAAGGTTCAACAGGCTTTGAAAAGGCTTTAAATGTTGCGGGTCAAGATTAAATCAGGTAAACAAGTGGTTTTCGCTTGATGAAGTATGTCGTGTTAATAACGCTACCACGGAAAACCGTACCAGGGTAACTAACAATTGGAGAACTTTTCCGAAACGGTTGGAAAATTTCAGATGCTCACATAGATATTTCATTTTAAAATATATGTTTGACGCCTATGTAGTCTATAGATGTATTTTTGCGACCTAATTACTAAAATTTATTAGTATAACTATTTAGTGCAGGTGCCTGCACCACAGCCAACGTTGATGAGTGAAGACCAAATGAATTCCCTCGGTCTTTGGTCGATGGGGTCGAGTTATCCTTTTTGCTATTAAACTGAGCCTCACGAAGCAGCTCTGCGCATTACTTCGAAAACTCATACCCTCCCCCTTTTCACCTACGAGGGTAAATCAAATATGAACGGTTTATTTTGTGAAATAAATTAATTGATTAATGGTACACACAAACTAAATATTTAACATTTTTCAATGTAGTCACCTCCGTGCTCTACCACCGATTTGGAAACTTGAATATTCCTTCTTCATAAAAAGTTTGAGGACGAGTTGTCAGCCAATTGCCCATATACTCCTTTTCTTCTTCATTGCTTTCAAATCTGTTGCCTCCAAGTGATTCTTTCAAGGGCGCTGAAGAGCGTGCAGACGTGTTCGTGTTAAATCTTGCTTCGAAGGACCACCTCAGATATTGAGGAAAACGATATTTTGTTTGTTTAACTATATTTATTTGCATTAATTAAAAATCTTCACTTTCACTATCACTAATTATTATACAAAAGCAAAACATAGATTTACGTATAAAACTTAACTAAATGAAATATTAATACTACGATTATGTCTTGTTATCGAGTGGTTCGTTCGGTGGTTCTATTTTATCTCTTATTTTCAACGTTCGTTTCTATGTCCTCAAGAGCCCTTACCGTTCTCACGCGCTTATCTCCTGAAGACATAAAACAGACCATCTCGACAGCATTAGAATTCGCATGACAACTAACATGAACGTTTGACAAATTTATGTTTTACTTAAACGATAATTTGGAGACTAAACAGGCGCGAACAAAAAATTATCACAGGGTGACAAGTCAGGGCTATAAGGAGGATTATAGAGACTCGAGGGTTTCTCAGCCCATGTCTCGACGTCTCCAATGGGCATACCTTGTCGTTTGCTTCGATACGCGATTTTTGTCGACTGTAGCAACTCAGAATAGTAATCCGCATTCACTGTTCGTTGATCGTGAAAAAAATCAATGAGTAAAACTCAAACAAACCCTTGAGTCCTTTCTTCGCTACTCCTTACTCGCAATTTTTGATTCGGGAGTATAGTGGTGGACCCTCGTCTCATCACGATAGTGAAGTGGCGATACGCCTCAAGAGAACCTCCCGTTCTTGTCGAAATCGATTCAAAAGTCTTTCACTGATCTCCGACTTGTCCTGTTTTTGATTTTCTGATTTTCGGTCAACAACCTTGGAACCCAGCGAGCACTAATTTTTCTAAAGCCAAGTTCATAAATGTTGATGGATTGAACACTCCCATAGCTGATACCCACATTACCCACTTCTGATGAGATTTGTTCAATAGTTAACCGGCTGATGGTGATCGTCTTCAACAAGCTCTCGAACAACACAGATGTTGTCATTTGTGAGACTTGTAATTGGGCGTCGATTAGCGTCGATCATGAGTTTCATATTCGTTACCTTCTCACCCATCCCTGAATTCTCTGACCTACGTACACGTAGCATCCTCAAACTGTGCCTTCAAACGAGTGAAAATTTCCGATTGTTTAACGCCTTCATTGGTTAAAAACTTTATGATGATGCGTTGTGCAACAGACGAACGTACCTTGGGTTCAGTCATTTCTATTCTATTGAGTATATATGAATAAATATAATTAAATTCCGCGTTTCGTAAATTAACTAGAATCTATTTTTAAATAAAAGGAAAAAATAATATAATTTTTTAAATTATATTATATATTAGTAATCATTTATAGAACACCCGCTTCATTTCACAACGAGCCGCCACTGGAAGAGAATATATCAAATGTAACAAACAGCAACAGTCAGTTGTAGAAAACAATTCTGTAATATCAGACACAATCGATGACAGGCTGTAAAGTTTTGAAAATGCAACCCTTTGCATATGCCAAGAGGGATATGACAGACGTAAACAGTTCGATTATGAACTTGATACGGTTCTCGATAAACTCGAGAACGTTTCTAGAATTTCCTCAAATGGCTTTCACTTATCACTTTTCCAACACCGCTTATTCTCCACAGTAAATGATAAAGAAAAAATGGAAAATATTAAACCGATTGAGTTTGGGAAATATAAAAATAAGGGTGTTTTAAAGATGATTTAAAAAAAGAAAATACAATTTTGAGAACACAGTCTATGAACACCACCAAATTGCCCTCGTATCTATTAAATGATAATGCCATTAATATCATGATGTTAAATATCCTTTCTAAATTTAGGAAAATACGAGTACCTAAGTTAAGAAAGGTTTACCACCCTCTACAGGGTCATTGAAGCTGAGTGGTACATTAGACGTTTTAAGGAAACTAAGTATGTTACAGATTTGAAAATTTGGGAGGAGGGGTTATCAAGGATGATCTATTTAACTAAAATAATTTCAACTGTCGGGAACTTCCGGTTACACAGAAGGTTGATGTCAACTTTCTTATTTTAAATGGAATGGTATATTTTTATGATGAATTCGTATGAAACGTAAAATTTTAAGGTGACTTTTATAACCAACTTGTATGCCTATATGCCTACGATGAATAACTTCCGAGATAATTTAATTTATTAGAAACAAGATTGCACTGCAACCCAAACTATCAAACATCATAACTTCCATAACAAATGAAATTTTTGCTAGTTATAGACAAATTACTAATTTCAACATTCTAAGTCATTTTCAAATCTGTAACATGCTTAGTTTCCCTAAAACGTCTAATGTACCATTCAGTTTGGATGATCCTGTATCAATCAAGTTCTTATATAAAACAATATATAACAGTAAAAAAAAATTCTGCCGGTTAAAAATTATAGTAATTGGTATGCCATTATTTAATGTTACAAAATAGAAGAAACTTTTTTATAGGATACTATTTAATAGTATAGGCTTATATATACCTAACAAATTAAGTAAATTGTGTGAATTGAAATATCTGTGCCTAAATACCCGTTAATAATTCACTTTGGATTATAACTTTTACATTTCAACTTTACGATAACTTGACGTTATTAGTTTCTACTCTGTTTAGAAGATGTAAAGAATTTGAATTACTTTCCCTCGAAAGCCTTTGAATTGATTTTAGAGAATTACAAATGGAAGTTACCTTGTCTTTTTCCAAGTACTTTATTGATAATTGCTGGCTCGTGTACATTTTCAATTTCATTATAATTTCAATATTGCTCTGCTTCAAATGTTTTCTAATTTCTACAGGCTCTAAAATGTCATGTATTTTCCGTTTTTCTAAACAGTGTAAAACATTACAATTTTAATCTTTATCAAATTCATGCTTAAATTATTTTATGTGGTTATGTTCGTTAATTTATTCCCTGAATGATCTCCCTGCTTGTCCTATATATTTAAACTTCACTTTTACTTATTTTGTCGGAAACAAATTGTATTCTATCAATCAGTGGAAGTCCTAAGCTTTAAAACTCTCCTAAAGTTGTAATTCATTACAGGTAATGTACTTAACAAAAGTTTTTTGGGTATTTTCTTCTATTCTCTATTGTTTGCGCCAAAATAATTGTTTACTTCTTATCAATTTATTTACGAAGCTACTTAATTGTATTTTGAATAGTAACAGACAGTCCTTCCTGTAAACAATATTATCGAACAGGTATTTAATTATAGGTACAAAATTTGCAATCTATATATAACATATATTCCGTTCTATTACCTGTGCCTTTGGTTACAGTTTATAAGGGAAATGCATTCTTAATTCAATCTACATTTACATGATGGAAATTCATTGTAAAGTTAGAAAATAATATAACACTCGTAATTTCCATAAAATTATTTATTTCACTTAACATATGTTTCACCACGATGTGGCTTTTTCAGAAGTTACAAATATACTTAAAGTGATGAAGACAATTTTCTTTGTTTATACATATATATTAAGTACTTAAGGGTGGGTTTTTGTGTGGATACAAATTCAATAGCAAAAAATTGCTTATTATTAATTAATAAACATAAAAATACTAATCTATTACTTAATGACCAATTAGACATAAGCAACTCTCAGCTATTGAATTTGTATCAAAACAAAAACCCACCCCACACTCTCGCTAACATATAGTACAACATAATATTTTTTTTTCGTAACATATTTTTTGCAAATGTTCAAAATTTTACTTTTGTGCGTTGATAGTTTTAATATACATAGTTATTATTTTATTTGAAATCGTGTTTTATTTCTATCGAGTGCACTGGTCCTTCGAGAATTTTTTCATGTGCTACAGCAGTACATAGACGAATATTTCATTTAAATTTAATTTTTGGTTACAACACACAACAATAATAATATTAACTAGTAAATTATTTTTCATTAATATAAAGAGAAGATTTCTATGTATTTCTAAATTTGCATTTATTGTTAATTCTTTTTTGGATTATAATTTTTTTCTTCAAACTTTTTAATAGCTCTTGGCGCTGTTAGTTTCCTTTCCGTTTGGAAGATTCATGAAATTGGTATTACCTTCACTCGAAAGCTTTCGAATTGGTATTAAAAGATAATGAGTAGGAGCAAGAAAAGTTACTTGTCTTTGAAAAAGTTTTCAAATATATTTTATTTAAGCCCTAGGTCAACTGAAACTTCTCCTGAACTCTTATAGCCATTTAATATAAATCACAGCGGACACCTACACCCATAAAACATAAAAAGCCAAAATTTTCATTTAACGGTTTTGTTAAATCATTACAATTACGATGTCATAAGTTCGGCCCATCTCCATCTCCTTCCCAACCTGAGCTAATTTTTGCCTTTCCCACAAACTGGAATATCCCATTTCCCTAACTACGAGGGTGGCTCAAATATAAACGAGTATCTTTAAATTGCGCGACGAATAGTTGTTCAAGGCGTATCCGGGCGTTATGAACTTGAAGTGGGTATATTAGGCGGCACGGAAACGACGCGTCGTATTGCTTCGTTCGCTTGGTTATTACGAGGTAGCTATCACAATGAGTGAGAGAGAGGTGCATAGCACATAGCAGAGTTGCGCAACGAATTATTATTCGTATTAAGTTTCTTACCCGTGAAACCAGCTGAAATTTTGCGCAGACTGCAAGCACAATTCGGAAATGAAACGCTTTCGTGGTCACGTGTTAAAGTTTGGTGTAAAAAATTTTACGATGGGCGTAATCGTCACGAAAATGTAAA